>CM049427.1:31607039-32857039 GCA_026929855.1 Poa annua | reverse complement strand
TGGACTGGTAGGGAGCAGGGCACCCGCCGGCGGGGAAGCAGGAGGTGTCGCGCCGCCGGTCGATCTACTCCAGTCTCCAGAGCGGCAGCACCGCCGCTCGGTCTTAGGCAGTTCACGAGTCTTCCCCATACTTGGCTTGAGCCTTTTTTTCGCTCTCTTTTTTTTTTAGATGGTTTTTTTCGCTCTCTTTGTATAAGCGGTTGTGCACTTTTTTTTTTTTGAAATTAGCGGTTGTGCACATCCTACTTATGTACTGTACATCCTACTTATGTAGTGACCGGGTATAATCTTTCTTACCGGACGGGTATAATCTTTCATGAATACTGTGCTATTCATCAGGCGCCTGCTACGAGGCGTACGTCCATGCGCTAGACACAACAAAGAAACCGAACCCGCCCGTGTGTCAGCGCGCTTACCTTGTAACGGTTAGTAAATTCAAAAAGTTTCATAGTTCAAACTGTTTACCCGATTGAGAATCCGTTTTCACCGTTAGACTAGTCGTGACGAGATCTTCAAAATTAGATCCCATGTCAATATGTTTCGACAACTTTTTTTTCTTCTCAGAAGTTACCACCCACATAACATATAAGTTACCCAATTTTGTATACGTAAGTTACGCACCATATTAGCTATTAGTTTTTTGTTGAAAATAAAATCAATTAAAAATGTTTTGTAACTCAAATCGTCTATCTGATTTATGATCTGTTTCCACTGTTGGACTAGTCGCATCGAGATTTGAAACTAGATTCCATATAGATATGTTCCGACATATATTTATGAATCCAAAAGTTACCAATCCATTGACACGTAAATTATCAGGTGTAGTATGTAAGTTACACATCCAAGTAATGATTAATTTTTGGTTTGATGCTAACTTCTATTTATTTTTTGTTATTTTTTATTTTTCCGTGCTTTGAAGTTACAAACTAATTTTTGAACGTACTAGGTTGATAATTTTATCAGGACTATATGGGTAATTATTACCAATAAAGTCTTTTTATGGTGTAATTATCATTATAAAATCGAGAGTTATTATTCTAATACTTATTAAGTTGAAAAGGTGTTTTTATGTATAGTTATCAACTTATGCATGATACATTTACCATCCTAACGTGATATTCATTTATGAATAACTAGGTGTAGTAACTTTGAAAATATAAAAAAACAATAAAAAAATGGTTCAATTTTAACCCAAAAATAATCGTTAATATGGTCGGTAAGTTATATACTACAACCTAGCTAACTTATGTGTTATGGATGTGGTAACTTTTGAGACCGAAAGAAAGTTCTCGGAACATGTCAACATGAGATCTAGTTTCGAAGATCTCGTCGCGACTAGCTCTGTGGTGAAAACGGATTTTAAATCGGATAAACGGTTATACCTACAAAACTTTTCAAAATTTCGAATTTAGCAATAATGTGGGATGACATCAGCATGCGGGGGATCGCGCGGTGTTGAGCCATGCAGATGGACTGCGTCGACGTACGCCTCCTAGCAGGCGCCTGCGGAGCGAAAATATGACTAGTTTTAGGTCACTTGACGCAGCATACATAACCGAACTAGGCGGCTAAGCTTAAAAATGCTACTGAGTATAAGCAAAAAAACGCTGGTCTTGGTCTATGTACCACCTTTAATCTTAGGTCACTTGGTCTATGCATTTACATGATGCACATAAGCTCCCAAACTGTGACCGATTAATCAACCAGCATATGTGGATGTGATACATCCTGCTAGACCTTCAGCCATCCACCGGGGTACACCTCGGTCGTCTTTCCGTTGTCTACGTTCTTCGACCTCGAGTCGCTCTGGGTTGATTTATTAGAAAGTGAAGGCAAAATTGCTGTAAAGCTCGTCCCCTTGCTTCTCCTGCAGCACAAATGGATTGTCTTAGAAGATCTAACAACGTTCCGCGTGTCAGATTAGTCTCTAATGCTCACATACCTGAGATGAGCTATGAAGAACACCGCCCCGATGACCGTTATTCCTCCAGCAACTGACTTCAGCATCCCATTACTCCCTGATTTGGGAGCATCCTTCTCGGTCTTGTGAGCATCGGTGTTTTTGTTCTCAAATGTGCCTTGTGGTGTCACCACTTTTTCTTCAGACTTGGTAGAATCCTGGATGGTAAGAAAAGCTTAACGGGCTGAGTGGAAATTCAGATGAAGAAGTTGCAACAATATAAGAATAACATCTAAAGTGTTTACCATATAAGGAGGTACCATGTGATCCTCAGTGCTTACTTCATGTTTCAGCCCTCGAATAGCCGTATCATCTTCAGAAAATGCTGGCAATTGGCCACCCATACGAACTGCTGGGGTTAAACCTGACTCTGAACTCAACGTCAACTCAGGTGGCTCTCCGTTTAATCCAAGTATCGGTTCTTCACAATTTGAAGATACAGACTCCCTGTCACAGACAGGAGCGTCGCAATCTTGATCACCGGTGCTAGTCTCCTTTTGGAGGTCGTCCTCGCCTTCTTTCTGCGGATTATCTGCAGATATTTTGGCACTTCCCTCGACAGAATAATGCAAAGGTTCAACATGTCCATCAGGAATCCTTTCAGAAACTTCGGCTGTAGGAGTGTCCAGATCATTCTTGCTATTGTCAGGCGCTAAATGACCATTTATTGAAGATTCAGTAGAACAACGGCGCAGTTCGCCATTCTGGAAGGGTGTTGAATCCAGAGAATCGGTGTCCATTCCGCCAAAGTCAAGTGATCCCACCGATTCAGCTAGCGACTTCTCTTCGGGCATGTCATGTCCGTTATCTCCATAGCCTTCACTTTGTTCCTTGGGGGCATTTCCTAATTGCAGCTCAGAAGGATCGTTTTCTACAACAGGGTTCTGAGGTTCCGGCAGAAAGATACTGCTCTCTGCTTCATCAGAGTCATACTGTGTGTCACCGTTCTGTTCTCCAGATATGCTCTGTGGAAAATTGACATGGAAGGAGAAGTATTGATGTTAAACACATGATTAGTCCCTACGAGTATGAAAAGCAAGTTCATGAAATCATTTTCAGAGAGTTTGCGAGTAGATGCAATACATCAGAATTGGCATGCAGACTGTGTTCACTTGAACAAGATGAACTGCGTTGTGGTTGCTCCAGACTTCTGCGGATGCCTCCAACAATATAGTTGGGCATGGCTATTGTGCGAGTTACGATATCAAAATCAGGCACCTGTCGCCAGGAAGAAGAAATGTTTTCTTTGAAATACAGCTTGTATTAGGCAACGATAAGTTACCTGAAAGAACTGTTTAAATAGGTTGCATTCAAATCTACTTACATTTAGGTGCATTGTCCTAGCCTTTTTGGATAGCGAACGTATACACATACATACTTTCCGTACATTTTTTTTATCGACCACGTCTGAAGGTGTAAACAAATCAATCCCAGCTAAACCAAGGATTTGGCATATCTGGAAAGGAAAAATATTATGATAAGATGCCCTTTCTGAAATGAGATATCAAGCCAGTAAGTGATATGACATTGCCGCTTTTGGGGAAAAGAAAGAGATAGCTAAACCGTGGGGTGGAATCTTTGGACAGGTCTCCACTTCCTCACGCAATTCTGCGTGCTCAGGGTAACCCAGCATCAAAGGGACATGAAATTATAATTACCTTTAGAAACGAGTCGACTTTTGGATAAGGTGTATATTTCCCATTGCTTTTACCAGAAGTAGTTCTCTCATACATAAAAACTTTTGATTGCTTGAGTTGTTCATTGTTCTTTCTCAGCAGCCTTTTCCATAATAATTTTGAAACTTGAAATCTGTCAGCAGACATATAACAATCAGAATCAAGGAAAATTTATCTGAAGTTAATGAAATAGAAAAGTGTCAGAACACAGAACTGCTTGATTACTATCTCCCATATAAAAAAGGCAGCTAGTATGACATTTCAGGTAGACAAAGAAAATGCATGCATAAGACAATAATATGGAAGCCGTGTCAACAACTTGGAGCAGAATATTTAGATGGGAATGGGAATAACAGCTAGTAGGAGTTTTGTCCATCCATACTCCAACTATAAATTGCTTTCATGCATCTCCTGAAACACTGTCTTAAGTTTTTTTATTTTATTTTTGACATTTGCTGCTGCTAGTTGTTGTTAAAAACACCATCTGTTGAATCACTGACCCCCATGAAAAACTATTAGGCATTAACTAAATAATATCAATCGCTGAGAGAAATCCAAGAATTCATTAGTTGCACATTACAACAGAAATTCATACAAAATCCTATGAAGACATACTCCATCCAGTCCTTTTTACTATGAAGTCAAACTTCGTAAAGTTTGACCACGTTTATAGAAAACAAATACCAACAATCATAATACAAAATCATTATGATTTGATCCATCATTGAATATAATTTATATGAATGTTGTTTTTTTTTTAGTTAAACTTGGTCGAACTCTGGAATGGTTGACTTAAGACAAACCTAATATGCGGAGTAAAAAGGATGGGAGGGAGTACCAAGTACAAGGTTTGGCTGGATTGCATGCTAAGATATGCTAATAACTACATAGTAAAATTATAAACTGCATTTTATTCCTATAGGAAGGGCTGGGGAACAAATAAGAAACTTACAGCAACTCTCCATCACCTAGAAGGTCTGCAACCAAAATGTCTTCATCAAACCTAAGATGGAGAACTTCGCCAAGCCAGATTTTTGTTTGTTTCTGAAACAAAAATAGATATAAGAAGAAAATTCCACACAACACAAAATTTGAACACAAACCCAAAAAGTAATAACTGGAAGAAGGACAGAATGTGTTCTGATTCAGGGTAGTTGGAGGAAAAATATATGTTTTCAGTAGAGAGATACCTATAAGTAGTTGGCAAGTATCTGGCTGCCATAGGCATAACATCACCAATTAACTATACAATCTAGCATTGGTTACTAAGAACGTTTTGGGCTGACTTTTCTTTAGTAAACAAACATAAGACATACAGGTTCAACAAAAAAACATAAGACATTTAAAAAAATGATGTAAATCCAGTGAAATATTCCATTAACATTCGTGGGAAATGTAGCTATATTCGATTCAACTTTGATACATAATTTCTAAGAAATGCTAATTTTTCAACGGAATGTATATCTCGTGTTTATCTTTTTTTGCAAAATATATCTCCTGTTTCTTACTGAAAAAGTTAACTTTATGAAATATATACAACAACATTCTGTTAAACGTAGAAGTTTTACAGACTTGTGGTATAAATGTACATCTGGTGGCAGTTATAAAGTTGGCAAGGGCCACATCCTTGTTCATCACTAACCTCGTTGAATTTTGCCACGGGTTATTAAATAGCAGAACATACTGTAATCGGTGTACCCATTCAATGGAGCACATAGAGTTGAGTTGAAATTTTGATATTAAAAAATCCAGCATATGACATTTGAAAACCTTGTAGCCTTATCAATTGAGCTCCAAAAAATGGAAACATATGTATTAAAATTAAACGTCACCTGCATGCCAGCTCCTTGATACGAATCAGTGTCACTTGACATGGCAGAATTTGTGTAACACTCATGTTCTTATCTCAACCTATGACTATGAGGCTATGCCATGCAAGTCAAAATATCCCAACAAGGTACAAATGCCTAAAACTATTGCCACGTACGCCCCCACCACACTACACCGTCTCCCTTCTAAGATAATTGCATTGTTGATGTGTTCTCATCCTTGCACTGAGGGTTTTGAATGAGTAGTGATGAGATAGCAAGCGAAAACGTAACAGAAGAGTGAATTAGCTTCTGTTGGAACGTAACATATTATTACTCACTCATGTATTTGATAACCTTGTACGAAAAAGTAACCACGAAAATGTACTAGAGTAATATTTATCATAACTAATCCACTTGGATTGCGTACGCGGACCTGGTTAACTTTGTGGCCGGAAAATTCAGAGCATCCCTATCCCAAACATGAGGCGTGAATTACGAACCAAACCGGATCGTATGAGGCTGCCTGAAGAGCAGAAGGGGAAAAAAAGGAAATCTCCCGGTGAGCGGTGAGCATCTGCAACCAAGTTGTTCTCGAAAAAAAAAACTTCTGCAGTGAAGCAATCCAGCAGGAGGCCGAGGCGCCGGCAGACGTACGTACGTACACGAGCGGAGGCGGCCAGAACGCCGGCGGCTAGCGCAGGACTGTTCCATTGATCCGACCCGGCCAAAGATGGTTTTGTGTTGGTGGAGGAATCAGGAATGACTGACCTGCAGGAAGGCGTCGTCGAGCTGGCGGAAACTGGACGCGGGCGACGCGCGCACCACCCCCGGCGCCGGCGCCCCCTGCCCCTGCCCCTGCGCCCTCTTCATCATGAGCAGCAGCAGCAGCTCAGTCAGCTCCTCGGGCGCCGCGCGCGCGCCAGGTGGTCTGGCTGCCGCTACTGCTTGCTTCAGCGGCGGTGGTGGAGGGTGGGAGATGGCGGGCGGTGCGGGGGCATGCGGCAACCGCGTGTCCCGTCCTGCGCCGGAATAAGCGCCATTTACTCATCACTCCGCTCTCATTTTTATTGCGGACGCAACGAACGGAACGGGCACGCACACACGTGATGGATGCGTAGATCGCTGGGATTGCGCCCGGTTTGCCGTGCGGCGGCGTACTACAGTAGTACAGCCAGGCCTGCGCGCGCGCGCGCTTCGTGACTCGTGCTTTTTCACGGTTTTGATCTCCCGGGCCGGGCCCGTTTGGGGTCTTGCGGGGCGGCGTGGCGTGTCGGTGTCGCCGTCGGCGTGGGCGTGGCTCACGACGACTCGCGCGAGCGGGACAAAACCGGGAGACGAAGAAGCAGACGCGCGCGGGAGCGGGATCGACGGCGACCGGGCTCGAGCCCTGGGCGTGTAGTTCGCCATCCGTATCGTATGGATGGCTGCCTACGACGAGTACACTCTACAGAATACGGACACGGTGTTGTTAGCTTCACTTGTGGTGGAGAAGATGCAGGACAGCAGGATGTGTTTTTTGCTGAAATCCGGTGATGATGTGATTCATGAGCCCTCGTCGTAGGGATTTTGTTTCCCAGCGGAACTAGCGCTCATGTAGTCCTAGTCATATATCTAAGTGGATGAACCGGAAACTCATTCCGACTCCCCAGCTCCTATCGATGCTTCCATTATTTGATTTTGTTTTTGAGAAAGTCTCAAATGAGTTATGCATGTTATCCCACAAACATACAGTTCTCGATTTAAAAATGCTCTATTCTAGTACTTAAGTTGGTTCAAGTCTTGGTGATATATATTCTTCGAGTACTTGAGCATGATTGATTTGTAATTGTAACCCTGCATGTTTAATAAAGTTCTATATTACCCGGGTTTTTTTAAGCTAAAAGTAGATGTGTACATGTCCAATCTACGCAAAAATGACATAATCTTGTATGTTTTGGAGATTTGAAAGTGTGTTACATTCAGATCACACATTTGACAGTTTTATGTAGCTCAGAATATTAATCAACATTTTGCACGTGTATAGATATATCATTGACAACATGTAATTTTTTTTTTGAGAAACACAGTACAACGCAAGCGCTCATATACACGCGCACACATTCACCACTATGAACGCACGCACGCACACCCTACCCCCATGAGCATCTTCGAGAGACTGAGCCGGCGGGTCTTGAGATTGACGAAGTCACCACAGGCGCCTCGCTGTCGACAGGAACGTCACCTCCCACTGAAAGAATATTCCGTCTAAATGAGAAACACCAGCGTCAAACCTGGGGTTTGAACTCTGATGGGCTGGGGATACAACCATCCCCTAACCATCTTGCCACAGGCAAGTTCTCGACAACATGCAAAATTTGTTTCAGACTTTTATGAAACTTATAAATACGATCCTCTTTTTAAAATCCCCTCCAAGAACGTCTTGCCATATACTCCTACAACTGTTTCAAACTATACTCCACCTACTTCAACGAAAATGGAGTAAAGCACGCTCTCTACTACTTACGGAAGGAATTAAACGATGCTGTCTCCTGTTTGGTCCAACCACGATTATTTAGCGGCCGGCCACCATGTGCAAATTAGTACTGGCTACAATCATACACAAAATGGGACCTTAATAAATCTCGTTCCACTATTCACTCCAGGTTTCAGGGTACGTACTTAGCATCTCATGCGATAATCCATTCGCAGCCCCATCGAATGCGGCCTGAAGTGACTACTTTTTTTTCTCGTACATACAGCAGATTATAGCCAGACAAAGTTGCCGATAAGTGACAGCACCAGAAAAAAAGGTTGGAAATTTTCACTCACTAAGAGTAAAGAATGCCAGGCAATATATATAATGCTCCGGTTAATTTAAGGAGCAACAAGCCATGGGGTAAAGAATGATGAGGTCAAACATTTACAAACACTGGGTCACCCTAATATCACTGCAATTCCAACTCTTTTCCACTAAGTTGTACAAAATCTATTGATTGTTCAAGAAGAAAAACTTTGCCTATGGGAAAAAATACACAAACAATCCAACAAACATGGTCACTGATCCTATTTGACTACACACCCTCCTAACGTATGGCCCCATGAATGGAGATCTTGATGATCTGCAAAAGATTAGGCTATCAGCTAACATGTGGTAAGAGTAAGCAATATGGGGCATAACTGGTCCAACTAAATAAACGAGACAGCTAACATCTAGGAAGCTTACCTGTTCAAGAGCTGAGCTGAACCGAGGTTGGACAAATGGAGACGCCACGCTATCAGTACTATTGTCTATTTGTCGGAGGAGACAAAGAATCAAAAGAAGCCCTAAGTGGCCTGTTCACAAATGGGTGTGCCAAAAGTTCTGATGCGGTAGGCCGCTCGTCTGGATCAACTCTTACACACTGGCCAATGAAATCTTGAGCTTCTTTTGACAAATAGCTGGGCATGGGAGGTTGTTCTCCTCTTCCAATCTTAAAGAAAGCATTTGTCTACAAGTAGCAAAGCAACATTAGTAGAGAGCCAAGTTGAAATAGACACATTAGCTGAGAGTTGAAGATCAATACCAAGTAGGTTAAATTTTGAATGAGTTACGGAGAACATTATTTAGAGAGAAGTGCACTCCATACAAAAATAATCATTTACAAACGCACACGCAAACACTAAGAATTTTGAGAACCAAAATGATCACACACACTAATAATGTGCAATTTTCACCACAATAATAGAAAAGGAAAAAAAAAGATAATGGTTCAACCAGCAGCAGGTCCGATTTATTTAATTCATAAAACTTTAAAGGCATAAGGTTAATATTGATATATGTGCCACTTACATAAGAGAGCTCTATTGGATAATGCTTCAGGCTTGGAAGGGGGAAAGGTTATGATTTCCCCATGTTCTACAACAGCAAGTGCATGGACAGATCCCAGATCCCAACATCGATATATTTAAAGAAAAAGTAACAATTATCTGTTGACATCCTGCTGCATTCTTTATACAAACGCATATGGGGAACTGCAGTTTTTCTTTAACTTAATTTCGAAATTATTCCCATCCCACTAGTTATTATACATCAAATAAGGTCAAACGGATAATAACATTGCCGTCAATACCAGGGAACAAGGAACTTATATGACATACCCACTCCACATTAGGATACGGTATTTGGCGGGTTAGCATTTCCAACACAGTGCAGCCCAAGCTCCACATATCAGCTGCAGGCCCATATGTTTTTTTTGGATTAACAACCTGAAAGTGGGAAGGTGCATTTAGAACGTGTGTGCTTATTAAAAGGTACCACACAGTTATTACCGAATATTGCAACATAACATCAAAATCGGATAACTTGAATTTGATCATCATAGTTTTACCTCAGGCGCCATCCAATAAACACTTCCTTTGCATGATCTCAGCATATTAATTTTAGACATCTGAATAGCAAGAAAGTAGTACATAAGACAATTTCTCATTTGAAGAAGTGCAAATAACATCATAGAAGCAAGAAGGCTCACCTCCTTTGCCAATCCAAAATCTGCAAGTTTTACTGATCCATTTGCATGAACCAATATATTGGCGCATTTGATATCTCTGAGTACAAAAAATTGTTTCAATTAATCAAAAGTATTGTGTAAAGGGAAAATTGAGGAGCATCTAAAGATTTCGCATCAACTTAGTCAATCTAAACAGTGGTAATTCTATAATCGACCACTTTATTCCTTTCCTTCATTTTTTTGCTTATTTTCCACCTACCTTTAATATCAACTTTGCGCTCCAGAGCTATATAATGCCTAATTTGTATTAAGAGTTTGAGACACAAGAGCCTTCTCACAAAAACCACAAGTGCTGAAGGTGTGGTTGCTATCTGTGCACCGTGCAGATCAGGCTTGGCCAGAGCACAGGGCAGACAAGCTGCTGGCATAGATGATGGTGTGGTGATGCCTTGTTCAGGCCAACATTCATCTTGATGTTGTAACAAAGGGAAAATAACTATATGCTGTTGTGACGTTCAAGTATAAATTCAAAGCATGTAGCAGACAAACAGGGTACATTGCTGCTCTAACTCTAGTATTCGCCTTGCGGTCCTCAACCAGCAGGTGAGGGTGCATATTAGTTTGTGTTCTAGTATGAAGGTATAGACCTATCTCATTTATTGATCAGATCTGCGGTGAATTGAGTTAGGCAATCGTAGTGCACATGTACGTGTTCATATGCCAGCAGGCTTCAGGTGCTTAGGTACGTGTGGTTAAATATAATTGTGCATTTCTCAACAAAAAAACAAGTATGCACTGCATCGACATAGAGGGCAAAATTGACATTTCAAGTGGGTTAGAAAAACAGAAAATGAAAAGTGATCCATGTAAAACCATAGAATTATAAGTGCTTAGAACAGCAAATTCTCAGAAATGTTTGACAGGTGCATTCTCAGTAATCCCCTTGTGGTAATGGAATCATTGAAAATGACATATCGAATGCAAAACAAAAAGAGACAAAAAAGGATGAGATAAAAAAGACATCAAGCGGTCCCTGTGCATGATTTAGCATTAGCGCCGGGTTCAGTCAGAAAGTCAAGGTTTTACTTGCTCGTCTGCAGTGGACTACCCAGATGATGATAGTGAGCTAACTGGTTGGTGTGCTTCTAACAGGACTAGTAATGACCAAGCGTGATAGTACTTTGCTTACATTTAGATTCTACTTCATCATTTTATATGTTTATTTGTTCTTAACAATCCCAACTACTGTACAGAAGATACTCATACTGTCATACAAACCATGTGATGCAATAAGAGATGTCTTTAACAAGAACTGTGATTCAACGCCACATCTTACCCTCTCATGCGACCCTAAAAAAGAACACAAAGAAAGAATCATACAGTCATACAAACCATGTGATGCAATAAGAGATGTCTTTAACAAGAACTGTGATTCAACGCCACATCTTACCCTCTCATGCGACCCAAAAAAGAACACAAAGAAAGAAGTATAAGGTCCAATATACAAAGAGCTTTATTTGTTTATGAGCCAAAAGAATCTACTTAACCTTGTTGGAAAGCAGATGTGCTCCCTCATATGTTGTGCCATTCACATTATAAGTGCATGACACATGGGATTAAAAGCTCATATTTCCTACACATTATTTATTATTGAAAAGGATGTACAAAGGACAAAATTTATTGGCTATGGCAACAGCATTGTAAGCACAAATAATTTCCAACCTAAATCAGAAGAAGAGCAGCATTATACTTGTGGACCACATTTCTCTCATGAAGATAAACTAATCCATTGAGAATCTGTCTTGTGTATGCAGAGACTTGTGAATCTCGCAGTTTATACTTCTGATAGAGTGACGAAAGAGAACCTTGTGTAACAAGCTCAATAAAAATGTAGAGTTTTGATTCTTCCTGCATTTTAATTTTGAACATTATTACTAAGAAAGACAGATAATTACTACTTAGATCAAATAAATTCAAAAATTGGGATGCAGAACCAAGCAACATCAAAAGGAGCGTGGAATATACCTTGTCAGTTCCATAATACTGGACTATATTTTCATGTTCGAACTGACTAAGCAGAGCGATTTCCTAAGAAGCAAAAACATATAATCAAAGCAGTGCATAAACAACAGCAAAAAAAACTTATGAAGATGTTAGAGCATGTGAAATGTGACGTAGAAAATAGCAGATATCACATGATTAATACTATGAGATAAATCAAGAACAACTGCTAACCTGTTCGAGTGCAAGGATAGACTGCTGTGCATTGCTTCCTTGGTCAAGCAAAGACACTTCCTTAACAGCAAAAAATGCACCTTCGCTGCAGAAACATTCAGTAAAAGATACCAATGAATATATCAGCAGAAACAAGAAAGTATACTTGCTTACCCCTAAGAATTTCCTAACGGATAAAAATGTGCACTGTGAAGGGATAATCAGAAGTCATGTTTTGTTATTGCTCAGCTGGTTGATTATGTTATTATGTATTCTGTTTGTTAGTTTTTGATGATCAGCTGTCGATTGCCTCCACCCTACCACAACACCGTAGAACGATGGGTAATCACAACCATTGCAGGCATCAAGCTTCTTTGTAGTGCATGTCAGCCTATTGGGGTTACTGATGCCAAGAGTTGGATATGAATCAAGCTCGTTTAGTAAAATACCATATGAAATATTATCTCAAAACCAAACTAATTCCCTGACGCCAATCTTAGTTCTTTCTATATCAGTCAAACAGTAATAATAATATAAATTGTTGAGTAACAACTACTCAAGAATACTGTATGAGTCATGTAGAGAACACTTCCCATCCCAGGGGTGCCCAGATTACTGTTAGATTTTTGACTTATCAATGCTCATGTTAGAGAAGTATGTCATCAGCCAAATCAACATTTGTAATACTAGACATGCTACCATAGCAGTAACACTTCCAGCGCTCTGCTCACTCACCTGGTCTCTCGAAGTTACAGAAGGGGCATGGATTCACATCTCCCATTGTTCCTACCCCCAGAAGCTAGCAAGGTGTTCATAGCATACATAAGGTTTCAAGGGCTAAAGTTAACTGCCGTCCCTCATATACATAAGGTTTGAAGGGCTAAAGTTAACTGCCGTCCCTATTATAGTTTTAGTACTCCTTGTTCATGTGTGTGAGGTAAAAAAAATGATACAAACATACATCCCACCCCCAAACAAAGCGACAACGCACATACTTACCCAAGAAAATGTTTAATACTCTACTTGTAGACTGATTATGATATAATGATGTGTACTTGTAAATTCTAGAAACTAAATGATGAGCTGCACGGCTGCCTCCCATGTCCTAGCAACGGTGTACCAGGGCTGTTGAGACTAGCTAAGCTTATCTCTAATCAAATTAACCACGAGAAAGCAAAAAATGCATAAGCTGCACGTACAATCAAATGTCAATAAAAGAATTGGTACTTACTCACTGATCCCTTCGTACACCGTCCCGAATGAGCCACTCCCCAGAAGCGCACCACGCATCCATGACTTGATGTTCCGCTTGAACTTGCCATTCGGCGAGATGTTGAACACAGGCTCAGTATTTGTGCTTGATGCATCATCGTCGTTCGTTGTCGACAACGAGGATGTCCCGGTGAAGCCTTCGAAGGTCTCTCCTACCCTCCACCCTTTAAGCTCTCCCTCAGCCCCAGTGAATCCTTCATCGGCCTCCTCAGGGATATCCTCCTCCTCCTCTGTGTCCGACGCCTGAGGTGTTTCAGCATAAGGCATTTGTTGTTCAGTGTTGTCTTCCCTGGGAGCAAAGGAGTTGACAATGTCCCAGGCCGATCCGCTCATGGTCTGAGCTATGGACGGCCGCCTCGCCGGTGGCGGCGCGAGCCCCGTGATCGGCGGGGGCGGGGAGAGCAGCGGCGGCCGGACGCCGCGGATCCCGACGTCCCCGCCTCCCCTTCTCGGCGAGAGGAGTGACAGGTCCGCCAGGGGCTTTACAACAGCAACCGGCTTGGGGGATTCCGCTAGCGCCGCAGCGACGGCGAGCTCGTCCACGGAGTCGGTGGCGGTGGAGGTGGAGGACGAGTGGCTGGGCTCCTCGGGGATGGGGTCGGGGAAGGAGAGCGGTGCGGGCCACGGCCCGTCGGGGGCGGAGGTGGAGCGAACGATGGGGGTTGGGTCTTCCACTGGGGGAGCGGTTGATGGGTCTGGGCGGGGGCGGGAGGAGAGGAGGTCGGAGCTGGAGCGCGCCTTGCGGGCCTCCCAGGCGGCGACGGGGATGGCGAACTCCTCGGGGCCCGACAGGCCCAGGCTGCGGCAGAGCTCGTCCACCTCCCCCTCCGCGCTGCCGCTGATGCGGAAGTCCGCGCCGCCGCCGCCACGGGCCGCCAGGTCGAGCGAGCGCGTGGGGCGGTACCCCGGCGACCGGTCGTTGTTGGACGAGGTGGAGGAGGACCACGACACGGCCCCCGGCTCGTAGTCGATGTGCTTCGCGGCGTTGCGGCGCTCCAGCCGCGGGCTCCGTCCGCGGCTCCCGCTCCCGCTGCCCCCGCTGCCGCTGCCGCTCCCGCCGCCGGAGCGTCGGCCGGAGGAGGAGTCCATGGGGGCGGCGGCGGCGCTGTCCTTGTCCCCGCCGCCGCGGCGGCCGGAGGGGGAGGCGGGCGAGGACTGCTTATTACGGCCCCACGAGAACATCTGGGTCCATAAGCCGGGCCGAACCGCGCCTAGATGCCGCCGAGCTCCATGGGGCGTCGAATTTGAGCTCGGCTGTGCCGTGGCGCCGCAGGATTTGGGGATTGGAAGGGGGCTCGCGTCGCGTCACCGTCGGCTGCTTCTGCTTGCGAGGAAGTGGCGTGCGCGGTGGCGCGGTGGTGAATAATTTTCAATATACAATAGGGCCCCCCGTAGATTCAATGCCAGGTGGGGCCACCAATAGTGGGGGCATGTTGGCAGCCAGTGAGGTGGCGACGTTGGCCTCTCTCTCCGTGAGGTGGAGTTGGCTGGACGCGGGTTGACTGCGACGACCCCGCGGTAACAAAGAAAGTGCAGATGCGAAGGTGTGTGGGTCCTGCCCGTCAGTTGGTGAACGAGGGGTTAAAACCAATGGCTGGTGTTGGCGTCGACGTGTGGCCACTGGCCAGTGGAGAAGGGTGTGAATACGCGGCGTTGTCCGTTCGTCCACCGCCTGTCAAGGGCAGCGGCGCTCGGCGGTGGCCGGCGGCGCCGGCGCAGGCAACAGATTTGAAGGACTTCTGGGTCGGGGATCTGGAGACAGCTACCACTAACACTTGCTAACAAGGAAATGGTGTCCAATGTGCAGCTCAGATCCGAATAAGAGCATCCTCACTCGCGTCGTCCACTCAAAAGCTTCTCAGATAGTATGTCGAACACATTTTCCTTCCCACTCAGATAGTGAGCCGTCGCGTCGCCTCCATCTGAGCAGTGGTGTCGTTAATACAGAGGGCAACGACGTTGATGGCAGCGTACTCCGGCAACCGTTTCCCGCCATCTCTTCCCGCCTCTGTTTCCCGTCGTCGACCCTCGCTCGGCTATATAACACTCCGCCGAGCAGGAAGCACAACACACCACATCTGCTCTACCGAATTCCATCACGAGAGGGGCGGCCGTGGACGAACACACGCTAGTTGACGAGGGCCCGACGACTATGGTAGGTACGTGGTGGCAATGCATCATCGTCGGCGTCTCCCCTGCCGTCTTTTGATGAAGAACTCTACCTGGGTCAGCGCGGTTTCGAGTTACTGCTTATCCTGTACGATGGCATCAAGACACGGCCGAGTCTCCCGACGGCGTTTGTGGAGAAACTCGAATACGGGGTGCCAAAGACAATGCATTTGAGAATGGAGAACTGTGAGAACGATAGCTGGACGGTGAAGACGGTCTTCGGCTATAAGGGTGAGTTGTATCTCGCCACAAGGGGTGGAAGAGATTCGCCGAAGCATATAAGCTTGAGCATGGGTTCTTACTCCGCTTCGAGTTCGATGGCGGGTTTTTCATCATGGTTTTCAACGACACTTTATGACGAAGGGCGATCGCCGCGACGAGAGCGGGTCGACATCAACTACAAATAGTAGTGGTAGTGACGAGGACGACCATTAGATTAGGCTTAGTTTATATTTCATTAATTCTATTCAAATATATAAAATATTTTGAACTTTAAATGAAATTCGTGTCTTCAGATTAGGTTATTTGTAGTTTGTAAAAAAAAAGGCGCCACGAATGGAGATGGTCTAAACTGTTCTGGTGGATGATCGGTTCGCGAGTTGATAGCGTAAAACTACTAGTATTCCGGGGTCAATTCTAAAAAACTACCACTTTTATTTTGAATCGCGTGGAGCTACCCCATTTCGTCGAAGTTTTCTCAGATAACCCAAAACACCGATTGAGCGCGAATTGACACTCGATCTGACGAGTGTGTCCCAGCAGCAGGATGAGGCTGTTAACGTCCGTTAACGGATAGGTGCTGGGCCCGCATGTCAGGGCTGCCTGTGTGGATAAGTCGCGTACCTATCTGTGGATCCAGTTTCGTCTCTCTCCTCTCGCGCGAATGGCGGCTCCCGGCGGCGGTGGTGGTGAATCCCGCGGCGGCGGTGAATCCCGTGGAGGCGGCGTCGAATCCCGCGGCGGTGGCGGCGAATCCGACGGTAGCAGGGGTTCGAGTGCCGCAGACTGTGTCGTGGATGTGGACTCGGATTCGTCGTCGGGAGGGGAGGCTTGGGGGGCGCATTCCCTACGCTGGAAGGCGGCGACGTCGCTTGCGAAAGCCGTGCTCTCGTCGCCGGTGGAGACAAGCCATCGGTTTAAATCAGCTCTCGGCGGTGTCTAGTAAGTGTTCCCGATCTGTGCTTTAGGTCTAAAACCAGTGGTAGCTAGCTCGTAATGAAACCCTAGAACTGAATAGCTTTGTTTCATTTGTAGCCTTGATGATGAAGTGTGGGAAATTAGGTTTCATTTCCCTGGACAAGACAATTTGGAAAGAACACTGTCTGAATCTGATATCACAGTACTGAATCTGCTGGCCCTAATTGAAGGTCATGGGTATGGGATTAGAGACAGTATGTATTTTGTGAAAGAAAAGGGAAAAGGCCAGCAGGGGATGGATGTTCTGAACAGCATGAGGAAGGTAGAGGAGATGCTAGCTCTTTATGATTCAGATAAGATAGTGAACATCATTGTGCTTAAAAAGAGTGCCACCTGGCCAATAGGGCTTAATATTGCTGAAGAAGAAGTGACAGCAATGTCTGAACCTGTATTCCTGGTAGCTGACAGTGCAGGTGTGAATCACATAACAGAAGATGAAGGTTTCATTCCTGTGGCAGTTGACTATTCAGAGGTTATGTATGTTGGCACCAAACAGAGCTGCAACAAAGAGGTGCCAACCAATAGAGCACATTTGCTTCCTGTTGATGTTCAGGTTCTTTCTGAAGATGAAGATGATGATGAGCTTAGCTTTTATGATGGGCAGTACAGACCTGAAGAACACAACAGAAAGGTTGCAGAAGAATTAGAGTTAGTTAATATGTTGAAGAGGAAGAAAATGGCAAAAACACCCACTGCTGAGGAAGTAACTATATTGGAGAGGTTGGCACTGCATAAGCAACAAACAGAGGACCCATTTCTGCATTATGAGGGAGACACATATGTTGAATAAATATTACCTGAGGAAGATAGTGCATCTGAGTGGGAGGACTTGCCAGAACCTGAGTGGTTTGAAGAGAAGAGAATAGTTAAGAACCCAGGTGAAAGTGCATTCTATGCACTCCCAGATTTTGATGACTAATGACAACACAAAAAGTATTCTAATGTTTGTGATGAAGCATGCAGGGTCTTTTAATGGTAGACTGATAAAGAGGAACACTTATTTGCCTAAGTTTCGATTCAACTACACTTGGTCTTTCTTCAGAATTTCAGTCAGGAAATTTCCGGGGTTCGGAGATTTCCGGTCCCCAGACCGGAGATCTCCGAGCCATCCATATTTTTCACTAAGTCTGAATTGAAATGCGTACTGACTCCAACTCAAGCTGAGCCGGAAATCCTCTCGGAGATTTCCGGCGCTCGGAGATTTCCGAGCCCCGGTCCGGAGATCTCCGAGTGACAGAGGGATTTCGACCAAGTCCAGAACTCAAAATGTGTACTGACTCCAAAACAGTTTTAGCCGGAAATGCTCCCGGAGATTTCCGGCGCTCGGAGATTTCCGGGCCCCAATCCGGAGATCTCCGAGTGACAGAGGATTTTCGACTAAGTCAAGAAGCCCAACCAGTACTGATCCAGATTCAAACTCAGCCGGAATTTGCTCCGGAAATTTCCGAGGTCCGGAGATCTCCGGTCCTCAACCCGGAGATTTCCGGGCTGGCGGCTGTACAACGGGCAGATTTTGGGGAGGGGTATACCCCTCCACCTACCTCCAGCATTTCAAGCTTCCAGATTTTCTCTCTCCTCCATTGGTGCTGAAGCTCGTTTCTTCCGGATCTCCCAATCTAGTCACTCAAATCCGTTGATACTTGGGGATCTGAGGGAGAAGCCACCGATCTACATCTCCACCGAAGCGATTTGATTTTCCCCCTCTATTTCTTGAGTGGCAACGAATCTAGGGTTCCTTTGTGGATAGCTAGGTTCAACCTTGTGTGTTTTGATCCTTTGTGGAAGTGACCTGTTGTGGTCTTTGTGAGAGCCCCCAATTCAGTTGTGGGTGTGTGCCTCACGAATTTGTACGGGACCTTCTCCGTCCTTAAAGGAGTCCTTAGTGGAAGCGTGGATTCGCACCTTTGTGGTCGAATTCACAGGAGAATAGGGTGAGGCCTTTGTGGCGTTGAGCAAACCTTTGTGGTAGCTCACACCTCTCCAACGAGACGTACACCTATGTGGTGGAACTCGGGATAAAATCTTGGTCTTCGAGTTCCTACGGTTGTTTCGTTCCACTCTACTTTACCGCATCTTTATTTCCTGTACTTGCTTAGCTACCTTGTTGTTTATCACTTGTGTCACCTAGTTGCACATCTAGACAACTTACTTTCCGCTAGCCTAAAACTGAAAAAGACATAAAAATTGGTCACCACCTATTCACCCCCCCCCCCCTCTAGGTGGTCAACTGCCGTTCAATTGGTATCAGAGCCAGGTTGTCTCTTAAAAGCTTCACCGCTTGAGACCAACCTTGGACAATGTAAGTTGACCCAAGAGAGGGTTCCGAAACGGACGCCGCGACTTTGGCGGCAATGCAAGAGAAAGGTGCCACTATGGCCGATATCAACTCTTTGGAAACAAAGTTGACATCGTCCGTACAAACCGAGTTCAAGAAGTTTCATGATATGCTTGAGTCTCTCAAGACATCTAAGGAAACCTCTCTTGCATTGCCCTCAAAGCCTCCGGTGCTTCCGGGCATTACTCTTGATGTGGACCCCGAATTGATAAAGGGAAAGCAATTGCCTTTGGATGGGAAGGGTGATGCTAGTAGTTCCTCAACTCATCAAAACACTCCATCATCCAATGATGAAGTGCCTAAAGGCTACAACGTCACTCCTCCCCCATCCCAATACCATACCCCCAATCCCATTATTCCTCACCCGCAAGTTTCTCATAGGGGTGATCCCCCGTTTCTTAAAGACTATACTTTTTCTCAATGGCAATACATGATGAAGTCTCATGTGTGCAGCTCCTCAATCGAGTTGTGGCGCATCATTCAAGTTGGTTACAAGCCGCATGATCCGACCAACCTAACAAGAAGAGAAGTGGTGGAGGCTCAACTTGATGCCACCGCTCTCTACATGATCCAAAAGGCGGTTGGGAACAAGGACATGCCTCGCATCCAACATCTCACCACCGCGAAGGAGACATGGGATGGTCTATCCGAGTTGTTTGTTGGAAATGATAGCATGAGAAGGAACCGCTATGACTCTTTGAGCAATGAAGCTGAGGGCTTTTTCAAGCTTGATGGTGAAGACCATGAGATGATGTATCAAAGATTGGTGACCATAGCCACAAGCTTTCGAGAAGTGGGTGCCTCTCATATTGATGATGCTTGGATCAAGAGGAAGTATGTTAGCTCTATGATGGCTTGTGAGCCTACTGACGTCAAGAGCCTTCAAGGAAGACACAACTACCATCTCATGACGTCTAATGAGGTTATGCAAGAGATGGCCGCATACAAGGTGGCCACTAAGAATGCTCAAGATGCAAGGGCAAGGGCTCTTGGAATGCAAAGAGGCACAACCAACCTCGCTTTGAAGGCTACCGTTGAGGAAGACAACGATGATGATGATCTTGGAAGCTTTGCCGCTATGTCCGAGAAAGCACTCAAGATTGCTTACAATGATCATCTCGCTCTTGCGGCTCGCACCTTTTGAAACAATCCCTCAAGAGGCAAGATGCGTTTTGACAAGAATGCACCTCAAGCCGATAGGGTCTCACCCTCCAAGTCAAGGACATGTTACAATTGTCAAGACAAGTTCCATTTCGTTGCCGAGTGCCCTTATGAGAAAAGAGAAGAGCATGGTGGACGTCTAGTGCTCAAGGACAAAACCAAGATGCCTCCCAAGAAGGCCTATGGAAAGAAGAGGCCTTTTAACAAGAAGCCTCGCATCATGTTGTTGACTCAAGAGGAGTATCCCACCGATGATGAAGAGTCGGAGGAAGAAACGCCAAATGAAGTGGCGACCCTTGCCACCACCTCGACAACTACCATCTCTCCATCAACGACAAGAACTCCTTCAACTACGACAAGCTCTTCATCGTCTCTATTCACATCGCCTAATGAGAACTCCATCACCAAGAGCTCAAAGTGTCTTATGGCAAAGGCATCGGAGGTACCTTCATCCTCCTCCTCTCTCATGAATGAAATGAATGAGATTGATGATGCCTCTAGCTTTCAAATCAAGCAAGAGCTTGTGGCGTTCGACTCCTTTATCACTAACTTGCAAGGTGATAGCAAGAAACATGTTGGTGCCCTCATGGTTCGAATTGGTGAGCTAGAGCATCTCAATGAAGAGAAGGGTAAGATAGAAAGAGAAGACGCTATTTCTCTATCTTATTTGAAGTCCTCTCTTGAGGAGATTGAAGAGTCTCATGCTCGTCTTGAGGAGCAACTTGAAACTATTGAGGAAACTCATAACTCGTCACATGCTAAGCTCATTAAGGATCGTGATATGTACTTTGCTAAATTCAAGGTGGCTCAACAAGATAAAGCCGAATTTGCGGTTGGGCATGTTCGACTCATTGAGGACATGGAGAAGCTCGTCATAGCTCACAAGGCTTTGGAGAGTGAACATGCTCTTCTAAAAGAGTCGTATGCCCAACTCCAAACTCGGCTAACTAACCTTGATTCTCTTAGCATCTCTACCTCTAAGTGTTCTTGTGATAATGCTAATCTTGTGAAGGAGAATGCTAGGTTGAAGAGTGAGATGACTAAGGTCGCCACATCCAAAATCATCCTTCTTAAAGGTAAACAAGGTAAGGAAGGTCTTGGATATGTGTCTCCCATAAAGATGAATGCCAAGAAGGGCATTCCCAAGAGCATCAACCCCATCCAAGCCAAGAAGGCCGACTCCATTCAATCCAAGGAAGGTCTTGCGAGTAGGAATGTCACAAGGGGCAAGCCTACTCGTAAATATCACGCCGGTGACAACAACCCTAACTATGCTTTATATGTCGATTATTATGGGAATGTTTGTGCTCGTTACATTGGACCCTACTATGGTTTTATTTCATATGCTATTTGGGTTCCTAAATCTCTTGTCGCTAACCATAAAGCACCCATTGTGAAGCAATGGGTTGCTAAATGCAAGAATTGATCTCTTGTAGGACCTTGCTCCCGGTGGTTCAAAATGTATAATTGATAGTGGGTGTACAAGTCATATGACCGGGAGCAAAGAACTCGTTACGGAGTTGAAACCTAATGAAGATCAAGTAACCGTAACTTTTGGTGACTTATCAAGGTCTAAGGTAACCGGGTTTGGCAAAGTGGTAGTTGCCCCCGACATTTCTCTAGTCAATGTCATGCTTGTTGAATCTCTTGGCTATAATTTGTTATCGGTTCGTGCCTTAACAAAGATGGGGATCTCTCCCTTCTTTGATAAGGACATTGTGGTCCTCTTGTGGAGCAATTCGCTAAGAGTGGCTTTCGTGGGATACGTGGAGCATGAGCTCTATGTGGTGGACTTCTCCGGAGCCACCACTTCTCAAGCCATGTGTCTCTTCGGAAAAGCCGACGTGGGTTGGCTTTGGCATCGCCGACTAGCTCACGTAAACATGCGTACTTTGCAAAGTCTCCACAAGGGTGGCCACATCCTTGGACTAAAAGATCACGTTTCCTTTTCAAGGGGTCGAATTTGTAGAGCTTGTGTGGAAGGCAAGATGCATGATATTCCTCATCCAAGACAGACCATCATATCGTCGTCCCGGATTTTGGAGCTCCTTCATGTTGATCTATTTGGACCAATTCCGGAGATAAGTCTTGGTGGCAAGAAATATTGTCTCGTGATTGTTGATGACTATTCAAGGTATACTTGGGTCTATTTCTTCAAGACCAAGGATGAAACTCAACAAGTCTTCATCGACTTCTCAAAGGAAGTTCAACGCCAACATGACCTTCCCATTTTGGTTGTTCGAAGTGACAATGGGTCGGAATTCAAGAACTACACTCTTAACGACTTTCTTAGTGAAGAAGGCATTCGTCATCAATATTCCGCTGCTTACACTCCTCAACAAAATGGCGTTGCCGAAAGGAAGAACCAGACTCTCATCGACATGGCGAGATCTATGTTGGCGGAGTTCAAGTCTCCCATCAACTTTTGGGCGGAGGCTATTTCCAACGCTTGTCACTCATCAAATCGCCTCTACTTCCGCAAGGGATTGAAGAAGACTCCATATGAGATCCTCACCGGCAATAAACCCAACATTGGCTACTTCCGGGTGTTTGGATGTAAGTGCTATTATCTCGTCAAGGGTGTCCGGTTGGGTAAGTTCCACTCTAAATCTATTGAAGGGATTTTTGTCGGATATGGTAGCGAGTCCCACACTTATAGAGTCTTTGATAAATCCTCCCGGATTATCATAGAGTCTTGTAGTGTGGAATTCGATGAAAATGATGGCTCCCAAGTGGAGCAAGTTGGTGTTTGTGATGTAGGTGATGAACAACCTTTTGATGCTATTAAGAAGATGGGGGTGGGCTTTCTACGCCCCATTGAAGCCCATCAAGAAGTTGTTCAAGATGACTCAAGTTCTCACATCAAGGAAACCTCACCATCACAAGAACCACAAGGTGGCTCACCCATAGAAAATGATGATTCCCTTCAAGAAGAATCTCAAGATCCTCCTCAACAAGGGCATGCTATTTCTTCTCAAGATGAAGCTCATGATGAATCTCAACAAGATCTTCATCAACAAAAAGATCATGCCTCCTCCACCAAGATTATCGAAGCCAACTCCACTTCTCCAAGTTCTACTCAAGAGCAAGATCATCTTACTCCACCTCATGAAGAGACTTCTCATGATGATCAAGGCCCTCAAGAAGGTCAAGACGAGGATCCAAAGGATCAAGATGGTCAAGAAATTGTCCCCACCACAAGGGCGGCAATTGAAACTCGTCGTCAAGCTCGCTTTGCAAAGTCTTTGGAACTTAGAGCATTATCTCTCGACAAGGTCATTGGTGATATTCGAGCAAGGGTCTCCACACGAAGTCAATTAGCTCATTTTAGTGAGCATCAAGCACACATTTCCATGGTCGAGCCCAAGAAAGTCTTTGATGCTCTTGAAGATCCTGATTGGCTAGGGGCTATGCATGAAGAACTTAACAACTTCGAGCGCAACAAAGTGTGGCGTCTAGTTGAGAAGCCTAAAGATTGCGGCAACGTTATTGGCACTAAGTGGATTTTCAAGAACAAGCAAGATGAACATGGCATCGCTGTGAGGAACAAGGCGCGGTTGGTGGCTCAAGGTTTTTCTCAAGTCGAAGGCATTGATTTTGGAGAAACTTTCGCGTCGGTCGCAAGACTCGAATCGATACGTATTCTCATCGCTTTTGCTTCTCACCATGGTTTCAAATTGCAACAAATGGATGTAAAATCTTATTTTCTTAATGGTCCATTGCAAGAACTTGTTTCTGTTAAACAACCCCCGGGTTTTGAAAACTCCAACCATCCTCACCACGTCTATGTCTTGGACAAAGCTCTCTATGGCCTTAAACAAGCCCCCCGTGCATGGTACGAGCACTTGAGAGAGTTCTTGGTAGACCGTGGATTTGAGGTTGGGGTAATCGATCCCACTCTTTTCACTAAAAAGGTTAATGGTGAACTCTTTATTTGTCAATTATATGTCGATGGCGTTATCTTCGGTTCTACTAACCGTGTGTTCAATGATGAGTTTTCCAAGCTAATGACCGACAAGTTCGAGATGTCCATGATGGGTGAACTCAAGTTCTTTCTTGGCTTTGAGATAAAGCAATTGAGGGAAGGGACTTTCATTTGTCAAGCCAAGTATATTCAAGAGATGATCAAGAAATTCAAATTGCTTGGACTTAACGGTGTGACGACTCCTATGCAAACCAAGTGCCACCTCCAACTCAACCCCGACGGTAAAGAGGTAGACCAAAAGGAGTATCGTTCTATGATTGGGTTTCTTCTTTATTTGTGTGCTTCTAGGCCCGATATCGTTTTAAGCGTTGGAGTGTGTGCCCGTTATCAAGCCGCGCCTAAGGAAAGTCATTTGATGGCCGTGAAGAGAATCTTCAGATATTTGGTTCATACCCCTTGCTTTGGGTTGTGGTATCCCAAAGATGGCACCTTGTCTCTTTGTGGATACACTGACTCCGATTGGGCGGGCGACATTGATGATAGGAAGTCCACATCCGGGACGTGTCAATTTCTTGTAAGATCTTTGGTGAGTTGGTCCTCGAAGAAACAGAATTGCATCTCATTATCCACGGCGGAGGCCGAGTATGTCGCTGCCGCAAGCGGATGTACTCAACTTCTTTGGATGCGACAAACTTTAAAGGATTACGGTGTCCTCTTGGACAAAGTGCCGCTTTTATGTGACAATGAGAGTGCCATCAAAATTGCATACAATCTGGTGCAACATTCAAGGACCAAGCACACTGAGATTCGTTATCACTTCATCCGCGATCACGTGGCACGAGGAGATATTGATCTATCATATGTTGGTACAAGGGATCAATTGGCGGATATCTTCACGAAGCCCCTTGATGAAGCCCGCTTTTGCTACTTGAGGGATGAGCTCAATATCATAGATTCTCGGGCCTTGGCTTGAACTCCGTACACTCACTCCAACGTTTAAGGCTTTATAAGACCTAGAGGTACGCATGGACTTAGGGGGAGTGTTTTCCTAATACGTTGGACTCTTCCTCCCCCTATTATGCATATAGTGACATATCATTGCTAAAACTTCAAATTAAATCTAATTTATGAGCTTCAATGTTGAGATGTAGTTATGGACCCAAGATATATCTTCGCGGTACCATGCTACAACTCATACACGGTGGCCTAGGCCACGAACACTCCTTTTTCTTTGGATTCTATTTGGTTTTATTTTTTGATTCTCACTTGCATTGTCTTTGGTTCTTTTGGGAAAACACACTCTTGTTGGTCTTCTTTTGTGTTATATGGTTCTTGCAACTTGAGTGTGTCTTCTTTATTCAGTTTGAGTGTCTATCCTAAGCCTTTCACTATCCTGTAAACATGCTTTTCCCCACGCATGTCCCCTTTTGGTTTCTTGTTCTTGGAGTTTTTGGGTTTGAACGGAAATCTCCGAGCCTTACTCGGAAATCTCTGGGCCACCAGAGAATTTCGAGACTAAGTCCATTCAAAAAATCAGCACTACCTGTGATGATTATTGACCGGAAATAGTCCCGGAAATTTCCGGTGTCCGGACATTTCCGAGCCTAAACTCAGAAATCTCCGGCCCCTGCGATTTTCAGCACCTAAGTCCTTTTTCAATTTCGGCACTGACCTCAGGCGAAGCTGAATCGGAATTAGAGCCAGAAATCTCCGGTCTGATGTCCGGAAATCTCCGAGTGTGCCAAAAAAATTCCAGGGCTAAGTCCAATCCGGAAATAGCCCCGGAAATCTCCGGCACCCGGAGATCTCCGAGCCTCAGTCCGGAAATTTCCGGTTCAAATTTTTCCTGCCTATATAAGGGCACGGGTGGACCGGCCGGTTCGGCCAGTTCTTCCACCCCGTGCCCTAATCCTCTCTCTCCTCCAAAAATCTCCATATCTTCCATTCCTCGCTGCGGGTGGATCGTTCGAGGGTTTCTTGCGTGCTTCGAGGATCTGCTTCTCCTCGTCAAGGGCTTCGTTTCCATCCACACGCTTTTCGCAATGTCTTCCGGTAACTCCTCTTATTTCAAATCTAGGACGAAACTTGTTTTCGTTTAACCTAGCCGATTTAGGAGGTCGTTGTTTGTTTCCTTTGGTAGAATTGCTCCCCTAGGCATGTTCTACCTTCCACATGCACAGATCTGTTTTTCATCCATAGATTTTGTTCAGATATGTCAAAATTTCGTGCAGACCGGAAATCTCCGAGTCTGAATCGGAAATCTCCGGACCCCGGAGATCTCCGAGTCAGACCCGGAAATCTCCGGCCTGCTCAGAATCAAAACAGCTAAGTCCAGAAACTGTGTTTGTCAAAACTTTTCTAGTATGTTCCATTTTCAATCTTGGACATGAGTGCTTACCCCATATGCTTTCCATCCTATCTATGATGTGTATTTGCAGGTTCGAACCCTCGTGGCCGCTTCAAGCAAATTGCTTCTCGCGGAAGAGCCAAACCAGTTCACTCACGCCCTCCCAGTGGGTCCTCAAGTGAAGACAACTCACAAACTGAGACCTCAGCCATCCTCAGGAAACCTATTGGTGCTAACAAGAAGAAGAGGACCGAGCTCCGTCTTGAAGACTTCAACAAAGGCAGTTTTCGCAAGTGGCGAAGTGACCTCTCCTATAATGTGGAGTCTGATGATCCCACTTACTTTTGCACTGAGATGGCATGGATCTACAGGGAAGTCTATCAGAAGTTCTATGTTGACAAGCCAATCTGCCCCATGAAGTGGATTGAATTTGACAAATTAATGAAGAAGGCCGATTATTTTGGTGGTGCTGTGAAGGTTTGTGGACTTCTGGGTTTGGAGCAATTGATGAGAATTGAGTGCAACTACAGCGCCTCTCTTATCCATCAGTTCTATGCCACTGTGGTGTTTGACTCCTCAGAGGACATTGGGATGACCTGGATGTCTGGCAGGCAGCGCTTGACTTCTTCTTTCAGAGAGTTTACTGAGATTCTTGGTTGTCCTTTCCGTGGTCTTTCTACTGCAGCTGGTGCCCGCATGCATGTCCATGGCGTGTCTTACAGCAAACACGTCATGACTGATCTTTACTAGCCTGGAGGGAAGATTGGCTCTCAGAATGGCTTCCTCCCCACTTATGATATACTGCTTCGCATGTTCCGTTGGACCATTGCTCCCATTGCCAGCAATGCAGATAATATTGCCGGGGCTCTAGTAAACTTGATGGCCAAAGCTCATGATGCCTATCTTGGGGAGTATGCGGTTGAGCAGGAGGTCTATAAGGTGGATGTCATGGACTTTATTTTCCAGGAGATGTCACTAGCAGTTTTTGAGAGGAAAGTTCCTCCATATGCTCCTTATATAATGTTGCTCATCAAGAGCCTCTACAAGCTTTCTGAGCAAGACGGTGATGACTTTGATGCAGCCTTTGCTACTCAGCCTCACAAGCCAGCCCTGGTTGTCCAGAAATCTGCTCACTTGGTTCAACAACAAGCCACCATGCATGAGATCAACGAGGATGACATTTTTGGTGGTCCATCTCGGGTTCCCTCCAATCCCAACATCAAGAAAGCTGCCAAGAAGAGTCGCCCTTGGGTAGTTCAAGAAATTGAGAAAATCATGAATATGAACTGTTGCATTCACAGTGTGAACTACTCCATCTACTCTCAGAACCATCGCATTATGCAGCGCCAAGAAGCAATGATGGCTCACCTGAAGATGCCTGCTCCGAAGCACCCTTTGAAGCCTCGGGTTCCTTTCAAGGATTGGAATGCAGATGGTCTCACATTTGATTGGGATGATGCTGTGCCAGAGGACAGCGATCTTGAGAATGCTGATTCTGAGGAGGAGGAGGAAGATGACCAGGACGAGGGTTCTGACTCTTGAGTCATGGGACGTTAGTGGAACCTCCTCCCTTTATGGTATCTTGATGCCAAAAGGGGAGAAGTATCTCTAGGACTCTCGGGATTTGCATGGGCTAGGAGCACTTCTTTCTTTTCGTTTTGTTTGTTTCAGTGCTCCTTTATTTCGTGACTGTTTTTGTTCGTCATGTGTGTGAGACATGAATACTGTTAAATTCTCTATTGTAATAACTCTTTATCTAAGTTTGTTGCTTCTATTGTGTATTTGTGGGTTTTGTAAAATCTAGGGGGAGTGTTGATCCTAAGGAATGTGCACTTTGTATTCCAAAGACATTCTTAAATAGTGCACTCACTTAGGGGGAGCTCCGTCTATATTTTGCAAATCCGTTCTTTTTTTTGTGTTGTCATCATTCGCCAAAAAGGGGGAGATTGAAAGTGCATTCTATGCACTCCCAGATTTTGGTGACTAATGACAACACAAAAAGAATTCTAATGTTTGTGATGAAGCATGCAGGGTCTTTTACAGGTAGACTGATAAAGAGTAACACTTATTTGCCTAAGTTTCGATTCAACTACACTTGGTCTTTCTTCAGAATTTCAGTCAGGAAATTTCCGGGGTTCGGAGATTTCCGGTCCCCAGACCGGAGATCTCCGAGCCATCCATATTTTTCACTAAGTCTGAATTGAAATGCGTACTGACTCCAACTCAAGCTGAGCCGGAAATCCTCTCGGAGATTTCCAACGCTCGGAGATTTCCGAGCCCCAGTCCGGAGATCTCCGAGTGACAGAGGGATTTCGACCAAGTCCAGAACTCAAAATGTGTACTGACTCCAAAACAGTTTTAGCCGGAAATGCTCCCGGAGATTTCCGGCGCTCGGAGATTTCCGGGCCCCAATCCGGAGATCTCCGAGTGACAGAGGATTTTCGACTAAGTCAAGAAGCCCAACCAGTACTGATCCAGATTCAAGCTCAGCCGGAATTTGCTTCGGAAATTTCCGGGGTCCGGAGATCTCCGGTCCTCAACCCGGAGATTTCCGGGCTGGCGGCTGTACAACGGGCAGATTTTGGGGAGGGGTATACCCCTCCACCTACCTCCAGCATTTCAAGCTTCCAGATTTTCTCTCTCCTCCATTGGTGCCGAATCTCGTTTCTTCCGGATCTCCCAATCTAGCCACTCAAATCCGTTGATACTTGGGGATCTGAGGGAGAAGCCACCGATCTACATCTCCACCGAAGCGATTTGATTTTCCCCCTCTATTTCTTGAGGGGCAACGAATCTAGGGTTCCTTTGTGGATAGCTAGGTTCAACCTTGTGTGTTTTGATCCTTTGTGGATTCCTTTTGTGGAAGTGACCTGTTGTGGTCTTTGTGAGAGCCCCCAATTCAGTTGTGGGTGTGTGCCTCACGAATTTGTACGGGACCTTCTCCGTCCTTAAAGGAGTCCTTAGTGGAAGCGTGGATTCACACCTTTGTGGTCGAATTCACAGGAGAATAGGGTGAGGCCTTTGTGGCGTTGAGCAAACCTTTGTGGTAGCTCACACCTCTCCAACGAGACGTACACCTATGTGGTGGAACTCGGGATAAATCTTGGTCTTCGAGTTCCTACGGTTGTTTCGTTCCACTCTCCTTTACCGCATCTTTATTTCCTGTACTTGCTTAGCTTCCTTGTTGTTTATCACTTGTGTCACCTAGTTGCACATCTAGACAACTTACTTTCCGCTAGCCTAAAACTGAAAAAGACATAAAAATTGGTCACCACCTATTCACCCCCCCCTCTAGGTGGTCAACTGCCGTTCACCAGGCCCTACCACTAGGTGTCACCATGAACCAAAGGAAGAATATATGCATGACTTCATACCATCTAGTGATGATGCCAATAGTTGTGATGATTTTCTTGACAGTGATGATGATGGTGCAGTGCCACCACATGTACTACCTAGTGGGCTGAGATGCAAGTTCAAGAAGCAGGAAGGAAGACAGTGGTATGATGCAAGTAGAGCTAATCCTAGTCAACGGTTCTGTGAGAAGTTGTGCTTCAAAGATATTGCTGAATTTATAACTGCACTAAGGCATTACCATGTAGCCCAGCAAAGAGATTTCAAGTATCACAGAAATGAGCCAAGCAGGATCATTGCCAGATGTACTGATGAAGGTGGGAAAAAAGGTAAAGGATGCAAATTTTACATCACCGCTTCTTTAATAGCAAATGAGAAAACCTTTTGCATAAGGAAATTCATGCCAAGGCATCGCTGTCAACCTCTTGGAGAGGATACAAAAGTAACAATTGCTTGGTTAACTGCTCAGTCCATGCAAGCAGTTACAACTGATCCAAATACAAAAGTTGACACACTGATTGAAAATGTGAAGCAAAGGTTTGGAGTGGAAGTGCCAAGAAGCAAAGCTTACAGGGCAAGGAAGATTGCTTTTGACACTGTCATTGGTGATCAGAGGGCACAGTATAAAAGGATTAGAGATTATTTACATGCTATCGTTGATACTAATCCAGGCAGCAGGTGCATAGTGACCACCAAACAGTTGCTAGAGCATCCAAGCCCAACCCCTAGATTCCATGGGCTTTTTGTGTGTCTGAATGCTTCAAAGGAGGGTTTTCTTAATGGTTGCAGACCATTCATAGGTATATTATATATATATATATATACATTCATTTTGCATTGATGTCTGGCAAATATCTGTTAATGTTTATTCTATCATTTAATTAACTGTTTCACTACAATTACAGGGGTTGATGGTTGTTTCATCAAACTCACCACTGGTCAACAGATTCTTGCTGCTACTGGAAGGGATGGGAATAACAACATTTTTCCTATTGCATTTCCTGTGGTTGACCATGAAGATACTGCAAGTTGGAGCTGGTTTTTAACTCAGCTGAAGTACTGCATTGGGGAGTCTGGGCAATTACACCATCATATCTGATAGGCAGAAGGTAAAGCTGTTTTACTGTTTTTTATTGTTTTGCTGGTGTTTTATTGTTTGTTGTTTTACTTATTTATGCATTGCATTGTTTATTTATGCAGGGATTGTTGAAAGCAATGCAAATGTGTATCCCAGAGCAACAACTGAATCAACAAGTGGTGCAGGTAACTTAGGAAAAAGGAAGCCAAAGTACACCTCTAAGATGCTCAGTTACTTCACTGCAGGGAAACATTCTGCCCACAAGTGATAATCTGTGATCATGTCAATTTCCTATCATCATGTGCAAGACTATTTATGCTACCATTTGTGATCTGATGTGTAAGAGTATGTGCAAGACTATTTGTGAAACAAATGTGGTTTCATGTGTAAGACTATGTAATTTGTGCTACCATTTGTGGTTTGTGTAAGACTATGTCAAGACTATGTCATTTTGTGTGTCAAGAGTATTTTGTGTGTCATGTAGTCGAGACCTCTCGGGGGGTCTCGACGACCATTTTATGCCCCTCTCAAAGAGTCAGAAAAAGTAGTCGAGACCTCTCGGGGGTCTCGACGACCATTTTATGCCCCTCTAAGAGAGACAGAAAAAGTAGTCGAGACCTCTCGGGGGGTCTCGACGACCATTTTATGCCCCTCTAAGAGAGACAGAAAAAGTAGTCGAGACCTCTCGGGGGGTCTCGACGACCATTTTATTCCCCTCTCAGAGAGTCAGAAAAAGTAGTCGAGACCTCTCGGGGGTCTCGACGACCATTTTATGCCCCTCTCAGAGAGTCAGAAAAAGTAGTCGAGACCTCTCGGGGGGTCTCGACGACCATTTTATGCCCCTCTCAGAGAGTCAGAAAAAGTAGTCGAGACCTCTCGGGGGGTCTCGACGACCATTTTATGACCCTCTCAGAGAGTCAGAAAAAGTAGTCGAGACCTCTCGGGGGGTCTCGACGACCATTTTATGCCCCTCTAAGAGAGACAGAAAAAGTAGTCGAGACCTCTCGGGGGGTCTCGACGACCATTTTATGCCCCTCTAAGAGAGACAGAAAAAGTAGTTGAGACCTCTCGGGGGGTCTCGACGACCATTTTATGCCCCTCTAAGCTCCTCAGAAAAATTTGACAGAAATGTTGGACACACAAATACATAACCATTACATCATAGTAGTTCCACAAATAACAACAATAGTTCCACAAATAACATAAGTAGTTCCACATCTTGGGGACATTCACCCAAACAGTACCAAACTGAAATGCAACAACATAGAGTTCAAAGTTCACAGATTGGAACTACATTAACAATCATTCTACAATTTAGTTGCTTGGCACCAATGGCTCATCACATATGGCTTTGATCCTCTTCAACTTCCCCTTGAGTTTGAGCAGGTCATAGATAATGAACTCTAACTTCTTCTTTTCAGCCACCATAGTTGTTGTTTCAATCTCCCACTGATCATTTCTAGACCTCATCACATCTGCCTGAATTTGGTTAACATTCTTCAGCTCAGCAACCTGGGACTCTAGCAACTCAATTTTCTGCTGCATCTTTTCCTTAAGGTCTTCAGCTTCACCCTCCTTCTGAATCCTCTCATAACATGCTTGCATATTTGTTCTGCTGCTATGCTTAAGTAATTGGTCCACCTCTGCCATGAAACCTTCATGCTTCTTCTTCCACTTGTTCTTCTCCTCAGATAACTCTGACATCAGTTTTGTATGCTGACCTCTCTCATGAATTCTTGCAGCACAAGTGTCATCATACATTCCCCACAACTTGGCTAAGGCATACTGAAAAGAATCTGGCCACTCATCATCTACCCAACACACAAAACCACAGTTCTCAACCTGCTTGACAAGAATAAGCAAACCACATTTTATGTTATCTGAACTAAGCAAAGCAAATCAAATACAAACTGAAACTGACTCATTTAACAACAACTAACTCTAAGCATTCTCTAATCAAAGCATTACACACTCTAATCAACAATGCATTACCCACACCTACTTACTGAATCTAACTGAATCAAAGCATTACACACTCTAATCAACAATGCATTACCCACACCGACTTACTGAATCTAACTGAATCAAAGCATTACACAATGCCTCAATTAACTGAATTTAACTGAATGAATCTGCTAGGTCAAAGCATTGTACAAAAACTTACACTGTCGAGTGGACACTTGTAGAATTTGCGCCCAGTGTCAAACCCTTCGAACGCAACACATCTCCGAGGCTCCAAGTTGTGGATCCGGCAATTGCGGGGCGCATCTTTGTCTATCCCACAGAATGTTGGATCGTCCACAGTATCAGGAACAAGAGCTCGGTCCATTAACTCCTGACAGCCAAAGAACGAACCAGTTTCAACAGAAAATCGAGCAAATCCAATCCATTAGCGAACCCTAGATCTACAGAGCGTGTGCACTTACCCCGAACAAGGTGCCGCTGGACTGAGATGCTTCGTCCCAGCTAGGCATGGCGGCGTGCGGGCGGACACGGCGGCCACAACGACGGCGGATGCCACAGCGACGGCGGCGGCGAGGTGCTCGGGAGAGACGGGGAAGAAGAACACGGCCAGGAGGAAGAAGAACGCGACTTATCCACTCGTACGCGACTTATCCACACAGGCAGACCTGACATGCGGGCCCAGCACCTGTCCATTAACGGACGTTAACGACCTCATCCTGCTGCTGGGACCCACTCGTCAGATCGAGTGTCAATTCGCGCTCAATCGGTGTTTTGCGCTATCTGAGAAAACTTCGACGAAATAGGGTAGCTCCACACGATTCAAAATAAAAGTGATAGTTTTTTAGAATTGACCCTTAAATACTAGTAGTTTTACGCTATCAACTCTTGGTTCGCAGTTCTGAATAGATAGCGCAAGTTTGCAACAGACTTGCACGCCATTCCAATGATCTTTCTGGTCCAGATTAGCTTCAACCAGTCTACTGTATTATTATATTAGTTGGCTTAATCAGCTTTAGAGCTGGCCTCTTGTGGGTGAGGACAGACCGACTGAGCTTTCTCCGGCGGTGTGTGTTGGTATGTGCGTGCGCATCTCATCTCATCTCATCTCATCTCATCTCATCTCATCTCATGTGCTCCCTCCAGCTCCACGGCGACGTAGGAGCGTGAGCGCGTGTGTTCACACCCCTGGATCGACGCGGTCGTCATGTGCCCGTGACGGTCTGTCTTTTCTTCTTCTTTTCTTTTCTTGGAACGGTCTCATCCGTTTCTCGTGACGCTGCTGGCCTGGCGGCTACGCAAGCAAGCAACCTCCCTGGATTAATTTGTTTTGACCATTTTTCTTCGATGATGAATTGAACTAGAGGCAACCAGCAGTAATTGGTTTAACTCGTTAATTTGACGACTAGTCCTAGTCCTTTTTGAGGAAAATTTGAAGACTAATCCAGATTTATTTATTTTTGGATCACACTAGCTTTTAGGTGAGAGTTTGAAGCAAGAATGTTATACTCTTCAGTCAGTTCCTCTCGACTCCTCACGTTTCTACATGGCGATAAATAAGTAGCTTCCTTCCTGATTAGACACGTTAGACAAGGAAGGAAGTAATTTCTGTAGGGGCCATTTTTATTGGTTTCTAAAATGGCTAGGGCCCATTTACAAAAAAAACTCTCCCGATAGTCAATGCATCCCATAAAATCAGTCTTCTCCTGACTATAATTGCCTTGCATGTCCCTGTCATATTAGCCACAGAACAGCTAGCCAGCTAGGAGCCTCTGTCGTGTGAGAGACCGACAGCGACCGAGCTGAACTGTTCCCGCGAGCGTTGCGTTGCACTTGCAAGGCCTTGCCCAGCCGCGCCGCCTGCTAATTTGTGCCTGCATGCGCGATCGGAAATAGCGGCCGAGGCTCGCGACCATACCCGGTCCAGTCTTCAGACGTCAATGCCGACGCGCACGCCCATGGACGCCGCCGCCAACAAGGTGCTCGTGACCGCCTACGAGGAGTTGCCGCCACGCCGTCCCAGCAGCTGCATCGCGACGGCGTCAACGGCCGCTCGAGCCAAGACGCTGACGCACGCAGGCGGCTACAACCGCCGGGCGATGCTGCTCGCGTACGCGCAGCACCTGCGGCGGCGCGGCGGCGGCGGGCAGCGATCGTTGTCTGGGCCGCCGGTGCTGGGGTGGGCCGAGTGGAAGCAGGCAGATTCCGGCGATGGCGGCAGCGACGGGGAGGTGGCGGCGGGGAGGAGAAGCTGGTGCTCCGGGTTCCGGTCATGGCTACGGCTTTGGATCACGACGTTTTTCCGGCGTGTTAGGACGGTCAGGGAGAACGCCTCGTGCAAGAAAGGAGATTGAAGAACAGATTGGCGATTTGTAACTCAACAAAAATGCTGATGGACGGGGTTGCTGGCCACCTTGTTGGTTTAGGCATCAACTGAACCTGCTTGCTCACGAATAGCTGTGATGGTTCTCTTTTTTTTTTTGAACTTCAGAAACTTCTATTTCTCCACGACAACGGTTACATCCGAAAGTAAAAACGAACGAATAAAATCTGGGGGATCATCTAGCCAAACATCTACGACTGAGCTCCTCGCTATTCTAGCTGACTCATGGGCAACACAGTTTGCCTCTCGATGACAATGCTCGAATGTAATCTTCGGGAACTCCACGGCCAACTGATAGCATTCTTCAGTGATTGCATAAGCATGACCAACATAATATCCTTCCACCATTGACTTGACTGCATCCAGGCAGTCCGAGGAAATGATAATTCTGTTGCATCCCACTGTTTGGGCTAGTGATAAACCCTGTTTGATCGCATGTGCCTCCGCAGAAAAAGCATCAAGCACCACATCAATCTTTGAATTTGCAGCAGCAATAAAACCCCCCTTACTATCACGGATAACTGCTCCGGTAGTGCCCATGAGTGTATCCGCATCAAACGACGCATCCACATTTATTTTGACATGATCTTGGAGAGGGCGTAGCCAACCCTCCCTCTTAGCCCTAGGCTTTGGCGAGTTTGCTGCAACAAAATTAGCATGCAACGCCTCAATTGCTCTTGCTGTTCCCCTTGGCCCCTGAATTCGCTCGTCATTTGTAGCCTGCCGCCGAGACCACCACAGGTACCAGCAAGTTACAGCGACCAACTCCGATACTGCATGCACATCAGGTACTTGCACCCGTTGCACACACAACACAGCTTCTAGAACTGATTGGCCAGCTCTATCCACCTTGCAAGCATCCTGAATCATTGGTAGTAGGTCCAACTCTTCCCAAACCGAAGTAGCATGGACACATTCAAATAACAGATGCTTCACATCTTCAGCCCCCTGAGAGCACAGCGGACATTGTGCACTAGACACAACGTGTCTATTAGCCAACACAGCCCGGCAAGGTATTGTCTCCTGCATCACACGCCAGATAAAGATTTTAATTTTTCTTGGCACCTTTAATTTCCAGATAAATTTCCACATAGGGTGTCTCTGTAAAACAAGACAAGTGCTAAGCGTCAGCCGGCTGTAGCAACAGATTGCTACAGCCGCCTCCCGCACCGTCGGATCCACTTAAGTGAATCGATCCCACGCGTCCGATCTATGTAACAAAAACGGTTCACGGTAACATTTTGTAACACACGTGTAACATCGACATGTAGCAAAAACAAAAAACAGAAAATGTTGCGTTCGATCTATGTAGCCAAAAAAAGTCAAACACAACATTTTTTTTGTCAGATGTAGCACTGATGTGTAGCAAAAAAATTCAGATCTGTAAAAGTTACGATCGTGCAGCAAAAAGGGGTGTAGCACTATCAACAATGTCATGTAGCAAAACCCGAAAAACTATGTAACAAATCCTCAATCAGTTGTAGCAAAACGTCACCAAAAATCAGTGTAGCACTGTGCCCATACTCACAAAACAAAAAGGCTATACTCATGTAGTAAAAATGCACACTGCATGCAACATTGAAAATCCCCACAAAAACTAACCTCCAATGTTGGTCATGGAGGCACCACCATGATTGATTCGACCTCACCGGATACCAATCTACCATGTCGGAGGTTGTGAAGAGTTAGATCGAGAGAATCCCCATCAATCTAACCACAAAAATCCATAAAAAAATCATCTTCCCTAGTGCGTCCATGGCCACCGGCGGAGGGAATAGAGGTGCGCTGGGCGGGGGAGGCATGGAGGAGGAGCAGTGATGACGGTAGGAAGCTCGCCGGAGGCCGCGCCTGCCGGCAGCGGCCGATTCCTCTCCTCCCAGACTTTCAGTCCAAACAAGTGAGGGGAAAGCTTCAAAAAAATTGCCCACCATGGCCGGAACTCGGACAAGCTCGTAGGAGACCATCCCCGCCCCAGCCCCGCCTCCCCTGGCTGCGGTGCGCCGCCTCCGGGCCGCCGACCGGCCCCTGGGCAAGCCTCCTGAACAACCCGGCCGCTACCTACCCGGGTGTGTGTGCGCTGCGTGTGGAAGCAGAGGAAAGAGAAGCCCTGTGCGGTGCGTGCGCTCTCAACCCGGCTGTAGCTACAGCCGGGTGATAGATAGCATTTTCCGTAAAACAAACTACAGTGAACTTTTGCGAATTTACAGCGGGCTATTTATTTATTTATTGACAAATACGGGCTATTTTATTTTTGAGCCACAAGCCGGCTGTTATTTAATTAGTTCACGAATAGTCAATTTTCTGACGGTATGATGTGTTGTTGAGCGAGAAGGCGTCTGAGGCCGCTTGGTGTTTCTTGTACTAGTAATCGTGCATGTGCATATAAATTTGCTAGATATAATATTTATATTAATCATATTAAAATTTCTATCAAATTGATTCACATACATGATAATCAAGCTTACACCATACACAAAATTGGATCCTTTGAGACTTACCCTTAGGCCATGTTTACCTCAAGTGTTTTTTAGGGAATGGGAGGAGATTAACTCAAATCCCAAAAAATCCCCACTAGTCTGTTTACTCGTATATTTTTGGGGATCGGAGGGGATAATTCTAAAATATCCCCCACCAACCACCTCATTTTTACACAAAACAAAAATCTAACATAGACTAGCATATTGTTGGAGAAGAGTATTTGTGGGGATGTGTGGAGATTGGGTGTGACCTTGCGAGACTACAATAAGGTGGTTTGGTGCACACCCAAAAAACCCTACTCTCCCCATCCCCTAAAAAACTCTTGAAGTAAACTAAGTCCTTATTGGGTGAGCGACTACAATTGTGGGTGCGTCTTGTTGATTTGGTGTGTGAGATCGGTGCTTTGGGGGTTTAATGGCTTACTACTGCACAAAACACTATCTTTTGGATCCACTTTTTGTGCCCTCAAATACGGCATCTGTGGAGTTGCTCTTCCCTACTACTTAGCACGTGAAGAGCGATTGCCATCAGATATCAGACGCTTCAATTTTGTAGTCAGAACTTCAAACCACCAGCCAAAATATGGTACTCGGTGCATAAATTTTGCTCGAACCATGAAAGTGAAACTGCAGGTGCAGCCAGCAGGGAGTTCTCAAGGCCAAACACACAGTAGCTAGATTTATGGAGCCACACAGAAAAGAAATTTTACAATAAAATATACACAGCCTAGAGGGTTTAAACACCAATGGAACGAGTAGCCCAACTAAAATTACAAGACAACAAAATTACGACATCTCCCTGAATCTTGCAATGGCCTTCTTCTGGATTATGGTTTTATAACTATCGCCAGCTTGAGCCTCCAGTGATGGATCAGCTGGTTTCTTCTGCTGACTACCAAGCCCGGCTCTCTTGTCCCCAGACTTGGCCTGCACAGGCTCCTTTATGCCACTACCGTTCTTTCCAAGACCCTGAGTATTTGCAAAATAGTTGCAAGGGGAAAAATAACAATACATACTCACATCAGAATGGAAGTACAGGTTACACAGCTTCCGTTCTCTAGGAAGTATCGACAAACTGATCTATCTGCAGTCAGATTTAACTTTGTACGCGTAACAGTTTATGCCCACTAAAAAAAATCAAGCTATATTTCTGTTCTTCACACGGACTTAAGCAATTTGCAAAGACAATTATATGTGAACTCAGAAAGAGTTGAAACCCCAAAATGGCAAGTGATGGCCCACAGCAACCATAACAGACAATCATTAAAGAAACAAAAATCCAACATTCAAGAAATTAACATTTAAAAAGATCACATGAAACTGGTGATGCTAATATTTAAAACAGTTACAGTAGAATGGTTCTTAAAGAATATAGGAACAGCAACGGAGGCACTGAGAACTTGTGATAAAATGCAAGCAGCAGGTGATGCTAATAAGAGAAGAAAATTGCCGCTAATTCACCAAAGAGAAAAACGGAGAAAAAGAACATACCAGTCCTTCTTGCCAGCCCATGTTGCGCAGAATACGGTTGCCGACATTATTTTCATCTATTGCTCGATCAGCAGTGATCACCTCATAATTTTCAGTGTTGTCAGTTTCACCAATAGAGCGTTCACCCACCCCTGGAGGAAATGGCATGGATCCCATCTCACTTGAACCCTTTCGTGACGGGTAATCACCAGCTTAACAAGGAATTTCCAGAAACACAAATTCCAGATAATATCAGTAGAGGCAACCAAATCCCCATTCACACCAAGTTGGGCATAGATTGATACAAGACTGGATATACTGTCAGCAAAACTCCTAAATGAGATCACAAAATCTACAATTGAGCAAGGATGCTATTTGGTTTGTGACATCTTGTGCTCTAGAAATGATGCTAGGAAAAAAAAGCAATTGTACAAGGAGTCAAGGTAAGAAGTAATGAAATTATTTTCTTACTTGTATCCAGTCCATCATTGGGAAGCGATGAAGATGCTCCATATAGACTTCGTCTCTCTGCAGCCCGGTCTCTGTACTGGGATTGTCCTGGTGCCTCAGAAAACCGACGTTTAGCACTCCCAGAAACTCCAGACGAAGCATATGATCCTAGAGAGGATAAATCTGTTTTGAAGGGTGCAGAAGCAGTATGCGTCTCAGCATTTGTCATTATCGCACTCGTGTTTGCAGTTATGTTTGATGAATAATTGCTTCCACCAACATCAGATGATACATGAAATGTGTTATCAGACTTGATTGCTCCTCTGCCAGATCCTCTTATGACACCCATAATAGTAGTTCCTAAGCTATTACTGACAGGTATAGGCTTTATGTCAGAATCCGGTACTTGCGAGCCCACAGTTCCTCTGCCAAGAGAATTATATCCAGCAACAAGGTTCATATCCCTAGAAACTCCAATATCAGACTTAGGCTTGGGTTTTAATGAGAATCCAATCCCACTGGGTGAACTGTTGAATTTTTCAGCAGCAGACCTGGTTGGTTCCTTGTCATCAACGGCAATATGTGCAGCCTGGCCTTCTTGATTCCTTTGCTTCCACATTGCTAGGACATTGTTCATCTTCTTCTTATTGGCTAAGAGACTAATTTTTGAAGCCAACTTTATCTCCTTTGCTTTCTCCTTTTCTTTCTTTTCAGCAGCCAGCGCTGCATTGGCTGCAGCTTGAACAGCCTCAGGCAATGACGTTTTCTCACTTTGTTTAACCGTGGCTGCAGGTGCAGAAATCACCACCTTTTTTCCACTGTTACTTTCAGGGATCTTCACACTTTCATTGACCGTGCCCACAGTTGCCTTATTGTTGCTGCTTTCATTACACGGGACATACTGTTGATTTTTTTGATCATATGAATACCAAACTCCAACATTACTGTCATAGTAAAGGCCTGAAACAAGAACAAATTAATAAATTGAGTCATAAATGAAACACATGTCCACAAAGGCAAACTATGTGTAGCAGAACTGGTTCGGTTGCGTAGCAATTTTAAGGTCTAAGAGAACGACAGTAATATCTTGCATACTTACCAGTATTTCCATCATAATAGAATCCAGAAGAAGAATCAAAGTAATAGCCCGATTTTTCATCCCAAACAAATCCTGATTGTGGAGCAGAATCATCTTTCTGGGATTCAGAATTGCTATTTGGTTTGTCCTCGGCGTTGTACTCCTTTGGGGCCCAACCCACAGCATCATACTGATCATAAAGGAAAATAAGGGAGTAAATAACTGGACTTGCATGTATAATCAGCAAAAACTATGCTCCAAAATAATAGATGCAGTTTTAGAATGTGTAAAATAACTCTTTAAATTTTATTAGTCTGCAAAATTTTAGAGTGCACGTTTCGTAATCAACCACAAAACAAAAAGAAAAAATCTAGCTGCAAGGTAGTATGGTTTGTCTTATCAGTTGTGACAGAAACTGTATTACTGTAACAGACCTGCTGGGCAAATGATGCAGCCTCGATGGCTGCTGCTGCAAGGTTGTTTGACTGTGAAGACCCTGATGCAGGTCCATGTGTGCTTTTAGCATAGGCTACACGTAGCACCTGACCATTTTTCTCATGTCTAATCCCATTTGTAGCTTCAAGAGCTTTTGTAGCATCTTCGACCTAACACAAATGATGTATAGGCATTGTGAACAACCCAAATAAGAGAAAACCTAATCGTAGTGATCCAGTAGTACTTACCGAATGAAAATGGACGAATGCAAAACCTCTAGACACATGAGTAAATTTGTCCCTTACAAGCCGAATATCCTGCAGAGAATTGAGTTAAATTGACATATGACTCTGTAGGAAGGAAAAATTAGTCACAAGACTTAGCTTTTGCCCACCTTTATTGGTGCATGCTTAGCAAATTCATATCGAAGCATTTCCTCATCAGCATTTTCTTCCAGGCCACGAACAACTAAAACATGAGTTGGACCTGCAAATGGCAGTATATCGTAAGGCGATGCACTAGATATTTCACATGATTCCACAATCAAGGCACAAACTTGCCTTGTTCAGATCCCCTTTTTCCAAAGGGTTGAGTGGAAGAAGCTGCATCAGCTGGTGGCGCATCATCGGTGCGTGGCTCATTGCACTATGAGAATAGGAGTAAACATGCAATTAGATAAGAGAAGGGAGAGCAACAAAGAACTTCCAAGTCCACAAGTTATCCAACAACTACTATGTGTCAGCCTTTAGCCCATTACCGTTTATTAAGGCAGCATCGAACAGAAACTATTCTCAATGTTTACCAAGTTGGTTTGACTTCATTGGAACTATTCTCAATATTTACCAAGTTGGTTTGACTTCTTTGGACCTACTCCCAGGTTTTCGAAAATCATAATCCAGTCAACCAGGGCACTAAAAAGGAATTGCATTTTGTAGGTCATGTTTTCCGAGGTTCTTCGTCAATTTGCCTTTTTTATAACCCCATAAGACGTTACCCTCAAGCATGAAAGTGGCGCCAACTACGTATATTATATACTTCCTCCGTCCCAAAATAAGCGTCTTTGATATGTCCAAATATGGATGTATCTAGATTTGTTTCATGTCTAGATAAATTCAAATTTGGACAAATCTAAGACACTTATTTTGGGAAGGAGAGAGTATCTGTTGTTTAGATTTGGGCAACTAGATGGTCCAACTAAATTTGTTTCTTTCCTTGAAGATAATCTCAGTTGACACGAGATAGCAATGAATACAGCAGCACATGACTCTTGAAGTAGGTTCACACAGTCACACATCATGGAACTGCTACCAGTCTACCGCACACCGATTTTGACTAGATTTTGCAACTTATTGCTGACAAGCGTTACGTGATAATTAAATGCAAAAACCAGAAAAGGTACACTTGAAAAATAAACTCATGCTAAGAGGTCATGCGTTGCATTTGGAAGTGAGTGTACTTAGAGCATTGACTAGGAACAAATAAGCAAACTGGATTAAGAGTGCTAATTCAACTTTCTGATAAATAACTGTCCCACAATAGTACTCAATTAAGTGAGACCAAAACATACCTGAAAACAGGAGGTTCTGCGGGCAAAATTCATGCAGCCACATATAGTACATATCCAATCACATGGTGCGGATATGGTCCTACGTCCATAGGTAGGTCTCGTAACATGTTCAAGAGAATCCCCACCAGTTGGCTTACTACTGCAGTAACGGCAGTCAGCAAATATTGTTAAGAGTCCAAACAATAGAAAAAAATATAACTCAGAGCACAAAAGGACTATGTTACATGATAAGCGGAGATATTTTAACAAGAGAATATAACGGCTCAACAAAGTCATTTCTGAACAAATACTGGATACATGATAAAGAAAGACAATACAAGAATAGCATTTGGAAAAGCTGACCAAGCAATGAAACAAATTCTACTTTGTCAACCTTTAATGCCATCAAATAAACTACTGTAAGTTATTGTCCCGTTTGGTTTCACCGACATCGTATACAATTTACCTTAGTAAATGGCGGAGCAGACAGTGTTTGGGCACTAAACTTTTATGCCAGTGTAAAAGAGCAGACAGAATTTGTTTCAAATACTACTGTAAGTTATTGTCCCGTTTGGGGTCATAATAACTGATTATGCCAGTGTACAAGCTTTTATTCTCAGACTGATAAAGCAATTTTTATTGGATTTGGAAATATCAAAAAGTTGCTCCATAGGGCGATTCTCAAGTTAAATCTATAACATTTATTCACATAGATAATTAGAGACCACAATCCCACATACCTGTACTCGAAAAATATCTGCCTACCATCAATTAGAAGGCCACTATCTCCAGTACCGTCCATCATTTTGCGGGCAGCTTCCTGTTGGAGCATAAAAAAATTGAGCATAAGCAAATGACACTCTAGTCGGTAATGTACAGCTCAAATCACATGTAAGGTTAGTACCACAGTAGGGAAGTCAATAAAAGCAAACCCCCTAGACACGCCAGAGGGTCGTTCCTTGATCACGCGCACACTACGAAGAGGGCCCCACTCAGCCTAAAAGAGACCAGACCCAAATGATTAAAATGAAGAGATAATACACTTCCAACCAGTTTAACAGTTTATGAGGAGCTTGTACAAGAATCTGATATAGGTCGTCTTCATTGGTCTTCAGGGACAGACCCTTAAGAACAACCGTCGCAGATGGTGCCTGCAAGCAACGATGCAAACATAATTAGCTTTATATGTCGAAAAACACGAGAAAAAACAGAACTATGTCCTCACCACTGTATCATCATGTCTTCTTTCATCCCAATCATGTTCTCTTCTTCTGTCAAAACGACTATCATCATAAAAGCCATCTCTTTGGCTACGACTATGACTTTTACCACGCGGAGACCTAGATCTTGACCGAGATCTTGATCGGTTATCACGCCCACGTGACCGAGAACGGCTATGACGAGCATATGGGCTACCATCTCTTTCATGGCTTAACCCCTTTCTTTCACGTTCATGCTCAAACGAATCATGCCTTCTCCAGCTACTCTCTCTCCTGACCCTCTCATGGTCAGGATCACAGCTGTGACGGCTGTATTGATGATCTCTTTCAAAGCTGTCCTCTCTGCTTTGGTAGCGGTCTTCAAACTCAGAACCGAACTCTGCTCGATCTCTACTTCCAATCCTTTTGTTCCTATCAACAGGAAAATAACAACTACAAGATTACAGTCATTCTCAATAACAGGATAGTCTTCAAATCCTATAGGAACCAAATTCATGATATTTTCCATCATTGCAGAAATCAGATGCATACCTTCTGTAGTCTTTGGCAGTTGCAAATTCCTCATCAAAATTTCTTCGAGGATCAGACCACATTGTGCCAGAAGAGGGTGGTGGTGGATACATATTTCTATCATGTATATCTTGACTAAATGCACCCCTACGGTCACTAGGAAATCCTTCATCCATATATCGCCTACCACTGTAGGATCCACCAGCCCTGCATATTGAGAAAGCAGTAGAAACATGGTGATATGACAATAGAAGGTAGCAAACTCAAGTGTATAAATAGAAATAAAATAAACAGCACTAATGGTGAATTCTAAATACACACATTTTAACAGGAAATAATTGACTTACCTAAAGTCTGGCTCATTAATGACACCATACCCATCAGGTGCCTGTAGATTCAACAGAATAAGTTGAGTCAGCAACAAAGTCTACGGAACAGGCAGGTAAATCCATTCCATTTAAGCAACGGCCCCTTCTTGAATTTGTTTACAACATAACGCTTGTTACACGGAAGCCAATCACATGGCCAATAGATCTGCTATCTTCAGCATCCTTGGTAGTTAATAAAGGAAAGGCTGCAATTACACTGTTGTTCTCCCATCCATGATGCGGAGCATAACGACCACGGTCCATATCTTGGTGATCTTTCAAATTTTGGGGCGTGGATATATTTTTGGTGTGTCCTGTAAGAGAGCATGACAAAATACAGTTAAGTGCGAACAAGAAAACCACCATAACGTAACGCCATGCCTCACAAGATCTTTGAAACTAACCAGAAGTACTATAATCATCTCAGGTTCAAGCTATTAATCAATCCATGAGCATTTATTGCTGCTGCTCAATTTACTTCTTATTGTGCTAGATTTTCTACTCCATGAGTAGTAATTATACCATACACAGGCCTGCCGTGAATGGAGGAATTATGCATGAAATGGAACAGTTTGTCCAGAATTCCATGGGATTCATATATTCCAAATGGCGCAATGCATAGGTGGATTAAAAATACCATATGCATGTTGCGAACAGGGAGCATGAATTCAGCAGCATGACGACAATAACAGCAAGTCCACCAAGATGAACTTATTACCAATTAGCAGGCAGGGAATTGGTTGGCAGGAATATATCTACACGCGAACATTTCACTACAAACATTGTGTGCCAGCTTATGGCTTGTTTCCACGGAAGACTAGGCCTAACTCACTGTTCCTGGTAGAACCACAAACCAGCACTACAAAACTAGTCTCCTACCATGCGGCGAGTAGCGCGACGATTTACTCCACGAGTCGAACCGCTGCAGATAAGCCACCCTCCCTTGCTAGCACCGGCTAGACGAGTAGTTGGCTAAACGACAACTCAAAAAAATCCTTGCTGCCACGGTATAACTACCAAATGCTCGCTATCATAGTCATACCATATATCACGGAAGAATGGAACGATATGCACAACGGAACACAGATTGCTCGCTTTCATACAGATAGCACCACAAACATCTGTGGTTTGAACACAGCGTAAGTTCTCCAATTAACACCATAATACACTTATCCGATTAACGGCATAGGAGACTCCATTGCACAACAAAACGTTGCAGTGACCGATTAGAAAAATCACCTTGCGGACGGACAGGGAGTCGGAGACGAGCTCGTGCGCGCGGACCGGGAGCCTAGGCGAGTTGTTGAAGCGATCCGACGACGGGATCAGCAGCCTGGAGTCGGGGTGGACCACGGCCGGAGCCGGAGCAGACAGCGGGGCGGCGACGGGATGGAGGCGGTCGAGGCGGACCACCGGGAGGCCGGATTTGGGCGGGGGGTGGCAGGAGAAAAGAGATGGGGCGGACGGGGACGGTTGCTACAGGGGAGAGGAAGATGAGGCGGCGGCCGGTGACTGGGGCGTGGTTGGCGGCGACGAAACCCTAGGAGAGAGGAGGTCTCGTGGGGAAGGTCGTCGAGCTCTGCTGCTGGCGGTTGGATTCGGATACAGTACAATCCCAATTCCAAACCGACAAGTTTGAGCCAAGAGCGTGTTTGGTTACCCGCTAGCAACTCAAATAGGCCCAGCGCATGTAAAAACTGGTTTCCTGGATCGCATTATCTATCAATTGGCTGACCATCCTAGCGTCTTACCGCGTGCTCACGTCGCGCTCCGTTGGATCCGATCGAACGACGCGCTCGCTCTTCCCGTCGCACGCCGCAGGTGCAGCTCGTTTTTGCTTCGTGTACCCGGGTTCGCGCACACGTGTGCGTCGCGGTCCCACTTGTCATCGTCATCTGGTACGTAAATAGAGCTGGTCGATTCAAATTTCGGGAGGTGTGCGGCACCTGGTCGGATAGAGACAAATCATTTCCCTTCTCTCTTCCTCCCCGCCGTCTCCTCTCGCTCTCCGCCGCTCCGCCTCCGCGCCGTCGCGGGAGTCTCTTCACCGGCGCTCCCGTCTCCTCCGCCGGTCTGTCGTCGTTGCAATCCTCTAGCGGGGGAAGGTGTCGGGGGTAGAGGCAAATCCCGTGGGGAGTCATCGGAGATTACATCTCGCAGGTGCACTGCGATTTTTCTCCATTTCCCCTGGTTAATCGGCGTTGTTTTTGAAGTAATTAGCCTCGGTCCCCTTTGGATCTACGCGAATCACTCTTTGCAGCCTACCTGATTTTGCTGCGTTTTTGCTACAGGAAGGTGTAGTGGGGCGGGGTAGGGGTGAGCACAATCCTACAGACTTACTTGCGTCGATTCCTCCGTTTTCACCGCTGAATAGGAGCTGGATTCAAGTGAGTAAACTCGATTTCCTTCACCACCCGGGCCTGCGTTAAGTTGTTTTTTTAGTTGGCTGTGTTTTTGTGATGTACGTTGCTCCATTCCCCCTGTTTTGAGTCGGTGTGATTTATTGTAGTAATTATCCTTCGGTCTTCTTTTAGATCTACACGAATCACCACCTAGGGCCTTTGATTTGATGTGTTTTTGCTGTGTTTTCTCAACAGGAAGGTGTAGTGGGGGGTGGCAGGAGTGTGCTGTACGGATGAACATGTAATTTCTCTCTGTACTAATCGACGAATGTATCATTCATTGTTTTTTGGGCTGTTTTTTGGGATAGAGTGTGTTTTTGTGTTGTGTCGTTTGTGATGCACTGTCAAATAGGGGATGCACTGGCTATTTTTTTAGGGGACCAGTACTACTGTGTTTTGCTTCATCAGAGGCATCAAAGTGTGCCCGATGCTGTTTAGTAGGTGCACATTAAGGTGGGATGTAACATGACACGATGTAACAGGCATCATGTTACTGTGTTTTTGCTTCACTATATGGCATAGTTTTTGCGTTTTCAGAGATGCATGTAATTATATGCAGGGAATCTAACTGTTCATGTACAACCGGGGGCACAACATTCAGTATATTGTTGAGTCACTCATTTCTTCATTCCACTTAGTATCTTAGTAATTATATGCACAGATAGAAGCATTTCAAGTTCTGGAAACCTGAAGCCGGTATGGTGCTACATGTAGAAATGTTTTTGGATGTACATCACGCATACTAAGTAGAAATAATCTGCAAACTCTATTTTAAAGTGATTGACCACTCCCTAGTCGCTTTTTTATGAATGATATTACCAGCGACAACGCCTGGTAATACTAATGCACAAAGTGGTAACTGTGCATGTAAATGCATATGGTTTTGTGTGTTTTTGCTGTATTTTCACGTAGTCTCTTTTTTTACGAATACTAGGTTTTGTAAACATGGATACTCTTTTTTTGCTCGTGCCATGATCATAATTTAGGATTTTTAGTACACCAGAATGTAAAATCAGTACAGCAGACGTAATATCATGTTTTTTTTTTGACTGACAAGATGTAAAATCAGTACGTTCATTGTAATCTGATATCGCTTATTTTTGCAGTTGTCAACATTTTTTCGTAATCTCGGATGCTCCATTTGTACGCCCCTTTTTCCGTTGCGTCGAGGACAAGGAGTATGACATCAGCTGTAAGTTAGGGCTTATAGTTTTTTTAGGACTAGTTGTTCAAGCATGTAACATAACTCATGCATCATTTTTATTCCATGTAGAAGGCACTTAAGACCCCAAGGTCTTGATACACAAATTTCAAAAACCTGAGGAAAAGGCTGCAGTTCAAGAGGAGGAAGGTTGGTACACAAAACAATGGAGAAAATGCGCATCCACTTGAAGAACACGAGGTTCAACCTACAGAACAACTAGCAGATGAGGGGGAAGGGGAGAGACTGCCTGAGAAGAACGAAATGAGGACAAAAAAGGTTATTTCTGAACTATAACTTTTTCTGGACCTTTAATTTGCTGCAACAATTCCTTATTTCAAAAACTTTATTTTGCTAATTATTATCTCAATTCTACAGCAGAAATACTTTAGCAGAGCATCCCCAATGAAACTGGTGAGGTTACAGAAGGACATGAACATATCCCACCACAAAATCATATCAGATAATGGATTTTCAAGCTTCCTGCACATTAAGTGTTCCAAGTTACACCCTGAGTTGTGTAACTTTCTGGTTAAATCTTTCAATTACAAAACGTGCGAGCTGGAATTCCCTGGCAGGGGTAGCATCCCAGTGACAGAAGAACTAGTGCAGAAGGTTCTTGGATGCCCAAGGGGAAGATTCCCTGTAATATATCAAAAGGATCCCCAAGCAGTGAAGTATGTAATGGAAGTGCTAGGATTCCCACCAGGCAAGCAGCCTACTCTCACTGAAATAGAGACCAAGCTAAAAGGGATGACAAAAGGAGATGAGGTGTACCTTATGTTGTGGGTGTTGTATGTTCAGTGCTCAATACTAGCGCCAACAACTGCTATCAGAGTAAGCCCCCGGTGTTATCCTGCTATTATGGACCCATCAAAGATCAAAGACCTCAACTGGGCGCATTTTGTCATCATGATACTAATTGAGTCAGCGAAAGGGAACAATGGTTTCAATGTTTGCCTTTCTATGATGATGGTTAGCACAACCCTCTTCTTGTATTGTTTGTCTTGGCTATACATTTTGACAGCTTACTAAATCAATTTTACACTATTTTTTCTTCAGCTTGCATATGTTGATTCGTTGGAGACCATTGACATCACTGTGCAACAAGATGTCACACGCATATGTGCTTGGGATAATAAGATGATTGCGCTTGCGATATAACAAGACATCAAGGATGATGGCACGTTTGGTACCGGTGAGTAACATCCCACCATATTCACAGGTTTTGTTTTTTTTTGTTTTTGTAACTTACATTCTATGTTTTATTTTACTATATCATCGTGTAGTTAAGCAATTTTCTGCTCCTTTTTTCAGCTCAAGGAGTGCTTCAGGGCAAAAAAAATGCTGATGGTAAGCACGTCTGCAAAGATAGAGAAGTTTGTCAAAGCAAACGTACCACCAAATTGTTCAAAAGAAGTACGTACCACACATACCTTTTCTGTTTATAAGCAGTTTTTCAGCCTTCATTGCTGCAAACCGAAAACAATTTAATGTAAACTTTCCATGTGAACTCCCTTATTGATTGGTTTTTTTCCTTTTCTTTTTTGTTAAATCAAAGGAACTTACGAGGTACACAGAAGCTGCACACGAGATGTACATCTACATTGATTTGGCACTTGCAACATTCCTCAGGAAAGTTACAGGATGTAGTAGCAAAAGAGACCAGCCCACCGCAGAATCCTCTGATAAGTCAATAAGACGTAGCTCAGCTCGTGTGCGTAATCAAGGGAAAGCAACTGAAGAAGTTAAACAGGATTTAAACAAAGCTGATGCTGATGCTGACTGTGGTGGAGGTTACAGTAGCAAAGATGAAGATACATCTACTGATGACGTGTTCATGCCTGCAAGGAATAAGAGAACTATTCAACCCCAAGTGTGTGAGAACAAGTGTACCACCAAGAGGATGAAACAGACCAAACTTGAAGCAAAATTCACTGTAAAGATTCAAAGCCGCCAATCAGTGCGACGGTACCACCAAATAATGCAACAACCAATACTGGTTTAGATGGACATGAGAATCTAACTGTCAGTAATCAGGAAGCCGTCACAGTTGCAATGCCAAGTCAGCTAAGAGTACCCGTAGAAGAAAACACACAGATCAAGACGGCTGATGTGGCAATGACAAGGAAGCGCAAACTTGATAAAGACACAGCACAGGGCAAAGGCAACGTTGCACAATCTAAGAAGCTTAGAAAGGTTGTTGCTAAGAAACCAAACAGAACTGTTGATCCGCAACTCTACAGTGAAAAGGATATGCAAGAAAAGAGCACAACTGCCATGCAGGCACCACCTGAAGGCAAGGGTTTGCTGGAACCACTGGATGACGTGCAAAATGCATTGGAAAACCTCAAAATGTATGAATCTGGGTCGCAATCAAGCAATGAAGTGGACTTATCTGACAAACCTCATGACCCGCCCACTGGTTATTCACGAACAAATGCGAGGGGGTGTTTGAAGAAAGTTGAAGATCAAACTTCAGTCCATGCAATTAGAGATATGTCCGGGGCTTGTGGAACTAACACTATCTCTGATGCACGAAAGCCACTAAGAAGAACTGAAGCAACCCCTGCAGTGCAAGTAACTCTACCAGCAACACCCAAAAGAACCGTTTCATGGGCTGACAAGTCACCCACATTTGCAGCAGCAAACATGGACAAATCTTTTGTGCAGCCAGTGGTTCCTTCAGCGCAAGCAGAGAACACAGTGCAAATCGGAAAAAAGGATGAAGTCGCACAAGGCATTGCGTCGAGGTCTGTCACAAGGTCAATATCTCCATTAAAGATTACACCCAGCCCTCGTACTTGCACCCCTGTTACCAGATCAATGGCAGCATCTAGCGCACTCTTGAAGAAGAAGGAGACGACCAGTTCTGATCAAAATCTCCATCGTCTTATCAATGCAAACACCACAGGACTAGCTAAAAGTCCTAATAAAAAGGGGGAAGTAACTCCAGTGCAAGTAGCAGACAATCATGGAGCAAGGAACGTAACACCACTTACAGTGCAGGTCAACACTCACGCACAGGGGGAGGTGGCACCTCTGAAAGTTACTGTCACTGATTTGACAGAGGAACAGGTTACTACTCAAGACAATATGAATAAAAAGATGACATTCGAGAGCTACATTCATCAAGAGAGGCGACTAAAGTGGCAGCCGTGTGATGCACCCACATTTGATCTAGGTTTTGATGATGAAGATCCAATCCAAGAAGGAAATCAAGGAAACACTATCACAACTGAAACATGCCTGGCATTAATTACATCCAGCAATGAGGATGAGTTCTATGGACCAGCGGAAGATTACGAAGAGCTTGCAAAGCAGATGGGTGAAAAGTACTTTCCGGATGTTAGTTCTACACCTAGGTGCAGCAATGATCTGTCTGAGAAAACTCCTTTGGCGCAAAATCAACAAATTATTGGGAAGACTCCTATCATTGTTGACCTAGGAGCTGAAGAACCTGAGAAAAAAACTCCTACCATTCTTGTCTTGGAAACTGAAGAACCTGACAGTACAACCCCTGTGCCTCAAGCTCATAGGAAGAGACTCTTAAGGGCAGGGAAGGCACAACAATCACCATTTGTGCAGTATGACAAAAAAAATGCACTTACAGTCGGGAAGGATGCAATTGACATTTATAAAGCAATTTGCAAATTGAAATCAGGGACACACCTCAAACACACTATAATCATTGACTATGGAACCACGTACATATTCGCACCAGACCTAGCAGCTTCAGTAGAACCTGGTGGTTGGCTTAGCAACTCAACTTGCGAGCTTGCACTGCACGTTCTTGCACAAGAAATGGCTCCACTCAAGAAGTGTATCATGCCATTGATCATCGCTGTAAGTGCTACATCCGAGTTCATTTTTTTTAAATACATGTAACTCCTTACAAAAGATAACAATGACATCTCTGATGTTAATTTTTTTTGGGGGTGGGGGGGGGGGGTGGGGGCAGAACAAACTGAGAGACCATGCTTACAATGGGAAGGATATCAAGAAAGCTTTCAAATTTGGAGAAACTAACCGATTGGACCACAAGGAGCAGGTAATTCCAACTGATGCATCAGCTAAATTTTTTCTCTCTTTCCAAATGTATGTACATTGTTTATTCTTCGAACCTAACCATTCGTCGACCTTAATAGGTTATGTTCCCAGTGTTACAGAACTTAAGCACTGTAAAAGATGTTTTTTGTGGACACTATTATTTTGTCAATCTCAATCTCATGGCTGAAAGATTTGAAGTGATGGACTCGTTGAGGAAATGCACAGACAAGATGTTTCGAGATGATGTCTACAAGATTGTTTCTGGTGTCAAAACTATGTGGGCAGCACACTACAGTAAATCAAACATCAAAATCCAAGAATATGAAATCAACTTCATACAATGCCAAAAACAGGATACATGGTAAGTTACTTTTACAGGCGATGTGTTTTTTTGTGTTTCAGACAGTCCAATAAGGTGCTTCAGCTTTATTCTACTTGTCCAAAACAGATTATTTCTTATGTTTTTTGCATAAAATGTAACTTGTGATCTATTTTTCTGGATTTTTTACTCCTGTGGCATGCTAGTTTCGACTGTGGGTATTGTATGCTCAAGAACATGGAGTGTTGGGATGGCAGAAGGATGGATCCTACATTCGACATCAAAGACATGGACATTCACAGGATCCTTTTCAACCAGAAGCTGCTATAATGGGGTGAAAACAAAATACTATGGCGAAAACTACTCTTCAAAGAGTAACTAATCTCAATCCTGCAAAAAGGTACTTCAATGTAACATTCTTAATTCAACAAGTTTACAATGTGATTAGTTAGTTACATTATTTACTGTACCTTTTTTGTACTTACCTTTTCCATGATTTATAATGTAATTTTAGAAAAAATCACTTTGTTCAGAGACAAATCAGTACAACTATTTTTTTTTTCCAAATGTAACTATGCAACACATGACACATTAAGGATTCAAAACATAACACAATAATACCAAACATAAACATAGAACTCAACATAGAACCACTACAATGTTTTTCATATTCATTTTCCTCACTTGAAGATGCCCATCAGTGGATTTGATTCCTTCATAGCTATCTTGGCTGGGCATTCCTTTGAGATATGGTCAGCAGACCCACAAACGGTGCATTTGACCTTCTTTGAAGTCTTAAGATGTAGACCACTCTTCTTTCTTTTTGACTCTGGCCTCCCCTTTGTTGTTACATGCGGTGGGTTTTGCACAGCCTTGTTTCTTTTACATCGCTCTTGGACAACTGGTTCTGATCCAACGGCCGAGCTTCCTGGGATGTCATTCTCTTCACCATCGACATCAACATATGAGCTATTAGGAGTTGCTTTCTTCTTCTGTCTCTTCTTCAATGCATCAGCATCAGCTTTCTTATTTGCAATCAACTCATCTTCCAGGTTCTTCATATGTTTGCGAGCGACTTGTTCAGACTTATCTGAACATGCAGCAACAACAACAAGCTGTGCAAAGTCCTGGGTTAGGTTCCCATAGCGAAGTAACCTCATTTCTTTCCTTGCAATCTTCCCTACTGGTATTTGCTGGGGTACACTTTCAGGAATAATAATGTCGGGGGGTGGAATTGACCATCTAGGAAGTATGTACTGGGCCGGCATTCTTTCTACTGCACCCAAGCAGGTCATAACTTTGATAATGTGACAACATAGAACTCCATCCCTGTTGAATTTACAACACTCACAACTGTACTCTTCCTCATGTAAGTTCACTGTTACCATGTAGTTCCTTTTGCCGTATCCAAACACATAATCTCTCACAGGATAGCACTCAAACAATGCATTGCTGATTTGGCGAACGTTATAGGATGTAAATTTCCTGATCTCTATCTGATACTTTCTGTAGATGGGAAGTGTGTACAATGCTTTGATTTGTTCTTCCATTGGAAAGTCAGACCAAGGCCTCAAAGTCTTGTCCTCACCTTGAAAATCATTAGATTCTTCTTGAATCTCAATTCTTTCTTGCAACTTCATGTACTGCTCAAAGAAATGTAGAATACTGTCATTAGGGGTCACATATTTTTTTAACACAGCATTGAAACCCTCACTACGAGCAGTTGTTTGTAGAAATGGGAAGAATCGGTTCATGAAGTAAGCAGGGACAAATTTTGCCCTGATGTCATAGATGTCCATAAGATGTGTGTTGTCTGCCACCTCATGTTTCTCAATCATCAAATGCCATTTTTGCTCAAACTCAGCTGGAGTTAGGCTATAGTCAATTATCTCATTGAACTCCCTGCGAAGTAACTCGTGCTTGGACATGAATCCTCCCAATGTCCCTTGGGCGTTTTGCATTATGTACCACCGACAGTTTCGGTGGCATGTGTGTGGGAACACTGCTAGAATAGCTGTTGTCATAGCACCATCTTGGTCAGTAATAATATTCAGGGGATGTAATCCATCCATTGCTTCCAAGAACTGCTGAAACAACCAGGCAAAATTTGGAATTTTCTCGTTACGCATGAACCCACACCCTAGCTGTATAGTCTGCCCATACCGGTTAATCCCAATGACAGGAGCACATGGCATTTTGTACTTGTTTGTCATGTCAGTTGTATCAAAGCTGATACAATCATAATAGGTCTTGTATGCTTCCCTAGCTGCGCCATCAACCCAAAAGATGTTTACAATCTTGTCATCGCTATCTAACAAGTATTTGTAGTAGAAATTCGGATCGTCTGTTGCTTTCAGATGTTCAAAGTAATCCAGAAGACGGCATATGTCTTTCACTCTGAAAGTATCATCTTTAGCTGCCATGTAATTGCTGATTGCTTTAGTGTCATATGGTACAGCCTTGGCTTTTCCATATAATTCAGCCATAATGTCCATTACTCTTCCTGCAGGGAGATTAACACTATGCAACAGATCAATAAAATGTTTTTCTTCTCTAGGAATTCTTTTGTGAGATCTCAAGTATCTCTTAAGAGCAAATTTTTTGATAAGTGCATGCGTATGCTCCTCAATAAACTGAGTTACTTCCCATGTTGCACCTATCCGCTTCACCCGCATCTTTGCTTGGCAATCTGTCCGTATTGTCAAAGCCCGCACCCTTTGCTTCACAAGAGCTATATCCTCTTCCTTCTCAGTTCCTTTTCCCGATTTATTGCACACAAAAAGGTATTTGTCCTTCTGATTGTCTCTTGCAGAATTCCTTGAAGAACTCAATTTCATTGAGAAACCTTCTTCTTTCGCATTTGTAGTATACTTTTGCTACCTCCCATGAATCAAATTTCATCCCAATGTGAGGCTTCCGCAGACAAAATACTTCTGGTGTAGACTGTACCTCATCCTCGCCTTCGCTGTCTTCACTAGATATAGTTTGTCCTGTCGGAGCCGCGGTGTCATTTGTATCTACCAGAGATGTCGCGTCAGCTACAGTTCGCCCCTTCTCACCTAAGGTTACTTCAGCCTCACCATTAGGATGCACTGAACCATCTACATGTTCATTGCCAGGAGCTTCAAACCATTCATCTGGAGGTGGTTCATTAAGATCAATTCTATCTCGACTCAAAGTGGAATCCATAGCCTGCAATTGTTTTACACACCAACTAGTTAATTTTACATCACCAAACGAAAAGAGAAACATATAGTAACTTCAATGATTGTCTCATGTTTTTGCAGGAGTCCAATACCATGGAACAAATGGGGGAAGATGCACTGCGACAAACCTATTGTACATAGCTAAAGCTTTTAGCACAAGATGACAAGCTCTTAACCTGCTGGATATAACTAGTTACACCAACTACTATGCATTCATATTTACCAGGCAAGAGTTTCATACCTACTGAATGAATGTATGTACTTCAATCGCGTAGAGACGATTGTTACTGCTGCGATGTTGCTTATACATCAACAGCAAGCAACCTTACATATTTTGCTTCACTATATCCTACTATTGTTGTGTCTGCTGTAAAATATGGACTAGATGCTGCTCCAATCCATACTAGTGATAGATTTGGATGTATCTACATCAGTATCATAGCAGTTACATTTTTTTAGTCCTGGTTCATTTATCCTGGTAACATCTGTGTAAATCCTGTAGTCCATCAGCCACAGATTACATCTACTACAGTTCATCCAAGAAGGAAGAAACAAATGTGGGGGGGGGGGCATGTAACAGGTACGAGATCTTACTTCTTTTTTCCCCGGATGCGCTTGAAGATTACTTTGAAGCAGCGAATTCCCAGGAGGCGAGTTCAGAAATCAGCGAATCTGGCACTCCATCCCCCGATTTGCAGGCATGGGGAATGGCGGCGGCTGAAGGAAGAAGAAAGAATCGGGGGGTGGGAAAAAGCATCAGAGAAGGAGATGGGGTCTGAAACCTAGGATTGCGGGCCGCGTTCAATGTGTATGTGGCCTTCCTTTTTTTCTTCTTTCGCGCGCGCAGCTGGCCGGAAGGAAATCGCGGATCTGAGCGGAAGGACGCGCGCGTGTGAGGTTTTTGTCGCTTTCCATTTTAGGATATGTCGGAACTGAGCACTAATTTCGGTCGAATAGTGGTTGACCACCGTGTAGTCGCTCCCTTCCTGGATTAGCCTACGTTGTAGCCTTGTAGCTGTAGGCAAGTTGTAGCATATGCACGCTTTTTGTTGGATCTGATTGAATAGAAACGCCCCATTCGGTCAGCTGAGAAGAGCCACTGTGTACGATTGTCGTGCGAGCGTTGGGAATGTGGGAGAGGGGACGTTTCCCTTTTCTCACTGCCCTCGCTATCCAAACACGCTTGTCGCTGCCTCATCCTCTTTGCCGCTCGCCTCTGCCTCACTGCCGCACCACACATACGAATGGTGAGACCTCGTTAACCGCCATGTTGGACACCATGCGGGGACGCGCACTACTGGGGTCTCGTTCCTCTTCTCGAGAGATGTCTCATACGGAGATGTAGTGGATATTCCATGCGCCCTCCCCCGTCTACCACCCTTAGCCATATTTGTTGGCGGCAACCGCGGCCACATCGATGCGTGGGACATCGACGATCGGCCATGCGGCTCCACCTATGCAGATCCCGACGTTGATTGGCCTGATAAAGTGGATGCCCACATGCCACAACGCCGCTAGGAGGGATTTGCATCCCCGGTTCTTTCTCAACTGGCTCCATGGGCGCCGGCTGCACGGACCATGGTGAGTACATTTTATCCCCGTTTTGGTTAGGGTTATATTCACAAGCATGTGTGCACATCTTTCCGACCTTGATTTTATGTAGTTGGTCATTCTTACGACAGTATTTTTCAATACGCCCGTCAATTCTCAAATGTGAATCTTTTTTGGCAATAATTTTCCGACGTGACTTATATTTAATAATAATTCTCAACAACAACTTTTGACAACCACGTTGACAGTGAACCTAACCATATACACGGCTGAACTAACATTGAGGGCGCGACATGTTGCTGCACCAGGTTACCTAGTAGGATCAATGTTCCGTTAAATTTTATAAGACGTGAAAGACATATAGGTAAATTTAAGGACAAACATGAGATAGATAAACAAACAATAATATTTGACATAGATAAGTTTGCACGAACTCACATGTTTTACCAACACATATAAGGAACCGAGTCCACAAACTAAACCGAACTAAACAATTCACAAATACAATATAACATGGACACATTCATAAGAATCAAATGAGCTACCAAAACTCCGAAGAATAGTAGCCCCCCCGCCCCCAACCCTAATTTTGCATACATACGCCAAAAGGAGGGAGGGGGATGCTAATGTCCCCAAAAGATCACTCTGAGCTGGGTCCAAGACTTCATTGCTTGTGATTTCCAGTTTGTCTCCAAGGCTAGGTAGCGGGGGATGGCGAGAAGATTTAGCTTAACATGTGCTACTTGTACACCCATTGGTCATAAGTTGTGATATAATTCTCGAACTCAATTTGAACGGGGCACTTCAAATGCCTAAAGTACTCCTTTGGTGTTGACATTCTTTATTGCGACCTAAGATGTGCATATGTTTGGTTTTGGTTGTTTTGTCAGAATATTTTCTCTAAAAATAGGAGAGGCTTGCTCTAGCGGTATGTGTTTAGTCGATTATGTTTCACACCATCCACAATTGTTGCAACAATAAGTGGAACATCGTTATGTTGTTATGGTTACCAGTAAAGTTATTTGGCTGGCCAAGGTGAGAGTACCTTAGCCTGTAACATCACACGTTCTAATTTCTAAGACATGTTTGCTGATATGGAAAAAGTTATTTGGTTGGCCAAGGTGAGAGTACCTTAGCTTGTAACATCACACGTTCTAACTTCTAAGACATGTTTGCTGATATGGAACGTGGTTAATCATATATGCTACCGTAACACCACACATATAAAGACAAAATGATTATGTAAGCTAAGAGATATAGTGTTTGCATAGAGCGGTACTAGAAGGAAAAGACGCGCGTTGCCGCGTCCATCCTAATATGAACGACGATAGATAAAAAAATACTTTGAACGAACTATACTTATAAAATAATATTAATGATGAAAAAATAGTACAACTTGATCAGTACATGGAGGTAGAGAAGGGACATAATTATTTAGTTGTAATGTCATAAAATTTAAATTGTGTACATGGTTCTATAATGATTTGATCCAATTTCCGAGAATCTAGAGACATTGTATGATGAACATTGTAAACTCAAAGAGACAGATTGGTCATCGAGGTCATATAGTGATGATCATTGATTTTAGTATAATAAATTAAGTATTTTTTTGACATAAATTATACCAAAATCAATAATAGTTGGTATAATTATGTCCTAACATATTTAAATAAATTGCATCGAATACGGCAGGTACTATATAAAAACATAGGAACATTTCACCAATGAATATTAAATAGTTTACAAAAATATAGAGCGAACTAAGAGATTAAACTGTTTACATGCAATATTAATATGTGCATTAGATCTAGATTGTATAAAATAAATTATATAAAAAAATGGTATGAATACTACCAACCATTATATACTGAATTGCAGAAATACACTTCTTTTGACATATACTATAAGCGCATGTAGCATGCAAGATACCAATGTACTTGAGGGGCGACATTAGGATTGGATTGGAGAGTCAACCACTACTAATAACAACGGTGATAGCGGTGGCTGGTGTGGGAGACGACATGAGTGTTCGCATGCAACTACTATGAGGATCGAGAAGTCAGATCAACGGCGTGTTTTCGATACAATACGACTCGAGACGAGCGGAGCGAGAGAAATGGTGTCACGTGGAATCAGTGATGAGGTGTCATGTAGTCTCAAGTGCTTGACGAAGCTATAGGTGTGGGGAGAGAAGGGCAAACTTTGCGTAGAGGTCCGTGGAGAGAAAGGTAAATTTTACGTAGGTGAACGGGAATCCGGCACCTAGAGAGGGGGTGAATAGGTGCTATTACAAATTTTAGGTCTTTTCAAATTTAGCCTCAACACAAAGGTAAATTCTCTAGATATGCAACTATGGTGAATTACCTAAATGACAATCTAAGCAATACCAAGGTAAACTAGAGTACAATACAAGCAAGTAAGGGAGCAAGGATAAGAGGAACTAAGTGAAGCACGCGGAGACGAAGATGTAATCCCGAGTTCCACCCAAGGGTGTACGTCTCATTGGAGAGGTGTGCGCTACCACAACAGGTTAGCCGCAACGCCACAAAGACTCACCTTCTTCTCCGATGAACTCAACCACAAAGGTTGCCTCGAGAGCCTCCCACTCTCCTCCGCGAGAGTAGGGCTCCCGCTCGAATCACCTGTGAATATAACAAAGGTAGGTAGCAAAAGATGAGTACACACAAGCCAGGAGTGCATACATACATTAGAGAGTCATTAGGTTGATCACATATAGCTAAACATTAGGAAATCTGAAAACTGCAGTTTTCAGGTTCAGACCGGAAATTCCGGTTCAGGTCAGACCGGAAATTCCGGTCTGTCGAAACAATGCAGATTTTGAGATTAGATATGTCTAAAACTAGATCGATCCAACAAAATGCGAAACTAATGTACATATACTGCATGGAATGACACTAGGAACAACCTCTACCAAGCAATTTCAAAACAAATAACCCCACATCTAGATCCAAGTGCAAGCACCTGTGGTTAGGGAAAAGTGGAGTTACCCTCATCCATTGAGGACATTGCTTGGAGGAGAAGGGTCCCGAGACAAAGGAGAACCAGATCCGGCCGAGGGAAGAGATCCCCCGCGGTTGGAAGACTCGGGGAGAGCTTGGGGCGGCTGGGGCGGTTGTTTTGGAGAGAGGGGAGTCGGGGGTGGAAGAGAAACTGTTTCCAGTTCTTCACCCCGAGACTCCCTTATATTTTTTAGACAGACCGCTCGACCGGAAATTCCGAGTGTGACTTACACCGGAAATTCCGATTCACCGGAAATTCCGAGAGTAACTTCGCACCAGAAATTCCGGGTCACCGGAAATTCCGATCCACAGGGGAGCCGGAAATTCCGACCAGCCGAACCAAAATCCCAGATTTCAAACGGATGACTTGTGTGTAGTAGAGAGAAATGTTTTCAGGTGAGAAAAGGCTTAGGATAGATTTCCAAACTGACATTGGTACACCATACTCATCTTACAACAACCAAATCGATTCATAAAGCGCCAAGTTGAGTAGGTTTCCCACATCATAAAAACGAAAGCACTAAAGCAACGATAAGCTCCAAATAAAACCAACTCTTCAAAGAGGAGAGGGCGGTGGCCGAAGCCACCATGTAGGAGTGTATGGCATGTCACCGCGAAGATATATCTTGGGTACATAACCACTACTCGTCATTTTAGCTCATTAGTCATAAGAATGAATATAGAGATAAAAGAACATTTGATATCGACATAATGGGGGGAGGGATGGTCCAATGTATTAGGACCGTACTCCCCCTATGTCCATGCCTACATCTAAACAAGATAAGATGTAATTACGTCCTAGGTGAGTGTGCAAGCGATCAAGCTAAGGACCTCGAATCAATGATATTGAGCTCATTCCTCAAAAAGCAAAACCTTTCTTCCTCAAGGGGCTTCGTGAAGATATCCGCCAATTGATCCCTTGTGCCCACATATGATAAGTCAATATCTCCTCGGGCCACATGATCTCTTATGAAATGGTGGCGGATCTCAATATGCTTGGTTCCTGAATGTTGCACCGGGTTGTAAGCAATCTTGATGGCACTTTCATTGTCACATAGAAGAGACACTTTGTCCCAATCGACTCCATACTCCTTTAAAGTTTGCCTCATCCATAGCAATTGAGTGCAACAACTTGCGGCGGCAACATACTCGTCTTCGGCGGTGGAGAGAGATATACAATTTTGCTTCTTAGAAGACCAACTTACCAAGGACCTCCCAATAAATTGACAAGCACCGGAGGTTGACTTCCTATCATCTTGATCTCCCGTCCAATCGGAATCCGTGTACCCACATAATGAGAAATGAGCATCCTTGGGGTACCACAATCCAAAGGTTGGGGTATAAGCCAAATATCTAAAGATTCTCTTGACCGTCATATCATGGCTTTCTTTAGGAGCCGCCTGATATATTGCACACACTCCTACGGCTAGCACTATATCCGGTCTAGATGCACAAACGTAAAGAAGAGATCCAATCATGGAGCGATATACCTTTTGATCCACATCCTTACCCTTGGGGTTGAGCTAAAGGTGGCATTTGGTTTGCATTGGGGTAGATGCACCCTTGAGATCAAGCAACCCGTACTTCTTGAGCATGTCTTGAATGTACTTTCCTTGGTTTATGAACGTTCCTTCCTTCAATTGTTTGATCTCAAATCCTAGGAAGAACTTCATCTCACCCATCATAAACATCTCAAACCTGTCAGTCATAAGCTTGGAGAATTCTTCGTTAAATGCTTTGTTAGTAGACCCAAATATAATGTCATCCACATACAATTGACAAATGAAAAGCTCTCCATTACTTTCTTAGTGAAAAGGGTGGGGTCAATTTCCCCAACTTGGAACCCACGGTCTACAAGTAGTTCTCTAAGGTGCTCGTACCACGTACGTGGGGCTTGTTTAAGGCCATAGAGTGCCTTATCTAACTTGTAGACATGGTTCAGATACTTGAGGTCTTCAAACCCCGGTGGTTGCTTAACATAAACAAGTTCATTTAGTGGACCATTAAGAAAAGCGGATTTAACATTCATTTGTTAAAACTTAAAGTTATGATGAGAGGCATAGGCAAGAAGAATACAAATTGAGTCAAGTCGAGCCACGAGCGCGTAGGTTTCTCCAAAGTCAATGCCTTCAATTTGGGAGTAACCTTGAGCCACCAATCTTGCCTTGTTCCTCACCACCATGCCATGTTCATCTTGCTTGTTCTTGAATATCCACTTGGTGCCGATAACATTGCGGCAATCTTTGGGTCTTTCCACCAACTTCCACACCTTGTTGCGCTCGAAGTTGTTGAGCTCTTCATGCATAGCATCAAGCCAATCTTTATCTTCAAGAGCTTCAAAGACCTTCTTGGGTTCCACCATGGAGATGTGAGCTTGATGTTCACTAAAACTTGCAAGTTGTCTTCGGGTAGAAACCTTGCTTCTCACATCACCAAGCACCTTGTCAAGAGATAGAGCTCTTAATTCTTGTGAGGTGCCAACCCTATTCAAGCGGCGGATCTCGATTTCCCTCCTAGTGGTGGGAGGGATCGCTTGATCATCTTGATCATTCATGTCTCCGCCTTGACAGATTTGATGGCCTTGATCAACCATTGGAGTGACGTCCAGAGGTGGGGGAGTAGGTTGATCTTGGCCTTGCTGCGAACTGCCACCGGGAATGTCAGGAGTGAAGGAGATATGCCCTAGAGGCAATTAATAAAGTGTATTCTTTATCATATCTCGTTTGTTCATAATAGGTTTTTGTGTCATGCTAGAACCGTATTAAGCGGAAACATTAATGCGGGTGTGATACGTAAACAACCAGGTCCCTAGTAGCCTCTACTAAGACTAGTTTCGTTGCGCGATTGATGATCGAGGTTTCCCGGTCATGGGGCATGGCGCCGGTCGGCAATGAGAGTCATATCGCTAGAGAGCGATGTGATGGACATACCCAGATTTGGAGAACGTAGTCGTTACGCCTTTGACCGTGAGATCAACTCTTATTGATATTACCGGAAGATACTTTGATTGCACCAAACGTCGTATCTTATTTAGTATGACAATAACGGTGATACTTTTGGGTATCGGAAAAGAGTAGTTGAGACGAGGGGTCAAGAGCGGGATTTGCCAGTCCGCATAGCAGGATAGATACTCTCGGGCCCACTCGGTGAGATCATGTCTAATGAGCTTGCAAGCATGTGACTAGGTCACGGAGACATGAGATCATGAACGAGTAGAAGATAGCGTCGTCGGTAACGAGGTCGGGATTAGGTATGGAGATATCTATGGAACGACGCTCAGACGTGCTAAGTATCGCTATGGCAAAAGGTCTAAGACTTTACGTTCAGGTTTGATAGATGAAAGTCATTCGTTATATCTCAGGGATTAATTCATGGGGTCCAGGCCTACGAGTTAGTCGTTGATCATTGAGGAGTCTTGATCATACCTGATATTATATCAAACCGCTAGGGTAACACACTTAAGGGGTTTCGACAAGACAACCGGAAAGGAAGGAGATCACCGGGAGCGTCCCGGGAGGGGTCCGATGGAGATCGGGCAGCGCCGAAAGAGTTTTCGGAGCTAGGAAAAATTATATATATTATGTTTGATATTAATTAGTGTTATTAATATGCAAATATGATTTTATATATTTATTTTCGAATTTATTAAGGCGGATTTCCCTAAATGGGCCTTCCGGACGAAAGAAGGCCCAAGAGGGGAAAATTCCCAAGGGGAATTCGGTGGGGGCCAGGAGGGGCTGCCCCAAGTGGGCCAAGGGCCCACTAGGGGGGCCGGCGCACCCTCCAGAGCCGAACCAGGCATGTGGGATTAGTCCCACATTGCCTGGCTGGCAAGGTAGGCTCCCCCTGGGAGCCTATATAAGAAGGGGCAACCCCAGCCTTTTAATTCACCAATTAATTCCCGATTTCTCTCTCGATCTCGTGGTTCCCAAGTTGGAGCCGCGCCGAACAGAGCAAGGGGATCTCCTCCACCATAGCCCGCTGCCGCGCTGCTGGTGTTCCGGTCCAAGTCTTCCGCTGCTCGTCCTAGACTGGAGCTTCGGAGGCCGTCGTCTCCACCGTACGTGTGCGACTCCCTGCGAGGTGCGGCGCTAGCGGTACTCGTAGGCCTGCTTCCTCTACACGACCTTGAGGTCGGCTTCGTCGGTCTTCATCGACAACGTTTGTGCGGGAACGTAATCCCCGCTTCTGGTCTACAAGGGTACGTATTCCGATCTCCGTTCGTACTACTATATCTGCATAGAATAGATCTTGGCATGCTTTTAGGATATCGTCGGTAGGAAATTTTTTGTTTTCTGCACACGATCCCCTTCAGTGGTATCAGAGCCGATCTATCGTAGATATAACTGTACGCTGTTAGAACCCGTGCTCTGCACGGGGGCACCGTTCCTGTTATTTGCTACCCTCTAGCGTGCACTTGTGTATTCCAGCGGCATTGAGTTGATGAAGCGGCCCGGACCGACTTTACGCGTACGCTTATGCGAGACTGGTTCCACTACTGACATACGGCTTGTACCGTATTTGTGGCTGGCGGGTGACAGTTTCTCTCTCTTTAGTTGGTCTTCGCATTTTCAATGGAGGGCCCGAAAGGGATGCTTAAACATGCAATTATTGGATCGTTGTTGTGGTCAAAAGATTCGTAGGTATGAAGCGGTTCTATTTACGAAATCCCCAAGCCACGTAAAATATGCAAAAGATAAAATTAGAAGCGTCTAACTTTATTTTGCAGGGGCTATGTGATATGGTCAAGGTAGGTTTATTAAATTGTTTATAAACTGCGGGCGCCAAGAATACCATGGCGCAATGGACTATATCACATTGCATTACATTTGATGTTTTGTGTGCATCTTATTTTTGTGTGATTGTGTGTTACACGGCGGTAGCTGAATAAGATGATCCCTTCAAAATACCACTAGTGTTCTCCCTCCAACGCGCACCACCAAGAAAGTTCTACGTTATGAGGCAGGCCTGATGATCGGGTGTCATACATCTCGCCGTTCGCATACAGTGGGTGTAAGCCATGTTGCACAAGCGTCAACGTGGCGGTCTTTGGTGGCGAGCCTAGCATTCTCAGAGGTATGGCCTCGGAACAGGAAGACCGAAAGGTCGAGCACGAGTCACAAAATTGGTGTGGCGGACGATTTTGTCTACTCTTGAAGTTGTGCCGCCGGCTTTGATGATGAGGGGTGGTGCAATGGATGGGGGTCGTGTAATCGCTTAAACGACCAGGAGGGATGTTTGTTTGAGTGGGAGTTATGTTAGTTATTTTCTAAAATACTATAACTCAAAATTATTATGAACAAAGTCTTATGTTGTTGCAAATTCCATTGTAGATGTCTCACCCCTCCTTTAACCTAAACCTGTTCATTGAGAAAGAGAAGCTCAAGACCGAGCAGAGCAAGGGGATCTCCTCCACCCTAGCCCGCTGCCGCGCTGCTGGTGTTCCGGTCCAAGTCTTCCGCTGCTCGTCCTGGACTGGAGCTTCGGAGGCCGTCGTCTCCACCGTACGTGTGCGACTCCCTGCGAGGTGTTGCGCTGGCGGTACTCGGAGGCCTGCTTCCTCTGCACGACCTTGAGGTCGGCTTCGTCGGTCTTCATGGACAACGTTTGTGCGGGAACGTAATCCCCGCTTTCGGTCTACAAGGGTACGTATTCCGATCTCCGTTCGTACTACTATATCTGCATAGAATAGATCTTGGCATGCTTTTAGGATATCGTCGGTAGGAATTTTTTTGTTTTCTGCACACGATCCCCTTCAAGGAGGACCGGATATTCCGGGTTCAGTATGGACCGGAAATTCTGTGTCACCGGAATTTCCGACTCCAGTTTGAACCGGATTTTCCGGCCCTCCGGAAATTCCTGGAGCAGCTGGAGGATCTTGTGCTTCTTCTTGGCTGGGCGTGTTGGGCACGGTGTTGTTGTTGGGTGTTTCTTGTGTTGGGGTCACCACCACTTCTTTAGAGTTTGATGAAGGAGATATGCCCTAGAGGCAATTAATAAAGTGTATTCTTTATCATATCTCGTTTGTTCATAATAGGTTTTTGTGTCATGCTAGAACCGTGTTAAGCGGAAACATTAATACGGGTGTGATACGAAAACAACCAGGTCCCTAGTAGCCTCTACTAAGACTAGTTTCGTTGCGCGATTGATGATCGAGGTTTCCCGGTCATGGGGCATGGCGCCGGTCGGCAATGGGAGTCATGTCGTTGGAGAACGATGTGATGGACATACCCAGATTTGGAGGACGTAGTCGTTACGCCTTTGACCGTGAGATCAACTCTTATTGTTATTCCTGGAAGATACTTTGATCGCACCAAACGTCGTATCTTATATAGTATGACAATAATGGTGATACTTTTGGGTATCGGAAAGGAGTAGTTGAGACGAGGGGTCAAGAGCGGGATTTGCCAGTCCGCATTGCAGGATAGATACTCTCGGGCCCACTCGGTGAGATCATGTCTAATGAGCTTGCAAGCACGTGACTAGGTCACGGAGACATGAGATCATGAACAAGTAGAAGATAGTATTGTCGGTAACGAGGTCGAGATTAGGTATGGAGATATCTATGGAACGACGCTCGGACATGCTAAGTATCGCTATGGCAAAAGGTTTAAGACTTTGCGTTCAGGTTTGATAGATGAAAGTCATTCGTTATATCACAGGGATTAATTCATGGGGTACAGGCCTACGAGTTAGTCGTTGATCATAGAGGATTCTTGGTCATACCTGTTATTATATCGAACCGCTAGGGTAACACACTTAAGGGGTTTCGACAAGACAACCGGAAAGGAAAGAGATCACCGGGAACGTCCCGGGAGGGGTCCGATGGAGATCGGGCAGCGCCGAAAGAGTTTTCGGAGTTAGGAAAAATTATATATATTATTTTTGATATTAATTGGTGTAATTAATATGCAAATATGATTTTATATATTTATTTTTGAATTTATTTAGGCTGATTTCCCTAAATGGGCCTTCTGGTCGAAAGAATGGGGATTCGGTGGGGGCCAGGAGGGGCCGACCCAAGTGGGCCAAGGGCCCACTAGGGGGCCTGTGCACCCTCCCATGCCGCACCAGGCATGTGGGGGTTAGTCCCACATTGCCTGGTTAGCAAGTTGGCTCCCCCCCGGGAGACTATATAAGAAGGGGCACCCCTGGCCTTTTAATTCACCAATTAATTCCCAATTTCTCTCTTAATCTCGTGATTCTCTTGTCGGAGTCGCGCCGAGTAGAGGAGGGGGATCTCTTCCACCATAGCCCGCTGCCACGTTGCTGGTGTTCCGGTCCAAGTCTTCCGCTGCTCGTCCTGGACTGGAGCTTCGGAGCCCGTCGTCTCCACCGTACGTGTGTGACGCCCTGCGAGGTGCTGCGCTAGCGGTACTCGGAGGTCTGCTTCCTCTACACGACCTTGAGGTCGGCTTCGTCGGTCTTCATCGACAACGTTTGTGCGGGAACGTAATCCCCGCTTTTGGTCTACAAGGGTACGTATTCCGATCTCCGTTCGTACTACTATATCTGCATAGAATAGATCTTGACATGCTTTTAGGATATCGTTGGTAGGAAAAATTTTGTTTTCTGCACACGATCCCCTTCACTTGATCCTTGTTAATCAACCTCATGATAGACTTCGACGGGGAGGTGGACTCCCAACCCCATCCTTCGGATAACATCTTGAGGTTGATCATCACCTACATCGGAAACACCACTTTGCTTCACAAGGGAGCCGTCATTCTCATCGAATACCACACTACAAGTTTCTACGATAATGCGCGAGGCCTTGTCATAGACTATATAAGTATGGGATTTGGCACCGTAACCAACAAAAGTCCCTTCAATAGACTTAGAATCAAACTTGCCTAAACAAACACCTTTGATGAGATAGAAACACTTACAACCAAAAACTCGGAAGTAAGATATGTTGGGCTTGTTCCCGGTAAGCACTTCATAAGGTGTCTTCATGAGTCCTTTGCGAAAGAAGAGCTGGTTGGATGAATGACAAGCGGTGTTGATGGCTTCGGCCAAAAAGTTGTGAGGAGACTTGAACTCGGCAATCATTGATCTTGCCATCTCAATAAGTGTGCGGTTCTTCCTTTCGGCTACACAATTTTGTTGGGGAGTATAAGCAGCGGAATATTGATGACGAATCCCTTCTTCACTAAGGAACTCGTTCAAAGTGTAGTTCTTGAACTCGGAACCATTGTCACTTCTTATCACCAAGATTGGGACATTGTGTTGACGTTGAGCTTCATTGGAGAAGTTGATGATAGTTTGTTAAGTCTCCACCTTCGACTTAAAGAAAAAACCCATGTGTATCTTAAATAGTCATCAACAATCACCAAGCAATATTTCTTGTCACCAAGACTAGCTTCCGGAATGGGACCAAAGAGGTCAACATGGAGAAGCTCCAAAACCCTTGTTGATGAAATGATGGTCTTGCTTGGATGGTGAATGTCATGCATTTTTCTTTCAACACAAGCCCTACACATTCGATCCATCGAGAAAGAAACATGGTCTTCTAGTCCTAGGATATGGCCACCCTTGTGGAGACTTTGCAAAGTCCTCATGTTGACATGGGCTAGTCGGCGATGTCATAGCCAACCCAAGTCCGCCTTAGCGAATAGGCACATTGCATGGGAAGTGGTGACTCCGGAGAAGTCAACCACATAGAGCCCATTTTCAATGTACCCAACGAAAGACATATTGAGAGACTTGCTCCGCATAAGGATAACCATTTCCTTTTCGAAGACAACGGTATAACCCAAACAAGTTAAAGAATGGACCGAGATCAAGTTGAAACCTAGGGACTCAACAAGCAAGACATTCGCAAGTGTGATGTATGGTGCCACTACCACCTTTCCGAGCCCTATTACCTTAAAATTTGAATTGTCACCATATGTAACGGTCATTTGATCATCATTATGCTTCAACTCCGTTACAATCTCCTTGCTTCCGGTCATATGACTAGTGCAACCCCTATCAATTATCCATTTCGATCCTCTGGAAGCAAGGCCGTACACACAATCAATTATTTAATTTAGGTACCCATTTTGCAATGGGTGCCTTTTGGTTAGCAACAAGGGTATTTGGGACCCAAATAGCACATTCAGTATAGCCATCAAAAGGACCAATGTATCTAGCATAGACATTCCCATAATAATCAACATATAAAGCATAGTTGGGGTTAGATATGCCCGCAAAGTCATCACGAGTGGGAGTGTCCCTTGTGACATTTCCACTTGCAATGTCATCTTTCTTGGCTTGTGCGGGCTTGGCCTTCTTCTTGATCTTCTTCTTCTCCTTAGCAACATAGCCTAGACCTTCTTTACCCTTGTGGGGCACTCGCTCATGAAGAGGAGTGGTGATTGTCCCCTTGCCTTTATCAAGAGAGGTCTTGGGCTCGGTTTCCATGGAGGAAACAAACAAAACCCTAGCTTTATCCTTGACAACATTTGCATTAGTATTCAAAGGAGTAGAAGTGCTAGTTTTCTCAAGAGTAGATATCCGAGTTTGGAGTTGATCACGAGACTTGAGTAGACGTTCGTGATCACTTGTCAATAACTTGTGAGTATTTTCAAGTGACTCGAAGTCTTCGCAAAGTCTAGCATGAGAAACTACAAGCTCGGACTTTTCATTTTGCACAATTTTACATTTAGCAAAGTAAAGATCACGATCCTTAGTTATCTTAGCAAGTTGCTCTTTGAGGAGATCATGAGCTTCTTGTTCATCTTCAAGGGAGGATTGGAGAGACACTTTAGTGTGGGCATCCTCTCTCTCAATCTTCCCTTTTAACTCAAGCTCATCCTCAAGCTCACCTATACGACTCATAATTGAGCCAAAGTGTTTCTTTCCTTCTCCTTGCAAGTTAGTCATGAATTTATCAAAAGCAATAATTTCTTTCTTGACTTCTAGTCTCATACCATCATCAATTTCATGGGATATGGAGGTAGGGGACAATTTTACCTCGGATGTCTTTGCCATAAGACATCTTGCATTATTGATGATGGGACTCTCATTTGGTGAGGAGAAGAGCGACAAAGGTGTGGATGAAATGGCTAGTGCGGCCACTTGCGTTGGGGTATCCTCCTTGTTGAAAGGGCATGTGCCCTCATGTATGGTTTTGGTAATTAATGACAATCCCTAAGGACTAATGTGTGTTTTGAGCATATTGCAAGTATGGCTTGAAGTGGTCAAGCCATCACCTATATGAAGAAAGATGGTATCTTCCATGGGCTTGCAACAAGAAGATCAATTCATATAGCTCATGGAGGATGATGTCATGCCATGATCGTCATCAAGGTTGACTAGTGCAAGACCAAGGGAAGCTGCCGGAGACATGAAGACGAAGCTAAGCGAGACTCTCCCATGATGGAGTATGGGGGAGTATATGGAGGAGTCTTCATCAAGCATGTGCTAGCAAGCGCAATCAAGAAAGGTGGTCCAGTTGAAGAGATCAAGATCGTCATCATCTAGCTCAAGTGGATTGCTCAAGGCAAAGGTATGATCTTGATAGGGCTATAGGATAGATAGGCGTACTATCAAGAGGGGCTCTCGAGTGAGTAACTTGATCGCATCTTTGTGGAGAGCTCAAACTTTTGCCTGCTTGGCATTTCATCTTTCTTGGTTCTTATTTGGATTTTCTCCTTGTTGGTTTTTGGTGCTTGTCGTGATCTTCATGACAAGACCAAGTTCTTCGAAAACGGTTTTAGTTTGGAAAACTCGTTACGTTTTCGGTGTGGAAATATTACCGGTTCAACCTTGACGAAAGTTCCACACCTTCACATGTGTGGAAACTTTGCTCTATTTATGGTTTGCAATATTTCCAGTTTTGGTAGCCCTCTCCTTGTCAGTGCCTTTCCAACGGAGTTGGTCTCAAATCATTCGGAGTTTATTTGCAAAAGATCTCTCAGTTCTGGGGTTTCTGCAGTTTTTCAAAGGGGCGGAAATGTCCGGACCTTGCTCGGAGATTTCCGGCGCTCGGAGATTTCCGAGCCACAGTCCGGAGATCTCCGAGTGGCAGAAGATTTTTACCAAGTCCAGATCTCAGTTGCGTACTGACTCAGTTCAGATTTCCTTCGGATTTTCTACCGGAGATGTCCGGGGTCCGGAAATCTCCGGCCCTGGTTCGGATGTTTCCGGACAACAAGTTGCAGTTTTTCACCAAGTCATATTTGCCTTCAGCATTGTTCTTTTCTCAACTCGCGTCAGAATTCCTACCGGAGATTTCCGGGGTCCGGAAATTTCCGGACTGGAGATTCCCAACGGCTAGAAATTAGGGAGGGCCTATAAATACCCCTCCCCTTCTTCTTCCTCAGGTTGACGACTTTCCCCTCTCTCTCTTGCCATTGTTGACCTTGGGAAAGCTTGCCCCCTCTCAAATCCTCCCATGATTCTTGCATATCTTTGAGGGAAAAGTGAGAGGAGATCTAGATCTACAATTCTACCAATCCATATCTCCTCTAAGTGAGGGGAACTTAGTGGATCTAGATCTTTGAGTTCATTTGTGGTTCTCCCCCTTTGTTCTTGCTCTCTCTTATCCCCCTATAAGCATTAGTTGCTTGTGGTGGGATTTGGGAGTGTAGGATTTGTCTCCTTTGTGGTTTCTTGGTTCTTCCTCTCTTATTCCCCCATAAGCATTTGTTGCTTTGTTGGAATTTGAGAGTGAAGGACTTGAGCACTTTATGTTTGCCATTGCATCTTGCATCGGTTTGAGCGCTCCATGAGGATTCGTGGTGGTGAAATTCGTGAGCTTGTTACTCTTGGGTCTTGGACCCTAGACGCCTTAGTGGCCGCCTTTGTGGCATAGGACCTTTTGTGGTCAAGGCCTTTGTGGCTAGTTGGGACCTTTGTGGTCAAGACCTCTTGTGGTCATTTGGGAGCCCCCAATTCGGTTGTGGGTGTGTGCCCCAAGGTTGTTGTACGGGATTGTTCTCCGCCCCAAAGGAGTTCATAGTGGAAGGTGGACTCGGACCTTTGTGGTCGAGTTCATCGGAGAAGAAGGTGAGGCCTTTGTGGCGTTGAGCAAACCTGTTGTGGTTGCTCACACATCTCCAACGAGGCGTACACCTTTTGTGGTGGAACTCGGGAATACATCATCGTCTCCGCGTGCCTCGGTTATCCCTATATCCGAGCTCTTTACTTATGCACTTTACTTTGTGATAGCCATCGTGCTTGAAGTTATTTACCTTGCCATCCCTTTGTTGTTTGTCTTGCATAGATTAAGTTGTTGGTGCACATAGGTGAACCTAGTATATTTAGGTTGTGTCATTGATAAGTTAAACACTAAGTTTTATTCCGCATTTATCAAGCCTAAATTGTAAAAAGTGCTCCTCGCCTATTCACCCCCCTCTAGGCGACGTCTTTCCTTTCACTTGTCACTATCTTCATCATCGGTGGGATATTGCTATTGAGTTACCAAGAAATTCTTTTGGTTCTTCTTGAAGTAGGGCTTCTTCATGGGCATAGGCCCCTTGCACTTCGTCTTGGCCACGAGTCTCCCACCATGATCCTCTCTTCTTTCCTATGGGCAATCTACAACAAAGTGGCTTTTGTCGTCACAATTATAGCAAAGCCTCACCTCGTTGCTTGTTTTTTCTCCATTGGAGGGGAACTTCTTGTCAATCCTCGTTGGCCCTTCCGGGGTTCTTCCAAAACGTGTTGGGTGAGAGTACTTGAGAGAGTCTCACTAGAGAGCTCGACTTGATCATCATACTCATCTTCATCCTCTTCTTCAACGGTGGCCTTCAAGGCAATTGAGGCATGCTTGTGCATCCCTATGGCTCTAGCTCTTGCATCTTGTGCAATTTTGGAGGCCACTTTGTAAGCGGTCATCTCTTGCATGACTTCATTGGATGTCATCTTCGCGAAGTCATGTCTCCCTCGGAGTGTCTTCAAGTCCGTTTCCTCAAAGGGCAAGAGAGCGGTCACAAACTTCCTCTTGATCCAAGCGTCATCAATGTAGACCGCACCGAGATTCTTGAAGGTGTTAGCAATCAACACCAACCTCCGGTACATGTCCTCATGACTTTCTCCATCCAACTTGTAGTACCCTTCCACCTCATTGCATAAGGCATCATACCGGTTCTTCTTCATGCTCTCATTGCCGACGAAGATGTCGGAAATAGCATTACAAACTTCTTTGGCGGTGGATAATTGTTGAATAAGCGGCATGTCCTTCTCTCCAACGGCCATTTGGAGTTGATGAAGAGCGATGGCATTGAGTTGGCTATCAACCACCTCTCTTCTTGTCAAGTTGGTTGGATCAGGTGCCTTGAATCCTTCTTCAATGATGTGCCATAGCTCAATGGAGGCACTACATAAATGAGACTTCATTTGAACCAAGTGAAGCAATACCAAGGTACACTAGAGTACAATACAAACAAGTAAGGGAGCAAGGATAAGAGGAACCAAGTGAAGCACGCGGAGACGAAGATGTAATCCCGAGTTCCACCCAAGGGTGTACGTCCCGTTGGAGAGGTGTGCGCTACCACAACAGGTTAGCCGCAACGCCACAAAGGCTCACCTTCTTCTCCGATGAACTCAACCACAAAGGTTGCGAGTTCACCTTCCACTATTGATCCCCTTTTAGGGCGGAGATCGAATCCCTTACAAACCCTTGAGGCACTCAACCACAACTTAATTGGGGGCTCTCAAGATGACCACAAAAGGTCAAGCAACAACCAAGATTACAACAATGGTGAACTAGGTTTTCCCACCGGAAATCCTAGCCACGAAATCCCCAAGTGAATGAGAAAGAAATGCAAATCGCTTCGGTGAAGATGTAGATCCGGGCCTTCTCCTCCAATCCTCCAAAGATTAACGGATTTGGGTGGGGGATTGGGAGATCTTGATGATTTGAGCTTTCAAGAAGTGTAGGAGAGAGAAAATCTGAGAGCTAGCAGTTCTTGAGTGAGTGAGGGGGTATTTATAGTCCCTCCCCAATTCTGACCGTTGCCTGTGTCGATCACCCGGAAATTCCGGTATAAGTCATCACCGGAAATTCCGGTCACTCGGAATTTTCGGAGAATTGAAATTTCCAACTGGATTTTCCGGCTGGAGTCAGAACCTATTTCTCTTCTTTCCTTAGCAGTTTTCTCCAATGTTCTTCAAGGTGCACTCGAAAATTCCGGTGAATGGAAATTTCCGAGCACAATTTCCGGTTGAGATCAGGACACTTCTTATTCTTGACTTCGCCGTTTCTGTGAACTCTTCTGGGTGCAATCGGAAATTCCGGTAGATGAAAATTTCCAATCATAATTTTCGGTTGAGATCAGAACCATTTCTCAAACTTGACTTAGCCATTTTATGTGAAGTTCTGGTGAACCGGAAATTCCGGCCCTGGAAATTTCCGGCTCAAATATTCCGGTCCGTGGAACAATTTCAGAACCACTCCTTCTTCGCTTTTTTGGCTTTGATGCATATGAACATAAATCACATACAAACTGAAATACTTAGCATTCTATTAGTACATCATAAGTATTATTAACTAACACACAAAACACTAGGGATTAAGAAATGTTCTTTCAGTAGGGACGGTTGTTTTCGGTACAATACGACTCGAGGGAGGCGGAGGGAGAGAAACGGTGTCGTGTAGCACAAACGACATGGCGCTATGTTGAACGCTAGGTAGAGATAAGAGAGAGTGTTATCGGATATCTCTCTGGTAGCTCCAAACTCAGCGCATGTCGTTTTCTAAAAACCGAAACGACATGGTTAGTTTTCAATTTTTTGAAATAAAACATAACACTACGTGCACATATTTTACAAACTCTACGATTTTTTTGTATTTTTGTCTACAATAAAATAAATTTTGAGGGGAAATGAAGTTGTTTTTTTGTTTTTAAGATAGCAATCTCTTCTTATTTCACAAAAAAATAGTAGATAAGTACAAACATATGTATATATAATATATCCAATAGAATATTTATTAAACTAAATTTAAAATTATGATTTATAACTAAATATAAATTGAAATATGAGTGGGGTCCACTATGATATGGACATGTTAGAGAAAGAGAAGGCTCTATTTCTAGAGAGCTTAGTTTTGTTGACTCTGTAATCCTGACGCCCATGTATCTAGCTTAGGTAGTTTTTCAGTTTCAGAAACAAACGCAGCATGAGCACGAGTCTGTTCGTCGCCTTGACTGTTTCTTCCTCGTTTGTAGCTAGATCGAGCTGCTGTGCGCGTATCGTGGGATGGCACGAAGTAGTGCGCGCATGGCGGCATCGCCAGGTAGTGGACGGGTGGTCGTGGGATGGCGCGGCCGTGAAGCTCGGACACCTCCTGTACTCGAGTCTTATTTATTCATTAATGAAAACAGAAAACGCTGCAACGTTTAGCGCAGCACAAAACCACCTGAGTTCGTCTCTGTCAGTAAAGTTCAGAGTTTGATTCCCAACAAGTTTTAGGAAGGATACATTAAAATTTGGGAGTGACTATGTCTGAGTCGACTGTCTTAAGTTTGATCGTCTAAGAAAAGTATAACTTTGCACTTTTGTGAATCCACTTTTACACTTAAAAATAATGATTACGAGTTAAGAAAAAACTTGTCAGCTGAGACTTAACAAATCTGATTAACATTACATATGCATGCATTAACAAACCTCACTGGTAAATTCCTGCTGTGAGAGTTCGTGTGCGTCTTACCGGCATCCGTAGAAAAGAAAGTTACCAGATCAGGACACCGAGAAAGCAAAGCACCAACCCCAGAAAACAAGACGCGGCACGCACATAGCACAACACGCCACCGTCACCACCTCCTGCTTCTGCCTGTCGCCGTCAAATTTCCCCATGAGGCCGCCCCCGAGACATGCCTCCCCGCCCCAGCACTAGCAGCAGCCTCCTCCTCCCCGCGACGATCTCCCCTCCCGCGCCGCCGCCGCCATGCTGTTCGCGCGCCGCGACATCGAGGCCGCGGCCGCGGCGGCCGGCCAGGACGACTCCCCCCCGGCCGTCAACGTCAAGAGGAGCAGCAAGCCGGAGCCGCCCGCCGGGGCGGCGCGCCCCACGCTGACGCGGACGGAGGCGCTCGCCGCCGCCGCGGTGCTCGCGCTCTTCGTCGCCGGGATCTTCTGCATCTTCCTTGCCGCGCCGCGCCGCGAGTTCGGCCAGATCCTCCGCCTCCCGCGCAGCCTCGCCGACGTACGCCTCCTCAAGTAGGCATCCTCCCCACTCCCCGTTACACTCTGCCGGATCGACTGTATGTTTTGCATCGCAGCGATTCTGGAATGTACTACTTTTGAAACCGTACAAGCAAAGTTAAGGTGCCGATTCATCGCGGAGAGATTTTGGCTGCCGATTCATCGCGGAGAGATTTTGGCTGCCGATTTTGTTATTATAGGCTGTACCTTTCACTCGCAAGATTTCGATTGAGATTTTAGATTCGTGTCATCGTAACATTGAGTTCCTACACAAACCGTGACTTAGCATATGCAAATGGGAGACTGTTATAGCAAGGTGGATACCGTTTCTTCTTCGAAGGCGCCAAGAGAATATCCCTTTCGTGGTTTATGCTGCAGTGTCTGCAACTGGAATCGGTCCAAGCCTAAGCATTGCGTTTTGCTTTCTGGCTTCTGCCGTAATCTGTATCACGACGGGGCTTCTATGTCTGTAGCTCCTGTCATAACCTTCTATGTCTGTAGTTCAAAGCTTCTCTGATCCATCAGTCATACAAGATGTACAGCATTATATGCACTTAGTTTGGGAAATGCTATGACTATGTGGTACAGTAATATTTACTATCACTGAACTATACCTCTGGACTGTTATGGATAGGCTTATAATCACAATCAACATTTGTATTTACCATTCTATTAAACAAAACTGACTGTTTCCATCCACTGCACTTATCAAAGTTTCGTGCAAAACAATATTCTGAACTTTTGCCATATCGTTGGTTTGCATGTATTCAGTCACTTTAATGCTGCAGTGGATATCTATTTTAATTTCTCACCATACTCTAGTACATTGAGCCATGTTTCCAGTTGCTACCGATAATATTCTTCTACAAAATAAGTTGAATGTATATGTTGCGTTTTCCTTCTGAAAAATCTGACTTCTATTGTTTAACTCATAGTAATTACTAATTAGCATTATCAGGATCGAATCATTCAGCTATATTCATGATTATTTTTGTAGGTTGTACTAAATACACGATGGCTTCCTTTATGATAAAGAGTGAATATATTTTAGAATACTCGATCCGAATGGTGACATTCCTTTCTGAAATTTGCAGGGAGAATCTTGCTGTTTATGCAAGGGATCATCAGGCAAATTTTGTATTGGGGTATTGCTCCATATACATCTTCATGCAGACATTTATGATTCCTGGAACAATATTTATGTCTTTACTCGCTGGATCACTTTTTGGAGTGGTCAAAGGCGGCATCTTGGTCGTCTTCACTGCCACAGCTGGGGCATCATCTTGCTATTTTCTCTCCAAGTTGATTGGCAGACCTTTGGTTAGCTGGTTGTGGCCTGAAAGACTGAGATATTTCCAGTCAGAGGTAATCTTCTGCTTTTAATAACAATCTGCTTTCTTTTTCTTGAGATCCCTCCCCCAAACGATAAAAGTTCACCTGTTCTTTATTTCATATGACAAATGCTATTATTCTCTTGCAGATTGCGAAGAGGAAAGACAAGCTGTTGAACTACATGCTTTTCCTGAGAATAACACCAACTTTGCCCAACACTTTCATAAATATGGCGTCACCTATTGTCGACATACCTTTCCATATTTTCTTTGCTGCAACACTAGTTGGAATCATCCCAGCGTCTTATATTACTGTGAAGGTTAGTATTAACACATGCAATGGTGTATCATTTGACTATTGGCTTGGAACAAAGCATGATCTGAACCAAGTTCCATGTTTATGTAAAATGTTCCATTATTCTGGTTTCTAATATTCTTGCTTTTTCTTTTGATGGACTTTTGGGTAAATAAGTTGATGAAAGGCACCATGCTTGAAAGTACGCCAAGGTCAAATTCCCTCTTTATAGGAGGGCCCCTGTTCTGATTTGCCCTTGCACTTAACACGGCCGCTCCAATCTTAAATATCCTATGGATTCTGTCCTTCAGAAGTTTGCTGGGTTCTTAGCTTAGTAGAAGCCGAATGATAAAACAATATCCAAGTGGTGGCTTGGACCCTGGACACATTAAGTTTACACAATCCAAGGAATCTAGCGCCCTTGTTAGACTATCCATGGACAGATGAAAGCACTAATCTAGCACAGGATCTTAGTTAGTTAGTGCTAAAGGTGTACTTTTACCCATTACCAGGATGCTTTAGCCTGCAACAACTTCAGCAAACCTAGCAAACCGAGCTGTTGTTTTGATGGTTAGTGGAGGTTGGTTGTATCTCCTGCTCTCCATGAATCAAACACCAGGTTTGGCTCTCTGTGTTGTTACCGAGACGGAATATTCTTTTGGTGGTTGATGGATGTACCCGCCGTCTCTGAGCCCAGTCTCTTTTCTGGTAGTTGTGTGAGTGTGTGTATGTGTCCGTGGTGTCGTACTGGGTGCATGTGAAAACAAACTTGTAACAAATCCATGTTTTCCGTCTAGTCCCCAATTACCCGGTGTCTTCATTTTATCACTATTGTAGGGTGTACATAGTTTTCACATTGCAAGACAATCTTAATTATTTATGGTATCTCTCTAAGTTTTTAATTGTCTTGTTGTTGAAGTACTGAGTTCTTCATAACAAACATTAATTCAAGTATTTTTACTGTAACTTCCAAGTTTAGCCTTGTAAATTGATCTCACTCTGCATTACGGAACCATGTTGCTTGCTTCTAGAAGCATATTTACAGTTTTTATTTGCCGCTCATGAGTTCATGCCTGCTACTGATCATTTCTACCGGTGTACTACAGGCTGGGAGAGCTCTGGGAGATCTGAAGTCAGTTAGGGATTTGTATGACTTCAAGACATTAGTTGTTCTATTCCTCATTGGTTCTGTTGCTGTTGTCCCAACCATCCTGAAAAGGAAGAGAATATACGAGTGATGCCTCAGACCACATCTTAATACCGAAATGAGTGTATTAGTGTTCTTTTTTTTGCCTTTCTTTTCTTTTCTTTATATTATATATGTATACCTATGCAATTCTAGCTGTAAAGATGTAACAAACTGAATGACTCCTTTAATAAGTAGATAGAAGGCTATTACTGTATATGCTTCCCCTGCCGTCCTCGTCCATTGTGTAATTATATCTTCTTAAATAAAACATGGGATATATCCTAGGGAAATGTGAAATCGCCATTTTTTCCTCATAGAATTTTTAAAGTAGCAGAGCAGATACACCAATTTGGTAGGCCCAATTATAATCCAGCCTTGAAAGGCCCAAAAGTAAGTCTAAGCCCAATACCTGAGCAGCCCGCACACTCACCTTATCGGCTCCCACCTTGGTTCTATCCTCGACAAAAGGGCTCACACACTTCGGAGAGAGCACAGCAGCAATGGCGACCCTCTCCATGGTCTCCGTCCCCGTAGCCACCTCGTCCCTCCCCCTGTCCTCCCGCCGCCGCACCTCCTCCGTATCCTACCCCGCCCCCAAGGTCAGTATCGAATCCCCCACCGCCGTCCTCTTCCTCCCCGTGTACATGCCGTCCCCGTGTACAGTAGTAGTTATGTTGTGGTCCTTGTGGATTGTATTCCTGGAGGTCGCGGTTCCCCTCCTCCGTTTTTATGGTCTTAGATAGAAGGGGCTAGTACTAATTCATGTAATTTCTCTGCACATCAATGTGGATGCTTTAGGAATGATTCAGTGCTGTCTTCTTTCACATCACATCACATGTACCCTAGCGCATTGCCGCATAATGTAATTTGTTTGCACGTCAATGTGGATGCTGCAGGAACGGTTCATGGCTAGCTGTCCCCTTTCCTGTGTCCATTCATATGTTCTATATAATGTCAGTTACTGTTTTGTGGTTTTGATTCTTGTGTTTATTGGGGATTTTACAGAAGGGAGGCATTGGGCACGGTGGCCTGCGGATCGAGTGCATCCGTATTGGTGGTGTTGAGATCCCGAACCACAAGAGGGTGGAGTACTCGCTGCAGTACATCCATGGCATCGGACGGAATCGCTCCCGTCAGATCCTTCTGGACCTCAGCTTCGACAACAAGGTCACCAAGGACCTCTCTGAGGAGGAGGTCATCACCCTCCGTAAGGAGGTCACCAAGTACATGATTGAAGGAGACCTTGTAATATCTCTGATCCCTTTGCTAACCTCTATGATTTATCCCGTCCTGTTATTATAACAACAACGCTGCATTCATGCTATTTATTAGAGGTTAGAATTCATTCGGTACGACCTGTCTAGTTGTTTCCACATTTCTAAACTTCATCTAGTATCATTTCACTTTTACATTGCTACCGTGCGCAAAAAGAAACGGCAATACTGAATAATGCCTCTGATGCTTTACAGAAACGGTTCAACCGTGTGGCGATCGAGAGGATGAAGGAGATCAGGTGCTACAAGGGCATCCGGCACAAGCTCGGTCTCCCGGTGCGTGGACAGAGGACAAAGAACAACTGCAGGACGCTCAAGGGAAAGAGGGCTTCAGTTGCCAAGAAGAAGTCGGCCTCCTCCGACGAATAAGCAAACATCGCCATGTATTTACCCCATGTTTAGCTTTCATGTGCACTGCATCAGGGCGCCACGAGTCGGTTACTCCATTTCAAGTTTCCAAGCTATCTTAGACAAATTATGGGTGATATTGTCAGAATGTTGCAAAGCTTATAGTCATGACATCTCTTCTCTCATGTGCATTGATGCTAAATTATCGAAGTTACACGTGTCTTGTGTCAGAAGCCACTTTCTTTTGTCATATATCTCTGCTTCATGCAATCTTGCTACTGGTGGCATAGCTTATTTATTTAGCACCGGTGCTTCGACGAGTTATCAACCGCGACTGCAAGATTATGTTGTCCAGTCACTTTAGAAGCTGGTCACGGAAGTTTGCAGTGTCGGCTGAGCAATATGACCCGGCGGATTTGCCGCTGTTGGGCGTAATGTTGCCGGTTAGACTACTTGATAGCAACAGCCACCACATACTGTGAAGAGCGGCCATAAGCTTGTGTTCAAGCTTGTGATCTTGGGACAGGGGAGCTTTCTCGACTCAGTACTTCACCAGAACTATGAGGAAACAGCGGAAATGCTTCTTTTGAGCAGGCTGTTAGGCCGGTGGTGGGAGAAAATTACAAAAAGCCACCACAATTACGGCTAGGTTTTCATAAAACCACCTGGATTCCCAAAAATTGCACGAAGCCACCGGTCCAGCGCTAATGACTTTCGGATAGCCACCACTCAGAAGCTAACCGTGCACGACGCTCAGTTAAACATGATTCTGAAAGGGAGGGCCCAGTTTCAGAGCACACGTGGCAATTTAAACAGCTGCCGTTAGACTAGTCCCACCTGTCAGGCTATATTTGGGCTTTTATGCAAATTTCTCTCTCTCTCCCCCCTAAAATCCAAACACAGGAGACCATGGCTTCCACCGCGTCGGGGCAGGGCGCCGCTGGTGAGGATGGAGGTCACGAGCGTGCAGATAGGGCGGCGCGCGGTGGGGCGAGGCAGGGCGCGCCGCGGGGCTCGGCTGGGTAGCGCGCGGCGTGGCGCGGGGCGGGGAGGCGCGGCGTGGCAGAGGCGGGGCGGCCGGGGCGAGGCAGAGCGCGGGGCGGCGCGGCAGGGCGCGGGGCGGGACGAGGCAGGGCGCAGACGGGCGAGAGCGGCGCGGGGCGAGGCATGGCGCGGCTGGACGGCGCGTTTCGGGCGAGGCAGGGCGCGGGGCGAGGCAGAGCGCAGGGCGCGGCGCGGGGCGGGACGAGGCAGGGCGCGGACGGGCGAGAGCGGCGCGGGGCGAGGCATGGCGCGGCTGGACGGCGCGTTTCGGGCGAGGCAGGGCGCGGGGCAAGCGCGGCGTGCGGTGGGACGACTGGGGAGGCGCGCGGGGCGGCTGGGGCGGCCGGGGAGGCGCGCGGCGGGGCGCGGGGCTGGGCGTGGCGGGGTGGCCGGGACGCGGGGCGGCGCGCGGCGGGGCGGACGTGGCGCATGTCCGGTTCCCCTTTTTTTGGGATATTTAATATCTGGAAAATTGCATAAAAGTCCAGAATTGACAACCGTTCACGGCGCAGTGTCAAACTTGCCACGTGTGCTCTAAAACTGGGCCCTCCCTGTCAGAATCATGTTTAACTGAGCGTCGTGCACGGTTAACTTCTGAGTGGTGGCTATCCGAAAGTCATTAGCGCTGGACCGGTGGCTTCGTGCAATTTTTGGGAATTCAGGTGGTTTTATGAAAACCTAGCCGCAATTGTGGTGGTTTTTTATAATTTTCTCCGGTGCTGGTGACCCAGGAAACAGAGGGTCATATCATGGAGGATGCAACCAGGGCATCACATTCACCGGTAGGTAACTGAACAGTGAACAGATCCTAGCTGCTGACTGATAAAGTCAGATCCGGCTCACTGAAAGACACCATGAAAATTTTCCTGAAAAAGTTCAGACATCCGGCTCCTGCAAGTTTGTCCGGCTCCCGCTCCGCGCGTTACACCAGCCACTCAAAAACCCCGCGACGACGACGACGACGCGACGCCCTTCGAGAAGAGAAAGACGTACGGACACCACAACCCACGAGGCCAGGCCACGAGTGCACTCACTCACACTCACATACACAAAAATCCCACTCCCTGCAGAGCCTCCAGTGGCGTGCCGTGCCATGGCGCTCGTCTCGCTCCCATCCTCGTGCGCGTCCAAGAACCTCCTCGCGCCATCGCCTCTGACCAGCAGCAGGAGAGGGTCACCCGCAGGCAACGGCGCCGGGCTCGCGCTAGCGGCCTCGCCTGCCGGCCGTCGGGGCGTCAACGTGCAGTTGCAGTGGCGGGCGCCCGTGTCGCTGTCGTCCTTCTCCTCCTTCCTGCCGTCCTTCCTCAAGAACAACAAGGAGAAGGAGGAGGAGGAGAAGGCCGCGAGGCTCAAGGAGGAGCTCCTCGCCGCCATCGCGCCGCTCGACCGCGGCGCCGAGGCCACGCCCGAGGACAAGGAACGCGTCGAGCAGATCGCAAGGCGGCTGGAGGAGGCGAGGCCCGCCAAGGAGCCGCTCAAGTCCGACCTCCTCAACGGGAAGTGGGAGCTTCTCTACACCACCTCCGCGTCCATACTGCAGCCACAGGTTCTTTTTTCGTCTTATCCCAACAATGTACGTATGAGCTCCATTTTGTGCGGTGTGGATTGTCTATCAAAAGCCTGAGAATATGAGTAGTATCTTCTTCAATCTTCATGCATGCTGTTGTGATTTTTCCATGATTGTTGTTGGCAGTGGAGTTATACTATACCTGAGCTTAGCTAGGCAGCTGCATTCATTATTTTCCCTTTTCAGAAAAAAATCATATGCTAGCTAGCTAGCTAGGCAGTTGCATCCATTATTTTTCCTTTTCCGAAAAATATGCTTAATCCGGAGTACTATACTACCTTTTGCGTTGCTAATCTGAGGACGGCTGGACTCTTCTCGAATTAGACACCAGCTTTTTCTTGGAGACACATTAAGTTGTGTGACATTCCAACCTTTGAACCTTGTGTTCACTTGCTAATGCAGAGGCCAAAGTTTCTGAGGCCGTTTGGGACGATTTACCAAGCAATCAACACCGACACTTTGCGAGCTCAGAATATGGAGACGTTGCCTTACTTTGGTCAGGTAATTCCCACCAAAAACTGGTCCCCCTCCTTCGAGAGATATACCTTTGTAAAATTTCTTTTTTTCTTGTGTAATGCCCACTCAGGATCGATGTGCTTTACTGGTTTTATTTTGGCGTGGTAGAGATCCTTTTTATGTGTTATTGTATTAATCTTGTCAGATAAGCGCCTCCCAAAATGTTCGGGACAAGGGAATGTGTTAGCTGAAAGATTGATTAAGCTGGTGAAATTGTAGTTCATTTGGAACAAGATGTTGTTTTCCTCATTACATCCTTATTATTTGCCGACCTCCTGATTTAGTGCACAAATTTGATGCGACATTCTCCCTCCGCAAACTTGTTCATATGGGGCCGCATTCTGAAATAGTATGCTCGACTTTGTTGGAACTATTTTCTTTTTAGAGTTGCTAATTTTATTATCATACTAGTTATTGCAAGTATTGGTTATGTGGAGTGTGGTGATGCGCTAGTATTTGCTTCTGCAGGTTACTGCCAACTTGGTTCCTCTCAATTCTAGAAGAGTTGCAGTAAAATTTGATTACTTCAAAATATTTAGTCTGGTGAGACATTTTACCTCTTACTCAAGAGTCTGTATAACACTACATGGTTTCTACCTCATTTTATTTCCGATCGTCAGTAGCCCACTCTCTGAGTTTTCACAATATGTACTCTATTGTTTTGTATGTAGATCCAAATTAAAGCACCAGGACGTGGTAAAGGTGAACTAGAAATCACATATCTTGATGAAGAGCTCAGGTCAGCTTATCCCCCATTCAGAGTGTTTTCTTATGTGCACTGTTACACTTCATTTTTGTATGTAATCACACTTGCAGTGCTCAAAAGTATAATTGTTGATGAAATAATGGGGTGATCAGGGATAATATTTACTCATGCTGCAAGAAATCTTCTGGCTGAATTTGCAGGATTTCAAGAGGCGACAAGGGGAACTTGTTCGTGCTGAAGATGGTCGACCCAACGTACAGAGTTCCATTGTAATCATAGTTATTAGCACTAATGTAGTAATGTGTACCGCTACAAGAATCAGGTGCCATCTATCTTAAATAGTTTACCTTTTTCGGTCCCGACGCTGTGTGGGACGTGTACATATCAAGACTTGGGCATAGCCCCTATAGCACACAAAGCACATTTAAACTGACAGAACTCAGACAATGGAAAGGTAAATATGCGTCTGGTGCAAATTCTACATCACTATTGAAGTTCAGGAAACTGCATTTGCTTCATATATACTAGCTGAACAATCAACCTTTTTGCGTCTCAAGATACCGATATGCGTGTTTATATATGAAAACAAAGATGTAATTGTCGTACGACTACGGTGATATGGATCTGTTACCTTTGATGTATCCAAAATTCCAACCCCCATCAAAATAAGCAGTGTAAATCTTCTGTGATAACTTCTATCATGTTAAGAGTAAATGTGGAACCCCCATTTTTCTAACCTTGGTTTAGTAAGATACTACTTCGTACTATACAAGGCAGTCTCTATATGATGGTCTCAGTGGTAGTTAAAATGTTAAGCCTCTGGAAAGGAAAACATACAAATACGTAATTACAGCACTAATTTTGCTACATCATTATGACATTCAACATCTTGTCCATATATCAACAGGTAAAGGCATACCATCGGCAGTGAACATGGTTACATGATCAATTCAGACACCCTTGTCCCAAACGCCACAGCTTGACTAACTCTTAGATCGCGATGCAATCATAAATACACTATCCTATTTATGCATCTTCAACCATTGTCTACATGATACAATCGTTTATGTGAACATTGTCACAACAGCTAGTCCCTATTTGCTCGCGTTGAGTTGCATCTTCTATGACATTTGCTCGTTTCCAGATGATAGCTTAAATGAAACTTCAGCCCTTGCTTCCTCCAGCCTGCCGAATAGCTCCTTCGTGAAGTGGGACTTTGTACCATGTGTTATCTGAAGTACATCCGCTGCCCTTGTTAAAGATTTCAGAGCATCATCTGTGTACTCATGCAACCTACAACATGGAGGAGCTTCTGGTCAGGACTGTTTGGCGGTACGAGAAAGGATTTAGCCAGGAAATATGAAAAATAGAGAGAGTACTGGTAAAGATAGGACAGACAGAGAGGCTACTTGTGAATTTTACTTAATAAGCATTCATCACAACTTAAAGTTCATGTCAGGATTTGCTAGAGTTTTTCAAAAGGGATGCCCCTATCTTACCAGCGTCAAATTTTAGCACCTAGCAAAGTGCAAAGAATTAATAGCCATGGCTTATATTGACAAGGAAAGCTATCATATCACAAGCGCATGAAAATAGGTAAATCGGTAGAAATATCCATACCATTCAAGCTTTCCGCAAGTATAAAATTGTAGCCCGGTCATTGGATGAAAAGGTGGATAAACTCCTGGTGGAAGTGTAACAACATTAGTGAACATCAAGTTTTATTGGAAGTCCCATAAACAGCGACGTACCATATGGAAGAGCAACAAGAATTTGAAAAAGGTTTTTTCCTAAAACTACAAACAACATGTTGGTGTGTCAGCGCAATCATCCTTCCATGCCATTAAGATCATATGAAAGTTCTGTGCTTGCGCTTAATTGCTGAGGATATACAATTCTATCAACTATAATGAGACTTGTGGGCTTTATGGGGTTATGGCCATAAGCCCATAAACATAAGCATTATCAGTGCATCAGGAGTTTGCAGTATTTTAGACACTTACTATATTTATCATGTTCAGTCCAGGGTTCTCACATCTTTTCACGATAACTTTCTCACTACTGATTAACCCAATTGTCTTCTTCATCTAAAAACCTAAACAACCAATGTCTTCACGACCCACACGTTGTTTACTCTTGATCCGGATGGCATGCCCACTATAGTGTAAAATCATATGCATTGCCATGTTTGATTAGCAGGTGCTACCAACGAGTGTTGTTTTGGAATATCAATGGAAAGAAGCACAAAGTCACGTTTCAACCTTGAGTATTATTGTATGAGACAAAAAAAAATCCCTATTAGGTAGCTTACAGGTGTCCTAAATTCAATGTATCTTCCTATGCTATAGTTTAGCCGCAGGTTGATGCCTATCTAGCTTTTAAGTCCTAACAGGAAAGCCCTAACGACTATGGTAAAAGAAAAATAGGGTATTATGACTGAAAAACACTTTGCGACATGATATTTGACACATTATTAATTTTGTTGAAACGTCCAGGTATTTCCTGAAATTAACCTCGGGCATCAAAGTGATTTGGTGGACCTCTCATCATAGAAACTGTGATAGTGCAAAAATTAACCTACAACATAAGATGTTTTCATTTAAATAATAGTAGGATTAAGGTTGCCTTACTTTCATAAACTGGAATCGTCAATCTGCAGTACATCAATGCAGTCTGCCAATCTTGTAAGTCCATACATATCTGCAACAGCGGTAGGCATAGTGAGATAGTAAATCTAGTTAAGACATGTGTGAGTGGCGGTAGTGGTTACTCATATAGTTGCACTAGTAAGGATACTGGACCTCCATAGCTGTTATTGCTGCCACAAAAGCTAGAAATATACCTTCAGGAGTGTTTCACGCGTGTGCAGCAAAGGGATTGAGAAAGAATGGTAAAGCTTCTGTTCTAGCTGCTCAATGATCTTGTACACTGAACCTGCGTCACTTTTATCTATATAGCTCGTTAAGGTAGTAAAATGTTCTCATACTTATTAGATAGTGTTCTGTTACAGTTAGAAGTTTAATATAGGAAAGGATACTTCCACATGAAAGCAATGAAGAAGCTTTATCAGATAGTAATAGTATTTCACTTGATACCTTCTTTACCTCTTCTCCATCTCTACAAATGCCACATTTCTGGCATGTATACGCCTTCTTTCCTAGAGATGTTGAACAGAGGTATAACGTATGATTAATACTGTCTGAGTTAAAACACCAACTGTTCCTGACATGTTAGTTTAATACACACTTTTTTGGGTTCCATTTCTTTACTTAGTATTTTCCTTATGACTGGTAACCAACCTGAGTCAGGCAGCGAAATGCCATCACACTTTGTGTCCTTGCATATGTATCCCTCAAGGAGATCATCTTCCTCAGAATCCTGTAACATTGACTGAAATGTTATAGCAACATAACATCTGATTCGCGAAATTGTGTTATATCTCAATTTCCTTGGGAGACAATAAACATTGACTATCCACAATGGAAAACCTTAATACATCGGAGACATGCGCAGCTGAAGAAGTACTGCTTGAGGTCCTTATGTCTCTTCATAGTGGTTGCTGCAGTTTCGATGTAACTTATCGATATCTAAAAAACACAACCAACATCCATCAGAATGAGAGAAGAGTAAAGAAAAGAAAAGCATGAAATGTGAGTGTTACGGAATGCATGATAAAGACAGAATGCAAATATAGATTCCTTACCTCAGTATTGTTACTTAAGGGTTCCAATGCACGGACATATGCAGTCCGACCCTCAAATAGCAAAACTGCATTTGGTACACAACTAACATTCCAGAAAAGGGTAAATATAGATATGATAATTACAAAATTATCAACTCTGAGATTGATGCTAAACAAGTGACCCAAAAGCTCAGTTGTCACCTGTGGTTAATAATTGATATAACAGGGAACAGTCCAGTCCCGAGGGGCCTCAGTTCAGGATCACATATGGTATGGGCATTGCAGGCAAACTGCACACATGTAGCACACAATCAACTATTCACACTTGCATACAATCAATCATTCACGCTTAGTTCATACGATATATTATGGGCATTACCTTCGAAAATGTATGTGCAATTTCCTTAAGATCAAGTTCAATTGAAGGGAGAATTAGCTGTACAAGATTGGCCATCTGAGCATAGAGGACCAGTTGTTTATCATCAACCTTAGAGATGTCTACTCATATGGAGTCAATCCAACAGTCTTAATAAGAATCTTATATTTTGTTTTCATGAATCAAATGTATCGAGAGGTCAGGATACGGGACTCCAACACATCCACTAGGTTGTAGTTATCTGTTGCTGAAGATGGAATGGCCTGGAAAACAAGTAGAATCTCAAGTTAACCGAGTGCAGCCAACACCGACGTTCCAAAAATAGAAAGGTATCATTCACATGGTTTTTTGGAAGGAATCTACCAAACCAGGCAATACCTTTTCACTCTGCAGTTTTCTTTTCAGTATAAGTCGCACCATCAAACGGATTGTTGGAGTAAGCATCTTCTTCCTATCCTCTGTAAGCGCTGAGATGGCTCGACACTCAAGGTGATGCAGTTTCCATTCTTCTTTCTGCAACAAAAGTTCTACTGAAAGTGACATCTCTGAAAAGCATAACAATCCGGCCAGCAGACGCATTTGCTTGTAGTGGAAATGGAATGGAAGGAACAACCGAAGGGCAGAGCCAGCACCTGGCACACGCCCCCACAGTAGTAAGCCAGCCGACAGACCGAGCACTTCCTCAGCTTGCCGGAGGCGGCGAAACAATGGTCACAGGCCGGTCCAACCGAAGCCTTGCTAGGCGTAGAAGCATAGGGTTCTTGACACATGACGACCTCCCCTGCAAACAAAACCATCGCAGAATTTCCATGAGCTGAAAGAGGATGAACGAGCTTAATCATACGTACACCAGCGCTGCAAGCCGGGGCGCTAGATCAACTGAGGCACGAGCATCATCGCAGGCAGAAACGTGCTACAGCAGGTGCGACTGGGCATTTCGTCGAGCAGTTCGTGGGCAAGCAAGCGCGCCCCGCTTGGTCGGCGTGGAGCAACGAGCAGCGCTGGTTCAGGGGAAGGGAGGGTGGGTGGAGTTACCAGGGAAGAAGTTGCGGGTGGCGACGAGTCCGCGGCCCTTGCCGGGAACGAAGGCGATGGCGAGGCCGCGGCCGGAGAGCTCGCGCTCCAGCTGCTCCACCCACGACGCCATCCCTTCGCACGGGAATGCTCCGCCGCGACACCGACCGAATGTTTCGGAGAGAAAATGAAGCCCACTTTCCTACTAGCATCGAAATGGGCCTGGGCCGAGCCGTCAGCATGTCAGCCCGGCCCATTTCGGACAAAAGATTATCTTTCGAGAAGAAAATCTTTTCCTCCGCACTCACTCCGCTTGTGCGTCCTGCTGCTTCCGCTTTGCGTTTCAAAATTTGGGGGTTTTGTCGCCATTCCCTCCTCCGCTTCGATTCGCTCCAGCTCCCGGCCCACGGCGCCGGCCTCGCATCTGCGGCGGCCGCTCCGCCACGCGCGCAGAGCGCCGGGTAGGCATCTCCCGCCGCGACTCCCCGCCGCCGCACCGGCCGCCTTCTCGAGCTCCGAAACCCTAGGCGTCCCCGGCCCTCCGCTCCGGCGAGATGCCGGCGGGCCCCGCCGCCGTTTGATGGAGAGGAGGGACGATTTCCTTCGCCCCCCTGGCGCCCAAGACACCGGCAGGAGCATCACGTACCCCTCCGCCGGAGACACCACCAACCTGACAGCCTCCTCGGGCTCATCCTCCTCCACCACCTCCCTCACGCTCGATCCCCCGGACTTCCTCAGCCAGATCCATGCGGCCTGCAAGCGCCAGAGGCCTCCCGGTGAGTTCTGCCCTCCTTCACTGTTGGCATTGCTTCTGTTTAATTAGGCTTCTAGATTAGGTTCGATTTTTTTTCTTCTCGTGCAAACCTAAGTAAGTTAAAACAAACGGAGTTGCTTCAGGTCACGAGAAAACGAACCTGCAAAATTAATCAGGGTTTTGACCGTTCGCTAATAGCTACTACTATGTCTACCAGTGATGTGCTTATATTTTATAAGCTGCTATCAAAAGGAAGTTGTGCAAAGTCTATTAATCTGTTTGGTACATCAGATTGAAGCTAGATGGTTTTTGTTATCCAGTGATTGTTACATCACATTTCTCCTTAGATGTTCTGGAATGCAAAATGATATACTCCGTTTTTGGTTTGCAACTTGATTAAGAAACTAATGGTTTGGCCAAGCACCTTGGTATCTAAAATTCATCTCAACAAAGACAAAGCAGGAATGTCACAATTCACCACGGCAAGTTACAGTCTTCAGCGTATTTTTTTTAGATCTTTAGTGTGATGTTTTTGGAATATGTATTTGTACCCAGCTGAATTTGTCTAAAATGTGTTGTTGACTTGTTGTAACTTGAACTTGTCTCAGGTTCAACACAGTTTAAGCCCCCACGGGCAACCCGTGTCCTGTTGTCCCGAGGCGAGGGGCCGAAAACAGCCGGTCCCAGCCCTTCTGTTAGGCAGAGCTCTGAAGGGAAGGCTATGCAAACCCAAAGAGGCGCGCAGCGAGCCTCCAGGTTGCAGAATGTGGTGCCTGATCAAAAGAATGTTCACAACACTGCTGGTTTGCTTGGATCAAATCAAAACGAGCAGTTGGCTACACCATCCATGTTGAGTGCTGTCAAAGACACGCACAATCAGAATGACAGTCAGAACGATCAGCAGAAGAGTGAAATTGATCAGTTGGTGGATAGGAATAAGTCATCGTTAGAAGTTTCTTCATCTCAGATGGCATCTCGAAATGCATCGGTGATGGCAGATTTCAAGAAAGACCAGTTTTATTCAGTTGGTGATGCACACTTAACTCCTCAGAGTAAGATTCCATTTTTTCCTTGCTACTTTAAAGTTAAATGCAGACTTTTCTCTGTATTTAGTTTTCAGTTTACGCTGCAGGTAGTAACGTAGGAGTCACCACTGACAGTAGAATGGACAGTATGTTGTCTTATCTGCATTCTGTTTCATTGACGGCAGGAGATAATTTTCCTGTGGCTCAAACAACACATGATCAAGGTGGGAAACATCACAAGCTTGAGATAGCTGGTGCAGCACTTGAGATGGATGCCAAGCATCATGCAGCAAATTTGTCTCAACGTGGCATTGAAGATGCTTGTAATCAGAATCATGGAGAGCCAGTGACCCGTTGCTCTGTCATTGGTTCTTCTTGTACTGATGTATCACTACAAACAGGACAAAACACACGAGTTCCTCGGAACAACCAATATGCTTCGCCAATGCAGATGCCTGAATGTACAGTAGAATCATCTGCAGTAATACCAGGCAGTCTCCCTCCAAAACAGCAAGCAGCTGCAATTCCATCTAGTGCTGGTGATTGGAAACCCCAAAACCAGGAGGTTCCTTGTCTGGCCACTAATGCCATGGACAAAGCTGCTTCTGGGAATGGAAATCTTTTGCCATCCCAAGGCCAAGGAGTGTCTGTCAATGACCAATCTACATCTGCCAGGGATGGTGGTACTTCACAAGCAAATGGGGGTCAGAAGGAGCGCCGGAAAAACAATTATGATCATAACCATTTCATTGAGGTGAATGGAAAACTGTATCAGAAACTTGGTAAAATAGGATCTGGAGGCAGCAGTGAAGTTCACAAAGTTATATCTAAGGAGTGTGCCATATATGCCCTGAAAAAGATCAAGCTTAGAGGCCGTGACTACCCTACTGCCTATGGCTTTTGCCAAGAAATTGAATACCTGAATAAGTTGAAAGGAAAGAGTAACATCATACAGCTAATTGATTACGAGGTACAGGTTGCAAATTATCTTTACTATTTTTGGGATGTATATGTAGCTTGATACTTGTTTACACAATTGATGTATCTAGTTTTTAGTGTGTTGATGTTCCAAACAATCGATAACATTGTCTTCTCAGCATAAAATTGTCCTGATTTATCATTTAATTTACATCCGCCATTTGAGCATCTGAGACCATTAGATAATGCTGTAGCCTGTAGCGCCATTTTAGTTTATCTACTAATCCGCAACTTATTGACTGATGCTAAATGCGTATACCTAAGCTTCTATAACTATCTCACAAACACCACATTTCCTTAAATACTGGCATTTTCTTTCCTCCAATGGTATCGTATTAGAAACACCCTATACCCAGACTGTAACGATAGTTTAGTGTATTTATTATTTCATATGGAAGACTGAACTTGCAGTGATGCTGAAACTGGGAGGTTTTTGTTTTCTCTGCTCCTGGTTTATTTCTTATCCGTGTATATCACAAGATTATTAAGGTTTGGTAGTTAGTAGAACTAGAAGTTCTCTTGGGCCCTACGCCCTTCAGCTGTGCGATAAACAAAATTCTATGAGATTTCTAGTGCTTAACATGTTTCAAAACTTTCATAACAACTGATGTATCTTCCATGTCATAATCTCTGGTGCCAAAGAAAATGTGATAACCCGGTTTGCAGAAACTTTGCACCTTGTCTTACCAGGAGTTTGCTCTGCCTGTGATGATTGAAATTTCAACCACCTTGCCTTGTGAAACCCCACTATAAGCAACTGTATATTACCTTTAGATGTGCCAGTCATCTTGTTCTTGAAAATTAATTTATTACCGGCAGCACTGTGCACACGACCCTTTCACTGTTAGGTGAAGCATTATCTATCCTGCTTATGAATTTTTGTATGTACCAGGTCACTGATAAAAAATTACTTAAGGAAGGTTGTGTCTCACCTCGGGATGGAAGAATTAATGATGACGAATACATTTACATGGTCCTTGAGTTTGGAGAAATTGATTTAGCAAATATGGTTGCTCAGAAGTGGAAGGAGCGGAACAATTCCAATATGAAGATAGATGAAAACTGGCTCCGTTTTTATTGGAAGGTAATGCTTCTTTTATTTATTTTAAGGTAATACTTTTAAGACTTGAATACAGGACAATTAGATTAACAAGTAGTAGAATGTATGAAGGTGGATAAATCTCCATTGATTCAAGCTTTTCTTAGCAATGTGCAGCTGTGCATATTTAGTGTTCAAGAAGTACTCCAGTTGACTCGGTGAACTAATCTTAGACTTCAGTTTTGAGTTTACTTGTTAATTTTCCATTTGTGTGTGTTTTCTGCTTAAATTAATTCTTGCACTTTATATTGTATTACCGTTCTTAATATTTAGTAATAAGCAAACTCACATAAATAAAAAGAAGCACCGGGATGCCTTTGGTGCAATGTTACGTGGTCAGCTATCATTTATTGCATAATGATTTCAGGTGCAGAATTTCACCTTGACCATTGTAGTCACGCATGTGTATATGTTGCATGGTTAGATAACTACTAAAGCATTAACCTAGTACCTGCATTATGAATATGCTGAAACATAATTTTGGTATTGTGAATTTCAAACATTCTGCACATTCTAAGTTTTTCCTTGTTTGTGCTTTAGCAAATGCTGGAAGCAGTCAATACAATCCACGAGGAACGGATTGTGCACTCGGATCTGAAGCCTGCCAATTTTATGCTTGTGAGGGGATCACTGAAACTGATCGACTTTGGCATTGCCAAAGCTATAATGAATGATACGACAAACATTCAACGTGATTCCCAGGTACCATAAGATGCAATTTGCGTTCCCACAGTAAACACATTTATGTCTTTTCTATTGTTGCATTCACTTGTGTATTAGTAAGAATCTCACTGACCACTCGTATAGATTTTTTGTTTGCGATGCTAATCTGTGATCTCTCCATATAAAGAGCAGGTCGGAACACTTAACTACATGTCTCCTGAAGCATTCATGTGCAACGAGCAAGATTCAGGGGGTCAAGTTATCAAGTGTGGACGCCCATCTGATATTTGGTCCCTCGGCTGTATTCTTTATCAGATGGTGTATGGCAAGACACCGTTTGCGGGTTTCAAGACTTTCTGGGCCAAATTCAAAGCCGTCACAGATAGGGACCACACGATCAGCTATGAACCAGTGGACAACCCATGTCTTATTGATTTGATGCAAAGGTGCCTTGCGTGGGATCGAGATGAACGGTGGAGAATACCTCAATTGCTTCAACACCCCTTTCTTGTTCCTCTGGTGCCTCGCATTGACCGTGATCCATGCAGTAGGCTAATGGAGAGAGTCAGAGTACACTGGGCCGATCCCGAGGTTTCTAGGATTTGGTCTGAGCTCCAAGATGTGATCACAAAGCTCGAGGACGACCAAGGCAGTCCAACCACTAAATATAGTTCACAGCAGGAGTAATGCACATGTTCAGTGCAGCTTGCGCCATCTTATTGATGTATTGCTGGTGGAAAAGATTGCGGCTGACTATTGCTAGTGTGTTAACCCTCGTCTTCGGCTAATTTGCTTATCCCCAGAACCCCACTGGTAATCAGGGGACCTTTGTGACACTAGGTTCTCTTCCTATTATATCAGGAACTAGGCAGTGGCTGCCCCAGCTCGGTCGCAGCATAGGTTCCTTAAGTCTGTTGTCTGTTAGGTTGTTCTGAATTTAGGTAACAGTGTCTGTTGTAATATGTAAATAGCACCTGCACGAGTTGGAGCGGCAGGGAGGGAGCATTTTTTTTGGTAGTGCCCTGTGCACTCTTGGTGCCCGGGTGTTAGGAAGTTGATGCAGTGTCATGTCAGGACCGGTGACTGGATAATGCTAGAACTGCAGATATTTAGCTGTATGTTTATTGCAGGGAGCAGCCTTATTTTGATCTATCTATTGGTGGTTTGTCCAATTGTCCGATGGTCAAAGCTATTTTTGTGCTAAAACTGCTGGAATCCTACATCTCTGAAACGTGCATTGGATTCTCTCATGCGGGCTCAGTTCTCTTCGTCATATTCCTTCTGGGTTGACTAGCTTTCCTACGGTGGAAGCGTGGAACTGCATCACACGCGAGGCCGCAATACGTACCATATTCTGTCGTCCAAAGTTGAAAGTCCAAACCCAACTTCGTAGCGAGCCCATCCGGTTCATTCCGCTCTCCACATGCAGACGCAGGGTCGCGGCACGTGCACTATTATATCTTTTGAATTCGGGCGGCACATGCGTAATGCGGTTTACGTCCGCCGTACGTCACTTTGTCTTAAAGCTGTGGGGTTGTGGCCTCTGCCACGGCTAGCAGAGCCGGCAATTGTGTGCGCCACTAGCGACAGTGAAAGCTCTTTGGGCTCTCTGCCCATCGATCCCCAATAACTCGTCTCAGAGCATCTTCACATTCACCCCAAACGCCCGTTGAGCATTGTGGGCTGGACACAAAAACGACAAAACGGGCAGCTCAGTGTCCGGCTCGACTAAATCTCTGTTCGACCCCTCAGAGCACGTACAGTGGAGACGCTTATTTAGGGACGCCGGGATTTTGTTCCCGGAGGAGGGGCAGTTACGATGTACAATCCCAGCGATGGGCTCCTATTTACTACTCCAGGAGTAGCGTCGATGCAAAATCTACTGTCTGGAGCTTGGTCAGTTTTTACTTGCGGCATGACTATCGGGATGGGTTCGTTGGATGGATAAGCGGCTGAAAATTTTGTTGCGTTTGGGCTTGCCGCTTCGATGTGGCGGATCGGTTGTTGAAGTAGCTTTCTATCGGGCCGTTGTGGCACAAGCGTCGAAGAGGACGTGTCGGGAGATGTCGGAGTTAGGCGTTTATGTGCATGAGAAGAGACGCTAGCTGATGACCGAGACAAATTACACGAGGGATGAGGAGGCGATCATGGTGAGGGAGAGGCAGTCGGCGACGGCTAAGGTAGCATCTGTGCGACGTGGAAAGTGCGAGCCGCCAGCAGAGAGGCCTGTAATCGGACGCCGGTCATAAATATGCAAGGCACGTCGGAGAAACGCTGACCGGCACCAAGTGGCCGGCCGGCGCGCGGGGCCTGGCCGGCATATTTTAGCTTCACACACGGTGCGTGAGGAGGCGGCACGGCTTGGGCCCCGAGCGGCTCGGCAGGAAAGAAGCAAGTGGGGGTTGTAGATACTCTGCGCGCGGCCCCGGCTAGCTGAACTGAGCTGCCTGTGGCCTGCACTGGCCCCAAAATGTGCACGTCACGCATGCACCGAGGCGCTGCATCTGCACTGCACGTACGTACGGCCGCAGGGTACATTTAAGCCGGTCACGTCGGCATGTGCCTGTACGTGTGCTCCTCCATCGGTCGCTTTTCACTGGTCCGTAGCCCGTCAGTCAGTGTACATGTCACCCCCGAGCCGACGTGCACTGCAGTCGGACTGACCGGTGATGGAGTGATTGTACGATCCGGTATGTTCTTCGTCAGGGCGTCTCCAATGCTTATTTTTCGCCCAGCTCATAAGCTGGGCCCCACAGGTTATGCTATTTTCAGTCAAAAACTTTACAATGTTTAAGGTCGACTTGAGGAATAATATGGCGCCGGGCTGTCAGTTTTCTGTCTCCTTTCCCCACCGAACTTGCCTTCTTCTCCCGCGAACCCTATCTAGAATCCCCAATCAAGATCTTCCGCTGGCGACCAAATCGGCGGCAACCTCCACGCTCGCACCGGACTCCTCCGTCCTTGGCGCTGGGCGTAGAGCCTCTGGTCGGAAACGGTGGTCGCAGTCGCGTCTCCGGTAGCCACGGCCATGACGCTCCTCATCGCAGTCGTCGGTCTCGGACTACTCGATGCTGGGTGTGGCGACCCTGGACGCCGGCCGGTCGATACGGCGCTGTTTTCTTTCGCCTCCAATCTGGCTGGTGGATGCGTCCCTTGTCGTGGTCGTCGACATCGGGCGGTTCCGTGCAGGCTGCTACTCAACTCGCGCGGCCGTCTCTTCATCGACCAAGCTGCTCAACGAGCTGCCCACGGGAGGTCGCCTACAGGGTTCTCAGCTCCGAGCTGGACGCCCTGCATGCTGATCTCCTCCGCTAGTAACGGTAAGTGGTTTGTCTGTCCTTAATGTTTCATTGAAGTCATCATGCTTCATGGCTTGTGTGTGTGTGTGTGTGTGTGTGTGGGGACTGATGTGTGGAATCGAGCTATGTTCTAGCTAGAAATGCGAGTAAGGATCTTATAATCTTTTTGTTCAACTGGACTATTTGTTGCCCTGTAGAATTGCTAATTCGTATTTAATTTGGTTAGTACACACATGAAATGGATAAATATTTCGGTAGTGAAATTGGTTACCATATTGTGTTTCTAAGTAATTGCAAAGCGTTCACACGCACATCACATACAAGTTCACAAATGGATATAGATAAGGTTCATAGAACTTACATTGGACAGAACTTAGAACATAGGCATTACAAACTGGTTCAACCAACCGAGAAATACATTATACTATACTGAAAACTAGAATTGTAAAAGAAATTCATAAACTAGGTAATACTAATCTTGCTGCTCATCGTTAAATAGTTGCCAAATATGTTCTACAAGATCTTCCTTGAGTTGTCGATGCTTTGGTCGATCATGCATACGAGTGTTTATTTCAAGAACAGCTGCAAAGTCAGCCTTGTATTTGTTCCGAACCCCCTTGGTCATATGTGTGATCTTGGTTTATCTCATTTGCATCTCTCTCGTTTTCAATTATCATGTTATGCATGATAATACAACCATACATAATATCAGCAAGATCATCCCTGTGCCACATACGCACAGGTGCACGCACGATGGCCCAACGTTTTTACAAAATTCCAAAGGAGCGCTCCACATCTTTCCTGCAACCCTCTTGCCGATGTGCGAACAACTTAGCCTTTTCACTTTGGGGCAACGAGATTGTCTTGACAAATGTTGCCCACTCCGGATAAATGCCGTCTGCTAGGTAGTATCCCATATTGTATTCCGTCCCATTTGCATGAAATTGGACTGCTGGAGCTCTTCCTTGTAGCAATTGCGTGAATAAGGGTGACGGGTTCGAACACATTGATATCATTGTTTGAACCAACTACACCAAAGAAGGCATGCCAGATCCAAAGGTCCATCGAGGCTACTCCTTCTAACATTATAGTTGGACCTTTTTTATCACCATGTTGAAATTGTCCCCTCCATCCTACTGGACACATTTCCCATTGCTAGTGCATACAGTCTACACTACCTAACATCCCTGGAAATCCACGTGCCTCCCCTTCTTGAAGCAACCGCTGCATGTCATCAGTATTAGGCCTTCTAAGATATTGCTGACAAAAAATGTGTCAAAATGTGCCTAATTCATCTAACAAAGTTTAGCATGCAATCTATAGCCGTGCTCTCTGGAACCCCAAAGGATTCATCCATAAGGTCAGCAGGTGTTGCATAGGCTAACATTCGGAGTGCAGCCGTGCATTTCATTATGGGGGACAGACCCACCTTGCCAAAGGCATCTCTCCTAAGACGAAAATATGGGGACCAGTGACCAAGGGCTTGAACAATGCGTGAAAAGAGACCCTTTCTCATGCGGTACCTTCTACGAAACTGATAATCGTTGTACATTGGATTTTCAGAAAAGTAGAGAGCAACAATCGATTGTGGTCACCTTCATGATCTCTGTCAAGGTACCTCCGTGTGTAGCTTCTTCTCTGATTAGGTTGACCATTTAACCCTGCCTCAAGTTGAGCTTCAATCTGGGCAGTAAGTTGAGACTCCACTTGGTCTTCTCCCATCATCTCATCAAGAACATCACTACCAATGTTGTCATCTGAGTTGATGCTCTCTTGTTGGGACTCCTGAGACATTTCTATGTAGAGGAGTATGTTACTATGTTGGATGTGCTGCTCTCAGAACTACTTCTTGTTGTATATATAGATGTCCAACATCCACTTTTCCAACAGCTACTTTTTTAACAGCTAGTTTTGTAACAGCTATATTCCAACAGCTCCATTCTGCAATTGTCAGCTTTCCTGGACAGCTAAGACTGTGCTTCCAACTTGGCTGTTTTCCAACAACTCTTTCTCTACCTTTCAACTTTTTCTGAGCTAGATTATTTACAATTACAACAACTTGTAATGTATACAATTTTATGTTTTCTTGATTGGTTATTAACAATATTTGTATCGTTATATTCAGGAAGATAATGTTTATCTAAAAACATGGGCGTAGCTGTGAAGATGTTTCTTCTCATTTTTTAGCATGTAAGTTTCTTTTTCGCACTTTATTGGAAGTACATAAAACTGATACATTGGCAGAGCATGAAACTGAAAGATACATTGGCATTACACAAACTAAAAGATACATTGGCATTACACAAACTAAATGATACATCGTCCTTGCATTAAATTGAAAGGTACAGCCTAATTAAATAGTTCTAGCTGAAGCTGCTCTACGATCTGATTATATCTTTTCAACCTTGCTTCATCGAAATCTGAAGTATCCTTCTCCATCAAATCTAAGTATCTATCCATCTTGCGCATACGCGTCTTCTCTTTTGATGCTTCTGCCACTGCAACTTGTGCCTGTGCTTTCTTTGACATAGCTTCATGATATAGCCTCATGTTCTCGCATGGCTCATCGGCCACATTTTTTTCTTTTCCTTTTGGTCTTGCTTTTGCCAACTTTTGCCCCTCTGGACGCTTTTCTCGGGTATGATCTGTGTCTTCTCCTTCTTGGTTGCTTGATGAGTATGCTCCAGATTCTGAAATTTTGGTCCTCTTACTACTGTCACTTTTACCGTTGTCCAAATAAGTATTCCACCATTTTGGGTTATCCCTGACCAGTTCCCACAAATACTCCATCGCAAAAGCTTTCCGGTTGTTTTCATTTTTATACCACTCACGAGCTTTGCTCATTAACATTTTGTCACACTGCCCACTGCTATAAGTACTCTTTGCTCGCTCATAAACCCCATGGAAAGCCATGACAAGCTTGTTCACAATAGTCCAATGGCTCTTGCATTGCTTAGATGTCCTAATTACTGCAGTTGTAGGCTTATTCTTGTTGAACTCTTCAGTAACGCTTGCCCAGTAGAAGTCTGACTTTTTTGCATTGCCGTGAATACAATCATTGGAATTGGCTAACCATGAACTAGCAAGCCGCTTATTCTCTTCATCATTCCAATTAAGGTGTGCTCCTCTTCTTGCATCTTCCTCTGGACTAGTTGCATCTGAATCTTCTTCTTGTGCAGGTTGATGTTGAAAGCTTGTTTCTGGAGTGGCTGATCCCTGTCCTTGGGAGGGTGCGCTGCCAAAACCTCAGATTGAAGGCGGCGGAGGATACAAATGGGGTGATCCATGAAAATCTGCAGCTCGAACAGCTCCACTGGGTGAGTTCAAAAAATCTGGTTGTTGCATGCCTTGAAAGCTTGGTGTAGGCAAACCATATTGTTGATAGTTGCTGGGAGGGCCAAATGGGCGAAAATTGTGAAAGTAATGAGAGGGCGGGCTGTCCTGCGAGTAGTGAGACTGTGCCATATTCATCGAATATGGAGGTGGCGAATAGCTTGGGGAGTGGGAGTAGTCATGGGAATAGCTATGTGGATATTGAGATCCAGGGATGGTAACATGTTCTGACTGTGTGTTTGTGCTTGGGATCATGTGGTTTGGAAAGTTTTTGTCCTGTGAATCCATGGCATGAACTGAGGCTTTAAATGTTCAAAACTTGTGATGTAATCTGGTTATACAACCTCTCTTTTATAGGGAAGGAAGATGGCAACTGCTGGAGAAGAGAAGGAAGGAGAAGTTAAACCCAACGGTCAGTTTGCTACAGTTCAACTCGTGCTACAGTGTCAAAGCTGAAGACAACGATTCATTTGCACCAACGACCACATGTAAACAATGATAAAAGTGTGTCAGTTGTACAGTGAAATATTGTAAAGAATTGCTTTTGCTTATGGCTTGGCCATATGGGTATTGCTCGGTCTTAAGTTTTTTTTGCTTAAGATATGTGCTCACTATGTTTAAGACCGGGTCATATGACCTTTTTCCAATTGGAGACGCCCTCATATGCTGTACGTGGCTTATGATGGGTCGGCTCGGCGCGGTGAAAAGAAAGGCCTCGGATCGGAGCAGTGCGAGTTCCACAATCGGTTTGAACGTGCATGCAGAATGAACCGCGCGCATGCTTCTTCTGGCCTGCCTGCCTGGTGCCGTTACGCCTAATTGGTACCTGGTGCAGTAATGCAGCTCTGCTGCCTGCACCACCACAAACTATTGCCGGCCGGCCGGCCGGCCACGGCCGCGAGCGCTCGAACGTTGTGTCGACGCGGCATGCACAGTGCTGTCAGCAGCACTAGCTAGCCCAATCACGCGCGCGCCGGCCGCGCCCTACTGTTTCGATGTCAGCTGCTCTTTTTCAAGTGCTAACAGGTGTGATAGCCAAACGTACACTCATGGAGTACTGTGTGCGTAACTCAACAGGAGCTTTGGTTCTCCGGACGGAGGGGCCGATCGAGCGTCAAGTTTTCACATGCGCGCGTGATGATGTGCTCGTTGTCCGGCGTAGGAGACAGCATAATGGCGAGACATGGAATCGTCTGATCGACCGTGTGTGCTATGCATACATACAAATGTTTCACTGTACATTTTAACTTGGTGTCCGCCGTCTCAACTCTCGACGGATTCGATGCCTGCATGATAACTGTCGTGCCCTTCACGACAGTTCACGTCCGAAATTCATGGAGTGGAGCTGTGAATTCTCCATCTCATTGTGGAATCAAGCACCAGCTGGCTACCATGGATACAAAATGCTACTGTAGTACTGTACCAAACTTGGCCCTATATACACGGGCAAACAGCGAGAACGTATGTAGCACATCAGCCCATCGCGTCGTATCATATCAGGAGTTGAGGACCGCACATTGTTAGGATATATCAACTAAGGGTATCTCCAACATGGATCAATCCGGCTAGTACATGGTGGCCCAAGGGTGGTAAGGCTGAAACCTGCATACCTACAAATGTTTCACTGTACATTTTAACTTGGTGTCCGTCGTCTCAACTCTCGACGGATTCGATGCCTGCATGATAACTGTCGTGTCCTTCACAACAGTGTACGTAGTGCATTCTCCGTCTCATTGTGGAATCAATCAAGCACCCGCAACCATGGATACAAAATGCTACTGTAGTACTACCAAACTTGGTCCTATATACACGGGCAAACATCGAGAACATATGTAATACTAGTAAAATACCCGTGCGTTGCAACGGGCGACGAAAATGCATAAAAAAATTAGAGTATGCATAACATTTAGACTTGCTTACATAACTTTTCATGCTTAATCATGAATAAATAATTTGGAGAATCGTATAGCTGCAAATTTAAGTATCGACGAATGCAAAATAATTATTGTATATGTATCGCAAATCTTATTCAACTTTCAAGCAAATACTGTTGAGTTCAAAAAAAATACATCTCGTCACCAAATCATACAGTGCTTCCAACTATTGTCGGTCTACAAAGTGGGTAGATAGCCTCACAGAACATGAACAAAACAATTATGCAACACAGCTGGTTAACATGGTACTCACAATATCTATGGTACTTCTTGGAAAATGGCACAACCGTATTATCATTAAAAATTAAAACATAACCAAGTAGTCTTGTCATCATCTTATTTCATCATTGCAGCAACAATCTGAAGCCTAAAGCATAAGTTTCATCCCTCGTAGCATCAATGTGTTGCCGAACTTGTTGCAGCACACAACGAGCAATCGCGTTTATCTTCCAAGTTGCTGAGATGGGGACCAAGGTGTTCAAGTACTTGTCCAAACACATGAAGAAACTCCAGCCTTTCACCTGCCCAAACATCCAAAGTTCGGTAATATGTTATGCAATTTCATCAGCATATGTAAGAATGTTCGCAAACAAATTAGAACTATGCTCCGTGAGCTGCTAAATCGGCAAGAGAAAAGCTCAATCGCTAACAATATAACATGAAAATAACATAATTTGTTGAAGTCTAGAAACACAAATCATGACAAACAAAGAATTACAGGGAACATGAAGCTCCTTCTAAGATATCCCATTGATTACTACCAACAGCACCCAGCAACCTTCTAAGATAAATTTCAAAAGAAGCACTACCTAATTCCTAAATCCAAATTGACTAAGGCCATGAAGGAGAGTTGTAGGACAGTGCTGAGACTGAACTTGATCAAACATGCAGACATACAATAGGAACATAGGTACAGTACCTTGAGCATATAGATGTATTTCACAAGAAGCACTACCCAATTTCTGAATCCAAATTGACTAAGGCCATGAAGGATCCAGATCTGGGCTTGTTTACCAGTCAATCTGATCCACAGTGATGAAATTTTGGCAACTGATGAAACCTTTGATCCACGAGGTGAATTCTTCAGAATCATGCATCCAAAGAAATGTGCACAGAGCATTCACACAACATAGGATAAGAGCTACTCCATACATAATACTCGTTTACTCTAAATAGTTATATTCAATATACAAAACACTGACCGACCAAAAAGGCTGACTGAAAAACAAACAACACTTAGATGATGCCAATTTTGTTGGCTACATCAAGAGCATCATAGTCAGGCGTGAGCTTCACATAGCCTTATTATTTGCAACCGGCCTGCAGAAAAGAAACCTGTTCAGCTCAATGAACAAGATGCAGCTTAACAATGAATAAAAAAGAATAATCGACAAAGATACTTACTTGATCAGTGTATTGACTTTCTTAGCTTGGATGTCATACATCTTCTTGACAGCTGCCTTGATCATCTTCTTGTCTGACTTAAGGTCAACGATGAAGACAAGGGTATTGTTATCTTCAATCTTCTTCATTGCAGATTCAGTTGTAAGGGGATACTTGAGGATCTGATACTGGTCAAGCTTGACATTACGACAATACAAATAAAAGAATGGTGATGATGAAGTTGTAGCCCAGCAAGTCTATATTACAGTATACTCTGTATTTGTTAGCAGAGCTAGGGCCATATCTTATTTCTGATCATTCATGTAGTATACGCACAGGGAAAAGGAAATACAACAAATGGGCAATCACAAGACCTGAGGTGTTGGGCAATCACCAACTGATGCGGCTTGTCGTCTTTGCCGGCCGTTGAAGGCATGCCCCGCCTCGATGGAGACATGGAGTGGGGAGCAGCGACAGAGCAGCTGAGGTCGGGGAGGGCGCTGGGCAGTGCGGTCGGCCGGCTGTAGGGAGCTCCGGGCGTGCGGAGCCGCGGAGGCCGGATGCAAAGGGACCCTTCCGCCGGGTTCCCCGTAGTCCGTCGCCTCGTCGACCTCCGAGACGGATTCTGCTGCCGCCGCCGTACAAGCTCACGCCGCCACAGAGGCCGGGAAGCTCGAGATCGGGTTTTTCTTGTCGGTCGTGCGGTTGGACCTAGGGATTTTTGGACTGCGGGTTCAGTTCCAGCGGCGAGGAACCGGAGACGTACGGGAACCTTCTGGCGGGGAACCGGAGGCGCGCATGACACGACGGCGGAGTGTGTGGATCGAGCGCACACAACGGCGGAGTGTGTGGATCGAGGGCTGGGGTGTGCGAGCGATTGGGGAAGCTCCATGGACTGCAGGGGTTCTGGCACCGTGCCCCTTGCGGAGAGGGGAGGAGAGAAGGAGGTTGCCGCCGCCGGACTGGGAGAGAGAGCGCCGCCGTGGATGAGGCGGGGAGGAGCGGCGCAGGAAGCGGTCGACGGGGAAGCAAATTGCGAGCTGCGGTTCCTCGTTTGGATAGGGAAGAAGGGAGCGCGTCTGATCGACGGCTCAGCGACGAGCGGGTTGGACCGGTCCCGCACGGAAAAAAACGAAACGTTTTCTTTCACTTACCGGTGGCATGGTGGGTAAATATGTGATTTGTGGAAGAGTAAAATCGTCAGAAAAAATGACGTACCATCCTCACCTTAAGCAATATTATATAGTACTAGTAAAATGCCCGTGCGTTGCAACGGGCAAAAAACCATTTTTATTTAAAAGATGTCAGCATAATTCAACTATTACTAAAAAATCAAGGGTTGATTTTAATAAATATTTTGCATCCACCTTATACTAAATGTTACTTCTTTTCCACATTAGAACATAAAAGTTTACCGCTCATTTTTGGTAATCATAACCTTGAATCAAACTTTGAAGTTGAAGAAAACACAATATAGCCTCTCTGTTTTGTTCTTAGGTTTGTGCTAACAAAGTATAGATGTTTTTCAAAATGATTAAAAGTAGTATCTCGCCAAAATTTCATAAAAACTAAATTAAACGATTGCATACATGTTACATGTTACACATTATCTTAATCAGACAATTACTATGTCGGGGATTGTATATTTGCAGACAAAACATAGCTGAACTTATCTCCAAATCAAAAACTCACACTGTCACCCGCCCTAAAGATCGCGATTGAATCCACTTCTTTCACACCAACAACTCAAAGCACAAGTAAACCAGGTCTACAACCCACCGTGGAGGCCTCAAGAGTTAGTACATTGAACATTAATTTAGTGAAAGCTTTGTGATTCAGATGTTGTTTAAGTTATTAAGTTACCATAGAATTTGGTTGTGATTCCAATTGAAGAAGCAAACATTTCAGGAGGTCTACAATGCACGGTAATCACATGTTTTATTACTCATGGGTTCCACACGTTAAGATGTTGATTTTGATTGTTTCCTTGAAGAATTTGTGATGCTACATCGACAAGAAAGACCAAAAGACCAGGAAGGAAGCTAGCTAAACAAGTGGACGTAAACAGTAAGATAAGGAGAAAAGGTTTTCAGGTAGATCATGCTAGCTAAATGGACAGAAGTGCTAACCTGCCTTCAACAAGCTCAGCCTTCATTAAACTCCTGAATTACATCTTGACGGCAAGCTCAGTCTTCATTAAACTCCTGAATTACATCTTGACGGAGCCTCCCGTCCATGGAGCTGGTGGCCACAGAGAAGAGAAGTACCACAACGTCGCGGTATGATTGCAAATGGGGATGGGTATGCCATTAATCCAGTGTCCCATCCCAAGCCATGTATCCCACCTCTCAATTTTCACGGCTGAAAACCACACCGGAGCCCGTTGTAGCCGATAGCAGGAGCGCCCGCTGGTGTTTAGCGTGCTCGTCTGACGGTCGACCATGCACTCACTGTCGCTGCTGGCGCGCGTTCGCCGTCGATGCTCACGCGCCCTCCCGCTAGAGGTTAGCGTCCTCGCGCGCGCTCCCGCCGGAGCTGAGCGTCCTCGCCGGCCGGCCGGCCGCACGCTCGCCATCACTGCTCGCGCGCACTTCTGCATTAGCATCCCCGTCCTCGCCCGCCGCCTGCGCTCTTGATCTTCAAAATTTCCGAGCGTGGACGGAAAGAGGTCGTCCTCTCGGGCCGCCCCGGTGCGCGCGGCACCTTCGTGTCCAGTCTGTGCCACCGCGTCACGGGAATTGCAGGTACAACTTCAAGCTGCCGTGGGGCTCGACGGTGTTCGCGGCCATGGACGGCGGGTTCGCGCTCCACTTCGTGTCTAGTATGTGCCACCGCGTCGCGGAACTGCAGGTAAAGATTCAAGCTGCCGTGGGGCTCGATGGCGTCCGCGACCATGGACGGCGGGTTCGCGCTCCACGGACCCGTAGACCCGTACTGAGGACTTCCGCAGATCCATGGAGGAGACGACCTACGCTCTCTGGCAGACCCATGTGCGCGGGAGAGAGCAAGGGAGGAGGATGAGCGCAGGGGAGTCTGGCTTGCGACGGCGACAGCGAGGAGTGGGAAGCAGCGGCGCAGGCGGAGGCCGGAGGGGGCGGCGGGTAGGGCGGCAGTCACCATCCGTGGAGAACGAGGATGACACCAATGTGGGATTGATGGAGGGGTGAAACTGCAAAACATAACGAAACTGTGTATTTGGACTGCGGGTTGATTCTCAAAAAACTGAAGGACTAAACTGTAAAACGACCACGAGGTACAACGCCCCACCGTAACGAATATTATATAGTACAAATAAATATAGATAGATATAGATAGATAGATAGAGATATGCCGTACGGTACATCAGTCATCAGCCCATCGCGTCGTATCATATCAGGAGTTGAGGACCGCACACGTGACGCAAGCACCAAGTTACCGCACGATCTGCATGAGCAGCCGCCAGGTCGTCAAGCAAAGTACACCCGATGGCGTTAATCACGCTGGCGGTCTTCCCAGCTTGCCAAACAGAGCCGGAAGCCCGGAGCCGGAGGAGACAACAGCAACACGACCGACATTGATCCCGTCTGATGGACGATTAGCCCCAATAGGCAATAGCCCTATCGCATCACATGCATCGTCATCTTCGCACGAGGTCATGCCAGCGGGTTCGGCCGGCTAATTAAAGATTGGACGGTGCGGGCGAGGCGATGATGGAGGCCTACCTGTTCCTGCAATCCTGCTCCAGGGTGGGAGGGGGAGATCGGCGCGGCGCGGCGCATGTGGCCGACGGGGAGCTATCAGGGAGATCGACGACCACGACCAGGGTGTGCACAGGGAAGGGAACCGGACATTCTCGCCTGGCCGTGGGTGGGCATGGAGAGGATGGAGCGCGGCTGTCCGGCCGGGCCACCCGCCGGCAGCCCCGGCCCCGGCGCACTGTGGATGCCGCGCCCGACCGGGCCTCGCATGTCGCTCCCAATGCATGCCCGCCCGCGGTGACTAGCTGCCTGCCTGCATGTCCTTTTTGCTGTGGCCGTGCGCCGGCAACAGTGCCGACCGGGGGATCGTCAGGCCGATCATTGCTCCTCCATACTGTTCGCCCAGCTAGATCGAACACTGATAGTGATAGGGGAACTGTTGATCGATCGAGTAAACTATAAGTATATATCTGACGTCGGAGAACTTGGTTAGTATAAGTCGGGAGTAAGATACGTGTTCCCGTCTAAGCACTGTTACTACAGGACATGCTAGCTAGCAATCAGTTTATCTGTCAACAACTGTATATACTTCAGTTAGTACTCAACTAATCTGCCTCGATCCACCACATGCTTCCAGTCGATCGGCGGTCGAGGTCGATGTTCACTAACCAACCTAACTCTGATGTGGACTGTGTGATGTTTCATTGCTTCAGTTTATACATGAAGTTAAAAGGCTTCAGCATTGTGATCCCCGATTTGTCCTCCTCTTCGAAAACGTCTAAACCTTAAACACGCCTCTCTACTCTACGTACCTCGCAAGTCACTTTCATGACAAGGGAACCCCAGTCCCGGTTCTGGACGGTCAAAATAATCACGCCTGAAGGAGGGAGAAGATGCCTTTTGCTAACCAAAACATTATGTGGATTAGCTGGCCCATCCAAAACTAATCGATCCATCCCCCACATGTACTGCTTCCAACTTCCTGGAAAATTACACCTGGAGTGTGTACTGCTGGAAAGGTCTCTTAATGACTTGATGATGTGCTACATTGGAGGGATATTCAAATTCTGGATTCACAAAATTACGGAATATTTACAAAAAATAAATAGAGATTTGGCATTGGTATTTTTAAACCTCTTATTGAGGGGTGTGGAATGTTGATGTTGCTCTGAGGAACACGTATATTGGGTCAAATGCTATTTCTCTTGTCCATTGGAAAACATGGAACTCAGGCTGATTTAATGAAAGTTAAGCATTCATTCTATAGGATTGAAAATTCTACCATTACAGATGGTGAAAGAGCATTTTCCCTCATATGTGGTTTTGATAATTATATGACAATCTCTATGGATTAATGTTTGCATTGAGATATCCTTATAGATCTTGTCCATGGGATTAGTGTAGCTCTTGTGTTGAGTTTAGCTTATTGCAAGTATGTCTTGAAGGATTCAAGACATCATATTAGTGAAGAAATGTTGGAAGATACAAGGTTGATCAAGATGTTGATAAACATATAAAGCTACAAGATGTACCAAGACCGATCATGTATCTCTTGGGATGGTAAACACTTGTCCGTATAGCTTTGTGAACTAACCCATGATATATGTGCGTGTGGTATTATTACATGAGGTTAGGTATCTTCCCATGTGCTTGCATCAAATGAAGATTTCATATAGCTCATGGAGGATGACATCATGTGTTGATCGTCATCAAGGTGAGATGTGCAAGACCAAGAGAAGCTTCTTGAAGAGATCCTATGCATGGAGGTTGCTATGGATACATGAAGACGAAGATTAGCGAGACTCTCCCATTGTGAGCATGGGGGAGTATTTGGAGAATTCTTCATCAAACATGTGCTTGGACGCACAATCAAGAAAGATGAACAACTTGAAGAGATCAAGATAGTCATCATCTAACTCAAGTGAAATGCTCAACGCAAAGGTATGATCTTGATAGGGCTATAGGATAGATAGGCGTACTATCAAGAGGGGCTCTCAATTGAGTAATTTGACCGCATCATTGTGAAGAGATCAAACCATTGCATACTTGACATATCATATTTCTTGTTCTTATTTGGCTTTTATGGTGGTGAAGAATAGAGATTGGTTCATCTCCATGTCAAGCTCTTGTTCATCGAAAACGGTCTTACTTTGAAAAACTTGTTGGCTTTCATCCATGTGAGGATTTAGAGTTTGGTTTATCTCCATACTAACCTCTAGTTCATAAAAAACGGATTTCGTATGAATATCTTGTTACGTTTTTTAATTGGAAGTTTTACCGGTTTACATGTTTTAGGAAAGTTAAACCTTTCCCCATGTGGTTTTATCCTCACATGATGGACTATGATGTTTCTATGCACATTCTTATAGATCTCGTTGTAACGATTACAACGAGCCAAAAATCATCGAAAACGGAGTCCGGATGAAAAAGTTACTGCAGTTTTCGTTTCGCTGTTTCTGTTAGTTTTCGGGGACTCGGAATTTCCGGTTCAAGTCAGTACCGAAATTTCCGACTGGAGCAAATTTTTGGCCGGAATTTCCGGTTTTCTCTGGGTCCAACGGTTAGAATTTCTTGGGGGGGGTATAAAAACTCCCCCTCTTCTTCTTCCTTGGCCCATCCAAGGGAGCACGAATTTCTCCTCTCTCCTACTCCATTGTTGACCTTGGAAAGCTTGATTCCTCTCAATCCCTCCATTTTTTCTTCCATATTCTTTAGGAAAAATTGAGAGGAGATCTAGATTTACAATCCTACCAATCCATCTCTCCTCTAAGTGAGGGGAACCTAGTGGATCTAGTTCTTGGAGTTCTTTTATGGTTCTTCTCCTTTGTTCTTCCTCTCCTCCCATAAGCATTAGTTGCTTTTGGTGGGATTTGGGAGTGAAGGATTTGACTCCTTTGTGGTTTCATTTGTTCTTCCTCTCTTACTCCCCCATAAGCATTTGTTGTTGTGTTGGAATTTGAGAGTGAAAGATTTGACTCCTTTGTGGTTTCCTTTACTCTTCCTCTCTTATTCTCCCATAAACATTTGTTGTTGTGTTGAAATTTGAGAGTGAAGGACTTGAGCACTTCGTGTGCTCTTGCTATTGCATTTGCATCGGTTTGAGCCCTCCACGAGGATTCGTGGTGGTGATACTTGTGAGTTTGAGCCCTCCTAGACGCCTTTTGTGGCCGGCCTATTGTGGCCGACTTTTTGTGGCCAAGACCTTTTGTGGTCACTTGAGAGCCCCCAATTGTTGTGGGTATGTGCCTCAAGACTTGGTAGCCCCCAATTTAGTTGTGGGTGTGTGCCTCAAGAGTTGTACGGGATTCGATCTCCGCCCAAAGGAGATCAATAGTGGAAGGTGAACTCGCAACGTTTTGTGGTTGAGTTCACTAGGAGAAGAAGGTGAGCCTTTGTGGCGTTGCGGCTAACCTGTTGTGGTTGCACACACCTCTCCAAACGAGACGTACACCCTTTGGTTGAATTCGGGAATACATCCTCGTCTCCGCGTGCCTCGGTTATTTCTATACCCGAGCTCTTTACTTATGCACTTTACTTTGTGATAGCCTTCGTGCTTGAAGTTATATATCTTGCTAGCTTTCACCTTGTTTCTTGTATTGCTTAGCATAAGTTGTTCGTGCACATAGGTGAGCCTAGTATATTTATCTAGGTTGTATGCTTGTTAAAGTAAAACCTCTAGTTTTATTCCGCTTTTATCAAGCATACCGGAATTTTCAGGTCATTCTTGGATCGGATATTCCGGCTACTCGGAAAAAGTTTTAAATCGCCTATTCACCCCCCTCTAGGCGAGTCTATCCGTTCAATTGGTATCTGAGCCAGGTTATCTCATTATTAGGACTAACCGCCTAGAGATAAAGATGTCGTTTAGAGATCTAGTGCACAATCCCACTTATAGATTCGATGGCACAAATTATGATGTTTGGAAAATTCGTATGCTTAATCTTTTTAGAGACATGGGTTCAAATTTAGAGAGTATTGTAGATATGGGTTTTTCTCCTTCTGATTCACATTAATTATCTTTAGAGGATGAGAAAAACTCTTATCTCGATACTCTAGCATCTAATGGTTTTGTATGTGCTTTGAGCGATGCAGTCCTTGCGTCAATCATGCCTTTTCGGAGCGCTCATGAATTATGGACAAAACTTTAAGATATATATGAGGTGTCCAACATTTTCCAGGATGATTATACTCCTTCCACATCCGGTCGTGATGAGCTCACGTCTTCTTCCACTTCACCGACATGTGGTTTGCCACAAGGTAATGATATGGTGAGTGGTGATAGAAATTACATTTTTGATGGTGAATCTACTATTGACTATACTTCGCACTCATCTTATTGCAATGCTCTATCTTTAGACTTAAACATCTCTAGCACTCCAAATGTCATACATGCTAGTGTTGATAGTTCTTGCATATCATGTAGTAGTTGTTTAACTAAATCTCCTGATGATATGCTTTCCTTGTCTTGTTGCCATGATCAAAATGTTTCTACTTCCTCTAGTACTTGTTTGGATAACAATGTAGAGGAATCCCAACAATTGTTGGAACAAGACATGGACCCCATTGGCGTTTCAAGTAACTCTTCATCGTCTTCATCCACTACTCACCTTTGCCTTATGGCTAAGGAGTTTAAGGTATCTCCTACCGTGCACTCCAATATATCTCATGGTGATGATGATGATGTTGATGATGATACTAGTCTTGAAATCAAACAAGAAATTATTGCTTTTGATCAGTTCATGACTAACTTGCAAGGAGTTGGCAAGAAACACTTTGACTCTCTTATGAGCCGTATAGGTGAACTTGAGGATGTTCTTGAGCTAAAAGTTGAGATTGAGAGAGAAGATGCCTATGAAAAGGTATCTCTTCAATCTTCTCTAGAAGATGAACAAGAAACTAATGCTCACCTTCAAGAGCAACTTGAAACTATCATGGAGTCTCATAACTCCAAAATTGCTAAGCTCACTAAAGAACATGACCATGATATTGCTAAATGTAATGTGCTTAGTAAACAAAATGCTAAGTTAAATAGTGAGCTTGTCATGTTGTCTCCTTCCACTTCTAATGATAATGATGCTTGTGCTACTAACTCCACTTTGTGTGAAGCATCTATTTTGAAGGAGAATGTTGAGCTAAGAGCTCAACTTGAGTTGCTAACTAGTAAGTATGAGAAGTTGGAAGAAACTCATGAAAAGTTTTTTAGCTCTAATGAGGATCTCCTAGCATCCCATGCTAAGCTAAAGTTAGCTCATGAGGCGGTCACTATGAAGGTAACTTCTTGTGAGCCTCTTATGGACACTAGCACAACTTCTACTACTAATGCTTTATTGCAATGTGCTAGTTCTAGTAATTCATCCACTCATAAAATTGCTACATCTTGTGATGAATTACTTTCCTTGCCTTGTTGCTCTAACATTGTAACATCTACTTCCTCTAGTATTTGTGTTGAAACTAACCATGTAGAGGAACTCAAAGAGCTCAAGGCACAAGTCACTTCTTTGAAGAAAGACTTGAAGAAGTGTCATGAAGGGAAGTCCACCCTCGACAACATGTTGAGAGTGCAACAACTTCCTCATGACAAGAGTGGACTTGGATTCAACTCCAATAACAAGAACAAGTCCAATGTCAAGAAGAAGCACAAGTTAGTCAAGAAGAAAGGCCAAGAACAAGCTATTGATTCGGCCAAGATTGTGTGCTTCAAGTGCAAGGTTGAAGGGCACCATGTTAGATCTTGCCCGTTGAAGAAGAAGCCTCTTAGTGAGAAGCAACAAGGGAAGCAACCTCAAGTCCAAACTCAAGCTTCCCAAGTTGAAGAACCTTCCCTTGCCAATAAGAAAGATAAAAGCTGACTTTGCTACAAATGTCGTGGGAAGGATCATTTTGCTTCTTCATGCACTCATGATAACTTATCCAACCCCACTATAATTAACAATGTCTATTTTCTTCGAAATGATAAGATTGGCAATGTGTTTGCCAAAGTTATTGGTACTCAAAGTGGTGTCAAGAAAAGAACCATTTGGGTTGCCAAGCCTATTGTGACTAACCTCTTAGGACCCAACTTGGTTTGGGACCAGCAAGATAAAACTTGATCAATAGGAAAACAGAGGACATTGGAGACTTGACTACATCATGAAGAATTAAGGGATCTTCATCATTCATATTCTCTCAAGGCAAGTCAGTTGCATTATATTGTCTTAGCATATATCTAATGCTACTCCTTTCGGTAACTTGTATTTAATTCATATGTATACATTGAAAGTTACTTGCACCCTTGCATGTGTTTGGTTTTGTACCTTACTAGTGTTTTATATGTGTTGTGCACTCTACTTACTTTTTATTGAGTAATCAAGCTTGTGTATGTTGGTTTGCACACCATGTATGTTTTGAGCCTCTTGTCTATTTGCTTTTATCTTAATTGGCTCTTTTAGGGATATTAATGTACTATCCCATTTTTGGGGAGTGATGTGCTTTTTGGTAACACACTATCCTAAAATGTGTATTCATGAGGACTACCACTTAGTGATGATATATCAATGTTATCTACTCTCTTTGTGGTATGTCTTACTCATGAGAAATTCAAATTCTAATGTCCATTAATTATCTCTTGGATTTCTTTTGCCTCTTGTTAAAAATAATGGATTATCACATTATGGGGGAGGAATAAGCTATGTGCATATTACAAGCCTAAAAAATGTGAACATGAGAGGTAGTATCACCTAGAGTTGATATTGTTGATTATCTTGTTCCTAGCTGGCACGGTACTCAAACAAGTTCCATATTTGCTTAAATGCTTTTTGTTCACCCATCTTTTGGTATCTTGTTTGAGAGGGAGTTTCTTGATGCTTAGTATGATCATCGATTATTTGAAGCCACCAAGAATCTCTAGATAAGCATGGTTTTCAATTCTTTTATTTTGCCACATGCTTGTTTTGTGAATATGATCTTGAATACATATATGTCATATACCACCGAGAAATGTCTCCATACAATCATTGTCTTTGACAAGTGATAATTATATTTGTGGTAAATTTATTGATCATATTCACGTTGTCTATTGTTCTTAAGTTGTATTTTTTCTATTGCCAAGTTTGTTTTGTTTAACCATCCTTTTGTCTTCTTTGCTTCATTTGGATCCTTTTGTTGCTCTACTCATAATTTGTGTTGTACTTTCTTGAGTTAGGAAAAGCAAGGATCCCATTGTTGTGCATTTACATTCGAAGACTTAATTCTAAGTAATGCACAATTCTTGGGGGAGCTATCCTACATTGAGTAGAACATCATCCTTTTAATTATTATCGGGTCTTATTGATTTTCTTGAACTTTGTGTTCAAAAAGATATATGGAGGGTAATGATCCCACTTGTGTGCATTTTGTATTTACATAGAAGATCTTAAAAATGCACTAATAATGGGGAAGCTACTCTATACTCTTTAGAACACTATTCTTTAAAATTGATTTGGTATGTTATTGCTCTTCTTGAACATGACTAATGTTTTAACAATGTATATGGTGAGTGATGATCTCATTTGTGTGCATTTTGTATTCAAATATAAGATCATAATTAATGCACTAATCTTGGGGGAGCAACACTATATGTTATTGAACATTAATTGTCTTCAATTGGTTTTTGATCCCGATGACATGTCTCTTTGAAAGACAAACATTTTTCGTCTTTGGTACTTTGTGCCATCATGAAAAGTGTAAAGGGATTGGTTTATTTGTTGAAACCTTAATCTTCTTTGTGGAGTTGGCTATCTCATCCCATGGTTCCTAAACAACCTTTTTGGATGAGGTAAACCTTTGAGCATGCTTGTTTGATTTATTTCTTATGCTCATTGGTTTAGCCTTGACCTGATATCTTTTCAAATTGGTTTCTCCAATCATGTGTTGATTTGAGTCTTTGATATAATATGGACATATCTTTCTCTTGCCACACTTTTGTGTAGCTTCTTGATTTAGTTGGTGTTTTGTCCAAATTGTATCTCGTTTGGTTCTTGAAAGTTTTGTGCATGCATATTTACTATTTGTATATCTTGTGGCATGCTTACTTTCCTTGATCCAATATATAGGATAAACTCCATCAAATCCTAAATGACTAAGATGTGCATGAAATTCAATTTCATATCAATATGCACATATTTATGTGGAGTTTGTCCTATGTATTGTAGTTGGTCTAACTACTTTGGACCCAATTAGTTTGGGTACCATAGTGTACTTGATTTGTTTTAGGTACATGGGAGATGCATTGGAAGCTTTCCTCCTTTTAAAGAAGATGTCTTCACCATGTGCTTCTTGGAGTCAAGCTTGGATGATTGTGAACTCTCATCTTCTACACCGTCAATGCTATCTCGGTAACAAGTATCTAACTCATGCATATACTTCTAGCTGTCAACCTTGTGTAGGTTGTTCTTTGGCATGAGTTTATCTAAGTTGCATTTGATATGGTTTTTCCAAAATTTCTTTCAAAATATCTTCATTCCTAATGTGAGTAAGCCGGGAAGATTACACATCAAGGGGATTTACATAATCATCTTCATGATTCACCGATCCCCAATATGTTAATCTAGCAAATTCGTTTCAAAATCTCTCATGTGCAATATTGATGAATTCTCATAAATCTTTTGCCTTAGGTGATATTTGTTTTGTGTCTCGAAGTATCCCAACTATCACTTATCCTATGGGGGTATTTGTGATGCTTTGAGAACTTGGTGTTGGAAGTTCATCTATACCCTCTAAGAATAATTTGAGCTATGTGCTTTGCTTTTAAGCAAAAATCTTATCGGTGTATTTATAACTTCCTCTTGGATACCATGTGCTTTACCTTGTATCTACATTGTGTGCATGTTTCTTTGTGGACTTAGTGTCTACTTAGAAACTTATACACATGAAGGTAGTTACATATTTAATTGGTATTCAAAATCTTTAGTGATCACATTTTATTTCTTTCTTGATTCTTTGGTGACCTCTAAAAGGCACAAGCTTTGTTTTTCTATTTGTATAACCTTGCCTCTTAATAAGCTTGTGATCCTATTTGATGTATCCTCTTTGGTGTGCTTGTATGCGAAATACATGATATGCAATATGTGCCTCATAATTTGAAAGACTATGATGTTGCTTAGGCTCATCCTTGTTTAGTCTCCTAAATTGTATTTCCATGCCACACCCATCCTTTCCCGGTTGAGCAAGCCTTTATTCAATCTTGCACCTTTTTGTGTTCAAAATTATCTACGAGGGAGTGAGGATTCCATGTTGTGCACACTATATTGAAATGCAAATCCTTCATTGTGCACGTACCTTGGGGAGTTCCCTCTTGATTTCTAGAACACTTGGTTGATCATATCATAATATCTTTTTTGCTCAATTGGTTTTGGATACCTTGATTGCTTGCTTCTTTGTTAATGCTTTTCCCCTTTGCAATTGGTATCCTTCCAGTGGATTTCAATTGATATCTTTCTTGTGCAATTTTTGGATCCTAAATATAGTTTGATCCCCTTCATCTATTCGTCATTGGATAAGTGCATTTGATTTCACTCATATCATGAGAAATGCATAAATCATGAAGGAGATTTTATTATGTTACCTTTCCAAAGCCTTTCGCCCATTTCGGCAATCGTTGCCAATGGGGGAGAAGTTTAGGAGGGTTGTATGGAATTGGATTTGTACTTTGGTTTATTCTTAGTATTTGCCTTCCTTGCCTTTGCATTCGTTGCTTGGTTTTATATATATAGTGGAAACTCCACCATCGATAATGCTCGATAATATATGCAATGAATTCATGTTCATACACACATGCATAAATTATGGGGGAGTTTGCTCTATATATGTGGATGGACTAACATCACATACCTTTGTAGTATTTGATATTAGTGCAACCATTCTTGTTCGTTAAATTCCATAATATAAACCCTCTCAAAAGAGATTGTCATCAATTACCAAAATGGGGGAGATTGAAAGAGCATTTTCCCTCATGTGTGGTTTTGGTAATTGAATGACAATCTCTATGGACTAATGTTTGCATTGAGATATCATTATAGATCATGTCCATGAAAATAGTGGAGTTCATGTGTTGAACTCTTGAAACTCATGTGTTGAGTGAAGCTTATTGCAAGTATGTCTTGAGGATTCAAGACATCATCTTTGTGAAGAAAAGATGAGCGCTACAAGTCCAAGAGAAGCTTCTTGAAGAGATCCTATGCTTGGAGCTTGCTATGGATACATGAAGACGGAGCCTAGCGAGACTCTCCCATTATGGGTATGGGGGAGTATTTGGAGAAGTCTTCATCAAGGAAGTGATTGGACGCGCAATCAAGAAAGATGTTGATCCACTTGAAGAGATCAAGATAGTCATCATCCAACTCAAGTGGAATGCTCAAGGCAAAGGTATTATCTTGATAGGGCTATATGATAGATAGGCGTACTATCAAGAGGGGCTCTCAAGTTGGTAACTTGATCGCATTCTTGTGAAGAGATCAAACCTTTGCATACTTGGCATATCATATTTCTTGGTTCTTATTTGGCTTTTATGTTGGTGAGGAATTAGAGCTTGGTTCATCTCCATATCAAGCTCTAGTTCATCGAAATCGGTTTTTCTTTGGACAACTTGTTACGGTTTCGGTGGCGGAAATATTGCCGGTTCTACTGTGAGGAAAGTCTCACACCTTGCCATGTGTGGTGACAATATTTTTGTTGGGTACTCATCGTCGCTATCTTTCCAACAAAATTGGTCTCACCTCTTTTGGACTTCATTTGCAAAAGTTATTTCAGTTTTGGTGAGGCCTACTGGCGGGGGCGGAACTTCGTCCGGAAGTTAGACCGGAACTTTCCGGTCTACCGGAAGTTCCGGCCTAGCGACCTGAAGTTCCGGCCTAGCGACCGGAAGTTCCGGGCTAGACACAAGCAAGATTTTCGCCAAGTCAGAATGTGCCCACACTCGGGCAAAGCCGGAACTTTGTCCGGAACTTTGGCCGGAACTTTCTGGGCGACCGGAAGTTCCGGCCTACGGTCCGGAAGTTCCGCATCTGAATGACTGAGAATTTCGCTAAGTCTGGATTTGCTCGCGCCCTGGCCAAACCGGAAGTTTGGCCGGAACTTTGGCCGGAACTTTCGGGCCGACCGGAAGTTCCGGGTTTAGTGGCCGGAAGTTCCGGCCCAGCGGGCAGAAAACGGTCAGATTTCTGGGAGGGTATAAATACCCCTCCCCTTCTTCTTCCTAAAGCAATCCAAGGCAGCACGATTTTTTTCTCTCTCCTACTCCATTGTTGACCTTGGAAAGCTCACTCCCCTCTCAATCCCTCCATAGAATCTTGCATATTCTTTAGGGAAAGTTGAGAGGAGATCTAGATCTACAATCCTACCAATCCATCTCTCCTCTAAGTGAGGGGAACTTAGTGGGTCTAGATCTTGGAGTTCCTTTGTGGTTCTTCTTCTTTGTTCTTCCTCTCTTCTCCCCCCATAAGCATTAGTTGCTTTTGGTGGGATTTGGAAGTGAAGGATTTGACTCCTTTGTGGTTTCCTTTGTTCTTCCTCTCTTATTCCCCCATAAAATTTGTTGTTGTGTTGGAATTTGAGAGTGAATGACTTGAGCACTTCGTGTGCTCTTGCCATTGCATTTGCATCGGTTTGAGCCCTCCATGAGGATTCGTGGTGGTGTTACTTGTGAGCTTGTTACTCTTGGGTATTTGGACCCTAGACGCCTTTTGTGGCCGGCCTTTTGTGGCCAAGACCTTCTGTGGTCAAGACCTTTTGTGGTCATCTTGAGAGCCCCCAATTAAGTTGTGGGTGTGTGCCTCAAGACTTGCGAGCCCCCAATTAAGTTGTGGGTGTGTGCCTCAAGAGTTGTACGTGATTCGATCTCCGCCCCAAAGGAGATCAATAGTGGAAGGTGAACTCGCAACCTTTTGTGGTTGAGTTCATCAGGAGAAGAAGGTGAGCCTTTGTGGCATTGTGGCTAACCTGTTGTGGTTGCGCACACCTCTCCAAACGAGACGTACACCCTTTGGGTGGAACTCGGGAATACATCCTCGTCTCCGCGTGCCTCGGTTATTTCTATACCCGAGCTATTTACTTATGCACTTTACATTGTGATAGCCTTCGTGCTTGAAGTCATCTATCTTGCTATAACCTTGTTACTTCTATTGCTTAGCATAAGTTGTTGGTGCACATAGGTGAGCCTAGTATTTATATCTAGGTTGTATGCTTGTTAAAGTAAACCTCTAGTTTTATTCCGCCTTTATCTAGCATACCGAAATATCCGGGTCTTTCTTGGACCGGATAATCCAGCTTCTCGAAAAAGTTTTTAAATCTTCTATTCACCCCCCCCCCCCTCTAGGCGACGTCTATCCGTTCAGTATCACATTGCCTCTTGATAAGCTTGTGATCCTATTTGATGTATCCTCTTTGGTGTGCTTGTATGCGAAATACATGATATGCACTATGTGCCTCATAATTTGAAAGACTATGATGTTGCTTAGTCTCATCCTTGTTTAGTCTCCTAAATTGTATTTCCATGTCACAACCATCCTTTCCCGGTTGAGCAAGCCTTTATTCAATCTTGCACCTTTTTGTGTTCAAAATTATCTAGGAGGAAGTGAGGATTTCATGTTGTACACACTATAATGAAATGCAAATCCTTCACTGTGAACGTACCTTGGGGAGTTCCCTCTTGATTTTTGGAACACTTGGTTAATCTTATCAAAATATCTTATTGTGCTCAGTTGACTTTGGATCTCTTGATTGCCTGCTTCTTGGTGAATGCTTTATTCTTTTGCAATTGATATCCTTCTAGTGGATTTTAATTGGTATCTTTCTTGTGTAATTGTTGGATCCTCAATATAGTTTGATCCCATACATATATTCGTCATTGGATAAGTGCATTTGATTTCACTAATATAATGATAAATGCATACATCTTGGAGGAGATCTTATTATGTTACCTTTCTAAAGCCTTTCGCCCATTTTGGCAATCGTTGCCAATTGGGGAGTATGGAATTGGCTTTGTACTTTGGTATATCCTTAAGTATTTGCCTTCCTTGCTTTTGCATTCGTTGCTTGGTTTATATAGTGGAAACTCCACCATCGACAATGGTTCACAATATATGCAATGGATTCATGTTCATACACACGTGCATAAATTATGGGGGAGTTTGCTCTATATATGTGGATGGACTAACATTACATACCTTTGTAGTATTTGATGTTTAGTGCAACCATTCTTGTTCGTTAAATTCCATATTATGAACCCTCTCAAAAGATATTGTTATCAATTACCAAAATGGGGGATATTGAAAGAGCATTTTTCCTCATGTGTGGTTTTGGTAATTATATGACAATCTATATGGACTAGTGTTTACATTGACATATCCTTATAGATCTTGTCCATGGGATTAGTGGAGCTGTTGTGTTGAGTTTAGCTTATTGCAAGTATGTCTTGAAGGATTCAAGACATCATATTAGTGAAGAAATGTTGGAAGATAAAAGGTTGATCAAGATGTTGATAAACACATAAAGCTACAAGATGTACCAAGAGCGATCATGTATCTCTTGAGATGATAACCACTTGTCCGTTTAGCTTTGTGAACTAACCCATGATATATGTGTGTGTGGTATCATTACATGAGGTTAGGTATCTTCTCATGGGTTGCATCAAATGAAGATTTCATATGGCTCATGGAGGATGACATCATGTGGTGATCGTCATCAAGGTGAGATGTGCAAGACCAAGAGAAGCTTCTTGAAGAGATCCTATGCTTGGAGCTTGCTATGGATACATGAAGACGAAGCTTAGCGAGACTCTCCCATTGTGAGCATGGGGGAGTATTTGGAGAAGTGTTCATCAAGCATGTGCTTGGACGCACAATCAAGGAAGATGAACCACTTGAATAGATCAAGATAGTCATCATCTAACTCTAGTGAAATGCTCAAGGCAAAGGTATGATCTTGATAGGGCTATAGGATAGATATGCGTACTATCAAGAGGGGCTCTCAAGTGAGTAATTTGATCGTATCATTGTGGAGAGCTCAAACCATTGCATACCTGGCATATCATATTTCTTGTTTCTTATTTGGCTTTTATGATGCTGAGTTATAGAGATTGATTCATCTCTATGTCAAGCTCTTGTTCATCGAAAACGGTCTTACTTTGGAAAACTTGTTTCTTTTCATCCATGTGAGGATTTAGAGTTTGGTTTATCTCCATACTAAGCTCTAGTTCATAAAAAAACGGATTTCGTATGAATATCTTGTTACGTTTTTTATATTGGAGGTTTTACCGGTTTACATGTTTTAGGAAAGTTAAACCTTTCCCCATTTGGTTTTATCCTCATATGATGGACTATGATGTTTCTATGCACATTCTTGTAGAGCTCGTTGTAACGATTACAACGAGCCGAAAATCATCGAAAATAGAGTACGGATGAAAAAGTTACTGCAGTTTTCGTTTCGTTGTTTCTGTCAGTTTTCGGGGACTCGTAAATTCCGAAAAAGTGAAATTTCCGATCACAATTTCCGGTTCAAGTCAGTACCGAAATTTCCGACTGGAGCAAATTTCCGGTCTAAATTTCCGACCGGAATTTCCGGTTTTCTCTGAGTCCAACGGTTAGAATTTCTGGGGGGGGGGGGGGGTATAAATACTCCCCCTCTTCTTCTTCCTTGGCCCATCCAAGGGAGCACGAATTTCCCCTCTCTCCTACTCCTTTGTTGACCTTGAAAAGCTTAATTCCTCTCAATCCCTCCATTGATTCTTCCATATTCTTTAGGGAAAATTGAGAGGAGATCTAGATGTACAATCCTACCAATCCATCTCTCCTCTAAGTGAGGGGAACCTAGTGGATCTAGTTCTTGGAGTTCTTTTGTGGTTCTTCTCCTTTGTTCTTCCTCCACTCTCCCCCATAAGCATTAGTTGCTTTTGGTGGGATTTGGGAGTGAAGGATTTGACTCCTTTGTGGTTTCATTTGTTCTTCCTCTCTTACTCCGTCATAAGCATTTGTTGCTTTATTGGAATTTGAGAGTGAAGGACTTGAGCACTTCGTGTGCTCTTGCCATTACATTTGCATCGGTTTGAGCCCTCCACGAGGATTCGTGGTGGTGATACTTGTGAGATTGTTACTCTTGGGTCTTTGGATCCTAGACTCCTTTTGTGGCCGACCTTTTTGTGGCCAAGACCTTTTGTGGTCAAGGCCTTTTGTGGTCACTTGAGAGCCCCCAATTAAGTTGTGGGTGTGTGCCTCAAGACTTGGGAGCCCCCAATTAAGTTGTGGGTGTGTGCCTCAAGAGGTGTACGGGATTCGATCTCCGCCCCAAAAGAGATCAATAGTGGAAGGTGAACTCGCAACTTTTTGTGGTTGAGTTCACCAGGAGAAGAATGTGAGCCTTTGTGGCGTTGCGGCTTACCTGTTGTGGTTGCGCACATCTCTCCAAATGATACGTACACCCTTAGGTGGAACTCGGGAATACATCCTCGTCTCCACGTGTCTCGATTATTTCTATACCCGAGCTATCTATTTATGCACTTTACTTTGTGATAGCCTTCGTGCTTGAAGTTATCTATCTTGCTAGATTTCACCTTGTTTCTTCTATTGCTTAGCATAAGTTGGGTGTGCACATAGGTGAGACTAGTATATTTATCTAGGTTGTATGCTTGTTAAAATAAACCTCTAGTTTTATTCCGCCTTTATCAAGCATACCGTAATTTCCGGGTCATTCTTGGACCGGATATTCCGGCTTCTTGGAAAAAGTTTTAAATCGCCTATTCACCCCCACTTTAGGCGATGTCTATCCGTCCAGATGGTTCTTTGTTGGAAAATACTCCTTTGTGCTCACAGTATATTAGGATTTTATAATATTGTTACACACAACTTTGTCACAATTACCAAGGTTTTTGGGCCATGACCTCCGATTCTCCGAATATCTCTTTTAGGGGTGACTTGCTTGGAAATAAGTAGGTCACATATCAATGGTATGCTTTCCGTCAAGTCATTGTATCGAGCGTTACTTCCCGTAGATGCATCAATCAATAATAATATTTTGGAAAATTAAGCCATGCCAAAGATTAAAATTTCCGTTCGGTGTCAAAACATGATTTCATTTTAATTAAAGGACAATCTTGCAAAACAAAATTGGCATGATAGTAAATAATGCTGCTTTTATCATCACTGTGAGATAATCAAACACCCATTTGTAATGCACGTTTTAATTTCTTGTGCAGCATGGTCTAACATCATCTGGCATCAAAAAATGTTTATCAATCAAGAATCCCATCAAACTTTGAAAAGCATATATCCTTGATGGAGAGTCATCCATATGGTTGGCAATTATCCCTTCGATGAATGATATGGTGTTTGTTAAAAATAAAACTCTTTCTACTTTCGAATTTATCTACGATATAGCGCCACGAGCACATGATGCTATTAATGGCGGGCATGTGTCCAGATGGATTATTGTAACCTAGGTATTTGCCCTCCATTGTCTTAAGTTGCTTATCTCCATTTATTTGTGGTATAAAATTGAGCATGTATCTATTTTTCATACTTTCTTTGAGTTGTATGCATCTTTATTATGCGCAGGTACGTGGAAGCATATGAAATACTCGCAGTGTATCAAAAATTTGGAGGACCAAATTCATAGGATTAGTTTTTTTTAGGGTAATAAATTGAAGTTCAAAATTCGAACTTCCTGCGAATTTGAATTAATGAAACCTCTCTTTGTAAAAGAAAAGCTCTTGTGAAATCGCACAATCAATCAATCAATCGCACAGATAAAGAGAATAAGAGATCAATAATATACGAATACTGTTTAACAGGAGTTCACGTCATGGAAACAGTAGGCTGAATATATACGTGCCTCGCGTGCTTTTTCGCCTTTTCCTTGCTTAGCAACGTAGAGTTCCTTCTCGCAAGGCTCTTGGTCCATAAAGGAAGTCTGTGCGAGCTGTACGCGTGTATTGGTGGCACGCGAAAGACGAATGCAAGTAAGCAAAGTGCTTTTTTTTCGATACAAGTAAGCAAAGTGCTAATTCTCAAAAAAAAAGTAAGCAAAGTGCTTATCTACACACATAAAACTATGCACGTGTTTGGTTATCTCGAACACTCACGTCTTACCATTTTTGGGTAAAGCTTCGGTTGCAATACATTTCCTTATTCGGTTTAATTTTACTGATGAGGAATATTGATTGGAGGAAGAGTAGCTTTTTCCTCGAAACGGAACAACGGATCGCGTTGGTTTATGATTGGACAATCTATGTACATGATACTGTAGCCAAATGAAAAATGATATAAATTTGGAAAATACTATTATTGTTATTATATTGGCATGATCCTCGACTCCTCGTAGAGATTATATAGTGTTAAAAGGAGGGAGGTCGAAATGAAGTATATAAGAAGTTCTAATCCTAGTCTATGACTCTATCCCTAACTCTAAGATGTACACCTATTACATGCCATTACGACTAGATTTGATCTTGCACTCCCATCATCTCATCCTATACGTCATCATCAACTGCGTATATGATGATCTCTTTTCTCTTTCCCCCGTGAGGTCACAGCAGGTGTGGTGCGGACGCAAGTGACGACACCTTTATTGACTGGAGTTGTTGCCGATGAGTTAAGGTAGATGTTACCTCGATGTTGAGATAGCCGATCATGATTTATTCGTGATTGAGATAGTTGTGGTCGAAGTTGTACTCGTTGTAGTCGGCGTAGCCATAATACTATGTTAAGAGGTGTAAAAAATAACGCTGGATTTTGGAATAACATTTCGATATACCGACGATATACCGTGGGTCGGACATCATATGGCGGATGTCAAAAGACATAGGTGACTCCAACAAGAAATGGAAGTCCTATGATAAGAACCAACGAAAGCACTCAGGAAAAGAACGAGTAGTAGTCAGTGGCACACGACGTTACAACGACGAGCTCGCACAAAAGTAGCAGTTCACCAGAAAAGCTTCGGCAGAGTGCAATACAGCTTCCATCTGGTGACAATGGCCGGAGATCGACTCCAATTGGCAGCAGCAAAAGCGATAGTATGAATTATGATGGTGGGGCACCTGATGCCGCCCGTTTGGCACCTCCGCGGACGGCGACCGGTGACGATGGAGACGTCCTGGGGCCGGGCATCGGTGCCGCGATCTCCATCCAGCTCCTTCCCTCCCGGGCTAGCCGAGCAAGCAGGGGATGCACGCGTCCGGTAGGTGCGGAGGAGGGGAATCACCGATCACGGCGCCGATTTTGCTTTGCCCGGACGGCCGGCCGGCCGGCCTGCTCGCGCGTGATCAAGGTTTTCCCAGCTCACCGGAACTCGATGGGGATCCAATTCCAACAAAACGTCGGTCAAAGTTTAGGTGCATTGCATGAATCGGCGGCGCCGGAGACCAATTATTGATCCTAGTTATACTCCTATTTCCCGAAAGCGGGAAAACGTGAAGAAATTGGCGGGTGTGGGGGGAGTTTAAATAGTAATACAAAAAGGACCTTTTTCCTATGAGTCATTTTGAATGCGCCCGCTACATGCCACTTTCTATTTCCAGTGTTGATGTTACCATATCACCGAGGACTATTATAAAAAGAAAAACACCTCAGTTCAAAATATAAAATTCAAGGAGAACTTTGAAATTGTGTTCATCCAATTTTCTTAGTATGTGAAGTAAATAGAAAGATACAAATAGTTTAAACAATAGAATGGGCACTGGTTCCGCTCGAGAGTAAATGTAGAGTAGTTTTTGAAGAAGAAAAAATAGTTTTCTATTTCTCATTGACCCAAGCATTATTTGTAAATCAAAGAATGGACACACAAATTGTAAAGGCGGAGTTTCATACAATTGCTATAAAAACATTTGATTCCTTATCCTTACAAAAGACAAGCTTGCTTGTTAACATTTGGTACCATACATATTGGTTCCTGCTCGGCAGAAATAGAAAATGGGAACGTTCATACGCATTCTGGAAAAACAAAAAGATATTGTACTTTTCTAGGATAATTTTATGCTTATCTCATTTTTTCTTCTAATTTTACAAATATTATGTATTTATGATATCTTTATTTTGTAAAATAATACCATTTTTTATATTGTTTTTATTTTTATTTTCAATAGTGATTGTGCCCGCTATGTTCGCAGAACCATACCATGCTATAGATCATGATGCCTCTTTGACTAGGTCTAGTGGCCGAATATATTTTGTATTGAAAGTTGAGAAAAAACTCACGCAATCGGCTAATAAGGGAATTTAACTCACGCAAATTAATGAACTCAGATTCTCTTATAGTATAGAGCATCAATAGTCGTAATCATGTAATACGTTTTTTTGAATGTTTTGCATCATAAGGGATTCTTTTTTAGCATAGTGCCAGTCACTAGGCCTTACATCTATTATGAGCATGGCGGGAGTTAGGGTTCCTTTAATTAAAAAAATCATTAAAATTTAGAGGATTTTATTCCTTCTGCATTTTTAGAGTGTATGATTTAGATTGGAGTTTTTACTATATTTTCTTATGGGTCTATATTTTTGGAGATTTTTCCATCCATTATAAGTACTTCAATCATTCCTATGGAGTGTAGGTTCAAGATTTCAATGAAATTTGTGTAATTTTTGGCGAAGTTATAAATATAGTTATGAAAAATTATCTATCTATACCGAGATATTCAATTGAAATTCAAATTTGAAAAATCTCATTTCGATTTGACATAATTTAGATGAAACAATTCTGAGAGGATTTTTGAATTCCATAGATTTTGGGGTGTCTTGGAATTCTTCTCAAACTAAAATTCAAAACCCTTATAGTGTGTCAAACACCATCTTGTTTTTTATCCTATAGAATTCAATAGGACATGCTATTATGATGTTTGTGTTTTTCTTGTTCATGTGTTTAGACATCCTGAGAATCAAATAAACCTTGATTTTATATCAGCCCACAGTTTTATAATTGTCGCTTAAGATCAGAATAGTACATTTTAACTTGTAATTTGATACAAATAATCACGGCAGGACTGGATCCGTTGACGTGGGTTATTTCTTCCTTGGGGTCATTGACACATTGGGTCCTCCAGATGTGAGGCCCACATGGCAGCGACGGAAAGCCCGTTGTAAGACGGGGGATGGGCACCTCAGAGGATCCAACCGATGTGCGCCATCGAAATCCAAACAGGAAAGCGTCAATTCAAATCGAATGTTCATGCATGGACGTGCGCAACCATGCTGTGCCATTTCCTCCAACGCTTGGGTTCAGGCTGGCCGATACGTAACGTGCATGCATATCCATCCCTACTCCCCGAAAGTAGCTCATGGCCACGATAGATCGGAGACGTTCTCAGTCTACCACGTGCAACGTGCGTACATTGACGCCCGGCCCGCCGGGTACGGTCGATCTCTGCCGTGGTGTCCTGCCCTACATCTACATGGGCAGTTGGGCACATTGCACAAGCACGCACACGAGAGTAGACGGAGCACCCGCTGTCCATATATTCATTCCGTCTCATATTATTCCCTAAAACGGATATATCTAGACGTAAACTGTACAAGAGATTAAAGATCATAAGGAGGTAGATTTTTATGAAGATAATTTTGAAAATTTTGAAATCATATTTTAATGTCTAAAAATAATTTGAAAATTCCCGAATGTAGAAACTGTTCTATATATTCTACCCACGTGCAAAACCGCAAATCAAAATATTTTATTATTCGGGCTATACAAAGGGGAGGCAAAAAAACTATCATCTAGGTCGCAAGATCTGTCAAGCTTTCAAGCCCTAATCCAGATCGGGTAAGTCACCCTGTCATCTAGGTTGAATAAGTCATCAAACCCATCAAAGAAGTTCATCCAAAAACAAGGCAATTATGTCAACACATCTAGAATGCCAATCGCCTTATTAGAAGGTACTGACCGAGAGTTTGTAGGAGATAAGTGCGTCTAAATCATAATCATGTAGAGACATGCACCTATTTCAGCCCACGGCATCCACTACCCAGAAGGCCCTCATCCAAACTACGCCGATCTAACCTGTCGTGCTACATGAAGACTTCCCCTGAAGGGTCTCTCGACTAGACGTACATTGAAAAAATGTTATGAGATTAACTTAACGCGAGGAGATCAACACCTAGTGTACAACATGGAGACTCCCATCACCGACACATTCATATGCGCAGAGATCATCTTATCAGAAGGATACATTTAGAGGAAGGAACACATCTACACCGAAGCCCTAGCCTTCGTCATAAAGTTTGAGAAAACTTCATCATTATTATCTTGATCCTTACTCGTTGGCATGAGCCGAGATGAAACAAATGTATTATTTTCCGAATCATGAAAGTAAGATTATCGTGAGATCGTAAAAAATATACTTAGACGGTTGGTAGCATGCCTCGGTCGAATAGCAGCGTAAACGGCGCGAAAAAGCATGGCCCCACCACATGCCAAACTTATATGAAATTTTTCAAGATCTACAACACCAAATAAAATAAAAACAAGTCAAACTCAAAAATTAATCGTAAAAAACAAAACCAGTTGATATTAATCTGCAGAATGAGGGAGTAGCTTATTACTATCTCGTAACGGTTTGCTGAACCAGTTGACAATGGTTTCTACCATTCCGAGACATTGTTTTAAGACTTGGCACTCAAAGTCAAAGCATACTAATTGCATCTCATCTAGACGTCTAGTGACATATACAAAAGAAAAATACCCACAAATGAGATACAGTATCATAAACGAAAACTTTATCGCAAACTAAATATATTGTGCCAACGCGAGCGAGTAGTAGTTTGGATAAACCAACAGAGGCCAAATTGACAAACTCAAGCCAAAAGGAAAAAAAAGATGCCAAAAGGAAAAAAAAGATGCTATCGTGGGCATCTGCCGCGTATCTCCCTCCCGTTCTTCTTCCCTCGTGACCGCAGCCCGCAGGTCGGTCGTGGGCTCACGGTTCCGTCGTCGTCCTCGTGCCCACCCCCGCCCGTCGTCCCCGGCGAGTCGAGTGGTGCCAAGGAGAAAAGAAGCAGGCAAGTACGGTAGCCAACCGCCGGCCGGAGCAGGCGTTCACCCCACTCTTCCCGGCATTTAAACCAGCTCACCCACCTCCCCTCCCATAAAACGCGCCCGTTGCCCAGCGCACCGGCGCAGGAGGAATAAAACAAAACAACCCAAGCTCCGAAGAGAATTAAACCTAACATATCCGCTTCTCCGGGCCGCGCCGCGTCGCGTTCCTCCTCGCCGGCCAGCGCGGCAGAGGCGCCGCGCTCGATCCGGACCGCCACATGCACCCATTCTGCTGCGTGCCCCCGGTCTCCGTCTCCCCCGCCGCCTCTGCCTCCTCCTCCTCCGCCGCCGCCGCGGCGGCCGCGGTGCCGGGACTCCCTGCCGCCGTCATGCCACCGCCGCCGCCCTCGATGCCCACGCGCACCAGCAGCTCCACCGGCGGCGGCGAGCGGCGGGTGCGCGTCTCGGGCGGCGGCGGATCCTCCTCGCCGCCCGAGGGGGTCAAGCTGAACGAGATCGTCGGCGGCGGCATCTCGGGGGTCCTGTACAAGTGGGTCAACTACGGCCGCGGGTGGCGGCCGCGCTGGTTCGCGCTCAACGACGGCGTGCTCTCCTACTACAAGATCCACGGGCCCGACCGCATCCTCCTCTCGCGCGACACCGACCGCGGCGCCAAGGTCATCGGCGAGGACTCCCTCCGCCGCCTCTCCCGCCCCTCGACCTCCTCCTCCGCCTCCGCCTCCCACGCCAACAACGGCCACCACTCGCCCCGCAGGCCCCTCGGCGAAATCCACCTTAAGGTCCGTCCACCTGTTCGATTCGATTCGATCGACGCCTTCTACTACATCGATCGCTCCCCGTGATCGACCCGCAGATCCATTTCGTCGGTTTCTGACGGTTGAAATGAAATGGTATTGCCGCCGTGCAGGTCTCCACCGTCAGGGAGAGCAGATCGGACGACAGGAGGTTCTCTGTCTTCTCGGGGACCAAGAGGCTGCACCTGCGGGCGGAGACGCGGGAGGACAGGGCCGTGTGGCTGGAGGCGCTGCGTGCCACCAAGGAGATGTTCCCCAGGATGTCCACCAGCGAGATGGTGGGGCCGGGGGACACCGCGGCGGCTGCGGCGGTCTCCACCGAGCGCCTCAGGCAGCGCCTGCAGCAGGAAGGGGTCAGCGAGGCCGCCATTGCTGACAGCGAGAGCATCGTGCGTGCTGAGTTCGAGGCGCTGCATAAGCAGCTTGTGCTCCTCAAGCAGAAACAAGCGCTACTCCTGGACACCCTACGCCATCTAGAGGTATGCACATTACTCGTACTTATTAGCTTAAAACAGTATTTGACTCTGCATGAATATTGGTTTCCGTCCATTGGTGTGATGCACCATTTTGTACATGCTTGGATTAATTGAAGAAACAAGTACATATCTACTGATAAACATTGCCGTACAGAAGTTTTTGGCATTTCCTGCTTGCACTGATTGACATGATTGTACATTGGAAATTCGAATTCACCGTGCGGTACTGCATTTCCTTTTAACTTTCTGGCACTGCTATTTTTTACTTTGTCAGACGTACTACTTGGTCACCCTGCTATCCAGAATGAATATTGCGGTATGTTCAATGGTTATTTATTAGGTGGAAACTATATTGATCATTGACTTTGTGCTAAGTGCAACCTAGGAGAGAATGTTTTAATAAATAGTAAACTGGAGAACCGACATTCTGCAGCCATGTCAAATTTTAAGATAAAACTCAAGCTACATTTGAAAGATAGGGAAAATGCAAATCCCGGGTGAAAAAGACACATCACTATTCATGTAAACTTACAAGATACATTGAAAGATAGGGAAAATGTAAATTCTGCATGAAAAGGACACATCACTATTCATGCATAACTTGTCTTGTATGTATTTCAAATCAGGCTAACTTGAGAATTTGGAAAACCTCCACACATGATTTGGCGCTCAATTTGGGTTTCCACCGGTGATATCTGCCCTGCTTAATTTATTTTTGAAAAAATGGAAAATCCTTGCCTTAAATAGTGATTTTGTTTGTTTGACTACATAAGTACATAGTTCATCTGCCTTGTTGGTATTCAATTTGATCATAGAGATTGTATCAAACATGATTATCATCCTCATATCTTCCTTTGAGGTTACAACGTCTTGATGCACTCACAATCTCGCATACCATATGCATGCGCACATGGGAGTATATTGCATATGTCAGGGGATAAATCCTCAACCTCATCATCTCTGTTTTTTAATCGAACTACAGCTGTTTTGACAATGCTACTGAGACATGTGGATCTGAAAAACTTTGGCTATGTTAGCCCATTACAACCTAAAGGTGATACAATTGCATTTTTACTAAGTAGAAACAAGGTACAAATTTACTAATACTATATTTAAGTATTCTAGCACTCACCATATCCATGATTTCTTGGTGCCGTCGATGTACTCTGCTGCTTGTACGGACATTTCTGGATGCAGATTGTTTCCTTACTGACAAATCAAATTGAATCATGTGACTAGTTGGCGTCTTCCCAAGTTATATGCCAAATCTATGTGAATAATCGTATGTTAAATAACAGTGAACATGTGATGCCCCTCCAACAGTGGACATGCGTCAGTCAGGTTTGTTAGAAAATTATGGGAATGCACAATAGACAATCAAAACAATAGTATTGCTAACCCTGATTATCTGTTATCCTTTCTTGTCTTCATATACACACTTTTTCCATATTTTTTTTCTTACCGTTATTGAAGCTTATGTAAGATTATGTATTCTGATGTTTCCTAAGTATTTCTTAGATCTACTCAGAATTTTGTTATTGGTGTCCTCATCTGACAAAGTTTTGTGTTCTGACGCTTTGCTGTAGACAGAAAAGGTCGATTTGGAGAATACCCTTGTCGACGAGAGCCAAAGACAGTCAAAAGAGTATGGATCTGCTTCTAGACCAAGGAATGAGAAGTTTAGTGGTATGGAAAATTGACTATTAATGTAATTTTTACTGCTACATATGCTATTTCTGCGTGCACTCTTACCCTTGTGGCTGCTAATTTCTTGGTAAGACCATTATTATTCGTCCATGCTTTTTGCAAAGGAAAACTTGGTTCCACAGCAAGAGTCTGTAACTGATTGGGTAAACGCCACTCCAAAGCTGGCATATAGCATCTACTCCCTCCATATCATAGCTGTAACTCTGGAACTCTGTTTACATATCTTGTGCTAAAACATCTTATATTTTGATACGGAGGGAGTAATAGATAGCTGTAACTCTGGAACTCCAAACAGAATTTTGGTAGTGTGGGTTATCTTATAGTTCCCTTAGTAGCAGTTTTGGAATAAATCTAGATCTTTTCCTCCTCACCCTTTAACTGCATTATTTCTTCATTGCTGTTCTTAGATACCAATATTCTGAGATTTTGAATGTGCATGCTAGTTTTCTCTTTTATGCAGCTCCCAGTGTGTTATTCTTCCAAACTCTGTTTGGATTGTATATCTGGAATGTTGATTCAATAGTTGATGTGCATTTGTGGATAAAATTTAAATAATCATCACTCTTTTTCAGAAGGAAGTGCTAGCGAATCTGATGATTATAATGAACCACAAGATCCTGCTGAAGAAGAGACCGACGATGATGAGAATATTTATTTTGATACAACGGATTTTCTTTCTTCAAGCTCTTTTAAAAGCAGTGGATCTGATTTCCAAAGATCTGAAGCTGGTTCAGACGACGAGGATGATTATCCAATGGATGGAATTGATCCTTCCATGAAGTCCGTTGGAATTAGTTATCCATATGTAAGAAGGCGTAAGAAGCTGCCAGATCCAGTCGAGAAAGAGAAAGGTGTGAGCCTGTGGTCAATGATCAAGGACAACATAGGAAAGGATCTCACCAAAGTCTGTCTGCCTGTTTACTTCAATGAGCCTCTTTCATCATTACAAAAATGTTTTGAGGATCTTGAGTATTCCTACCTTATTGATCGTGCATATGAATGGGGCAAAAGGGTATTTCTTCTTCCTCCCATTTTTCACTTTTCCACCGTAATACTAAAATTCAACTTCCTGTAGTTTCTTTGGTTTTGCAGTGTCCATTACCCATGTCTCCGACTGGCCTGTAGTTGTAGGATGTATCTGTTATTCCTGTTTCCATATCAAATAGCAATGTACTTAATTAGTACTTCCTCTGCTTATCAATATAAGATGTTCTACACAGTTTAAATGTGGCTAGATACAAAACAAAAGGAATGAACCAATATACTAAAAATAGACTAGGTACAACCTAAAGTGAGTGAACCTACAAAACAGCTAGAACGTCTTATAAAGGAAAACGGAGGGAGTAGTACTTAGTTAAAATGGGTTGGATGAAATGAAAGAATAGTTTATATGGTCTTAATTGTCTGAATATCCGGCTTACAATTTAATCAGAGTCCATTTCGTATCTTTGTCCTACATATTACACCTTTATTGAGCATGTTCCATTTTGCTACAAATTTACTCCGATTCGTCCTGAATCGTAAGCTGTAGCATTGCTAGTCATTATTATGTTGTGCATGTTTCTTTGGAAGATCAAACATGTTCATATCCATATTCCTATCATAGGATTAATTACGTTTTATGCATCTTACATCTTTTACCTTAATTCTCAGGGCGACAGTCTCATGAGGATTCTTAGTGTAGCAGCATTTGCTGTTTCTGGTTACGCCTCTACAGATGGGAGAAGCTGTAAGCCCTTTAATCCCCTTCTTGGGGAGACCTATGAAGCAGATTATCCAGACAAAGGCCTCCGCTTTTTCTCAGAAAAGGTTTGCTTATGAACCTCTAGGAATCCATTATTATGAAGAATGAGTTCTTACTGTTGGTTTAACATAGTCAACAGTTTATTTTTGCCGTTCTTTTTCATGGTGTAACTTCACACCTTAAACTTTTGTACAAACTTGTTCTGTTGCTATTTTTTCTTTTCTTGCAAGAAGTATTTTTGTTTAGTCTAGTTATTTAATACAAAGTTGTTTCCTGGTTGTTCCTTAACACCAGAGGCATGTTATGTAGCGTAACATGTGCCTTTGATTATGTTGCATATCATATTCAAATGTGTTCTTTTTTCCAAAAATATATTCAAATGTGTTCTGAAGTCCAAAATTTGACTATTATGATGCATTTGCTAGATCAGTAATTCGTTTTTCAACTACTCCCTCCGTCCACAAATAAGTGTCTCAAGTCTCTCAAAAAGACTTGAGACACTTATTTGTGGACGGAGGGAGTATACAGAAAGATAACATGGGTTAACATATTTTCAAATATGTATTCATCGATTCTTTTTGCAATAGTAACCCTTTGTTTATGTTCTCCGCTTGCAGTTCACTGGTATACTGCTCCAGTGTTGCATCTACTTGAATAGGTTTTGATCGGCTATTCTATGGCTATTGGATCATCAAATAGCCTTTCGTTATAGAACAGATACCTGACACTACTACAGTTTTTTCTCGAAGTATATTTTTATTTGCCTTTGCTCGTTGGTTCATAAAAATACTTAATACCGCTTGCCAGGTCAGTCATCATCCTATGGTTGTTGCATGCCATTGTGAGGGAACTGGATGGAGATTTTGGGCAGATAGCAACTTAAAGAGCAAATTCTGGGGTCGCTCCATTCAACTTGATCCTGTTGGCATGTTAACGCTGGAGTTTGATGATGGTGAAGTTTTCCAGTGGAGCAAGGTATTATTACGTATTTACAAAGGAACAGTTAAATCTGTAAAAATAATTAACTGGAAATATGCTATCACAGGTTACCACTTCCATTTACAATCTCATATTGGGCAAACTGTATTGTGATCACTATGGCACGATGCGCATTCAAGGCAATCGTGAATATTCCTGTAAGCTGAAATTCAAGGAGCAGTCAATTATTGATCGCAACCCTCATCAGGTATTTAATAAATTGCCTGTATACTAGTTGTAGACATCTGTTTGCTCTGTCTGATTACTCCATTTACTTCCTTTACAAGATATGCCTTTTCATCAATTGTTAGTTAAAGCAAGTGAGGCGTCTGCCTGTGGAAAGGCCCTCTTTTTTAAAAACAATTGTTATTTATGTTCTTTGGAAAACTGTGAGTTTTTCATTGCTACTTGTTCTCAAAGTTTGGAGAATACCAGGCATCATAGAATCCGACTCGAAATGACAGAAGCATGATAAGTCTAGAGCACAAACCCAGTACTGTAGCAGCATCACAAATATGATGATCTTCAGTATTTTTGCAGTACACTAGTGCATTATAATCCATTGGCATGGTATGAATGTGTTCACACTATGTTCATGCAGAACTTATCAATTCAAAATGGATACCCAGTTCAAACTTGAAACCCACACTAGTATGATGGATCCTCGAACTTGGTGTTCTATAAGGATCTACTTATTGAGTTATATTGCATTAATGGCAATTTAGTTCTTGAATTACACATGAAAGTGAGATATCCGGTAAGATTATTCGTAGATCTCTGTTGTAAAAGCTTTCTGGCGTAGACTTCTTTGAGAAAAAAAGGGCAGTCTCTTAAACAGTGAAATTAAAAGTTACTGTAGATGGTATTATGCCCATGCAAATCAACTACTCCCTCCGATCCATATTAGTGGGCATAGCTTTGTCTAAATTCATATGTATCTAGTTAAGTATTTAGACTAGATACATGTGTATCTAGACAAAGTTGTGCCCACTAATATGGATCGGAGGGAGTACTAAATTCAGAGGGCCATTTGACCATATAGTTTGTTAGAACGTTACCATCTTAAGATAAATATAAAGTGACACATTTGTTACAACTACTGATGTCTTCCGATCAGAGTCAATGATTCATCTAAAAGAAGTATATCATTCATCGACTTCGCTCTATGCTTCCATCCCTCGACCGAAGAGAGTCTTCCTCCTCACGGAACTAGGGTTTGGTTTCATAGACAAGACTTCCGAGCACTTTGTACAACCTAGTCTTTGTGAATAAAACAGTGAGAAATGAAAGCATAAACTTCTCTGAGTCACGTCCCAATAGGCACTAGTTCTCCTCCCACCAACCAAACATTTGGCACTTTATTTTCCAGCATTGTTTCGATTTGTTGATCTCATCAACGGAACAACTCGTAAATGAAGGAATGATGCTGTGAAGCTTAAGGTGTGGAGCCTAAGAGGTGCGAACCTGAATCTAGGACTCAATGTATATTGAAGGCTGAAGCACATTACTGTTCAAGTAGGCCACAACCAATGCATTCTCAGCCAGAAATGTAGTTAGTCTACATATATTTGGTTGAGAATAATATGAATATTCCATTTGACCGTCCTTAATTTCTTTACAAAATAATTGCACGCTTTTAGTTTAAGATCGGGGTTTCATGTATCTTTATTCATTCTCAAAACTCTACCATCTTTTTCGTGAGAGGACCTTATATTTCGATAGTGCTATATCTATGTACATCTCAGCAGAGTTGAACCACATATGTGCAGGTCCAAGGTGTTATTCAGGACCGAAGTGGTCATACTGTTGCTACACTCTTTGGGAAGTGGGATGAAAGCATGCACTATGTGATGGGGGATTGCTTTGGAAAAGGCAAGGGATCAGAAAATTTCTCTGAGGCTCATCTGTTGTGGAAAAGGAGTAAACCGCCCAAGTTTCCCACTCGCTACAATTTTACCAGCTTTGCAATCACATTAAATGAACTTACCCCTGGATTGAAGGTAAGGGGATTACTATTGGATTCATATCGAGCTTCACTCATACTGATGTAGGCAGGAAACTCATACCAATGGTTGATAGTTTAATACAATCCATATATGCAGGAAAAACTCCCACCAACAGACTCAAGATTGCGACCGGACCAGAGGTGCCTAGAGAACGGTGAATATGAAAGAGCAAATGCTGAGAAGTTGAGGCTTGAACAGAGACAACGGCAGGTTAGTGTATGACTTAAGCCCATCACATTCTTTACTCTCCTAAACTATGCCTGTAATTTATTTGACTCTGGTCACACTAAACTTCTATATTAGCTGCATTGCATAATTTTATGTTCTCGTTCTCTCATACACACTGATTCATTACTTCAGATCAGCTCTTCACATAGTTGTACTGTGCAATTCATAGATGGATCAAAACACAGCATCAATGTTCACGTAGATAGTCACGGGTATGCTCCCGTCAGTGACTAAAACTTTTGTATTTGTACAAGCTCCTATGTTCTTTGCCACAAGGTCCCCATAGGGCTGCCAGCTTGATTCTGATCCTAAGACAGCAGAGATACATGTTCCAGAATAGTTTGATGAAATTGAGCTTGTTTCAGTGTTGCTAATTGCTCATCTTATTTTTGAGATTTAATAATCCAAGCCTTCCTTATCTGTAAGACCACTAATTAGGAGAGGCTACCGATGTAACTGAGTCAAGCAAATCCATGCAACAAAAGGGAGATGCACTAACACGAAAGTTGCAATCCAGCAAACAAGGAGACTACCACCTAACAAACATCTTACAATAATCTTAGAAACATCGATTGAGATCAATTGCAAAGAGATACTAGTAATAAAGAAGCATAAGTTGTTGCGCTGTTCTACACTGGAGTTAGATCCCACTTGTTTTTCGGGAGTTCCTTACACGTGGTAGCCTGCAGTTGCAAGTTATGAATGAGATAACCAGTTCTGGGTGATTCACATGCTTGCAAGCACAAAACTACATGCAGTATATAAGACGAGCTGTAGCCTGACATTGCAAGTTATGGATTAATCTACGCCTGATTCTTGTACTTGCAAATACCAAGAGGGAACATCTTAAAATTATCCAGCCCTATCAACCAACTTGTGCACACAATTCTGGGTTGTTGAGTCCTGCTCGTGCCAGCCCAGTTGTTCACACAATGTATTGTTTGATAGTCTTCCAGCGAATCAGCATTCCATTTGCAGCGACGGTCTAGATGATGGTTTACTCGGCGTCACACTGTTAAAAAAAAACGCTTTTAAAAGCCGACAAGTTGTATACTGAACCCCATAGCTGAATGCGGCCAAGAAAAGTTGTTAGAAAATGTTGATTATATGTTTCAAATGAAAGATAGCAAGGAAAATCAGAAGACATGAATATGTAAACACATAATTTTATACTTACTTTTTTTATTATGTTTCCTTGAATGATTTTGGTTGAGTACTTGTGATCTAATGCACTTTGGAGCTCAGTAAGTTCGGAAAATGCAATCACCTGAGTTCATTTGGATTGTTGGCATGGGCATAAGCTAATTTAGTTCTTCATGAATCATTTTATGATACCAACTATGCTGCAGGCACGAAAGATGCAGGAGAGTGGGTGGAAACCTCGGTGGTTTGCGAAGGACAAAGGTAGCGACACATACCGCTACCTTGGTGGTTACTGGGAATCCAGAGAAAACAGCAGCTGGGAAGGCTGCCCTGACATTTTCGGACAACTTCCTAACGATCTAATGATAACTGACTAGATTCAAGTAGGTTACAGGTCTTATGGTTCTCTGCTTTCTTCTTTTGGGATCCGTTGGTTCCAAATTTTTAGTGGTTTATAGTAGAGCAATTAAATGCCTTTTGGCCTGTAAGCATAGGTTGCCCTTCAGATACACTGGTTTGCCGTACATAATAAGAGAGTGGTTCGTCGGAAATGTCACTCTGAATCAATGTTTCTTGTGAGGATTTCACGCCCACAAGTTCAGAGTGGTATCATATAGGCCATTTGTGTATATTTGGATATGTAACTGCATTGAAGCGCCAAAGAATATGGAAGCATGATGCATTCATGATGTTTTGCCCTGAACTTTGTCTATCAGTCCATGGCAGCAAGACGGGGGAGCTAATTTTTCTTGCAATTCTGATTCAAACAAATATCAAACTGGTGTACTGATTCTGAAACTGTGTATGTTTGTTGCCTTCTCAATTTGTTTTTTCCCCTTTGGTGTTTGCTGATTTATCTGTACTTGATCATGGAAGAAAAATACATTCCACTTGTCTACATTTCCTCCAAATCAGTTTCTTCTAGATCGAAGTGGAATGCTGAAGTTTTCTGATGTAACCAGCATATTTCATTATGCTGGGCTTGAAACCATGGTCTCTCGGAATTTGGCAGACGGGCGAATCCCCCCACAAAAAAATGGTTGTTACCGAAAGCCTGGCCCAGTGGTACGTGTATGTCTTCCTTGTAATTGGTATCTATCGATTGTGCACTGACTACAACAGCCAACTCAATACTGCTACCATCCTTGGCTAATATCATGTGTCAGTAGTGGATGATTTACTCCCTGGTACGTTTGGTGCCTACTACTCCCTCGTCTACAAAAAGTTGTCACTATTTTGTCCAAACTTATATATACCTACATATTAAAGTATAACTAAATACATATAAGTTTAGATAAACTTCGAGGCATCTTTTTATGTACAGTAGTTTTTTGAACTTGATGCCAGCAGGCACGCGGGCCACTACGAAGTTGTAGTGATGACTTTCGGCTTGATAGGCACACCTACATCTTTTCTATAGGTGTTATGACTTATGAACGCCTGGGTTGTAGAGTGGCATTCTTGATTTTAGCAAGCCTAAGCAGGCCCATATACATGCTGAAACATGAAAAGAAGCCCACGGTAAAAGCTCACATGGACTTCTCCTTATCCCACAAGGCCCATTCATTTGAAAATCTTCATCGTCACGTTTTACGGTAGGGGCGCATGAGTCTGCTGCATGGTGCAACACTTGTCCTATACATATGACCTGTGGCGTGCTCGTCTCCCAGCATATAATGGGGAAACATAACGGTGAACAGAAAGAGAAGACCGAGCTCACATTTAGTCCAGACTCTTTAGTTCCTTTTCTTGTGTTTTTTTCAAACTTCTCCATTCTGACAACCGCATGCACGACTGTTAAGAAATTCTGTTTGTTGAGATTCTGCACAAGGAGACGGGTGATAAGATTTTTAGACAGTGTCTCGGCACGACAGCTCGCTTTCGTCCGACTTCATCTATGCCGACTACACGACTCCGGATGGGTCGACTCCAACTCCAAAGGCGGTTTATCTTAGTGTGGGTCTTAGTCTCTTTGATATAGTCGAATACTTGTTTAATGTTTTTATTCAGCGGCCGTGGTTATTGGCAAGAACTTATTGAATCTATCGTTTGGGCTCATAATAAATTAAAAGTTGCTCCTGCTACTCAGCCTAGAGCCTTGAGCATTATACAAGGACGTGCTTTTGGGTTCTTTATTATCTCCTTCGAAGGATTTTTAGGATCGTTCAGACTATATTTAGTCTATTTTGGCTTTTACTGTCTACTTTTCTCAGGGAGATGGTTAAGGACCTCAGAAGATAGAGGAGAGCGCCAGGCGCAGATTTTCGGAATACTTCTACGGGGAATGCTGATTGAATGAGCATTCTCCATATTATGCTTTGAGAAGAAAACGACGATAGGGAAGAGCACCTACAATTTTGTAATCCTAAAACAGTGTTCCCACATCGCTCATATTCCTTCTTGCGAGGTTGACTAACTTATTAAGTTTTAACAAACACAAGTAGCAAATTTACTAACGTAATTGTTATTATCCAAAGAATTGTTTTCAGCTATTATACACCTCTTACTGTCACCAAATTTCGCCTAACTTTCCACTTTTCTCGTCCCTTACCGCTACCTTGATCACTTTTCGGCGTCTTAGGCACCTGACAAGTTCTATGATACATATTGACGAGGGATGTCCCCATCAATAGCCATGGTTACTAGACTAGGGTAAGAGTTATGAGGTAGAGAACGGGTGGTGTTGGTAGATTCGTCGGCTGACAAGCGAAAATTACCCAGGTTCGGGGCCCTCGAATGAGGTAAAACCCTTACTCCTGCTTGTCTGTTATTGATTATGTGTATGCGACGAGTACATAGGTCTAGCAAGATGTTGATCTTGCTAGGCTTTGATGATTCTGGTTGGACGTGTCCTTGGCCGGTCTCCTTCCTGTCCTTTATATAGGGATACACGTCTCGGGTCGTAACCGATTAGGACTACATTTATGGAAAGTACTACCGACTATGCTATCTATGGTAGTAGTCTTCGTCTTGGGCTTCGCTCGTTGGGTTTCTTCAGCCTATTGACAATTGGGTTTTAGTCACTACGTGCACCAGGTACCCACATGAGGGGAAACCCGTTTGATATAACCTTGTCATTAGCCACCGAGTGCTTGGCTAATTCAGAGAATAAGTCATGGACTCACTACACAGTGCACGTCTCATGTTTTATGCTTTTGATATGATATTTTCGTCTTTTGGACTTATGAATTTTGACAAAGGATTTCGACTGAGTAGGCCTGGGTTTACTCGATGAGTCGAAACCACTTAACTGTACTTGGGTAAAACCTTACTAGCCTTCAGTCAGGTTTCGAGTCCTTGGGCTAACCCGGAACATACTGGACAGACACACCTCAGGCCAGTCGATGGTCTTGCTGATATTGTTCTGCAGTTTTAATTTGCTACCCAGCGCGTCCGCCAGGATTTTCATCGTATTTGTTGACACAGAAATGTCTAGGATTAAAACACTGCTGGAGTGATCCTCGGCCCTTTCGACTGGTCGATGGGTCTTACGTTTATATTGCTCGTATACATCATCCGAGGTACTCTATCGACTGATTTTCAATCGGGAATCTTATGTTTCGAATGTCTTCTGATTCTATCGGGTGCACGACAGTGCTCCCGATGGGAGTAGCCCCCGAGATTGTGCTTTATTGCTTGCAGTAGAGGATAATCTCAATTTTATGCTTTACCCGTCGAATTCTTTTTACCTTCTCCTGATGGGAGTTTCCCACTCGACTCTTTTTCATTCTTGTCATCTTGCTTTTGAGTTTTTACAGAGCTTTTCCTTTTTGTCAGTCGCGATATGACGCCCGGTTGTTGTTCGTCTAGAATGCTGTCATGCGTGACATCCTTGGCGTGCGAATAGCACTCTGATGGGACGTCGCACAGTGGGCCCCTCTCTTTGACCGTTGTGGACACTGGTTCAGTTCTATTTGACCTGACATGGCGAGATTGTCGTGGACGTGATGATGATTTCCTCGATCTGCGCACGTAGTGGGCTATGTGGTTCATGACGAGCGCTCTCTGATTATGCCACGTGTTGTGGTGACTTTTGCTCGGACGGCTGTGATGAATGGTTGTCTGCACCGTAAATACAGGATCTTCTACTATGTTTAATTTTACCTTGCCATTTGTTCTCCGCCGTTTCTTCTTCATCTTTTTCCTCACGCTCATCTTTGACTCCTTTGCCCTCCCTATGATTTTCTTCCGCCATGGCGTCTCTGACCAAGATCTCCTCTACCACAGATATTTCTTCCATGAACCAGTCCCCGAAGGACAAGATTTCTGTTGATTCCGCCGCTACCTCCGCCGCTGCGATGAAGAAAGTCCCCGGCGATTGGGTCAAATCCATCGTCACATAGAAGAAGTTGGAAGACTTCCGCCAGGCGGGGATTTTGTCTTCAGCTGAGCTGTTGTTGCTCGGGCCCCGATCCATAAAGAGGTACTTCCCATACCTCTTCCTGGAGAACGAGTTTGCTTTGTGGATTTTCTTCCTCGTGGATTTGGATTTCCTTTGCACGACTTTGTCCGGGGTCTTCTTTTTGCCTATGGGATTCAGATGCACGATCTAAATCCTCCTGCTGTTTTGCATATCTCTTGTTTTTTGGTTTTATGCGAGTGTTTTCTGAACGGGTTCTGGTGCAGAAAACAATAATTTTTCTAGCGTATGAACACCCTAACTAGCCTGGATGTATCTATCTAGTACATGTGATAATGGTGGCGGAACGGGTTACATTACCTCCATGTAGACCGATAGCGGGGATTACGCTCCCGCACAAGCGTTGACGATGAAGTCGTACGTAGCCGACCTCGAGGTCACGGAGAAGTTGCCGAGACGATGTAGACGATGACGGCGGGGTGTCCATGATGACCTGCGTCGACGGGCGTCGGGCGGAAGATGGTGAGGCGCCGGCGGCAGGGCAGCGGCATGGCTGCTGGGAGGGCAAGACGGCGTCGCCCAGACTCCTCAAATGTGGCGCCTCCGAGCACTCGCAAACATTCGGAGCTTAACAACTGAAAGTGCATTCTATGCACTCCCAGATTTTGGTGACTAATGACAACACAAAATGTATTCTAATGTTTGTGATGAAGCTTGCTGGTTCTTTTACAGGTCGTTTGATAAAGAGGAACACTTACTTGGCCTAAGTTTCATTTCTACTTCACTTGGTCTTTCTTCAGGATTTCAGTCACGAGATATCCGGGGTTCGGAGATTTCCAGTCCCCAGACCGGAGATCTCCGAGCCAATCAAGTTTTTCGCTAAGTCTCAAATCAGAATGCGTACTGACTCCAACTCAGGCTGAGCCGGAAATGCTCCCGGAGATTTCCGGCGCTCGGAGATTTCCGAGCCCCAGTCCGGAGATCTCCGAGTGACAGGGGAAATTCAACCAAGTCCAGAACTCAATTGCATACTGACACCAGCTCAAGCTGAGCCGGAAATGCTCCCGGAGATTTTTGGCGCTCGGAGATTTCCGAGCCCCAGTCCGGAGATCTCCGAGCGCCAGAGATTTTTCGACCAAGTCAAGAAGCTAAATCAGTACTGATCCAGAGCCAAGTTCTACCGGAATTTCTACCGGAAATTTCCGGAGTCCGGAGATCTCCGGTCCTCGACCCGGAGATTTTCGGGATGACGGCTGTTCAACGGGCAGATTTTGGGAGGGGTATTTATACCCCTCCACCTACCTCCAGCAGACTAAGCTTCCAGATTTTCTCTCTCCTCCATTGGTGCTGAAGCTCGTTTCTTCCGGATCTCCCAATCTAGCCACTAAAATCCTTTGATACTTGGGGATCTGAGGAAGAAGCCACCGATCTACCACTCCACCGAAGCGATTTGATTTCCCCCCTCTATTTCTTGAGGGGCAACGAATCTAGGATTCCTTTGTGGATAGCTAGGTTCATCTTTGTGTGTTCTTGATCCTTTGTGGATTCCTTTGTGGATTTGACCTGTTGTGGTCGTTGTGGGAGCCCCCAATTCAGTTGTGGGTGTGTGCCTCACGTGTTTGTACGGGATCTTCTCCGCCCTTCCTTAGTGGAAGAGTGGATTCGCACCTTTGTGGTCGAATTCACAGGAGAATAGGGTGAGGCCTTTGTGGCGTTGAGCAAACCTTTGTGGTAGCTCACACCCCTCCAACGAGAGGTACACCTTTGTGGTGGAACTCGGGATAAAATCGGTGTCTTCGAGTTCCTATGGTTGTCTTGCTCCACTCTCCTTTACTGCATTCCGTTCTTGTTTAGTTTCCTTGTTGTCTTTCACTTGTATCATCTAGTTGCACATTTAGACAACTTACTTTCCGCTAGCCTAAAAACTGAAAAACACATAAAAATTGGTCACCACCTATTCACCCCCCTCTAGGTGGTCAACTGTCGTTCAATTGGTATCAGAGCCTGGTTGTCTCTTAAAAGCTTCACCGCTTGAGACCAAACTTGGACAATGCAAGTTGACCCGAAAGAGGGTTCTGAAGCGGACGCCGCGACTTTGGCGGCAATGCAAGAGAAAGGTGCCACTATGGCCGGTATCAACTCTTTGGAAACAAAGTTGACATCGTCCATACAAACCGAGTTTAAGAAGTTTCATGATATGCTTGAGTCTCTCAAGACATCTAAGGAAACCTCTCTTGCTTTGCCCTCAAAGTCTCTGTGCTTCCGGGCATTATTCAAGATGTGGACCCCGAATTGTTGAAGGGAAAGCAATTGCCTTTGGATGGGAAGGGTGATGCTACTAGTTCCTCAAACCATCAAAACGCTTCATCTTCCCAAGATGAAGTGCCTAAAGGCTACAACGCCACCCCTCCCCCATCCCAATACCATACCCCCGATCCCATTATTCCTCATCCGCAAGTTTCTCATAGGGGTGATCCCCCATTGCTTAAAGATTATACTTTCTCTCAATGGCAATATGTGATGAAGTCTCATGTGTGCAGCTCCTCAATCGAGTTGTGGCGCATCATTCAAGTTGGATACAAGCCGCATGATCCGACCAACTTAACAAGAAGAGAAGTGGTGGAGGCTCAAGTTGATGCCACCGCTCTCTACATGATCCAAAAAGCGGTTGGGAACAAGGACATGTCTCTCATCCAACACCTCACCACCGCCAAGGATACATGGGATGCTCTATTCGATTTGTTCGTTGGAAATGATAGCATGAGGAGGAACTGCTATGACTCCTTGAGCAATGAAGCCGAAGACTTCTTCAAACTTGATGGTGAAGATCATGAGATAATGTATAGAAGATTGGTGACAATAGCCACAAGCTTTCGGGAAGTTGATGCCTCTCATATTGATGATGCTTGGATCAATAGGAAGTATGTTAGTTCTATGATGGTATGTGAGCCAACCGATGTCAAGAGTCTTCAAGGAAGACACAACTACCATCTCATGATGTCTAATGAGGTTATGCAAGAGATGGCCGCTTATAAGGTAGCCACTAAGAATGCTCAAGACGCAAGGGCAAGGGCTCTTAGAATGCAAAGAGGCACAACCAACCTTGCCTTGAAGGCTACCGTTGAGGAAGACAACGATGATGATGATCTTGGAAGATTTGCCGCCATGTCCGAGGAAGCACTCGAGATTTCTTACAATGATCATCTCGCTCTTGCGGCTCGCACATTTTGGAACAACCCCTCAAGAGGCAAGATGCGTTTTGACAAGAGTGCACCTCAAGCCGATAGGGTCTCACCCTCCAAGTCAAGGACATGTTACAATTGTCAAGACAAGTTCCATTTCGTTGCCGAGTGCCCTTATGAGAAAAGAGAAGAGCATGGTGGACGTCTAGTGCTCAAGGATAAAACCAAGATGCCTACCAAGAAGGCCTATGGAAAGAAGAGGCCTTTTAACAAGAAGCCTCGCATCGTGTTGTTGACTCAAGAGGAGTATCCTACCGACGATGAAGAATCGGGGGAAGAAACGCCAAATGAAGTGGCGACTCTTGCCACCACATCAATAACTACCGTTTCTCCATCAACAACAATAACTCCTTCAACTACGACAAGCTCTTCATCATCACTATGCACATCGCCAAATGAGAACTCCATCACCAAGAGCTCAAGGTGTCTTATGGCAAAGGCATCGGAGGTACCTTCAACCTCTTCCTCTATCATGAATGAAATGAATGAACTTGATGATGCCTCTAGCCTTCAAATCAAGCAAGAGCTTGTGGCATTCGAATCTTTTATCACTAACTTGCAAGGTGATAGCAAAAAACATGTTGGTGCCCTCATGGCTCGGATTGGTGAGCTAGAGCATCTCAATGAAGAGAAGGGTAAGATAGAAAGAGAAGACACTATTTCTCTATCTTACTTGAAATCCTCTCTTGAGGAGGTTGAAGAGTCTCATGCTCGTCTCGAGGAGCAACTTGAAACTATTGAGGAAACTCATAATTCCTCACATGCTAAGCTCATTAAGGATCGTGATATGTACTTTGCTAAATTCAGGGTGGCTCAACAAGATAAAGCCGAATTTGCGGTTGGGCATGTTAGACTCATTGAGGACATGGAGAAGCTCTTCATAGCTCACAAGGATTTGGAGAGTGAACATGCTCTTCTAAAGGAGTCGTATGCTCAACTCCAAACTCGGCTAACTAACCTTGATTCTCTTAGCATCTCTACCTCTAAGTGTTCGTGTGATAATGCTAATCTTGTGAAGGAGAATTCTAGGTTGAAGAGTGAGATGACTAAGGCCTCCACATCCAAGATCATCCTTCTCAAGGGTAAGCAAGTTGTTGAGACTCCCATCGTGGAGCCTCACACTAGACAAGGAAAGGAAGGTCTTGGATATGTGCCTCCCATGAAAATGAATGCCAAGAAGGGTATTCCTAAGAGCGTCAACCCCATCCAAGCCAAGAAGGCCGACTCCATTCAATCCAAGGAAGGTCTTGCGAGTAGGAATGTGACAAGGGGCAAGCCTACTCGTAAAGATCACGCCGGGGACAACAACCCTTACTATGCTTTATATGTCGATTATTATGGGAATGTTTGTGCTCGTTACATTGGACCCTACTATGGTTTTATTTCATATGCTATTTGGGTTCCTAAGTCTCTTGTTGCTAACCATAAAGCTCCCATTGTGAAGCAATGGGTTGCTAAATGCAAGAAGTGATCTCTTGTAGGATCTTGCTCCCGGTGGTTCAAAATGGATAATTGATAGTGGATGTACAAGTCATATGACCGGGAGCAAAGAACTCGTCACGGAGTTGAAATCTAATGAAGATCAAGTAACCGTGACGTTTGGTGACTTATCAAGGTCTAAGGTAACCGGGCTTGGCAAAGTGGTAGTTGCCCCCGACATTACTCTAGTCAATGTTATGCATTTTGAATCTCTTGGCTATAATTTGTTATCGGTTCGTGCCTTAACAAAGATGGGGATCTCTCCCTTTTTTGATAAGGACATTGTGGTCCTCTTGTGGAGTAAGTCGCTAAGAGTGGCTTTCGTGGGATACGTGGAGCATGAGCTCTATGTGGTGGACTTCTCCGGAGCCACCACTTCTCAAGCCATGTGTCTCTTCGGAAAAGCCGACGTGGGTTGGCTTTGGCATCGCCGACTAGCCCACGTAAACATGCGTACTTTGCAAAGTCTCCACAAGGGTGGCCACATCCTTGGACTAAAAGATCATGTTTTGTTTTCAAGGGATCGAATTTGTAGAGCTTGTGTGGAAGGCAAGATGCATGATATTCCTCATCCTAGCAAGACCATCATATCTTCTTCCCGGATTTTGGAGCTACTTCATGTTGATCTATTTGGACCAATTCCGGAGATAAGTCTTGGTGGCAAGAAATATTGTCTCGTGATTGTTGATGACTACTCAAGGTATACATGGGTCTATTTCTTCAAGACCAAGGATGAAAATCAACAAGTCTTCATCGACTTCTCAAAGGAAGTTCAACGCCAACATGACCTTCCCATATTGGTTGTTCGAAGTGACAATGGGTCGGAATTCAAGAACTACACTCTTAACGACTTTCTTAGTGAAGAAGGCATTCTTCATCAATATTCCGCTGCTTACACTCCTCAACAAAATGGCGTTGCCGAAAGAAAGAACCGGACTCTCATTGATATGGCGACATCTATGTTGGCGGAGTTCAAGTCTCCCATCAACTTTTGAGCGGAGGCTATTTCCACCGCTTGTCACTCATCAAATCGCCTCTACTTCCGCAAGGGCTTGAAGAAGACTCCATATGAGATCCTTACCGGCAATAAACCCAACATTGGCTACTTCCGAGTGTTTGGATGTAAGTGCTATTATCTCGTCAAGGGTGTCCGGTTGGGTAAGTTCCACTCTAAATCTATTGAGGGAATTTTTGTCGGATATGGTAGCGAGGCCCACACTTATAGAGTCTTTGATAAATCCTCTCGGATTATCATAGAGTCTTGTAGTGTGGAATTCGATGAAAATAATGGCTCCCAAGTGGAGCAAGTTGGTGTTTGTGATGTAGGTGATGAACAACCTTTTGATGCCATTAAGAAGATGGGGGTGGGCTTTGTTCGCCCCATTGAAGTCCATCGAGAAGTTGTTCAAGAAGACACAAGTTCTCCCATCAAGGAGACCTCACCATCACAAGAACCACAAGGTGGCTCACCCATAGCAAATGATGAATCCCCTCAAGAACAATCTCAAGATCTTCCTAAACAAGAGCATACTATTTCTTCTCAAGTTGAAACTCAAGAGGATCATCAACAAGAACTTCATCACCAAAAAGATCATGTCTCCTCCACCAAGATTATTGAAGACAACTCCACTTCTCCAAGTTCTACTCTAGGGCAAGATCATCCTTCTCCACCACACGAAGAGACTTCTCATGATGATCAAGGCTCTCTAGAAGGTCAAGACGAGGATCCAAAGGATCAAGATGGTCAAGAAATTGTCCCCACAACAAAGGCGGCAATTGAAACTCGTCGTCAAGCTCGCTTTGCTAAGTCTTTGGAACTTAGGGCATTATCTCTCGACAAGGTCATTGGTGATATACGAGCAAAGGTCTCCACACGAAGTCAATTAGCTCATTTTAGTGAGCATCAAGCACATATTTCCATGGTCGAGCCCAAGAAAGTTTTCGATGTCCTTGAAGATCCCGATTGGCTAGGGGCTATGCATGAAGAACTTAACAACTTCGAGCGCAACAAAGTTTGGCGCCTAGTTGAGAAGCCTAAAGATTGCCGCAACATTATTGGCACTAAGTGGATCTTCAAGAACAAGCAAGATGAACATGGTATCGCTGTAAGGAACAAGGCACGGTTAGTGGCCCAAGGATTTTCTCAAGTCGAAGGCATCGATTTTGGAGAAACTTTTGCACCGGTTGCAAGACTCGAATCGATACGCATTCTTATCACTTATGCTTCTCACCATGGTTTCAAATTGCAGCAAATGGACGTAAAAAGCGCCTTTCTTAATGGTCCCTTGCAAGAACTTGTGTATGTTAAACAACCCCCGGGTTTTGAAAACCCAACCATCCTCACCACGTCTATGTCTTGGACAAAGCTCTCTATGGCCTTAAACAAGCCCCCCGTGCATGGTACGAGCACTTGAGAGAGTTCTTGGTAGACCGTGGATTTGAGGTTGGGGTAATCGATCCCACTCTTTTCACTAAAAAGGTTAATGGTGAACTCTTCATTTGTCAACTATATGTCGATGACATTATCTTTGGTTCTACTAACCGTGTGTTCAATGATGAGTTTTCCAAGTTAATGACCGACAAGTTCGAGATGTCCATGATGGGTGAACTCAAGTTCTTTCTTGGCTTTGAGATAAGGCAATTGAGGGAAGGGACCTTCATATGTCAAGCCAAGTACATTCAAGATATGATCAAGAAATTCAAAAGTCTTGGACTTAATGGTGTGACTACTCCTATGCAAACCAAGTGCCACCTCCAACTCAACCCCGACGGTAAAGAGGTAGACCAAAAGGAGTATCGTTCTATTATTGGGTCTCTTCTTTATTTATGTGTGTCTAGGCCCGATATCGTTTTAAGCGTTGGAGTGTGTGCTCGTTATCAAGCCACGCCTAAGGAAAGTCATTTGATGGCCGTGAAGAGAATCTTCAGATATTTGGTTCATACCCCTTGCTTTGGGTTGTGGTATCCCAAAGATGGCACCTTGTCTCTTTGTGGATATACTGACTCCGATTGGGCGGGCGACATTGATGATAGGAAGTCCACATCCGGGACGTGTCAATTTTTTGGAAGATCTTTGGTGAGTTGGTCCTCGAAGAAACAAATTTGCATCTCATTATCCACGGCGGAGGCCGAGTACGTCGCTGCCGCAAGCGGATGTACTCAACTTCTTTGGATGCGGCAAAGTTTAAAGGATTACGGTGTCCTCTTGGACAAAGTGCCGCTTTTATGTGATAATGAGAGTGCCATCAAAATTGCATACAATCCGGTGCAACATTCAAGGACCAAGCACATTGAGATTCGTCATCACTTCATCCGCGATCACGTGGCACGAGGAGATATTGATCTATCATATGTTGGTACAAGGGATCAATTGGCGGATATCTTCACGAAGCCCCTTGATGAAGCCCGTTTTTGCTACTTGAGGAATGAGCTCAATATCATAGATTCTCGGGCCTTGGCTTGAACTCCGTACACTCACTCCAACGTTTAAGGCTTTATTAGACCTAGAGGTACGCATGGATTTAGGGGGAGTGTTTTCCTAATACGTTGGACTCCTCCTCCCCCTAATATGCATATAGTGACATATCATTGCTAAAACTTCAAATTAAATATAATTTGTGAGCTTCAATGTTGAGATGTAGTTATGGACCCAAGATATATCTTCGCGGTACCATGCTACAACTCATACACGGTGGCCTCGGCTACCAACACTCTTTTTCTTTGGACTCTATTTGGTTTTATTTTCGATTCTCACTTGCATTGTCTTTGGCTCTTTTGGGAAAACACACTCTTGGTTGGTCTTCTCTTGTGCTTTTTGATTCTTGCAACTTGAGTGTGTCTTCTTTTTCAGTTTGAGTGTCTATCCTAAGCCTTTCACTATCTTTAAACATGCTTTTCCCCACTCATGTCCCCTTTTGTTTCTTGTTCCTGGAGTTTTCGGGTTTGAACGGAAATCTCCGAGCCTTACTCGGAAATCTCCGGTCCACCAGAGAATTTCGAGACTAAGTCCATTCAAAAAATCAGAACTGAACTGTGATGATTATTGACCGGAAATAGTTCCGGAAATTTTCCGAGCTGCGATTTTTCGGCACCTAAGTCCTTTTCAATTTCGGCACTGACCTGAGGCGAAGCTGAATTAGAGCCGGAAATCTCCGGGGTCCGGAAATCTACGGTCCGATGTCCGGAAATCTTCGAGCGTGCTAGAGTTTTCCAGGGCTAAGTCCGAATCTGGAAATAGCCCCGGAAATCTCCGGGACCCGGAGATCTCCGAGCCTCAGTCCGGAGATTTCCGGTTCAAATTTTCCTGTCTATATAAGGGCACGGGTGGACCGGCCGGTTCGGCCAGTTCATCCACCCCGTGCCCTATTCCTCTCTCTCCTCCGAAAATCTCCAAACCTTCCGTTCCTTGCTGCGAGTGGATCATTCGAGGGTTTCTCGCGTGCTTTGGGGATCTTCTTCTCCTCTCGAGGGCTTCGATATCGTCCGCACGCTTTCCGCGATGTCTTCCGATAACTCCTCGTTTTTCAAATCTAGGACGAAACTAGTTTTCGTTTAACCTAGCCGATTTAGGAGGTTGTTGCTTGTTTCCTTTGGTAGAATCGCTCCCGTTGGCATGCTCTACACTCCACGTACACAGATCTGTTTTTCGTTCATAGATTTTGTTCAAATCTGTCAAAATTTTGTGTAGACCGGAAATCTCCGAGTCAGACTCGGAAATCTCCGGACCCCGGAGATCTCCGAGTCAGACCCGGAAATCTCCGGCCTACTCAGAATCAAATCAGCTAAGGACAGAAACTGTGTTTGCAAAAACTTCTCTAGTACGTTCCATTTTCATTCTCGGACATGAGTGCTTACCCCATATGCTTTCCATCCTCTCTATGCTGTGTGTTTGTAGGTTCCACCCCTCGAGGCTGTTTCAAGCAAATTTCTACACGTGGAAGAGGCAAACCAGTTCATTCTCGCCCTCCCAGTGGGTCCTCAAGTGAAGATAGCACACCTGCTGAGTCTGCAGCCCCTCTCAGGAGAGCCACAAAGGCAGTTTTCGCAAGTGGCGAAGTGAGCTCTCCTACAATGTGGAGTCTGATGATCCAAGTACTTTTGCACTGAGATGGCATGGCTCTACAGGGAAGTATATCAGAAGTTCTCAATTGACAAGCCCATCTGTCCCATGAAGTGGATTGACTTTGACACATTAATGAAGAAGGCTGATTATTTTGGTGGTGTTGTCAAGGTATGTGGACTTCTGGGTTTGGAGCACTTGATGAGGACTGGGTGCAACTACAGCGTATCTCTTATCCATCAGTTCTATGCTACAGCGGTGTTTGACTCCTCAGAGGATATTGGGATGATCTGGATGTCTGGCAGGCAGCGCTTGACTTCCTCTTTCCGAGAGTTTGCTCGGATTCTTGGCTGTCCCTTCAGTGGTTTGTCTGTTCCAGCTGGCGCCCGCATGCATGTCCATGGCATGTCTTACAACAAACATGTCATGTCTGATCTTTACCAGCCTGGAGGAAGGATTGGCTCTCAGAATGGTCTCCTCCCTACTTATGATATTCTGCTTCGAATGTTCCGTTGGACCATTGCTCCCATTGCAGACAATGTGGACAATATTGCTAGGGCTCTAGTCAACTTGATGGACAAGGCTCATGCGGCCTATCTTGGTGAGTATGAGGTTGAGCAGGAGGTCTACAAAGTGGATGTCATGGATTTCGTTTTCCAGGAGATGTCTCTAGCAGTTTTTGAGAGGAAAGTTCCTCCATATGCTCCCTATGTGATGTTACTCATCAAGGGGCTCTACAAGCTTTCTGAGCAAGACGGAGATGATTTTGATGCAGCCTTTGGTACTCAGCCCCACAAGGCAGCCCTGCTTATCCAGAAATCTGCTCACCTTGTTCAACAACAAGCCACCATGCAAGACATCAACGAGGATGAGATTTTTGGTTGTCCTTCTCGGGTTCCCTCCAATCCTAACATCACGAAAGCTGCCAAGAAGAGTCTCCCATGGGTAGTTCGAGCTATTGAGAAAATCATGAACATGAACTGTTGCATTCACAGTGAGAACTACTCCATCTACTCTCAGAACCATCGCATTATGAAGCGCCAAGAAGAGATGATGGCTCATATGAAGATGCCTGCTCCGAAGCACCCTTTGAAGCATGTGGTTCCTTTCAAGGATTGGAATGCTGATGGACTCACTTTTGATTGGGATGATGCAGTGCCAGACGACAACGATCTTGAGTATGATGATGATGCTGAGGAGGACGAGGATGATGAAGCAGAGCAGGATTCCGACTCTTGAGTCATGGGACGTTAGTGGAACCTCCTTCCTTTTTGGTATCTTGATGCCAAAGGGGGAGAAGTATCTCTAGGACTCTCGGGATTTGCATGGGTTGGGAGCACTTCCTTCTTTTCGTTTTGTTTTGTTTCTTTTAAGTGCTCCCTATTTTCGTGACTTTTTAGTTTCTTCATGTGTGTGAGACATGAGTACCGTTAAATTCTGTATTGTAATAACTCTATTGTCTAAGTTTGTTGCTTCCTGTATGTATTGTGTATTTGTGTGTTTTGTAAAATCTAGGGGGAGTGTTAATCCTAAGGAACGTGCACTTTGTATTCCAAAAATATCCTAAAAATAGCGCACTCACTTAGGGGGAGCTCCGTCGATATTTTGCAAATCCGTTCTCCTTTCGTGTTGTCATCATTCGCCAAAAAGCGGGAGATTGAAAGTGCATTCTATGCACTCCCAGATTTTGGTGACTAATGACAACACAAAAGGTATTCTAATGTTTGTGATGAAGCTTGCAGGTTCTTTTACAGGTCGCTTGATAAAGAGGAACACTTACTTGGCCTAAGTTTCATTTCTACTTCACTTGGTCTTTCTTCAGGATTTCAGTCAGGAGATATCCGGGGTTCGGAGATTTCCGGTCCCCAGACCGGAGATCACCGAGCCAATCAAGTTTTTCGCTAAGTCTCAAATCAGAATGCGTACTGACTCCAACTCAGGCTGAGCCGGAAATGCTCCCGGAGATTTCCGGCGCTCGGAGATTTCCGAGCCCCAGTCCGGAGATCTCCGAGTGACAGGGGAAATTCAACCAAGTCCAGAACTCAATTGCGTACTGACACCAGCACAAGCTGAGCCGGAAATGCTCCCGGAGATTTCCGGCGCTCGGAGATTTTCGAGCCCCAGTCCAGAGATCTCCGAGCGCCAGAGATTTTTCGACCAAGTCAAGAAGCTAAATCAGTACTGATCCAGAGCCAAGTTCTACCGGAATTTCTACCGAAAATTTCCGGAGTCCGGAGATCTCCGGTTACATCCCCCGGTCATTCAGATCCAGCTGAAATCGTAGGGGTAGATCTTTTCTGGAATCCCGCAGGGCAACGTCGCCCGACGGTATAGCTTTGGTGGAGAGAGGGGGCAAAACGGGCGGAGAAGCAACTCGGCCGGCCTGTTATACAATTAATTGTATTTTCTGTAATTAATCCAATTAATATGCCTTGCTATATAAAGGGGGGAGGGGGTGTGCATGCACCTTGCCTCCCCCATGTGGGACTAAAGGAAAAAGGAGGGGAGGGGGGTTCGACCGGCTCTCCTAGTCCAAATTGGACTAGGGGCCCAAGCCCCCTTCCTCCTTGGTTGGTGCGGCTCCCTCTTGGGCCCTCTTAGGGCCCATGTAGGTGGGCTGCCCCTTTTTCCCTTTATTATTTAATAATTAAATTAATATAAAATATAATTAATTCATAATTAACATATTTAAATACTATTTAATATCCTGTGACTCCGAAACATTTTCTGAACCACCCGAACATATTTCGGACATTCTCGGACCCGGAACTCCTTCCGGACCACCGGAACTCTTTCCGGATCATTTCTCTCTCCCCAATCAAATCCTATATTATTTCAGAACCTTCTCCAGGTGTCGTCAAGACCTTAAGTTTGTTACGCTACAGTTCGAGAACACTCCAGACATGGTCGAGACACTCCGCTCACCAATGACCGCCAGGGATACCTGGACGCATATGACGGCCACTGTGCATTCTACGAATATCGTCTTTGAACCATAAACATGATATTCATTCCCTTTGTTTCTATGATACTACCTTGTCCGAGATATGATCGAAGACATCCGATGCCCTTGTTGTATCTCGTTACCGACAAAGGTTATTAACTCGTCTGTGATATTACATCTCCATGACCTAGTCATAAGCTGCGCAGCTATATAGATGCAATCTCACCGAGTGGGCCCAGAGTATCTTTCCATTACAAGAACGAACAAATCCCGCTCTTGATCCTTACGTCTCAACATACTCTTTCGGGATACCCAAGATGGACACCGTTGTTGTCATGCTATATAAGATAAAACGTTGATGCTCTCAAAGTATCCCTACGAAGTAGCAATAAGTACGGTCTCACGGTCTAAGGAATAAGCTATCATTTTACTCATCTATTGCAAATGAAAAACATCGTAATACGATCTTATTACAATACTTTACGTATGTCCATCACCTTATTCTACTAATAAGATGACCCCATTGTCAACCGACGTCATTGTCCTTGGTCGGAAATCTCGATCAACTGTTACCCAATAGACTAGTTTATATAGAGCCTCACTAGGGACTTTGTTGTCTATGTATCACACGTGCATTAATAATTCCAATTAATACAGTTATAGCATAATAAAAAAACCTATTATAAACTTATGAGATAATGCGATAAATACTACTTATTTATTTGCCTTAAGGGCATATCTCCTTCAGTCTCCCACTTGCACTAGAGTACAAATAAACTAGCTGCATTTTACTTCTTCAAAAACCCCTTATCAAATAAGCGTTGTATGGTAATGCTTGCTTGTGGAAGAGTGTTACTCTGACAATCAGTACAATACATAATTGTGCTTTCTTTTGCGATATATTGATATTAACTTGTTTGATATCAACATGTTATCTAATAACATATATACAAATACCGTAACTAAGTGAGACTTCTTTTTCCCAGCGCTTACTTTGATTCTGTTAACCAGATAATTGCCTTGAAAACACACTTAGTCATAGAGAGCTCCTTGTAACAATTATAATCTCGCGATATCTATATATATTTTCATAACTATGTAGAAAAACTTGACACTCCAATGTCAATCTAATAACTAATATACTTCTAATTCCAGTAAATTCTAAATTTACTTTTCCAACTGTTCTTCTTCTAAGAACATCGGTCATATTTCATCGAGTAGAAAATATGGTTTCTGTATGATGTCTAATATCACATAATAGACCAACATGTCATACAACCACTATTACCGTGTGTCATTACTCTTAATTATTAATTGGATTTCCAAGGACCATCCTTTGGTTTTAATCTATTCTGACTCCTCAGATATAATCCAAAACAACTCGACTAACTATTTAAAATTCCCGTTCTATTCCAAATAGACACTAACTTTCAAATAGTTTCACAACTTTATCTTTCTAATTAATTCTACTGGTATAATTCACAGTGTGTCATTTACACAAGAAGAATTCGGCTCCCACTCAAAATATGTCTCCACACATTTGAGAACACGAGCTCCCACTCAAAATATGTCTCCACACATTTGAGAACACGAACTCCCACTCAAAATATGTCATCTACATATATGAGGGTCTAAGCTCCCACTTAAATTCATAATTTATTTCGACATTTTGGTCAAACCAAAATCATTGATCTCCTATCAATTCAAATACAAACTACAGTATTATATTAATACAAATCCCAAATCCCACAGACTTCAAGCATGTCTACATTAATGTAGTTAACAAATTTGATTATGTCCAAGACACTTTTCTTGACAAAACATGCTTCCATGTCTTTCTTATAATTACATTTATCATATAACACTTTATATGATGATTAAATAATCTTATTCCCCTAATAAGAATTATAGCAACAATTACTGTTTTAATCCTTTCAAATGTAACTTGGATTTTCGGGCTCAAAAAGCCTTTGTTCATATTCTGATATTTTCTCAACTTTCTTTGTTTTCATAAGGTGCACCTTGATCTGTCAACAAGATCTCAAACACTTAATATTATTTTGTGACCTGACAACAATATTAAATATAATAACACTTTATTTAGAAGCTTCTTTTATGAAAATATTGTGATCTTCACGAAGAGGATTGCAAGCAGAAAACAATTTTCTAGTCTCCTTCACTCTTAATAATTAAATTTTCATTTGTAGACATATACCTTTTGGAACACTTTCCAATATTCTACTTTTATGAATATAGGTCCAACCCCTTGTTTCAAGCTTCTGATTTTTTTCCATTAACCATAATTAGAAAAATCACATTTTCCTTGGAATTATATACACAACAACATAAGTTTTGTTTCTATTGGGTTTTGGAATATACTCTCATCCAATGTGAGTAATCTACAAAGAACTATTCATGTCTATTCTGAATTATCGTATAATCATCTATATAACGATACTATTGTCGATCAGACGAATTATTGATGAAAAACATCTATTTTCTAAAGTGGACATCGACTATAATGTTTCAAACATATTAAAAGATTCTAAGGCAGATTCTGAAAGACCACACTTTATCTAAAATAGAGTATGATTATAATATTTCACATATCACTATATCTAATATTATAATATTGTGAAACGAATTTCCACAAGTCTTTTGTGTTGAAACCATAATTCAAAAATATTGTCCTTTGATCGAATATTGCGAATACAATATTCACTAATCTTTCTTCTGAAAAACCCCATTTGATCTTTTATCAAATTAATTTCAGACTCATGATTTATTATGCAAATACACTTATTTACCAATGATCATGCAAGAATTCGGATCAAGAAAAATTCACCATATATTTAATTTAATAATCATTCGAAATGACTCTTAATTAATTTTCTTTCGTATTGACACTTCAATACAAAATAAACTTAATCAATTCGGCACATGTAATACTTAAATAGATCAAAAATATCTATTACTTCTTACATTGTCTTTATGATTAAATTCGATGGTGTTTGTTCTAGTACCAAAAACTTTTATTCCTAGGACACATAATTTTATCATTCCTACTATTATGAATGTTGTCATACATGTAAATGTAATTGAGATGTGAAAACTTTATTCATAATATAAAACAAATATCTTGTTCCATAACATAAAACATTTGAACTTGTCTTATTACATTTATGAATAACTCCGTCTTATAACAATCAAGACACTAAACACACTTTCTCACTATTACAAAAAGGTCTTATAAAAAACTATTAATGATAACTATGATAACTTGAGGACGTGAACACCAATGGCCATCAACTTCCTTGATCACCATCTTCAGCGCCAGGTCACATCATATTTCGCCGCATATATGTGATAATCAGGACCTGTTTCACAAACAGAACAAGTATCAAATACTTTATCATATATCAAGAGGCAAAACATTCATAATTATGTATATATCAAATATACACCTGTAGCATCGAAGATTTCTCCTTCGATGGAATCAACTTTCAGAGATTTGAACTCCGACACGAACTTATAGAAGTTCATATTGTCGGCCTTCAAAATGTACTCGTGCACATGCTTCTCATAGCTTGGAGGCAGAGATATCAGTACAGTCTGAATGGTACAAGAATCCGCCATCCAGTAATCGAATACATTTGTCAGCTGGAAGTAGATGTCATACAATCTCTTCAAATGAGTCTTTAGACTGGTATGCTCCTCCATATGAATGGTCTGGAACATTCTAAGCTGCCTGAATTGCTCATGCCTCAATTTATCTTTGAAGTGCGTCTTTATCGCATCAATCATGACATATGGCTCCTTGTGTCGAAACAACTCTTTCAACTCAGGCTCTAGGCATATGGTCATGGTGATCTCCACTTCTATGAATATGTATCGACACCTACGGAATTTATCTTCCTCCTCCTCGCTAGCAGAATCATCTGGTCTTTCTCCTAATGCTTAATCAAGGACATACAGGATGTTGTTTTGTTCGAGAATGTTTCTAAAACCAATATACAGCTGATGAAGTTGGACCCGTCGGCTTCTAAGGTAGAATCCGGGCTGTTGAGAAAGTAACCGAAGTATAGTTCCGTAGTCTACAGATGTGATCGCAAAAGAGGTAAGGTAAATTTTATAATACATGTGAGTTTTAGTTTATAATCATATTATGAAACACACTCCACTAAAATTATTATCTCTAAAATAATAATAGCGATTACACGACCCCCATTCACCACACTACCCCCGATCGTCACGGCCGGTAGCACAGCTTCAAAGGTGGACATAAAATGTTGATCACAACAATTCTGTGACTCGTGCTCAATCTTTCGATCTTCCCGTGTTCCGAGGCCATATCTGCATATGCTAGGCTCGCCAATCAAACCTCGAAAACCCTGCGCGTGCAACATGGCTTACACCCACTGTATGCGAACGACGATATGTCTGGCACCCGATCGTTACGGCCTGCCTCATAACGTAGAACTTTCTTGGTGGTGCGCAACGAGGGAGAACACAATTTTGGTATTTGTTAGGGATCATCCTATTTAAGATGCTACAGTTGTATATCTAACATATAAGCAATCAATATGATGCACACACAACAACACAATATCAACATAAAGTAATGAAGTGCGATGTGACATGGTCGATGCGCCTGGACCTCCATGGCGCCATGTGCCTGGCCCCGGGCGCCCCGCATGGTTCCGAGTCTTCGGTGCCCTCCATTGCCTCTGACAGTACGAGTAATATCAAACATACCGTAACCATGTCACACAAAATAACGCCTCTGCAAAACAAAGTTAGACGTCTCTACCTTTATTTAGTTTTGCAAGTTTTACGTGGCATATAGGCTTATTCGTAAGAGAACCGCTTCCCTACCTACGAACTTTGTACCACAACGTCGATCATGTAATTGCATGTTTAAGCATCCCTTTCGAGCCCTCCATTGAAAATGCTTTGTCGACTAAAGAGAGAGAAACAGACACCCGCCAGCCACAGATATGGTGCAAGCCGTATGCTAGTAGTGGAACCAGTCTCACGTAAGCGTACGCGTAAAGTCTGTCCGGGCCGCTTCATCAACTCAATACCGAAGGCATCGCAAGTGCACGCTGGAGCGTAGAAAATATAAGAAAAGACGTCCTCATTCAACATGAGTGCTAACCATACCAGCAGTACTACGCATACATCGGCTCTGATACCACTGAAGGGGTTCCGGTGCAGAAAACAATAATTTTTCTAGCGTATGAACACCCTAACTAGTCAGGATCTATCTATCTAGTACATGCGATAACGGTGGCGGAACGGGTTACATTACCTCCATGTAGACCGATAGCGGGGATTACGATCTTGCACAAGCGTTGACGATGAAGTCGTACGTAGCCGACCTCGAGGTCGTGGAGAACTAGCCGAGACAATGTAGACGATGACGCCGGGGTGTTGATGATGACCTGCGTCGATGGGCGTCGGGCGGTGGCGAGGCGCCGGCGGCAGGGCAGCGACAAGGTTGCTGGGTGGGCGAGACGACGTCACCCAGGCTCCTCAAATGTGGCGTCTCCGAGCACTCGCAAACATCCGGAGCTTAACAACAACCCCCCGGTCATTCAGATCCAGGTGAAATCGCAGGGGTAGAACTTTTCTGGAATCCTGCAGGGCAACGACGCCCGACGGTATAGCTTTGGTGGAGAGAGGGGGCAAAACGGGCGGAGAAGCAACTCGGTCGGCCTGCTATACAATTAACTGTATTTTTCTGTAATTAATCAAATTAATATGACTTGCTATATAAAGGGGGGAAGGGGTGTGCTAGCACCTTGCCTCCCCCATGTGGGACTAAAGGAAAAAGAAGGGGAGGGGGGTTCGGCTGGCTCTCCTAGTCGTCAAGACCTTAAGTTTGTTACGCTACAGTTCGAGAACACTCCAGACATGGTAGAGACACTCCGCTCACCAATGACCGCCAGGGATACCTGGACGCATATGACGACCCCCGTGCATTCTACGAATATCGTCGTTGAACCATAAAAATGATATTCATTCCCTTTGTTTCTACGATACTACCTTGTCCGAGCTATGATCGAAGACATCCGATGCCCTTGGTGTATATCGGTACCAACAAAGGTTATTAACTCGTCTGTGATATTACATCTCCATGATCTAGTCATAAGCTGCGTAGCTATATTGATGCAATCTCACCGGGTGGGCCCATAGTATCTTTCCATTACAAGAAGGGTCATTTAATGGATTGCCCCTAGCAGACTTCTCAGACTCAGTTTTGCCCCTAGTTGCGAATCGTCCTCAGTTTTGCCCCTAGTTTGTTCGCATGTACTAAGGTTTGCCCTCAACGGTAAGTTTGAAATCTATTCCGTCTGAAGGCGTTACTGACAGTGGATCCGCAATTTAGAGGAGAGACCAACTTGGTGCAGTTCTTACAGGTGGGCCCGCCCAACCTTCTCATCCCCTATCTGTTCGTGCGCGCTGACGTTTTGTGCTTCGCCACCACATATTTTATTATTTCAGGAAAATGTTTGGATTTTCGAATTTTGAAATACGATTTGAACTGTGCAAATTTGAATTTCAAGTTTGAAAAATTAGAAAATTTGAAAAAATTTCCAGGTGTTTCTAATGATATAGGAAACAACTTTGCCAACGTTTTTTCAAATTCTTGTGTCGTTTGGCCTGTGTAAAAAAGACAAATTTCTAAATCTGACATCTAGATCGGAGATGAACATTGTAAATTTGAAAAAGCCAACTTTCGAATTTAAGTGTGAAAAAAATCTCCGATGTTGCCAATGCTATCGGAAACAAATTTGCCAAAACGATTTTCCAAATTCTGATGCCGTTTGACCTATGTAAAAAAGATAAATTTCTAGATCTGAGATCTCGTGTAGAATTCGAAAAAAGTCAACTTTCGAATTTAAATGTGGTAAAAATCTCCGATGTTGCCAAATATATAGGAAACAACTTTGCCAAAATGATTTTCCAAATTCTTGTGATGTTTGGTCTGTGTAAAAAAGACAAAATTCTAAATCGGATATCTAGATCGACAAAACTGCAGAATTTAAAAGAAGTCAACTTTCGAATTTAAATGTTAAAAAAATCTCCGATGTTGCAAATGATATCGTAAACAACTTTGCCAAAGTGATTTTCCAAATTCTTGTGACGTTTGTCCGTGTAAAATAAAAAAATCGTAAAACATTTTGCTATACGTGAGTTGATTAGTTGCTGGCTAGCTCGTATACGTGAACGCCGCAGTGCTCGATTCACCTGCGTTCGATCTCACTTTCCACTCTATCGTTCTCAGAATGAACCAAGTATCCTAATGGGCAAAGTGTTACGCGAGAGAGAGGATTTATCCACGATTACAAGCGGGCAGCACCGTTGGACTATCGTCGAACAGACTGAGTGCGCGATCTGAACATGCCAATGTTGGCATCAACATGTTCCAACCGATTCCCAACTAATTGGGAAGAAATGTTTATATGTTTGTTTGCAGAACAAGATGTTCTACAACTTCCAAGTTATATGTATTTGCTAGTTTTGAACTTCCTCTGTCGTGTTTTCATGAAAAACTGATCTAGTCCGACCTTTCAGTCCATTTTATCGTGCTCACTATGAGCCGAGCGTTCTAATGGGTATGTTTTTATGCATTAGAGAGTGCTTCTTCGACTACCACGAGCGAGTGGAGCCGTCAAACTACTGTCGAACACCTTGAGGGCGCGATCTTGTCATGGTCATATCGGCATCAGTATAGCCATTATCATATCATAGTTTGTGATAATGTTCCTATATTCAACACATATGCAGCATATGCTTGTCATGGTATGGGAAACAACATCGCCGAAGCAATTTTAAAAATTATTTTTAGAAATATCATTTTCCATTTTTAAGTGCTAAAAATGACATTTTTTGTGAAGCAAGTACATAAAGTATGGTCCAAAATGACACTCATTTAATTTTCACAAAGGGTAGTACATATTTGATGGATAATCTCTAAATATGAGAATTTTCCTTACATTCCATCTAAATTTCCTTCTTTAATTAACTTTATGTCAATTTTCCGAAAGTAATTCAAATTTGAACTACAACTGTGTGATTGTTTGCTCTGAAATTGTTACAAAAATAATTTTAAGTTACACAAGTAGTGCTTACAACATAGAACCATCGATATTTTTTGAAAGTTCGACCACCTTAGATGAATAGCCATGGCCACCATTTTGACCATTTTTAGAAAGAAATGAGAAAAAGTGAAAAATACTCAAAAAAATAAACCCTTTGGCATGGAGTCCTTTTATGTGTATTACTTTGTAGGAAAAATGATAAAACTTGAGTTTTCACAAACTTTTCAAAACAATGCTTCACAAAAATATCAATCATCTACAAACATGTATAAGTTTCAAGCCAAATGACCAATGTATGGCCATTATCGTATCATAGATTGTGATAAAGTTCCCATATTCAGCACATATGTGTGCCATGCTATGGGAAACAACGTCGCCGAAGCGATTTTTAAAATTATTTTAGAAATATCATTTTCCATTTTTAGGTGCTAAAAATGACTGTTTTTGTGAAACAAGTACATAAATGTGGTCCAAAATGACACCCATTTAATTTTCACAAATAGTAGTACATATTTTATGGATAATCCCTAAATATGAGAATTTTCCTTGCTTTATATCTAAATTTCCTTATTTAATTGACTTTATGTCAATTTTTCGAAAGTAATTCAAATTTGAACTACAGCTGTGTGATAGTTTGCTCTCAAATTGTTACAAAAATAATTTTAATCTACACAAGTAGTGGTTACAACATAGAACCATTGATATTTTTTGAAAATTCGACCACCTTAAATGAATAGCCATGCTCTCCATTTTGACCATTTTTTGAAAGAAATGAGAAAAAGTGAAAAAATACTCAAAAAATAAAACCCTTTGGCATGGAGTCCTTTTATGTGTACTAGTTTGTAGGAAAAATGATAAACTTGAGTTTTCACAAACTTTTCAAAACAATACTTCACAAAAATGTCAATCATCTACAAACATGTATAAGTTTCTAGCATAAAATCAATGTATGGCCATTATCGTATCATAGTGTGTGATAAAGTTACTATATTCATCACATATGTGTGCCATGGGATGGAAACAACGTCGCCGAAACGATTTTTAAAATTATTTTTAGAAATATCATTTTTCAATTTTTAGGTGCAAAAAATGATATTTTTTGTGAAGCAAGTATATAAAATATGGTCCAAAATGACGCCCATTTAATTTTCTCAAAGATTAGTACATATTTGATGGATAATCACTCAATATGAGAATTTTCCTTACATTCTATCTAAATTTTCTTCTTTAATTGAATTTATGTCAATTTTCCGAAAGTAATTAAATTTGAACTACAACTGTGTGATTGTTTGCTCTCAAATTGTTACAAAAATAATTTTAAGGTACACGAGTAGTGGTTACAACATAGAACCATCGATTTTTTTTTGAAAATTCGACCACCTTATATGAATAGCCATGCTCACCATTTTGACCATTTTTAGAAAGAAATAAGAAAAAGTGAAAAAATACTCAAAAACATAAACCCTTTGGCATGGAGTACTTTTATGTGTACTAATTTGTAGGAAAAATGATAAACTTGAGTTTTCACAAACTTTTCAAAACAATACTTCATAAAAATGTCAATCATCTACAAACATGTATAAGTTTCAAGCCAAATGGCCAAAGTATGGACATTATCGTGTCATAGATTGTGATAAATTTCCCATATTCAGCAAATATGTGTGCCATGTTATAGGAAACAACGTTGCCGAAGCGAATTTTAAAATTATTTTTAGAAAATTATTTTCCATTTTTTAGGTGCTAAAAATGACATTTTCTGTGAAGCAAGTACATAAAATATGGTCCAAAATGACACATCCACTAAGTTAATGAAACACCTGGGTGGTAAGTGGTTGTATGTTTATGTTGAGTGGCTACTCAGGTCCATGTCTATGGTTCCTGGAGTATGTACACTTGTGAATGGCCACCCAGGAACCGAGGAATCTGAAGAACTCCGAGTGACGATTGCTTCAAGTGCAGCCATTTCCATATGGGCTCTGGCTTGATCAATTATGTTGCATGGACACTCTTCGGCTTGACAAGCAGATGTAGGGGGATGTTAGGTGGAACGGGTCAAGCCAGAGTGGGAGGGAAAATGCTTCTGAAAGATCTCGTCTCATTCTCCTCCTTTCCTTATCACAAATGGTGTGTAAAGGATAAATTGGGTTGGATGGGTACAATGGTGAACGTGCACAACCTCTGCAGAGTGTAAAACTAAGTACTTAGCCGTGTCCCCGGTACGGACAATTTGGGCAGCTGATCACGGACGTCAACGGAGGATTCTATCATACCAACTTCAGAAATAAAACTTGATGGGTGAACAAGGGAAGATGAGATTTATGGTTTTCATGCCATACTTGTCTTGATTTCAAGAAACGTGTTTTTCAAAAGAGTAAGGAAAATTGGCTTTATGCAAATTAGCCTTGAACTCCACCAGCCAAATATGCATATAGGCTTTAGAGTTATTCCATTAAGTGTCCACCATAGTGTCACTTGCCAGACTCCATTTTTAATGGAATCTGACCCACGTTGTTGCAATATTTTTCTTATTGCAGATTTGATCAGATGACGAGTGAGGTTTCGTTAAAGGTTTCGAGTCTACAACCAACATGTTTTCGCCTGTGGCAGCATGAAAGTTGTAGAGACTCACTGCTATTATATTTCCGCTGTGTACTTTTCAATGCTAGCTTTATGCTATGCAACTTGTATCAAATATTTTGTAATTCTGGATCATCGATGTAATAAAATTGACGCTTTGTTGTGATATTACATCGTAAACTGTGTGTGCAAATGAATCGATCCAGGGATTTGCACTATACACAGGTATTTGCCTTATTTAAAGTGCAGGTACGCTACAGATGGTATCAGACCATTGTGTTGCCTGTAGGTTCGAAACCCCTAGGATTGGACAGAGATCAAAAGCCAAATGTTTTTATTACACTAGATTACAAACTTAAAAATTTTACCTTTCTATTTTTACATTAAATTTCTTGTCTTGAACAATTTACCTTTTTATTTTAATTCTAATACTCTTTCCTTTTCAAAAATTTAGATGGGAGAGTACACTGAGACCGCATATGCTGGAGTTCTGTCAGGTTTCATCTTTGGGAGGCAGCTGTCCAGGTTGACAAGTCAATTGATGCTACCACCGCCCTATTTCTGAGGAAGGAAAGAGGAGACCGACATACCTAATGTGACACGTTGGGAAATCCGCACCATCATGACCCCAGATCCCACGATGCCAAACTTTGAGCCCGTGGACTATGTCACCTACTACCCAGAGTCGATTGAGGGAGTGAACGTAGCTATGGTGGATTTAATGGCTCGTTTGTGTTACAAGTATCACAACAAGCTAGCACCGGGATCGCCCTTCCGTGCTTTTGGGAAGAGGGATGCACATGGTCTCTCGATGGCTCACACGGGAAATCGCTTGGACCTGCCCATCATTAACAAGATGTTTGAAGACCTGGATTTCCTCATCAACTGTCTGACTAGAAAGGTTCAACAAGCTTATGACATCGCAGATAATGCCCGAGCCGTCATACACGCAAAAACCCAAGAACTCCAGACTTCTGAAACCCTTGTTGGCCATATGGAGGAACTCATCCATGACCTACACTTGCAGAACCTCGATAAGGATGAGCAGATTGCCAGACTTTGAGGCGCAACTCAACCCACCTCCACCACCGCCAGCAGCTGAAGAAGGGGATGACCAAGGTACTGGAAATGTGGCTGTACCCGCAGCTGTAAAGGAGGAAGGAGACCCCGAGGAGATGCCTTCTGAAGAGTCAATTGAGAAAGAAGTCACACCTGTGGCAAATAACCACACGATGAAGCGCAAGCGTGAGATCAAAGAGGAATGAATGAAGAAATCAAAACCACGTTAGAGGGACCACTATTTATCTTATTTAGCTTATCGTATCAATTTAGAGTATTGACCTATCAAATTGTGGTAGGGCAGCGCTGTTGATTTTATAATTAATTAATTATCCAAATAAGCATTTCATTAGCTTAAATGATTTTCATTTATTTTCAAAACATAAAATGATTTTCATGAATATATTTCTATATAAGAAATGAATTAAAACTAAAATCCTTTCTAAAGTTTTTATGAAGTTCCAATTGATTTATCTTGGTATAAAATATAATGGTGCACAAATTATTTTCAATTAATAATGAATACCTTATATTTCCCATTTCCTTCAAATTAGTTATATTTTGTTCTTTAATATTATGTCAAAATAAAGAAGAATGATTTCAGCAAAACAAGTTTAAAGAACTTAAATCCAAACATAATTGAATATGGGTATTTCATATAAATTATTTAGCCAAAATTAAAATTAATTAAACCCTAGTTTTAAATTAAACATAAAGTGTCAATTTTACATTTAATCAATATTTCGAAATTATTATTTTTGAAAAGTGTTCAAAACACTCCCATAATTGGTTTAACAGAAAGATAATAATTTTACAAATTTTTAGAATTTTGTTTGACCTCATTTGGACAACTAATCAAAAGTTATAAAAGAAAGAAATAAAACAGAAAAAGAAAAAGAGAAAACCCTGAAAGTGGGACCCACCTGTCACGGGGTCACCTTTCTTCAACCTCCAGCCGGAAAACTTGCCGAGAACGCCAGCGATTCCCTTCCTCCAAATCGCGCGATTAACGCCCCCAAATCCTCGGCTCTCCTGCCCCTACTTAAACCCTGCAAACTCTCTCTTCTTTCCCCCAGAAACCCTAGCTCCAACGCCCCCAGGCTGCTTGGATTTGAGCCACCATTGCCGCCGCCGTAATCTTCAAAATCCGGTGAGTACAAAGCCCCTCGAGCCCTTCCGCAACTCCCTCTCGACTCCCTGTCCAAGGGCGCATCCTCTTGACACCATCGGTGTTTTGTTTTTGTTCCAGAACGTCACGTTCTTCCTCGCCCGAAGAAAGCCGCCCGCGGGAGCAACTCCGGCGAGCAACCTCCGGTGCATCCGTGCACCCCATCATCGTCAACTTCGCCACCGAGTCCGCCACCTCTTCATCTGGGTATGATCAGTCTTCCCTTCCTCCCCTGGAGCGCGTAGAATGCGATTGCCGAGCCGGCGCCACCGTCGGCAAACGTGCTCCGGTGACCTTGCGCCGCCAGGCTTGGACCAACGCCCGAGATCCGTCCGATCGTAAATCAACGTCTGCGATTAGATCCTTGCGCTGAACGGGTACGGTCCAATCTAGACCGTCAGATCTGATCGAGCGATCCAGATCTATTCCACTTAACCACGTCAGCGCTGACGTGGCCTGCACAGTCAGCATCCGCGTCAGCGCCAGCGTGTAATTCCTTTTCTATTTTAAACTTAATTGGAAGTTTTGCAGAATAGTCCCTGTAATTAAAACATCTATAACTTTTTAACCACAACTCCAAATTTAATAATTTTTATATATTTCGAAAGCTCTTGACATGTAGATTATTTAGATCGGCCAAAATTCAAATTTGACTTAGTATAAAATATTCAAATTGCAAATGATGAATTTGAGTATATTTGTAATAACTTTAAATCTATAAATCCAAAAATTGCAAATAAAATTGTTTTAGAAACTTTAGAATATTAGTAAATTAATGCCACTGCTATAAAATATGTTTGAGTAATTTTTGAATGAATTCATAGTTATATATTTAATTTGAATGGTTTGACTATTTTAAACATAACTATTAATAAAAATATTATTTTTGATTAAAGTAAATTTCTATAAATTTAATTAAATACCCATGTCTATTAACACTATTTATTAAATTATATTATAAAAATTTAATCATAGAAAACTTTAATCTTATAATTATTCCTTTTATTATATTTTCCAAAATTAGAAATTAATAAAATTGCATTTATAAATTCATGCATATTTATAAAGAAATCACAAAAGTTATTTTTATGTTTCTTGTGATTAAAAATTTCATTTCATTCATAGCATATTTATTTTGTAGATATAATTCTCATAGGAAAACCCCTCTTCATTAGTTTTCTCTAAGTTAGAAATAATTTCAACTTATCATTTTTGTGATGTGCTACACTTAGACACTTAGTAATTTTCAACATGGAGCTGGAAGACCAATGAAGGACTTAGCCAAACGAGACTCCAGAAGAATCTCCAAGGAGTGGAAGCACTTAGAAGAAAGATCAAGAAGGAGTTCATGAAGACCAACCAGAAATATTTTCTAAGTCTTTCTCCCTCTTTCTTCTTTCTCCCTCCTTCTTCTGTTAGACTTCATGATGACTAAGTAAATCCAAGACCAGCCTCAAGGATACAAGAACCACCAAGTCTGAAGATTTATCAAGTCTATCAAAACTTCAATCAAGACATCATCAAGGGGAATATTACAAGTCTGGAGATGAAGCCTGGAGGACAACTACCTCTTTCTTCTATCTTTTCCCTCTTTCCTAATCTTGTCTTTCACATTTGACTTAAACAATTTTGATCATGATATTATCATCTTGAAGTTGTTGGATCCTAGCGGCATAGTGAGATGAAGCGGCTTGGAAACAAACCTTACATGTCCACGTACATGAGACCTGTTCCACAATTTAAGTGGCTGGCCGGGTGTCTGTCTCTCTCACTTTAGTGGATATCCAATGTACAAAGAGTTGATAATAATTGTTGATCACCTCGAAGAATAGAGCTAATAATTTTCTCTAAGTATTTTGCACATCAAGACTAAGCCATTAGAGTGCTTATTCAAGATGATATAAAACAAAATATTTTATTCAACTTATGACCTTAGCCCTTAGTCCTTTTGGACCAACCTATTTGCCTTGCATTAACTTAAAAGATTTTCATGGCATAAAAAAGCATTTCTAGCCCTTAGGAATATTTTGCACATCGTGCATAAACATATTTTCCTTAGAAAGTTTTATAAAACTTATTTATTCATCTAGTATGTGTTTGTATGCATTGTGGAGTTGTGCTTGCTGTTGATTGTTGTATTGTTGCTTTTCTATACTGTTAGATTGAACGTAGAGTCCCGAGTATCGCTGAAAAGAGTTGTGAACAACGACAACATTCAAAGGCAAGTGGCACACCTCATAAACTTCCTATTATTTTCTATATGCCTTACTTAGTGTATTTTTATATGCATGTGTAGGATAGTATTGCTATGATAAACCTTTGTAGAATTCCCTTACTCCTGTGTCTAGGTTCCTATATCATACTTAGCAGAAATATTGATGCTATGCAATGGATGAAAAGTTTTACAAAATGTTAAGTGACTACTCAGGGCTGTGCTCATGGTTGTCGTCGCCTAGGATGAATTTCTATTCTACTTAGGACCGTGAGCATGGTGGTTGTCAACCTGGGAGTACACATCCACTAAGTTAATGAAACACCTGGGTGGTAAGTGGTTGTATGGTTTATGTTGAGTGGCTACTCAGGTCCATGTCTATGGTTCCTGAAGTATGTACACTTGTGAATGGCCACCCAGGAACCGAGGAATCTGAAGAACTCCGAGTGACGATTGCTTCAAGTGCAGCCATTGCCATATGGGCTCTGGCTTGATCAATTATGTTGCATGGACTCTCTCCGGCTTGACAAGCAGATGTAGGGGGATGTTAGGTGGAACGGGTCAAGCCAGAGTGGGAGGGAAAATGCTTCTGAAAGATCTCGTCTCATTCTCCTCCTTTCCTTATCACAAATGGTGTGTAAAGGATAAATTGGGTTGGATGGGTACAATGGTGAACGTGCACAACCTCTGCAGAGTGTAAAACTAAGTACTTAGCCGTGTCCCCGGTACGGACAATTTGAGCAGCTGATCACGGACGTCAACGGAGGATTCTATCATACCAACTTCAGAAATAAAACTTGATGGGTGAACAAGGGAAGATGAGATTTATGGTTTTCATGCCATACTTGTCTTGATTTCAAGAAAAGTGTTTTTCAAAAGAGTAAGGAAAATTGGCTTTATGCAAATTAGCCTTGAACTCCACCAGGCAAATATGCAGATAGGCTTTAGAGTTATTCCATTAAGTGTCCACCATAGTGTCACTTGCCAGACTCCATTTTTAGTGGAATCTGACCCACGTTGTTGCAATATTTTTCTTATTGCAGATTTGATCAGATGACGAGTGAGGTTTCGTTAAAGGTTTCGAGTCTACAACCAACATGTTTTCGCCTGTGGCAGCATGAAAGTTGTAGAGACTCACTGCTATTGTATTTCCGCTGTGTACTTTTCAATGCTAGCTTTATGCTATGCAACTTGTATCAAATATTTTGTAATTCTGGATCATCGATGTAATAAAATTGATGCTTTGTTGTGATATTACATCGTAAACTATGTGTGCAAATGAATCGATCCAGTGATTTGCACTATACACAGGTATCTGCCTTATTTAAAGTGCAGGTACGCTACAGATGGTATCAGAGCATTGTGTTGCATATAGGTTCGAAACCCCTAGGATTGGACAGAGATCAAAAGCCAAATGTTTTTAATACACTAGATTACAAACTAAAAAAATTTACCTTTCTATTTTTACATTAATTTTCTTGTCTTGAACAATTTACCTTTTTATTTTAATTCTAATACTCTTTCCTTTTCAAAAATTTAGATGGGAGAGTACACTGAGACCACATATGCTGGAGTTCTGTCAGGTTTCATCTTTGGGAGGCAGCTGTCCAGGTTGACAAGTCAATTGAAGCTACCACCGCCCAATTTCCGAGGAAGGAAAGAGGAGACCGACATACCTAATGTGATACGTTGGGAAATCCGCACCATCATGACCCCAGATCCCACGATGCCAGACTTTGAGCCCGTGGACTATGTCAGCTACTACCCAGAGTGGATTGAGGGAGTGAACGTAGCTATGGTGGATTTAATGGCTCGTTTGTGTTACAAGTATCGCAACAATCTAGCACCGGGATCGCCCTTCCGTGCTTTTGGGAAGAGGGATGCACATGGTCTCTCGATGGCTCACACGGGAAATCGCTTGGACCTGCCCATCATTAACAAGATGTTTGAAGACCTGGATTTCCTCATCAACTGTCTGACTAGAAAGGTTCAACAAGCTTATGACATCGCAGATAATGCCCGAGCCGTCATACACGCAAAAACCCAAGAACTCCAGACTTCTGAAACCCTTGTTGGCCATATGGAGGAACTCATCCATGACCTACACCTGTAGAACCTCGATAAGGATGAGCAGATTGCCACACTTGAGGCGCAACTCAACCCACCTCCACCACCGCCAGCAGCTGAAGAAGGGGATGACCAAGGTACTGGAAATGTGGCTGTACCCGCAGCTGTAAAGGAGGAAGGAGACCCCGAGGAGATGCCTTCTGAAGAGTCAATTGAGGAAGAAGTCACACCTGTGGCAAATAACCACGCGATGAAGTGCAAGCGTGAGATCAAAGAGGAATGAATGAAGAAAACAAAACCACGTTAGAGGGACCAACATTTATCTTATTTAGCTTATCGTATCAATTTAGAGTATTGACCTATCAAATTGTGGTAGGGCAGTGCTGTTGCTTTTGTATTTCCCCGACTTTGGTGTGTTTCGTTTGATAAAAGAATTGTTCGATTTCTCAAAATAAGTTTGAAATTTTCATGTATGTATTTGCTTGTGTTTGAACCTTGTTGCTTGATGTTTGTTAGATGATGTTTGTAATGGATTACCTTGATTTTCGGTTGTGCATTAGAATGTTTAATTATCAACAAAACTTTTCTTTTAAGGGTGGTAGCCACCCAGATAATTCTAACCCAGCTGCCTGAAACCCAGAGATCCCAAACCATCTTTCTTTCGAGCCTCCCCAATCAGAAAATTCATCCCCTGCTAGTTTCCAGTTTCCATGTCAGAAATTTCATTTCTCAAAACATCCCGAGTTATCAGAATCATTCAAGCATTTGCTTTGTCTTTCTAGCCTCTCCGAATCTCGGGGACGAGATTCCTTTTAAGGGTGGTAGTCTGTAACATCCCAATATTTTGGAATGTTGAAAAATCACTAAAAATTTAAACTTTTGTTTTAGATTAAAATAAAACATTAAAAACATAAGAAAACCAACCATAAAAGACTTCATAGCAATTTCCAAATTGTTTATTATTTTAAATATCTCAATTAATCACTATTTTCATATGTTGTTTCAAGTTATGCATTTTATTATCCTTTCTATTTCTTAAAACCCCAATATGTAATTTGAGAAATGATTTACAAACTTTCAAACCATTTTCTTGTAATAAAAAGTTTCTTTATAAGTATTTGATTTCCACCACTTAGCCATAGCTATTCATAAATTAAAATAATACTTACAAATGTTCTTTTAAACTATTTAAAACACGGTCTATTTGCCAAATGGTTTTCATTCTTTTACCTTAGTTCAAAACATAGTTTTTGGAAATTACAAGTCTATAGTTTATAACTTTAAAACTTCTTAGATTTTATAATTAATTAATTATCCAAATAAGCATTTCATTAGCTTAAATGATTTTCATTTATTTTCAAAACATAAAATGATTTTCATGAATATATTTCTATATAAGAAATGAATTAAAACTAAAATCCTTTCTAAAGTTTTTATGAAGTTTCAATTGATTTATCTTGGTATAAAATATAATGGTGCACAAATTATTTTCAATTAATAATGAATACCTTATATTTCTCATTTCCTTCAAATTAGTTATATTTTGTTCTTTAATATTATGCCAAAATAAAGAAGAATGATTTCAGAAAAACAAGTTTAAATAACTTAAATCCAAACATAATTGAATATGGATATTTCATATAAATTATTTAGCCAAAATTAAAATTAATTAAACCCTAGTTTTAAATTAAACATAAAGTGTCACTTTTACATTTAACCAATATTTCGAAATTATTATTTTTGAAAAGTGTTCAAAACACTCCCACAATTGGTTTAACAGAAATATAATAATTTTACAAATTTTTAGAATTTTGTTTGACCTCATTTGGACAACTAAATCAAAAGTTATAAAAGAAAGAAATAAAACAGAAAAAGAAAAAGAGAAACCCTGACAGTGGGACCCACCTGTCAGGGGGTCACCTTTCTTCAACCTCCAGCCGGAAAACTTGCCGAGAACGCCGGCGATTCCCTTCCTCCAAATTGCGCGATTAACGCCCCCAAATTCTCGGCTCTCCTGCCCCTACTTAAACCCTGCGAACTCTCTCTTCTTTCCCCCAGAAACCCTAGCTCCAACGCCCCCAGGCTGCTTGGATTTGAGCCACCATTGCCGCCATTGCCGCCGCCGTAATCTTCAAAATCCGGTGAGTACAAAGCCCCTCGAGCCCTTCCGCAACTCCCTCTCGACTCCCTGTCCAAGGGCGCATCCTCTTGACACCATCGGTGTTTTGTTTTTGTTCCAGAACGTCACGTTCTTCCTCGCCCGAAGAAAGCCGCCCGCGGGAGCAACTCCGGCGAGCAACCTCCGGTGCATCCGTGCACCCCATCATCGTCAACTTCGCCACCGAGTCCTCCACGGTCTCCTCTTCATCTGGGCATGATCAGTCTTCCCTTCCTCCCCTAGAGCGCGTAGAATGCGATTGCCGAGCCGGCGCCGCCGTCGGCAAACGTTGTAGCGTACCTGCACTTTAAATAAGGCAGATACCTGTGTATAGTGCAAATCCCTGGATCGATTCATTTGCACACACAGTTTACGATGTAATATCACAACAAAGCATCAATTATATTACATCGATGATCCAGAATTACAAAATATTTGATACAAGTTGCATAGCGTAAAGCTAGCATTGAAAAAGTACACAGCGGAAATACAATAGCAGTGAGTCTCTATAACTTTCATGCTGCCACAGGCGAAAACATGTTGGTTGCAGACTCGAAACCTTTAAACGAAACCTCACTCGTCATCTGATCAAATCTGCAATAAGAAAAATATTGCAACAACGTGGGTCAGATTCCATTAAAAATGGAGTCTGGCAAGTGACACTATGGTGGACACTTAATGGAATAACTCTAAAGCCTATATGCATATTTGGTTGGTGGGGTTCAAGGCTAATTTGCATAAAGCCAATTTTTCCTACTCTTTTGAAAACACTTTTCTTGAAATCAAGACGAGTATGGCATGAAAACCATAAATCTCATCTTCCCTTGTTCACCCATCAAGTTTTATTTCTGAAGTTGGAATGATGGAATCCTCCGTTGACGTCCGTGATCAGCTGCTCAAAATTTCCGTACCGGGGACACGGCTAAGTACTTAGTTTTACACTCTGCAGAGGTTGTGCATGTTCACCATTGTACCCATTAAACCCAAGGTATCCTTTACACACCATTTGTGATAAGGAAAGGAGAGAATGAGACGAGATCTTTCAGAAGCATTTTCCCTCCCACTCTGGCTTGACCCGTTCCACCTAACATCCCCCTACATCTGCTTGTCAAGCCGGAGAGAGTCCACGCAACATAATTGATCAAGCCAGAGCCCATATGGCAATGGATGCACTGGAAGCAATCGTCACTCGGAGTTCTTCAGATTCCTCAGTTCCTGGGTGGCCATTCACAAGTGTACATACTCTAGGAACTATAGACATGGACCTGAGTAGCCACTCAACATAAACCATGCAACCACTTACCACCCAGGTGTTTCATTCTTACCTTAGTAGAATTTAGATTTTCACAAAACAACATTTGCATAGCATCAATAATTCTACTAAGTATTGCATAGGAACCTAGACACATGCATAAGGAATTCTACACAGGTTTAGCATAGCGATACTATCCTACACATGCATACAAAAATACACTAAGTAATGCATATAGAAATAATAGGAAGTTTATGAGGTGTGCCACTTGCCTTTGAATGTTGTCGTTGTTCACAACTCTTTTCAACGATACTCGGGACTCTCCGTTCAATCTAACAGTATAGACAAGCAACAATACACCAATCAACCGAAAGCACAACTCCTCAATGCACACAAACACACACTAGATGAATAAATAAGTTTTATAAAACTTTCTAAGGAAAATATGTTTATGCATGATGTGCAAAATATTCCTAAGGCTAGAAATGCATTTTCATGCCATGGAAATATTTTAAGTTTATGCAAGGCAATTAGGTTGGTCCAAAGGGACTAAGGGCTAAGGTCGTAAGTTGAATAAAATATTTTGTTTTATATCATCTTGAATAAGCACTCTAATGGCTTAGTCTTGATGTGCAAAATACTTAGAGAAAATACTAGCTCTATTCTTCGAGGTGATCAACAATTATTATCAACTCTTTGTAAATTGGACATTCGCTAAAGTGAGAGAGACAGACACCCGGCCAGCCACTTAAATTGTGGAACATGTCTCATGTACGTGGACATGTCAGGTTTGTTTCCAGGCCGCTTCATCTCACTATGCCGCTAGGATCCAACAACTTCAAGATGATAATATCATGATCAAAATTGTTTAAGTCAAATGTGAAAGACAAGATTAGGAAAGAGGGAAAAGATAGAAGAAAGAGGTAGTTGTCCTCCAGGCTTCATCTCCAGACTTGTAATATTCCCCTTGATGATGTCTTGATTGAAGTTTTGATAGACTTGATAAATCTTCAGACTTGGTGGTTCTTGTATCCTTGAGGCTGGTCTTGGATTTACTTAGTCATCATGAAGTCTAACAGAAGAAGGAGGGAGAAAGAAGAAAGAGGGAGAAAGACTTAGAAAATATTTCTGGTTGGTCTTCATGAACTCGTTCTTGATCTTTCTTCTAAGTGCTTCCACTCCTTGGAGATTCTTCTGGAGTCTCGTTTGGCTAAGTCCTTCATTGGTCTTCCAGCTCCATGTTGAACAAAGATCGTGCGGTGGAGATCTAACGGCAAAAGTGAGCGGCGCTAGGTCGCCGGAGACCTCGCCGGAGACGATTCGCGCGGTGGCGACGCGGCGGCAACACGTGTTCTACGCGATCTAGGTGGTCCTAGGAAGAGCGGCTTGTACCAGGACGTACGGGAGGCCGTGGCGAAGACGGTGGCGAGGTGGACGGCGTCGCGATTGTCTGCTCCTCCCTGGTTTGCTCGCCGAAGTTGCTGCCGACGACGGACTGCTTCGAGTGAGGACGAAGGTGACGCTTCGCTGCGAAATAATCAGCTAGGAAGTGTCACGGGGATGCGCGCAAGAAAGATAAGAAGAAAGAGCGAGGGGGGAGAGCTCGAGGTGGTCGGTAGCTACCGTAATCGGAAGAACACCGTGGCGGCAATGGCGGACGGAGGCGAGTCGATCTGAGCAGCCTTGGGGTGACGAAGCTAGGGTTTCTGGGTGCGGGGAAAAACAACGGAGGTGGGTTTATATGGGGGGGGGGGCATCAGGAGAACTTCTCCCGCGAGAATCGCGGCGTATTCGATCGTATCCGGATCGATCTCAAGAACAGTTTGGTTGAGATACGGGAGGAGGGAGATGACATTTGGGGACCGCGCGTCAGTTGGAGAGGAGAGGGAATGGGCTTCTGCTGGGCTTCTGGCGGCTGCGCGCGCGGGAGAAAGAAAATGGGCTTCGGCCCAGTTGGCTCGGCTGTTCTTCTCCTTTTTTTTGGCAAATCATTTTCTGTTTTCAAACTTTTAATTCAAATTTGATTTTTTAAACTTAACCAAACCTTTTCAGAAAAATTCATAAAAATATGTTTTGGAAAGCTAATTTAATTTAGAACTTTTTGGTAGTATTCTTGCCCAAAATAAAAATTAATAAATTGGAATATTTTGAAAGATACAATTTAACATGTTTTATGGAATAATTTCCAAAACAAACATATCATTAAATATTAAATTCCAAACTCTTATTTAATTTAAGCCACAAGATGAAATGATGTTTATGCCTGAATGCATGAGTGCAATGCTTGCAATGCTTGAATCCTCTTTCAAAATTAACATTATGTTTTATATTAAGATAAATCATTTGAACTTCATAAACAACCTTGGAAAAGATTTTTGATTTAATTCTTTTCTTATATAGAATACATATTCATGAAAATCATTTTATGTGTTGAAAATAAATGGAATTCATTTTAAGCTAATGAAATGTTTATTTGGATAATCCATGTTTTAAATAGTTTAAAGAGAACACTTGTAAATATTATTTTAATTTATGAATAGCTATGGCTATGTGGTTGGAATCAATTTCTTATAAGTAACTATTTACTTAAAATAAACTGGATTGTAGTTTGTAAAATATTTGTCAACTACATTTTTAGGTTTTTGAAATACAGTGGATAATAAAATGTTTAAACCGTGACATTTGAAATATTAAACCCAAGTTTGAAGTCTTTCATAGTTGGTTTCCTTATACATTTAATATTTTATTTTAATAAAAAGAATTTTTTTTAAATTTTAGTGATTTTGAATATTCTAAAATGTTGGGATGTTACAAACGTGCTCCGGTGACCTTGCGCCGCCAGGCTTGGACCAACGCCCGAGATCCGTCCGATCGTAAATCAACGGCTGCGATTAGATCCTTGCGCTGAACGGGTACGGTCCAATCTAGACCGTCAGATCTGATCGAGCGATCCAGATCTATTTCACTTAACCACGTCAGCGCTGACGTGGCCTGCACAGTCAGCATCCGCGTCAGCACCAGCGTGTAATTCCTTTTCTATTTTAAATTTAATTGGAAGTTTTGCAGAATAGTCCCTGTAATTAAAACATCTATAACTTTTTAACCACAACTCCAAATTTAATAATTTTTATATATTTAGAAAGCTCTTGACATGTAGATTATTTTAGATCGGCCAAAATTCAAATTTGACTTAGTATAAAATATTAAAATTTCAAATGATGAATTTGAGTATATTTGTAATAACTTTAAATCTATAAATCCAAAAATTGCAAATAAAATAGTTTTAGAAACTTTAGAATATTTGTAAATTAATGCCACTGCTATAAAATATTTTTGAGTAATTTGTGAATGAATTCATAGTTATATATTTAATTTGAATGGTTTGACTATTTTCAACATAACTATTAATAAAAATATTATTTTTGATTAAAGTAAATTTCTATAAATTTACTTAAAATACCCCTGTCTATTAACACTATTTATTAAATTATATTATAAAAATTTAATCATAGAAAACTTTAATCTTATAATTATTCCTTTTATTATATTTCCAAAATTAGAAATTAATTAAATTGCATTTATAAATTCATGCATATTTATAAAGAAATCACAAAAGTTATTTTTATGTTTCTTGTGATTAAAAATTTCATTTCATTCATAGCATATTTTATTTTGTAGATATAATTCTCATAGGAAAACCCTTCTTCATTAGTTTTCTCTAAGTTAGAAATAATTTCAACTTATCATTTTTGTGATGTGCCTCAACCAAACTGTTCTTGAGATCGATCCGGATACGATCGAATACGCCGCGATTCTCGCGGGAGAAGTTCTCCTGATGCCCCCCCCATATAAACCCACCTCCGCCGTTTTTCCCCGCACCCAGAAACCCTAGCTTCGTCACCCCAAGGCTGCTCAGATCGACTCGCCTCCGTCCGCCATTGCCGCCACGGTGTTCTTCCGATTACGGTAGCTACCGACCACCTCGAGCTCTCCCCCCTCGCTCTTTCTTCTTATCTTTCTTGCGCGCATCCCCGTGACACTTCCTAGCTGATTATTTCGCAGTGAAGCGTCACCTTCGTCCTCACTCGAAGCAGTCCGTCGTCGGCAGCAACTTCGGCGAGCAAACCAGGGAGGAGCAGACAATCGCGACGCCGTCCACCTCGCCACCGTCTTCGCCACGGCCTCCCGTACGTCCTAGTACAAGCCGCTCTTCCTAGGACCACCTAGATCGCGTAGAACACGTGTTGCCGCCGCGTCGCCACCGCGCGAATCGTCTCCGGCGAGGTCTCCGGCGACCTAGCGCCGCTCACTTTTGCCGTTAGATCTCCACCGCACGATCTTTGTTCAACATGGAGCTGGAAGACCAATGAAGGACTTAGCCAAACGAGACCCCAGAAGAATCTCCAAGGAGTGGAAGCACTTAGAAGAAAGATCAAGAAGGAGTTCATGAAGACCAACCAGAAATATTTTCTAAGTCTTTCTCCCTCTTTCTTCTTTCTCCCTCCTTCTTCTGTTAGACTTCATGATGACTAAGTAAATCCAAGACCAGCCTCAAGGATACAAGAACCACCAAGTCTGAAGATTTATCAAGTCTATCAAAACTTCATTCAAGACATCATCAAGGGGAATATTACAAGTCTGGAGATGAAGCCTGGAGGACAACTACCTCTTTCTTCTATCTTTTCCCTCTTTCCTAATCTTGACTTTCACATTTGACTTAAACAATTTTGATCATGATATTATCATCTTGAAGTTGTTGGATCCTAGCGGCATAGTGAGATGAAGCGGCCTGGAAACAAACCTTACATGTCCACGTACATGAGACCCGTTCCACAATTTAAGTGGCTGGCCGGGTGTCTGTCTCTCTCACTTTAGTGAATATCCAATGTACAAAGAGTTGATAATAATTGTTGATCACCTCGAAGAATAGAGCTAGTAATTTTCTCTAAGTACTTTGCACATCAAGACTAAGCCATTAGAGTGCTTATTCAAGATGATATAAAACAAAATATTTTATTCAACTTATGACCTTAGCCCTTAGTCCTTTTGGACCAACCTATTTGCCTTGCATTAACTTAAAATATTTTCATGGCATAAAAAAGAATTTCTAGCCCTTAGGAATATTTTGCACATCGTGCATAAACATATTTTCCTTAGAAAGTTTTATAAAATTTATTTATTCATCTAGTATGTGTTTGTATGCATTGTGGAGTTGTGCTTGCTGTTGATTGTTGTATTGTTGCTTGTCTATACTGTTAGATTGAACGGAGAGTCCCGAGTATCGCTGAAAAGAGTTGTGAACAACGACAACATTCAAAGGCAAGTGGCACACCTCATAAACTTCCTATTATTTTCTATATGCATTACTTAGTGTATTTTTATATGCATGTGTAGGATAGTATTGCTATGATAAACCTTTGTAGAATTCCCTTACTCCTGTGTCTAGGTTCCTATATCATACTTAGCAGAAATATTGATGCTATGCAATGGATGAAAAGTTTTACAAAATGTTAAGTGACTACTCAGGGCTGTGCTCATGGTTGTCGTCGCCTAGGATGAATTTCTATTCTACTTAGGACCGTGAGCATGGTGGTTGTCAACCTGGGAGTACACATCCACTAAGTTGATGAAACACCTGGGTGGTAAGTGGTTGTATGGTTTATGTTGAGTGGCTACTCAGGTCCATGTCTATGGTTCCTGGAGAATGTACACTTGTGAATGGCCACCCAGGAACCGAGGAATCTGAAGAACTCCGAGTGATGATTGCTTCCAGTGCAGCCATTGCCATATGGGCTCTGGTTTGATCAATTATGTTGCATGGACTCTCTCCGGCTTGACAAGCAGATGTAGGGGGATGTTAGGTGGAACGGGTCAAGCCAGAGTGGGAGGGAAAATGCTTCTGAAAGATCTCGTCTCATTCTCCTCCTTTCCTTATCACAAATGGTGTGTAAAGGATAAATTGGGTTGGATGGGTACAATGGTGAACGTGCACAACGTCTGCAGAGTGTAAAACTAAGTACTTAGCCGTGTCCCCGGTACGGACAATTTGAGCAGCTGATCACGGACGTCAACGGAGGATTCTATCATACCAACTTCAGAAATAAAACTTGATGGGTGAACAAGGGAAGATGAGATTTATGGTTTTCATGCCATACTCGTCTTGAATTCAAGAAAAGTGTTTTTCAAAAGAGTAGGAAAAATTGGCTTTATGCAAATTAGCCTTGAACTCCACCAGCCAAATATGCATATAGGCTTTAGAGTTATTCCATTAAGTGTCCACCATAGTGTCACTTGCCAGACTCCATTTTTAATGGAATCTGACCCACGTCGTTGCAATATTTTTCTTATTGCAGATTTTATCAGATGACGAGTGAGGTTTCGTTAAAGGTTTCGAGTCTACAACCAACATGTTTTCGCCCGTGGCAGCATGAAAGTTGTAGAGACTCACTGCTATTGTATTTCCGCTGTGTACTTTTCAATGCTAGTTTTATGCTATGCAACTTGTATCAAATATTTTGTAATTCTGGATCATCGATGTAATAAAATTGACGCTTTGTTCTGATATTACATCGTAAACTGTGTGTGCAAATGAATCGATCCAGGGATTTGCACTATACACAGGTATCTGCCTTATTTAAAGTGCAGGTACGCTACAAATTCAAATTTGAACTACAACTGTGTGATTGTTTACTCTGAAATTGTTACAAAAATAATTTTAAGGTACACAAGTAGTGGTTACAACATAGAACCATCGATATTTTTTGAAAATTCGACCACCTTAGATGAATAGCCATGCTCACCATTTTGACCATTTTTAGAAAGAAATGAGAAAAAGTGAAAAAAAACTCAAAAAAATAAACCCTTTGACATGGAGTCCTTTTATGTGTACTAATTTGTAGAAAAATGAGTAAACTTGAGTTTTCACAAACTTTTCAAAACAATACTTCACAAAAATGTCAATCATCTACAAACATGTATAAGTTTCAAGCCAAATGACCAATTAATGGCCATTATCGTGTCATAGTTTGTGATAAAATTCTCATATTCAGCACATATGTGTGCCATGGTATGGGAAACAACGTCGCCGAAGCGATTTTTAAAATTATTTCTAGAAATATCATTTTTCCATTTTTTACGTGCTAAAAATGACATTTTTTGTGATGCAAGTATATAAAATATGGTCCAAAATGACACACATTTAATTTTCACAAAGAGTAGTACATATTTGATGGATAATCCCTAAATAGGAGAATTTGCCTTACATTCTATCTAAATTTCCTTCTTTAATTGACTTTATGTCAATTTTCCGAAAGTAATTCAAATTTGAACTACAACTGTGTGATTGTTTGCTCTGAAATTGTTACAAAAATAATTTTAAGTTACAGAAGTAGTGGTTAAAACATAGAACCATCGATATTTTTTGAAAATTCGACCACCTTAGATGAATAGCCATGCTCACCATTTTGACAATTTTTAGAAAGAAATGAGAAAAAGTGAAAAAATACTAAAAAAATAAACCGTGTGGCATGAAGTCCTTTTATGTGTACTAATATGTAGGAAAAATGATAAACTTGAGTTTTCACAAACTTTACAAAATAATACTTCACAAAAATGTCAATAATCTACAAACATGCATAAGTTTCAAGCCAAATGACCAATGTATGGCCATTATCGTGTCATAGTTTGTGATAAAATTCTAATATTCAGGACATATGTGTGCCATGGTATGAGAAACAACGTCGCCGAAGCGATTTTTAAAATTATTTTTAGAAATATCATTTTTCCATTTTTTAGGTGCTAAAAATGACATTTTTGTGAAGCAAGTATATAAAATATGGTCCAAACTAACACCCATTTAATTTTCATAAATAATAATACATATTTGATGGAAATCACCAAATATGCGAATTTTTCTTTCTTTCTATCTAAATTCTCTCCTTTTACTGAATTTATGTCAGTTTTCCGAAAGTAATTCAAATTTAAACTACAACTGTGTGATAGTTTGGTCTGAAATTGTTACGAAAATAATTTTAAGATACACAAGTAGTGGTTACAATATAGAACCGTCAATACTTTTTGAATATGCATGCTCTCCATTTTGACGTAAAGTCAATTAAAGAGGTGAATTTAGATAGAAAGTAATGAAAATTCTCATATTTAGTGATTATCCATCAAATATGTACTACTCTTTGTAAAAATTAAATGGTTGTCATTTTGAACCATATTTTATATACTTGCTTAACAAAAAATATCATTTTTAGCACTTAAAAAGTGGAAAATGATATTTGTAAAACCTATTTGGAAAATTGCTTCGACGACGTTGTTTCCCATACCATGACACACATATGTGCTGAATATAGGAACATTATCACAAACTATGACACGATAATGGTCATACTGATGCCGACATGACCATGTCAAGATCGCGCCCTTAAGGTGTTCGACCGTAGTTTGACGGCTCCACTCGCTCGTGGTAGTCGAAGAAGCTCTCTCTCGTGCGTCAAAACATACCAATTAGGACGCTCGGATCAAACTGAGCGCGATAAAGTGCACTGGGAGGTCGGAGTAGATCAGTTTTTTCACGAAAACACGATAGAGGAAGTTCAAAACTAGCAAACACGTATAACTGGAAAGTTGTGCCAAATCCAGTTCTATACACAAACATATAAATATTTCTTCTCAATTAGTTGAGAATCAGTGGGAACATGCTGATGTCAACATTGGCATGCTCTATCGCGCACTCAACCTGTTCGACGATAGTCCAACGGCGCAGCCCGCTTGTGATCGTGGAGAAACACTCTCTCTCGCATAACACCTTGCCCATTAGGACGGCCGGTTCATCCTGAGCACGATAGAGTGGAAAGTGATGTTTGATGCAGTTGAATCGAGCAAGCGACCCATCAACTCACGAATAACATAATGTTTATGATTTTTTTCATTTTACACAGGCCAAATGACACAAGAATTTGGAAAATCGCCTTGGCAAAGTTTCTTAGTATATCATTGGCAACATCAGAGATATTTTTCATATTTAAATTTAAAATTTGACTTTTTTCGAATTCTACACTGTTATAGATTTAGATGGATGTCAGATCTAAAAATTTATCTTTCTTAGACAGGCCAAACGACACAAGAATTTGGAAAATCGCTTTGGCAAAATTGTTTCCTATATCATTGGCAACATCGGAGATTTTTTTCACATTTAAATTCGAAAGTTGACTTTTTTCAAATTCTACAATGTTCTAAATCTAGATTTCCGATCTGGATGTCGATCTAGAAATTTGTCTTTTTTGCACAGGCTAAATGTCACAAGAATTTGGAAAATCGCTTTGGCAAAATTGTTTCCTATATCATTAGCAACACTTGGATTTTTTTTCACATTTTCGAGTTTTTCAAAATTGAAATTCGAATTTGTACCGTTCGAATCTCTTCTGAGTCCCACATGTCAGAAAGGCTAACACCTAATGGAGACGGCTGGAGTCACGGAATAAATCCTTGTGCACATAGTAGGGACAAAACTGAGGTGTATGCCACAACTGAGCGAAGCCTGATAAATAACCCTTACAGGAATGAACAAATCCCGCTCTTGATCCTTACGTCTCAACATATACTCTTTCGGCATACCCAAGATGGACATCGTTATTGTCATGCTATATAAGACACAACGTTTGATACTCTCAAAGTATCCATACGAAGTAGCCATACGTACGGTCTCACGGTCTAAGGAATAAGCTATCATATTACTCATCAATTGCAAATGACAAACATCGTAATACGATCTTATTACAATACTTTGCGTATGTCCATCACCTTATTCTACTAATAAGATGACCCCATTTTCAACCGACGTCATTGTCCTTAATCAGGAATCTCGATCAACTGTTACCCAATGGACTAGTTTATATAGAGGCTCACTAGGGACTCTGGTTGTCTATGTATCACACGTGTATTAATAATTCCAATTAATACAGTCATAGCATAATACAAAAACCTATTATAAACTTATGAGATAATGCGATAAATACTACTTATTTATTTATTTGCCTCTAGGGCATATCTCCTTCAGTCTCCCACTTGCACTAGAGTACAAGTAAACTAGCTGCATTTTACTTCATCAAAAACCCCTTATAAAATAAGCGTTATATGATAATGCTTGCTTGTAGAATAGTGTTACTACGACAATCTGTACAATACATAATTGTGCTTTCTTTTGCGATCCATTGATATTAACTTGTTTGATATCAACATGTTATCTAATAACATATATACAAATACCGTAACTAAGTGAGACTTCTGTTTTCCAGCGCTTACGTTGATTCTGTTAACCAGATAATTGTCTTGAAAACACACTCAGTCATAGAGAGCTCCTTGTAACAATTACAATCTCGCGATATCTATATATACTTTCACAACTATGTAGAAAAACTTGACACTCCAATGTCAATCTAATAACTAATACACATCTACTTCCAGTAAATTTAAATTTAGTTTTACAACTTTTCTTCTTCTAAGAACATTGGTCATATTTCATCGAGTACATAATATGGTTTCTGTATGATGTCTAATATCACATAATAGACCAACATGTCATACAACCACTATTACCGTGTGTCATTACTCTTAATGATTAATTGGATTTCCAAGGACCATCCTTTGGTTTTAATCTATTCTGACTCCTCAGATATAATCCAAAACAACTCGACTAACTATTTAAAATTCCCGTTCTATTCCAAATAGACACTAACTTTCAAATAGTTTCACAACTTTATCTTTCTAATTAATTCTACTGGTACAATTCAGAGTGTGTCATTTACATAAGATGAATTCAACTCCCATTCAAATTATGTCTCCACACATTTGAGAACACGAGCTCCCAATCAAAATATGTCTCCACACATTTGAGAACACGAGCTCCCACTCAAAATATGTCATCTACATATATGAGGGTCTAAGCTCCCACTTAAATTCATAATTTATTTTGACATTTTGGTCAAACCAAAATCATTAATCTCCTATCAATTCAAATACAAACTACAGTATTACATTAATACAAATCCCATAGACTTCAAGCATGTCTACATTAATGTAGTCAACAAATTTGATTTTGTCCAACACACTTTTCTTGACAAAACATGCTTCCATGTCTTTCTTATAATTACATTTCTCATATAACACTTTATATGATGATTAAATAATCTTATTCCTCTAATAAGAATTATAGCAACAATTACTGTTTTAATCCTTTCAAATGTAACTTGGATTTTTGGGCTCAAAAAGCCTTTGTTCGTATTTTGATATTTTCTCAACTTTCTTTGTATTCATAAGGTGCACCTTGATATGTCAACAAGATCTGAAACAGTTAATATTATGCTGTGACTTGACAGTAATATTAAATATAACAACACTTTCTTTAGAAGCTTCTTTTATGAAAATATTATGATCTTCACGAAGAGGATTGCAAGCAGAAAACAATTTTCTAGTCTCCTTCACTCTTAATCATTAAATTTTCATTTGTAGACATATATACCTTTTTGGAACACTTTCCAATATTCTACTTTTATGAATATAGGTCCAACACCTTGTTTCAAGCTTCTATTTTTTTCCATTAACCATAATTCGAAAAATCATATTTTCCTCGGAATTATATAGACAACAACACAAGTTTTGTTTCTATTGGGTTTTGGAATATACTCTCATCCAATGTGAGTAATCTACAAAGAATTATTCGTGTATATTCTGAATTATCGTATAATCATCTATATAACGACACTATTGTCGATCACACGAATTATTGTTGAAAAACATCTATTTTCTAAAGTGCACATCGACTCTAATGTTTCGAACATTTTAAGAGATTCTAAGACAGATTCTGAAAGACCACATTTATCTAAAATAGAGTATGATTATAATATTTCACATCTCACTATATCTGATATTATAATATTGTGAAACGACATGATCATATCGACGGCTTCGGCTGGAAGCACTGGAGCGCCAACATCACAGATCGATCCGATCTGGTCCATAGCAAGATCCATGTCCACAAGGGAATTCAATGAGTTCATATAGCAAAACGACATAGAAGAAGAAGTGCAGTCGACCCTCCATATCAACCCAACCAAAGACCATATGCAAATTGACGCTTCAGAAGAAAGATTTTACCTACACGAGTATGATGAGCCTGCAGAAAACAACATACGTTTGGCCGACTTCACTTGCGCAGAGATCCAAGCTCCACATCATGTTTCCGTGGACTACGACGCACATAGGCATCAAATAGAAGACGGCGAAAGCAGCAAAAGCACAGAGCGGGATAGAGATAGCGAAGCAACATATGAAGAGCACTCAGAGTACACATACCATATACCCCAGCAAGTTTACGTGGCAACAGCCATGGAGACATCGGAAAACGCAGCCAATAGACAACCAGTCGAGTATCCACGGACGGTCACTCTACCAGATGGTACCACCACTCTGGACATCACGGCAGAGATGGCTGCAAAGGTAACGAAGGTCATTGAAGAAGGCATAATGATGCCAGCAGATGCAACTCCAGATGAGTTGGCAACATACAATTACTTCAACTGATAGGAGTCGCAGCGATTGAAACAATACAGATCAACACTCGAAGAGCGAACAAGGCAAGCAAGAATATCAAGTGCACGTAGACGACAACTATCCATGAGTTCTACAGAGGCAACCGAGGCACGACGCAGATCCAGATACGACATAATCCCTGAACACGAAAGAGCAAACGTTACTCAAAATTTGAGCAACTCGTTGCTAACCGTCGACTCTGACGGTATAATCCAATCTACAATGGCAAAGGGAGATCTCATATCCATAGGAGCATACCTCCAAGCAGGAAAACCACCGGCAGGTGACCCGACTGAGGCAAGCTACCTGCAACAAATGAAGGCCCTGGAAATCGCAACAAAAGAACTTGTCGATGGAGGAAGGAGAAGACGTAGCAGAAGCCGCTCGAGAGGGCGCTCCAGTCGCAGTCCTCATCGAAGCAGCGTCAGGAAAAGTTCAAGCCGTCACAGATCAAGAAGCCGATCAAGAAGCCGGTCTAGAGGATCAGGCGGTCGCGAATCGTCTGACAACCGCAACGCAGGACCATGCGGAGCACAATGCTTCACTCGACGGATTCAAGAAACAAAACCCCCCGAAGAAGTTTTGCCTACGAACCATGCCGAAATTCAATTCAAAGCAGGAACCCTCGGGATGGTTAGAAGATTACAAACTGGCAGCCATATGCCATCGATGAACAACGACAACGGCATTACAATACATACAGTTGATTCTTGAAGGCAGAGCCCACGACTGGATCAAATCTTTACCCGAAGGAGCCTACGATTCCTGGGATCACTTCAAAGATGACTTCATAAAATATTTCGAACCTCTCTGCGAAAGGTCGAAAACATTCAAAGAATTAAGAGCATGGCGGCAAAAAACGGACGAGAAACTTAGGTCTTACATCAGACGATGGGCCTCCATATGGAATTTTGTGGGTGCAATATCAGAAGACAGAGCGATGGACGCCTTCACAAATGGGGTCTACAGAAAAAACTTCAGAGAGGCACTCGGACGGAAAAAACCAAAAAACATGGCGGAGCTCATGAAGTTAGCAACCGAGTGGCAAGAAGGCGAAGATGTAGTCCAAAGCAAAACCCCACACTCACCACGACAGCCGAGATCGACGGGAATGAGATGACAAACGAAGAGGGCGCGACTATGATCACCGAGACAAGGACAAAGTCAAATTTGTCGCAGCCGGATTCTCGCATGATGACCGGAATCACGATGATCGAAAGCAAAGTGACCGTCAAAGTAGCCGTCAAGACGACCGCCGGGGCACACGAAGTGATAACTATAGACGAGATAGCTAAGTCGACAGACGCGATGACCGAGGTCAAGACCAACGCGGAAGCTATAGAAGACAAGATTGGCAGAAGCACTCAGAATCAAGAGTTGAGAAATCATTTCAAGAAAAGATGGATGATGAGTGCAGACTCCATATGTTCAAAGACCCGGGGACTTGACGGTTAACATCACATCCCACAATGGGAAGCTGCCGTGAATTCGGGCAAATGGCTATGGATTACATAAATAAGATGAAGAGAGAACAACCACAAGCTATACCGGCGGCATACGTAGGACCTCCGCAAATCGTGGCAGCATTACCGCCTCCACCAGAGCAGGATGCGAGTAGCCAGATGACATGCGCCATACATCACGTACTGCACAACATGGACGTCCAATATCCACAGCCAAAAGGGCAAATGTACATGATAGAGAAGGGATGCACCTCCAACAGGAGGCAAAAGCGCCACAGCAGAAACGTTGATATGGCACTATTAGCTCCACCCCCAGTAACAGAATTTTTGCAAGGATCAGACATAACAATCGCTTTTGATCAGGAGGATCACCCGCCAGCCATCTATCAACCAGGACACGCTGCTCTAGTACTCGAAGGACATATTGGAGGATACGCTATGACCAAGATATTTATGGACGGAGGCAGTGGCATCAACATAATATTCACAGACACGCTCCGGAGGATGAACAAATCAGTCGAGAACCTCCCGAAATCTACAAACACCTTCCACGGAATTGTGCCGGCTAAAGCTGTGTGTCCAGAAGGGAAAATCCAACTCGACGTCACATTCGGGGATGCAACCCACTTTAGAAGCGAGCTCAACGACTTCGACGTTGTCGACTGGAAATCACAATACCACGTTATATTGGGACGACCAACATTTGCAAGATTCATGGCAGTACCCCACTACACATACCTCAAGCTCAAAATGCCAGGTCGAAAAGGAGTCATCACAGTCAATGGAAATTTCCAAAAGTCAGGCGACTATGACAAAGACTTTTGTAGGATCTCAGAGACAAACGGAGGCGAAGAAACCTCAGACAAAACACGAGACGGAAGGGAAGTAGCAACAAAGCCAGAACGCAAGAAAAGAGCAATCATAGCTGCGGTACATGAAGTAAACGCCATATGGACGGTCGAACCCACATGAGAAGAAGAAAGCGCACGAGCCAAACGATGGACAATATACTTCGACGGGACCAAAAACGGCAGAGGCACGGGCGCAGGTATAATACTCATAAATCCCAAAAAGGAGCGAGTATGGTATATATTGCGGATAAACTTCCCGGCACCATCAAAAGTCGAAATCGACTACGAAGGTCTGTTCCAAGGCATGCGACTGGCAAGAGTTTCAGGAGCACAAAACATCATCATCCGAGGGAGCTCGTGTACAATCACGCAAAACGTGGCAGGTGCAAGTAGAATGAACGCGGACACGCTGGCCAGATATCAAGATTACTTCGATATGTGGCAAAGAAGATTTCATAGCTCCGCGCTACAGCATATAACACGCGCGCGCAACAAACAAGCCAACAGGCTAGCCAACATTGGAGCGGCAAAGGCGTAGGTACCGTCAGGCTTCTTCTTCAAGCACGTAAACCACAGGTCAATCAGAAGGTGGCATCCACAGGCCACTCGGGAAATAAAAATCTTCAGTAAAAAACTAGACCAAGAGGATCTCCCAAGCAAAAATAGACAAGTTACGACTGATTAGTCGCGGTCAAGCACAAGCAGATTGTCAAACTCAAGCCACATCACTACAGTCTTCAGCCAAGGAGTGCCAAACTGTGTCATCATAAGTGACAGTTGCAAAATGAGAAAGCAAGAGGCGGCGAAGACGATGCCACTCGAAGCTTTTACTACTATGCACATCACACTACTAGGGAAAGACACGTCCCGCGGGGAACACCTAGTGCTGCGACTGCAAAAACCAAAAAAGTCATACGAAAGGAGGTACAAGCTAAGGATGCCACATCATCAAGAGGGAGCACATAGCTCGGAGAATAAGGCCAATTAGGGTCGTCTTCACGTAGCAAAAACATCAAGTCGATGTAGCAAAATACTTATGTATCAAAAGGCCAGCAGGTTACAGACGCACTCTTTTCCTTACCAGGGTACCTAAGGGGACTGGAAGGTTTTTAATAAGGCGGCTTGCTGGTCAACATTTATAAAGAAAAGAGAGTATCCATATCTTTCCTGCATAATTTTTTCATCAAAAAGCAAAAAGCAGCCACTCGATATGCACGAGAGTTGCACGTAAATCACAAAGCAAAAAGCAACAACTCGACGTGCTCGGAGGCTGCACATATGTCAGGGACCACTCCCGGGTAGGGTAAAGGCCGGGTAAGTCGGCCCTAATGGCTGTCAGATTAACCTTTTGGCTAGCGTCAAGAGCCACTTGACCCTTCGAGTTACAGTAAGTTGGCCCTTGGGGCAGAGCAAAAGGTGGCCTTTGGGATGTCATTGGAACTACCCTTTAAAGAAGGCAAGAGGCAGGGATATGCACTATAAATAGGCCCCCATCCCTTCACTCTCACTCAGGCGGCAGCAGGGAGTTCTCCTAAGCACCAGCTTCTCGAAGATGTCTTTGGTAGCATAAGCTAAAACATCTTCGAGCGTCTGGGCCTAGGGCTACTCTCTGGAAGTACATCGGATTTACAGGAGGGACAAAAGCAAGTACATGGAGTTCTCCTGAGAACCAGTTTCTCGAAGATGTCTTAGGGTTGATCCCAAAGACATCTTTGAGAAACTGGGCCCAGGATTACTCTCTAGGAGACCCCCGGGAGCCACGCATAAAGCAGCCACTCGACATATTCGGGGGCTCGCATAAAGCAACCACTCGACGGGCTCGGGGGCTGCACATAAAGCAAACACTCGGTGTGCTCGGAGCCACGCATAAAGCAGCCACTCGACGAGCTCCGCGGCTGCGCATAAAGCAACCACTCGACGGGCTCGGGGGCTGCGCATAAAACAAACACTCGATGTGCTCGGAGCAATGCATAAAGAATCCACTCGACGTGCTCGGGGGCTGCGCATAAAGTAACCACTCGACATGCTCGAGGGCTGCGTCTGTGTCAAAAGATAAAAAACACAAACATACTCAAATACACTTAAGAACATCCAACGCATGTGGGCAAAGGATCTTTAAGGGCATAACAACAAAACCCCACGTCCTTTGCTCGGGGGCTGGATCTCTGTATTTCATTTACAGTATAAAAAATACACATAAGTTAAGCATTTTCATCCTTCAGCGACAGATTGGAGTCGATCAGTTGCTTCCGCGCTCGACTTATCAACTTCTCTGCGGGGGCAAGAGTTCGCTCCATATTTTCGCCCAACAGTCGAATCTCTGACCGGGATGATGAAGAAGAAGGAGGCAAAGAATCATGGCGCTTCATATAGGCGAATGCAGCATTGGCTCCAAGCACAACCCGTCGGGTCACTGCCTCTCGAATAGGCTCCTGAGAGCAAAACAGGTCGACTGGAGCGTGTATGCCTCGAGGCTGGGGACCTTAAGGAAACAAAAAGTGATTCGCCCGCGCAGGTGTCGCCCGACAGCGCTCCAGCAGAATAGCCCCATGCCACACTCGATCCTTCAGAGTGGCAATAATTTGTGCATGATACGGATCGAGCCAAAAATGTTGAGGACCGGTGACGGCCACCTGAGTAGCATTCGCCGGACGTTCAGCTGCACGAGCGGCCTCGGCACGAGAGTCATCTACAAAAACTACAGACAGAGCAAGATGGTAAGACACTGAATGCAGCTCACACACACTCAAGAAACAAAGCCAAAGCAAATACCTTCAAGTTGCCTATTTGAATCTTCCATCTCATAAAGAACATATTTTTTCCTCTGAGTGGAAAGAGAAGGCCTTCCTCGAAGAATTTCCATGTCAGTCTGGGCCGTCTTGAGCTGCTGCTCCAGTTTAACAACCCTTTTCTTCACATAACCAAGCACGCGGGCGTCATTCGTCAGCTGCGCAGTCGAGCGCCACTCCCCTCCCACTCGAGCATTCCTCGGAGTGGTCGAGCAGTGCGACTGAGACACAATCATAAACACTTCAGGCAAGAAACAAATCGAAGCAAAAGGAGACACAAGGCAAGCATGCAAAGGATCAGCAAAAGATATATCTTCCAAACATCAACATTAGGTGACATAGTGTACATAACATATTACAACACAAAGCAAAAGAACTAACGCTAAAATCTGCCTAAGACTGGGCAGCAGGCTCAGACCCAGCCTTGCGGGCTACATCAACCGCTGACATGCGGCGCTCCATAGTCGCAATGCTAGACTTAACAAGACTAGAAGCGCGGGCGCTGAACTTCCCAGAGACGAAGGTCTCCCATCTGGCTTCTTTTGAAAGTCAGACAGGAGAGACTCATACTCAGCATCTCTGCCCCGACTAAGAATAAGCTTGAAGGTGGAGTCGGACCCGCGTACCATCAGCTCCTGGGCGTAAGACTTCAAAGTCTTCGACTTGGGGCCCAGCCCACAGCAAATCCCGCTATGGTGGACGGGACCTCGACAACACTTCCTAAAAAATAGCGCCGAGTGTCTGGAGGGACGTCTCCAGAGATTTCTTGGCGTGCTTCACGGTCGCTCCCACCTGGTCGATGGCTTGGTCGAGTGACGAGACATCACTCGACGCACCAACGGAGCTGGAAGAAGGGCCTCATAGCAAAGAAAAACATATAAAATTGGGAAAAAGGCAAAACAAGCAAACCAGCACACAAAAATCATTATTTCTCACCGGCAAGAGAGTGAACATAGCCGAGCAGTCGCCTAGCCCGCTCCCCTTCAGAAGCACGAAGAGCGTCTAACTCTTCCTGGGCAGTAGATTGCTGGTAGAGGGTCTTCTCGACATCAGCCAGTCGAGATTTCAAAATTTCTTTCTCCTCTGAAACAAAAGAGAGAAAGCAGTCCAGTCACATAAAAGAAGAACGGCAGAATGCGCTAAAACAAAGGAAGAAGTTTACGGCTGAGTTGGTCCGGTTGAGAGCGAAGAGCAACTCGTTCATCCTCCGAGCGCGCAAGAGCTTCACCAAACGAAGCAAGGCCGCTTGCGGCCGGCTAAAAACATAACTCACACATCACATACACATGACAAAGAAAACATATACCATATTGATAGAGACAAGAAGGTTTACATGATTCAACCAGGAGGGCAGTGAAGGAGTCGTAAGCACAGCAGTCGAGGTGGTTGCAGTAGGCGCTGCGGCCTCCGACGCATGAGAAGAAGGTGGCAAAGGAGCGACTATCGCCTCCGCAGCTGGAGAGGAATTAGCAGTCGTGGCATGGGCGGCCAAAGGACTAGCGGCCTGATAATCGCTGGAAGATAAAGATGTAAAGAAAAGAAAATTCAGAGATTAAAGCATAACAAAAAATCAAAAGAAGAGGCACATATTCACATGACAAAGAAGTTACCTTCGCTCATCTTCTTCGAAAGTGAGGTCGAGGTGGAAACGAGGCCCGCCTAAACTAGAGTGACCAGTAGAAGGAGGAGGCGAGCGCTGAGCCAAGGGTGGCACGTCCCGCGCAGGTGAAGAGGCACTAGAGTCCGCGGCCTCTTCACCTTCACCTGAGTGCACCTGGCGGAGACGCTTAGGCGTGGGCTCATCAACCGCCTCTATGCCGGGTCACTCTACACCTTTTCCATCGACTTCGGACTTCTCTGAAGAAGAAGACTCAACCCTAGGCAGAGAGTCTGTCGACTTCTCTCGCTCTTTAAGCACAACTGTCTCCTCAACAGGCCCAGCTTCGGGAAGGGGAGGGAGCGAAGACTTTGTCGAGTGCCCCTATGCAAAGCAAAAGAAAAATCAAAGTTAAGGGAGAAGACGATAGCAAAATTCAGTCAACAACAAGGGAGAAAATAACTTACTTCGGGAAGGGGATTCTCAGAGTTGAATGGAACTATCTTGAAGTCGTAGTTGATGGTGTCCTCAGCTTTGTAGCTAGTCACCGACTTCCCGAGTGTGTCAAGCACATTCGCCGAGATCTCCACAGCATTGATCCTGGTAGCATCAAGTACCCCCCCCCCCCCATACGCCCACATCGGGTGCGCACGCTGCTGGAGGGGACATACCCGAGCCTTGAGGAATGTATAGATCAACTGAACACCGGAGATGCCGGTGTTCAGCAGTCCAGCGACTCTCTCCAGCTGCGGAGCAGCCTCGAGTTCTTCGGCTGGAGAAAGGGTGTAACATCCCAGGATTTAGAGTCCAGAAATATAGAGGACACAGGAGTGTGCATTGCATTCATGCATCAGAAAATCCGGATAATTTTCGCGCATTTAATTTTCAAAACACTAAGTGATTGAAGTTTCACTTCAGTTGGTGGAATTGAAGAACGTCATCAACTTGAGCGTTATAAACTTTGAGATGATCTTGGCTTAAACCTTATTTTGGGGTAGAGAGATATACGATACAATGTTACACCAAGTGAACATAAAACCAAGTGACATAAAACCTAATACACCAAAACGTTATTTAGGAGTAAACGACCGAAACAACTATTCTTAGTTATTCTCTGATCATCTACTTTTATCAATTGTGCTAGACATATTCCTAGTACATGGAATTCATGACAGCCTTGAAGACCAAGCTGATTCACCTAAATATTAACCTAGATCGTCTTCCTTGATCTAGACATCTTATTTTCTTATCTCCCAATCTTCTAGAAGGCATCCACAAGAGAAGATAACCAGAAGGGAGGAAATACAACAAGAAGGCTTATAAGAAGATTCCTCAGATGTGCATAGAAGTGTTATGTCTATTTATCATGTAGAATTGGAAACTCTTATATCATAATCTGTTCTTGCTAATGTCCCCAGAAAGAGTGTGATATTCAAAGGTTTGTGTTATATAGAAGTAGCGTGACAACAAGCTTCGAAACCTTGTTAACAAATCATTTCTGTATGCACAAAACCATTGAGTGTCATATGCAAATGAATAAAAGATCAAACAATCTAGTACATCAAATTCTTTAGCCACTTGAATATAGGAAGCAATCTGGTGACAAGCTTTATAACCTTGTTAACAAATTCTTCTATATGCATTAGGCCATTTGATGCCACAAATAACCCGACATTCACATCATTCTATTTGTTTATCTAGCCATAAGACCTGACCAAAGGCAGGTTATCTATACCTTGTACTTTCAGATACATCGGATCATGATCTCTCATGATTTAGTTGTCAGATCTATGGAATAAATCCAATATGGTCATGTCTTAAACTTAAACATGAAACTGAATCATTCCTATGTGTATACTCCTTATAGGGTATCACAATGAACGTTGCAATTATCACTTGACAACAACTTGGTGTTGACCAAGGAATTTCAAAGCACAAAATCATAAGAGTGAATAATTATATCTATCCTTACCTTGGAGTAAGCTATCAAACCATAACTTGGTGTGGTATGAAATACTTAAATCACCATACCACCAAGTGGTGTACTCCAATATTTCAATATCTTAAAATCCACAACCTAGATCATTTTAGAAGTTGATGGAAGAAAATTAGAAATAAATAAATAAGGCCATAGAAATAATTTCTCATGGTTATAATGCACCGTAAACATAATTAAGTAGAAGTCACAAATGCAATAAAAGAAAAATAGTCCAAATTCAACTTATGAGATAAAAGGATCCAAAGTATATAAGATTTTCAACAAATATCAAAGAGACAAAATAAAACTAGATGAAATAAAAATATGATTCCAAATACAAACTCTCCAGGACCTCTCTGTAAATTTCAGATTCAAGAAAACGTCCAAAACCATTCAATAGGGGCCTGTTTCCAACTGTTCCTGCAATTTGTCTGAAAGCCAAGGGGGTTTCTGCTAAAATCAATTCCTTTCGTTTTCTTCTCCTTCTCCGGCCAGAAGGACGGTCGAAGCCGTGGCCGTGCCTCCAAGCTTCCGTGCGACCGCGTCTCGCCTCCCTCGCGCGGATAAGGAGATGGGTGCAGAGGATCGCGGGAGGAGGCGAATTTCCCGATCTTCTTCGAGTCCGGCCGCCGGTGTCCAGGGATGAGCTCGTCACCGTCCGACGCCCTTCTGCTTCTCCGACCACATCTTTGTGCTCGTGGTGAGCTTCTCACTCTCGCGGTACCTTCCGTGCGTCTCAATTCGTTCCGGAGGTGTGGGTTTATCGTGGGACGGATTCGGCCGCCGCCGAACCTCGTCGCCGGTGAGCCTCCGGTGACCATTAGGGAGCGGCGCCGCAACCAATAGGTCCGGCTCGTCGTGCTCTACAATCTGGTGGTGTCATTTGGCCAAATCGACTGCGGATTTGGCGAATTGGTGTTCGGCAGTGGAGGAATTCCATTACCGACGTCACCATGACATCAGCCGCCTCTTTTTCTTTTTCTGGAAAATTAAATTCGTAAAAATCAGTGTATGACTGGTGGGCCCAATTAATTTAGTAATTCCAGAAATTCAATTAAATTGATTAAACTTTTATAATTCATAACTAATTCATCTTAAATCAGAAAAATCTAATATTTATATCAAAATGTTCAGAAAAATAAAATCTATAATGTTACATCATTACAATTTGTATTTGAAAAAAACTTAAATGGAATAAAATTTAAAATACAAATCACTTAATCTTCTAAATATGGAGTTAATTTGAAATGCTATTTTGGAAGCATTTCAAACTTCATTTGAATTGTCTCACATGCATAACTTTAACTTTAGTAATGTGCTTTTATTACAATATGAATTATTTTATTTCAGTAAATCTATTTCAAAATGATATTCTTTATTAAAATAATAATTAATAAGAATTATTTTTCCAAATTTTGAAAATGAAGTTATAAGCTTATAAAAGTTGTTCTACTACTATTTGGCAACCATTTACAGTAAATAACATTTTAAAGTACTAAGTTCCATTATGTATAGATATGCATCTACTCCATGTGTTACTTAATTTATGTTTACTTATAATTGGTTAATTAAAATTAAGTGGGAGACAAATTAAAAGTTCATAACACTAGGATGTAACTTGTTGTACTTCAAAAACAAAACATTCATTCATATGAATCAAGCTAAGTTTAAGATTAGTAAGTGTCTGATTAAAACTAGTATATTGTTCATAATGCAAAGTCTTGGGTAAAACACACAAAGAAGAATAATGTTATAAGTTCTCTATTAACCATGTGTTATGGTATCAACAATGTTAGACATTATTTATGTTCTTCAAAAGTTATTCTTTTTGCCATCATAAAAGATAATACTCCCCTAGCTCTAGATTAATTAAAGTTCATACATGTCTTCCACCAACATAAGATGAACACAACCTAAAGCAACCATTGAGTGTTTCTATGTGGTTTGACTTTACTCTTATGTTTAACATGATACATGAACATTAACGTTAAACAACTCATCTTGCTTGTGAAGTAAACTTGAAGACAAAATAACTCTAAATGAAAAAACCCAACTCAAACAACTCACAATCTCCGAGAGTGAGATACGTGGTACTTTGCGATGCATCACATCCTTATGCTTTAGTCATGCTGTTTCTTTAAACATTAGTCCTTACCGGACCAATGATGTTGTTTTCAGCCTTCTCGGAGTTTATATTATATCGAAGACCTTGGCTGCATAATCTTGCAGTCAAAAAGGCAAGTTCATCCCTTTTATTCATGTCCTCTTGAAGTACTTGATAATAAACTATTTTCAAAATGTTAGTATTGCATATCACACAAAAAGGGGCAGAAAGCTTATTTTATAATAATATGACTATGGTTATCCACCAGTGAGGTGGTAATCTCATATGGCTGGCAGATGGGACCACGGTAAGAATGTTGTGGTGGAGGTTCCATTTGCACGGGAAAGTATCACCTAGGACTTAACAACCAATGTCGCCAGTGATTCTTGCACTGAATATTACGCGCAATCATAAGATTTGGAATGGGACGGAGAACTCAGCTGTACCCTTTTCCTCTCGTACACCAACGGATGCATAGTACAAGCCAGGCGGTGGTAAATCCGCTCATGAGATTGAGATGGCTCAGATAATAATCTCACCTTCGGGTTGTGGCTTCTAGCATCTACAAAGGTTGGCTTCAGGACTGATTTGATGCGGTTTCCAAATAGTCTGCAGGCATGAGATGACTGGTTTCCTCTAGCCTGCAACTGAAGTAATGGGGGGTGTGTGGGGATGGTGGAAAGGCGCAGTGATTGGCTTGGATTGCTGACTGGGCCCCACACCAAGGAAGTGTGGACGGGAAAGATTCGCCCGGTTGTGCAACAAGGTCTTGATCTCTTATGGGTAAAGCAGCGCACCTCTGCAGAGTGTATGAATGTGACATGTTACTCCACGTTCCAGGACGGAACGAGGAACGCAGCAGGAAAGGAGGCTCCTCAAAGCCCTAGCCCTGTGACTCCTGACGAGCATAGTCTTTGGAATAAAAGCAACCTTTTGAAGAAATGTTTTCGAAAACTTGCATTAGCCTACGACAATCCATTGTCTGTGGCTGTGTTTATGCATCAAACTTCCCACCTTATATATATTGAACTTGCTGGGTAACGCTGTTACTCACCCTTGCCTCTTAAACCCCTTCTTAGACATGAAGAACCACAAGAAGGCAACATTTTAGGCTATGAAGACTCCGAAGGCGGATAAACTCAAGATACCAAAGAAGGCAACTACATCGAGTTGATGCAATTGAAGGAAGACGGAGGACAAATGAAGGCATAGTGTAGAAGAGGACATACTCCTAGTCATGGAACCTATCTCTGTAGGCGTTGCTAGCAGAAGGGTTAGTATAGGTTAGTTCCTCCGAGATTTTTCATTTGATCTTCTTTCATTAGGGCCTTGCCTCTTTGTTTCGAGGAGGTTCTAAAGACCTGTTGTTTTGGATCTTCTGTTTGTAACCTATAGTCATGCCTTGGACCTGCGATGTTTCTGTTGTACCACTCTGATGATGTAACACTGGTGGACGGTGATCCATTGGTGCTATGTCAACGACTATAGCATACTAAACCATGCAGTGGTATGCTGGGTCACCACAAAGGGCGTGCTCCCAGGCCATCGTCTTCTCAGCAACGTTAGTCGAGAGGGCAGGGCGGACGTCTTGGCCCAGTTGGACGTAGAACTGTCGGCCCAGTGGGAACTGGGGTATGGAGAGCCAATTCCCTCCAGGCCTCGCACGCTGGCCAGACAGACAAAACGACGAAGGGCCATGCATCACCGCCTGGCGGGACCCTTGAGAGGCAATTCCCCTCGAGGGCCTGAAGAGGAAACGAGGGCCTCAAGGGATCCCTCGCCTCAGGGGACCCTCCCGAGGCGCCAGCTCGCCTCGAGGGAGTCCCGCAGGAATCTCCCCTCAGGCCTCCCCGCGCCTGAGGGGAAACGTTGCAGCAAAGGAAGTACGGCAAGGCGCACATGGAATCTGCCACGCCCACGTGGTGACGCAAGCACCCCCGTTGCCGTTTTGGTGATAAAGGGGTCAATAAAGCAGCTCCGCCTGCTGCGCAGCTGCCAGGACCTTCTTCTCTGGCGATAAATTAGGTGGATGGCGCAACCCTCCAACGGAGAACGTCATCGTGGGCTCCACCTCTGAGACTGCCCTCTCTGCGGGCAGTACAGTGCGGTCGGCCGCCGGTTGGCCACCGCGCCCCATTTACCAGGAATGGACCTTGTCCATGGACGAACGGACCGCGGTGGACTCCAACTCCACCGTGCCTCTACCGTGTGGGAGCCACCTTGAAGGCCAAGCCGAAGGAGAAGGCCAGAGGCGCCTATAAAAGGGACAAGACATCCATCGTAGCACGGGTCGACTCTTGGCGTGCTACAACCCTTGTAAACCCCAGTAACACTTGGTAGGATAGCCTCTGAACTGAGGAGGAAAAAGACAATCGCTCCTCCCCAGGCAAGAACTGCCTCAAGGGGGCCTCCGGCAAGCTCCATTGTACTGTAACCCATCATCTAATACAGACAATCAGGAGTAGCGGTCTTACCTCCTCACGAGGGCCGTGAACCTGGGTAAGGGCCGGTGTCTTCCTCTGTCGTGTGCGTGTCTTCTTCGGGTCCGGCGAGCAACGTCGCGGAGCCACTCGAGGGTCTAGATGTAACATCCCTATATTTTGGAATGTTTAAAAATCACTAAAATTTAAAACTTTTGAAAACATTTAAGTATATTGCTTTGGAAAAGAAAATTTAAGCATTGCATTCATCATCTTATTAAATCTCAAAGGGTTTAAATTAAAAATCCATTATATTTCATATTACTCTAAAAATATTTATATTCCGTTATTCTACTTTTATGCCAAAATAAAGGTGAGTGATTTTCAGCAAAATAAGTTTAATAATCTAAATGCAAACATATTTGAATATGGGTATTTTACAAATTTTATTTAACCAAAAATAAATTTAAATTAATTATAATTTCAAAACTGATATTAAGTTTCAAATTTGTATTTAATCAACATTTCAAAATTATTAATTTTGAAAATTGTTCAAAACATGCCCACAACTGGTTTAACACAAAGATATTGTTTTTACAAATCTTTAGAAATTTATTTGACTTCATTTGGACACTTTAATCAAAAGATATGAATTAAAAGAAAAATCAGAAAAGAAAAAGAAAATTGATGACGTCAGCGTGACGTCATCGTCTTCAAGCTCCAGCCGGATTTCACGCCCGAAAACAGCCGGCCGTTTCCTCTCTTAAATCCCGGCGATTAAGGCTGTGATTCCCTCCTCCGCTTGCTCCTTCAAATAGCCCTCTCCACCCTCTCTCTTTTGCCCCAAAAACCACAGCCCGAGAGCCACCAGGCCGTCCACAAGCGTCCCCGGAGCCCCGCCGTTGCCGCCGGCGAAAAACTCGACTCCGGCGACAGTTCGTGAATCCCGAGCCCTCCCATCTCTTCCTTTCTTCTTCTTTAATCCGTGCGCACGTTTTCGACAAAGTCGCGCAATTTTTCTCGCAGCAAATCGACGCCCGCGTCCATACCCGAGGACAACCGCCGCCGTCACCAACTCCGGCGAGCGTTTCCGAGAGAAGGAGAGCACCCCGGCACCGTGCACCTCGCCAAAACGTCCGCCTCGACCTCCCGCGCCTAAGGGTATGACCCATTCATCCCCGCTTGACGTGGGGCTGCCTTTCGGGTAGCCCACGATAAGGCTACCTGGGCCACGCCAAGGACAGGAAGGCCCACAGGAGGCCCACGCGGGGTACCATGTAACCTAGTCCAAGTCGGTTAGAGAGCATAAGCTGCCATATCTGTAGTTGCCATCGACACCAACCACCCGAGACCTGGCTGCCTATAAAGCCAGGAGGGTTGCTCGTCCCGAAGGACACGCTCATAGCCACCACCACAAACCCTAGCGAGATCGCAATCTCGCCATTGTAATCGCTACTCGCATCAATAATCAGACAAACAGGAGTAGGGTGTTATCCTCCGGGAGCCTGAACGTGGCTAAATCCTTGCTTGTCAGCCGTCGTGATCACCTGCACTCATCTCTCTCCCCATCAATCAACCCGGGGTGCACAACCCTGGGACTTGTCGAGTTAACACCTCGTCAATTGGCGCCGTCTGTGGGAAGGTCAAACAAGTGTAGAACGCGTGTCGCCGGCGATGGCGCCGCCTCGGTTAGGTCACCGGAGTTCTCTGGCCGGCCGCCGCTCGGTTTTTGATTTCAGCCGTTGGATCTCGTTCGTACGGCCAGTATTAGATCTTCTTTAAACGAATCGTTACGCTGACTCAGCGTGCACAGTCAGCGCCGCGTCAGCGACACGTCAGCGCCAGCGTGGAAATAATTTTCCGAATAGAATTAAAATGGCATTTTTACAGAAAAGACCCTGCAATTAGATCTATCATATCTTTTTAACCACTTATCCAAATTTGATAAATTTTATATATTTGGAAAGCCCTTGACATGTAGAATATTTTAGATCTGTTAAATTTCAAATTTGACTTAGTATAAATTATTCAAATTTCAAATGGATGATTTGAGTATATTTGTAATAACTTTAAATCTATAAATCCAAATATTGCAAATAAAATTGTTCTAGAAACTTTAGAATATTTGTAATATGATGCCTCTGTTATAAAATATTTTTTAGTATTATTTTCATGATTTGTTAGTTGTATGTTTAATTTGAATAGTTTGACTATTTTGATATAACTTTTGATAAGAATATTATTTTTGAGTAATTCCAATTGCAATAAATTTAATTAAATCCCCTATGTCTATTAATATTATTTATAAAATTTTGTTATAAAAATTAATCACATAAGACTTTAATCTTATATGTAATCCCTTTTATTATATTTTCCAAAAATAGAAATTAATTAAATTGCATTTATAGCCTTATGCATACTTTATAAAATATCACAAATTTTGTATGATGTTTATTATGATTAAAAAGAGCATTGCATGCATAACATATATTATTATATAGTTATACTCCTCATAGGAAAACTCCTCCATTATTTTCTCTAAGTTAGGAATATTTGCAACTTAGCATTTTTGGGTTAAGTGCTATGCACTTAGACACTTAGGATTTTCAACATGGAGCTGGAAGGCCTATGAAGGACTTAGCCAAAACAAGACTTCATAAGTATCTTCGAGGAGTTGAAGCACTTAGAAGAAAAACCAAGAGGAAGTCCAAGAAGACCAACCCCTCTCTATTTTCTAAGTCTTTCTGTCCCCTTTTCTTTTCTTCTCTCTAAGACATGGTGATCAAGACATCACTAAGGAGAATACTACAAGTCTGGAGATGAAGCCTGGAAGATGACCTACATCATTTTCTTCTATCTTTCCTAATCTTGACTTAAAACAATTTTGATCTCGTTATTGCCATCTTGAAGTTTGTTGGATCCTAGCGGCATAGTGAGATGAAGCGGCCTGGAGACTAACCTTACATGTCCACGTACATGAGACCTGTTCCACAAACTTAAGTGGCTGGCCGGGTGTCTGTCTCTCTCACTATAGTGCATATCCAATTTACAAAGAGTTGATAATAATGGTCGATCACCTTGAAGAATAGACTTAGTATTTTCTCTAAGTATTTTGCACATCATGCATAACATATTTTTGTATTGATACTTGTTAGTATGTTTATGTGTGTTTTGTTTGATGTGTTAGAAATCTCGGAGGGAAACGACAACAGTTGCAGTTGCTGTTACTATTCTTCTTGTTGCCAAGGCAAGTGGCATACCTCATAAACTTCCCAATACTTTTCTATGCATGAGTAGAGTATTTTTCAATAAGCATGTGTAGGATAGTATTGCTATGCAAGACATGATTAGAATCCCCTATTCCTTCGTGTCTAGGTACCTATGAAATGACTTAGTAGATTTTGTGTAACGTCCCCAAATTTGCTAATTGGATAATTAAGATTTGTTTGTGCATCATGAGCATCATTTGCATCTAATTAAGATGTGCACAAAATTTGAGTTTAAAAGTCAAAAGCGAAAAACCTTAAGTGGCTAAAACCACTTGTTATTTTAAATGTGTTAAAAGAATTTCAAAATTTTCCAAATCTGAAGTTGCCAATGGCTTCTTTGTGAAATTCTGAATCTCCTGGTATTTTTGTCTAAATTTTCTGTTTACAAAAAGGCCCTCAAATGATTTAATTTCCAAAGCAGGGGCCTGTTTTCAAAGATTTTGTGGTATCCGAAAAGTCCAGGGGGTTTTCCAGAAATTCTTCTTTTCTTTTCTTTTTCCACCTCTCGACAGAAGGACGCCGTGCGCTGTCCTCTGCTCCGCCGTCCGACGCCGCCCCTGCGCCAAGATGCACGCCGCCGACGTCGCGCCTCCTACAAGAAGCCCTCCGCCGCCACGGAGAAGCCCAGTCCTTATTCTCCTTCTTCTCTCTTCCTACCCAAACCGAAACCCTAGCCTCGTACCTCCAGCAAATTCCGGCCATTCCCGCCGTTTCCGGCCACCCCGAGCTCCGGTGAGGTTCTCTGGAGCTTCTCCATCCTCTCCTCATCATCCTCGACGAGCCTCGCGTGCGGGAGAGCAAGAAATCAACGGAATCGGGCCGTCTTCCCCAACTCCGGCCGCCGGCCTCCGCAGACGTTTCCGGCGAACCCCGACCTCCCCTCGCTTCCTCGAGTCTTCTACGAGCACCAGGGTGAGCTGCTGGTCCTCCTGGACCCCCTCTTTGCCTCCCTCTCGCCCCCGTCCGTCCGGCCGCCGTGCGCCGCCGTCGGTTTCCGCTCCGGCGAGCTTTCCGCCGCCTCCGGTGACAATTTGGTCACAGCGCCGCCACCCCTCGGTCGCCCGCGTCCGTGCGCACCCAACGCGCGTAGCCGCGCCTTCCCTCGCGCTCGAAATCGTCGAATCCGTGATCGGCAGGGGAGCTTGCTCCATTGCTGACGTCAGCCGACGTCAGCTAGGCTTTCCTTTTTCTGAAAATGATTTAAATCCTTTTCTGTATTTAATTTAAAACTGACAGGTGGGTCCCCTTGTCAGAATTTTATTCATTTCCAAATAATGATTTCTGTAATTATTAAATATCTGACATGTGGGTCCAATACTATTTATTTAAATTCATAAATATTTAAAATGGAATTAACAAATGGTTTAAATTGAATTAAAATTGTTCAATCTTTGGAAATTCATAACTAAATCATTTTAATTCAGAAAAATATGATTTTTATATCAAAATTTACAGAAAAATAAGATCTATTTAATTATGTCCAAATCATGCATATTTAAACAACTTTGAACCATGTTTATAATAGAACAACAAATTACACCATTTCTTTTAATTATGGAGTTTGTCGAATGGCACCTCTCGGGCATTCCAACTCCATTTAAAATGTTCTTCCATGTGTAGGATTTACATTTCAATCCTCTAAATCGTCATGTCATGCATTGTGCGCGTTGCATCTATGCCATGGTTGAATGTTGTTTCCCGTTTCTTTTCCCGTGTTTCTTTTTTCGCGGTAGAATGCGAATCCGAAGTGGAGTTCGACAACACCGAAGGCTTGATGGATCATCGACGACTTACCCAAGCAGGAATCTATGAAGAGTTATTTTGGTTATCTCGATCAAGTGAAGCCGAAGATATCCAAAAGCGTTATATCTTGTTATCGAAGAGCAAGGCAAGCATAACCTCTTATCTGCACATATAAGATTTCAAAGTATTTGATTCTGGTGTTATGCATGCGATTCAAATGTTGTTTTGAGTGGAGGTATATACTGTCCTAAGTGTTGCATTGCGAGAGTCTGCTATGCTTAGCCCTGCTTAGATCTTCACTCTGTTCCATCCGGTTGATGAACCAGAGCTGTGAAGGATGACGTGGTATGGTGGGAGATGTGTTTAATATGCTAAAGGCTTGGATGGGAGGCCACATAGGGATTGTGGTGGGTTGTTCCATTCTTGCCGACCTAGGAACTGAGTTCTCGTCTTCGGAACCAAGACTATTCGTGCATCCACACAGGGCTCGGAAACCCCTCGACCCCAACTTGTCTAGCCTACTACGTGAAGCCACTAGTTCGAGTTTTCCATTTGCGTGTGCGGTAAAATGAGTTGAAGAGAATTAGGGCCAGGTTCAAGTGGGCTGCGGTCACAGATCTTGGACTTGGCAACCCGCACTAGAGACCGCTGCGCGTGGTCAGATCTACTGCTGTGGCTCATGGACATAGGCGAAGCTTGGGAAAGGTCGTGGCCAACCCTCCTGCCGGCACTCCCCGGAAGAGTGCTAATACGTTGGCGCACCGGTTGGTTGGCGTGTGTGGGTAGTTACACCCCCTGCAGGGTAAATCTTTTCGGAAAGCCGTGTCCACGGTTATGGACGACTTGGTACCTTATGTCTGATGATCATAGATAACATGAATCTAATTATAAAACCTGCCAACTAAGGGCGGATCGCTTCCTCGGGTTGAGCGAGGGGGTGGTTCTGGTGGGTGGTACAACTCATGATGATCTGGTGGAGATTGAAGATGTGGGTGAAGCTAGTGTTACTCCCTTACCCCATTTTAAAAGTCTACTGATGCGAGATTCTCTCCTCCCTCGATTTGAAAATAAAGATGGCTTTATGCAAAAGGCATTCATGATATTCTCTGAACGAGCAGATATGTAGCAGGTTAAATAAGTCTTGTTGAGTACCTCCTGTACTCAGCCTTGCGCAATTATTTGGACAGGTGTGTTTTCTGGACATCGACATCGACGAGTAGGTTGGGGTTCCCAGACGGCAGCCTGGAATCTATGGACTGGGACGTCGCCGTTATGCTTTCTGGCCTCTTAGGCCCCTTTTTCTATCTTGCTATGTCTAATAGCATAATTTGCCTTCCGTTGTATTGGTGATTGACAGGTCAGTGACCTTGTTTTCGTGATATTTGCTTCTTAGCTCTGTTTAGAGCTTAGTATATTGTTTCTTGTGTTGTAGGGTCTCTGTTGCGCTACCGATTTTCAACTGTTGGCTTCCGAGATTCTTGTTAGGATTATCTTAGATTAAGGTCTCGGATTTGTCTAGCTTTGCTCTTGGGGGTGCTACATTTTGATGCTATGCAATTGATGAAAGGTTTTATAAAATGTTAAGTGGCTACTCAGGACCATGTCTATGAGGGTTTTCACCTGAGATAGTCTTTACTATACTTAGGATCATAGTATGTGGGGTTTTTTACCTGGGAGTGCACATCACTAGGTTAATGAATCATCTGGGTGGATTGGTTGTTTGGTTTATGTTGAGTGGCTACTCAGGACCATGTCCATGAGGGTTTTCACCTAAGATAGTTTCTACTATACTTAGGATCATGAACGTGAGGGTTTTCACCTGAGAGCACACTTGTGGAAGGCCACCCAGGAACAAAGGGATGTGAGGAATAAATGGAGAAGATTGTGAAGGACGCAAGGATAAGTATTTCAAGTAAAGACTACAGCTGATTAAGGAACATGGAGGAATCCCAACATTCTAATTTCTTAATAAATTTTTGATAAACAATAGTGGACTACTCAGGACCATGTTCATGGGGGTTTTCACCTAAGATAGTTTCTACTATACTTAGGACCATTGAATGTGGGGGTTTTCACCTGAGGGTGCACCTAAGGACGAGATATCTTTTGGGTTCACTAGAACTTGCCAGTGTTACCAATTATGATGTTGAAACTGTTTTATGAAGTGATAGGATAAAATTAGCTTTATGCAAAATAGCCTTGAACTCCACCAGCCAAATATGCATACAGATTTTTGAGTTATGCCCATTGAGTGTCCACCATAGTGTCACTTGCCAGACTCCATTTTTAAATGGAATCTGACCCACTCTCTTGCAAATTATTATTTGTTGCAGAAATTTCTGACGAAGAGTAAGAACTAAGTTGGGTTTCAAGTCTGCACCAACATGTTTTCGCCTATGGCGTATCATGAAGATGGAGGCTCATTGAAGATTTATTTTCGCTGCTTTATTGTTTTGAGCTAAATATAAGCTATGCAAAGATGTATTGAACTATTTATTTTACCAAGTCTGGATTATTCATGTAATATTGATACAATGTTGTGATATTCATCGTAAACTGTGTGTGCAAATGAATCGATCCAGGGGTTTGCACTATACACAGGTACCTGCCATATTTATAAGTGCAGGTACGCTACAGATGGTATCAGAGCACTGTGTTGCCTGTAGGTTCGAAACCCTAGGTTTGGATAGAAATAGGATTTGGCCATAGGATTGAAAATCTATTTCATTCAGTTTGCTTAAAATAAGAACTTTTCAAACTTCATTCTTGTAATTATCTTAACTATTTCATTTCTAAGTTTCTTCTCTTGTTTTCTTTAGATGACTGCCCTCGTTGAAGCACTCAAGAAGGGGCCAATGATAACTATGACCCTACAAAGTGAGACTGATTTTCCAAGAGCACTTAAGGATAACATGAAGAGCTTGGGATTTGAAGGAGAAGCAATATACAAAGGTTTCCCTTTCATAGCTGAAGGTCAAGAGTACTGGTGGGTGCAACTTCATCTATACAAGAGCAAACAAGATGACCACAAGACCAAGGGCTACTGCATGTTCACCAAACCTATACTCCACACATCATTCTTTGACTCAGCAAGAAGTGCAGCATGCGAAGCCATCGAGAACCTTAGAAGAAGACTTCAATTTAGAAGTCAAAACACCCAAAAGTATCTTGACGAACTCAAGGAAATAGAAGAGGAACTTGTTGCACTCAGGAAGGAGATAGACTAGACCACCTATCTATTAGAGTAACGAGATACTAATGATGTATGGACCTATCAAATTTTGGTATGGCAGTATCATCGTATGTGTTCTCCAGAACCTCGGGTGCTCCGTTACAGAACGATTAGTTCGGTTTTGTCAAAACATGTTTGGAAATTAAATGATTATGGTTGATTGTGTCAATTGCTTGTATGGGTAGGAATATTCTCCTAGATCTGTCTATCTTTTACTCATCTATGCTAAAACCCACAGATGCCTCCCCGCCGTGCTCCTGAGAACAACAACAATAAAGATGCCATGCAGCAACTGATGGCCGCTCAAGCTCAGCTGATTACTCACTTTATTGCAGCAAGCAACAATAACAATAACAACAACAACAATCATCCACCACCACCACCTCCCCAAGTGGACAGACTTACCAGATTTCTGAGGATTAGGCCAAACAAGTTCTCGAATGCAACAGAGCCAATGGTGGCTGATGACTGGCTACGCTCTGTACAAAAGGATCTGGTGACAACTGAATGTGATGATACTGAGAAGGTCAGGTTCACCGCACACCTACTTGAAGGACCTGCTGCCCAATGGTGGGAAACTTATCAGATTACTCACCCATTGGACACCTTGACCTGGGAGGAATTCAAGGAAGGATTTCGTAATGCTCATGTCTACACGGGAATTATGAATCTTAAACGAGAAGAGTTTCGCAATCTGCGTCAGGGAAACAGAAGTTTTAAGGAGTATATGGACGACTTACATTCCTTGTCTCGATATGCGCCTGAGGACATTGACACAGATGCAAAGATGAAGTCAAAATTTCTCAATGGACTTAGTGATGAGCTGAAGATACCTCTGACAGTTGCGTATGCACCAAACTATCAGATACTTCTGGATCAAGCAATCACCCTTGAAGATAGCATAAAGAAAGCTGAAAATAGGAAGAGGAAGATGGACAAGCACTCCTCTGAACCCTCATTCAAGAAGCACCTGGTTCATGATGTGAACAGGGGACACCAACATGGGAATCGCCATAATGGAGGAAGTCACCACAAGCATCATGATCACCGTGGTGGATCCAAGGGAAACAATGGAGACCATAAAGGAAATGGATTTGCTGGCCATAACCATAACAATGGACACCATCGTCCAAATCCTGAACACAAAGATATCAGTCAGGTACTCTGTTACAAATGCAAGAACAAGGGTCATTACGCCAATGAGTGCCCAGCAAGGAAGAAGGCCGAAGAAGCTGCTAAGTCAAATCCTTTCGATAAAGGATATGTGAACCACATCACTGTGGAGGAAGTAAACAGTACATTCTGAATCAAGTTTTCATTTTGAAGTTTTCGATACCAACAAAGATTTCTTTTAAGCGTGGTAGCCCAACCCGATACCCAGACAGAACCTTTTGCTAGCCTTCTCGAATCTCGAGAATGAGATTCCTTTTAAGGGTGGTAGTCTGTAACATCCCTATATTTTGGAATGTTTAAAAATCACTAAAATTTAAAACTTTTGAAAACATTTTCGTATTTTGCTTTGGAAAATAAAATTTAAGCATTGCATTCATGCATACATGCATCTCATCATTCATCATCTTATTAAATCTCAAAGGGTTTAAATTAAAAATCCATTATATTTCATATTACTCTAAAAATATTTATATTCCATTATTCTACTTTTATGCCAAAATAAAGGTGAGTGATTTTCAGCAAAATAAGTTTAATAATCTAAATGCAAACATATTTGAATATGGGTATTTTACAAATTTTATTTAACCAAAAGAAAATTTAATTAAATTATAATTTCAAAACTGATATTAAGTATCAAATTTGTATTTAATCAATATTTCAAAATTATTAATTTTGAAAATTGTTCAAAACATGCCGACAACTGGTTTAACACAAAAATATTGTTTTTACAAATTTTTAGAAATTTATTTGACTTCATTTGGACACTTATGAAAATATATGAATTAAAAGAAAAATAAGAAAAGAAAAAGAAAATTGATGACGTGAGTGTGACGTCATGTTCTTCAAGCTCCAGCCGGATTTCACGCCCGAAAACAGTCGGCTGTTTCCTCTCTTAAATCCCGGCGATTAAGGTCTTGATTCCCTCCTCCGGTTGCTCCTTCAAATAGCCCTCTCCACCCTCTCTCTTTTGCCCCAAAAACCACAGCCCGAGAGCCACCAGGCCGTACAGAAGCGTCCCCGGAGCCCCGCCGTTGCCGCCGGCGAAAAACTCGACTCCGGCGACAGTCCGTGAATCCCGAGCACTCCCATCTCTTCCTTTCTTCTTCTTTAATCCATGCACACGTTTTTGACAAAGTCGCGCAATTTTTCTCGTAGCAAATTGACTCCCGCGTCCACACCCGAGGACAACCGCCGCCGTCACCAACTCCGGCGAGCGTTTCTGAGAGAAGGAGAGCACCCCGGCGCCGTGCACCTCGCCAAAACGTCCGCCTCGACCTCCCGCGCCTAAGGGTATGACCCATTCATCCCCGCTCGTCCTGAAACGCGTAGAACGCGTGTCGCCGGCGATGGCGCCGCCTCAGTTAGGTCACCGGAGTTCTCCGGCCGGCCGCCGCTCGGTTATTGATTTCAGCCGTTGGATCTCGTTCGTACGGCCAGGATTAGATCTTCTTTAAACGAATCGTTACGCTGACTCAGCGTGCACAGTCAGCGCCGCGTCAGCGACACGTCAGCGCCAGCGTGGAAATAATTTTCCGAATAGAATTAAAATGGCATTTTTACAGAAAAGACACTGCAACTTAGATCTATCATATCTTCTTAACCACTTATCCAAATTTGATAAATTTTATATATTTGAAAATCCCTTGACATGTAGAATATTTTAGATATGTTAAATTTCAAATTTGACTTAGTATAAATTATTCAAATTTTAAATGGATGATTTGATTATATTTGTAATAACTTTAAATCTATAAATCTAAAAATTGCAAATAAAATTGTTCTAGAAACTTTAGAATATTTGTAATATGATGCCTCTGTTATAATATATTTTTTAGCATTATTTTCATGATTTGTTAGTTGTATGTTTAATTTGAATAGTTTGACTATTTTGATATAACTTTTGATAAGAATATTATTTTTGAGTAATTCCAATTGCAATAAATTTAATTAAATCCCCTATGTCTATTAATATTATTTATAAAATTTTGTTATAAAAATTAATCACATAAGACTTTAATCTTATATGTAATCCCTTTTATTATATTTTCCAAAAATAGAAATTAATTAAATTGCATTTATAGCCTAAAGCATACTTTATAAAATATCACAAATTTTGTATGATGTTTATTATGATTAAAAAGAGCATTGCATGCATAACATATATTATTATATAGTTATACTCCTCATAGGAAAACTCCTCCATTATTTTCTCTAAGTTAGGAATATTTTCAACTTATCATTTTTGGGTTAAGTGCTATGCACTTAGACACTTAGGATTTTCAACATGGAGCTGGAAGGCCAATGAAGGACTTAGCCAAAACAAGACTTCAGAAGTATCTTCGAGGAGTTGAAGCACTTAGAAGAAAAACCAAGAGGAAGTCCAAGAAGACCAACCCCCCTCTCTTCTCTAAGTCTTTCTTTCTCTTTTTCTTTTCTTCTCTCTAAGACATGGTGATCAAGACATCACTAAGGAGAATACTACAAGTCTGGAGATGAAGCCTGGAAGATGACCTACATCATTTTCTTCTATCTTTCCTAATCTTGACTTAAAACAATTTTGATCTCGTTATTGCCATCTTGAAGTTTGTTGGATCCTAGCGGCATAGTGAGATGAAGCGGCCTGGAGACTATCCTTGCATGTCCACGTACATGAGACGTGTTCCACAAACTTAAGTGGCTGGCCGGGTGTCTGTCTCTCTCACTATAGTGAATATCCAATTTAGAAAGAGTTGATAATAATGGTCGATCACCTTGAAGAATAGACTTTGTATTGATACTTGTTAGTATGTTTATGTGTGTTTTGTTTGATGTGTTAGAAATCTCGGAGGGAAACGACAACAGTTGCAGTTGCTGTTACTATTCTTCTTGTTGCCAAGGCAAGTGGCATACCTCATAAACTTCCCAATACTTTTCTATGCATGAGTAGAGTATTTTTCTATAAGCATGCGTAGGATAGTATTGCTATGCAAGACATGATTAGAATCCTCTATTCCTTCGTGTCGAGGTACCTATGAAATGACTTCGTAGATTTTGATGCTATGCAATTGATGAAAGGTTTTATAAAATGTTAAGTGGCTACTCAGGACCATGTCTATGAGGGTTTTCACCTGATATAGTCTTTACTATACTTAGGATCATAGTATGTGGGGTTTTTTGAAGGAGATATGCCCTAGAGGCAAATAAATAAGTAGTATTTATTGCATTATCTCATAAGTTTATAATAGGTTTGTGTATTATGCTATAACTGTATTAATCGGAATTATTGATAAACGTGTGATACATAGACAACCAGGTCCTTAGCAAGCCTCTACATGAGCTAGTCCATTGGGCAACAGTTGATCGAGATTCCCGATCAAGGACAATGACGTCGGTTGACAATGGGGTCATCTTGTTAGTTGAATAAGGTGATGGACATACGCAAAGTATTGCAATAAGATCGTATTACAATGTTTGTCATTTGCAATAGATAAGAATATGGTAGTTTATTCCTTAGACCGTGAGACCGTACTTATTGATGCTTCGTAGGGGTGCTTTGAGAGCATCAAACGTTGTGTCTTATATAGCATGACAATAACGGTGTCCATCTTGGGTATTCCGAAAGAGCATCGAGACGTAAGGATCAAGAGTGGGATTTGTTCATTCTTGTAATGGAAAGATACTCTGGGCCCACTCGGTGATATTGCATCTATATAGCTGCGCAGCTTATGACTAGGTCATGGAGATGTAATATCACAGACGAGTTAATAACCTTCGTCGGTAACGAGATACAACAAAGACATCGGTGTGTCTACGATCATATCTCGGACAAGGTAGTATCGCAGAGACAAAGGGAATGAATATCATATTTATGGTTCAACGACGATATTCGTAGAATGCACAGGGGTCGTCATATACTTCCAGGTATCCCTGACGGTCATTGGTGAGCGGAGTGTCTCGACCATGTCTGGAGTGTTCTCGAACCGTAGCGTAACAAACTTAAGGTCTTAGCGACACCAGGAGATAGGTTCTGGAATATTATAGGAATTTGTAAGAGAGAGAGAAATGATCCGGAAAGAGTTCCGGTGGTCCGGAAGGAGTTCCGGGGAGGTCTGGAATGGTTCCAGGAATGTCCGAAAGTTGTTCGGGTGGTTCAAAAATAGTTTCGGAGTCATGGGATATTGAATTATATATAAATATATTAATTATGAATTAATGGGATTTTTATATTAATTTAATATTAATTAAATAAAGGAAAAAGGGGGCTCCCACCTACATGGGCCCTTAGAGGGTCCAAGAGGGGGGAGCCGCACCACCAAAGGGGGTGGGCCCCATGGGGGGTTCAGCCAGCCCATGGTGGGGGCGCACCACCCCCCTCCTCCTTTGTTTAGTCCCACATGGGGGAGCCAGGGGGTTTGCACACCCCCTTCCCCCTTTATATACCAAGGCATATTAATTGGATTAATTCATTGGAAAATACAATTAATTGTATTGCAGGCCGGCCGAGCTGTTTCTCCGCCCGTTTTGCCCCCTCTCTCCACCTAAGCTATACCGCCGGGCACCGTTGCCCAGCGGGATTCCAGATAAGATCTACCCCTGCGATTTCAGCTGGATCTGAATGACCGGGGGTTGTCGCTAAGCTCCGTATGTTTGCGAGTGCTCGGAGGTAACTCTTTTTGAGGAGCCTGGGCGACGTCGTCTCGCCCCTGCAGCCGCCGCGCCGCCTCCCCCTCTGCCGCCGGCGCACCCCCTGGTGCCAGCGCCCCAGCTTCTTCCGCCCGACGCCCGTCGACGCAGATCACCGTCGACACCCCGGCGTCATCGTCTTCGTCATCGCGGCAAGTTCTCCGCGACCTCGAGGTCGGCTACGTACGACTTCATCGTCAACGCTTGTGCGGGAGCGTAATCCCCGCTATCGGTCTACATGGAGGTAATGTAACCCGTTCCGCCACCGTTATCACATGTACTAGATAGATAGATCCTGGCTAGTTAGGGTTTCGTACGCTAGAAAAATTATTGTTTTCTGCACCGTAACCCCTTCAGTGGTATTAGAGCCGATCTATGCGTAGTACTGCTGGTACGGTTAGAACTCATGTTGAATGAGGGCGTCTTTCTTAAATTTGCTACCCTCTAGCGTGCACTTGCGATGCCTTCGGTATTGAGTTGATGAAGCGGCCCGGACCGACTTTACGCGTACGCTTACGCGAGACTGGTTCCACTACTGACATACGGCTTGCACCATATCTGTGGCTGGCGGGTGTCTGTTTCTCTCTCTCTAGTCGGCAAAGCATTTTCAATGGAGGGCCCGAAAGGGATGCTTAAACATGCAATTATACGATCGACGTTGTGGTACAAAGTTCGTAGGTAGGGAAGCGATTCTCTTACGAATAAGCCTATTTGCCACGTAAAACTTGCAAAACTAAATAAAGCTAGAGGCGTCTAACTTTGTTTTGCAGAGGCGTTGTTTTATGTGACATGGTTACGGTAAGTTTTGATATTACTCGTATTGTCGGAGGCAATGGAGGGCTCTGTAGACTAGGAGCCATGCCGAGGCGCCGGGGGGCCAGGCACATGGCGCCATGAAGGTCCAGGCGCATCGACCATGTCACATCGCACTTCATTGCATCATTATTGTGTGCTGTTGTGTGTGCATCCTATTGATTGCTTATATGCTAGATATACAACGGTAGCATCATGAATAGGATGATCCCTAACAAATACCAAAATTGTGTTCTCCCTCGTTGCGCACCACCAAGAAAGTTCTACGTTATGAGGCAGGCCGTGATGATCGGGTGTCACACATCTCGTCGTTCGCATACAGTGGGTGTAAGCCATGTTGCACACGCAGGGTCTTCGAGGTTTGATTGGCGAGCCTAGCATATCCAGAAATATGGCCTCGGAACACGGGAAGATCGAAAGATCGAGCACGAGTCACAGAGTTGTTGTGATCGACATTTTATGTCCACCTTTGAAGTTGTGCTGCCGGCCGTGGTGATCGGGGGTAGTGTGGTGGATGAGGATCGTGTAATCGCCATTATTATTTTTAGGGATAATAATCTTGGTGGGGTGTGTTTTTGGTAATGAGATTATAGAACTAAAACTCACCTATATATTATAAACTTTACCTTACCTCTTTTGCGATCACATCTGGAGACTACGGAACTACACTTTGGTTGCTTCCTCAAGAGCTCGGGTTCTACCTTAAAAGCCGACGGGTCCAACTTCATCAGCTGGTACATTGGTTTTAGAAACATTCTCCAAACACAACAAACATCCTATATGTCCTAGAACATTAGTTAGGAGTTAGACCAGATGATTCTGATAGCAAGGAGCAAGATGATGAGTTCCGTAAGCATCATGATATTTTCATGGAAGTGAAGGTCGTCATGAGAATATGCCTAGCACCTGAGTTGAAAGTTGTTTCAACACATGGAGCCATATGTCGTGATTGATGCGATCAGAGGTCACTTCAAAGATGAATTGAGCAGTTCAGACAGCTTAGAAAGTTCTGGACCATTCACATGGGGAGCATACCTGTCTGGAGACTCAGTTGAAGAAGTTGTGTGACATCTACTTCAGGCTTACGAATATCTACGATTTCTAGATAGCGAACTCCAGTGCAATAGAGATTGTGCTTTACCTCCTAGCTGTGAATAGCATGTGCGTGAACATGCTATAGAGACTTGATGAGCTTCTTCACGTTTGTGAACAAGTTCAAATCTCTAAAAGTTGATTCCATCGAAGAAGAGTTCTTCGACGCTACGGGTATATTTGATATACGAAGATATAAATGTATTCTTCTCATACTTGGTGAAAAGTATTTAATACTTGTTCTGTTTATGAAACAGTATCTGATTATCACAAGTATGCGGCGAAGGGTGACGTGACAGTGCACAAGTGATGGCAAGTTCATGGCCAGTAGTGCTCACGCCCTCGAGATATCATATTAGTTATCATCAATAGTTTTTGATAAGACATTTTGTAATAGTGAGAGTGTGATCTAGTTTGGTGTCTTGAATGTTGCAAGACATAATTATTCATATAGAACAAATCAGTTGTTTTATGTTATGAAACAAAGCAGTTGTTTCATGTTATGAGTAATTTGCATCACATCTCAATTACATTATGCGTATGATATACATTTATAATAGCGGGAATAATAAAATTATGTGTCCAAAGAACAAACACCATCGAATTTAGTCATAAAGGCAATGAAAGAAGTAATGGATAATTTTGGTCCATTTAAGTATTTCGAGTGCCAAAATTGATTAAGTTTGAAATGCAGTATTGAAGTTGCAATACTAGAGGAAATTGATTGAGAGTCATTTTTAATGATTAATCAATAGTGTTATTGCATGATCCGAATTCTTCCATGATTTTGGTAAATAGGAGTATTTGCCCGATAAATTATGGAGTCTGAAATTAATTTGATAATAGATCAAATGGGGGTTTTTCAGAAGAAAGATTAGTGAATATTGTATTCACAAAATTCGATCAAAGGACAATATTTTTGAATTATGGTTTCAACACAAAAGACTTGTGGAAATTCGTTTCACAATATTATAATGTCATAAGTGGTGATATGTGGGGAATTATAATCATGCTCTATTTTAAATAAAGTGTGGTCTGTCAGAATCTGTCTTAGAATCTCCTAATATGTTCGAAACATTATAGTCGATGTCCACTTTAGAAAATAGATATTTTTCTCAACGAGAATTCGTAGGATCGACAGTAGTGTCGACATGTATATGATTATGCGATAATTCGGAATATACATGAGTGGTTCTTTGTAGATTGCTCGCATTGGATGAGAGTGTATTCCAAAACCAAATAGAAACAAAACTTAGTTTGTTGTCTATGTAATTCCGAGGAAAATATGATTTTTCGAATTATGGTTTATGGATTGGAATTAGAAGCTTGAAATAAAGTTTCAGACCTATGTTGGAAGGTGTTCCAAAGAGTATATGTCCGCTAATGAAAATTTGGTGATTAAGAGTGAGGGAGACTAGAAAATTGTTTTCTGCTTGCAATCCTCTTCATAAAGATCATAATATTTTCATGAAAGAAACTTCTAAATAAAGTGATGTTATATTTAATATTGCTGTCAGGTCACAGCACTGTATTAAGTATTTCAGATCTTGTTGACAGATCAAGGTGCACTTTATGAATACAAAGAAAGTTGAGAAAATATCGGAATACGAACAAAGGCTTTTTGAGCCTGGAAATCCAAGTTACATTTGAAAGGATTAAGAGAGTAATTGTTGCTGCAATTCTTATTAGAGGAATAAGATTGTTTAATCGTCATATAAGGTGTTATATGAGAAATGTGACTATAAGAAAGACGCGGTAGCATGTCTTGTCAAGAAATGTGTCTTGGACAAGATCAAATTTGTTGACTACATTTATGTAGACATGCTTGAAGTCTGAGGGATTTGTATTAATGTAATACTGTAGTTTGTATTAAATTCGAATTGATAGTAGATCAATGATTTTGGTTTGACCAAAATGTCGATTTAAGTGGGAGTCATAGTTAGTTTACTCAGGTGGAATATGTAAAGAACATATTTTTGAGTGGGAGCTTAGGAACTCAAATATGTGGATAACATGTTTTTGAGTGGGAGCTCGTGTTCTCAAATATGTGGAAACATGTTTTGAGTGGGAGTCGAATTCATCTTGTGTAGTTAACACATTGTGAAACTGTACCAATAGAATAGGATGAAGTTGTGAAACTATTTGAAAGCTAGTGTCTATTTTGAAATAGAACGGGAATTTTAAATAGTTAGTCGAGTTGTTTTGGATTATATCTGAGGAGTAAGAATAGAATCAAAAGGATGGCCCTTTGAAATCCAATTGATCATTAAGAGTAATGATACATGAAAGTAATGGTTGTATGACATGTGAGTCTATTATGTAATATTAGACATCATACAGAAACCATATTATCTGCTCGATGAAATATAACCGATGTTCTTGGAAGAAGAGCAGTTATAAAAGTAAATTTAGAATTTACTGGAAGTAGAGGTGTGTTAGTTGTTGGATTGACATTAGAATGTCAAGTTTTCTACATTGGTGTGAAAGTATGTAGATATCGCGAGTTTGTAATTGTTACAAGAGGCTGTCTATGGCTGGGTGTGTTTTTCAGGGCAGTTATCTGGTTAGTATAATCAGAGTAAGCGCTGGGAAATAGAAGTCTCACTTAGTTACGGTATTTGCATATATGTTGTTGGACAACGTGGTGATATCAAGCAAGTTGATATCATTGAATCGTAAGAGCATGTACAATCATGGATTGTGCAGTAACACCCTTCCACAAGCGAGCATTATCAAATGATTCTTATTTGATAAGGGATTCTGATAAAGTAAAATGCAGCTAGTTTATTTGTACTCTAGTGCAAGTGGGAGACTGAAGGAGATATGCCCTAGAGGCAAATAAATAAGTAGTATTTATTGCATTATCTCATAAGTTTATAATAGGTTTGTGTATTATGCTATAACTGTATTAATCGGAATTATTGATAAACGTGTGATACATAGACAACCAGGTCCCTAGCAAGCCTCTACATGAGCTAGTCCATTGGGCAACAGTTGATCGAGATTCCCGATCAAGGACAATTACGTCGGTTGACAATGGGGTCATCTTGTTAGTTGAATAAGGTGATGGACATACGCAAAGTATTGCAATAAGATCGTATTACGATGTTTGTCATTTGCAATAGATAAGAATATGGTAGTTTATTCCTTAGACCGTGAGACCGTACTTATTGATGCTTCGTAGGGGTGCTTTGAGAGCATCAAACGTTGTGTCTTATATAGCATGACAATAACGGTGTCCATCTTGGGTATTCCGAAAGAGCATCGAGACGTAAGGATCAAGAGCGGGATTTGTCCATTCTTGTAATGGAAAGATACTCTGGGCCCACTCGGTGATATTGCATCTATATAGCTGCGCAGCTTATGACTAGGTCATGGACAGACGAGTTAATAACCTTCGTCGGTAACGAGATACAACAAAGACATCGGTGTGTCTACGATCATATCTCGGACAAGGTAGTATCGCAGAGACAAAGGGAATGAATATCATATTTATGGTTCAACGACGATATTCGTAGAATGCACAGGGGTCGTCATATACTTCCAGGTATCCCTGACGGTCATTGGTGAGCGGAGTGTCTCGACCATGTCTGGAGTGTTCTCGAACCGTAGCGTAACAAACTTAAGGTCTTAGCGACACCAGGAGATAGGTTCTGGAATATTATAGGAATTTGTTGGAGAGAGAGAAATGATCCGGAAAGAGTTCCGGTGGTCCGGAAGGAGTTCCGGGGAGGTCTAGAATGGTTCCAGGAATGTCCGAAAGTTGTTCGGGTGGTTCCAAAATAGTTTCGGAGTCATGGGATATTGAATTATATATAAATATATTAATTATGAATTAATGGGATTTTTATATTAATTTAATATTAATTAAATAAAGGAAAAAGGGGGCTCCCACCTACATGGGCCCTAAGAGGGCCCAAGAGGGGGGAGCCGCACCACCAAAGGGGGTGGGCCCCATGGGGGGTTCGGCCAGCCCATGGTGGGGGCGCACCACCCCCCTCCTCCTTTGTTTAGTCCCACATGGGGGAGCCAGGGGGTTTGCACACCCCCTTCCCCCTTTATATACCAAGGCATATTAATTGGATTAATTCATTGGAAAATACAATTAATTGTATTGCAGGCCGGCCGAGCTGTTTCTCCGCCCGTTTTGCCCCCTCTCTCCACCTAAGCTATACCGCCGGGCACCGTTGCCCTGCAGGATTCCAGATAAGATCTACCCCTGCGATTTCAGCTGGATCTGAATGACCGTGGGTTGTCGCTAAGCTCCGTATGTTTGCGAGTGCTCGGAAGTAACTCTTTTTGAGGAGTCTGGGCGACGTCGTCTCGCCCCTACAGCCGCCGCGCCGCCTCCCCCTCTGCCGCCGGCGCACCCCCCTGGTGCCGGCGCCCCAGCTTCTTCCGCCCGACGCCCGTCGACGCAGATCACCGTCGACACCCCGGCGTCATCGTCTTCGTCATCGCGGCAAGTTCTCCGCGACCTCGAGGTCGGCTACGTACGACTTCATCGTCAACGCTTGTGCGGGAGCGTAATCCCCGCTATCGGTCTACATGGAGGTAATGTAACCCGTTCCGCCACCGTTATCACATGTACTAGATAGATAGATCCTGGCTAGTTAGGGTTTCGTACGCAAGAAAAATTATTGTTTTCTGCACCGTAACCCCTTCAGTTTTTACCTGGGAGTGCACATCACTAAGTTAATAAATCATCTGGGTGGATTGGTTGTTTGGTTTATGTTGAGTGGCTACTCAGGACCATGTCCATGAGGGTTTTCACCTAAGATAGTTTCTACTATACTTAGGATCATGAACGTGAGGGTTTTCACCTGAGAGCACACTTGTGGAAGGCCACCCAGGAACAAAGGGATGTGAGGAATAAATGGAGAAGATTGTGAAGGACGCAAGGAGAAGTATATCAAGTAAAGACTACAGATGATCAAGGAACATGGAGGAATCCCAACATTCAAATTTGTTAATAAAATTTTGATAAACAACAGTGGACTACTCAGGACCATGTTCATGGGGGTTTTCACCTAAGATAGTTTCTACTATACTTAGGACCATTGAATGTGGGGGTTTTCACCTGAGGGTGCACCTAAGGACGAGATATCTTTTGGGCTCACTGGAACTTGCTAGTGTTACCAATTATGATGTTGAAACTGTTTTATGAAGTGATAGGATAAAATTAGCTTTATGCAAAATAGCCTTGAACTCCACCAGCCAAATATGCATACAGATTTTTGAGTTATTCCTATTGAGTGTCCACCATAGTGTCACTTGCCAGACTCCATTTTTAAATGGAATTGGACCCACTCTGTTGCAAATTATTATTTGTTGCAGAAATTTCTGACGAAGAGTAAGAACTAAGTTGGGTTTCGAGTCTGCACCAACATGTTTTCGCCTGTGGCGTATCATGAAGATGGAGGCTCATTGAAGATTTATTTCCGCTGCTTTATTGTTTTGAGCTAGCTATAAGCTATGCAAAGATGTATCGAACTATTTATTTTACCAAGTCTGGATTATTCGTGTAATATTGATACAATGTTGTGATATTCATCGTAAACTGTGTGTGCAAATGAATCGATCCAGGGGTTTGCACTATACACAGGTACCTGCCATATTTATAAGTGCACGTACGCTACACTAGACCTCCGCGTTCAATCCTCTTCACGAATTACACTTCAGGAAGTGACTACCCCTGATTCTTGGGAGTCATAACCCGACATTTGGCGCGCCAGGTAGGGGATTGAGGCGGGTCAACAGCCTTCGAGTTCGTCTCCGCGCCATGGTGAACACCCGCGCCACCAGCATCGCCCGCGTCAACAGACGTGCGCCTGGAGGAGCACGCGCGCCGCCAGGCACCGCGACCACCCGCGCACGGTGGGGCCGACCCCGCCATGAAGAGCATGTCCCTTCTGGCCCTCACGCAGAGGCGCCGGAGCACAACTCCGACCACCAGGAGGAGGCGCAGTCGTCGCACCCGACGCAGTGCCCGAGCGGCTCAGGCCCGGGGAGGACAGACCCTGCGCCTCACACAGCGCAGCTCATGGCGCAGGAGCTTCTCCGCTACCAGCCCACCGCTGAGGCCCACGAGCAGTGGCTCCACCGCCTCAACCACCTCGTCGGCATCGCTACGACGCGCCCCGCTCTGTCGCAGTCCAACCTGCGCCCCTCTCTCGCGGGCACGGTCGCGACAAACGCGCCTCCGCCACCTCCGGGGCCTGCACCGGCTGCGGCGCAGAGGGCTGCTTCGCACGCGTCCTCGCCGCACGATTGCTTGATCGTGTAGCGCACCGCGCCCGACGCTCGCGTGGGGATGGAGCTCCAGCGAGACCGCCAAAACAGGCTCGTGGAGGAGATTGGCCAGGCGGGTCAGCAGAATCGCGGCGTGCTGCAGCACGGGGTCGCTACGTACGCCTCAGGCTGCATGGCGTTCACCCGATCTCTGCGTCGCGTGGTCTGGCCCCCGAAGTTCAGGCCTGCTCTCCCCAAGGGCTACGACGGCTCCAGCAACCCCATCGAGTTCCTGCAGCTCTACACCACCTCCATCCAAGCTGCGGGTGGAGATGACAAGGTCATGGCCAATTGGTTCTCCCACACGCTTCGAGATTCTGCGCTGTCGTGGCTCCTGAACCTCCCTGAGGACTCCGTGAACTCCTGGGAGGAGCTCTGCAAGCAGTTCGTCTCCAACTTCATGGGGACATACGAGCGCGGCCTCACCCACAACGATCTGCGCGTCGTAGTGCAGAAGAAGGATGAGACGCTCCGCAAGTACATCCAGCGCTTCAGCCAAGTGCGTAACAAGATCCCGAACATCCCTGACACCCAAGTCATCGCCGCGTTCCGCGAGGGCGTCACTAACAGCAGGATGCTCGAGAAGCTGGGCATCCACGACAAGCTCACCTGTGTGGTCAAGCTTTTCGACCTGGCTGACAAGTGCGCCAAGGCTGAAGAGGGACTCCTCTTCGTCAAGATGTCCTCAAGAGGGGACGATCACGCTGAGGGGCCCAAGAGCCTGAAGAAGAAGGAGGATCCCAAGCGCAAGGCCACCAAGGTTCTCGCCGTAGAGCCCGACGCGAAGGGGACCCGCAGGGACTCCCCCGAGCCTGGAGAGAGAAGAGACGACCACCGCCCTTTCTGCATCTACCACAACAGGCGCGACCAATCTATGGAGTCCTGCTTCGACCTCAAAAGGTTCAGCAAGGAGTGCGAGCAAGCAGAGGGCAGTGGTAGCCGAGGCCGTGGCTACCGCGAGAGCGGACGCAAGGGCGGCTATCAGAAACCATCTTGAAATCGGGCCAACGCCGTAGAAAAGAACGGCAACCTCCCTGACGAGGAAGATGGCGGCTACCAAGCCCCGAGAGGCGCCATTGCCTGCATCCTCGGGGGAGCGCAGGCGCCAAAGTCGAACAACCAGTTCAAGGAGTTCGCCCGCGAGCTCAACGCAGCCCTCCCAAGCACGGAAACCTCCAGGCCCCTCAAGTGGTCGCAGTACACCATCGCCTTCGACGCTCAGGACCACCCCAAGTCCACCAAGAATGTTGGAACCCTCCCGCTGGTCTGCACCCGCACCATCGACAACGTGGCTGTCTCCAAGACTCTCATCGATGGCGGAGCAGGCCTGAACGTTATCTCCATAGATACGTTCAAAGCGCTTCAAGTGCCCTACGAGCGGCTCATGCCCTCGAGGCCCTTCACGGGGGTCACCAGCAGCTCGATCGAGCCTCTAGGCCAGGTCAGGCTTGTCGTCACCTTCGAGAGCAAGGAAAATTACCGCACCGAGCACATCGATTTCGATGTCGCACACATCGGCCTGCCGTACAATGCCATCCTCGGCTACCCCGCGCTCGCGAAGTTCATAGCCGTCACGCACCATGCCTACAACATGGTCAAGATCCCCGGCAGCGTTGGCACAATCATGGCGCAGGAGCTTTTCCGCTACCAGCCCACCGCTGAGGCCCACGAGCAGTGGCTCCACCGCCTCAACCACCTCGTCGGCATCACTACGACGCGCCCCGCTCTGTCGCAGTCCAACCTGCGCCCCTCTCTCGCGGGCACAGTCGCGACAAACGCGCCTAAGCCACCTCCGGGGCCTGGACCGGCTGCGGCGCAGAGGGCTGCTTCGCACGCGTCCTCGCCGCACGATTGCTTGATCGTGTAGCGCACCGCGCCCGACGCTCGCGTGGGGATGGAGCTCCAGCGAGACCGCCAGAACAGGCTCGTGGAGGAGATTGGCCAGGCGGGTCAGCTGAATCGCGGCGTGCTGCAGCACGGGGTCGCTACGTACGCCTCAGGCTGCATGGCGTTCACCCGATCTCTGCGTCGCGTGGTCTGGCCCCCGAAGTTCAGGCCTGCTCTCCCCAAGGGCTACGACGGCTCCAGCAACCCCATCGAGTTCCTGCAGCTCTACACCACCTCCATCCAAGCTGCGGGTGGAGATGACAAGGTCATGGCCAATTGGTTCTCCCACACGCTTCGAGATTCTGCGCTGTCGTGGCTCCTGAACCTCCCTGAGGACTCCGTGAACTCCTGGGAGGAGCTCTGCAAGCAGTTCGTCTCCAACTTCATGGGGACATACGAGCGCGGCCTCACCCACAACGATCTGCGCGTCGTAGTGCAGAAGAAGGATGAGACGCTCCGCAAGTACATCCAGCGCTTCAGCCAAGTGCGTAACAAGATCCCGAACATCCCTGACACCCAAGTCATCGCCGCGTTCCGCGAGGGCGTCACTAACAGCAGGATGCTCGAGAAGCTGGGCATCCACGACAAGCTCACCTGTGTGGTCAAGCTTTTCGACCTGGCTGACAAGTGCGCCAAGGCTGAAGAGGGACTCCTCTTCGTCAAGATGTCCTCAAGAGGGGACGATCACGCTGAGGGGCCCAAGAGCCTGAAGAAGAAGGAGGATCCCAAGCGCAAGGCCACCAAGGTTCTCGCCGTAGAGCCCGACGCGAAGGGGACCCGCAGGGACTCCCCCGAGCCTGGAGAGAGAAGAGACGACCACCGCCCTTTCTGCATCTACCACAACAGGCGCGACCAATCTATGGAGTCCTGCTTTGACCTCAAAAGGTTCAGCAAGGAGTGCGAGCAAGCAGAGGGAAGTGGTAGCCGAGGCCGTGGCTACCGCGAGAGCGGACGCAAGGGCGGCTATCAGAAACCATCTTGAAATCAGGCCAACGCCGTAGAAAAGAACGGCAACCTCCCTGACGAGGAAGATGGCGGCTACCAAGCCCCGAGAGGCGCCATTGCCTGCATCCTCGGGGGAGCGCAGGCGCCAAAGTCGAACAACCAGTTCAAGGAGTTCGCCCGCGAGCTCAACGCTGCCCTCCCAAGCACGGAAACCTCCAGGCCCCTCAAGTGGTCGCAGTACACCATCGCCTTCGACGCTCAGGACCACCCCAAGTCCACCAAGAATGTTGGAACCCTCCCGCTGGTCTGCACCCGCACCATCGACAACGTGGCTGTCTCCAAGACTCTCATCGATGGCGGAGCAGGCCTGAACGTTATCTCCATAGATACGTTCAAAGCGCTTCAAGTGCCCTACGAGCGGCTCATGCCCTCGAGGCCCTTCACGGGGGTCACCAGCAGCTCGATCGAGCCTCTAGGCCAGGTCAGGCTTGTCGTCACCTTCGAGAGCAAGGAAAATTACCGCACCGAGCACATCGATTTTGATGTCGCACACATCGGCCTGCCGTACAATGCCATCCTCGGCTACCCCGCGCTCGCGAAGTTCATGGCCGTCACGCACCATGCCTACAACATGGTCAAGATCCCCGGCAGCGTTGGCACAATCATGGCGCAGGAGCTTCTCCGCTACCAGCCCACCGCTGAGGCCCACGAGCAGTGGCTCCACCGCCTCAACCACCTCGTCGGCATCGCTACGACGCGCCCCGCTCTGTCGCAGTCCAACCTGCGCCCCTCTCTCGCAGGCACAGTCGCGACAAACGCGCCTAAGCCACCTCCGGGGCCTGGACCGGCTGCGGCGCAGAGGGCTGCTTCGCACGCGTCCTCGCTGCACGATTGCTTGATCGTGTAGCGCACCGCGCCCGACGCTCGCGTGGGGATGGAGCTCCAGCGAGACCGCCAGAACAGGCTCGTGGAGGAGATTGGCCAGGCGGGTCAGCAGAATCGCGGCGTGCTGCAGCACGGGGTCGCTACGTACGCCTCAGGCTGCATGGCGTTCACCCGATCTCTGCATCGCGTGGTCTGGCCCCCGAAGTTCAGGCCTGCTCTCCCCAAGGGCTACGACGGCTCCAGCAACCCCATCGAGTTCCTGCAGCTCTACACCACCTCCATCCAAGCTGCGGGTGGAGATGACAAGGTCATGGCCAATTGGTTCTCCCACACGCTTCGAGATTCTGCGCTGTCGTGGCTCCTGAACCTCCCTGAGGACTCCGTGAACTCCTGGGAGGAGCTCTGCAAGCAGTTCGTCTCCAACTTCATGGGGACATACGAGCGCGGCCTCACCCACAACGATCTGCGTGTCGTAGTGCAGAAGAAGGATGAGACGCTCCGCAAGTACATCCAGCGCTTCAGCCAAGTGCGCAACAAGATCCCGAACATCCCTGGCACCCAAGTCATCGCCGCGTTCCGCGAGGGCGTCACTAACTGCAGGATGCTCGAGAAGCTGGGCATCCACGACAAGCTCACCTGTGTGGTCAAGCTTTTCGACCTGGCTGACAAGTGCGCCAAGGCTGAAGAGGGACTCCTCTTCGTCAAGATGTCCTCAAGAGGGGACGATCACGCTGAGGGGCCCAAGAGCCTGAAGAAGAAGGAGGAGCCCAAGCGCAAGGCCACCAAGGTTCTCGCCGCAGAGCCCGACGCGAAGGGGACCCGCAGGGACTCCCCCGAGCCCGGAGAGAGAAGAGACGACCACCGTCCTTTCTGCATCTACCACAACAGGCGCGACCAATCTACGGAGTCCTGCTTCGACCTCAAAAGGTTCAGCAAGGAGCGCGAGCAAGCAGAGGGCGGTGGTAGCTGAGGCCGTGGCTACCGCGAGAGCGGACGCAAGGGCGGCTATCAGAAACCATCTTGAAATCAGGCCAACGCCGCAGAAAAGAACGGCAACCTCCCTGACGAGGAAGATGGCGGCTACCAAGCCCCGAGAGGCGCCATTGCCTGCATCCTCGGGGGAGCGCAGGCGCCAAAGTCGAACAACCAGTTCAAGCAGTTCGCCCGCGAGCTCAACGCTGCCCTCCCAAGCACGGAAACCTCCAGGCCCCTCAAGTGGTCGCAGTACACCATCGCCTTCGACGCTCAGGACCACCCCAAGTCCACCAAGAATGTTGGAACCCTCCCGCTGGTCTGCACCCGCACCATCGACAACGTGGCTGTCTCCAAGACTCTCATCGATGGTGGAGCAGGCCTGAACGTTATCTCCATAGATACGTTCAAAGCGCTTCAAGTGCCCTACGAGCGGCTCATGCCCTCGAGGCCCTTCACGGGGGTCACCAGCAGCTCGATCGAGCCTCTAGGCCAGGTCAGGCTTGTCGTCACCTTCGAGAGCAAGGAAAATTACCGCACCGAGCACATCGATTTCGATGTCGCACACATCGGCCTGCCGTACAATGCCATCCTCGGCTACCCCGCGCTCGCAAAGTTCATGGCCGTCACGCACCATGCCTACAACATGGTCAAGATCCCCGGCAGCGTTGGCACAATCATGGCGCAGGAGCTTCTCCGCTACCAGCCCACCGCTGAGGCCCACGAGCAGTGGCTCCACCGCCTCAACCACCTCGTCGGCATCGCTACGACGCGCCCCGCTCTGTCACAGTCCAACCTGCGCCCCTCTCTCGCGGGCACGGTCGCGACAAACGCGCCTCCGCCACCTCCGGGGCCTGCACCGGCTGCGGCGCAGAGGGCTGCTTCGCACGCGTCCTCGCCGCACGATTGCTTGATCGTGTAGCGCACCGCGCCCGACGCTCGCGTGGGGATGGAGCTCCAGCGAGACCGCCAGAACAGGCTCGTGGAGGAGATTGGCCAGGCGGGTCAGCAGAATCGCGGCGTGCTACAGCACGGGGTCGCTACGTACGCCTCAGGCTGCATGGCGTTCACCCGATCTCTGCGTCGCTTGGTCTGGCCCCCGAAGTTCAGGCCTGCTCTCCCCAAGGGCTACGACGGCTCCAGCAACCCCATCGAGTTCCTGCAGCTCTACACCACCTCCATCCAAGCTGCGGGTGGAGATGACAAGGTCATGGCCAATTGGTTCTCCCACACGCTTCGAGATTCTGCGCTGTCGTGGCTCCTGAACCTCCCTGAGGACTCCGTGAACTCCTGGGAGGAGCTCTGCAAGCAGTTCGTCTCCAACTTCATGGGGACATACGAGCGCGGCCTCACCCACAACGATCTGCGCGTCGTAGTGCAGAAGAAGGATGAGACGCTCCGCAAGTACATCCAGCGCTTCAGCCAAGTGCGCAACAAGATCCCGAACATCCCTGACACCCAAGTCATCGCCGCGTTCCGCGAGGGCGTCACTAACAGCAGGATGCTCGAGAAGCTGGGCATCCACGACAAGCTCACCTGTGTGGTCAAGCTTTTCGACCTGGCTGACAAGTGCGCCAAGGCTGAAGAGGGACTCCTCTTCGTCAAGATGTCCTCAAGAGGGGACGATCACGCTGAGGGGCCCAAGAGCCTGAAGAAGAAGGAGGAGCCCAAGCGCAAGGCCACCAAGGTTCTCGCCGCAGAGCCCGACGCGAAGGGGACCCGCAGGGACTCCCCTGAGCCTGGAGAGAGAAGAGACGACCACCGCCCTTTCTGCATCTACCACAACAGGCGCGACCAATCTACGGAGTCCTGCTTCGACCTCAAAAGGTTCAGCAAGGAGCGCGAGCAAGCAGAGGGCAGTGGTAGCCGTGGCCGAGGCCGTGGCTACCGCGAGAGCGGACGCAAGGGCGGCTATCAGAAACCATCTTGAAATCAGGCCAACGCCGCAGAAAAGAACGGCAACCTCCCTGACGAGGAAGATGGCGGCTACCAAGCCCCGAGAGGCGCCATTGCCTGCATGCTCGGGGGAGCGCAGGCGCCAAAGTCGAACAACCAGTTCAAGCAGTTCGCCCGCGAGCTCAACGCTGCCCTCCCAAGCACGGAAACCTCCAGGACCCTCAAGTGGTCGCAGTACACCATCGCCTTCGACGCTCAGGACCACCCCAAGTCCACCAAGAATGTTGGAACCCTCCCGCTGGTCTGCACCCGCACCATCAACAACGTGGCTGTCTCCAAGACTCTCATCGATGGCGGAGCAGGCCTGAACGTTATCTCCATAGATACGTTCAAAGCGCTTCAAGTGCCCTACGAGCAGCTCATGCCCTCAAAGCCCTTCACGGGGGTCACCAGCAGCTCGATCGAGCCTCTAGGCCAGGTCAGGCTTGTCGTCACCTTTGAGAGCAAGGAAAATTACCGCACCGAGCACATCGATTTCGATGTCGCACACATCGGCCTGTCGTACAATGCCATCCTCGGCTACCCCGCGCTCGCGAAGTTCATGGCCGTCACGCACAATGCCTACAACATGGTCAAGATCCCCGGCAGCGTTGGCACAATCACCATCCATGGGCATGTCCTGGACGCTACGCGCGCCGTTGAGACAGCCTACAAGACCGCGGCCATGGATTTCCCCGCAGAAGAGGACCTAGAGCCTCTCGAGAGACCCAAGAAGAAGAAGCAGTTGTTCTCCCAGGAGGCAGCAGCTCCAAAGAAGATCTCTCTGAGCTCCAGCAGCTCGGGGGCTGAAGGGTCAGGGGCTAGCGTCACCATTGGCGCCGCGCTGCCTCCCAAATAGGAAAGCGCGCTCGTCGCCTTCCTCCAGGCAAACTCTGACATGTTCGCGTGGACACGGTCAGATATGTCTGGTGTACTGAGGGAGGTGATTGAGCACCACTTGGCCGTGTGCCCAAACGCGCGCCCCGTCAAGCAAAAAGCAAGAAAGCAAGCCCCCGAGAAACAAGCATTCATCGTCAAGGAGGTCGAGAAGCTCAAAGCGGCAAAAGTCGTTCGCGAAGTCGCGCATCCCACTTGGCTCTCCAAAGGCGTGGTAGTCCCAAATCCCGCCGGAGGAGGCCGCCTCTGCATCGACTACACTGATGTAAACAAGGCCTGCCCCAAAGACCCTTATCCCGTGCCCAGAATTGACCAGATTGTGGACTCCACGGCTGGCTGCGACCTCCTCTGTTTCCTTGATGCCTTCTCTGGTTATCACCAGATAAAGATGGCTAAGGAGGACGAGGAGAAGACGGCTTTCCTCACCCCGTGCGGTGTCTATTGCTACGTCTGCATGCCCTTCGGCCTAAAAAATGCCGGAGCCACTTTCCAGAGGTTGATGAGGATAGCCCTTGGTGGGCAAATTGGGCGGAACGCTGAAGCTTATGTCGATGACATCATCGTAAAATCACGAGAAGGAAATACTCTCCTCGGAGACCTTGAAGAAACCTTCGCCAACCTGCGTAAGGTGAACATCAAGCTTAACCCCGCCAAGTGCGTCTTTGGAGTACCTTCAGGCAAATTGCTTGGGTTCCTCGTGTCTCATCGAGGCATAGAGGCAAACCCAGACAAAATCAAGGCCATAGAAGACATGCGACCTCCGCGCAGGCTCAAGGACATGCAACGCCTGGCAGGCTGCATGGCCAGCTTAGGTCGATTCATCTCCAAGTTCGGCGAAAGAGCCCTGCCGTTCTTCAAGATCATGAAAAGAACGGGCACTTTCAAGTGGACCCCTGAAGCTAAAAAAGCATTTGAGGACTTGAAGAAGTATCTGGCCAGCCCACCAGTAATGGTCGCCCCAAGGCATGGCGAGCACCTGAAGCTGTACTTATCAGCTACTCCGCAAACAGCCAGTGTTGTCCTTGTGGTGGAAAGAGAAGAGCCAATACTACACAAGAAGAGTGCAGCCACTTCAAAGAAAAAGCCTCCGGATAAGGAGCTCGACGAAAGGGCAGCCCTCACAAACCCGCCGCCAGGCCCAAAGCCCCAAGAGAGGCCCGCCCCAAGTCAACCGCTACAAGGAATTCATGCCGAGGAGCCTGAGAAGCCCCACGAGGCCAACCCCCTCGAGGCACAGGGCAAGCCCCTTGAGGCCAACCCCCTCGAGGCCCAGGGCAAGCCCCCTGAGGCCAACCCCCTCGAGGCACAGGCCAAGCCCCCTGAGGCAAACCCCCTCGAGGGCCAAGCTGAGCCACCTCAGGCAAAAGACGCCAAGGCAACAGGAACTACCCTCGTCGAGCATCCAATTTACTTCGTCAGCACAGTACTGCGTGATGCTCGCGAGCGGTATACAATGCAACAGAAGCTTTTCCTCGCACTCCTCATCGCCTCAAGAAAGTTGCACCACTACTTCCAGGGGCACCCCATCACAGTGGTCACCTCTTTTCCCCTAGAGCAAATACTGCGCAACCCAAACGCAACAGATCGTGTCGCAGGGTGGAACATTGAGCTACAGCCATTCAATTTGCGCTTCGATACCACAAGGGTAATCAAAGGAAGAGCGTTGGCTGACTTCGTCGCCGAATGGACTGACCCAACCCCTGAAGAGCCTTTGGGAGAAGAGCAAGGGCCCTCTGGAGCCGCAATGCCCAGCCTCTGGACCATGAAGTTCGATGGACCTTTCGCTTGTCGCCGCGGCGGGGCAGGCGTAGTCCTGATCTCCCCCAAAGGTGACAAGTTGTATTACGCAGTCTAGCTGTGCTTCGGAATCAACAAGATATCCAACAATATCGTCGAGTATGAAGGATTGCTTGTCGGCCTACGCGCTGCAATCGCCCTAGGCGTCAAGAATATACTCATCAAGTGCGACTCCCAGCTGCTCGTCAACTTCTCTAACAAAAGCTACAAGCCTAAGGACGACCACATGGCCGCATACCTTGAAGAGGTCCGTAGGCTTGAGAAGAACTTCAGGGGAATGGAGCTCATGCACATCCCAAGAAAGGAAAACCAAGAGGTTGATGACATCGTCAAGCGTGCATCAAAGAGGCAAGCTCAGCCGCCAGGTATCTTTGAGGAAAGGCTCGTCAAGGCATCCATAAAGCAGCCCCAAGAAGCCCTGCCTGCAAGCACAAACGAAGCGCTCCCGCCGCCACCTACAAGCGGTGCTCCAGGCTGCAGGCCCCCTACAGGGGAGCGTCTGTTGCTCACAGCGGTGCACCAAGAAACAGAATGGATCGACGAGATCAAAGATTACCTCCACAAAGGGGTCCTTCCCGAGGAAGACGTTGAAGCGGAGCGAATCGCCCGCCAAGAAAAATCGTACCAAATCCTCGAAGGAATTCTCTATCGCAAGTGCCCAAATGGCGTCGCGCTCAAATGCGTCCCTCCTGAAGAAGGCAAACTGCTGATCAAGGACATCCACAGCGGGGAATGCGGCCACCATTCGTCCGCCCGCACCCTCGCAGGCAAAGTCTTCAGGAGCGGCTTCTACTGGCCTCATGGGCTTCAAGATGCAATGGACATCATTCAAACATGTGAAGCCTGCCAATTCCACGCCAAGCAAATCCACCAACCAACGCTGGGACTACAAACCATCCCGCTCTCGTGGCCGTTTGCGGTCTGGGGGCTGGACATCCTGGGATATTTCCCAACGGCGCAAGGTGGATATCGCTACCTTTTCGTGGCCATTGACAAGTTCACAAAATGGCCTGAAGTGGAGGCGACGCGCACAATCACAGCAGGCACGGCGGTGAAATTCATCAGAGGCCTAGTCTGCCGCTTCGGAAGTGCCTAACCGCATCATCACCGACAATGGCTCCAAATTCACCAGTGGCATCTTCCGAGCCTACTGTGAAAGAATGGGCATCAAGCTCTGCTTCACCTCAGTTGCCCATCCGCAAAGCAACGGATAGGCCAAGCGCCCAAATGCAGAGGTCCTCAAAGGCCTAAAGACCAGGACATTCGATATCCTCAAGGTCCATGGCAAGGGCTGGATCAACGAGCTCCCCTTGATGCTCTGGTCCATCCATACCACACCACCCAAGCCCACTGGGGAAACACCGTTCGCCCTCGTCTATGGAGCCGAAGCAGTCCTCCCAACAGAGATAAAGCATGGATCCCCACGGGTCCTTGCCTTTAACGAGGACCAGCAAGAGGACCTCCACAACGACGACCTGCTGCTCCTTGAAGGGCTACGACGCCGCGCAGCCTTCCAGGCGGCCAAATACCAGCAGGACCTGAGACGCTACCACAGCCGCAACATGCGCTCGCGCACCCTGGAGGCATGCGATCTCGTCCTCAGGCAAATCATCTCCAGGAAAGGCCTCCACAAGCTGTCCCCGATGTGGGAAGGTCCCTACAGGGTCACCCACATCGCCAGGCCTGGCGCGGCTCGCCTCGAGACGCAAGACGGCGTCCCCGTCAAGAATCCATGGAACATCATGCACCTACGCAAGTTCTACCCGTGATCATTGTCACGTCGAAACTTCAAGCGAAAGAGGCAGCCTACGGCTCAACCTCCAAGCATTTTTGTCTCTAGAGGTTAAAATGCTCACGGCTTAAACCTCCAAAACATGCTTTGTCTCCTAAGGGAACAAACGCAAAACGTGATCATTGTCACGCCCGTGATCATTGTCACGTCGAGACTTCAAGCGGAAGAGGCAGCCTACGGCTCAACCTTGAAGCATTTTTGTCTCCAGAGGTTAAAATGCTCACGGATTAAACCTCCAAAAGATGCTTTGTCTCCTAAGGGAACAAACACAAAACGTGATCATTGTCACGCCCGTGATCATTGTCACGTCGAGACTTCAAGCGAAAGAGGCAGCCTACGGCTCAACCTCCAAGCATTTTTGTCTCTAGAGGTTAAAATGCTCACGGCTTAAACCTCCAAAACATGCTTTGTCTCCTAAGGCAACAAACGCAAAACGTGATCATTGTCACGCCTGTGATCATTGTCACATCGAGACTTCTAGCGGAAGAGGCAGCCAACGGCTCAACCTCCAAGCGTCTTTGTCTCTAGAGGTTAAAAGCTCACGGCTTAAACCTTCAAAGCATTCTTTGTCTCCTTAGGGAACAAATGAAACCGTGGTCATTTCCACGCCCGTGATCATTGTCACGTCGAGACTCCTAGCGGAAGAGGCAGCCTACGGCTCAACCTCCAAGCATTTTTGTCTCTAGAGGTTAAAATGCTCACGGCTTAAACCTCCAAAACATGCTTTGTCTCCTAAGGGAACAAACGCAAAACGTGATCATTGTCACGCCCGTGATCATTGTCACGTCGAGACTTCAAGCGGAAGAGGCAGCCTACGGCTCAACCTCCAAGCGTCTTTGTCTCTAGAGATTAAAAGCTCACGGCTTAAACCTCCAAAGCATTCTTTGTCTCCTTAGGGAACAAATGAAACCGTTGTCATTGCCACGCCCGTGATCATTGTCACGTCGAGACTCCTAGCGGAAGAGGCAGCCTACGGCTCAACCTCCAAGCATCTTTGTCTCTAAAGGTTAAAAGCTCACGGCTTAAACCTCCAAGCTCCAAAGGCTTCTCTCGAGGGCGAACCCTTCGAGCTCTCCATTTGACGAGCCACCTCAGGCCGTTCAGAGTCTCTGCCACTAATGGGTGGTCCCCATGCCTCGACATGGTTAAAACATTAACTTAGCAACCCCAAGCATAATGACTCAATTTCGTTCCCAAGTGAACTCATCGCTTCGGCGCTGCTTTAAAATGTATTTGGTGAGTTTTATTTTCGCATTACTCTCTTGAAGTGTGCGCTTACATCTCTCCACATGCGTACCTCGCGAGCGGGGGCTGAGTACGGTGCCAGTGCCTCAAATGACACACCAGCAGCACTGCAAAATCCAAGAGTCTGAGCTCTGGCTGGAGGGCAAGATCCCACAAACACGCCATCTCTACAGAGGACCTTGGTACTTACTCTCCTCGCAAGGAACGCCTAAGGGGACCTATAAGCGCGTACGAGTCCCTTGAACCGTATTCCAGCGTTTGGGTTCGCCCCTCTTACATCTGCAGGGAAAAATCCCCCCACAAGCCTGAAGAGGCATCCAGGAGCGACCCCTCAAGTGGGCAACCTCTCCAGGCGAAAAGCCTATGCAGGGCGGAAATCTCGAGAAGCTAAGTCGCGCACCCACGCCTTAAGAGTGTTTTCTCCCCCTAGCACACGTATGGCCCCTCAAGCGAATTCGCTTTCCCTTACGCTTCATGGACTACTCGCACGTCTAAGGGGGCAATTGAGCATCGCGACTCAGGGCTCTTACCTCTCCTAGGCCTAAACTCCCCCCGGCCTTGCGGAGTCATTGCTCTTGCATACCGAAGTGGCGGAGTAATGGCACGAAGATATGGGACCTACCGACGCAGAGAGAAAATGCACATGAAGATGAGTCCAAAGAGACCTCACAGAGGGCAAACAAGATCGAATTAAACAGCATTAAAGAGTATATTACAGGCCAAAGGTCTTAAGAAATCTAAACACACGACTGTTTCAGATACAAGCGCTCACAGGCGCAATAAGGAAAGGCTCACGAGGAAGCAGCGCCGCCTTGGACCTCCTCCGCGGAACCCACCTCAGCCTCGGCAGAGCAGGCCTCCTCTTCGCTGTCTTCAGCCACCGCCTCCGGGCGCGTGAAGAGGTTGTAGAAGGCGTCAACTTGCTCACGGAGGGAACCGGAGACCCGCTGCGCGTCCTCGCCTTGAGCAGCTTCTGTGATGGAGGAGAGGTCGAAGCCTGGCGTGAGGAGCTTGAGGTTGGTGAAGATGCGACCAACAACCACCCCCAGGAGTTGCCGGCTCTCGTCTTCGATCATCTCGCGAAGCTCGGTGACAGGACCCACGAGCGCCTCGAAGAGCTGGTCGAAGTAGACCAGGTACATGGCAGCATCGCCGCGGCCTCGAATGTCGGTGTGCGGCCCGTCTGCGCCGAGCTCGTTGCCACGGGCGACCAACGCCTTAAACATGCGCTCGCTCTGCTTCGAGAGCGCGCGAGCCGCAGTGGCAGAGTCCGAGGCCTCCGTCGCCCGCTGCATCACCGGGGCCACTTGGTCCTCCACGTCCTTGGCCAAGGAGTTGAGGTTGTGGACTGCCTCGGTGCGGGCCTCCTCCGCTCGGCGACGGCCATCCTTGGCGCGCTTGAGGCGAGCCTCCAGCTTGGAGTTGGCCCTCTCGAGCTCGGCGATCCGCCGAGCATACGCGGCCTTCTTGACCTTGAAGCGGTCCTCCTGCGCCTGGGCCAGATCGCGGTACTTCTGAGAAGTGGACTTGCGGAATTGCTTCTCGCGCTCCGTGAGGGCGTCATCGGCCTCCTTCTTCTTCTCGGCGAAACGCCGCTCGAAGCGCTCGTAAGCTATCTTCTGGGCAGCGACGTTTTCGTCGTACTGCGCGGTCGCCTTGGCCAGGTCTCCCTCGTGCTCCTCAAGGGCCTCGCGTCGGACGACCAGGTCCTTCTCCGCATGAAGGCGCTGCTCCTCGCGCTGCTGTAGCTCCTTCTCCTTGAGGGCCAGCTGCCGCTCCCGCTCGGCAAAACCCTTGCGGTCTTCCTCCAGAGCGACCTGCGCTGCCTGGTGGGCGGAGAGCAGCTGGGTCTCCAAATGGCCCAACTCGCGGCGCTTCTGCGCCAGCGAGCCCTCCATCGCCTCACGCTCAGCCTTGACCTGGCGCAGGAGCTCCTCTGCGGCGTCACGTTTCGATTGGAGGATTGCAAGGAGCTCCGCAGCGTCGCAAATGGCCCCCTCGCGGACCTCCTTGGCAAAGCGGGTGGCCTCCTCACGTGCGGCCTGCAGCGCCGCATCCTCCAGCCGACGCGCTTCGACTGCCGCGTGGAAGGATATCCACGACTTCGCCAGCTCCTCCCGCTGCTGAGCGAGCCATATGTCTCTGAGGGCGAGGTGGGCCTCCAAGCCCTCCAAGGATTCCCTCACGAGGCCGAAGGCGACCTCACGGCGCCCCGCGCTCCAATCCCAGCCGCGGAGGACCAACTCCTGGCTCGTGGAGGGCCCGGCCCCAGCGGCGGGTCTCGCGGGCCCGGCCTCGGGGAAAGCTTGGGGGCTAGCTTGAGCTTCGCTTGCGCTCGCGCCGGCCTCTTCTTCCGGCCCTGCAGCTGTGGGGTATTCCTCGGTCACAGCTTGACGAGGAGTCGAGGAAGCATCTCCCCCAGCATGTCTACTTGTGCCTGTTGCTGCCTCGCGTGCTTCCCTTACAGGCTGCACAGGAGCAGTGGCCGTAGGTGGCGGGGTAGACGCGCGCGGAGGCGTCAACACGCGCGACGGCGTTGGTTCGCGCGGGGAGTGGCCTCGCACGGAGGCGTAGCCGCGCGAGGAGGAGTAGGAGCGCGATGCAGCGCGGAAGTTGTCTCCTCCGACCCTTCCACCACCAGAGGCTCGGGGGGCGGTGCAGGTACCTCTGGGCGTGCCATACCCTCCTCCGCCTAAGGCCCTGCTGCCCCCACCTGGGGCATAGCTGCCTCCGCTTGAGGCGCCCCCTCAAGGGGGTTCGTGGAGGCCGCCTCCGCAGGCCTCGCGGCCTCGTCGGCCGCGGCCCCTGCCGTGGCGCTCTTCACCTCAGATGCCCCTGCCGGCGGCGCTTCGCAGGTACAAGGTCACTGGCAAGAGCCCAAGAAAAGAAAAAGAAAAGCAAAAGAGAAAGCTAAAAGATGTGATCCAAGATCATGAGCACTAACCCTGAAGGGGGGGCGCCAGCGTCGACCCAGGCCAGGCTTGGCGAGCGCCATGAGGGGAAGGGCTTGGAAGCAGGCCTCGCAGGGGGCGCCTCCGCTTTCCTCTTTGAGGGGACGTCAGACAGCCTCGCCCCCGAGTGGTCCACGGCGGCCTTGGTGCGAGGCCCGCGCCTTCCTGGAGAGGCCTCCGCTCCAGAGGCCTCCTCTTCCTCAGCCTCCTCCTGCACGGGGCGCGAGGGCGCCACCACGAAGGCGTCTTCATCGCCTGACGAGATATCGCAAATCTCGTCAGTAAATGGCCCAGCTCTCGAAGAAGAAACCTCCCCAGTCGTGGCTTCCTCCTCACCTAGGCCAGCTCCTGAAGCCGAGGGAGAATCGGCCCCCTCCGCTCCCCGCGCGATCGGCATCGGCGCCTCGTGGTCCGCCTGGCCTGTCGGGGTGAACGGAGGCATCCCCTCCAGGAGGTGCATGCGCTCCGTCAGATTGTATTGGTGAAGGGGCCGGAGCGCCGCGGAGAGCTCATCCACGGGAAGCACCGATGGATTGACGAAGAGCGCGGAGAGGATGTTGTCGACGGCGTCCTTGTCGTTGTCCTTGACGTGAAGCCGCATCTTGTCCTTCAGCCCCGAGTACATCCACATGGGGACCGAATGTGCCTGGAGGGGCGCAATGCGGCGCGTCACGAAGTCCGCGACGATCATCTGCCCCGTGAGGCCCTCCTCGCGGAGGAAGCTCAGGCGCCCCATCAAGCTCACGTTCCTGGCGCCATCGAAGGTGGCCTTGCCCCAATGGGAGTTCCTCACCGGGGGCTCGTCGAGGACCTCGAGGAAGGCGCAGGGACGCTCCACCCCAACAAAGAACCACTTCTGGTGGAAGTCGTCCACCTTCTTTGTCACCGAAGTGATGGCCTTGCCCTCGCTCCAGGACATGGGGATGTAGACGCTCCCCATGCCGTCGACGATGCGGAATGAGATGCACCCAGAGCGCTTGTCGTGGTGGTGTCACGGCAGATGCCATAGGATGCTAAAGTGTGGGGCCGATGGACGCTGGTGGATCCGGGGAGGGCTAGCGAACTGAAGAGTTCGCGCGAAGGAGGATGCCGGAACAACCGGGATCTCCGAGGAACACCAAACACAACCAAAGGGAAGGAGAGAAGATCTAGCAAATACAAACAACTGCACGAAGGCAGAGAACACATACACACACGATGTACCCAGGTTCGGGGCCCTCGTGGGGAGGTAACACCCCTACTCCTGCCTTTCCTCTCAATATAAGTGTGGAATAAGATCTACAACACGCTCTTGGAGCTCCTTCGGTGATGAACACGATGAACAAGATGAGCTAGAGAGAGGGAGGAGTAAATGCTCTAGGAGTAAATGACACTAAAGTTTGTGGCCTTCAAGTTGGTCTCTCTCCCACATGAGCAGTTTTGGCGCCTTTTATAGGTTTCCGGCCGGGAGGGCCGGAAACCCTAATCCGGGATGGCCCCACCAGACAGGCCTACCGGTTATGTCGACACTGGCTAGTGCGACCTAGCCGCCGAGCTATCCGGCATAGCCCTGCCGTCATCATTCCGGCAAGGATAGCAGATGCCGTCCTGGAACATCATTGTCCCTCTGTCAGAGACAAGACATGTCTTTGCCCATCCCGAGTAGCCTTTTCCGGATTGCCGGGCTAGGCATGTCCGATCTTGTCGTACCGTTATCGTACCGGCTGACACGCTCCCGTGTCAGGCGGGAGGTGACCATGCTTCCGTGTCAGGCGGGAGGTGACCATGCTTCCGTGTCAGGGGGGATGGTACTTCCCCCCGTGCTAGGCGGGAAAGCCTGCTCCGGACCGTTGACGACCTACCGGCATCTCCCATGCCGGCTACCTCCTTGCTCCATTCTGTACGTCTTCCCTACACACACTGGACAACCTGCTAGGAGCGAGATCTATATGTCGGTTGGCCTGTACCCGGGGAGCGAGCTTGTACCTTTCTCACCTACCCGGGGAGTCTATTCGGTTCACCCGGGATCTCCTCCACCGGGGAGTGTACCCGGAGCCTCCGAGATCCTTTCCGGATGTATCTGAGTAACACTTAGGATGAGCATCTCTAGGCCTAGCCTCCCGAAGATGTCTTGGGCTGCTACCAAAGACATCTTCGAGAAGCTAGTTCTTAGAGGAACCACCCGCTGGGGCTTATACCGCTCTGAGGACCTGGGGGGGCTATTTATAGGTTCCGAGGATGGCCACTGCATCCCCCAAGAGATGCCTTGGGCTTAACCGGCTCTGAAAGGTCAAGTTACCCCTCCAGTGCACCAAAGGGTGGCCCTTGCACTCTCCAAAGGTCAAACACTGTTGTCATACTGCAGAATTGTATCGGGATCTACCCTACCCGGGGGGCAGCCCCCCGACACTAGTCCCCGAAGCTGGTGATGTGCAGCGACCCAAGACGATGTGCGGGATCAGCTTTAAGAAGAAAAATCATTCAAACAAGTAAGGAACAATCTCCAGCCTTGGTGCCGAGATGACTTTCACCGAGATCCTCTCCCCGAGATCTTTTCAACCGGGAGGTCCTGCTCGGCAACTAGATATCCTTTAGGGCCTCAACCGGGTATGGTCATGCCGGTATATTTCACCGCTCGTGCCGGACAAGATTCCCCTTCAATGGTAGGGTCCCACCCGAGGTCTTGTCGAGCCAGAGAAGCACTTGAGTGTTTTTGACTTCGCGCACGTCTGCTCGGGTTCGCGCGCCGGGAGCCACATTGGATCCGAATTCCAACCGTTGGGGGTATGTGGCCCCTGGTGTGGCCGGATCGAGCGCTCCGGGTGGCGCCACGTGTTGCTCGGCACAAACCGATCCCACCCACGATTTGGGAGATCGTGGGCGGGAAAGTCGGAAACCGCTCCGGATCTCCTCATAAATAGGGGATCGGAGCGGTCACGTCCTCTTCTTCCCCAAACTTCTATCTCTCCCGCACCGTCTCGAGCGCTCCGCCGCCGCCGCGACCGTAGTTCGAGCACCACCGTCGCCGTGCCCGGAGCTTGAGCACCGCCGTTGCCGTCCGCCGCCGGCGCCGTTCGTCTCCACCATCGGGCACCGGATCTCTCGCGCCTCGGTGCCAACTTCTTTTGTGAGTCTCTCCTCTTTCTCCGGTGAACCTTCTCACGGTTACGAACCACCCTACTATCCCGTGATTTCGCGCCTCCGTGAACCACGCCGCCGCCGGCGAGCGCGCTTGGCGCGGCGTCGCCGGTGGCGTTCCCACGCCTTAGTTTCGCTCTGCACTGGTTCATCCTCACACTTTGCCCGGGCATTCTTGCGCCGATTAATTCTCATTAGTCCGGCTGCGGTAGATCTGTTTACTAGGAACCCGGTTGCTGTTAGGAGTTTCCAATCCGGGGTCTTCCGCTACCGGTATACTAACTCGACTAACTGCCACTCCGCATGCAGAGTAGCTCTGACATGTCCTCTGGGCCTCCCGAGACGGGCGACGAAAGTATCCGAGGTTGCTGGGATGGCTCCGAGACCCATCAGGAGGACCTTGATTGGCTATACCGGACACACCGGATTCCGCCGCAGGTGGAGAGTCGACTTCCGAGTGGCGAGGTTCAGCCGGAACCCTAACCCGGTGAATACTTAGTGTTCCTTACGCACTTTGAGCGAGGGTTTCGGCTTCCGGCTAGCCCCTTCTTCCGCGACTTCCTCGACACCTACAACCTCCAACCTCATCATCTCCCGGCCAACGCAATCATGATGCTCTCCGTCTTCGCCACGTACACGGAAGGGTATCTCGGTATTTGGCCCTTCGTGGATCTCTGGGCCAAGTACTTCATCCTCCGCCGACAAGTTATCCCGAACCCGGACAAGAAGGTCAAAGACCTCGTTGACTGCGGGGCGGCAACAATCATCCCTCGCGCCGATTCCGGATTCCCCAAGGTCCAGGGGCTGGAGTCATGCCGGAAATGGCAGCGGAGTTTCTTCTACGTGAAGAACTGGGAGGCCTCGGGAGATTCTCCGGGATCTTCCTCCCCGGATTTCATCAATCTGCCCGAGTTCGTCATCGGTCCTCCCCGCGAGTTCGATCTCGGGCATAGGCTCCCGGATACTGAGGAGATCAGATGTATGCACGATGTCCTAAGCGTCCTTACGGATAGCCTGACCTCGGATGACCTCTTGCGCTGCTTTATTATCCGCTGGATCTGCCCTCTACAGACCCGAGCTCATAAGCTGTGCCACATAAGCAGGTATATGACCCCACGAGAACCAGCATCTTTGCGCTAGACAAAGCTGCAGTCCGGCGGCGCGTTCGAGCTATCGCTCGAACGTAGATGCCACCGGACTATACGTGGGGTCGGGTTGCCGGTACCCGCAAAAAACCGTTGAAGCAGGTGCTTGTGTCTGTCTTTCGCCAACTTCCATTTGCACCCGGGTTCTGCTGGAAATCGACATGGTTGTCATGCAATGATTTATTCCTGCAGTTGTTCGAGCGTCAGACAGCGGAGGACGCGATGCATGCTAGTGACAAGTTTGCGGAGGACTTCCCGATACCGAAGGAGATGCCGGCGGAGGATCCCGACGGCGAAGATCACCTCACAATTCCTCTAGCCCGCGCTACTGCTCCGGGTAAGCCCTCAACCCCAGAGGCTATCCACATTGCATCTGATGATGATGATGACATCGATTGTGAAATACTCAATGTGATTGATGCTCTCCCCCTCAACTGTGCCCCGCTAGTAGTTCCGAGATCAATGGCCGTGACGAAGCGCGCCGAGACCCGGAAACGTGCGGGCTCTGACATCACCCATGCCGGTGGATCCGGTGGCGCTGCCAAGAAGAGTAGGCAGAACAAGCAGTCGGGCGATAAGCCTCGGCGACGGAAAGTTCCTCCTACTGTTGACTCCGGGTATGATTTGCTTGCTTTGAGTTATCTGACTTTGATTTCTTCCGAGGTCTTTTCTTACATGCTCATTATAGAGATGCTCTTGACGTCCCGGCTTCCGCGGGTCTCCACCCTCCGGGATCCCGCACTCCTAGCCCCTCCCGGGCTGCTCCTTCTCCACCTCGGCACCCAGCGCAGGACGATGAGCATCCTACGCCTGATCCTGTGCTACCCGAAGTCTCGGCTTCGGAGACCCATTTCGAGGAGACTGAGGTTCTGGTACCGCCTGGCTCCGCGGCTGCGGATACCATCCTTCCGGATAGCCCGCGTCGGGTGTCCCATCTTGAGGGGGAGACGGCGAGCCCTCCACGGCAAGTCATGCCGCGCGCCTCTTCCCGGTTGACTTCAGGCAAGACCCCGCCGCCGAAGTCGTCTACTGCTTCCTCCCGGCAAGCTGATCTTCCTGCCGGGAACTCGCGCAAGCAGGCCTCCGGGCAGAAGATAGTTGCTGCCAAGCCCAGCGCCCCTCCAAAATCTTCGACTCAAGACTTGGCCCTTAGCAAGGGTACCTCTGCCCCGGGTAAGTTTTCCGGATTACCGCCACCTCCTGCCGAGATCCCCACTGCCGCCTTGCAGGCACTTCGAGCAACCGTAAGCTCCTTTGTGTCTTCAGGATCCCGGGAGATCGTTGCCGCGAGCGCGCCTGGCCAGCGTATTATTGAAGAATACAACAAGGCCTGGCTCGCCGCTGATGCCTCCGAGATTGTGGGGGATTTGCACGCTGCCGACACGAGCCGCAGCGCCCAAGCCCTTCACGCTCTCCAGGTGGCTGCACTGGATGTCACCCGGGTGATCGATGTAAGTTTCCTCCTTCTACTTTCTCCAAAGTTTTAATTCTTCCAACCCCACTAGTCCCCGAGATTGGTGCTTAGTGCTCTAGACTCCACCGAGTAGCAGACCACTAGGCTGCAATCTTAGAAAAATATAGTTGATTTGTTTAGCTAGTGTGGATCCCGGATACTCTCGAGTCCCAGGGATCCTTCCTGAATTCTGATATCGGATAACCTTTTGACACAGGACTGCGGCAAGAAACGCAGCAGCGTCTTCAACCGGCTTCTTGCTGACTTCGGTCAGTCCAAGAAGTCAGAGGAGCGACTCCGGGAGGAGCGGAACGCCGCGCGAGAGGTCTCGGTGGACCAAAAATCTGCCCTATCGGAAGCTCAGTCCGAGATCCTGCGGCTAAACGCCGAGGTGGAGAAGTCCAAGTCCGCCGTTACTGACTTGAAGGCGCGTTTTTTGGACGTGACCAAGAAGCAAAAGGAAACCTTGGACAATTCCGAGGCGCGCACGCACCTCGCCGGGACCGAGTTGGCCCTTCTCCGGTCAAAGGCGGATGGCTGGCTTAGTGAGCTCACCGGTTTAAACCGAGACCTGAATAGTAAGTTCACCGAGATCCTTTTCTCTTGCTCTCTTCCTTTGTTGTTATCACTCTCATGTGCTGGACGCTTGACAACTCTTCTCTTTAAAGGGCATTTTGAGCACTCCCGAGAAGCCGCCAGCCTTGCAGTTGCTGCCGCCCGTGAGAAGCGATCCGGGAAGGGTCCTATCTCGGACTCCTGGGATATTGAGGACCACCTCACCGCCCTGAAGGCCCGGATAGTACCTCTCCGGTCGATCGGGACCGAGCTAATTAGCGCGGATGTCCATGTCCATGGCGCTCTATGGCCTGGCGTCACCGCTACCCTCTCGGTTAGTGAACTGGCGACCACGCTCCGGGATGCCGGCAAGCGACTTCACGCTTGGAAGCGCTCCGGTGCGCGGACTGGTGCTGACCAAGTCCTGACCCACGTGCTCAGCTGGTACGAGGGGCTCGACCTCGACGTGATCCAGCGCCTACGCACCATCTCGCCGTGGTGCACCGACCCGGCCAAGATCCGGCAACGCCAAGAGGTTGCCCATCGCGTCGCGTCCTGGTCCGACATCTGCGTCTTCACCACTAGCCTCATTACCTCTGACTCCGAGTCAGATTACGAAGATGACGGTGAGACGGGTGAGACCGGTGACGCGGAGGCTGAGATCCCGGAGGATGATGATGCTGCTACTGGCGCTGCTACCGCGACCGTGGCCTCCCGAGAAGCTGCTACTCCTTCGCCGCCCGAGACTTCTCACGTCGAGGCGCACCCGGAGGCTCCGGGTATCACAGCTGGCGCGGAGGAAACCCTCGTTACTGCTCCCTCTGCCGATGTACCTGAGAAACCGGCTTCTCCCACCGCCTAAAAACACTAAGTGTAGAAGCATCAGATCCCCGGGATGCCGGGTGCAACTGTAATATATACATTTTAATTCGTACTCTGTTCTTTCTTATGCGAACAAGTTATGTCGGTTTATTTTGCAACGAGTCCCCAAGTTCGTTTTCATGTTTACCGCAGATAGGCCATTTCTGCTCTTGTCTACCATTTCGGTGTTCGACAGTCGAGTCACAAAATCCCCTTTACAGTACACATTACTTATGAAAATCCGAGTTCCAGTTTGTTAAATTTCCGACATAACAAAATAAACAACTGGAAAAACAAAAACGCATATGCCGGCGAAGTTCCTATCCCGAGTCCCCGAGTTCGTTTTCGTGTTTCCCACATTTGACGTTCTCTGCTCTTGACTACCATTTCGGTGTTCGTCAGTCGAGTCACAAGATTATTTTACATGACAAACATTTCTCCGACTAGAAAATCAATCTCGGAACTTGCACGGCATACAGTGAATCAAAAAATAAATATCAGGCAGTCCCCGGGTTCCTCCCTGGGTTGCCGGCATGCAAAAAATGATAACAGAAAAAACAGAGGCATAAAACGAGGCAGTCCCCGGGTTCCTCCCGAGGGTACAGACATGCAAGTTAAGATAAAGGACAATTCTGGGCAGGCAGTCCCCGAGTAACATCTCGGGGTGTCGAAATTTCATTGGTAGGGAAACCGAGATACATACACTGCACCCTTTAAGTGTAAAAGGGTCGAAGCAAAGCTACATTTCATGGCCGCTTGGTTTCCTCACCGGCTTTGTCCATTACACCTTTTCTAGCTTCATGTGCATCTACAAGGTAATAAGAATCATTGTGCAATGCCTTGCTTACAACAAAAGGACCCTCCCATGGAGGCGAGAGCTTATGCATCCCGGCTGTGCGCTGGATAAGCCTTAGCACGAGATCCCCTTCTTGGAATACTCTGGGATGCACCTTCCGGCTATGATAGCGACGGAGATTTTGCTGATAGATTGCCGACCGAGATAGTGCCAATTCCCTTGCTTCCTCGAGCAAGTCCACATCATCTTCCCGGGCTTCCTTTGCCTCGGTCTCGGTGAACATTGTCACCCTTGGTGAATCATATTGGATGTCGGTTGGGAGCACGGCCTCGGCACCATATACCATGAAGAATGGCGTGTACCCAGTAGATCTATTCGGTGTGGTTCGGAGACCCCACAACACTGCCGGTATCTCCTCTATCCAACATCCCGGAGTTCTCCACAGTGGTTCGATCAAGCGAGCTTTGATGCCGGCCAAGACCAAGGCATTTGCTCTCTCGACTTGCCCGTTGGCTTCCGGGTGGGCCACCGATGCCACGTCCAACCGGATTCTCTTCTCAGCACAAAATCGAGCGAATTCCCCCACATCAAAATTGGTGCCATTATCCGTGATGATGTTGTGCGGGTATCCGTACCTCAAGATGATGTCTTTCAAGAATTGAACCGAGGTGTGTCCGTCACACTTCCGGATTGGTTTGACCTCTATCCACTTTGTAAACTTGTCCACCATGACCAGCATGTGCGTCATATTGCCCCTTGCCGGCTTGAACTGCCCGACCATGTCCAAGCACCATACTGCAAATGGCCAAGTGATAGGGATTGTTTTCAGTGCTGATGTCGGCATATGTATCCGGTGAGCAAACCTCTGACAGCCTCCACACTTACGGACAATGTCCTCTGCCTGCTGCAAGGCCGTAAGCCAGTAGAACCCATGCCGGAACACCTTTGCCACCAGTGCCCGAGATGATGCATGATGCCCACACTCCCCTTGGTGTATTTCCAATAGCATCTCTTGGCCTTCTTCGGGTTCCACACATCTGTGGAGCACCTCGGTGACACTTCTCTTGTACAGCTCTTGATTGATGACGGTGTATGCTTTGGATCTCCTCAATATTTGTCGGGCTTCTACCTCGTTCTCCGGGAGGGTTCTATTCAATATGTACGCCATGATGGGCTATGCCCATCCCGGGACACGTCGAACCGGGAAAATGGGGGCATCTATGTCCATTGGCTCTGCCGACATCACTTCCATCATCATGCTATTCATTCTCTCCGAGACCTGTGATGCAGTCCCCGGGTTCAACACAATGCTCCCGACTTCCACCTCCATAGGTACAGCTTCTGAACCATGCTCCTTGGGGATGAACATAGAATCCAACTCGGGCGAATGCTGGATAGACGGCTTCCTCAGATGCTCGAGAGCGATCCCGGGTGGGATGGCCTCCCGAGATGACCCAAGCTTGGACAACACATATGCTGCTTCGTTTTCCCCTCTGGGTATGTGTTTGAACTCGCAGCATTCAAAAAATCCGGATATTTTTTGCACATGGAACCGATACGAGGCCATGTTGGCGTCAATCGCATCCCAGTTCCCCGACACCTGCTGCACCACGAGGTCGGAATCACCGAAACACTCTATCCGGCGGATGCCGATTTCCTTGGCGACGTTTAGTCCATGAACTAAGGCCTCATACTCGGCGACATTGTTGGATGCCCGGAAGTGAATTTGCAGGACATATTTCAACACATCTTTTTTCGGTGAGGTGAGGACCACTCCGGCACCCAATCCGATCTTGGCCTTGGAACCGTCGAAATGCATCCTCCAGAAGTTGTATTCGGGAGCTGGAGGCTCGTACTGCATCTCGGCCCAGTCCACCAAGAAGTCCGGCAGCACCTGCGACTTAATGGCATCACGTCTCTCGTATGCTGGAGCGTACAGAGACAACTGGATGGCCCATTTGGCAACCCGGCCGCTAGCATCTTTGCAGCCGATGATCTCGGCTAGGGGAGCCTCGCACACCACTGTGATTGGGTGCTCTTGAAAATAGTGCTTGAGCTTGGTCACTGCCAGGTATACCCCATATGCCATCTTCTGATAATGCGGGTAGTTTTGCTTGGATTCCGAGATCACCTCGCTCAAGTAATATACCGGCCTCTGTATCAGCTTGTCTCCTTCTTCTCTTTCCACGACAATGGCTACACTTACTACCTGATTAGTGGCAGCAATGTACAGCAACATAGGCTCCTTGGGCAATGGGGATGCCAACACTGGTGCTGATGAGAGCATTCTTTTCAAGTCATTGAACGCCGCATCAGCTTGCGGGGTCCACACGAAGTTTTTACTCTTTTTCATCAGCTGATACAAGGGTAAGGCCTTCTCCCCTAGTCGGCTCACAAACCGACTCAGGGACGCCAAGCAACCAGTAAATTTATGCACGTCTTTGAGACGTGTCGACAGCTTCATGCTCTCGATTGCTCGTATCTTACCCGGGTTGACCTCAATTCCCCGACTTGAAATGAGGAAACCGAGTAGTTTTCCTGCCGGAACGCCGAATGTGCATTTATCCGGATTCAACTTCATCCGGAATCTTCTTAAGTTTTTAAATGTTTCCCTCAGATCATCGATCAGAGAGGATCTTTCTTTTGTTTTTATGACTATGTCATCGATATAGACTTCGGCATTCCGGCCTATCTGGTCATGTAAACATTTTTGCATGCACCTCTGGTACGTAGCACCAGCATTTCTCAGACCAAAAGTCATGACACGATAGCAATAAGCCCCATACGGGGTGATAAAAGCAGTTTTCAATTGATCATCCGGATTCAAAGGTATCTGGTGAAAACCGGAATAGGCATCTAGAAAAGTTAAAAGTTCACTCCCGACAGTGGAATCGATCACTTGATCTATCCGAGGGAGTGGAAAAGGATCTTTCGGGCAAGCCTTGTTGAGGTTGGTGAAGTCGATGCACATGCGCCACACCTTAAGCAGGAGGGGATCATCTTTCTTCTTCTCCACCAGGACCGGATTCGAAATCCAATCAGGGTGCAATACTTCCATCACGAATTCGGCAGCCAGCTGTACCGCCAGGTGCTCCATGATCGCCGCTCTTCTTTCGTCCGAGAGGCACCTAGTCGGTTGCTTCACTGGCTTCGCATCCGGCCTGACAAACAGTGAGTGCTCAGCCAACTCCCTCAGAACACCTTGCAGATCATCACTTGACCACGCAAAAGCATCCCGATTCTCACGGAGGAAGTCGACGAGCTCGCCTTCCTATTTGCTGTCCAGGCTGCTGCCGATGATGACCTGGCGCTCCGGGTACTTGGGATCAACCCCCACCTTCTTGGTCTCCTTTGGTGGCTGGAATGAAGCGTTCTGCTCCGGGTTCACCATCCCGGGCATTCCGAGTTGCGAGGTTTGGGCCAGTGCCACTACCTGCCGAATCCTCTTTTTCTCCTCCGCAATGACCAGGGACTCGACTAAGCTTGAGCCGGCAGTTGCACAATCCATAGAGCGCTTGTGGTCTCCTGCTATGGTGATCACCCCATTTGGACCCGGCATCTTCATCTTCAGGTACCCCATGTGGGTGGATATCATGAACTTGGCCAGTGCGGGTCTGCCAATAAGCGCATGGTATGTGTCGTGGTGGTGTCACGGCAGATGCCATAGGATGGCTAAAGTGTGGGGCCGATGGACGCTGGTGGATCCGGGGAGGGCTAGCGAACTGAAGAGCTCACACGGAGGAGGATGCCGGATTGACCGGGATCTCCGAAGAACAATAAACACAACCAAAGGGAGCCAGAGAAGATCTAGCAAATACAAGCAATTGCACGAATGCAGAGAACACACACACACGATGTACCCAGGTTCGGGGCCCTCGTGGGGAGGTAACACCCCTACTCCTGCTTTTCCTCTCAATATAAGTGTGGAATAAGATCTACAACATGCTCTTGGAGCTCTTGCGGTGATGAACGTGAAGAACAAGATGAACTAGAGAGAGGAAGGAGTAAATGCCCTAGGAGTAAATGAGACTAAGGTTTTGGCTCCCAAGTTGGTCCTGCTTCACTTGAGCAGTTCTGGCGCCTTTTATAGCTTTCCGGCCGGGAGGGCCGGAAACCCTAATCCGGGATGGCCCCACCAGACAGGCCTAACGGTTATGTCGACACCGGCTAGTGCGACCTAGCCGCCTACCTATCCAGCATAGCCCTGCCGTCATCATTCCGGAAAGGACGGCAGGCGCCGTCCTGGAACATCATTGTCCCTCTGTCAGAAACAAGACATGTCTTTGCCCATCCCGAGTAGCCTTTTCCTGATTGCCGGGCTAGGCATGTCCGATCTTGTCGTATCGTTGTCGTACCGGCTGACACGCTCCCGTGTCAGGCGGGAGGTGACCATGCTTCCGTGTCAGGGGGGAGGTGATCATGCTTCCGTGTCAGGGGGGATGGTACTTCCCCCGTTCTAGGCGGGAAAGCCTGCTCCGGACCGTTGACGATTTACCGGCATCTCCCATGCCGGCTACCTCCTTGCTTCTGTAAATCTTCCCTATACACACTAGACAACTTGCTAGGACCGAGATCTATATGCCGGATAGCTTGTACCCGGGGAGCAACCTTGTACCTTTCTCACCTACCCGGGGAGTCTATCCGGTTCACCCGGGATCTCTTCCACCGGGGAGTGTACCCGGAGCTCCCGAGATCCTTCCCGGATGTAGCTGAGTAGTACTTAGGATGAGCAACTCTAGACTGAGACTTATGCCACTCTGAAGGCCTGGGGGAGGCTATTTATAGATTCCAGGGGTGACCCTTGCGACCCCCAAGAGACACCTTGGGCTTAAGCAGCTACGAAAGGTCAACTTACCCCTTCAGTGTACTAGGGGGTGGCCCTTGTACTCGCCAAAGGTCAAACACTGTTGCCATACTGCAGAGCTGTGCCGGGATCTGCCCTACCCTGGGGGCAGCACCCCGACAGTATGGAATTTCGAGATCCACCACCTCGAATTCCAAGCTCTCTGTCCGGCAATTTTCCCGGGTTCCAAATAGCACCTCAACCCAGATCTTGCCCATAGGGGAGCAGGAGACCCCGAGTACAATGCCGTGAAAGGTGGTCTCGGTTGGGAGCAGTGTGTTCATGGACACCCCTAACTTCAACATGGTATACTTGTACATAATGTTAATGGCACTGCCATTGTCAATTAGTACCCGGCTGAAGCGGACGTTGAGGCTTGGTCCAACGAATGTCGGGTCCACCACTAGAGCGTAGCCACCAGGCTTAGGCATAACCCGGGGGTGATCCTTCCGACTCCAAGTGATCTCCATCTCGGACCAATGTAGGAACTTGGGCACCGCCGGGATCACAGCATTTACCTCCAGAGCACGATGTCGCACACTCTTCCGGTCAGTGGGCTCGGTCACGAAGACCACATAGCTCTGATGTGCTTCCCGGTAGTTGCCTTGCTGATGTCCGGGTTGGTTACTCGGACCAGCGCCATTATTATTCCGGGTGTGCACCATGTTCACAGGTCTGGGAGGGGGTCCTTGGTTGGGTGGGTTAATCCGGACTGCATTGGCACCGGATAGCGGTGGAGGGGGTCTCGGGATATTCGGTCTTGACGCTGAAGCGTTGGGCCGAGTAGCCCCCGTGCTACCCTCTTGTAATGTGCGCTGATACCAGCTGCACTGCCGGGTAGAGTTGTTTGCGGGCTTATTGGCCTCCAACGTATGGTAGCATCATGGCTTGTTCAGCATCTCCTCGTAGTCAAGGGCTTCTTCTGGTCCACCCAAGTTTTCTGCACTTCCTGGCTCTGACCCCAAGCCGGGCCAGTTGTTTTCTGCCGCTGATTGCTGCCGGCATCTCCCTGATCTCGGCCAACAGCTGAACGGGAATCCGGCACCTAGAGCGGGGGTGAATAGGTGCTATTACAAATTTTAGGTCTTTTCAAATTTAGGCTCAACACAAAGGTAAATTCTCTAGATATGCAACTACGGTGAATTTACCTAAATGAGAATCTAAGCAATAACAAGATAAGCAAGTAAGGGAGCAAAGGGTAAAGGGAACCAAGTGAAGCACGCGGAGACGAAGATGTAATCCCGAGTTCCACCCAAGGGTGTACGTCTCGTTTGGAGAGGTGTGCGCTACCACAACAGGTTAGCCGCAACGCCACAAAGGCTCACCTTCTTCTCTGATGAACTCAACCACAAAGGTTTCGAGTCCACCTTCCACTATTGATCCCCTTTTAGGGCGGAGATCGAATCCCTTACAAACGCTTGAGGCACACACCCACAACTGAATTGGGGGCTCCCAAGAAGACCACAAAAGGTCAAGGACCACAAAAGGTCAAGGTAACACCAAGAGTACAACAAAGGTGAACTAGGTTTTCCCGCCGGAAACCCTAGCCACGAAATCCCCAAGTGAATGGGGGAGAAATGCAAATCCCTTCGGTGACGATGTAGATCCGGGCCTTCTCCTCCAATCCTCCAAAGATCAATGAATTTGGGTGGGGGAATTGGGAGATCTTGATGATTTGAGCTTTCAAGAATGGTAGGAAAGAGAAAATCTGAGAGCTCTCTGTTCTTGAGTGAGTGAGGGGGTATTTATACTCCCCCTCAAAATCTGGCCGTTGGCTGTCTTGGTCACCCGGAAATTCCGGTTTAAGTTACGCCGGAAATTCCGGTTTAAGTTACGCCGGAAATTCCGGTCACCCGGAATATCCGGGTCTTTGAGAATATCCGAGCTGAATTTCCGGTTGAGATCAGAACCAATTCTGAACTTGACTTAGTCGATTTTCTGAGGTTGACTCGGAATATCCGAGTCCTTGAAATTTCCGAGCTGAATTTCCGATTGGAGTCAGTACCACTTCTGAATCTTGACTTAGCCAATTTTTCTGAGGTTGACTCGGAATATCCGGGTTGGTGAACCGGAATATCCGAGTCCTTGAAATTTCCGAGCTGATTTTCCGATTGAAGTCAGTACCACTTCTGAATCTTGACTTAGCCAATTTTCCTGAGGTTGACTCGGAATATCCGGGTTGGGGAACCGGAATATCCGAGTCCTGGAAATTTCCGAGCTGATTTTCCGATTGAAGTCAGTAGTACTTCTGAACTTGACTTAGCCAAATTTCTGGGGTTGGCTCGGAATATCCGGTTGGGGAACCGGAATATCCGAGTCCTTGAAGAATTCCAGAAACTCTTTTTCTCTACAATTTGGCTTTAGGATTTGTGATATGAGTTTCACCCAAACTGAAATACTTAGCAATAGGATTAGTATATCATTGGTATTGTTAACTAACACACAAAACACTAGGGATTAAGAAATGTTCTTTCAATCTCCCCCTTTTTGGTGTTAGATGACAATACCAAGATTTGCATAGAAACAAAAGGTAATATCATGTTTTTGGCAGAAAATGGCTCCCCCTAAATAAATGAAGGTACGCAACACAAAATGGCAAAGGATAGGAGCAATTTTATAATAACAGCCACAAGATATCACAAAGGAGAAACGAGACAAAAGGAAGGTTATGGTAGCAATTGAGACTAGATAGATTTTCATACCTTGTGCATATAGAATGTGAAGAGAATACCAACACAATCAATTCGAAGTCTCAAGCATAATATAATGATAGCATCAACCATTGTCTCAATACAAAGATATCACAAATGAGATAAAGAGAGTTTCACAAGTAACTAAAAACACGATAAATGGACACAAGCGCAAATAAATGATAAACGCATAAGCTTGTGCCCGACCCTTGCAAATCCCCGAAGAAGTCCTAGTAGAGCAACTTCTCCCCCTTTGGCATCAAAACGCCAAAAAGGAAGAAGAGCGATGCTAAGTCCCATGGAAGTCTTCAGTCCGAGGGGTCCTCCTCCTCATCATCATCATCATCAGCCTCCTCATCATCATCATCGTCCTCATACTCCTCAGACGCTGCCTCCTCATCCTCATCTTCCTCCTCCTCATCATAGTCATAGCCAGTGGTGTACGAGCTGCCGCCAAGGTCCTGGTCAATCAGTGTCCATGGAGCCAAGGAACCCTGGTTCCACTGAGCAAAGGTCAGGGGCTCAGACAGATCAGCAGGAGCAGGAGAGCCAGAAGCATGGTGAAGGATCAAGTCTTGCTTGTAGTCCTGCTGACGGCGATCCTTGTAGGCATTGTATTGCTCTTTGCGGATGTCCACATTCATGCATAGGATGTTGCGCTGGAACCAGTTCAGCTTCTTGACATGCGCATGAGTGGTAGGAACATGAGTAGAGGTAGCAGCAGCCCTCCGAGCATCACCCATGAAAGATCCACCTGGAGCTGATGTAGTAGAAGGCCTAGGAGGGGGCTTGACCACAGTCTTCTTCACATAGAGCTTCTTGAAGTCATGTGGCACCAAATCACTGCTGCTGACGTTGAGGTTAGGGAACTTAAACTGTAGAAGCTTCATTATGTACGGAGCATAAGGAATGAAGACCCTGGTGGTCATAGCTTCATACATCTCATTGTAGATGTAATCCATCACATCTACTCTCCAGTCAGTATCAGAACCCGAGTCCTCCACAATGCGGTTGGCGTGAAGGAGCATGTTGCAGAGAGGGGTAACCATGTTGTCGTTGTTGCCACCACTCGGTGCAATGTTCTCACGCAGGATGCGCACAAGAACATCATACAAAGGCAGCAAGTCACGAGAGAATCCAGGGGTGGCTCCCACACCATATAAGTGAGCTGTCTCCTTCTTGTTGAGCTTGTAGGGGTGGTGCATGCGAGTGCCTTGGGGATTGTCACCATCAAACCTGGAGCCCAGTACCTTGCCAAACTCCTCGAAGTTGGACTCACAGTATGATTCCCCAGTCATCCACTTCATGGTCTTCTTTGAGTCACCCTTGATCACTAGGGTGGCGAAGAACTGCATTACGAGCTGCGCGTTGTAGGCACAATGGATGAGCGCCAACCTCTCCAAACACATGGTCTTGACAATGTGGATGGCCTCAGCAAATGCAGTTTTCTTCTGTAGGGATGCAAAGTCAAACGGGTGCATGGGTCGAATTGGCTTCGACAGTGAGAGATAGAGATCCACAAATATGTGCTCTTGTGCTTGGCACCAAAAGTTGCGATCATCGAGAGAGGTGTCTCTTGCGTTGAGGTACCAGTCCCCCTGCCTCAGCTGAGAGTACTCCACAGAATGCATCTTGGAATGGTTCGGACGTTGGGGACTAGGGGCATTCTTTCTCTTCTTGGATGAGGGCTTGCTGGCAACAGCTTTCTTCTTCCTCTGAGGTGCAAGGCCCTTTCCCTTGTTGACTGATTGCTTGGAGACAGGTGCTCTACCAGTATGCCTTGATCCCCCTGCGGACGGACTTCCACCTGAACCTGTGAATTTGAGCATAGATGGTAGCATAAGGTAAGTGCACACAAGTCAGGAGATAATACACACATTAGATAGGCATTCGATGGATCATATGTAGTTAAACATGAGTTAATCTTAAAACTGCTGTGTTTGGCTCGGAATATCCGGGTCAGAACTGACCGGAAATTCCGGGGACCGGAAATTCCGAGTCAATCTGGACCGGATATTCCGAGTCAGACAGAAACTGCAGATCTGAGATTTGACTTGGTCTAAAACTAGATCGATCCAACGTAATGCAAAACTAATGTATGTAGAAGGCAGGGAATAGTCCTAGGAACAATCTCTACCAAGCAACATTGAAACAAATAACTCCACATCAAGATCCAAGTGCAAGCACATTAGGAAGAAGAAAAGTGAAGTTACCCTCATCCATGGAGGCCATTGCTTGGAGGAGTGAGTTCCCGGGGCGGAGGAGGAGCAGATCCGGCCGAGAAAGAGGTTCCCCGGCGGTCGGAGTGCTCCGGAGGGACTTGGGAACAGCAGGGGTGGCGGCTGGAGGAGAGGGAGGTCGGGGGTGGAAGAAAGGCACTAATGAGCCCTTCACCCCGAGCCTGCCCTTATATTTCTGGACAAACTGCCAGACCGGATATTCCGGGTGTAACTTACACCGGATATTCCGAGTCACCGGATATTCCGGTTCAAAATGAACCGGATATTCCGACCTGTTGAACCAAAATCCCAGTTTTCAAAAGGATGACTTGTGTGCAATAGAGAGAAATGTTTTCAGGGGAAAGTAGGCTTGGGATAGATTTCCAAACTGATATTGGTACACCATACTCAACTCACAACAACCAAATCGAACCAAAAGAGCCAAGTTGAGTAGGTTTCCGACATGCATGAAAAGGAGGGAAAATAGCAACAAAAGCTCCAAATAAAATCAACTCTTCAAGGAGAAGAGGTCGGTGGCCGAGGCCACCATGTAGGAGTGTATGGCATGTTACCGCGAAGATGTATCTTGGGTACATAACCAATACTCGTCGTTTTAGCTCATTAGTCACAAGAATGAATATAGAGATAAAAGAACACTTGCTATCGGCATAATGGGGGGAGGGATGGTCCAATGTATTAGGACCGCACTCCCCCTATTTCCATGCCTACATCTAAACTAGATAAGATGCAATTACGCCCTAGGTGAGTGTGCAAGCGATCGAGCTAAGGACCTCGAATCAATGATATTAAGCTCATTCCTCAAAAAGCAAAACCTTCCTTCCTCAAGGGGCTTCGTGAAGATATCCGCCAATTGATCCCTTGTGCCCACATATGATAAGTCAATGTCTCCACGGGCCACATGATCTCTTATGAAATGATGGCGGATCTCAATATGCTTGGTTCTTGAATGTTGCACCGGGTTGTAGGCAATCTTGATGGCACTTTCGTTGTCACATAAAAGAGGCACTTTGTCGCAATTGACACCGTACTCCTTTAAAGTTTGCCTCATCCATAGCAACTGAGTGCAACAACTTGCGGCGGCAACATACTCGGCTTCGGCGGTGGAGAGAGATATACAATTTTTCTTCTTAGAAGACCAACTCACCAAGGACCTCCCAATAAATTGACAAGCACCGGAGGTTGACTTCCTATCATCATGATCTCCCGCCCAATCGGAATCCGTGAATCCACATAATGAGAAATTTGCATCCTTGGGATACCACAATCCATAAGTTGGGGTATAAGCCAAATATATAAAGATTCTCTTGACCGCCACATCATGGCTTTCTTTAGGAGCCGCTTGATATCTTGCACACACTCCTACGGCTAGCACTATATCCGGTCTAGATGCACAAAGGTAGAGGAGAGATCCAATCATGGAGCGGTATACCTTTTGATCCACATCCTTACCCTTTGGGTTGAGCTCAAGGTGGAATTTGGTTTGCATTGGAGTAGAGGCACCCTTGAGATCAAGCAACTCGTACTTCTTGAGCATGTCTTGAATGTATTTTGCTTGGTTGATGAACGTTCCTTCCCTCAATTGTTTGATCTCAAATCCGAGGAAGAACTTCATCTCGCCCATCATAGACATCTCAAACCTGTCAGTCATAAGCTTAGAGAATTCTTCGTTAAATGCTTTGTTAGTCGATACAAATATAATGTCATCCACATATAATTGACAAATGAAAAGCTCCCCATTAACTTTCTTAGTGAAAAGTGTGGGGTCGATTTCCCCAACTTGGAATCCACGGTCTACAAGTAGTTCTCTAAGGTGCTCGTACCACGCTCGTGGGGCTTGTTTAAGGCCATAGAGTGCCTTATCCAACTTGTAGACATGGTTCGGATACTTGAGGTCCTCGAACCCCAGTGGTTGCTTAACATAAACAAGTTCATTTAGTGGACCATTTAGAAAAGCGGATTTAACATCCATTTGTTGCAACTTAAAGTTATGGTGAGAGGCATAGGCAAGAAGAATACGGATTGACTCAAGTCGAGCCACGGGCGCGTAGGTTTCTCCAAAGTCAATGCCTTCAATTTGAGAGTAACCTTGAGCCACCAATCTTGCCTTGTTCCTCACCACCATGCCATGTTCATCTTGCTTGTTCTTGAATATCCACTTGGTGCCGATAACATTGCGGCAATCTTTGGGTCTTTCCACCAACTTCCACACTTTGTTGCGCTCGAAGTTGTTGAGCTCTTCATGCATAGCATCAAGCCAATCTTTATCTTCAAGATCTTCAAAGACCTTCTTGGGTTCCACCATGGAGATGTGAGCTTGATGTTCACTAAAGCTTGCGAGTTGTCTTCGGGTAGAGACCTTGCTTCTCACATCACCAAGCACCTTGTCAAGAGATAGAGCTCTTAATTCTTGTGAGGTGCCAACCCTATTCAAGCGGCGGATCTCGATTTCCCTCCGAGTGGTGGGAGGAATCGCTTGATCATCTTGATCATTCATGTCTCCGCCTTGACTGATTTGATGACCTTGATCAACCATTGGAGTGGTGTCCATTGGTGAGGGAGAGGGTTGATCTTGGCCTTGCGAACTGCCACCGGGAATGTCAGCAGGACCGGATATTCCGGGTTCAGAGACCGGAAATTCCGGACCACCGGAATTTCCGAGTCCATCTTGAACCGGATTTTCCGGTCCTCCGGAAATTCCAGGAGCAGCTGTAGAATCTTGTTCTTCTTGGCTTGGTGCATTGGGCACGGTGTTGTCAATGTGTGTTTCTTGTGTTGGGGTGGTCACCACTTGTGAAGAACTTGGTCCTTGTTGATCATCCTCATAATAGAGTTCAACGGGGCGGTGGACTCCCAACCCCATTCTTCGGATAGCATCTTGAGGTTCATCATCACCTACACCGGAAACACCACTTTGCTCCACGAGGGAGCCGTCATTCTCCTCGAACACCACACTACAAGTTTCTATGATTATGCGCGAGGCCTTATCATAGACTATATAAGTGTGGGATTCGGATCCGTAGCCCACAAATGTCCCTTCAAGAGACTTAGAATCAAACTTGCCCAAACGAACACCTTTGATGAGATAAAAACACTTACAACCAAATACACGGAAGTAGGAGATATTGGGCTTGTTCCCGGTGAGCACTTCATAAGGTGTCTTCATGAGTCCTTTGCGAAAGAAGAGCCGATTGGATGAATGGCAAGCGGTGTTGACGGCTTCGGCCCAAAAGTTGTGAGGGGACTTGAACTCCACCATCATCGACCTTGCCATCTCAATAAGTGTGCGGTTCTTCCTTTCGGCTACACCAATTTGTTGGGGAGTATAAGCAGCGGAATAGTGATGACGAATCCCTTCTTCACTAAGGAACTCGTTTAAGGTGTAGTTCTTGAACTCGGACCCATTGTCACTTCGTATCACCAAGATAGGGACACTGTGTTGACGTTGAGCTTCATTGGAGAAGTCGATGATAGTTTGTTGAGTCTCCATCTTCGTCTTGAAGAAGAAAACCCATGTGTATCTTGAATAGTCATCAACAATCACCAAGCAATATTTCTTGCCACCAAGACTAGCTTCCGGAATGGGACCAAAGAGGTCAACAAGGAGAAGCTCCAAAACCCTCTTCGACGAAATGATGGTCTTGCTTGGATGGTAGATGTCATGCATTTTTCCTTCAACACACGCCCTACACATTCGATCGTTCGAGAAAGAAACATGGTCTTTTAGTCCTAGGATATGGCCACCCTTGTGGAGACTTTGCAAAGTCCTCATGTTGACATGGGCTAGTCGGCGATGCCATAGCCAACCCAAGTCCGCCTTTGCGAATAGGCACATTGTATGGGAAGTGGTGACTCCGGAGAAGTCAACCACATAGAGCCCATTCTCAATGTACCCAACGAAAGACACATTGAGAGACTTGCTCCGCAAGAGAATGACCATTTCCTTTTTGAAGACAACGGTATAGCCCAAACAAGTTAAGGAATGGACGGAGATCAAGTTGAAACCTAGGGACTCGACAAGCAAGACATTCACAAGTGTGATGTCCGGTGCCACTACCACCTTGTCGAGCCCTATTACCTTAGACTTAGAATTATCACCATATGTAACGGTCATTTGATCATCATTGGGCTTCAACTCCGTTACAATATCCTTGCTTCCGGTCATATGACTAGTGCACCCACTATCAATTATCCATTTCGATCCTCCGGAAGCAAGGCCCTACACACAATCAATTCTTAGGTTTAGGTACCCATTTTGCAATGGGTGCCTTTTGGTTAGCAACAAGGGTCTTTGGTACCCAAATAGCATATTCAATGTAACCATCAAAAGGACCAATGTATCTAGCATAGACATCCCCATAATAATCAACATATAAAGCATAGTTGGGGTTAGTTATGCCCGCAAAATCATTACGAGTGGGAGTGCCCCTTGTGGCATTTCCACTCGCAATGTCAACCTTCTTGGCTTGTGCGGACTTGATCTTCTTCTTGATCTCCTTCTTCTCCTTAGCAACATAGCCTAGACCTTCCTTACCCTTGTGGGGCACTCGCTCATGAAGAGGAGTAGTGAGTGTCCCCTTACCTTTATCAAGAGAGGTCTTGGGCTTGGTTGCCATAGAAGGAACAAACACAACCCTAGCAATACCCTTCACAACATTTGCATTAGCATTCAAAGGAGTAGAGGTGCTAGGTTTCTCAAGAGTAGATATCCAAGATTGGAGTTGATCACGAGACTTGAGAAGACGTTCGTGATCACTTATCAACACCTTGTGAGCATTGTCAAGTGACTCGAAGTCTTCGCAAAGTCTAGCATGAGCAACTACAAGCTCAGACTTTTCATTTTGCACAATTTTACATTTAGCAAAGTAGAGATCACGATCCTTAGTGATCTTAGCAAGTTGCTCCTCGAGGAGAGCATGAGCTTCTTGTTCATCTTCGAGAGAGGATTGGAGAGACACCTTAGCGTGTGCATCCTCTCTCTCAATCTCACCTTTTAGTTCAAGCTCATCCTCAAGCTCACCTATACGACTCATGATTGAGCCAAAGTGTTTCTTTCCTTCTCCTTGCAAGTTAGTCATGAATTTATCAAAAGCAATGATTTCTTCCTTGACTTCTAGGCTCATAGCATCATCAATGTCATGTGATATGGAGTTGGGGGATAGTTGTACCTCGGATGTCTTTGCCATAAGACATCTTCCATTCTTGACGATGGGGCTCTCGTTTGGTGAGGAGAAGAGTGATGGAGGTGTGGAAGACATGGCTAGTGCGGGCACTTGCGTTGGAGTATCCTCCTTGTCACTATCTTCATCATCGGTGGGATATTGCTCTTGAGTCACCAAGACAATCTTTTGGTTCTTCTTGAAGAAAGGCTTCTTCATGGGCATGGGCCCCTTGCCCTTCGTCTTGGCCACGAGCCTCCCACCATGATCCTCTCTTCTCTCCCATGGGCAATCGGCAACAAAGTGGCTCTTGTCATCGCAGTTATAGCAAAGTCTCACTTTGTTGAATGGCTTTCCTCCGTTGGGGGGAAACTTCTTGTCGATCCTTGCTTTGGCCCTTCCGGGGTTCTTCCAAAAGGTTCTTGCCGCAAGACCCATGTGTTGAGTGAGAGTGCTTGAGAGAGCTTCACTAGATAGCTCGACTTGATCATCACACTCCTCTTCATCCTCCTCTTCAACGGTGGCCTTTAAAGCAATTGAGGCATGCTTGTGCATCCCTATGGCTCAAGCTCTTGCATCTTGTGCAATCTTGGAGGCCACCTTGTATGCGGTCATCTCTTGCATAACTTCATTGGATGTCATCTTTGCAAAGTCATGTCTCCCTTGGAGTGTCTTCAAATCCGTGTCCTCAAAGGGCATGAGAGTGGTCACAAACTTTCTCTTGATCCAAGCATCATTAATGTACTCCGCCCCGAGGTTCTTGAAGGAGTTGGCAACCAACACCAACCTCCGGTACATGTCCTCGTGGCTTTCTCCATCCAACTTGTAGAACCCTTCCACCTCATTTCATAAGGCATCATACCGGTTCTTCTTCATGCTCTCATTCCCAACGAAGATGTCGGAAAGAGCATTCCAAACTTCCTTGGCGGTGGAGAATTGTTGAATGAGCGCCATGTCCTTCTCTCCAACGGCCATTTGGAGTTGATGAAGAGCGGTGGCGTTGAGTTGGCTATCAACCACCTCTCTTCTTGTCAAGTTGGTTGGATCATGGGGATTGTATCCTTCTTCAATGATGCGCCAAAGCTCAATGGAGGCACTACATAGATGAGACTTCATTAGAAATACCCATTGAGAGAAATGAGTAGGTTTAAGCTTAGGAGGATCACTTCTAAAGTTTACATGAGGGTGAGGGATAGGAGGGTTAGGAGAGTAATTATGGTTAACATTATGAAATTCCTCTCCTTTGGGGGTGTTAGAGGAGCTAGGTGGTTCATCCTTTTCCGCCATCCCGGGAACACTTGAGGTAACATCTTTGGACCCATCCGAAGATGACTCCTTAGAGTTCCTCGCATGTTCCTTAGGAGGAGGAGAGGGAGAAGTAGCCTCGGGCTCCTTAGACTTCAAGAGTGCCATGAGCATCTCATTCATCTTGAGGAGCTGGGCCTCCAAGGACGATCTCATATCAATAAGATCGGCCATGGTTGCCCCTTTGGCTAACGCCTCCTTCTCCGCCTCTAATTTTTCACGGGCGGCCCTCTCGGCATCGGATTCCGTCATCGTTGCACTTAGGCGGTTAAGCCCTTAAAAGTGAACAAGGCTCTGATACCAATTGAACGGGAATCCGGCACCTAGAGGGGGGGGGGTGAATAGGTGCTATTACAAATTTTAGGTCTTTTCAAATTTAGGCTCAACACAAAGGTAAATTCTCTAGATATGCAACTACGGTGAATTTACCTAAATGAGAATCTAAGCAATAACAAGATAAGCAAGTAAGGGAGCAAAGGGTAAAGGGAACCAAGTGAAGCACGCGGAGACGAAGATGTAATCCCGAGTTCCACCCAAGGGTGTACGTCTCGTTTGGAGAGGTGTGCGCTACCACAACAGGTTAGCCGCAACGCCACAAAGGCTCACCTTCTTCTCCGATGAACTCAACCACAAAGGTTTCGAGTCCACCTTCCACTATTGATCCCCTTTTAGGGCGGAGATCGAATCCCTTACAAACGCTTGAGGCACACACCCACAACTGAATTGGGGGCTCCCAAAAAGACCACAAAAGGTCAAGGACCACAAAAGGTCAAGGTAACACCAAGAGTACAACAATGGTGAACTAGGTTTTCCCACCAGAAACCCTAGCCACGAAATCCCCAAGTGAATGGGGGAGAAATGCAAATCCCTTCGGTGACGATGTAGATCCGGGCCTTCTCCTCCAATCCTCCAAAGATCAATGAATTTGGGTGGGGGGATTGGGAGATCTTGATGATTTGAGCTTTCAAGAATGGTAGGAAAGAGAAAATCTGAGAGCTCTCTGTTCTTGAGTGAGTGAGGGGGTATTTATACTCCCCCTCAAAATCTGGCCGTTGGCTGTCTTGGTCACCCGGAAATTCCGGTTTAAGTTACACCGGAAATTCCGGTCACCCGGAATATCCGGGTCTTTGAGAATATCCGAGCTGAATTTCCGGTTGAGATCAGAACCAATTCTGAACTAGACTTAGTCGATTTTCTGAGGTTGACTCGGAATATCCGAGTCCTTGAAATTTCCGAGCTGAATTTCCGATTGGAGTCAGTACCACTTCTGAATCTTGACTTAGCCAATTTTCCAGAGGTTGACTCAGAATATCCGGGTTGGTGAACCGGAATATCCGAGTCCTTGAAATTTCCGAGCTGATTTTCCGATTGAAGTCAGTACCACTTCTGAATCTTGACTTAGCCAATTTTCCTGAGGTTGACTCGGAATATCCGGGTTGGGGAACCGGAATATCCGAGTCCTGGAAATTTCCGAGCTGATTTTCCGATTGAAGTCAGTAGTACTTCTGAACTTGACTTAGCCAAATTTCTGGGGTTGGCTCGGAATATCCGGTTGGGGAACCGGAATATCCGAGTCCTTGAAGAATTTCAGAAACTCTTTTTCTCTACAATTTGGCTTTAGGATTTGTGATATGAGTTTCACCCAAACTGAAATACTTAGCAATAGGATTAGTATATCATTGGTATTGTTAACTAACACACAAAACACTAGGGATTAAGAAATGTTCTTTCAACAGCTGCAACCTGCTGCGAGGCATAGTGGAACTCGGGCTGGCTCCTTTTTGGGCCGAAATCGTGGCGATCATGGCTTCTGCTCGGCCCCGAACGCTGAGTTCCCGCATTCCTCCTATTGGAGTCTTCGACATCCACTAGGGGTTGCATGGGATCTCCAAGCGTGTAGGTGTCGGCGATGCGCATGGTCTCTGCCAAGGTTGTCGGCATCTTTGTTTGCAGCTTTTGTCAAACCATAGAGCCATGCCGGCATCCCTGCGCAAACCACGAGATGGCCTGTGCCTCAACAACCCCTTCTCAAGAATTGCGAATGTTGCTCCACCGGGTAAGGTACTCCCGGTCGGTTTCGTTGCTCCTTTGCCGGCAGATGGTGAGTTGTTGAGGTCGGTTGGGTCTCTTGTACGTGCTGGTGAAGTTGCTGATGAAGGCCTCCTCGAAATCCAACCAACAGTCTATGCTGCAAGTCCAACGGCTATGCTTACTGCAGTTACATAGTCGGTCAGCCAGTCCTTCGGCTTCGAGCTGCCGTCATAGGTCTTGGCACCCCGGTTGAGCTGGAAATTTCTTACAGCTGGTTCTCGCATGATCCGAGGTCCAAAGCATGTTGTAACATCCCAAATTTTGCAAAAATTTAAAACTTGCATTCAAGCATCATGCATCATTGGGCATAAAACTACATCACAAAAATATTAAAAAAAACTTCAAATTATAAATATAAATAATCCATAAATCCATTAAGTGTTTATTTAAAACTCCTTTAATAAATAAAAATTTACAATTTATATATGGGCAAGTATAATGTTAAAAAGTTCCATTTTTAATAACCTTTCCAAAACATATTTTTTTGAATTTTTCTGAAATGTTTTGAATAGGTTTAAAAATCATATTTGAAATCAGCATTTAAAAACAGAAAAGGATTTAAATAAAAATAATTGGATTTCTCAGTCGAGTGGGCCGTGGCTCGTATCTATCTGCCGCGCGCGCGTAGCCTATCAGCCCGCCAGCGGCCCAGCGCCCCGCGCGCTCTCTCGCAGTCGCTGACAGGTGGGACCCACCTGTCATCTCCCCCGCGGAGCCGTTCGTCCCCAAATCACGCCCACGTCTCCGACCGAAAACGCCCGATTTGATTTCGTTTGAATGCGGCGATTTACTACTCCTTTTACCTCGCTGTTTCCCCCTACTAATAGCCCTCCTCGCTCTCGTCCGATTGCCCCAAACCACACCACCCGAGAGCCCATAGGCTGCCCGCTCAAGCTCACGCAATCCCGCCGTCGCCGTCGGTAAGAACTCCGCCGCCCGAGCAACTCCGGCCACCTCCGACCTCCTTTCCACCTCCCTTCGCTCCCTGTGAGCCGTGCGCATCGATTTGACACGGTGGGGCGTGTGTATTTGCAGCGAAGCCCCGCCTCCGTCCACGACCGAGAGGAACCGTCGTCGTGCGCAACTCCGGCGAGCTCTTCCGGGAAGACGAGGACGCTCCGGTCATCGCCACCGCGCCATCGCCCTCCCCTCGACGTCGCGCATCCCCTGGTGAGCTCCGTTTCCTCCTAGCACCGTAGAACGCCTCGGGCGCAAACGCCGGCCATGGCTCCACCGCGCCCCGCGCGTCTCCGGTGACCGCGCCGCCCGTATTTGGTCAACGGATCGTAGACCGTTAGATCTAGATCCAATGGATCTAGATCGATTAGATCTCGCTCGTCCATTTTTAATTAGATCGGACGGCTCTCGCAGCCGATCCGCGTCGAAGCGGTACCGACCAATAGGATCGCGCCACGTAGCCCTGTTAATTCTTTTTCGCAGGAATTTTTATAAATAAAACATAAAATATGCAAAACTTAGAAAATTCATAACTTTTGATCTACAAGTTCAAATTTGATAAACTTTATATCCACGGATAGCTCTGCTCATATAGTTTATTTCCACATCAATTGTTTTTCCCTTTGACAAATTATAATTTGTATAATTATCAGAGGAGTATTTCGGCCATTAAAATAATAACTTAAATAATAAAAATGATTTAGAAATAAATGTAATTGTTTTAGGATTGTATTATTTCCCTCTGTCCAGCAATATTAATAAATGTCCAAATTGAAGATGTCATAAAAACAATAAAAGTTGTAATTATAGAAATCAAAGTTTTACTATATTAATTTAAAATTATTTAATTGATAAATAAAATAAGAAATACCTAAAAATTATAATTCACTTATTAATGACAGAAAATAAGAAGTATTAATAAGTGTGTCCCATTATCATAGCATATCATTCATGCATACATGATTATATTTTAGTGTTGTGACGTTATTGTGTTGGTATTTATTTTATTCATTGATTGTGCTAGATTGTGAAGAAGAGGAAGGAACTGCTTGTGATTGTTATTCTTGCTGTGCTTGTTCCTCCTGTTACCAAGGCAAGTGACATTCATACAATATCCCATAATTTCTATATGCATAAGTAGTATATTTTGAGTAGTGTGCATGATAGGGAATTTTGATTTATTTTATAATACTAAGTTAGTTTGTGTTTTTCAAATATCCTAGTAGTGTGTAGCCACCCTTTTTCCTAAGCAGCCATGAAAATATTTTATTAGTTGCTTAGCCATGCTATAAAAATGTTTACCAGGTTATGGAAATGTTTCTAAGTGTTAAAAATCTAAAATACACATCTGGGTGGAATTGGTTGATATGGTTTATGTTGAGTGGCTTTTGGGACTATGCTTGTGGTTGTCATCGCCTAGGATGAATGTCTATTCTACTTAGGGCCATGAGTATGGTGGTTGTTACCCAGAAGTACACTTGTGGATGGCCACCCAGGATCGAAGAGATTACCAAGTCCCTCCAAGTTTAGAAGCTTCCCGTGCAACCTTTTGACAATGGGCTCTGTCTAGAATGATTAAGTTGTGGGAATGCAACCTGTCAGCTTGACAAGCAGATGTAGAGATGATAGGTGGAATGGGTCTTGCTAGTATGGTTGCATTCTTCTTCTGAAAGTTCTTGTCTCAATTCTCTCCTTTCCATAATACACTCCGCGTGTATAGGATTTCTCGGACAAATTGAGTCTAAAGGTGAAAGTGCACAACCTCTGCAGAGTCGACAATCTGAGTTCTCAGCCGTGTCCCCGGAAATGGACTACTTCGAGCAACTGGACAAGGATGGGCAGAAGAATCTCAACACTGTTTTCATAAAGTAAAATTTGACTAAGGAAAGAATTGTTGGTGCACTTGGGCTTTATCCCTCGGTGCCAAGTCTTCGAGAAATAAAAGTGTTTTACAAAATGATAGGAGAAAACTTGCTTTCTGCAAATAGCCTTCAACCCCACCAAGCAAAATATGCATATAGATGTTAGACTTGCCAGTACATATATCCACCATAGTCACTTGCCAATACATCATTGTATTAACCTCCTTCGGGGGCTGCATATTCCAATGTGCAGGAAATTCTGATGCTGAATGATTTGGCTCGAGTCTACACCCAACATGACTGCCTGTGGCGCATGCTTGAAGATGAGGCTCAATGTTATTTCGCTTTCACTGTGAACTTTGAACTTTAGCTAGCCTTCATGGCTATGCAAATTGTAATAAAGCCATATTGGCTATTATTTTTGGATCTCGTTGTAGCAATTTAATACTTATGCAATGGTATTGTATATTTTGTACTGTGGTGCTGGCAGTGATCCAGGGACTAGCACATAACACAGGTGTTCCAACTTTAATAAAAGTTGGGGTGCTACAAAATGGTATCAGAGCAAAGTGTTGCCTGTAGGTTCGAGCCCCTAGGATTGGTTAAGCCTTTTTTGGTCATAATGTTACCATCTTTGAAGTATGTTGGATTCTAACGGCATGGTGGGATGAAGCGGCCCGGGACAAACTTTACATGTCCACGTACATGAGACCTGTCCCACAATATAAGTGGCTGGCCGGGTGTCTGTCTCTCTCACTATAGTGAAAAATCCAATTTACGAAGAGTTGTTAATATCTGTTGATCACCTTAGGATTTTGACTTAGTATCCCTCTAAATTAATAATACACTCCATAACCAGTACTTCCTTATCTTATGCAATTCTTGTTTTAATTTCCTTTCTTTCCTACCTAAAGGATGACGAGCTTTCACTTCACCACTGCGGAGGACTTCGAGAACACCCGTTTTGGCTGTTACCTCCTCGACATCGGCGAGAAGATAGGGTTACCACTACCCCAAGTAAAGGGATTCATTCTGAAGAAGTTTAACAAAGAGGGTTGCTGGGGAATAAAAGCAACACAGCCAGGACATGGAGAGGAGCCCCCACTGGAGATCAAAATGGTTAGTGACTCCAAAGACAAAGGGCTCAATCTAGTCATGCAAGATTTGATTGGGCGCTTCTGCGGACGCTACAGCACAGAGTTGAGGGGTCACTACTCCATTTTCTTTGGAAGAAGAAACGAAGATGGAGAACCTTACCTGTATGATGTCGGAGAAAGAGGCAAGGCAAAACCCCTTAGCCTTTATTTCCAGGAGCTGGAAATCCTTGTCACCGAACTATATGAAGATCGACGCACCGAGCTCCTGAAGAACGATGAGTTATGTGCCTTACTTAAGGAAAACGAAGAGAAAGCAAAGGTTCAAGAGGAAGTGACTAAGGCACAGGAAGAGAGATTCGCTGCACAAGAGGAGAAGTACAGGAGACAAGAGAAAAGAGTTCAAGAGAAGAACAAGACTATCAGGGAACAAAAGGCAGAACTCGAGAGCAATGAAGTCGAGTTCGAGGCTGATAGTGACTTGATCAAAAGGCTTCGTACTGAGAAGAGAGAGCTGCAAGAGAAGAAACTTGCCCTGGAGAAAGAAGTAAAGGAACTCAAGGATGTACTCGCCAATGAAGGAATCGAGATACAGGAAATTGAAGAGGAGGAAGAGGATATGGCCATTGTTAGAGAGACTACCATTTATCATACACCACATTGTCCGGATCTTGTATTGACCTACCAACTTGTGGTAAGGCAGTACATTCCCTTGTATCCTCGGAACCTCGCGAGTTTATTTTCCAAACTTTTATATTGTTTTCCTTAAACCAAAGGTTTTGAATTGTTTGCTGATTATTTTTATAAGTGGTGTGTTGTTGATGGTGTGCTTGACTGGATTGTTTTGTGCATGGGTAGGATTCCTCCTTATAGATCTATCTATCTTTTACTCATCCCTGCAAAAACCCCACAGATGCCTCCACGTCGTGATACCGACAACAGCGAAGCTATGCAACAGCTGATGGCAGCTCAAGACCAACTGATGACTATGATGACCCAGTTCATTGCAGCAACCAACAACAACAACAATAACAACCATCCACCACCACCCCCACCTCCTGTGGACAGACTTGCAAGATTTCTCAGGCTTATACCTAATAAGTTCTCCTCTGCTACTGAACCCATAGTGGCGGATGACTGGCTCCGTTCAGTCAACAAGGACTTAGTAACCTGTGAGTGTTCTGAGGCAGAAAAGGTGAGGTTCACTGCTCACCTATTGGAAGGACCTGCTGCCATGTGGTGGGAGACCTATCAAGTGACCCATCCCTTGGATGGCATGACTTGGGATGCGTTCAAGGATGGTTTCCGCAATGCTCACATCTCCTCTGGCATAATGAATCTGAAGAAGGAAGAGTTTCGTAGCTTGAGACAGGGAGGTAGAACTCTGAAGGAGTATATAGATGACTTCTGTACGCTATCAAGGTACGCACCAGAAGACATCGACACTGATGCTAAGAGGAAGGACAAATTCCTTAATGGACTTCGGGGAGAACTAAAGATACCTTTGTCTGTGGCATATGCTCCTAACTATCAGATTCTGCTGGATCAGGCAATCACCCTGGACAATAACATCAGAAAGGAAGAGAATAGGAAGAGGAAGTTTGGTGCAAGTAAAGGTAACACTGAAGGGGCTCACAAGAAACCACACACCTCAGAAGTCAGTGGCCATAAACCCTGGAACTACTCCAACAATGGTAGTGGCCAAAAGCATCATGGTCATAACCACAATGGAGGGTACAAAGGAAATAATGGTGGGTTCAAGGGAAACCATCGCCATGGCCATAATCATGGAAATGGTAATCCCCGTCCTAACACTGAAGGGAAGAAAGACCTGTCTAACGTGACTTGCTTCAAGTGCAAGAAGACAGGACACTATGCTACTGATTGCCCAGAGAGAAAGGCCGACGAAAATTCCAAGCCCAATCCTTTCCAAAAGGGACAAGTAAATCACCTCAACGTGGAAGAAGTTCATGATGAACCTGACGCTGTGATTGGTAAGTTCCTGCTCAATTCTTTTCCAGCATTGGTCTTATTTGATACTGGAGCATCGCATTCATTCATATCAAGAGCTTTTGTAAACAAACATGGGCTAGCCGAGGAAAGCTTAGGAAAACCTATTAGAGTGAGTTCACCTGGGGGTGAGATGATAGTAAATTCAGGCTGTAGGCAGTTAGAATTAAGGATTGGAAAATATATTTTTCCAGCAGACTTGGTCATCCTAGAAACCCAAGGTTTGGATGTTATCATCGGAATGGATTGGATGACCCGTTTTGAAGGAATCATAGACTATGCAAACAGAGCTATCACCCTCACCACCCCAGAAAAACAAAAGATTAAATTTAGATCAACTTTCGAACTTAAGAAAGTTAGGCTAAATTCTCTTAAGGGGGTTAGCCTTGGTGATGTGCTGATTGTCCAAGAGTACCCAGATGTATTCCCAGAAGAATTACCGGGAATGCCACCTGATAGAGATGTGGAATTTCTCATTGAACTAAAACCGGGTACCGGACCAATAGCCAAGAGACCTTACCCAATGGCCGTCGATGAACTGAAAGAACTCAAGAAGCAACTAGAGGAACACCTTCTGAAAGGATTTATCCGTCCCAGTTCTTCGCCCTGGGGAGCGCCAGTTCTTTTTGTCAAAAAGAAAGATCAAACCCAGAGACTAGTCACGGACTACAGAGATATAAATGAACACACCATCAAGAACAAGTATCCGTTACCCAAGATAAATGAATTATTTGATCAATTGAAAGTTGCATGTGTGTTCTCCAAGATTGATCTTCGATCAGGATATCTCCAAATGAAAGTTAGAGAGATGGATATACCAAAAACAGCGTTTGTTACAAGATATGGCTCTTATGAGTATACAGTAATGCCATTTGGATTAATCAATGCTCCAGCTTATTTCATGAATATGATGAATAAAGTGTTCATGGATTTTCTGGACAAGTTTGTGGTAGTGTTCATAGATGACATTCTGATCTACTCCGAGAGTCACAAAGAACATGAAGAGCATTTGCGCCTAGTATTGCAGAGACTACGTGAACATAAGTTATATGCCAAATTCAGCAAGTGTGAATTTGTGTTGGAACAAGTCGCATTCCTAGGACACATAGTATCCAAGGAGGGTATAGTAGTGGATCCTGAAAAGGTTTCAGCTGTAACCAATTGGGAACCACCAAAGAATGTTGGAGAATTACGAAGTTTTCTTGGTCTAGCAGGATACTACCGAAGATTTATAGAAAACTTTTCCAAAATCGCCAAGGCACTGACGGAATTATTAAAGAAGGAGAAGAAATTTGAGTGGACTGACGCATGCGAAGCCAGTTTTCAGGAATTAAAGAAACGACTAGTTTCAGCCCCAGTTATATGCTTTCCTGATTTAGAGAAAGAATTCCAAGTATACTGTGATGCTTCACGCCAAGGCCTGGGAAGTGTGCTGATGCAAGAAGGCAGAGTGGCATCTTATGCCTCTAGACAGCTCAAGAAGCATGAAACAAATTATCCCACCCATGATCTCGAGTTAGCCTCAGTAGTACATGCCCTAAAAACTTGGAGACCCTACCTAATGGGAAAAAGATGTGAAGTGTTCACTGACCACAAAAGTTTGAAGTATATTTTCACACAGAAAGAATTGAACATGAGGCAGAGAAGATGGTTAGAACTTATCAAGGATTATGACCTAAGTCTCCAATACCATCCTGGAAAGGCTAATGTAGTAGCTGATGCCCTCAGTCGTAAGGTGTATTTGAATGGCCTCACGACAGGAGAAATACCTGAGGATTTATGCAAGGCATTCAAGGACCTCCGATTGGAATTGGTACCAGATGGTTTTGTAGCCTCGATGGTAGTACAACCAAATTTGATGGATAATATATGTGAAGCTCAGAAGGGAGACAAAGATATTGAAGAAATCAAAGACAATTTGAGAGCAGGAAAAGCCAAGGGATTTCATGAAGATGAGCAAGGAACCTTGTGGTTTGAGAAACGTGTATGTGTGGCAAATGATCCTGGTCTCAGGAAGTTAATTCTGCAAGAAGCCCATGAAACACCTTACTCTATTCATCCAGGAAATACCAAAATGTATATGGATGTGAAGGAGAGATTTTGGTGGAACAATCTGAAAAGAGAAATAGCAGAATATATAGCTAAGTGCGATGTATGCAGTCGAGTAAAGGCTGAGCATCAGAAACCAGCAGGACTTTTGCAACCTTTGAAGGTACCGGACTGGAAGTGGGATTCTATTGGGATGGATTTCATCACCGGGTTACCAAGGACCAGATCAGGGTATGATTCTATTTGGGTTATTGTTTGTCGCTTAACCAAAATAGCTCACTTTATACCCGTGATGACCACCTATACCAGCGCAAAGCTAGCTGATATTTACATGAAGAGGATTGTGTGCTTACACGGCATCCCCAAGAGTATCGTGTCTGATAGAGGGACCCAGTTCACATCCCATTTTTGGAAGCAGTTGCATGAGTCACTCGGAACTAGATTGGAGTTCAGTACGGCATTTCACCCGCAAACGGATGGTCAGACCGAAAGAGTAAACCAGATTTTAGAAGATATGTTAAGAGCTTGTGCGCTTGATTATGGGTCTAGTTGGGATGACAATCTACCCTACGCCGAGTTCTCCTACAATAACAGTTATCAAGCTAGCATTGAGATGGCACCATTTGAGGCTTTATATGGGAAGAAATGCACAACCCCATTGTTGTGGAGTGGTGTAGGAGAACGAAGTTTCTTTGGACCTGATATAATCCAAGAAGCTGAAGAGAAGGTCAGATTAATTAAAGATAGATTGAAGGTAGCACAGTCACGCCAGAAAATCTACGCGGATTCTAAACGTAGGGAAGTCGCCTACGAGGTGGGCGATAGAACCTATCTTAGAGTGTCGCCACTCAGGGGTGTGAAGAGGTTTGGAATTAAAGGAAAATTAGCACCTCGGTTTATTGGACCTTTTAAAATTCTGTCTCGTAAGGGTGAGGTGGCATATGAGTTAGAACTACCAGAAGCTCTGTCTGCGGTTCATAATGTGTTCCATGTCAGTCAGCTGAAGAAATGTCACCCCGAAATGATGGGAGTTTCTTTAAAGGATATTGTACCCCTCGAAGAAGTACAATTGGAGAGTGACCTGACCTACGAGGAGAAACCCATCAAGATATTGCAGACCGCAGAAAGAGTCACCCGTACCAAAACCATCAAGTTTTGTAAAGTCCAATGGAACCATCACACTGAGGAAGAAGCCACCTGGGAACGAGAGGACGACCTCCGAGAAGACCATCCACACCTATTTGCTGATCCTTCCGAAGCTCGAGGGCGAGCTTCCTCTTAAGGGGGTTAGTCTGTAACACCCCAAATTTTGCAAAAAATTAAAACTTGCATTCAAGCATCATGCATCATTGGGCATAAAACTACATCACAAAAATATTAAATAAAACTTCAAATTATAAATATAAATAATCTATAAATCCATAAAGTGTTTATTTAAAACTCCTTTAATAAATAAAAATTTACCAATTTATATATGGGCAAGTATAATGTTAAAAAGTTCCATTTTTATAACCTTTCCAAAACATATTTTTATGAATTTTTCTGAAATATTTTGAATAGGTTTAAAAATCATATTTGAAATCAGTATTTAAAAACAGAAAAAGATTTAAATAAAAATAATTGGATTTCTGAGTCGAGTGGGCCGTGGCCCGTATCTATCTGCCGCGCGCGCGTAGCCTATCAGCCCGCCAGCGGCCCAGCGCCCCGCGCGCTCGCTCGCAGTCGCTGACTGGTGGGACCCACCTGTCATCTCCCCCGCGGAGCCGTTCGTCCCCAAATCACGCCCACGTCTCCGACCGAAAACGCCCGATTTGATTTCGTTTGAATGCGGCGATTTACTACTCCTTTTACCTCGCTGTTTCCCCCTACTAATAGCCCTCCTCGCTCTCGTCCGATTGCCCCAAACCACACCACCCGAGAGCCCATAGGCTGCCCGCTCGAGCTCACGCAATCCCGCCGTCACCGTCGGTAAGAACTCCGCCGCCCGAGCAACTCCAGCCACCTCGGACCTCCTTTCCACCTCCCTTCGCTCCCTGTGAGCCGTGCGCATCGATTTGACACGGTGGGGCGTGTGTTTTTGCAGCGAAACCCCGCCTCCGCCCACGACCGAGAGGAACCGTCGTCGTGCGCAACTCCGGCGAGCTCTTCCGGGAAGACGAGGACGCTCCGGTCATCGCCACCGCGCCATCGCCCTCCCCTCGACGTCGCGCATCCCCTGGTGAGCTCCGTTTCCTCCTAGAACCGTAGAACGCCTCGGGCGCAAACGCCGGCCATGGCTCCGCCGCGCCCCGCGCGTCTCCGGTGACCGCGCCGCCCGTATTTGGTCAACGGATCGTGGACCGTTAGATCTAGATCCAATGGATCTAGATCGATTAGATCTCGCGCGTCCATTTTTAATTAGATCGGACGGCTCTCGCAGCCGATCCGCGTCGAAGCGGTACCGACCAATAGGATCGCGCCACGTAGCCCTGTTAATTCTTTTTCGCAGGAATTTTTATAGATAAAACAGAAAATATGCAAAACTTAGAAAATTCATAACTTTTGATCTACAAGTTCAAATTTGATAAACTTTATATCCACGGATAGCTCTGCTCATGTAGTTTATTTCCACATCAATTGTTTTTCCCTTTGACAAATTATAATTTGTATAATTATCAGAGGAGTATTTCGGCCATTAAAATAATAACTTAAATAATAAAAATGATTTAGAAATAAATGTAATTGTTTTAGGATTGTATTATTTCCCTCTGTCCAGCAATATTAATAAATGTCCAAATTGAAGATGTCATAAAAACAATAAAAGTTGTAATTATAGAAATCAAAGTTTTACTATATTAATTTAAAATTATTTAATTGATAAATAAAATAAGAAATAACTAAAAATTATAATTCACTTATTAATGACAGAAAATAAGAAGTATTAATAAGTGTGTCCCATTATCATAGCATATCATTCATGCATACATGATTATATTTTAGTGTTGTGATGTTATTGTGTTGGTTTTTATTTTATTCATTGATTGTGCTAGATTGTGAAGAAGAGGAATGAATTGCTTGTGATTGTTATTCTTGCTGTGCTTGTTCCTCCTGTTACCAAGGCAAGTGACATTCATACAATATCCCATAATTTCTATATGCATAAGTAGTATATTTTGAGTAGTGTGCATGATAGGGAATTTTGATTTATTTTATAATACTAAGGTAGTTTGTGTTTTACAAATATCCTAATAGTGTGTAGCCACCCTTTTTCCTAAGCAGCCATGAAAAGATTTTATTAGTTGCTTAGCCATGCTATAAAAATGTTTACCAGGTTATGGAAATGTTTCTAAGTGTTAAAAATCTAAAATACACATCTGGGTGGAATTGGTTGATATGGTTTATGTTGAGTGGCTTTTGGGACTATGCTTGTGGTTGTCATCGCCTAGGATGAATGTCTATTCTACTTAGGGCCATGAGTATGGTGGTTGTTACCCAGAAGTACACTTGTGGATGGCCACCCAGGATCGAAGAGATTACCAAGTCCCTCCAAGTTTAGAAGCTTCCCGTGCAACCTTTTGACAATGGGCTCTGTCTAGAATGATTAAGTTGTGCGAATGCAACCTGTCCGCTTGACAAGCAGATGTAGAGATGATAGGTGGAACGGGTCTTGCTAGTATGGTTGCATTCTTCTTCTGAAAGTTCTTGTCTCAATTCTCTCCTTTCCATAATACACTCCGCGTGTATAGGATTTCTCGGACAAATTGAGTCTAAAGGTGAAAGTGCACAACCTCTGCAGGGTCGACAATCTGAGTTCTCAGCCGTGTCCCCGGAAATGGACTACTTCGAGCAACTCGACAAGGATGGGCAGAAGAATCTCAACACTATTTTCATAAAGTAAAATTTGACTAAGGAAAGAATTGTTGGTGCACTTGGGCTTTATCCCTCGGTGCCAAGTCTTCGAGAAATAAAAGTGTTTTACAAAATGATAGGAGAAAACTTGCTTTCTGCAAATAGCCTTCAACCCCACCAAGCCAAATATGCATATAGATGTTAGACTTGCCAGTACATATATCCACCATAGTCACTTGCCAATACATCATTGTATTGACCTCCTTCGGGGGCTGCATATTCCAATGTGCAGGAAATTCTGATGCTGAATGATTTTGCTCGAGTCTACACCCAACATGACTGCCTGTGGCGCATGCTTGAAGATGAGGCTCAATGTTATTTCGCTTTCGCTGTGAACTTTGAACTTTAGCTAGCCTTCATGGCTATGCAAATTGTAATAAAGCCATATTGGCTATTATTTTTGGATCTCGTTGTAGCAATTTAATACTTATGCAATGGTACTTTATATTTTGTACTGTGGTGCTGGCAGTGATCCAGGGACTAGCACAGAACACAGGTGTTCCAACTTTAATAAAAGTTGGGGTGCTACACATGTAGGTCCCTGAGGGCCTTGTTCCTCAACCAACTCGTATTGGTGAATCCGATCGAGCCTGATCCGGGCATCTGCGGGATCTAACTGTCGAGTTCCTATCCGGGATCCCAAGAGATTCTCATTAGGCTGGTATCCGAGTTGCTGCAACCTCGAGTTGCCATCATCATGTCGGTTAACCACAGGAACTATGGCTTGTTGTGGGACAGAAGCGGCCTCTCTCTGCCGATTTCCCTGACTTTGTGGTGGATACCGGGGTGGATTGCCGTGGTTTGCCGCAGCATTGTTTCCTACACCCTGGTTACCACCACCATGGCTACCTTGGGCCTGACCGGGATTGTTTCGTCTGGCTTGCTGAACTCCTGCAAAGGCCGGGTCATATGCCTGCAATTGTTTGTTTTTCCCGGATCCCCTGCTCCGGCTTCGGCTCTTGCTCTTGCTTTTACTCGGATGCGGAGAGGAAGCCTCTCCACCCGATTTGTCGCTCTCGGCCCTAGCCGAATACACCTGGGATCCAACTCCCGGGTTCTTCTTCTTGAAAGCCTTGTTCTGCCAGTTAGCCTCTATGACTAATTCATTGACCCGCTCTTGCTGCTTACGGAGAGCTTCTCCGGATAGTCCGGCCAACTCAGCCATAGCCGCATCTGCAGCCCTAAGAGTTTTGGCCGGCGAGCTGTACACCGGCTTCTCTGCCGAGATCATACTATCCGTCCCGCTATGGCTAGGAGCCGTGCTACCCGCCAACTCATCATTCACCATTCTGCCCTTTTTGCGCAGGTCAGCAATGCGCTTGTCCCGAGAGCCTATCTTAGGGAATCCGTGAGCTGCATTGTACTCCCGGAGACTGGCACTAAGTTCACGCCGGATCTCGGCGATCTCTTGTGCCTCCGCGAGCAACAACTTGCGCTGCTCATCCAAATCAGCCGAGGTGACTTGGGTATCCACATCCACTGTCACAGGGACAGCCAGCTTGGCCACCAGACCCGAGAGGGGATCTGGGCGGCGCCGAGGGTGAGACGGCTGAGGATCACCGTCTCGGGCAACACCTCTCTCCTGCGGAGATTTTGCTAACCGAACCCAGTGAGTGCCGGCATCATCATCGGGGGCATCCTGGAACACCTCCTCGGTCACCCCGACCATCATGACCGCGATGCAGCCCGCGGGGCGATCTAAATGCGGACCCCGGGCGGCGCGGAGCATGGGGGGATCTTCAGCCTCCAGGACAACGTCCGGGTAGCTGCAGACGACCTCGGTGGCGACGTAGGTGGTGAAGAAGCCGAAGTCGATGAGGCATCCGTTAACCGGGAAGGTCTTGTTCCGGAAACAGCCGGCATTGTCGCTGACAAAGTCCATCTCACCCAGCCTGACAACCAGGCCGGAGAGAACTCTGAGGCCGGAGCGAACGGAGGAACCCGTCCGGATATGTACACCAGCCAGCGCCTCTGTCTGCCCCACGGTAGGTGCCAACTGTCTTGGTAGTGTCACGGAAGATGCCATAGGATGGCTAAAGTGTGGGGCCGATGGACGCTGGTGGATCCTGGGAGGGCCAGCGAACTGAAGAGTTTGCACGAAGGAGGATGCCGGAATAACCGGGATCTCCGAGGAACACCAAACACAACCAAAGGGAAGGAGAGAAGATCTAGCAAATACAAACAACTACACGAAAGCAGAGAACACACACACGATGTACCCAGGTTCGGGGCCCTCGTGGGGAGGTAACACCCCTACTCCTGCCTTTCCTCTCAATATAAGTGTGGAATAAGATCTACAACACGCTCTTGGAGCTCCTTCGGTGATGAACACGATGAACAAGATGAGCTAGAGAGAGGGAGGAGTAAATGCTCTAGGAGTAAATGACACTAAGTTTTTGGCCTTCAAGTTGGTCTCTCTCCCACATGAGCAGTTATGGCGCCTTTTATAGGTTTCCGGCCGGGAGGGCCGGAAACCATAATCCGGGATGGCCCCACCAGACAGGCCTACCGGTTATGTCGACACTGGCTAGTGCGACCTAACCGCCGAGCTATCCGGCATAGCCCTGCCGTCATCAATCCGGCAAGGACAGCAGGCGCCGTCCTGGAACATCATTGTCCCTCTGTCAGAGACAAGACATGTCTTTGCCCATCCCGAGTAGCCTTTTCCGGATTACCGGGCTAGGAATGTCCGATCTTGTCGTACCGTTATCGTACCGGCTGACACGCTCCCGTGTCAGGCGGGAGGTGACCATGCTTCCGTGTCAGGCGGGAGGTGACCATGCTTCCGTGTCAGGGGGGATGGTACTTACCCCCGTGCCAGGCGAGAAAGCCTGCTCCGGACCGTTGACGACTTACCGGCATCTCCCATGCCGGATACCTCCTTGCTCCATTCTGTACGTCTTCCCTACACACACTGGACAACCTGCTAGGACCGAGATCTATATGTCGGTTAGCCTGTACCCGGGAGCGAGCTTGTACCTTTCTCACCTACCCGGGGAGTCTATTCGGTTCACCCGGGATCTCCTCCATCGGGGAGTGTACCCGGAGCCTCCGAGATCCTTTCCGGATGTATCTGAGTAACACTTAGGATGAGCATCTCTAGGCCTAGCCTCCCGAAGATGTATTGGGTTGCTACCAAAGACATCTTCGAGAAGCTAGTTCTTAGATGTAACGCCCCGGGATTTATCCCCTTTTTGTTTTTGTGAGTTTTCTTTTTGCATCGACATGGCATCGCATTGCATCGCATTAATTTAATTGTTGCATTTAAATTTAATTCCCATAATTAAATTCGAATGCATTTCAAATTAATTAAAAATGTGTTATTTTCAAATATTTTAAAAATGTTAAAAACTAGTTTATTAAATTGTCTATTTAAAGCTAAAAATATTTTGTACAGTTTTCGTATTTAATTTCCCTCTGTATTTTGTTTTAAAAATATAAATCAGAAATAATTAAACGAGGGAGAAAAATAAAGCCCTAGGGTTTCACCTGGAAACTTTGTTCCCACCCCCTGAAAATTTTGCAGCCCCCCCCCCCCCCCCCCCCCTCCACTTTCTTCTTTTTCTTTTTTCCCTTTTCCCCTCCTTTTTCTTTCTTTTCCTTTTTCTTTTTCCTCTTTTCCTTTTTTCTTTCTCTCTTCTCCTTCTTCCTCTTCTCTTCTTCCCGCAGCGCCACCCGAGCCCGCACCTTCTCCTCCGTGCGCCCCACCTCTTGCTCCCGCCGCCAGCGCTGTCCCTCCTCCATTCGTGCCGGAGCGCCACCGCACCGCCCCGGCCACCTCCGTCGCGCCCCCCCCCCCCCCCCCCGCGCCACCTCGACCTCCCCTGCGCCGCCCGCTCCCCGGCCGCGCCCCGGCCACCCCACGCCCGCGTCGGCCCCTCCGCCTCCGGCCGCGCGCCCTGCCGCCCGCAGCCGCCGCCGCCTCGCCCCCCGGCGCCGGCCGCCGCCGGCCCGAGCTCCGCCGCGCAGCCGCTCCTCCCGCACCGGCCCCGGCCGCCCCGCGCCCTGCTCGCGCACGCCGCCGCGCGCCCGCCGTCGTTCCCCTGCTTCCGCCGCCGCCGCGCTTCTCTGCTCCTGCCACCACGATGCGCCTCCGAGCCGCTCCCCCGCGCGTCATGCTCCTCCTCGGTTGGCCGTCTCCATGCCATGGCCGCCGCGCCCCTCGCCCGCACCAGCGCCTCATCGCCGCCGGCCCGAGCTCCCTGCGCCTCCAGCCGCCGCCGCGCCCCGGGCCGCCGCCTACGCCTCTCCCCGACGCCGCGCCGCCCCCAGCCGCACCAGCCCGACGCCTCCTCCTCCCGCGCCGCGCCCCCGAGCTTCTCCGCCCGCGCCGCTCGCCGTCGCCGTGCGCTCCGCCCCGCGCACCGCAGCGCGCCGCCGCCCCGCACGCGCTCGTCCGCGCCGCAGCGCGCCGTCCCCGCTGCCTCCTCGTCCGGCCGCGCGCACGCCGTCTCAGTCTGGTGGCTTCTCCGTGTCCGCCGCACGCCGGGTGTCCGCCAAAATGCCCCTAAAAACTTCATGTCACAATTGTTGTCCGTGTTTGCCCACCCTTCGAGGTGCTGCCCCGTGCTCCTTCGTGTCCGGGACCGCTTGTGTGTGGTCGCCTTCGTGCGTGACTTGAAACCGTTGCCGTGGCCCGAAGACTGGATGCGACAAGTGCGCCACCTACCCCGAAGCCGGTGCTCCAAACAACGACCACCTGGGCGACTACTCCGACCACTTCCACGACACCGACAAACGACGATGCCCCGGTTCCGCGACGACTACTTCCCCGATGACAACTACTTCCTCTACGTTTCGAAGACGTCGGTTTCGAACTGTATCCCTCCTGATCCGACGTACGGACCCAAACCCTAACCCTATACCTATTTTATAAAATGACATCTATCTTGTGCATATCGCATCATACTTGCATGTGTTGCATCTCTGGGGTTTGGTGGTGTAGCAAATCACCTAAATAATAAATATGGAATGTGTGGGGCAAATCAATATTTTTATTGCCCAATTCCATTTAACTTGACTAGAGCACCTTTGCCATGTCTTGCCTTGTTAATGAACATTTAATTTGTTGGGTAGATAAATAACTTTAACATTAATATTAATTGTCGGAATCCCGGTTCCGCTTAATTTGGATCAAGTGCATTTCGCATTGCATCTTGCCATGTCATGCATCATTCTTCCACGATCATGCTGGATCTTTGCCGTAGTTATAAGATGCATCTTTTACGCTTTCCAGTGTTTGTTGCTTCTTCGCGGATACGACGTTGAGATGTGTGAGCAACGACAAGATCTGCTTCCATGCGGGATTCCAGGCAAGCAAACTTCGCTTGTTTACCTATACATTGTCTTTCATTCCTGCCTTTTGATCTATGCTATCCTAGTTACGATTCTTGAATCGCGATCCCATCACATGTTTATCCTGCAGCCCATACAGCTTTATCCCCACATCCTAATACATGTTGCATGTTTATCTGTTGGCCTTGCGAGTCGTAGCGCATGCTTAGAGTTGTTTGTGCGAGTCGTCTGTATGTCTTATTTAATTTCACATGCTTAGTATGATAGGTTATTCTACCTTAATAAAATGTTATTCTTATATTGGGGTATTATAATTAAAAGATAAGGCACCGGCGGAAGGCCTTGCGAGGTGCTTTGTTCTGCTAAGTGTCGACCTAGGAACTCAGTTCTTGTCCTCGGATCCAATTTTGAGCGCACTAACCGCTTGTGGGAGACCCTATGGAGCCCCCCGCGGCTTCGATCTAATTCGCTTCTTATCCAAGGCGCCGCAAGTAGTTCGGGCTTTCCATTTGATGCATGCATATGGTTACCTAACGATCTCATGATGATGGAGTAGTCGATTCTCATATAGGGTTGCACGTTCTTAGAGTGCTATGAAGGTCAACCCCGCGGGCACTGGACCTGATTAGCCGTGCACACAATCATGCGGTTCCCTGGATGGGTTGTAGAGAAGAGATTTGCCGTGTTGAGATGCCCTACCTTCTGGCTTTGCTTTTGGGGTTGATCGAACGAGTACGGGTCCAGTAATGCACCCCTGCAGGGTATAATCTTATCGATGAGCCGTGTCCACGGTTATGGACGACTTGTTGATGATGCTGGCTAACAAGATCATAGACAACTTACACCTAATCATTGCTAATTAACCTGACTAGTAATATAGAATTACTCTCACAATAACTGGTAACTAAAATTTGTTCAATGTGTGAGTATTCCCGAATTGCTTCCTCATACTTGGTTGAGGGGGTTAATCTGAGAATGTGTTATGTTTGGTGTTAGTTGTAGAGGTTTACTTATGCGCTCTCTTATCCCTCTATGATTAGACGGAAGTTGTAGCGTGTCTCTTTAGGTTGCTAGTGCTGCTGCCGGTAAGTCCACCTCCCCTATATTTTGGGAGATGGTGTAGAAAGTAGGCAAGTCGGTTTTGCTTGCCAGGGAGTGCCCTGACCCTCTTTTGGGTTGTGCTTTATGTGCAGTCAACAGGTTTGAAGTCTGACGACTTTAGCTTGGGAATCCCTCCGGCTTGGCTGGGCAGGGATATGGCGCCATTGCTTATCTTCAGGACTCTTAGTCCAATTTGCATCTTATCCGTAGTCGGATACTATTCCGCTTCCGCTGTCATTTGTATCTTTGTATTGTATTTGTATCTTGAATCGTTCAAGTCGTTGTTGTATTATATCTTTGTTGTTTTTGTGGATGTATCAGAACTGTTGTAATGCTATCACAATTCCACCCACATAATGCGCATGTTTCGGCGTGCACATTATGTCTGGTGGGCGACCTAAAATCGTTATTATGCGGATTTCGGCGGGAACGCTTAAATCTACATAGTACCGATTTTACGGTGTCACATTAGAGGAACCACCCGCTGGGGCTTATACCGCTCTGAGGACCTGGGGGGGCTATTTATAGGTTCCGAGGATGGCCACTGCGTCCCCCAAGAGACGCCTTGGGCTTAACCGGCTCCGAAAGGTCAAGTTACCCCTCCAGTGCTCCAAAGGGTGGCCCTTGCACTCTCCAAAGGTCAAACACTGTTGTCATACTACAGAATTGTACCGGGATCTACCCTTCCCGGGGGGCAGCCCCCCGACAGCGCTCGTTCTTCGCCGTGTTCTGGAGCGCGTAGAAGCACCGGAACAGCCCCACCGTGGGCTCCAGGCCCAGGTACGCCTCGCAAAGGTAGGCGAAGACGGCGAGGATGAGCATGGAGTTGGGGTGCAGGTGCAGCAGCTGCACCTGGTAGAACGCCAGCACCGCCTCCAGGAACAGCGAGAAGGGCGGCACAAGTCCCGCATCCAGGCAATGCTGGAAGGCTGGGCAGAACCCGCGCGGGCGCTTCCCGTGTGCCGCGGGCTTCAGGGCGGTGGCGCCGTGCTCGTTCGTCCGATCTGCCACCAGGTACCGGACCTTGGCGAGCGCCTTCTCGTTGACGCGCACGCCAAGCAGCGCCGCACCCACCACGGTCTCAGTGGCCTCTGCCTGGGAGGAAGACCCCGCAGCGGCCTTGCCCTTGCTCTTGAGTGGGCTCATCGTCGCGGGAGCGGAAGCTTGGAGGAGTTGGAGGACAGAGATATGCTGGAAAGATCGGAGGCGGAGAGCTCTGTAGAGCGGAAATTTCTGCGAGAAGATTTGGAAACGGTAACGGCTTCCTGCTGCCTCGCTCGGGCCTTATGTCACCTCGAGGAGCAGTTACCGTGACGTGGTGGGACCCCCCACGACTCGCGCCCTAGATCGTGTGAGACCGTAATTCGTCCAAGTGCCGCTTGGCTCGGGCCGGCTGGGCACTAAGGGCCCACGACGCTTCGCTTGAGCCCATGGGCTCAATCGTGCCCATCATGGGCCCGGGGGCTACTGTCGGCCCAGTGGGAACTGGGGTATGGAGAGCCCATTCCCTCCAGGCCTCGCACGCTGGCCAGACAGACAAAACGAGTAAGGACCAGGCATCAACGCCTGGCGGGACCCTCGAGAGGCAATTCCCCTCGAGGGCCTGAAGAGGAAACGAGGGCCTCAAGGGATCCCTCGCCTCAGGGGACCCTCCCGAGGCGCCAGCTCGCCTCGAGGGAGTCCCGCAGGAATCTCCCCTCAGGACTCCCCGCGCCTGAGGGGAAATGTTGCGGCCAAGGAAGTACGGCAAGGCGCACATGGGCTCTGCCACACCCACGTGGTGACGCAAGCACCCCCCGTTGCCGTTTTGGTGATAAAGGGGTCAATAAAGCAACTCTGCATGCTGCGCAGCTGCCAGGACCTTCTTCTCTGGCGATAAAGCAGGTGGACGGCGCAACCCTCCAACGGAGAACGTCATCGTGGGCTCCACCTCAGAGACTGCCCTCTCTGCGGGCAGTACAGCGCGGTCGGCCGCCGGTCGGCCACCGCGCCCGCCTTTACCAGCAATGGACCGCGTCCATGGACGAACGGACCGCGGTGGACTCCAACTCCACCGTGCCTCTGCCGTGTGGGAGCCACCTTGAAGGCCAAGCCGAAGGAGAAGGCCAGAGGCACCTATAAATGGGACAAGACATCCATCGTAGCATGGGTCGACTCTTGGCGTGCTACAGCCCTTGTAAACCCTAGTAACACTTGGTAGGATAGCCTCTGACCTGAGGAGGAAGAAGACGATTGCTTGCCTCCCCAGGCAAGAACTGCCTCAAGGGGGCCTCCGGCAAGCTCCATTGTACTGTAACCCATCATCTAATACAGACAAGCAGGAGTAGCGGTCTTACCTCCTCACGAGGGCCGTGAACCTGGGTAAGGGCCGGTGTCTTCCTCTGTCGTGTGCGTGTCTTCTTCGGATCCGGCGAGCAACGCCGCGGAGCCACTCGAGGGTCTAGACCTCCGCTTTCAATCCCCTTCATGAACTACACTTCAGGAAGTGACTACCCCCGATTCTTGGGAGTCATAACCCGACAAGAACCATTTGGTCCTTAATCCCTGAGCGGACTCGACTGCCTTCAAAGTGAAGTACTTACATCCAGCCTTGACTTAGAACCTGACACCTCCGACGGGGTTGACACGGCCGTGGCGAGCCATGGGGCGCACTAGGAAGATCGACTTCCATAATGCCCAGCTAGGAGATATCCCCAAGAAGCATTCGCACATTACCATAAAACAGGCAATGTGCAAAACACCATTGGGGACCAGATCATGGATCTGTATCCCATAAGCAAAAAGAAGGCCGCGCATGAAGTCGTGCAACCGGAAGCCAAAGCCGTGAGGGAGGAACTCGACAAAACATACCCGTTCTCCGATAAGAGGCGCGGGGAAGTTGTCCTTGCCAGGAGCCCGAAAGATGAGCTCCGATGGCGGAGGCAGAAGTCCCTCCTTGCGAAAAACTGCCAGTCGTTTCTCCGTCACGACGGACGAAGTCCATCCGCCCGACTCCTTCAGAGCGGCAGGGACGGTGGGGGTAGTCGCCTCCTTCCTCTTCTTGCCGGCAGCAGTAGAGGACGTCGAGCTCTTCTTTGGGGCCAGGGTAGGCTGTGGGAATGCAGGAGCGAGGAGGGCGCGAAAATGGAAGAAACCGCAAAAGCAGAGCGACGGCGGGCGCGAGGAGGAAGACGAAGCAGAGGAAGACAAGAGGCAAATGGCAGGGTAAAAAATATCATAACGGAGAAACCCGTACTTATGGTAAAAACCAGAGGCTCGTCGTGGCCGTCCAAACAAAAACACGGCGACACGTGGCACAATCGGAGGGGAACCGTCACAGACCACGCCGCCCACTACGCGTGCAAAACGAGGAGACCATCATCACGTTAGCAGAAACCTCGCCACGTTAGGTCAAATCAGAACTGAACCGACGTCCACAACGGTCAAAGAGAGGGGCCCACTGTGCGACGTCCCATCAGAGTGCTATTCGCACGCCAAGGATGTCACGCATGACATCATTCCAAATGAATAAAAAATGGGCGGTTTACCGCGACTGACAAAAAGGAAAAGCTCCTTACAAACTCAAATACAAAATGGCAAGAATGAAAAAGAGTCGAGTGGGAAACTCCCATCGGGAGAAGGTAAAAAAAATAATTCGACTGGTAAAAGCATAAAATTGATATTATTCTCTATTACAAGCAATAAAGCACAATCTCGGTGGCAACTCCCATCGGGAGCACTGTCGTGCAGCCGATAGAATCAAAAGACATTCTAAACATAAAAATTTCCGAGTGAAAATCAGTCGATAGAGTACCTCAGATGCTATATACGATAAATACAAAGATAAGACCCATCGATCAGTCGAAAGGGCCGAGAATCACTCCAGCAGTGTTAGAATCCTAGACATTTCCGTGTTCACAAATACGATGAAATCCTGGCGGACGCGTTGGGTAGCAAATTGAAACTGCAGAACAATATCAGTAATACCATCGACTGGCCTAAGGTGTGTATGTCCAGTATGTTCCGGGTTCGAGCTCAAGGACTCGAAACCCGACTGAAGGCTAGTACGGTTTTTCCCAAGTGCAGTTAACTGGTTTCGACTGAGTCGAATAAACCCATGCCTACTTAGTTGAAATCCTTTGTCAAAATTCATAAGTCCAAAAGACAAAATCGTCATACCAAAAGCATAAAAACATGAGACGTGCACTATGTAGTGAGTCCATGACTTATTCTCTGAATTAGCCAAGCACTCGGGAGGCTAATGACAAGGTTATACCAAACGGGTACCCCTTCGTGTGGGTACATGGTGCACGTAACGACTAAAGCCCAATTGTCAATAGGCTAAGAAGCCCAACAAGCGAAGCCCAAGTCGAAGATGTATACCATAGATAGCATAGTCGATAGTACTTTCCATATATGTAGTCCTAGTCGGTTACGACCCGAGACCTGTACCTCTATATAAAGGATAGGAGGGTGACCGACCAGGGACACGCCCAATCAGAATCACCAAACCCTAGCAAGATCGACATCTTGCTACACCCCTGTACTCGCCGCATATACACAATCAATAACAGACAAGCAGGAGTAAGGGTTTTACCTCACTCGAGCGCCCCAAACCTGGGTAATTCCCGCTTGTCAGCCGACGAATCTACCAACACCACACGTTCTCTACCTCATAAACTCTTATGCTAGGCTAGTAACCATGGGTATTGATGGGGAGATCCCTCGTCAGTTCCCCAGCTGGGATCTCTGGAAACATATCTTCCAGGTGAGTTTACTCTACTGTGACCGCCGCCCTTTGTCGACTGGGGGTTTCTGCATTGAAGTACGCAACGGTTGTCGTTATTTTGATGTGACGGCAGCCGAGCCTTTCCAGAAATGGAGGAAGAAATGGTTTTATGTGCTAGTCGACCAAAGCCTACTGCCTGCTTTTTTGACTGCCCCTCCCACAATGTTGGCGTCCTGGGATCATGACTTGTCAACAGTGGAAGAAGAAGCTTCTTCTCTTATGCTTAGGGTCCAAGAGCTGTGCAAGGCCATCATAGGGATCCAGTTAGTCAGTACGTATGTGTGGCGCCGAGTCTGGCCATTGCGACAACGAGCGCACCCTTTATGCCGATATGAGGGATGTCTTGACGCCACTCCTATGAGTGCAACTGAGTTGTCAGGCCATGAATTTCATGGTTATGTGAAATATATCACTGGAATCTCGCCTGTCGATATTGCTTATTTCGACTTCTCTGTGTTCCCTTATGGCCTTGGGACTCCTATTCCCGAGGTATTTTTTGATTTGTTGCTTGCTCCTCCTTTTATTTGTCTTCTTGGTTACCAATGTCTTCTTCCATACGCGCTTGACTGACTTGCTTTTCTTATGTTGTGCTCAGGGATCACCAGTCGTTACTTCTCTGTCGCTGCTACCCGAGCATGGTTCAACTGCCGAGAAGGCTCCTTCTGTTGCGGTTGATGCAGTTGGAGTCTCTCGTCTCACGGATGACGCGATTACCTCTTAGGCGAAGGCTACCGAGGAGGCTCCTTTGTGCCTGATGATGACTGATCCGGTTATTGCACCCGCGACTAAGCGTCGTCGACTACGCCGACTTGGTGATGTTGACCCCGATGATGCGAACCCATCCTTGGTTGTTGCGGCTTCTTCTTCTGCGGCTGATGAAGAGAAGTAAGTTCCATGCTTCGACTATCTTTTGTGTGCTTTTTGTTGTTCCGTTGTTTGATTATGCGAACAACTCCTTTGTCAGACAGGATCGTTCTTGCCCTCCTACTAAGGTCGTCGATCCGTTGTCCTCCGCCTCTTCTTCTTGGGTTGATCATGTAAATCTTTCCGCTCTTTCCTATACTTGGCTTCTTTCATTTGTTCGTTGCTCTCCTCTGACTCGATTGGACATTTCCTGTTCCATTTGTAGCCTTCTGTAAGTGGCTTAGTCACCGTTGGCCAAGCCTTTGTGCATGCGGAAGAAGAAAGGACCCGCCTGCGCTCCTCCTTGAAGCAGATCAGTCGTAAGGCCCCACCTTTTCATCTGTTTTGAGTCTTGAGCTATCTTTTGCACGACCTTCACATGCTATGTTACTTTGTAGAGGAAAAAAATTCTCTTGAAGATCGAGTGGCTGAATTGGAGAAGAAGCTTCATGATCATCAAGTCCGTTCTCGTGAAGAACTGGATAGCACTCGACGCTCTCTGGACGTGTCTATTCAGGCACTAAGTGTCGTTTTTGAAGAGGCTTTGCCCGGGATTGCCACTCCTTCGACTGCGGAGGAGTTTTCCAAGGTGCTTGGACCTGGCACGACGACCCTTACTCAGTGGGCACGTGATTTGACAGTCCGCGGCTCGGAAATTACTCTGAAGCTGCTGCTAGTGAATGGCGTCGAGGCTGATTATGAGGCTTCTTTATCAGATTACCCGAAGAAGTCAAACGGGAAACCTTCGTCCTTTCGGGGAATCTCGGATGCTGCTGCTCGTCTTGCCAAGATCAGCATTTGCACCGGAGAGCGTCGCCAGGCTGTTGTGTCCTCCGAGCGTCAGTCTCGTGGTGGCAAAGCCAAGATGGCAGCTTGCGAGTGACTGCTCCTTTTTGTAATCGACTGAACTCCTTGTTGTAATATAAGACCTTCGTAAAGTATAATGCATTTGCTTGTCTTCTGCTTTTTATGACTTGGTCGAGCTTTGCTTGCTTTCTTGTCTTCCTTGAGGCCCAACTCTCGATCCCGTCGAGCAGGTTTATGTGACTATGTAATATTATCGAGCTTCAGCCCCCGAGTCTACTGGGTAGGTGTTTGTGAGTATGACCTTTCACTAGTGGAAAAAGCCTTATAGGTGGGATGACCCTTTGTGGCGCACCAACAGCCCATGTGCCACAAAACTCTTTTAGTGGCGCACCACAAATGTGCGCCACAGATATATGTGGCGCACAAAATAAATGTGCGCCACTAAGTATGTCATTTTTGTGGCGCACCAAACAATATGCGCCACAGAAATATGGTGGGCCCCGACAGATTGGTCTGATATTAGAAATCCGAGGCATATTCTGTGGCGCATGAAGCAAATGCGCCACAGATATGTGACATTCTGTGGCGCACCCTGTAGAATGCGACACAAAAAATTGACATTCTGTGGCGCATGGATCTGGTGCGCCACAGAATGTTAACTTTCTGTGACGCATATGGAGTTGGTGCACCATAGATAGTTTTCCCGCCTTTTCTCCCCATTTTCCCGCCATTTTTCTGCTCTCCTCTTACTATAAAATCCCCCTCTAGTATGAGATTTGGAATTATAGATTTTCAGTCTAGCTAAGCGTGTATGGATGGTTTGTGTTGGTCCTTGCAATAAGTGTGCGTCTGGCGGGTTCCACAGTCCCGCCGCCGAGTATCTCGCGCGTATTTCCCATAATTTGCATGTTGAGGGTAGAAAAGTGTATCACGAAGAACTTATTGAGCGTGAGAGCCATCTCGCTTTGTTGGGAGCCAAGCTATGTATCGTTGGGTATCCATATCGAACGCCTAACTAAATTCGTCGTGAATTGATTAGGATTCGAGTCAGGTTTAACAACAAAGTTGAGAAGGGAAAGTTCAAGACTCAATGGGATCTTGATTCATCCGCTGAGTCTTACCGTTGGGTAGATGAGAGCGATGATTCCGATGACTTCATACCGTCATCCAAGGCCCTGAAGTCAGAAGGTGCGTCGAAGGGGAAGGGCAAGAAGGTTGAATCGTCGTCCAAAAAGAAGAGTGTATCATCGTCGAAGGGCAAGGGCGCTGCATCAACGGATTGAGTTGTGTTGTGTATCTTCATTTCAGCTATGTTGTATCGTCATTTGAGTTGTGTTGTAATATATATCTTTATGAACTAAATATTTGAGTTGAGTTGTGTACGTGTTGTATATATCTTTAATTTATATAATTTGTCGTTAGATTTTTGTGTGCATGGAAATCTGTGGCGCATGCTTAAGTTTTTTGTGACGCATGGCATTCGGTGGCGCATGTGGCTGATTTCTGTGGCGCACCAGTCCCATGCGCCACAGAAAACCTAGCCTACAAAACACATCTTAACCCTACCCCGCACCGCACTTATCCTAGCGCCTCCTCTCGCGCGTGCGCCTCCTCCCGCGCGCATCCTGCGCCCACGCCGCCCCCGCGCCCACCGCCTGCGCCCGGCCACCCTCCGCATCTACACCCGCGCACGCGCGCCAACTGCCCGCGCCCGGCCGCCCTCCGCATCGACGTCGCCCGTGCGCCCACCGCCCACCGCCCGCGCCCGGCCGCCCTCTGCATCGACGCCGCCCGCGCCGCCCGCGCCGCCCGCGCCCGACCGCCCTCCGCATCGACGCCGCCCGCGCGCCCACCGCCCGTGCCCGGCCGCCCTCCGCATCGACGCCTCGCCGCTCGCGCCCGCGCCCCGCGCCTCGTCGCTCTGCGCCGCCCTTCCTCCATGTGAGCTCTCCCCCCTTCCCCTTCCTCTTCCTTCCGCACATTAGGTGTTTGTTAAAATGCCAAAGCCATTTTTTTGCCTAAACTGAAAACTAAAAATGCTATGAAGTGCTATCATTTCAATATATATGCTATGAGGTGAACTATTTTTATCTAATGCAAAATGTCTAAATGTTATGCAAAACATAACTTTGTACTAATTAATATATGCTTCCTATATGCTAGCCAATAAGTGTATTTACTAGTTTTTGTGCACTGTTTTTGTGTTTGAAAACAGTAAAAATGGGCACTGTTTGTACTTGTGCTTAACCTTATTTCATGAATTAACTATGCTCTATTAGCCGATGATTAAACAGATGGTTGCACGTTGCATCTTTAGGGAGATGTGAGTGAACCATGTTGTCTGAACATATATACAATGTTCATTCCACTTTGTTCGCTGACACCGTCTCTAAATTTCATATGTGACTGATCAATCCCATATGAGGCCTTGCTTGTTTTTGTTCGATGATTTATAATTGCATTTTAAGTTTTGTACTATTTATCATTTTGTGATATGCCGATGATTAAAATGTTGTCATACAGGTTTCAGGGGTGGGATAGTGATCCTTGTGATATGCATGAGTGCACATATCTCGTGTATCCTACCTGGCTCGCTAGCTCCATCTCTGAAGCATGTCACTTCTAATTATGAGGCCTTGCTTGTTTTTGTTGAGTATTCTTTAACTTGCATTTTACCATCTTTTGTTATGCCGATGATTAAAATGCTGTGACAACATGAGATCCCGTGATGGAGTAAGTGAGGCTAGTGTGATGCGACCCATGATGTACAGGAATACACATTTTCTGCATCCCACGGGCTTTCACTTACTCCGTCTCAGACCATTTGTGTGTTTCCAGTCTAAGTATGAGGCAAAATTTTCTTTGGACCGAATTTAAGATGACTAATTTTGGCCGATGATTAGATGGTTTCACGTTACATCTTCAGGGAGGTGTGCGTGAACCATGTTGTCTGAACATATACGTAGTGTTCATTCCACGTTGTTCGCTCACACCATCTCTGAAGCAATTCCATATGAGGCCTTTTTTGTTATTTTTCTTGACTGTCTTTTAATTAACTTGCATTTTACCTTCTTTTGATATACACTCTCTTCATCTCACTAGATTTCAGACACGCCATCTCTAAATTTGTGTCCACAATATATGAGGCATGCGCTTATGTTGATATTATTTCTTTACATCTTGTTGTGTATAAGTTTTAATTTGTTGTACTAACTGCTTAACCTCCTTTTATGCCTGTAGACGATGGCGCCACGCCGTCGCGGGTCGTCCGGCTTCCGCGGTGTTCGGGAGCGGCCCAACGGCACCTACTATGCCGAAATCCGCGTGGGTGGATTTCGGCAGACGCTCGGGACGTACTCCACACCGGAGGAGGCAGCACGCGCGTACGACGAGGTCGCGTGGCGTTTCCTGCGCCCGTGAAGCGAGCTGAACTTCCCGGACTGGCAGGACATCGCGGAGGCAGAGTTCCTCGCGCCACGGCCAGCCCTCCTCAGCAACGAAGATCGTCGCCGCCACCGCCAGGTGCCGCGGCGGATCGACACCGCCGAGAACGACGAGGAGCTGATGCGCCAGTGGAGGGAGGACTTCCCGGGTGACGTCGCCACCGAGTTGGAGTTCTACAGAACCGAAGAGAGCAAAGGAGGGCAGAACGTCGCCGCCGTTGGAAGGCCGCCGAGAATGCCAACAAGGATGACTAGGACACCTATGACTTCAGGTGGTCCGACATCTTCTATAACACCAGCTCCGAGGACGAGTAGTTTACTCGTGCGACTTGTTTTGTAGCTAGCTTAGAATTTATCTTGTTTAGGTTCTTACTACTTTGTATAAGACTTCTCTTAATTAGAACTATATATGTATGTGATAAGACTTCTCGGATTCGAATGAATGTGATATGTATGTTCTAATTTATGTACTGGTTGAATATATATGTGTGAACTTGTAATATATCTGTATAAATTATATATATATACCTATATTTGTACAGCAGGAATATTTTTTCCAAAATTCCTGTTATTTATTATGTGGCACATGCTTAAGCTTACCGTGGCGCATATAATTATGTGGCGCACTACAACCACGTGTGTCACTGAAATATTTCTGTGTCGCAGCAGAAAGGATGCGCCACAGAATTCGCAAAATTTCTATGGCTCATCGAGGGGATGCGCCACAAAAATATATTTTAGTGGTGAGATAACTGTGCGGCACACCCAATTTTTCTGGCTGCGCCACAGAAAGGCTAAAGGGTGCGCCACAGGTAGCCCTTTTTCCACTAGTGTTTAAGTAAGACCCAGCCCCCGAGCCTATCGGTGGGTGTATGTGATTCTGAGCTTTTAAGTAAGACCCAGCCCCCGAGTATGTCAGATGGGTTATGCGATTATGAACTTTAAGTATGACCTAGCCCCCGAGTCCATCGGGTGGGTTTGTGTGGCTAAGAGATCATAGCAAACATCATTTATTGAGAATATATGTCAAGTAGACCGCCCCATTAAAAACCTTCCATTTCCCGTGGGTACCCTAGTAAGGAAAAGAGCGTGTCTGGAATCTACTGCGACTTTTACAATGATTTGTCGAGAGACCTATGCATAAAAACGAGCAAGTGCGCCACGTTCCATGGGTTGTGTGATAGTTCTCCCGTTTGTGCGTGCTTCAGTCGATAGGCTCCTCCTTCAATGACTTCAGTGACTATGAATGTCCCTTCCTATGGTGGCGCGAGTTTGTGGACTTTCTTCTGTTTTAGTCGCAGCACTAAGTCGCCTACCATGAAAGCTCTTGGTCGGAGACGTCGACTGTGATAGTTTCTCAGGTCCTACTGGTAAACAGCTGTGCGAGCCAAAGCCGTGTAGCGTGCTTCGTCGAGTATATCCAAAGCGTCTTCTTGTGATACTTTTGCTTCTTCTTCTTCGTAGGCTTCTATTCTTGGCGCACCGAACTTTATTTCTGGTGGCAGTACTGCCTCTGCTCCATAGACCATAAAGAATGGAGTGAATTGTGTCGACGCGTTCGGGTTGTGCGAAGACTCCAAAGCACTGATGGCAACTCCTCGACCCAGGCACCCGCGTGTCTTTTGAGTGGAACTAGTAATCTTTTCTTGATGCCTGCACATACAAGGCCGTTTGCTTTTCCGACCTATCCATTAGACTGTGGATGTGCTACTGATGCGTAGTTGAGTGTAATTTCCCATTCTTTGCAAAAGGTCTGGAATTCTTCCGCCGTGAAGTCTGTGTCGTTCTCTGTGATGATGTTGTTTGGAACACCAAAGCGATAGACTATGGATTTTATAAACTTGACTATTGTTGTTGCTGTCAAACTTGCGATCAGGATTGCTTCTATCCACTTTGTGAATTTGTCGACTGTGACCAGTAGGTGTGTATGTCCTACGGATGATGACTTTTTGAGTGGTCCTACCATATCGAGCCCCCATTGGACGAACGACCATGTTAAATGTATGGTTTTGAGTGCTGATGCTGGTGCGTGGGGCTTTGTTGCAAATTTCTAGCACCTTTTGACGATATCTTCTGCGTCTTTGAGTGTAGTGGGCCAGTAGAATCCTGCTCTGAATGCCTTAGCTACCAGCGATCGATTGTCATCATGATGTCCGCAAGTTCCTGCATGAATGTCACGTAGTATAGTTTTGCCATCCTCGAAATCTACGCACCTTTGGAAAACGCCTGAAGTGCTTCGCTTGTAGAGTTCACCGTTGATAATGGTGTATGCCTTTGCCCTTCGAGTAATCCTTCTGGCTTCTAGTGTATCGTCTGGTAGCTCTTCTCGGAGCATATATGCTAGAATTGGCTCGGTCCAGGCTGGAGTCACGTGATCACCTTGGCATAAGAGGACTTCGACTGCTAGGTCCAGTGTGCTAGGTGTGTTACCTGTCGTAGCTTCTTTTGAATTTGTCGTCGATCCTTTCTTGTGGATAGATCTGTGCGTGATGCGCTCCAGAAAGACACCTGGTGGGACTTGTGCTTTAGTCGACCCAATGTTGGCTAGTATGTCTGCTTCTTCATTGCTTTCTCGTCCAATATGTCGTAACTCGCAACCATCGAAGTCTCCTTCTAGTGTGTTATATAAGTCACGATATGCGATCATATTATCCGCTATGGCGTCGCAAGCCTTCATTGTTTGTTGTACCACCAGGTTTGAGCCACCATATATCATCAGTCTAGTGCATCCCAATGCCTTGGACATTCGTATGCCATGTATTAGACCTTCGTACTCGGCTTCGTTATTGGATGGTGTTGGGAAATCCATTTGGAGTACGTACTTCAGCTTGTCTCCTTTTGGAGATATTAGTACTACTCCTGCTCCTGCCCCTTCGTTTTTCTTGGATCCATCGAAATACATTATCCATGAATTGGATATGTCTGGTGTTCCCGGTAGTTGTGACTCGATCCACTATGTCGTGAAATCTGGTAGCACTTGAGCTTTGATGTCTTTTGGGTGGTCGTATGTTATTCCGAGTGGTCCCATCTCGATGAGCCATTTGGAGACCCGCCCTGTTGCATCTCGATTGGTGAGTATGTCTCCAATTGCTGATTTGTTGATCACCATTATTGGGTGCTCTGTGAAGTAATGTTGTAGCTTTCTTGTTGTTATGAATACTACATAAGCTAGCTTCTGGAAGTGTGGATATCTTTGCTTCGATAGGGATAACACCTCGCTGATGTAGTAGATTGGTCTTTGCATACTCTGAGCTTTTCCTTCTTCCATGCGTTCGATTACAAGTACTGTGTAGACCACCCTGTTTGTTGTTGCCACATAGAGGTATAGCGGCTCCTTTTCTTTCGGCGCTGCTAGAACGGGAGGTTTAGTGAGTGTTCGCTTGAGGTCTATGAAAGCTGCTTCTGCCTCTTCCGTCCATTCGAATTTATCTGCTTTCTTCATCAGTCGATAAAGCGGTAGTGCCTTTTCGCCTAGCTTGCTGATGAACCGACTGAGTGCTGCCACCCTTTCTATCAGATGTTATACTTCATATAGCTTTGTAGGCCTTTGCATGGTTAGTATAGCCTGTATTTTCTCTGGATTTGCTTCAATTCATCTTCTGAGACCAGGTACCCCAAGAGCTCTCCTGCCGGGACTCCAAAGGTACATTTTTCTGGGTTCAGTTTTATGTTATAACTTCTGAGGTTATCGAATGTTTCCTTTATGTCTGCTAGTAGTGTGCACTCCTTTCTTGACTTGATCACTATGTCGTCGACGCAGACTTTCACATTTTTGCTGATCTGCGTTTTTAAACTGTTTTGCATCATGCGCTGATAAGTAGCTCCTGCGTTTTTTAGGCCGAACGGCATTGTGGTGTAACAATATACAGAGTATGAATTTTGGGGTTGTGAAGGCTTTCTTTTCTTGGTCTTCTTTCTTCATTCTTATCTGATGATATACAGAGTATGTGTCCAAAAATGACAGTAGGGCGCATCCCGCATCGATACGGGGTAGCGGAAAATGGTCCTTTTGGCAGCACTTGTTTAACCCCGTGAAGTCGATGCACATTCTTGTTTCGGTTGTCTTCTTCTTCTCGACTATCACGGGGTTGGCAACCCATTCTGATTTCTTTATCTCTCGAATGAAATTTGCTTTGAGCAACTTGTCTACATACTTCTCGATGGCTTCTCTTTTAGGTCCTGACACGCGTCGTACCGTTTGTTTAACGGGACTGGTTCCTGGACTGAGCTGGAGAGTGTGCTCGGCGAATTCCCTAGGTATGCCTGGCATGTCATCCGCTGACCATGCAAACATATCCCAGTTGTCACGGAGGAATTCGACGAGCGCGCCTTCCTATGCGATAGACAAGCTTGTCGACACTTTGACCGTTTTTGACGAGTCAGTCAGATGGACCTGGTGCGTCCGTGTGTCATCTGCGGTGTTGAATGTTTTGCATGTGGCCTGCTTTTTATACTCTTGCATGCATGTTGTGTCGCTGTGAAGCGAGAGCTCATCCAGCGTTTGCTCTGCTCCGAATGTTTCAGAGATCTTGTTGAAGTAACGGTCACAAGCGTCTGACCTTTGAAAGTTTCCCCTGACCGTAATTATTGCTTTTGGGCATGACATCTTCAATTGGAGATATGCGTAATGTGGTATTACCATAAATCGGGCAAACGCCGGTCGTCCGTGTATAGCATGGTACTGTGACCTCCAGTCGACAACTTCGAATTCCATTGTTTCGGTTCGGAAGTGCGTTGCATCTCTGAATGTGACGTCGAGCTGTATCGTCCCCTTTGGCACAATGTCTTTGCCTGGAACTATGCCATGAAAAGTATTTGACGATGGAGGTAAATTGTCGACTGACATGTTCATTCGACGCAGTGTGTCGGCGAAGATGATATTGATGCCACTTCCTCCATCCATGAAGACCTTAGTCATGTTGTAACTTCCTACCTGGCCTTCTAGTACCAGGGCGGAATGACCTGGCCTATTTACAGACGGTGGGTGGTCCTCTTGACTAAATGTGATTGTTGTTTCAGATCCGCGAAGGTATTCTAGCCCAGCTGGTGGTGCCATGACTACCATATTGACATGCCTGGTGTGCAGTTTTTGTTGTCTTTTTGATGATCGCCCCTTCTGGATCATGTACCTTTGCCTCAGATGACTGGAGTGCTGATCCATCGATAGTTGGTGTGTGCGATATACAGCTTCTGCAGTTTGACTGTTAGGGTCATATGATGGTGGTGGTGGCAGTGCTATACCTTGTCGTGTAGGCACCATATGCTCGAGTGTGTTTCTCCTATGCCTCTTTGCGTACTCGATTGCCAACTGCTCGAATTCTCGACAGTTTTTGAATGTATGACTTGATATTAGTCTTCCCGTCTCTGGGTCCTTGAATAAATGTAATCTGCACGAATTCTCTATTTTTGGATCTAAGCGTTGTTCTCCATCTTGTCTGTTGTTGCTTCCGTGTTGACTATGGTTTCTGTTGTCATGTCGATCGACTGACCTGTCGTTCTTGTAGCCGCTTCTGGCTTCTCGACGATTGTGATCATTATTCGAGAATCATGTGGCCATGAATTTGACTTTGTCTTTGCCCCTACTGTCGTGATCCCGCCATCGTCGTTTGTCGTCCATGTCTCGGCAATCTCGGGTGTCTCGGTGATCGCGACTGTCTTGTCGCTCCCGATGACTATGTGGTGAGTGTGGAGCCTTGCTATGGACCGCATCTTCGCTATCTGCCTACTCGGTTGCTAGTTTCATGAGCTCTGCCATGTTTTTTGGTTTTTGCCGTCCGAGTGCTTCTCTGAAGTCTTTTCTATAGACTCCATTCGTGAAAGCGTCCATTGCTCTGTCTTCCGATATTGCCCCCACGGAGTTCCTGATGGCGGACCACGTTCTGATGTAAGACCTAAGCTTTCCATCTGGCTTTTGCCGACATGCTCTTAATTCCTCAAATGTTTTTGACCTTTCGCAGAGAGGGTCGAAATATTTTATAAAGTCTTCTTTGAAGTGGTCCCAAGAATCGTAGGTTTCTTCGGGCAAGGATTTGAGCCAGTCACGGGCTGTGCCTTCCAGCATCAACTGTATGTATTGTACTGACGATGTTGTTGTTCCTCATTGGCATATGACTGCCAGTTTGTAATCTTCCAGCCACCCCGAGGGATCCTGTTTTGAGTTGAATTCTGGCATGGTTGGTAGGCCAAACTTCTTTGGGAGTTTTTTTTCTTGGATCCATCGAGTGAAGCATTGTGCTCCGCGTGATCCTGCGTTGCGATTGTCGGGTGACTCGCGACTGCCTGATCTCCTGGACCTGCTTCTTGAGCGGCTTCCTGATCTGCGACGGCTTGAACTTTTCCTGCCGCTGCTTCGCTGAGGGCTGCATCTGGAACGTTCCATGGAGCGACTCCTGCTACGTCTTCTCCTTCCTCCATCGACTAGTTCCTTTGCTGTGATTTCCAAGCCTTTCATTTGCTGCAGGTATCTTGCCTCAGCGGGGTCAACTGCAGGTGGTTTTCCTGCTTGAAGGTATGCTCCTATGGATATGAGAGCTCCTTCTGCTGTTTTGGGTTGGATTATGCCGTCAGAGTCGACAGCTAGGAACGAGTTGCTCAGATTTCGAGTGACGTCTGCTCTTTCGTGTTCGGGGATTCTGTCGAAACTGGATCTGCATCGTGCCTCAGTTGCCCCTGTAGAACTCATGGATAGTTGTAGTCTGCGCGCTTGATATGCTTGCTTGCCTTTTTCGTTCTTCGAGTGTTGCTCTATATTGCTTCAAGCGTTGTGATTCCTGCCAGTTGAAGTAGTTGTATGTTGTCAACTCATCTGGAGTTGCGTCTGCTGGCATCAATTATGCCTTCTTCAATGACCTTTGTCACCTTTGCAGTCATCTGACGTGATGTCCAAGGTGGTAGTACCATCTGGTAACGTGACCGTACGTGGATACTCGACGGGTTGTCGATTGACAGAGTTTTCTGACGTTTCCGTGGTTGTTGCCACGTAAACCTGCTGGGGTATGTGGTAAGGATATGTGTAGTCTGAGTGCTCTTCATATGCTGCTTCGATATCTCTATCCCGCTCTACATTGTTGCTGTATTTGCCATCTTCTGTTTGATGCGCATGTGCATCGTAGTCGATGGCAGTATGATGTGGAGATTGGATCTCTACGCCAGCGAAGTCGGCTAGACGTATGTTGTTTTCTGCAGGCTCATCATACTCGGGGAGGTGCTTTCTTCTGGAGCGTCGACTTGCATTTGATCTTCGACTGGGTTGATCTGGAGTGTCGACTGAACTTCTTCTTTCATCTCGTTTTGCATTATGAATTCGTTAAATTCTCTTATGGACATGGTTCCTGCTATGGACGAGATCGGACAGATCTGTGATATTGGCGCTCCAGTGCTTCCAGCCAAAGCCGTCGATATGATCATATCGTCGACTGAGGCAGTCGAAGGCTCTTCTTCAGGGAACTCGTCCGCCATGAATTTGTTGAATTCTGCGGATGTCATTGAATCTGTTGGAGATTGTGCGGCGGGATCAGATCGGTATGTGACGGGGTATCTTCCTTATCTGCTGCAGATGTGATCTCAGACGATCTCTTCTGAAGTGGCTGAGTTGCGATTTGTTCGATTAAATCCTGCACACCAAGCTGATCAACAAAGAACTTATGTTCCCCAATAGTTAGATCAAAACCTGAATCGAGATTGGAGTAGATCTTCTGAGTTTCGGGTGAGTATGGTCTGATCCTTGCTGGTGACGCTGTTTTTGGCGAGTGGTCGCCTGTGATCTGGATATGATATGTTGTTGCTGATGTGCATCCCTTTGAAGAAGTCGGCGGATCGCCATTTGAAATTTGGATCGAAAAATCCGTAGATCCAACACCACCTGTTCCCACAGACGGCGCCAATTGACGAGTGATGTCCCCATCAATAACCATGGTTACTAGTCTAGGGTAAGAGTTATGAGGTAGAGAACACGTGGTGTTAGTAGATTCGTCGGCTGACAAGCGGGAATTACCCAGGTTCGGGGCCCTCGAGTGAGGTAAAACTCTTACTCCTGCTTTTCTGTTATTGATTCTGTATATGCGGCGAGTACAAGGGTCTAGCAAGATGTTGATCTTGCTAGGGTTTGATGATTCTGGTTGGGCGTGTCCCTGGTCGGTCTCCCTCATGTCCTTTATATAGGGATACATGTCTCGGGTCGTAACCGACTAGGACTACATTTATGGAAAGTACTACCGACTATGCTATCTATGGTAGTAGTCTTCGTCTTGGGCTTCACTTGTTGGGTTCTTCAGCCTATTGACAATTGGGATTTAGTCACTACGTGCAACAGGTACCCACATGAGGGGGTATCCGTTTGATATAACCTTGTCACGTATGCATCATATAGGATTATTTACACTAATATCTCATTTGTCAGATCTCACATAGTTGCTAGGTTAGGCCTCAGGCCCCTAACCCAAGTATACTACTCAGACATAAGATCATATCAACAATAGAAAAACATGACAGAAAAGTGTACTTGTAGATAAATAATTAAAATAGTTATTATAATGTTGTCAATCACCATGAGATCTAAATGGCAATTAGTATATGGCTATGGATGTTGACAATAGTTGTGGAGATGGCTATGAAGTGGAGGTGGAGGCAACACTTCGTGGGGTCCCTCTCCTTCTTATACGCAGTCTAATAGATTCATGTTTCGAGACCCTTCTTTTGGGAATTCATATGGTGGCCCTTCACGAAAATTGTCTAGTTTTATTGCACCGACCACACCAACATCGATACGGTCATCTATGTAGCCATGGCAACCGTATCGTCAATCGTCATCTTTAGTTTCATGAGAATTTGGATCTTCTGGATATTTTATAGCTCCCCCTATGGTTTATTACTTCATAAATGGTTGGTTTGCACCAGACATCTATCTTAACTCTGAGAAAATAAATAACAATGAGATTTGACAAATAATCTGTATATTAGTTGATAGTGACAGGTAGAGAGTGGTGTATTGCTATTTTCACCCCAAATACACGGTTTAAAATATGTATGATTTGAACGCATCATCCGTGAGACATGCAATGAGCCTTGAGAGGTGATCGCATTGATGGCCATCATAATGACGACAGGTCATGCTCATTTACTAACTCAGAGTAGTCGTGGAGTATCATAGAGTGATATCATTGCATATAATACTAGTCTATGTTACTATCTTAATACTGGGAAGTATCATATGAGTAGTCTCATATAATAATGTATTTATTAGTGTATATACCCATGTGTCACAAAATTCGCTATGTTACAGTATCTACCTATGATATCATCATTACCTCTCTCTTTATTAAATACTTGTCGCATCACTATTTACTTATGTGTCACTTATGTTACTATCTATTATCTATATTACTAGCAATATGACTAGTGTCATGAATCTCTGGTGCTTCGGACGATCGGTCGATGGTGTTTCCGAGGCAAATCTAGTACCCAATATCCGAAAAGCAGGCAATGAGTTCACTGCACGTCTCACCTATGCAATCCGATGCACGGATGATATAGTCCTTGGTTGGGGTTTTCGTTTTCGCAGTCGACAGACCCGATCTGGGGATGCTTTGTTAAGCTTCATGAAGTCAAAGCATTGGGTGTAGCACAGCTGTAATTTAGAACCACCACCGCAATCCTGCAATCGATTTTACTTGTGTTTTGTGTAAGCAATTAAGCCCCGGCCGGACAAGCTTGGACATGCGTATTGCAGAACAACACGTTACGAACACTCATGCAAACCGAGCTGCAGTGAAGCGGATGGCAACCGGTGTTTTTTTTTCGAGGACTTGGTCGGCGCAACACATCATATTTCTCTTATGGATATTTGTTTGTTTCAAAGTCAGAAACTGTCTGATCTTCACACGCGTGGCCAATTGTTGGCATGGGCCGACAATACATGGATCCAAGTGACTTTTGCGGTAGGGCTCCATCCATGATTTAGTAAATTTGATAAGTTGGCTTGACGAGGAGTGACGACATTGACACGACATGGATCCAAGAAATGCTCGGGCACTTCTCTTATTTCAATCCGACGATGCTTGTGTGTTTTGTGTGGTTGACCAGATCGGTTGGTGGTGTCCAATGTACCGTATCTCATGATTGTATTGGTGCATTTGTAAGGTTTTCATGTAGTTCTCCTCTAATGAATTGATTAATTTAAATAAAATAAGACAATATTACCCGTTTTGTTAAAAACATATTTTCATATGTTCGGTCATGTGGTGAAAACACGAATGAAGCAGGCTCAACCGACAACGGACAACGCACAACGTATAGGAGTCGATCGTGTACCATACGGTGTATCTTTGGGAAATGATTGGTGCCTTACAGCTACTTGGATATGCGTCACTGGGACAATAGGACAATATCTACAGAAATGTATGGTAGTCTATCATTGCTCGAGTACTACACTGGCTCTGGCTGGTATCGCTAACAAATGGCTTCGATGTGCATTACGTGCATGAACTGTTGCCACAAACTGTGGCGTGTTGAGTTTGGGCATACCATTTTCGTACCTTATTTGGGATTGGCTCTGAAAAAACGTGGTCTAAGCCATATTATGCAGTCTGTTTGGTCGTCTGCATAACGTTTTATTTTTTTGCCTATTTATTTCACATTTTCGTGTTTGGTTGCTTGTGTTGCATCATTGGTTGCATGTGGATACGAGCGACTTTTACCTCACACCTCAATAGCTAACGGACAACCGTGAGATGATGACAAGGTTGCAGCGGTGCGGCGAGAGGGTGGAGTTAACCGCGGTGGCGATGAGTTGGACAACAATGCGACGGCAACACCTCAGTGGTGCAGCGAGAGTGGAGAGTTAACCAAGGGGAGCGGCGATGAAATTTAGAGTGGCAACACAATTAAGGTTCAAGTTGAAGTTACGGTTAAAAACACCTACATCAAGCAACAACGGTGACGGCGGGATGCGGCGATGAGGGATATGTTGAAACACACCTACAACAAATACAATCTAGCAGCAGAGGGGCGGTGGCAGAGTTCCGCCAACAATTACCGTCAAAGTGTGCCGTTGAAGGATTGTCACCACCGTGGTTTAGACTACTTGTCTAAAAATTATTGTTGGAAACCTGGAATGCATACTAAACAAATATACTCTGGAAAAAAAATCTGGACTCCTATATTTTCCTAGGAGACTCATTTGAACAAATCTCGGATCACATATTTTTTAAATGTAGTTAAAAGGGAAAGTTTATTCTCTTAATTGTACGTTGTTAGGTACTACTAGAAGTGAGGCGTTTTTTTTCTCTTTTGATGAAGAAAATGGAAAAAATAGTTCTGAACAGGAAAATGTCATGGTAGTAGGTAAGTAGGTATTTTGGCTATATGATTATTTCAGACGAATTTCTCGTGCTACCACTGAAACTTGCAGTATACTTGAGGCGACGACCGAACTGGAGAAAAATAGCCGAAAATCAAGGAACACATTTTTTTGGCGGAACAAAATTCAAGTAGATTAAAGCATGCATGGGACCGAGTAGACAAAACTAGCAAGATTCTTTTTAAGGAAAGCATTTTGCCTGTTTGCCATAAACTAGAAAGTGGTTACGATCCCATTCCCATGGCATAGGGGATATGGGCACGTCCGATGAGACATGCAAATCCGATTCTGAGATCACCCAGCAAACCTTTTCCCGGATGGATTATATATTCTTTCTCCAAGTAGGTATAGTGCAACAAATACAGTGCTTTATCCCAGAGGCAGTATATCCAATCGCGTGGCATCTAAGACTCTAAATCATGGCGGGAAAACCCTGTGTTTTGGAGTCTATCGATCTATTTAACTATCTGAATCTTACCCTGTAAAAAAAAACAGTATCTAAATCTTGCACATTCACTACTAGAGATCATGTGGATTTCAGACAAGCATTCGGTGTGCAAGCTGATGGACATGTCTTCAAGCTGAACAACCGGTCAAACTGCGAACTTAACATCCTAATATTTAATTGCATGTTCGAAGTGCGATGGGAATATAATGCATGACGTGCATGGAAGAAATAGTAGAAAAAGGAAGAGGAAATCTGGCCAAATCCTCACCAATTATCTGAATCCTAATCATTGTTCACAACCTCATATAAAGCCGTGACTAGTATAATCCACCAAATCAAATCTCACGTTTTTTTTTGGATTGAAAATTTCCACCAAATTAATTCCCCGACCTACTGACCTCAGCATGCAGGTCAGCAAGTCAGCTGGTCAGACCAAGCTTTCGTTTGATTTGCTCTTTGTCTATAAGTGGCAATACTTTGTCTACCATGCATGTTAGGCCTAACACTTGATCGACATTAAGCACAATAAATAAGCATCTGATAATGACTACTCAGCCAGTCAGCTGGTCAGGGCATGATTTCCTATTAATTAGCCTAACTAATGAATTGTGGCCTTATTTCTTGTTCGTTTTGAAACAAATATTTTTTGGTGAGGGGCCTTACACACCTAAAAGGAGGGAGTACGTACATATCCAATTACTTGCCATGATGAACGCTCCTAAAAAGCCTCGTACGGTCGAAAACTGTGTTTTTAGTAAGTGACTCATACTCCACCTGCCCTCGGTAGAATTTAAAGCGTGCCACAATCACTACTGAAAAAGCCCTATCTTAGCCGGGTTTTAGAGGAACTGACATAAAAATGTCCCATGTGATAGTTCTGGTGCAAATGTAAAAATAATCAAGTAGAGAAACTAACGTTTGTCAACCAAATTTGAATATTATGGCGCTTTGAAAAGAATCACCTCACAAAAATAATATGCAAACCTGTTTTTTTTCTCCCAAGTGAGAACCTCCAAGAGTAATGTTGCAACAAGACACGAGGTCACTGCAAAGCCGACATCCACGACTATCGATTCATGTGTCTTCGGTGCCACTATAACAGATCACGATATAAGGGTTCAGCCTTTTGATCGTCCTAGCTAGATATAATCTATCCTTTTAGTAAAATCTCATTATATATTGTGCAAGCATTTGTATACATAAAACAGTATTGTCATAAATGAGCACAACCGCTCTTTTCACGACAAATCATGCAAAAGACATCACAATTCACAACCATCCGGTATGCACACCCACTAACATTTTCTCTCACGTTTTATATATAGTGAGTCGTCATTCTCCCGCAACATGACATCATAACTGACTTTTGACGTCTATTGTAGAAATAGTGCATTCCTTTTTCTAAAAGTCTTCTCATGCTGCAAGCATTTGGGCACGATCAGACGAGGTCATCTTTTTTTTTTGAATAATAGCAGGAGAGCTGATATGTTCATGTCATTAGAAGGTAGTTCTACTTTTACGTGGGACAAAAGAGGGAATACCTAGGTGGTTTCGCTATAAAAAGAGGGAGTCTCATGTGTTTATTCTAGAAACAACACTGATCTCAACAATGTGCCATCCGTAGACCAAATAGTGCTCAGTTGGTTGGGGTTGTACTTATACCTTCCATCAATACCTCCATTTTCATATTTTGACAATTTCTTTACTGTTTTTTCATGTAAACTGTGCGACCTCATCTAAAGATACATATGAAAGAACCATTCTTAATTTGTTATATAGTGAACGAGGCTAAGTGAGAATCCCTTACACCATTTTGCCGTATGTGACGACTTAAATTAAAATTGAGTGACTGAGTTAAACATCCACTTCTCTACATTTTATCATTTTGGCACCATTGTCAAGAAATGTGTGTTCTCAAACAACAGTTTCACCACACATGTAGTTATGGTATTTCATAGGTAAGGTTGCATGCACATATGGACCATGTGTCATATAGATATTGTTGTTGTACGTACAACTCAACACACCACACACTTATGACAAGCGTAATTGTGCTAACATCTTGCTCTCTTGGGATTGATCGGGTGCGTGGTGCGTGGTTGGACGTGCGACACATCCATTGTGTGATCCAGCCGAACACACTTGTCTTATCCCTTCCTTTGTCAAACAACTTATTTTTCTTCCTCTCGCCTATCCCAATTTATTTGATGTCATGTATATGCAACCGACTCTTCTCCTTCCCATCATCCTCCTCGTCCCCTTACACCTCCCTACAACCCGCACCAGAACAACCAATCGAGAGCCTTGGCAGGGAACGTGAGCATAGAATGAGGCGACATCGATCAATCACTTCAAGATAGTTTCACAAGGCGTGCACCCGTGGAAGAGAGAAGAGACGGATATGGAGGCGACCTATATCTCAAAGGGACAGTTTGAATGGCGAACAGATCGACAGAGGAGAAGATCACGACAAGGAAGGAAGGGAAGGCAAGACATGTAGTAGTGCGTCGGTCGTCGACGAGAACACCACCAATTCTCGAAGTGGTTGAATCGTCGAAGGTGATGACAACGAGGTCGACAATTCTTACGTGGTGTAGAGACCGCGCGATTGTTTCGCTCTCTCGAAATAGGGTTTCGCCTAACTTTATAAGGCCACACAATGAAACCGATAAAAAGTAATGAAAAAAAAACTCCAATAGAACAGATCACAGATAAAGAAAACACAACAAAACAAGGAAGCCACCGAGGACGTCGTGGCGGAACCGAAAACTACCGAGGAGTGCGATTGAATTCACTAGGAGTGATCGCCAATTAGCCAAAATCAGCCTCGAACAAAACGTGCCTTTGGTCATTGCATCGACCGTCCAAGTCCTCACCGAGCAGAGTCTGCAGAGATGACCCAAAGAAGTCAAGCGTGAACGTGGCATGGAAACAAACAAACGCTACCTACGGGCCCAACATGTCAGCCACTGCCGGCCCAACATCCAGGGCTGGACCCGACCCGTCACGAATCCTCGTCATCCGCGCGCAGGCGCAGCACTTCCCTTCCCTTCCCACCCACCACCGACCCAGACGGCGACGACGTCGACGGCGGGCCAATGGACCACACGGGCGGCTCGTGCCGCCGCACGGACCCACCGAGGCAGGGGCAGTTCCGTAAACTGGACCGCCCGTTCAGGTAGCCCCAGATACGGTTGGCCGGGGAGCGCCTTCCCGTTGCGGGGCAGTACGGTAAAAGCCCCTGTCGCCTCACTCCTCTTCAATCCTTCTTCCCCTTCCACGCCCGCACAGTACTACTACCACCACTGAAATCAAGCGACCGAGTTGCCAGCCAGCGAGAGAGATTGAGCGAGCGCACACAAAAATACTCACAGCCGAAAAGGAGAAGGCGATAGAGAAGGAGAGAGGCTTTACGGAGGAGCGGAGGCCCCAAATCGCCAACCCTAGCGCATCCTCCCCGATCTGCAATGCTGGCCGCGTAAGGAGGGTGCCTGCCGGCAGCAGATGAGGCGTGTGGCGCCTGCGATGATCTTCTCCGCCTCCGCCGCCGGCGGGGCCGCCGACGGCTCCGGCTCCGGCTCCGAGGCGGCGTCCTTCGTGGAGAAGGCGCTGCCGAACGGGGACGTCTACAGCGGCGGCTTCGCGGCGGGCGCGCCGCACGGCAAGGGCAAGTACGTGTGGTGCGACGGGTGCATGTACGAGGGGGAGTGGCGGCGCGGCAAGGCATCCGGGAAGGGCCGCTTCTCGTGGCCGTCGGGTGCCACCTTCGAGGGCGAGTTCCGGGGCGGGCGGATCGAAGGCCAGGGCGTCTTCGTGGGGCCCGACGGCGCGACTTACCGGGGCGCCTGGGCGGCGGACCGGCGCCACGGCGTGGGGGCCAAGAGCTACGCCAACGGGGACTACTACGAGGGCCAGTGGCGCCGCAACATGCAGGACGGCCACGGCCGCTACGTCTGGGCGGCGGGCAACCAGTACGTGGGCGAGTGGCGCGGCGGGGTCATCTCCGGCCGCGGCGTGCTCATCTGGGCTAACGGGAGCCGGTACGACGGGGTGTGGGAGAACGGCGTGCCGAGGGGCACGGGGGTGTTCACCTGGCCCGACGGCAGCCGGTACGTCGGCTCCTGGCCCCGCAGCTGCGTCGACCTGCCGGCCATCAGCGGCACCTTCTTCCCGCCGGTGGTAGCCGGTGGTGCTGTGCGGAAGAGGTCCTCCGTCGAGGGGATTGGGGATAATAAGGTGGCGGCTGTGCCGCGGATCTGCATCTGGGAGTCTGAGGGCGAGGCCGGGGACATCACCTGCGACATCGTCGATGCACTCGAGGCGTCCATGCTCTATCGGGAGGCCGCGCCCACACACACGAGGACACAGCGCAGCGTACGACGAGGAGCTAACGGAGGAGGCCCCCCGTGCTGGTCCTCCTCAGCCGCCACCACGCCGGAGGGGAAGCGACCTGGACAGACCATCTCCAAGGGGCATAAGAACTACGACCTCATGCTGCAGCTGCAGTTGGGCATCAGGTAAACAGTCTTGTTGATTTCCTCCCTGGTAAATAAAATGCTACCAATTTGATTTCAGCGACTTTGTGTGTGTGGATTTCGGATGTTTATGGTGGCCATCTTTCAGGCATTCGGTGGGGAAGTCTGCTGCGGTGCCGATGCGGGAGCTGGCACTGGCGGATTTTGATCCCAAGGAGAAGTTCTGGACACAGTTCCCGCCCGAGGGTTCGAAAGTCACACCACCACATTCCTCCCCAAATTTCCGGTGGAAGGACTACTGCCCCATGGTGTTCAGGTGCGTTGTTTGCCCTTCCATCTATACAATGTACTCTGATTTAGTTTTTTCAACTACTGTATTTTGACTCATCTGGATTTTGCAGACATTTGAGGAAGCTGTTTGCTGTTGATCCGGCCGATTACATGCTCGCTATCTGTGGAAATGATGCCCTGAGGGAGCTGTCTTCGCCTGGGAAGAGCGGAAGCTTCTTTTACCTCACACAAGATGATAGATTCATGATTAAGACGGTGAAGAAATCAGAAGTCAAGGTAGTTTTCTTGTCCTTGCCATTTTTAATCATGAAGTATACTTGTTTATAGCCTGTATGAAATCGAATATCCTTTTAGTTAGAGGTTCTATTTCTTGTGAGATGGTTTGTAGAATTGTATCATGAAAATGCTGTTGAATTAGGAAAATTCTGTTCCTCGAATAGGGTTTCAAGCATTGCAAATATGTGCGCCAGGGATTTGGCATTATCTTTTTAGTCCTTGTTTTCTGATACTTCTAAAACTGAAATGTGCTGGCAAGTTCAATTGCTTTCAGAGAAGAACATTTTGTTTGCTTGTTAAAATGTTATCTGATTCAGCTTGTTATTTGCCTACGCAGTTGCTGATTCGGATGTTGCCTAGCTACTACCAACATGTTAGTCGATATGATTACTCTTTGATCACAAGGTTTTATGGTGTGCACTGTGTGAAGCCTGTTAATGGACCAAAGGTGGGCAACATTTCCAACTACCTTGCTGTAAACTTGTTAAGTTAGTTATTGATTGGTGTCAACTTCTCCAGGTCCGTTTTATTGTCATGGGAAACTTGTTCTGCTCAGAGTATCAAATTCATCGCCGTTTTGATCTTAAAGGTTCATCCTATGGCCGAACAGCAGACAAATTTGAAGAAGAAATTGATGAGACAACAACCCTGAAAGACTTGGACCTCAACTTTGTATTTCGGTTGCGGCGATCTTGGTATAGAGATCTGCATGAGTAAGTTCAACGCTTGTAATGTTTGGGGTGTCATAATTACTTTATGTTTTAAGGAAGTACTTGAATCAGTAGGCTAACATAATTGTGGTTTATTGTACAGGCAACTCCAGAGAGATTGTGAATTTTTGGAATCTGAAGGTATTATGGATTATAGCTTCTTGGTGGGAGTTCACTTTTGTGATGATGCATCTGGTTCAAAAATGGGCTTGTCTTCTTTTACAGCTTCTCCAAGTGAGTTCCGTCCTCTGTTTTTTTTGCCTTCAAGAGATTATTCTTATATGCTGACCTAAGTGATGATCCTTAACCAGAGCTCTCGATGAAGACCGAGCCATTTCAAGTTGGTGGTGGTGGCATGCCGGAGCTGTGCTTCTCAGATAATGATTTTGATAGGATACCTGATTGCCGGTATGTTGTGCCTCCTCTATGTTATTTTTTTAATCAAAGGACATTCTATGAAATGATAACTACTTATAGCTAAGAGTTTTTTTTTTGTGTACACCTTGTTAGGAATTTCTTTTGAATTGATTCCTGTAAATTATTGCATAATTACGTCAAAATCTGTGCATTCCAAACAGGCCCTGATTCAGTATCTTGTCTTTCACATTCATTTGGATATTGTTTGATAGAGAATATAATATTGCAAGATTAAAGTTGAGTATCTTAAAAGCTTATAAAATTGAGATAGATACAGGAACGTGAAAGCAATTAGTTGATTCATTATATATATTAATGTCCATGTCGCAAATCTTACACCTAGCTCACCACTCATAACATTTGGAAGTTGCACTTGGTCTCAGTGCCATTTTAGTTGAAAGTTTGAGCAGCCATCATGCTGCAAACTTCAACTGCCGCCCACTTGGTTTACGCATGTGTTTAGGCATAACTGGGTCCTAGCTGTTTCCTCAGGTGCATTGGAGATGATTGTTCTTTCCAGTTTAAAAGCCATCAGTGCTCAACATCACAATTTCAAATCCATAAATTTGTTTTCTAATGAAATCTGCCAACCTTTTCTTAATTTCAGGAAGCCATTGATTAGACTGGGTGCGCACATGCCAGCCCGGGCAGAGCAAGCATCCAGAAGAAGCGAGTTCGACCCATTTCTCCTGAGTGGTGGGGGTTTCTTGGCCCCAAACCAGACTGGTGAAGTGTCTGATGTGATTCTGTATTTTGGGATCATCGACATTCTCCAGGATTATGACATCACTAAAAGGCTAGAACATGCTTACAAGTCATTACAGACGGATCCCAATTCAATATCCGCCGTGGACCCGAAGCTTTATTCGAAGAGGTTTCAAGATTTCATTGGCGGAATTTTTGTAGAAGATGGCTAGAGTTGGGGTCGCGATGCAACATGGGAATACCAGTGAGAGCGCCTTGAAACGATCTCAAAGGTGGCTCAGGTAGTTTTTTCTGCAGGGCAAAGAAACTCGATATTTATATCAACAGCCAGCTTGAGCCACTTGGATCCGGTGAAAGAGCAGCTCGTTGACTTAATCGAAGTTAAACCTCGATCATCAGCAGTGCATGGAGATGGAAGCTGCAAAGCGGGTTGGGAAAATTAGCTTACCGGAATCTGACTGGCTGGATTTTGAAGCACGGCCACAAGATCGAGTGTAGGTGTCTGTAAATTTTGTGATTTGGTGGGCGAGAGAGATTGGTTCTTCCAGTTCCCTTGGTAGCAGTCCTTTTTTTCTTTGCTTTTAGCTAGGATTCCTTTCACTAGTTTAATTTAATTTCCCTTTTTATATATCTGTCGGATGTAAAGAAGGGGATAGAGAATTTTTGTTTCCAGAAAGAGGGTAATTTAAGGCTGCGGCAAGCAGTGAATGACATGAATAACGAGACGATGTACAGATACATTTCGATCCAGTGGAAGGAATGAATGAATGGGTGGATTTTAGAATTGAATTGGGCATCTTGATGCCCGTGGGTCACCGAGCACTGCTTCTCCCTCTCTTTTGCGTTGCTGGTTTCTTCCTTTCCCGGTATTTATTGGCCCCTTTGGGTAGCTTTTTGCAGGCTGGAGAGAGAGAGAGAGAGAGAGAGAGAGAGAGAGAGTAGGATCGCTTGCAAACTCTCCTTGACCTGTGACCGAGGCCTGTGATGTCTCAGAGAGGAGGAAGAGAGAGAGATTGAGTGTTGGAAGTGGGGAAAAGTGATAGGAGAGGAGAGGGAAGTGCATGGAAAGAAGAGAAAGGAAAGCACAGCACAGCAGATGGTTAGATCAGGAATGCCGATCTTCTCCATCCTTTTGATTCCTATAATGCCCAAACCCGGGATCTCTTTATCGGTACCCACTGCTTACTCTGTTCAACGATTGTTGGATCAGCCACACTGATGGCGGATCGGATGGGGAATCACATTCACAGTCACAGCGCAGGCAGGCACTAATACTACCGTTTAGTTCAACAAGCTTCGCTGGGTTGTAGTACTGTGTGGTATGGGCATCTAGAGTTATGCACAGCTGCACAGGAGCTGAGCTGCGCAGCGAACCTGATTTGGCACTGTGGCTTACGCGTCCGTGGTCGGGAGCAGTACATGCTATAGATCATCAGGGACAGTATTCGTGTTACCTATGTTTATTTACCACCTGTCTCAGTGTATGGGAATCTTTCGGTTTATCTTAAGTACTCTTTCCTTGGCCTCGGGACCCTGCCAACCTTCTTGGTTGCTACTCCCACGTGGACGTACGTGAGGGCAGCGGTACCGTGGCCCAGGGTGCAAGAAAACAAAGGTTCATTCTTGACATGGTTTTGTATTCCATCGACAATCTTCTCGGTTAATAATATACTTAGATTGTTAACTGATCTCTCTCTGCATTTGCACCTACAAACCTTTTTCCATGACATTTTGTACACACCATACAGACATACGCGACCACCGCATCATAGATGCTACAGTTCAGATCCATCATGTAGGTGCATGCAGACAGTTCAGGTCGAAGTCCATGTCAAACCGCAAGCCAGCTCTATACTACACCTACACGTATGGACGTATGGTCATTTCCTCTCCTACATCTGGCTCCGCGCTAATGCTATATATCCAACAAAGTCAGCAAAAACACTTTGCACCGCACTGTTTTATTTATGTGGCTACCCTTCCCACAAGTATTGAGGCTAGACTGCACTTGTTTTGTTTATCACCCAGGTTCCCATGGGGTGGTGTCCGATCCTCATCCCCGTGATCGCTGCAAGCAAACAAACACGATTTGGTACATCGGTAACAGGTAGTATCCATTCAAATGCTTGTTTTCTCTGGCAGCGCGAGGTTTGATGCTACGTAGGAGTACTTGCAATAATAAAATTATATATGGATCCATCTGCCGCAGTGTAAAATAATATGTACTCCGGATTTTTTCACCGGATAGCATCTGCAAAAGTGACCGAGATCCTTGCGAATCCCAGGCCATACCGGGGAAAATATTTTGTTTTGCTTTGGACTGGTACTACACAACATCGTAGACCCCGGACCGCGGTCAGCAACTTGTAGATGGAGGTCATGGAGTAGTAGATTCTAGGATTTGGTCACCTGTTTCTGGGATTTGTACAGGGATCGATGTGGGTCGTCTTGTACTCTTGTGTTGTAGAGGTCGAGGGAGTATTAAATTTGGGAGGAGCACCACTATGGCACTATGTATGCGACTAGGGCTGGAATTCGAACCGAGCCGAGCAAGCTCGGCTCGACTCGCTCAAACTCGGTCATGTAACAAGCTACTCGAACTCGGCTCGTTTCAACAGTCGAATCTGAAAACAAAACTCGGCTCGGCTCGGTGAACTCGCGAGCTACTCGCGAGTAGCTCGGTAATGGAGACAAACAGTTAATTGTATGACTTTATGATGCAAATTTTCCTAATAATATGGACATGACATCGTTGTAATCACATCAATATTACAACATTAAAGTAGACAAACAACAACAACTTATAACGTATCATAATTCAGAAGTTTCGTGGAGAGATGTGTTGCGCGGCTGCGCCGTGCCAAGGATTAGAGGAAGCGAAGCAGCAGGGTTAACCCCTAATTGTGCCTCCTAAAGTCCTAATGGTGCCTCCTAATGGTCTTAGCTGCTAGGTGGGCTATTTTGCTAGTTGGGTTGGGCTAGAATATCACGGATTGCGCCTTTTTCTGTTTTCTTCCGAGCCAAACAAGCTTACCGAGTAACTCGGTAACTCGCTCGAAAAGCTTGAAACTCGAATAGTCAAAAATATTGAAACTCGACTTGGCTCGTTACATTTCGAGTTCGAGTTGAGTCGAGTCGAGTAGCGAGTTACTCGTTTAACTCGCGAGTTTCGAGTTTTAATTCCAGCCCTATATGCCACCTTTGGCCAACTGACAGGGAGTGACTAGTGGGTGACTTTTGCGAGTCTATGTAGGCAGGGAGGAGCTGTTGATGGATTCCCTGCCTGCCTCCCTCTGTTGATGTTTTTTTTTCGGTTTGTTCCAAGGATTTAACTGGGTGCTGCTCGCAAATTTTACTACCTCACGGTTTACCCTGCAGCGGCGATTAATTACGTACTCGTACTTGGGATGGCGAAACATTAAGAACGGCAGCACATCACGTGCGTCACTTCATGTTTTCTGTTCAATCTTGACGCACTTTATCCGTGGTACGCACGGTACAGCGTTAAAACATCGGTAGTAGAAACTAGAAAGTGATGCCCTTCACGGGCCGCGCCCATGCCGAACGTCCACGTCCATCGCTCTCACTAAGTCGGTGTTCTTTCACGCACGGATGACTGAACGCACGTACTACTCCCGTAATGTAACCTAGCTTGCTAAAAATAGGAAACTAGCTTGCTAAAAAGACTTGGTACAGTGAGTATGATACGTCGTGCATATACACGTGTTCAAGTTATTACCGGTGTCGCGGACTCACCGTGATTATAATACCTATTTATCGAGAACTCTATCAAAATAGTCCATGTAAAAAAATCTAGAACATTATTTTTTCATCAATTTTTAAAACGGGGAAGGGTCCCAAAGATGTAGATTCTTCACCTTTCGGCCCGCTCCCGTGTTTTTAGTCGTCGCTAGTTGGTCCTAATGATATATTTATATTTTAAATATATTTTGAGTCTTTTGTACCGTTGTGGGTGATTATGATTGACAACCTTTTTCGCAAAAATAGCGGTGGGTAAACTTCTACAAGAAGGACCAAAAAGTAAATTGAAATTACATCGAGGCCCTAAGACTAAGCACACAACACCCTATAGACGAACTTGGAAACACGATCAAGTCTGCGCAACACCACCAAAGAGCAGCCTCCAAGCGCAGCCGTCACAGATGATTCCGGGTACAAAACCACTTAATACCGCTAGGATGATGGATGTCGCAACGAGGCTAATGAAGACCCTCCCTTCATAGAGGAAGAAGCTTGAGCAAAAACGCCCAGGCACAGAGAAACCAAACCTATGGCCAGATATATTAGTGGCCAAAAGCTGCCATCGTTGAGGCATTGCCGTAGAGAGCGCAAAATCATGACCTGCACCTAGCAGGTTTTTCGGAGATCTTCCACCCTTGCCGGTTGCCGAGCCCACTTCGCCCTTTCCCTCGCCACCCGAGGCCAGCCAAGAGGGACAAAGGAACCAGAAAATCGCCAAGGAGGAGGCATCATTGCTTATTGAAGAAGCTTGCTTTGAGCCTCTATTGCTTCAACTTCCACCGTGGAGGCCTGTCGGAGAAGCTAAAAAGCAGCCGCCCTGCATCGCGCCGAGACGCGAGGACGAACGAGCCAGAGGCACGACCTTATTGACGGAGATCCCCAGCTCGAGCAGCATCACCCGCGCCAGCTGCTGCCACCACTTATTAGAGTTAGGTTGTGATAAATCCGGACGACGGGACCTAGCGTCCTACTTCCAATCGCCACTGAGAGACAATACCTAGACTTAATCCACAGAGCATCGAGCCCCGCACCTCCCCTTGGCCAGCTCCGACTAGCAGCGCCAACAACAACGACTTTGGTTTGGTCTGGGGCCCGACTCTCAAACATAGGAAGAGGTGGAGCCAGGGTGAGAAATGGGGTGGGTGGGGGGGGGGGAGGGGTCGTTTTTTTATCATTTTATTATTGTGAATTTATTGTTAGATAGATGTGAAGTATAGAGACATGCTCCATCTCTCAAGGTCGTCCTCACATTTTTCCTGGCTTCTCCTATTATTTGCTCCATTTGCGCCAGCACGTAGGAGGGAATCATCGGTGATCATATCCTGCCTTCTCCTATCATTTGCTCCATTTCTCAAGGTCGTCCTCACATTTTTCATATGTAATAGTCACCCACTTACCATGTAGACATGCATCAGAAAAAAATAGACACAAATTTTGACTAGATAAGTTAATTAGTGTTACAATATATTCAAAATTTATCCTTTGGTGGGTGATAAGATCGAGCTAGGAGATCGATCGCCATCGAACAGTACTTGGCTGTACTTCGAAGAAGGAGCTGGCATGCTAGATGTAAATTAACAAATGCGCGTGTATGGCGCTGACACGTCCTTGACTTAGTCACGTTACATACTCTTTCTTTGAGCGGTGATCCAGCGACTGTCTCGTGCATGCATGCATGCATACACATCAGCGGGAAATATATGTACTTCTCCCACAGTCGACGATCGCAAATTAAGCAGCAGAGGGCTATAGCAGTCGTTCACGTGAAGCTTTAATAGACGTGGGAGGACACGCATGGGCGCGTACGCTCCAGCACTGCTTAGTAAGTACAGTACGTACGTGTGCTTCGTTCGTGTGATTACTGCGAGCCAGATCTGGCCTGTCCATACACGGTCGACCACGAGCCTCTCGAGTATGCGCGTACGTGTGCGCACACTACGTATTTACGTATGTATACATATTGTACTCTGTATATACGCAGAAAAATACATTGTACGGAGTGAATTGCGGATACTCTGGGCAAGGACTATTGCCACGAAAAGCGAGCATGGTGCATGGATTTGGTTTGGCCGATGATAAGTTGCCAACCGTCGCGCGCGATATACGTACTCGCTGTTTCGCACAGCAAAACCAAAGGATGAACCGCATCACCATGCAGCCACCGTCGCTCGTGGTCGTGGACGTCTCGCCGCCCCGTCCTCTCAAATCGTCTCCTTGACCGGTCCACTGCTGGTAGGGACGGAGCCAGCCATAAGAATTGAATGCGGCGAAATTATATTAGAGTGGGCGAAATATGATAGAATCACTAAAATTTGACAATACAACAAGTGAGATTAGTAGTAGGATTATGAAGAAAATCAAAATCATGGGGTGTTTAGCCCCTGCTCGTCCCCCTTCATCCGTCCCTGACTGCTGGCCCAATGTTCGGCCGTCCCTCCTTTCTCGACGACGTCTTCTACATCACGTCTACCTACCGTTCGCGTAGCGTCTCAAGGAGTGTCAAGGGTGCGGAAGGAAAACGTTGCGTCATGAGAACTTGCATGCGGCAAGATGGTTAGGAGGGTGGCTGTATTTCTAGTACAACAGAGTTTAAACTCCAGGTTTGACGTTGATGTTTCTCATTTAGTCGGAATATTCTTTAGTGTGAGACGATGTTCCCGTCGATAACGAGCCGCCTGTGGTGACTTCGTCAATCTCAAGACCTAACCCATCGGCTGAGTCCAAATTTCGGAGGTGCTCATAGAGGTAGGATATGCGTGTGTGCACTCATAGGGGTAAGTGTATGGACGTGTATATAAGCGTTTGCGTTGTACTGTGTTTTTTTAAAGAAAAGGTTGCGTCATGAGAACCCATAGGGACGAAAAAAGCTCTACTTCATTTTTTATCTTGCTCGTATAAATTGGGGAAGAGCTTGACGGAGTTCATTATTTTTCAAAAAACATGTTTTGAAGTTCTGAAAATAAACTTGCATAAACACAATACTATATTCTACCGACGTGCAACTAGAAATATATTTTATATTGGGCTACACAAAAAAGATAAATATAATACTTGAAAGTAGTGAACACTATCAAATTTCACCTCCCATGTCCAGGGAATTTTAGATTTATTTTTACTTAAAAAATGAATTACGAAAATTTCAAAATAAACGGCTCGAATGGAGTCTGGTTTCCAATTGCCGTTTCTATTGGGATTCCCTCTTTTTAAACATAATAATAATAATGTTGAACAACACCGACACTAAGAAAACCTTTGAATTATAATAATGGTGGGGAGCAAGGGGTAGACGACGGAGTGTACAGAATATCATTGCTCATTAGTACTATCTCCGTCACAAATTAGATGACTTTTATTTACCTAAGATACGTAGATATATCTATATATGTTGCATATTTAAAGACATTTACTTTTAAATCATCTAGTTAAAACGGAGTCATCACTACGATGCAGAGGCCAGATTTGCCTTTTAAAATAAGAAGTTAAAACCGGAGACCGAGTAGCAAGTATTGCTAATCTAAATCGACACATTTACCCAAACGATATCCAGAAACCTTCATCAGTGAAACCTCGAAAGGTGAGTTCCTCTGCCCTTAATTTCCTGCCGCTGCAACACAACCCAGCAGGCAGCAGATAGCAGGTAGCTAGGTCCATGAGCTACCGGTAAGCATATGATTTTGAGCAGATCTGCATTGCATCAGAGCATCTCCTCGCCCCAAGCCCGAAATGCAAATGTACTTAAATTCACAGCAATCTTCAGAGCCGCCTCTAGCTCTGCAACTGCAAAACCAAAGCTTTGGCGGCATGGGTTCAAAGATGCTAATAACAGTAAACCAAAACCACGCATTAAGTGGAGTGGCACCCTTAACCACCTTTACCCCCTTTTGACCGCCCAGAATCTTAACCCCCCTTTCACCCCTACCCGTTGCGATCCGCCTTGAGCCGTGGTGCACCTGCTCCAACCCAAGCTACTCAAGCTATAGCCCTGCACTGGACTGCTCGAGCAAAGGGAGCAAGCAGGCAAAGGGCCTTCAATTCGTTGTGCTGCCCACATGCGTGCATGCATGCAGGCATTAGCCTCGTTGTACAACGACCAACATGGCCGGCTTCCAACATGCATGCAAGCCTCTCCACCGTCTTTCTTCCCCCTTCGACCTTGCCAAGGCATGCACCAGCTTTGCCTTTGGATGCAGCAGATGGAGCTCTTTTTGGACCTTGGCGGGAGCCTTTCTTTGTGCCATAAAAACGTAACGACCTATCCTTTGCATGCCTCCAAGCAAGCTATCTATATACCTGTAGAGTGTAGACTGTAGTGGTGGTGGTAGCTACTCATGGCTGGCTACTACACGTACTGTACGTACTAGGGTTAGATACACTACAGCGGCTACTATACGTTAGCTAGCTGGAGCGTGCCATGGCTCAGGCCTAGCTAGCTAGGGTTAGATAGATAGATAGATAGGCAAGGGTCCAAGGCCTTGTATGTAGCATCGTGTAGCTTAGCTGTGGCTGGTAACTATAGCTGGAGAAGCAAGTTCTCTCCAACACGCGACAACAGTTTGCCTTCAGTCCCGCGTCGTTTTTCCTGTCAGGTCATGCGTGATGGCGATCGAAGCGGCCGGCCGGCCGGCCGGCAGCGATCACCGCTGAGGCTGAGCTGATGTACGTACGTCCGTGGTTCAGACTGGCTCCCGGCCGTCGAGACGGCAACGGATCGAGCTGGAACAGTTGAGCGCCGCCCGCTGTCGGGTACTGATCAGGTTTTCTCCTAGCTTCCGTGCGCGCGCTGGCCGGCGAGTTGGAGAAGAAAAATATGAATGACGATAGATACGTGATGAACAGATAAGCTATAGGTCCCGATTCCTGGAGTGCAAACCAGGACCACCTGCACTATACGCACACACACTCTCTCTCATAGCAGTAAGTCATAACAGTGTTCATTCATTCATGCTCTCTCTCTCTCTCTCGCGGCCTCTTCGCTCTCATCTCATGCATACAGTGTTCATTCATTCCCTCTTTCCCTTTCTCGCTCCGCTTTATATTTAGTGCGACGGGAGCATGGGGGAGACACTGCCTCATTTGGCGAAAGGGACGTATCTTAGGAGGAGCTTTCAAAGAGTGTTGACGCCGGAGGAGAGGACCGTAGTATATGGGCCCATGCTTGCGTGGTGGGGCACCGCTCCGCCGGGCCGGCCGGCCTTTCTTTCTTTTGGCTACCTGTCGGCCGCCTACCATTGCGTTCGTGTGGTGTGGGCGTAGCTGATGTGAAATTTCACAAAAATAACCCTTTGGACAAAGTTTAGCAAAAAATAACCTCTTTTCAAAACTATTTTAAAATCTAACCCTTTTTGGTAGCGCCCAACGATGCGGCGCTACCCTCTGTGTGGTAACGCTACAGCCTCCGTCGCTACCCTCGTGCCAGCGTGGCAACAAGCCCTTCGGCGCTGCCCTTCGGCGCTACCCTTCGGAGGGAAGAGGGTAGCTCCAAGCCCCATGGCGCTACCGTCAGAGCACGTCAAAAACGGCTAAGTCTGGGAGGGTAGCGCCATGGGGCTTGGAGCTACCCTCTTAAGGGTAGCGCCGAGGGGCATGGCGCTACCCTCCCAGACTTAGCCGTTTCCACACGGGGCCCGCGTTGCCACGCTGGCACGAGGGTAGCGACGGAGGCTGTGGCGCTACCACACAGAGGGTAGCGCCGGGCGCTACGAAAAAGGGTTAGATTTCAAAACAGTTTAAAAATGGGTTATTTTTTGCTAAACTTTGCCTAAAAAGTTATTTTTATGAAATTTCACGTAGCTGATCGAGGGGTGGGAGGAGACAGCTACGCAAGGCGGGAAATGATTCGGGCACACCACTCTCACTCAGTCACAGGAGCAGTACGTACCAAGCAGGCAGCACGCAGACGTCCAGCGGACTGTGCATCATGCATGCACGGGTGCCCACTCGCGCTAGGATATCTCAAATTTTACCAACGGCTAGCGACCACTAGTAAAAAGATATATCCTTTTTTTGAACGAGCAGTTTTGCCTCTTTATTTTATCCGAGTAAGCAAAAGCCCTCAAGGCGATCTCCTCGCAGATGAGACACACCACCTCTAAAAAAAGGCAGTGTTGCATTGTGAAAACTCTTATGTTTCTCTCCTTTCAAACACCCCGAATGATGTAGCATATGATGCCATTTGCCGCATTCTTCTATTTTTCTGTGTTCTATGGATATATTTGTTCCACCGGAAGGGCGGTCTGTGATGGCTGCGGGGGCGGCTGCTCCAAAGCTAGGAGAACCTGTTAGATCCTAATTAAACTGTTAGGATTAAATCCTATGCGGTAGCACCTCTTTTGCACAAGGATAAGTCATTGCCTTAGAGAAACAGAGAGGGAGAGGGAGGATCCGAGGGCATACCTTGGCTCTGGCTCGACGAGCTCGAGTCGGAGGCCATGGTGGTCGATGGTGACGGTGACGGAGCGGCGGCGGAGGCAATGGAGTTTTGAAGGGATAGACGCCGCCTAGAGGGGGGGGGGGGGTGAATAGGCGATTTAAAACTTTTTCCGATGAGCCGGAATATCCGGTCCAAGGATGACCCGAAAATTCCGGTATGCTTGATAAAGGCGGATAAAACTAGAGCTTTACTTTAACAAGCATACAACCTAGATATAAATACTAGGCTCACCTATGTGCACCAACAACTTATGCTAAGCAATACAAGAAACAAGGTGATAGCTAACAAGATAGATAACTTCAAGCATGAAGGGTATCACAGTGTAAAGTGCATAAGTAAAGAGCTCGGGTATAGAAATAACTGAGGCACGCGAAGACGAGAATGTATTCCCGAGTTCCACCCAAGGGTGTACGTCTCGTTTGGAGAGGTGTGCGCAACCACAACATGTTAGCCGCAACGCCACAAAGGCTCACCTTCTTCTCCTGATGAACTCAACCACAAAAGGTTGCGAGTTCACCTTCCACTATTGATCTCCTTTGGGGCGGAGATCGAATCCCGTACAACTCTTGAGGCACACACCCACAACTTAATTGGGGGCTCTCAAGTGACCACAAAAGGTCTTGACCACAAAAGGCCGGCCACAAAAGGCGTCTAGGGTCCAATGACCCAAGAGTAACAAGCTCACAAGTATCACCACTACGAATCCTCGTGGAGGGCTCAAACCGATGCAAATGCAATGGCAAGAGCACACGAAGTGCTCAAATCCTTCACTCTCAAATTCCAACACAGCAACAAATGTTAATGGGAGAATAAGAGAGGAAGAACAAAGAAAACCACAAAGGAGTCAAATCCTTCACTCCCAAATCTCACCAAAAGCAACTAATGCTTATGGGGGGAGAATAGAGGAAGAACAAAGAAGAAGAACCACAAAGGACTCCAAGAACTAGATCCACTAAGTTCTCCTCACTTAGAGGAGAGATGGATTGATAGGATTGTAGATCTAGATCTCCTGTCAACTTTCCCTAAAGAATATGGAAGATTGAGCTTTCCAAGGTCAACAATGGAGTAGGAGAGTGGGGAAAATCATGCTGCCTTGGATTGACTGGGGAAGAAGAAGGGGAGGGGTATTTATACCCCTCCAGGAAATATAGCCGTTTGCTGTTTCGACACACGAAAATTCCGGTATAAGTGAGACTCGAAAATTCCGGTTACCCGGAAATTCTGAGTCCATGAAATTTCCGAGCAGAAATTCCGGCTGGAGTCAGAACCAAAACCAAACTTTTCCTTAGCCGTTTCTGGAGGGCTTTTCTGGGTGCACTCGGAAATTCCGGTATATGGAAATTTCCGAGCACAATTTCCGGTTCGAGTCAGAACCAAAAGTCCTTCTTTCCTTAGCCAAAACTGGAGGGCTTTCTGGGTGCACTCGGAAATTCCGGTAGACGGAAATTTCCGAGCACAATTTCCGGCTTGCGTCAGAACCCTTTTTCTCCTTTCGTTAGCCGTTTTCTTGGATGAGTTGGGGAACCGTAAATTCCGGTAGAGCGGAATATCCGACCCCAATAATCCGAATCAGTAAACCACCGAAACGAAAACTGCTATAACTTTTGCAAATAAACTCCAAATGAGGTGAAACCAATTTTGTTGGAAAGATAGCAACGATGAGCACCCAACAAATAGAGTAAAATCACCACTATTGGCAAGGTGTGGGACTTTCCTCATGGTGGAACCGACAATATTTCCGCCACCGAAAACGCAACAAGTTGTCCAAAGTAAAACCGATTTCGATGAACTAGAGCTTGACATGGAGATGAACCAAGCTCTAATTCCTCACAAACATAAAAGCCAAATAAGAATCAAGAAATATGATATGCCAAGAATGCAAAGATTTGAGCTCTCCACAACGATGCGATCAAGTTACTAACTTGAGAGCCCCTCTTGATAGTACGCCTATCTATCCTATAGACCTATCAAGATCATACCTTTGCCTTGAGCATTCCACTTGAGTTGGATGATGACTATCTTGATCTCTTCAAGTGGTTCATCTTTCCTTGATTGCGCGTCCAAGCACATGCTTGATGAAGACTTCTCCAAAAACTCCCCCATGCTCACAATGGGAGAGTCTCGCTTAGCTTCATCTTCATGTATCCATTGCAATCACCAAGCATAGGATCTCTTCAAGAAGCCTCTCTTGGTCTTGGTCTTGCACATCTCACCTTAATGATGATCACCACATGACGTCATCCTCCATGAGCTATATGAAATCTTCATTTTATGCAAGCCCATGGGAAGATACCTAACCTCATATAAAGATACCACACACACATATATATGGGGTTAGTTCACAAAGCTATGCGGACAAGTGTTTACCATCCCACGAGATACATGATCGCTCTTGGTACATCTTGTAGCTTTGTGTGTTGATCAACATCTTGATCAACCTTGTATCTTCCAACATTTCTTCACTAATATGATGTCTTGAATCCTTCAAGACATACTTGCAATATGCTCCACTCAACACATAAGTTTCAAGAGTCCAACACATGAACTCCACAATTCCATGGACATGATCTATAATGATACCTCAATGCAAACATTAGTCCATAGAGATTGTCATTCAATTACCAAAACCACACATGAGGGAAAATGCTCTTTCAAGCTTCCCGTCGCTAAGCGCTAACCCTAGATCGGTAGGGGATGTTGGTGGGGGTGGCGGCGCACGTTCAACCTCGTGAGATGTGCCTGTCGACCCCCCCACCCTTTATATAGCGCTGCGACAGGGGCCCACCGTCCATAACGGAACGGGCGCCCCCGATCAGGGCGCAGTCAAGGGGGTCACGAGCCGTTGGGCTCGTACGACCTGGAGATCAACTTAACATTCTCCCCCTTGGTCTCAACTTATATTTTTACCTTTTACTTTACTCATTTCAGCACGGATTAATACATAGAGCATGTTTCATCGTCACAGCTCAATTGCCGATGGAATCAGACAGCCACTATATACTTTTCTGTGTTGAAACAAATCTTGTTACTTTTGGGCCTCTATAGTCAAGAAATCATAGACTTTCCATTAAACCCATGCTGGTTGTGTGTTTCTTGAACACACTGGGTGGTAAGCCTTTCGTTAGCGGATCCGCAAGCATATGCTTTGTCCTTTTATGCTCGAGACTTATAGTTTGATCCTGGATTTTATCTTTCACAACATAATACTTTATATCTATTGCCTTTGTAGCATTACTCGACTTGTTGTTGTGAGCATAGAATACTGCGGGCTGGTTGTCACAGTACATCTTTAGTGGTTTGTCTATACAATTTACCACTTACTGTTGTGGTATCGGCATAATTGATAGGAGACGGGGGTCCTCTAGCCTACGTATGGATTGTGGGGAAGAAGGTTGGTGTCGTCAAGGACGGGATTGAACACGGCGAGTTTACCCAGCTTCGGATTCCGCAGCGGTGGCGAGGTCCTACGTGCTGCTATAATTCACTATGAGGCAATAGCCGTGAACAGGTTACAATGTGTATGATGCCTATTGAAGCGTCTGCCTTAAAGGCTCCCTGGTGGCCGGCTTATATAGGCGGCCAGACCCCAGGGTACAAGGTAAGTACTTGTCCGGCAAGTAAACAAAGTCCTAGACCTAGCCGGCTTAGTTGCCGCCTTCCGTCTTGGGCTCGGTGGCTTGATGGGCTTCGGCCTTCCGCCTTCCTTGGACCGTCCGCCTACTTCCTTGTACGTCAGCTATCTGGGCTGCCCGGCAGGCCTCGGCCTTACCACCCTTGGGCCACCCTGGACTAGCCGGATTGATCCATGTTGGTTATACCCCTAATTGATATATCCCCAACATTAGCCCCCAGAAAGGTTGAAGTTCTCCAGGCGCCGGCTTCTTCTTGATTCTTCATCTGCCAAAGTTGGCGGCTGCAGGACTTGAACCATTCTGAAAATCAACGAGGCATGCGTGTCTTGAGGTTGACATGCGGCCGCCTTTATCCATCATGGGAAAAGACGGCTGCTCGGCAATCTTGCCGAGCATCCTTCTTGGCGGTCTCCACCTAGCCAGCTCACGACAGTTTGAAAACAGTCTAGGCGGGAATCTCACCACGATCACAAATTGCGGGAAAAGAGGAGGCGTGGAGATCGTGCAATCGTGTGCTGCAACGGATGCTGGACACGTGTCCGACTAAAAACGCCGTTGCACAGGGAGCAACGCCTGGCCCTATAAATAGGTAGCCAAACGGTCCATTTTCACCACCCAGCCTTTGCTCTCCGTGCACTCTTGCCCTTTCCGCTTCTATGCTTCTTGTTTCCGAGCGAGCTCCGGCGAACTCCTCTTCTCCGACGACCTCTCCTCGCGGCGATGTCCACCGGCCAGACTCCTTCGACGCCGTCGAGCGGTCCGGCGACCGAGGCCGCGCCCGCGACGACGATGGGTGGCGCGATAACTCGTACCGCGGCGGCGGCGACGGGCAATGTCGCCACCGCCGCCCTCCAGACTTCCACCGCGCGCGTGCCAGCGGCGGGTCCTTCGGCTCCTCCACCAACCACCGCGGCGATGACGACGGCGGGCTCCCCCGTCGACGAGGAAGAGGAAGCGGCGGACCTCGGGTCCCGCTACTGGCTACCCTCCATAGTCGACGAAGATGCCCTCCAAGATTTGGAGGCCGTCGGCTACCTCCCCACTCGGGAAGATTGCCGGTGGAGGGCCGCCTTCGGAGACGTCATCCCGGCCCTGAAAGCCGGGGAGCGGGTAATCCTCACCTCCCATCTTGTTAGGGGAATGGCGCTTCCGCCTTCCGCTTTTTTTGGTGAGGTTCTAGATCACTATGGGCTCCAGCCCCACAACATTGCACCCAACAGCATCCTAGTCCTAGCCAGCTTCACAGCTCTGTTCGAAGGCTACTTAGGTATTAGGCCTAGTTTAGACTTCTTCAGATACTGCTTCCGTTGCCGGCGACAGACGGTGCCGGACGCCGGGCTGGCAACCTGCGGCAGCGTCACCTTCAACTGCCGCCAGGGCCGCCAATGGTATCCTAAGATACCATACCTTGAGTTCGTCAAGGGCTGGACCTCCACGTTCTTCTACTGCCAATATATGGCAGCGCCGGGCCGCCAAGTTGGCATCCCGGCATTCGTCAACGAGCCACCCATGCCTCGGCCATGCTGGGACGAGGCGGTGCCCAAGTTGACGGAGGAACTCCGCCTAATTCAAAGGCGGATTGAATTCCTCACGAGGACGATGGCTCCCCTCTGCTGGATGGGGTCGACACCGTCATCTGCTGGCTCGGCCGGCAGATCCTCCCCCTGCGGTACAGCCCGCACAAGATGTGTCAGTATTCGCCTACTGACACGGCCTCTCTCCGCGTGAGCGAAGAGATATTGCCGGTTGCCGACCTGACATTCCGGCTCCGCAGCCTTGTCAAGGCGGGGCTGGTGAAGGCGGCAGAGGGCGTGCCCATGCATACCCACGACAACCCTCCCCTCGAGGTAAATATTTTCTTCCTTGCCCCTTGTTTGATAGCTTTGCCGGCTAGAATTGAGTTCCATTAAACTTGTCTTCTTTTTCAGCTCTCCGAGTTGGGGGAGGATGACCTGGCTCCCGACTTCTACGAGTCGGAAGCCGGGAAGACGAAGAAGCGCAAGGCGTCCGGCGCTGCTTCCTCTACGGCGAATGCCGAGAGGAAGAAACGGATCGCGTCGGCTACCGAGCCGGCTCTCGCCAACATTGGCGAGAACGCGGGGATTAACATCCCCCGAAGGTACTCAATTCTGCCTTTAATAGACGACAAAACTCTTCAATACTGGCCAATTGACTGTGCTTGCTTTTTGTTGACAGGGAAAGGGTCGCAACTTCCCGGTTGACGACTAGACTTCTTGGCAAGGGTAAGCGGCCACAAGGTAGCTCGCCGGCTACTGTGCCGCCTACTCCTCAGCTCCAGGCCGGCGGTTTTATGGGCGACGCTCGTCGTCAGCCCCCGGCTCCGGCTTCTGGCGTTCCGCCAAGGGCCTCTTCCACCGACCGCGCGCCCAAGACTCCTCTACTGCTGGCTGAGGCTACGGCCGATGATGCCGCTCAATCGCGTGCCGCCAATGAAGGGTTGCTGGAGTCGACTGCCGGCGGGTCTCGGAGGGCAGCCCCGACTGCGGGAGGCGGCAAGGTCAGGTACCCTTGGTCCACCTTTAAGGAGGCCAAGGAGTCAACTTTGGCTTTTGCCAACTTCGCCTCGCAGGCCTTCGCCGACTTGGAGGGCGACCTATCCGTAAGTTTTCACCACTCCGGCATATACATAGCCTTTCCCCCGAGCACTTAGATGGCAAGTCAAAAATAAAAGAAATTTTGACTGCCGGCTTAGTGGTTATTCGACAATATGTTATATGCCTTTGTCTTGTCTTGCAGGGCCTTGTGTCCGCCAACGTCGAGCTTGTCTCCTCCCGAGTCGAGATAAACCGGCTCTGCCGCGACCTGAAGAAGGAGTGCGAGGCCAAGGACCTGCGGATTGCCGAGTTGGAGGCGGCCCGCAAAAAAGATGAAGGTAGGGTTGATCCTTTTCGCCTTCAACCATGTTTTTGAGTTATGTTGCCGTCAATCATTTAGTTAGCGAATCCATATTTGTAGAACTGCTAGACCACGCCCAGGAGATCCTGAAGGCGTCCACTGATATGCAAGCTCTTATGAATGAAGCTTCAGACTTGGCGGCCGCCAACTTGGAGTTGAAGGAGGATCATCAAAAGGAGATGGAGGCCCAGCAACTCAAGTTTGCGCAGGAATCTAGCCAGCTCACTGGTGAGCTAGAAAGCCTGCGCAACAAGTTGGCGGAGGCGGAGAAGACGGCTGCGGAGGAAATCTCCAAGCAGACTTCTCGCGCCCAAACTGGGGAGGACGCGCTGGCAACTCATATGATTGAGTTGTCCGCTTTCCATAACTCGGTCCTTGGTAATTTCTTACTCCTTTTTTATGCTGCCATGTTGCTTTAGCCTGAGCCAAACTAATGGCTTTATTTTTTGATACAGTTTCCGCCGGTTTAGGCGATGACAAGGTTGTCAGCCCCCGCCTGGATCGTCTTGCGCGTCTAGGCGAACTGATCACCGAGACTTTGGCGGCGTCCAAGCGGTTTGCCGCCAAGTTCTTCACCTCGTCCGGCAGCCAGGAACCGACCGAGTTCAGCGACGTGCCCGCCATCTTGGAGCAGGCGACCAAACTGCACAAAAGCTCGCTGAAGTCGGCGGCACGGGGTGGAGCCAAGACCGCCCTTGGGTTGTTCATGGCGCACTACCCCGAGGCGGAGATAGAAGCCGTTACTGAAGGCATGTCGTCAACATATGAAGACGGCAACGAGGTTGAGCCGGCCGCTGTTTTGGACAGCGTTGCCGGCTACGCCACGCGTGTTGCCGACATGGTCGACACTTCAATCTTCTACCGGCGCCATCCTGTACCTGGCGGAGAGGGAGCTGAAGCTGCCGGCGCGGCCGAGGCGGAGGGGAGCGATAGTTCCGGGGCTGAAGTTGTCACCCCCCAAGCCTGATGTAGACGCTCCCCCGAGCCATATCTTTTCTGTCCTTGCCTCCTTATCAGCCTTACTTGTCGGCCCCTGAAACAATGCAACATTGACTTGTAACATTTGTATATACTTTTGTTGCTGCTTTGCTAGGCGGAAACTAGCTGACAAGTTTTATTTTTTCTCTATTTATATGGCTCGGCTTAATTTTACCCTGACTTATATGCTTGACTTTTTGTATGTTGACGAAACCTCAGCCGGTAACTTTAGCTGAAACAACCAGGGCTAGACCATTTGTTTAGAATCAGAGACCAAAGCCAACATGTTGGTGTCAAAGACATACTACTAGGCGAACCACATATAAGTAATCAGAGGTAAAGGAATTAGGCGGCGCAAAAAAGTTTATTTTTGCTTTGGGTTGGCTCGAAAGCTGCAAGTATTTACCAGTTTGAACCTTTGCACGGAGCTAGAAAATAGGTAACTTAGATACATAGGGGAAATATGATTGCGAGAAAAGACAAAAGATGGCATGCTTCTCAACACAGATGAGGAACCATAGACTTTTATTTCATAATCATATTTAACTTATTACAATTATAAATTGCTAAGTGTAGAAAGGACGTAGCTGCTCAATATTCCAAGGCCGTCTTGTTTGCTCGAACGGATCGTCAATGCCTTTCTTGCGCTTGGTTCCCCTTTTTCCTGCCGCCTTCTTGCGCATTTTCTTTTCGTCTTCGTCGCGGATGTCGGCTAGGTAGTAGGAACCATTGAGCAGCGCCTTTGTGACTATAAACGGTCCTTCCCATGGCGGGGATAACTTGTGCAAGCCTTTTTTGTCTTCAATTAGGCGGAGAACCAGGTCACCTGTTCTGAAGCTTCGCTTCCGCACTCTCCGGCTATGATAGCGGCGAAGTTGTTGCTGGTACAAGGCGGAGCGATGGAGAGCGACGTCTCTTTCTTCGTCTAGCAGGTCTAGGCTATCCTGTCTTGCACCTTCTACGTCTTGCTCGATGTAGGCTTGAACTCTTGGGGAGTCGTACTTCATGTCGGTAGGTAGCACTGCCTCAGCGCCATATACTAAGAAGAAAGGAGTGTAGCCGGTAGACCTGTTTGGCGTTGTGCGCAAACTCCACAGTACCGACTGTAACTCATCTGCCCAAGCGCCGGCTGCCCTGTGTAATGGAGCTTCGAGACGAGGCTTAAGTCCTGATAAGACTAGGCCGTTTGTACGCTCTACTTGTCCATTGGATTGAGGATGTGACACGGATGCCAAATCAAGCCGGATACCCAGATCGCTGCAGTATTCTTCTATGTCGCCTTGAGACAGATTGCTGCCATTATCGGTGATAATGTTGTGTGGAACTCCAAACCGAGAGATAATTCCCCAGAGAAAATTGGTGGCTGTTCGTGCGTCAAGTTTGCTGATCGGTTTAGTCTCGACCCATTTTGTGAACTTGTCGACAGCGACCAATAGGTGAGTGTACCCACCGCGCGCCTTTTTGAAGGGACCCACCATGTCTAAGCCCCAGACCGCGAACGGCCAGGTGATTGGGATCGTCCTTAGCTCCTGTGCCGGCAAATGAGGTTGACGAGCGTACAACTGGCAGCCTTTGCATGTCTTTACGATGTTCTCGGCGTCTTCTTTGGCGGTGAGCCAGTAGAAACCTTGGCCGAAAGCTTTGGATACAATGGACCTAGCGGAAGCATGATGCCCGCAGGTGCCAATATGTATGTCCTTCAGAATTTCCCGGCCTTCTTCCGGCTGTATGCACCGCTGATAGATGCCGCAAGTGCTTCGCTTGTATAGCTCGCCTTTTATTATCGTGAATGCCTTGGCTCGCCTTATGATCTGCCTCTTTAGCACCTCATCGTCCTCCGGCAACTTTTTGTCGATTAGAAAATCGAGATATGGGACTGTCCAATCCGGCTGTGTTAAGTAGACAGCGAGACTTGCCGCTTCTACCGGTTCTTCTGCGTCGGGGTCCATCAAATCGGCGCCTTTAATGGATAGCTTGTGCAAATGCTCCAGGAAGATATATTTTGGTACCTTTTTGCGTTCCGATCCTGGTCTTGCAAGTGTGTCCGCCGCCTCATTCTCAGCTCTTGGAACATGCCGGACTTCGTAGCCTACGAAGTTTTTTGCGAATTCGTCAACTTTGGCTTTGTAAGCCGCCATTGTTGCGCTTTTCGCATCCCATGTTCCGCTTACTTGCTGCGCGACCAAATCTGAGTCGCCATAACAGAGGATTCTTTTGACGCCTAGGTCGTTTGCCATGTGTAGCCCGTGAAGCAAGGTTTCGCACTCGGCAACATTGTTGGTTGCTGTGAAGTGGATTTGTAACACGTAGCTAAGCTTTTCACCTTTAGGCGTGCGTAGAACGACCCCAGCCCCCGAGCCTTTGAGCATCTTTGATCCGTCAAAGTGCATGACCCAATATTCTGATTCGGGGAGTGTTGTTTCCTCCATTGCCTCTGTCCTGTCGGCGACAAAGTCTGCAAGCGCTTGAGACTTAATGGCGGTCCGTGGTTTATAGACTATATCAAAGGCGGCAAGTTCGATGCCCCATTTGGCAACTTGACCTGTTGCCTCTGCATTGTTGATTATGTCTCCCAACGGTGCCTTGCTGACTACTGTCACAGTGTGTTCCTGGAAGTAATGCCTAAGCTTTCTGGCGGCAAAGAATACGCCATACGCCAGCTTTTGGTAATGCGGATACCTCTGCTTGGAGGCGGAGAATACTTCACTGATGAAGTAGACCGGTCGCTGTTCACACGTCGCGGCTTCGTTCTCCTTTCTTTCCACAGCCAAGACAACGCTGACAACAGCTCCTGTTGCCGCGATGTACAGCAGCATTGGTTCCTGTGATCGAGGTGCTACCAATATCAGAGCGGATATGAGGGCCTCCTTAAGTTGTTTCAAGGCGGCATCTGCCTCTTCTGTCCACTCGAAGTTGTCGGATTTCTTCAATAGCCGGTAGAGAGGCATTGCCTTTTCCCCTAGGCGGCTTATGAAACGACTGATGGCTGCCGCCGATCCGGCTAGGCGCTGCACGTCCTTCAGACAAGTAGGTCTGGATATGTTTTGGATAGCCTTGATCTTCTCCGGGTTAACCTCGATCCCTCGTTCTGAGACGATAAACCCGAGCAGTTTGTCGGCTGGAACGCCGAAAACGCACTTGGCGGGATTGAGTTTCATCTGATACCTCCGGAGATTCTGAAACGTTTCTTCCAAATCCTCTAGGAGATCTGCCTTCTTTTTTGACATTACCGTGATGTCGTCTACATAGACGTGAACATTGTGGCCGATCTGTTCGTGCATGCAATTTTGCATACAGCGCTGGTATGTTGCCCCTGCATTCTTCAGGCCAAAAGGCATTGTAATGTAGCAGAAAGTCCCGTATGGAGTTGTGAAAGATGTTTTCAGCTGATCTGACTCTCTCATCTTGATTTGGTGGTACCCTGAATAGGCGTCCTGAAAACAAAGCAGCTCGGAGTCTGCTGTGGAGTCTACGACTTGGTCAATTCTGGGCAGCGCAAAGGGGTCCTTTGGGCAGCACTTGTTAACACCGGTATAGTCAATACACATCCTCAGCTCTTTATTCTTCTTTGGAACAAGTACAGGATTTGCCACCCAATCGGTGTGTACAACTTCTTTTATGAAATTGGCGGTCTTCAGCCTATTTATCTCCTTTCCTATAGCCTTGCGTCTCTCATCTCCAAAGCGTCTTGTTGCTTGCTTCACCGGCTTGGATCCTTTTATGACGTTGAGCGAGTGCTCGACAAGTTCCCTCGGTACACCAGGCATGTCGGAAGGCGACCATGCAAAGATGTCGCGATTCTCACGGAGGAACTCGACGAGCGCGCCTTCCTATTTACCGTCAAGGTTGGAGCCGATGACAACTTGCTTAGACTTGTCACCTGGGGTGAGGTCCGCCTTTTTAGTGTCTTCTGAAGCTTCGAAGGTCTTCTTGACATCCATCTTTGGCTTTGGCATGGAGTTGTCTGAATCCACCCCGAGCAGCGCGAGTTCATCCTTGTGGATGACGGCTTCTGCGAAGGCGGCCATGCCACGCTCGCACTCCTTGGCTTTCTTGAAGTTGCCAGAAATCGTGATGGTTCCGTTTTCCCCCGGCATTTTGAGCTTGCTGTATATGTAGCACGGCCTTGCCATGAACTTGGCGAAAGCCGGTCGTCCGAAGATTGCATGATAGGCGCTTTTGAAGGGGACAACTTCAAACCGAAGGAACTCTGAGCGGTAGTTCTCTTTTGGTCCGAAAGTTACCTTCAGCCTGATGCTCCCCATTGACTTTGCTTGCCTGCCGGGCACTATGACATGAAAGGTGAGGTTGCTGTGATCCAGCTGATCCTCTGATAGGTTCATGCGGCTTAGTGTGTCATAGTACAGGATGTTGAGGCTGCTGCCGCCATCCATAAGTACCTTTGTAAGTCTGAAGTTGTCGACAATGGGATCGACGACAAGGGCGTACTTGCCTGGGTGAGGAACGTGATCAGGGTGGTCGGACCGGTCCCAAGTGATCGTTGCCTCAGACCAGTTCAAGTACTGAGGGACGTCCGGCATTGTCGCGTTGAGTTCGCGCATTTCCGCCTTATCTGCCTTAGCCGAAGGCGTGCCGACGAAGCACACAAGAGATTCTTTGACCTTCGGATACGGCTTCTTTTTCTTGGCGGACACGTCGTCTTCGCTTGAGATAGACATGTCGTCGTCATCCTCATCGTCCTTGCTGTCTTTCTTGTCATTCTTCTTTGACTTCCAGCCGACTGTGGGATCCTTTTTAAAGTCGTCCATGAAACGGCACTCGCCAAGCATATGGTTGAACTTGCCCAATGAGGCGTGGATGGGACATGGCAAAAGCTTTGCCTGTTCATAAGTGATTCGCGCCGCCTTAGGCCCTGAGCCGGCTTCGCGACTATCTTTCTTATTCTTCCACTTCTTTTTGCCGGCGTTCCCTTGGAATGCTGCGGCTACCTCATTGGAAGGCCCGGCTTTGTCATCCGCCGCCTGCTTGCGCTTGTTGTTCCGCTTTGGTATGATGTTGACGTCTGGGTCATCGTCCCGGGCGTCGTCATCCGCCGCCGCGTACTGGGCGGCTAGGTTGAGCATCTCACCAAGGTCCGTGATTTGCTCGCGGACGAGCCTATGACGGAGCAAGGACTTTTTCTATAGGCCCGTGTAGAAGGCGTGGATAGCTTGTGCCTCCGAAACACCATGACAGTTGGCTTTTTCGGATATCCAACGGCTGACAAAATCTGTCATGGTTTCGTCCGGCTTTTGGATACAGCGTTGCAAATCCGTGTAGGTATTTGGACGCTTGTATGTTCCTTGGAAGTGCTGAGAGAAAACCTTTTCCATGTCGTACCAGCGATGGATGGACTTTTCAGGAAGGTTGTCGATCCAAGCTCTTGCCGTTCCTTCCAACATGAGAGGTAGGTAGCGGACGGCAATATGGCTACTCCCGCCGGCAATCTCTATGGCCATGGCATAATCGGATAGCCATGAGTCCGGCTTAACGAGGCCGTTGTACCTAGAACAGTTTTTTGACACTGATGTCATGTCCTTAGGGAACGGCTCTCTGTGGATGGCGTCACCGAAGCAATTTGGTCCAGAGTATAGCGGCTCCTTTCCTCTTGCTATGTCTTGTAGGCGGTGTCGTGCGTCTTTTGGATCGAGCTGCCGTGCGCCTCTGTTTGCGTCCGGCTCGTGCTGCGCTGCCCGGCTTATGCTGCGCCTGGGCCCTTCCACCTCCTCTCTCTTCTTGCTGCAAGTGCTACGCTGCGGAGATCGGCTGCGGCCTCTCCTGGGAGGGTCGTTGCCGACATCTTTTCTAGGCGGCTGCCTGTTGTTCCGGCTACCGCCATTGTCGCGTTTTGGCTGGGATGGAGGTGGCAGGTCTCCTCTGCTTCCTGTCCTTGAATTCTCGTCCCGCCTTGGCTTTGGTGGTGGCGTCTTCTTTGGAGGTGGCGTTGCCTTCCTTTTGTCGCCATGGCTACTGGAGCCAGACGGGCCGTCGGGGTCGGCGCCGGGTGCAGCTTTGCACTTTCCCGACTTAGACTCTAGGTCTCCCCCACGGGCATCCGCCATATGGCCGTAGGAATCAGCGCGAGCTTGTTGTTCTAGGGCCTTGCTTACGAAGTGTCTTGCATTGGCCAGCTTCTCTTCCGCTGTGTAAGTGTTGTCGTCCAGGGTATCTAGCGCGGCGGCCGCGTTGAGGACAGGGGTGCAGAAGACAACATCTCCCCTTCTGTCCACGCGTTGTGGCGCCGTGCGCCAGTCGAACCCTAGATCTTGAGCCGCTGTTGTTGCTTGCGCAGGCGGCTCTTTTCCACGGCGGTTTCTTGATGACCTTTTCTCCTCGAAGAGTTGCCGGCTTGTTTTGGCCGACATCTTCTCCTGTTCTTTCTCGATCTTCTTCGCAAGGCTCTCAACGTGCTCCTCTCTTTTTCGCAGGAAGTCAGAGTGTTTAAGCATGTTAAGCCTAAGCTCTTCCACTGCGTCGAGTGGGGTGTCTTTATTCACCGGAGTATTCATGATCTCGTCTACTTCTTTGATGACGGAGAGCAAATCCGTGGGTTTGCTGCTGCCGCCTTTCTCGAGGCCAGTTTTCTTCTTTGCGCGCACCTTGTCGGAACTTTCAATGAGTTGGCCGGCAGTGGTGTCGCTGGCATCCTCCGCCGGCTTGTTTCGCGCCTCCGAAGTAACTGGGGTTGTCTCGTGACCTCCGACAACCATCAAAGCCAGCTTGTCAGGCATGTCTGTATCCGCTGTACCCTCTGAGGGAGCCGGATTACCACTGGAAAAGCGGGTTTTGATCTTCTCTTCGAAGAGACAAGCATCATCATCGGAGTCAGAGTCTACGTTGACTTGAACGGTAGATCTGGATCCGGCATCTGACATCGTATCCTCCTGTAGAGCAGGGAGGATTGACTCAGGATCGTTGTTTCCCGGCTGGGAGTCTGATCCCAGTCCGACAACTCCGACGAAGTGGAAATCAGATTCGGCCGACTCCTGGGAGAAGGCGGATTCAGATCCATCTTGCCGGTCGACTGCTTGGTCGAAGGGTTGGTGGGTGGGGTTGTAGAAACGCGGTAGGCCGTACGCCTCTGGCGTGTACCCGATGAAGACGTCGATCCCTCCATTCGGCACGATTGCGCATCCGATAAGGTAGTCGTCCGCCAGGAGCCAGGACTCATCCGAGTTGACGTAGCTATGGCCGCCATACCTTGTGACGCGACCGACGGCGATCTGCTTGCCCACGCCGCCAAGTGTTCCCGCCTGGAACGTGACGCCAGGAACCTTAGGCCCCACGGTGGGCGCCAACTGTCGTGGTATCGGCATAATTGATAGGAGACGGGGGTCCTCTAGCCTACGTATGGATTGTGGGGAAGAAGGTTGGTGTCATCAAGGACGGGATTGAACACGGCGAGTTTACCCAGCTTCGGATCCCGCAGCGGTGGCGAGGTCCTACGTGCTGCTATAATTCACTATGAGGCAATAGCCGTGAACAGGTTACAATGTGTATGATGCCTATTGAAGCGTCTGCCTTAAAGGCTCCCTGGTGGCCGGCTTACATAGGCGGCCAGACCCCAGGGTACAAGGTAAGTACTTGTCCGGCAAGTAAACAGAGTCCTAGACCTAGCCGGCTTAGTTGCCGCCTTCCGTCTTGGGCTCGGTGGCTTGATGGGCTTCGGCCTTCCGCCTTCCTTGGACCGTCCGCCTACTTCCTTGTACGTCAGCTATCTAGGCCGCCAGGCAGGCCTCGGCCTTACCACCCTTGGGCCACCCTGGACTAGCCGGATTGATCCTTGTTGGTTATACCCCTAATTGATATATCCCCAACACTTACAAGTCAGGTATAAATTTCTTTAGCCATACTGCCTGCCCCGTGGCCTCATAACATGCTATAAACTCTGCATACATCGTGGACGATGCAACTAATGACTGTTTGGAGCTTTTCCACGAAATAGCCCCTCCTGCGAGAGTGAACATGTATCCTGACGTGGACTTTCTATCATCTTTATCTCCCGCAAAATCTGCGTCTGAATACCCTCTTATTTCTAGGGAATCAGATCTTCTATATGTTAGCATGAGGTCTTTTGCGCCTTGCACATAACGCAAAGCTTTCTTTACCATATTCCAGTGCTCTTGGCCTGGATTTTCTTGATATCTACCGAGTACCCCGGTGATAAAAGCTAAGTCAGGGCGAGTACACACTTGTGCATATTGTAAGCTTCCAACAGCAGAAGCATATGGTACTGCTTTCATTCGATCGATCTCATATTGGTTCTTGGGACATTGAAATTTCCCAAAACTATCGCCCTTGACTATAGGAGCAGGTGAAGTACTACTTTTATGCATATTATACTTCTTTAGAACCTTTTCTAAATATGCCTTTTGTGATAGCCCTAGCACTCCATTTTTTCTATCCCAGTGAATTTCTACGCCCAAAACATAAGAAGCTTCACCAAGATCTTTCATATCAAAATTCGAGGACAAGAACTTCTTTGTTTCTAGTAGTAGACTGACATCATTGCTCGCAAGCAGAATATCATCCACATACATAATTAGGAAAATGTATTTCCCACTTTTAAACTTTGCATAAATGCAATTGTCCTCAATATTTTCTTTAAATCCAAAACTTTTAATTGTATTGTTGAACTTTAAATACCACTGTCTAGAGGCTTGCTTTAACCCATAAATGGATTTCTTTAGGCGGCATCCCATATGTTCCTTCCCCTCCATGAAAAAACTCTTCGGTTGTTTCATGTAAACATTCTCTTCAAAATCTCCATTTAGAAATGTCGTCTTTACATCCATTTGATGTAACTCTAAGTCAAAATGAGCAACTAGTGCCATGATGATTCTGAAGGAATCCTTACATGAGACCGGAGAAAAAGTCTCATTGTAATCTACTCCTTCTCTTTGCGTAAAGCCTTTTGCCACAAGTCTTGCTTTATACTTTTCTACTTTCCCGTTGGAGTCATACTTTATTTTGTAGACCCATTTGCAGTCTGCTGTTTTGGCTCCTTTAGGAATTTCCTCTAATTCCCAAACATTGTTAGAACTCATTGATTTTATCTCATCTTCCATGGCCTCCAGCCATTTCGAAGAGTGAACGCTACTCATGGCTTCTTCATATGAAGTGGGATCTCCTTCCACATGAACTATTTCTGTGTTATAAACTTTATAATCACTAGAAATAGCTGATTTCCTAGCTCTTGTAGACCTTCTAAGAGTCTCATTCTCTAGCACATTATGTGTCTCAATTTGCGACTCTTCTTCTATATGTGGTTGTCGCTGCTCCCTTTCATGCTCAACAACGGGTTGATTCGGCTCCTTACGGAAAGGTTCCGAATTTTGCCTCGTTGAAGTCACGGGTGGAGTTACAACAGGTGCTTGCATCACAACCTCTGGGATTGTCGGTGTAGGTACAATAGGTAGGGCGAAAAATGGCTCATGGATCATCGGAAAAGGTGCACACACCCTCTTCTCCTCAAGATCAATTTTTCGGCCTACCATGCTCCCCCTCATCATTTCGTCTTCTAAGAAGACCGCGTGTCTCGTTTCTACAAACTTTGTGTGTCTGTCTGAACAGTAGAAACGATAACCTTTTGATCTATTAGGATAGCCAATGAAATGGCAAGTCATTGTTTTGGGGTCTAACTTTGCAATATGTGGATTAAAAACTATTGGCTCAGCTGGGCTCCCCCAAACTTTCAAATGCCTTAGAGAAGGAACTCTACCTGTCCACAACTCGTACAGTATTTTGTGTACCGATTTACTTGGTACTCTGTTGAGAATGTGAATGGCGGTTTTTAACGCCTCCATCCATAATCCCAGTGATAGTGTGGAATAACTCATCATACTGCGCACCATATCCATAAGAGTACGGTTACGCCTTTCAGCTACTCCATTTTGTTGCGGTTCGCCCGGCATAGAATACTAGGCGACTATTCCATTTTCCTGTAAGAACCTTGCAAAAGGTCCATGTACTTGACCATATGGAGTGTGCCGACCGTAGTACTCCCCCCCCCCCCCCCCCCACCGTCGGATCTGATTATTTTAATTCTTTTATCATGCTGATTTTCAACTTCAGCTTTGAATATCTTAAATTTATCCAATGCCTCAGATCTTTCTTTAATTGGATAAATATAACCATATCGGGAATAATCATCAGTGAATGTTATGAGCGAGTCATAGCCATCCACACTTTTCACCGGAAATGGTCCACAAATATCGGTGTGAATAATTTCTAGTGTCGTTGTGCTTCGATTTGCACCCTTTTTAATTTTCTTTACATATTTTCCTTTTATGCAATCTATGCATTATTCGATTTCTGAGAACTCTAACGGAGGAAGAATATCATTTTTAACGAGGCTTTCTATTCTCCCCCTCGAAATATGGCCTAATCGACAGTGCCATAACTTCGATGAGTCATGAGTTTGCTTTCTTTTCTTTTGTTCTTTGTTCGACAAGGGAATTTGTTCATTCACATTGCACACAGAATGCACTTTTTCACTCAAGGATAACAAATAAAGCTTATCATGAAGTAAAGCAATACCCACACAAGCATCTTTAAACCATATGGCACACTTGCCATGACCAAAATAACATTCAAAATTGTCTTTATCCAAACATGATACACTTATTAAATTTCTGTGAATGGAAGGAACAAATAACACATCTCTAAGCATAATATTAAAACCATCAGCTAGCTCCAAGGAGACGTCGCCAACAGCCTCAACTTCTGTTTGAACTCCATTTGCGACTTCAATATGTCTTTCGCTTCTTTGCAAAGTCCTTGTCGAATGGAATCCCTGTAAAGAATTTGCAACATGAACAGTTGCACCTGAGTCAATCCACCAATTAGATTTTGAAAACTGTGTATACAGGGATTCATTTACAAAAGAAACTGTGTCTATACCTTTCTTTGCCATTATGCTCTTGAGCCAAATCAGGGCAATCTTTCTTGTAATGTCCTTTCTTCTTGCAGTGAAGGCATGTGTCTTTGTCCACTGGAAGTTGGTTCTCATACTTCTGATGCCCTTTGCCATATGGCTTATACTGATGAGGACCTTTGCCATACAGCTTTGAAGGAGAACCATTGTGTAGCGTACCTGCACTTTAAATAAGGCAGATACCTGTGTATAGTGCAAATCCCTGGATCGATTCGTTTGCACACACATTTTACGATGTAATATCACAACAAAGTATCAATTTTATTACATCGATGATCCAGACTTACAAAATATTCATTACAAGTTGCATAGCATAAAGCTAGCCTTGAAATAGTACACAGCGGAAATACAATAGCAGTTAGTCTCCATCTCATTCATGTTGCCACAGGCGAAAACATGTTGGTTGTAAACTCGTAACCTTTAAACGGAACCTCACTCGTCATCTGATCAATCTGCAATCAGAAAAATATTGCAACAACGTGGGTCAGATTCCATTGAAAATGGAGTCTGGCAAGTGACACTATGGTGGACACTTAGTGGAATAACTCTAATAACCTATATGCATATTTGGCTGGTGGAGTTCACGGCTATTTTGCATAAAGTCAATTTTTCCTACTCTTTAGAGAACACTTTCTTCAAATCAAGACAAGTATGGCATGAAAACCATAATCTCATCTTCCTTTGTTCAGCCATCAAGTTTTATTTCTGAAGTTGGAATGATAGAATCCTCCGTTGACGTCCGTGATCAGCTGCTCAAATTGTCCGTACGGGGGACACGGCTAAGTACTTAGTTTTACACTCTGCAGAGGTTGTGCACGTTCACCATTGTACCTATTCAGCCCAAACTATCCTTTACACACTTATAGTGATAATGAGAAGGAGAAGAATGAGACGAGATCTTTCAGAAGCATTTTCCCTCCCACTCTGGCTTGACCCGTTCCACCTAACACCCCCTACATCTGGTTGTCAAGCCGGAGAGAGCCCATGCAACATAATTGATCAAGCCAGAGCCCATTGGCAATGGCTGCACTGGAAGCAATCGTCACTCGGAGTTCTTCAGATTCCTCTTACTCCAGGAACCATAGACATGGACCTGAGTAGCCACTCAACTTCGCCACCATACAACCAATCCACCCAGGAGGTTCATTAACTTAGTGGATGTGCACTCTCAGGTGAAAATCACCATGCTCACGGCCCTAAGTAGAATAGACATTCATCCTAGGCGACGACAACCATGAGCACGGCCCTGAGTAGTCACTTAACATTTTGTAAAACTTTTCATCAATAACAGCGCATCAATATTTCTACTAAGTATTATATAGGAGCCTAGACACAGGAATAAGTGTTTCTACACAGGTTTAGCATAGCAATACTATCCTACACATGCTTATATGAAAATACACTAAGTAATGCATATAGAAAATAGTAGAAAGTTTATGAGGTGTGCCACTTGCCTTTGAATGAAGTATTTACTCACAAACTCTTTTCAACAATGAACGTTTGCTCTCCGTTCAATCTAAACAATATAAGTAAACAACAATACAATAATCAACAAACAACAATCATCAAACATACATGCACATACATAGTGAACAAATAAGTTTCATAAAACTTCTAAGGAAAATATGTTTATGCATCAGGTGCAATATATTCCTAAGGACTAGAGATGTATGTCATGCTAAGAAAATATTTTAAGTTAATGCAAAGCGAAAATGGGTGTCAAAATGACTTTAAAGATGATAACATCATGATCAAAATTTGTTTAAGTCTTAAGAGACAAGATTAGGGAAGAGGGAAATATAGAAAGAAAGATGTAGTTGGTCTTCCAAGCTTCATCTCCAGACTTGTAATTTTTCCTTCGTGATGTCTTGATTAAATTCTTGGTAGACTTGAATAATCTTCAGACTTGATGATTTTTGTATCACCTAGGCTGGTCTTGGATTTAACTTAGTCTTCAAGAGGTCTAAGAGAAGAAAGGAGAAATGAAAGAGAGAGGGAGCAAGACTTAGAAAATATTTCTGGTTGGTCTTCATGAACTTCTTCTTGATTTTTCTTCTAAGTGCTTCCGCTCCTTGAAGGTACTTCTGAAGTCTTGTTTGGTAAGTCCTTCATTGGTCTTCTAGCTCCATGTTGAAAATCCTAGGTGTCTATGTGTATAGCACTTTTACCAAATTACTAAGTTTGGAAATATTCCTAACTTAGAGAAATAATGAAGAGATTTCCTATGGGAAATATATCTATATGTGAAATTAAGTTATGCATGCAATGCACTTTTAAATCCTAAGAAATATCATACAAAATTTATGATATTTATAAAGTATGCATTAGGCTATAAATGCAATTTAATTAATTTCTATTTTGGGAAAATATAATAAAAGGAATAATTATAAGATTAAAGTTTTCTATGATTAAATTTTTATAATATAATTTTATAATTAGTGTTAATAGACAGGGAGCATTTAATTAAATTTATATCAATTTGATTAAATCAAAAATAATATTTCTATTAATAGTTATGTTGAAAATACTCAAACTATTCAAATTAAATATATAACTATGAATTCATTCAAATATTACTCAAAAATATTTTATAGCAGTGGCATCAATTAGCAAATATTCTAAAGTTTCTAAAACAATTTTATTTCTATTTTTTGGAATTATAGATTTAAAGTTATGACAAATATACTCAAATCTTCCATTTGAAATTTGAATATTTTAAACTAAGTCAAATTTGAAATCTGACATATTCTACATGTTCATAGCTTTCCAAATATATAAAATTTATCAAATTTGGATGTGTGAATAAAAAGTTATAACAATTTTAATAAGCAGGGGCTTTTCTGCAAAAATGTCAGATCTGTTGACTGTGCGCTGACTGGATCTGACGTGGCGCTGACTGTGCATGCTGACTCAGCGCTGACGTTGTTAAGTGGATAGATCTGGGCCGTCAGATTTGGATCTGGCGGTCCAGATCAAATCGTACCCCTACGCGTTAAAGTTCTAATCGTGGCCGTTGGAAGGAGATCGGACGGCGGGGAAGCGTTGACCTTACCGTGGCGGCGCGGGTGGCCGGAGATGGAGGGGACAGCGGCGCTGCGCTCCGGTGGTCGTCGGGGCGGGGCTACGGTGGTTCCCCGGGCGTGGAAAGAGTGCCAGGAGGTTCCCCGCGGCACGGCGAGTCGGATGCGGTGGTCGGCGTCGACTCGCGCGTCCTCGACAGCGACTGGCCGTGGTCGGGGTACGGCGGGTCCGGCGAGCTCCTCGCACTCGGCGGTTTGCTCGTCGGAAACGAGAAGAACACGGCGGCGGAGGTGGCTGACTCCGGCGAGCGATTTCTCCGGCCTGGCGGCGTATTAGAGGCTAGGGCTTGGGGCAAATGGAAGAGGGGGTCGTGGGGTTTAAATAGAGGCAGAGGAGAGAAACAAATCGTGACGATCTCGCCCGGATTTTGGAAAGGAATCGCGGCGGAATTCTCGGCCGGAGGTTGAAGACGATGCTGACGTCAACATGACGTCAGCGATTTTTCTTTTCCTTTTTCTGATTTTTCATTTAATTAATATCTTTTGATTTATAACTCCATATGAAGTCAAATCAATTTCTAAAAATTTGTAAAATTCATATTTATTCTTTAAAACATTAGTGGGTATGTTTTGAACAATTTTCAAAATTAATAATTTTGTAATATTGATTAAATACAAATTTGACACTGAAAGTCAAATTTGAAATTATATCTTAATTAAATTTTCTTTTGGCTAAATAAAATTTGTAAAATACCCACATTCCAATATGTTTGAATTTTAAGTCATTTAAACTCATTTCCAAATACTAAATTCATTTTAGGCTTTAGTATAATACTAAATAACATAACACATACTATAAGAAAATAAAAAGGGGAAATAATGTATTCATTTTAATTCAAAATAATTTGTGCACCATTATATTTTATATTAAGATAATTCATTTGAAACTTCATAACAACTTTGGATAAGATTTTAGTTTTAATTCATTTCTTATTTAGAATATAATAATCATTTCATGTTTTGAAAATAAATGAAATTCATTGAAGCAAATGAAATGTTTATTTGGATAATTCAATAATTTCAATTTATGAAGTTTTAAAGTTATAAACTACATGTTTATAATTTCCAAACTATATTTTGAACTTATTTAAAAGAGTGAAAATCATTTGGCAATTTATATAATGAGGTTTAAGAAAATACAATGGAATAATAAAAATTGTTTATCTTGAAACAAGTTTTGAATTTTTTTGATTACTTGAGATATTTGAATTAATAAACCTTTTTAATATGCCTGAAGTCTTTTATAATTGGTTTTCTTATGCATTTTAATATTTTATTTTAATCAAAAACAAAAGTTTTAAATTTTAGTGATTTTTGAACATTATAAAATGTTGGGATGTTACACATTGTAACTCCTGTTCTTGTTGTCCTTCACATAGTTCAAGGAGCCCCCATTCTGGGACTTAAGCCTTTCCTCTTCTTGAGACAACATGGCGATGGTCTTTTCAATGTCCCACTTTTCAGGTGACACATTGTAATTAACAACAAAGTTGTCAAACTGTGGTGGCAATGAAGCCATCACCAAATGAACTATCAGGGCAGGCTTGAGCTCTAGATCAACCTCCATGGACTTGAGCTTAGCCGCCATGTTGCTCATTCGGAGAATATGCTCCCTTATGCCATGTGCACCTCCAAGATACTTTTCAGTAACCAACTGTTTTAGCAGCAGGGTTGCATAAGTATTTGAAGAACAAGTAAACTGGCTCTTTATCTTTTGGAGATACTCTCCTACAGAGGCACACTCTTCAATTGAGCCCACAATAGCGTTCTCAACTGTGTTTTTTATGAAAGCCATACACTTTTTATTCGTATTCACCCACTTTTGATTCTGTAGGGTGTATGACATCTCTACTGCAGCATGGTCCAGCAACTTTTTCTGCCAAGCAGATTCATCATCAGTTGTCTCTCTTACTAGCTCTGCTGGCCTGACTGGCTGTGGAGCATTCACAACCCAGTCAACTTCGGCGCAGACAAAAGCTAGTTTGACTTTCTTCCACCACTCAGCGTAGTTATCACCCCTGAGTGTCGGAACATCCTTCAAGCAACTCATCAGGTGAAAACTTCCTGAAATCACAAGGATGTGAGATAACAAAAAACAATTGCATACATTTAATCCAACGTTGGTATAAATTAAAGTATACAACTGTTATGCAATTAAAAATATATCACCGTTGGGCGATAATAGAATTAAATGCATCAATTAACACATAATAAATGAATCATGATAATGCTATTAACAACGTTGGTCATATAATAACAGAATCATAATCATCTTTAATATCAATTTATTACTTCTTTAAAGAATTAAATATCACTTTATTTCTTTTAATCAATACTTTTAACTATTTGCAGCGGAAACTTTGAATAAACTTTTTAACTTTATACTTTTCAAAAGCATTTATGTATACTTTATATTTCCTACAACAAATTTTCGTTGGAATAATTTGAATTGGAAAAAACTGGATGAAATTTTCTCAAAAAACTGAACAAAAACAATAAAAAACTGCTTCTGTAAAAATAAAACAAAAATAACAGAACTTCCTATGCGGCAGCCCGGCCCACGGCCATCCTGGGCCTGCTCCCGCGCGCCTTGCCGCTCGGTGCGGTGCAGTCGCCTGGGGCGTGGCCCACGGCCCGTTCACTTTCAGCCCAGAAGCCGCGAGCGAGCTAGGTTTTTAATCTCAGCCGTTCAGTCCGATCAGACGGTCGCGCGTGCTTGTCGCTAGGTCAAAACGACCGAACCGGTCGGGAGACCGAGCCCTAGCCTCACTCTGTCCTTTCCCCTCGCATCTCTCTCCCGAGCTCGAAAAATCGGCGGCGGCTGGCTGGCGACGTGCCCGTGGTGCTCAGCCCGGCGAGGAGCGGCGACGCCGCGGCACTAGGCCACGGTGAGCTCATCCCATCTCTCTTCCTTCTTCCTTTTTCTCCATCCTCCAACGAAACACGAAATGGCCCGAAGGCAAAATCGGCCGGAGATCGACGGCGCCTCCCCTTGCCCTCTTGCCGGTCGTGCGCGCGCACCCGAGGGTGGGCGCACCGCCGTCAAGCGGATCAGTGGGTGGCTTCCTTTGCCGGCGACGACCATGCCGGTAAGATTCTTTCCCCTTCCCTCTTTCTGATTAGGGTTAGGGTTTTATTTTCTTTTGCTTTTGTTTTTCGGGATGAGCTAGTATCTGTTCTTTGCCCCCGAGGGGGTGGAGTTCTTCGTCCAGTGCCCCTTGCGGTGCGCATCGGATCGAGAGGAACAGGCGCGGCCTGGTGGCGGCACTCCTTGCTGGCGAGCCCGAGGGCATTCCGGTGTCCTTTTCTTTGCTTTTTCAATCAACTACCGAAACAAAAATTAGGATCTAAATGCTCTGATATCAATGTTAGATCCTAATTAAACTGTTAGGATTAGATCCTATGCGGTAGAACCTCTTTTGCACAAGGATAAGTCATTGCCTTAGAGAAACAGAGAGGGAGAGGGAGGATCCGAGGGCATACCTTGGCTCTGGCTCGACGAGCTCGAGTCGGAGGCCATGGTGGTCGATGGTGACGGTGACGGAGCGGCGGCGGAGGCAGTGGAGCTTCCCGTCGCTAAGCGCTAACCCTAGATTGGTAGGGGATGTTGGTGGGGGTGGCGCCGCACGTTCAACCTCGTGAGATGTGCCTGCCGACCCCCCCCCCACCCCCACCCTTTATATAGCGTTGCGATAGGGGCCCACCGTCCATAACAGAACGAGCGCCCCCGATCAGGGCGCAGTCAAGGGGGTCGCGAGCCGTTGGGCTCGTACGACCTGGAGATCAACTTAACATTCTCCCCCTTGATCTCAACTTTTATTTTTACCTTTTACTTTACTCATTTCAGCACGGATTAATACATAGAGCATGTTTCATCGTCACAACTCAATTGCCGATGGAGTCAGACAACCACTATATACTTTTCTGTGTTGAAACAAATCATGTTACTTTTGGGTCTCTATAATACAGAAAGCATAGACTTTCCATTAAACCCATGCCGGTTGTGTGTTCCTTGAACACACTGGGTGGTAAGCCTTTCGTTAGCGGATCCGCAAGCATATCCGTTGTCCTTATATGCTCGAGACTTATAGTTTGATCCTGGATTTTATCTTCACAACATAATACTTTTTATCTATTGCCTTTGTAGCATTACTCGGCTTGTTGTTGTGAGCATAGAATACTGTGGGCTGGTTGTCACAGTACATCTTTAGTGGTTTGTCAATACAATCTACCACTTTTAAGTCGGGTATAAATTTCTTTAGCCAGACTGCCTGCCCCGTGGCCTCATAACATGCTATAAACTCTGCATACATCGTGGACGATGCAACTAATGACTGTTTGGAGCTTTTCCACGAAATAGCCCCTCCTGCGAGAGTGAACACGTATCCTGACATGGACTTTCTATCATCTTTATCTCCCGTAAAATCTACGTCTGAATACCCTCTTATTTCTAGGGAATCAGATCTTCTATAAGTTAGCATGAGGTCTTTTGCGCCTTGCACATAACGCAAAGCTTTCTTTACCATATTCCAGTGCTCTTGGCCTGGATTTTCTTGATATCAACCAAGTACCCCGGTGATAAAAGCTAAGTCAGGGCGAGTACACACTTGTGCATACTGTAAGCTTCCAACAGCCGAAGCATATGGTACTGTTTTCATTCGATCGATCTCATATTGGTTCTTGGGACATTGAAATTTCCCAAAACTATCGCCCTTGACTATAGGAGCAGGTGAAGTACTACTTTTATGCATATTATACTTCTTTAGAACCTTTTCTAAATATGCCTTTTGTGATATACCTAGCACTCCATTTTTTCTATCCCGGTGAATTTCTATGCCCAAAACATAAGAAGCTTCACCAAGATCTTTCATATCAAAATTCGAGGACAAGAACTTCTTTGTTTCTAGTAGTAGACTGACATCATTGCTCGCAAGCAGAATATCATCTACATACAGAATTAGGAAAATGTATTTCCCACTTTTAAACTTTGCATAAATGCAATTGTCCTCAATATTTTCTTTAAATCCAAAACTTTTAATTGTATTGTTGAACTTTAAATACCACTGTCTAGAGGCTTGCTTTAACCCATAAATGGATTTCTTTAGGCGACATCCCATATGTTCCTTCCCCTCCATGAAAAAACCCTTCGGTTGTTTCATGTAAAAATTCTCTTCTAAATCTCCATTTAGAAATGCCGTCTTTACATCCATTTGATGTAACTCTAAGTCAAAATGAGCAACTAGTGCCATGATGATTCTGAAGGAATCCTTACATGAGACCGGAGAAAAAGTCTCATTGCAATCTACTCCTTCTCTTTGCGTATATCCTTGTGCCACAAGTCTTGCTTTATACTTTTCTACTTTCCCGTTGGAGTCATACTTTATTTTGTAAACCCATTTGCAGCCTACTGTTTTGGCTCCTTTAGGAATGTCCTCTAAGTCCTAAACATTGTTAGAACTCATTGATTCTCATCTTCCATGGCCTCCAGCCAGTTCGAAGAGTGAACGCTACTCATGGCTTCTTCATATGAAGTGCGATCTCCTTCCACATGAACTGTTTCTGTGTTATAAACTTTATAATCACTAGAAATAGCTGATTTCCTAGCTCTTGTAGACCTTCTAAGAGTCTCATTCTCTAGCACATTATGTGTCTCAATTTGTGACTCTTCTTCTATATGTGGTTGTCGCTGCTCCCTTTCATGCTCAACAACGGGTTGATTCGGCTCCTTACGGACAGGTTCCGAATTTTGCCTCGTTGAAGTCACGGGTGGAGTTACAACAGGTGCTTGCATCACAACCTCTGGGATTGTCGGTGTAGGTACAATAGGTAGGGCGAAAAATGGCTCATGGATCATCGGAAAAGGTGCACACACCCTCTTCTCCTCAAGATCAATTTTTCGGCCTACCATGCTCCCCCTCATCATTTCGTCTTCTAAGAAGACCGCGTGTCTCGTTTCTACAAACTTTGTGTGTCTGTCTGAACAGTAGAAACGATAACCTATTGATCTATCAGGATAGCCAGTGAAATGGCAAGTCACTGTTTTGGGGTCTAACTTTGTAATATGTGGATTAAAAACTTTTGCCTCAGCTGGGCTCCCCCAAACTTTCAAATGGCTTAGAGAAGGAACTCTCCCTGTCCACAACTCGTACGGTGTTTTGTACACCGATTTACTTGGTACTCTGTTGAGAATGTGAATGGCGGTTTTTAACGCCTCCATCCATAATCCCAATGATAGTGTGGAATAACTCATCATACTGCGCACCATATCCATAAGAGTACGGTTACGCCTTTCAGCTACTCCATTTTGTTGCGGTTCGCCCGGCATAGAATACTAGGCGACTATTCCATTTTCCTGTAAGAACCTTGCAAAAGGTCCATGTACTTGACCATATGGAGTGTGCCGACCGTAGTACTCCCCCCCCCCCCCCCCACCGTCGGATCTGATTATTTTAATTCTTTTAGCATGCTGATTTTCAACTTCAGGTTTGAATATCTTAAATTTATCCAATGCCTCAGATCTTTCTTTAATTGGATAAATATAACCATATCGGGAATAATCATCAGTGAATGTTATGAGCGAGTCATAGCCATCCACACTTTTCACCGGAAATGGTCCACAAATATCGGTGTGAATAATTTCTAGTGTCGTTGTGCTTCGATTTGCACCCTTTTTAATTTTCTTTACATATTTTACTTTTATGCAATCTATGCATTATTCGATTTCTGAGAACTCTAACGGAGGAAGAATATCATTTTTAACGAGGCTTTCTATTCTCCCCCTCGAAATATGGCCTAATCGACAGTGCCATAACTTCGATGAGTCATGAGTTTGCTTTCTTTTCTTTTGTTCTTTGTTCGACAAGGGAATTTGTTCATTCACATTGCACACAGAATGCACTTTTTCACTCAAGGATAACAAATAAAGCTTATCATGAAGTAAAGCAATACCCACACAAGCATCTTTAAACCATATGGCACACTTGCCATGACCAAAATAACATTCAAAATTGTCTTTATCCAAACATGATACACTTATTAAATTTCTGTGAATGGAAGGAACAAATAACACATCTCTAAGCATAATATTAAAACCATCAGCTAGCTCCAAGGAGACGTCGCCAACAGCCTCAACTTCTGTCTGAACTCCATTTGCGACTTCAATATGTCTTTCGCTTCTTTGCAAAGTCCTTGTCGAATGGAATCCCTGTAAAGAATTTGCAACATGAACAGTTGCACCTGAGTCAATCCACCAAGTAGATTTTGAAAACTGTGTATACAGGGATTCATTTACAAAAGAAACTGTGTCTATATCTTTCTTTGCCATTATGCTCTTGAGCCAATCAGGGCAATCTTTCTTGCAATGCCCTTTCTTCTTGCAGTGAAGGCATGTGTCTTTGTTCACTGGAAGCTGGTTCTCATACTTCTGATGCCCTTTTCCATATGGCTTATACTGATGAGGACCTTTGCCATATGGCTTTGAAGGAGAACCATTGTAACTCTTGTTCTTGTTTTCCTTCACATAGTTCAAGGAGCCCCCATTCTGGGACTTAAGCCTTTCCTCTTCTTGAGACAACATGGCGATGGTCTTTTCAATGTCCCACTTTTCAGGTGACACATTGTAATTAACAACAAAGTTGTCAAACTGTGGTGGCAATGAAGCCATCACCAAATGAACTATCAGGGCAGGCTTGAGCTCTAGATCAGCCTCCATGGACTTGAGCTTAGCCGCCATGTTGCTCATTCGAAGAATATGCTCCCTTATGCCATGTGCACCTCCAAGATACTTTCCGTAACCAACTGTTTTAGCAGCTGGGTTGCATAAGTCTTTCAAGAACCAGTAAACTTGTTCTTTATCTTTTGGAGATACTCTCCTTCAGAGGCACACTCTTCAATTGAGCCCACAATAGCGTTCTCAACTGTGTTCTTTATGAAAGTCATACACTTTTTATTCGTATTCACCCACTTTTGATTCTGTAGGGTGTATGACATCTCTACTGCAGCATGGTCCAGCAACTTTTTCTGCCAAGCAGATTCATCATCAGTTGTCTCTCTTACTGGCTCTGCTGGCCTGACTGGCTGTGGAGCATTCACAACCCAGTCAACTTCGGCGCAGACAAAAGCTAGTTCGACTTTCTTCCACCACTCAGCGTAGTTATCACCCCTGAGTGTCGGAACATCCTTCAAGCAACTCATCAGGTGAAAACTTCCTGAAATCACAAGGATGTGAGATGACAAAAAACAATTGCATACATTTAATCGAACGTTGGTATAAATTAAAGTATACAACTGTTATGCAATTAAAAATATATCACCGTTGGGCAATAATAGAATTAAATGCACCAATTAACACATAATAAATGAATCATGATTAATCTATTAACAACGTTGGTCATATAATAACAGAATCATAATCATCTTTAATATCAATTTATTACTTCTTTAAAGAATTAAAGATCACTTTATTTCTTTTAATCAATACTTTTAACTATTTGCAGCGGAAATTTTGAATAAAATTTATAACTTTATACTTTTCAAAAGCATTTTTGTATACTTTATATTTCCTACAACAAATTTTCGTTGGAATAATTTGAATTGGAAAAAACTGGATGAAATTTTCTCAAAAAACAGAACAAAAACAATAAAAAACTGCTTCTGTAAAAATAAAACAAAAATAACAGAACTTCCTATGCGGCAGCCCGGCCCACGGCCATCCTGGGCCTGCTCCCGCGCGCCCTGCCGCTCGGTGCGGTGTAGTCGCCTGGGGCGCGGCCCACGGCCCGTTCACTTTCAGCCCAGAAGCCGCGGGCGAGCTAGGTTTTTAATCTCAGCCGTTCAGTCCGATCGGACGGTCGTGCGCGCTTGTCGCTAGGTCAAAACGACCGAACCGGTCGGGAGACCGAACCCTAGCCTCACTCTGTCCTTTCCCCTCGCATCTCTCTCCCAAGCTCGAAAAATCGGCGGCGGCTGGCCGGCGACATGCCCGTGGCGCTCAGCCCGGCGAGGAGCGGCGCCGCCGTGGCACTAGGCCACGGCGAGCTCATCCCATCTCTCTTCTTTCTTCCTTTTTCTCCATCCTCCACCGAAACACGAAATGGCCCGAAGGCAAAATCGGCGGAGATCGACGGCGCCTCCCCTTGCCCTCTTTCCGGCCGTGCGCGCGCACCCGAGGGTGGGCGCACCGCCGTCAAGCGGATCAGCGGGTGGCTTCCTTTGCCGGCGACGACCATGCCGGTAAGATTCTTTCCCTTCCCTCTTTTTGATTAGGGTTAGGGTTTTATTTTATTTTGCTTTTCTTTTTCGGGATGAGCTAGTATTTGTTCTTTGCCCCCGAGGGGGTGGAGTTCTTCGTCCAGTGCCCCTTGCGGTGCGCATCGGATCGAGAGGAACATGCGCGGCCTGGTGGCGGCACTCCTTGCCGGCGAGCCCAAGGGCATTCCGGTGTCCTTTTCTTTGCTTTTTCAATCAACTACCGAAACAAAAATTAGGATCTAAATGCTCTGATACCAATGTTAGATCCTAATTAAACTGTTAGGATTAGATCCTATGCGGTAGCACCTCTTTTGCACAAGGATAAGTCATTGCCTTAGAGAAACAGAGAGGGAGAGGGGGGATCCGAGGGCATACCTTGGCTCTGCCTCGACGAGCTCGAGTCAGAGGCCATGGTGGTCGATGGTGACGGTGACGGAGCGACGGCGGAGGCAATGGAGCTTCCCGTCGCTAAGCTCTAACCCTATATCGGTAGGGGATGTTGGTGGGGGTGGCGGCGCACGTTCAACCTCGTGAGATGTGCCTGTCGACCCCCCCCCCCACCCTTTATATAGCGCTGCGACAGGGGCCCACCGTTCATAACGGAATGGGCGCCCCCGATCAGGGCGCAGTCAAGGGGGTCGCGAGCCGTTAGGATTGTACGACATGGAGATCAACTTAACAGAACCGAGTCCCGTGCCATCGTTGTGAAGGAGCATTCATGGCAGAAATGTTGCACCGTCTCTGGATGAATTTGGCATAGCTTGCAAATGGGAGAGTGCGGCCAGCCCCTTCGTGCCAAGTTGTCACTCATCCTAATATTTTCATGCGCCACCACCCACGCGAAAAATTTGCATTTAGGTTCAACTTGGGATTCCAAATTTTCTTTGACTCCAAAAGAGGATGGCAGCCAACGAATTGGTCGATGGCTTCAATAGAATCCCAAGGGTGAAAGGGTATCATGAGCAGAAAAAGCTTTCCCCAACCCTTTTTCATTAATGGACTCCTGACATCTACGAAGGAGTGTGGTTCGTTCGACAAACTCCTACATGTATTTCTATCTTTGAGGTGTTTGGGTTTTGCAAAACCCCATAGACATGCATAAGAGAAATGCTAGACCCATTCCAACCAAGACAAAACTTTTTCAATTGTTATCTATGGATTGATGACAAGCCGATACATGTTTATAGCTCTAATATGTCTTAAACTTATACTGAATTCAATTAATCCAAATCTCACAACATTTCCTAATCTATTTAATAGTCACCAATTAAAAGGAATCTTGGTCGTCCCGGTTAGGGGCATGATGCCTCATCTTGGCCGTCCCGGTTTTATCGAGTTTGCCAATCACGTAAAGAATGGATGATGCATAACTTGGTAGACTGAAGCGGCTAGTTCACAAGCACATGCCAAGAAAACCCCTATATATCTGCACCATCAAAAAATCAAATGTAGTAAAAAATGGTAAACACTCATGTTTCTATAAATATAATTTTCTTTTTTTTAAGTGTCAAAAATGACTTTTTACGAACCAATTATAGAAAATATGGTGCAAAATAGCACCCATCTAATTTTTACAAAGATTCGTCCACATTTGATGGATAATTCACAATTACTAAGATTTTTCTTGATTTCTACCTAATTTGGCCTATTTAAATGAGTTTATGTTGATTTTTTAAAAATAATTTTGCATGTTTAAATGAGTTTATGTGATGCAAAAGATGATATATTTGTCATATTTGGATTTCTCTCATTTTTCTAACCTTCTGAAGGCAGGGATTTAAGTTTGTACATAATAACTCATTTTGTGACCCATTTGCAATTCACAGAACAAACGATATGATGCAAATCAATGGCTGTTGAGTCGACTAAGCTTTAAATTAATTCTTAATTTTACAAATGACTTCATTCTAGGTTACAAAAAGGATAGTGCCACACGACGAGCCTGTTGGTACCATGCCAAAATAGCATGATGGAATGTGTGAACTCGTAGAATCGCCGTGATCTACAGCGACCACCACTAGATCTTTAGAATAAGTCAACTACGATATAGAAGTATCGCCCGTCTTTGATCGTTGCCACGCCTCCGATCTCACCCTTCCAAGCAGGAGGGACGCCGGAGAGGAACTGTTATTCTTGTCGAACTGTTGGGTTCCACGTAGAGTGTGTATCCGTCATGGAAATCATCAATCATCTTTGCAGGAACCGAGCCTTTTCTCGACGGAATTCACCCGTGCCGAACCATATGCCCACCTTTAAATTACTTTTTGGTGAAGCAGCGGTACATATTCTTGCTAGCATCCCGTCTGATTTGCTTGTTGCCTGTACGAGTACGGTATCTCAAGAACTTCTGTTGTCAGCGAGAGCACTGCTGCACTAATTGCAGCTATAAACCGGATGAATGGAAGCTGAAATAGATAGCACCGACGTCTGCCCAGTTTCTCTCGAGCATTGCCTCCGTTCTCCATGCTTGCTCCTACCATGTTCCAGATATCCTGGGATCCAGTCTTGATTTACTTGATTTGTCAAAGTAAATGTAGTAATAAGAAAAACATCGTATTAATATTTACTCCGTGTAGGAAAGGATGAAACTCTAGTCCGTCAGCTTGATTAGTGAGAGAGATCAGAACTAGAGATACGCTAGGCTGCAAAATTCGGGCAAAAGTTTTGTCAAATAGACGAACTAAGAGTGCTATAGATATTGAAACCATCCATCATAGCTACAGGCTGAGGAAACACAGGAGATAATAAGTTGTTAACCTTGACACATCGAATATTATCTATGTTCAGAGTCGACGGGGTGATTGGCATGTATCTTCCTACAGATTAAGCGAACTAGGAGCAGATCCCACCAGTTTTACACATGACCTAAACACACGAGCACCCGCCTGCACAGCGACGGCTTCCCCTCTTCCTAAGCTCCAGCACATGGAACGGGTGAACATCTCATGTACACGCAAAAGACATCCAAAACAGGAAACAAGAGGTCGGGGGCGGCGGCGCAAACGGCTGTGTTCCTCTTGCTACTTGCCCTTCTCTCGCGGAGTTGACAGGGCGACGAGTATATCAGCCGCCTGGGCAACGTTGTTGCCCAACTCGGTGCTGATGACTGGCCTAGACGGCTTATTTGGAGGTCCAATATGTACATCCTGGTTTTCCGACTCCACCGTTGCTGCAGTCGGTAAAGAAGCATCGGTGTTAGAGAAAACTGAAATGAATGTTAGCTATGGTATTGCGTGGTAACAGAGTTTGCGTCGACCATACTCGTTGTGGGAGGGGTATACCCCTTGCCCTTGGTTGCTGCACTCGTTGGCTGGGACTGCTGGCTTTTTGGCACTACATGTGTTGTTGGAGCCACATGGCCTTTTGGCTCGTTATTGCTTGGCGCTGGCAGATCATGGCGTTTTGGTGCAATACTCAGTGCTAGAGAATCACGGGCTTCGGGGCTCAAAGCTGAAGAGTTTCCACGCCCTGCTTGATAATGGACAGCCTTGATGACTCTCATTTGGTAACAAGTGATCAGTCTGTACATGAACCACAGTTAGTATATAGGTTTACCTGGAACATGGGCTGGCGGGGCAGCACAAGGAATCAAATCACCAGGTCCCTTGCTTGTATAAAGTACCGGGATTTGTGGCGCAATACTCAATGACAGAAATTCTTGGCCTTCAGTTTTCATTCTTGGCACAGAACTGGGCCTTTTCACGCCTTTGCATTTGGAATTTCCCAGTGCCAAACATGGTCCAGGAGATTCAGATCCCTTAGAACCAAGACCTGGAGCGACAACCCCGTGGCTTTTTGAGGCATTAGTTGGTGCTTGAGAAAGATAACCACCACGTCTCATGATGCTTGGTGCAATACCACTGCAGCCTTCTGCACCAAGAGATGAAGATTTTCCAGAAGCTGCCCTCAAAAGACCATCATGAACTATAGGTGCAATTCTGGCTGCCAAAGGATCCAGATTTTTGGCACCATGGTTTGCAGAGTTCTCAGGTGACATGATTTGTATAGGACAATCCCTAGCTTTGGGCTCCACACTTGGGGAAAGCTGGCCTCTGGCACTAGAAGAAGTAGATGTTTCAGGCACACCACTTGGTACCAGAGAATCATGGCTTTTGAGCACCAAACCTACTGCAAGAGTATCACAACCTTTGGTGCCAAGAGCTGCAGAACTTTCAGGCAATGTATTTGGTGCACAGGAATCTCCAATGTTACCAAGAGTTAGTGCACAATTCCCGGTTGTTTTGTCCAAGGATGTGTGTTCCTCTGTTGCCCTTGAAGGATCCTCTGCTGCTATCCTTGCAGGGTCACTGGGTATCACTTCGACAGAAGATTTATACCATAATGATGGCTGCAACAGATCCAAGAGCAAAGTGATGCTAAACACAAAGCACAAGCACACCCGAAAAAGAAGGCAACTAACAAAGTGGCAACTTGTAATATCTGTACATATGGTCGTTTGGGAAAAAAAAGTACATGAAACTGGTGTTGAAAACATAATCCAATGCTTGAGAAGGGCGAAGAAAGGATATTTGAATGATTCCTAAATCCGCGCATCAATTTTGTTACAATGAATCATGAAATTCCCAACCAACAAATATAGTAAATAATTATTTAGCACATGGCAACCTTTGGAGTTTATCCCAGTTTCCCTTTCCATAGAATCATGTGTGCCTCATTCGAGAAATTATATGCTTACATCATATAAAAACTGATGAACATGCTAGTGGGTCTCAAATGTTCTAAACTGTGTAATACCACCACTTCCCTTTTGGATAGATACTATACATGTATGAACATATAATGCAAACTGTGTGAATCAAGTAGTAACAATCTCACAATGCAACATATAACAAATGCACAAACTCCATACGTCAGCCTATACTTCAGATACAATTTTACGTGCGGGCGTGTGAGTCCGTTTACAGGCACTAGTATGGGCCTTAGCAGGATATAGTGTGCGGAGGCACTGAGAAATATACACATTACTAGAGGTGTTTTAAGGAAGAAAACACTACAGCAGACTTACACAGTAATGAATTTTCTTTATAGTTTCCAAAAGTAACTTTTCTCCAACAATTATTATCACCTTCTTCACCATCTCTTCACGAGTTATTTCATTTTCCTGTCGAAGAGAAGAATATGAAATGTTTCATGGCCTGTCATACCAACCACAAATCAAAGCTAATAGACACAAGATAACTTGTTGACCCAATAGTACCTTCAGCTCTTCATAATGATGGAAAAGCAATTCCCTAGCTACAGATGATATATGCTCTTGAATCATCGCAAACAGAACTCTGAAGGATATCCATGGGGATGTTGGTGCTTCCCCAATTTCACCAATTATCTGCATGCACATAGGTTCTGGTTGCATAAGTTGAGTAGGCCGAACCAAGCTAAATATGTTATTTGTTTCAAGAAGTAGACATTCTAAAATGTTGAGCAGCACAGCTGGATTTCTAAGAGATCAAGCATGCCGAGAAAACAACAAGTGACAAGAATTAAGGTGCCTCACAGGTTGAAGAGTAGAAATGTCCATTGCAACTTCCTTTGGTGATGGGTGAAACCATAAACCCTTCAAGCCAAGTAAATAATCTGAAAATACGTGCATCAAAAAGAAAAAACGCTCACTCCACTTATCTTGTTACGACATAATAAGGTCTTAACACTATTAACCATCTTACTTCGAACTTTTGACGAAAGTCTGAAACTAACAAGATATTCTAAACGAATGTGAGTATTAACATGGGATGGCCACATAACGTAGCACTTTGGGTTGGAGCAATCATCAACACCAGAATCATATATCTCGCTGCTTGGAAAAGAATCTTGTGATCCAGGCGTGATAGCCTCCATCTTGCCCAATATCACTCGGCACAACAACATATACTGCACCGCTTTTTCGTCAACATCACAAAGACCGACACTGCCAAACAATGAAATATGGTGAAATATTAACTAAAATGGAATAGTCAGAATATCTGAGTTAAGATAACACACCTGGTAAAAGCTCGATCTTCAGGTGAGAGATAAACACCAGCACTCAAGCATGCCTTTTCGGCAGGTTTTGCGGTGCTACCAAACCCATTAATCAGAATCCTAACTATGTCACTTTTAGTAGATCCCAGCCAGCCATATCGAACATTTGAATCACCACGATCTTCTTTTGTGCAGCTCATTTGTCTTTCAAAAGCCTGAAGTCGACACTGGGCAGTGATATCATTTGGAGAATAGCGGTGTATGTGAAGTATATTATGTGGTGTTGCAAATGGACCCATACCAGAGAGAAAAAGATCCTGGACAACTAAAAAGTCTTCGCTCCCTCTTTCCACAGATGTGATCTTTTTGCGTAATACATCTGCAGTGGAAGGCTTATGTGGACCAGGGGGGCTAGATTCAAGAACAACTTGCTTCACCACTTCCGGTGGAGAATTTACAACCTTATCCGACATTATTCCCGGTACACTGTCATCAACTTTGGTGTCAACATTGTCATCAACTTTAGTGTCAACATTGGTCATTTCATCAGCTTCCTCGTCAAAGCACAGAGAAGGGAAAAAGCCTTTTCCAGTATCATCATACCATGCAACAGATCGCTGCTTTCTGGTTTTTAGGTTGACCAGAGTCATTGACAGGAAATCAACAAGAACAGGCTCATCATCCATCACAGCCACAACACTAGATTTGCCGCCTTTAAATTCTTCAATCAGGGACTTCATTATTAACTCAGAAAAATTGTGCCAAGAACCTTCTTTGTAAAACACGATACGGCTCGGAACTCCACTTTTCAGGTAATTGACGCAATCACTGGCAAGATTAGGTCGTGTGCAACAACACTTGCACAGTTTAGCAGATGGATCATGAGTTCCATTGTCAACTTTGACTCGACGAGACTTGCACTCTTTTGACAAGCACTCGTCGACGAGCTTGCGCTTCAAGCACAAGGGTTTGGATTCTTGTGGTGATGCCATGGGCTGGAACTTTTCTGCCAGAATAGATGGATACAAAGCAAACTATTCCTAATATGGTACACAATTTACAGGTCTCCCTTCATTTTGACCTCACAGCAGTAGAGAATGATCCTGTTGAGGCACTGAATGAGTGTCTATCATATAAAATAAAGAAGTGAATAATTTATTCAGGAAAGTGGTATCTAATTTACAGAAGCATACTTGGAAACTTGAGACTGAAACAGAAAATCAAGAAATATATACTGAAGGACCTAAACCATGTTGCCCTTTCACAAAACAAATCAGGACAATTGTTGATGCCTTAATTTTAGCCTCCGAGACATGGAAAATTTATTTATACAGTATATAGAGTGCAACAAAAGTGCTAAATGACCTTGGTGATATTGTAATAAGGCCTTACAGGAGGAAAAACTTAATACAAACAGTTTGTTAGTAAACAATGTATGTTAGTTCAATTAGAGTAGTTTCTTGCACAACTTCCCAAGAACTATCAGCTAACCAATAATTATTTTTATACAAGCAGAAATACAAGATATTATTGACCCAACCTTCCTGGTGCTAAGCCATATAATGGAAGTTTTTAGATGACAACACTAACATAGCTATAGCTACTTGTGGGCCAAGAAATTATTTTGCATGTGTTCAGCATAAGACAGGAAGAAGTTCACAACACAAATCATCTAACACATAAAACTAGTCAGCATTAATGACACTAAAGCGTGTCTGGGTGCGTTGTCCACGTGGCAAGTGAACAGGTCAGGCAAATTGGAACTAAAACTACGTAAATGGTATCACAAAACAACATAGTTTTCAAGCATTCATAAGAAATAATTGCATGAATTAATTGTTCACAGCGAAGTCGTATGCAGAAACAACTGTGTCGCGTTATCAACTGTACATCATGCAGCCATCCAAACCAAAGGATACCAAATTATATCAGGTGTAAGCACTTCAAAGGGTGCTACCATGCCCCCACCCTCCATACAGTCACTAAATTAAGGAGGAAATAAAACCGTTACCATCCGGCCAGATATATACAATAGGAAAATTGAGGAGTAACTCGTAATCTTTCTAATTAGTATAACTACACGGTGTTTCAATTTTACCAACACCTTAGGCAATGATTAATAATTCCCATACGACAACTTGCGGAACAAGAAATCATATTTGTAGGTTCCTCCTCTCAGGGAGAGTTAAAGCAGCGCGATGATGGCTTTGCAACCACCTGCTCCGATTAAGCGTTCCGACGCCTAGCAGTGCGCACGGTTTGAACAATAGAAGACAGTCGGCTTAAAACACCAACCATCCAATAAAATCAAAAGAACTCGACGGCGAATATGCTATATCATAATTTTCCCAATCAGCAAGTGTAACACGTATCTCAGGAATGCAATTGACAGAAGTAACCGCCAAAATGACGCAGTACATGTCACTCAACATTGCCAGAAAATAGAATGTGATGTTTCCCGCATCTATCCACTGCAGAACATGACAACATGAAAACATACATAGCATAGCAGCAAGCAAAACGAACAAAAGCATTCCACAGGGTTCAGAACTTCGCGGTAAAACCCTAATATACTCATCACCATGCGCACAAACTAATGGTTTCTCGGAGGAAAGATAATGTCTGACAAGTAATCTGATAACTCAACGCGTGGGCATGAGGGTATAGCCGACCTCCGGCCCCCAATTTTTTTGTTATGGTTTTTCGCTGAAACCCCACCACCAAAATACAGGAGCCGGGATGCAGCCGCGCCTTTGAAATTGCACGGGGGCAGGCCCAGACAGATCTTGGAGAAGGAAGATCCGGTGGGGTTAGATTGTTCCACATCAGATAGAACACCAGAACAGAGCCGACAGACAATAATTCAAGCATCAGCCAAATTAATTCAAGGGATAGGAGCGAGCTGGGGCTTCCTCACCAGCGAAAGGAGACTCGCCCGGATGGATCTCCGCTCCGCGCCAGCCAACGGATAGGGGATATGATGTGCGGCGGAGGATGCGGACGCCGCCGGCCGGCGAGGGAGGGCTGTGGCCGCCGCGCTGGTGGTTTCGGTGTGCCGGCGCTGGTGAAGGGAAGGGGATTTTTATTTTTATTTATTTTTGAGAGACTTGGGACAGACGAAAAGGTAACAGCCGCCGCCGGAGCGGGCGGGATCCAGTGCCTTGCCGTGGATGAGTCACGCTGTGCCTTTGCCCCAGTATATCTGCCGTCCAAATCAATCCAATGGCCAGCAGCGCTTCACAGCCATCCAGCCCTCACGCTGCAGTCGGAACAAGGCACGGATAGTCAGCCAAGGAGCACGGCAGTTCTCAGGCAGATCTTTGCCGGTACGCCGCCGCTGCGCGAGAGGGAGGTGAGCTACGGAAGCTCCGGCCGCGACGGAGTGTGGAGAAAACCGGCCGGGACGCCGCCCTCCGCCCCACCCAAGGATCCCTTCAACGACTCTCCGGACGCCCCCTTCCTTGCCCGACAACGATTGTATATCACGATTTCTTCGGTCGCGGACAACAGCAGCGTATCAGGGACATTCAGTTAATTGTAATGGCAACACATAACAACAAAATTCAGTTAACCATCAGGCATCAGCCCGGTGTTGCTATTTTTTCTACTTCCTCTGCAACAATTTGTAAGACGTTCGGCTAGCTGAATTTGTGGACTGCCGTCTTATAATATGATACGGAGGGAGTAGTTTGTGAGATGTGATGTGCAACTGAGTGATCCGTGTGTTGCTCAAGTGTTTGGGTGGGAGTATTGAAGTGTCAAGACCTACATAATATGGAGTGTTGTGGAGATGTCTGGACGGTGGTTTTACCCTCTCGTTTAGGGTTTTGTGCTCTGGCGGCGGCGACGCCGTTTTGAGATCGTATTCGTGTTTCTCCCGATTTCCTCCACCAAATCTTTCCGTGCGTTTACCGATCTGCAGAAGCTTTCAAGACCTCTCGCCCTAGCGCGCCCAAGTGCCCTCGCGACCTTTTGCGGCCGGGATCTAGGGTTCTGGGGCATGGCGGAAACTGAGAAGAGCGCGGAGACTGAGATGGAGAAGGATCCTGAGTTCGAAGATATGTTCAGCCATCTAGAGTTAAATGAGGATGAGCTCGATGAGGTTACCATCAGCGTGGAGGCGGCTAAGGAGTGCCATAAGGCTGGACGATGGATGGCGATCGGCCGTGTTCTGACCACTCGTAAATTCAGTGCGGAAGCTCTGTTTGAGAAGATGAAGGTTGTATGGAATTTGTCCCGTGATCCAAGCTTCCGAGAGGCCGGTGAAAACATCTTTATCTTCCAGATGAACTGCCTAGGTGATTGGAAGAAGGTTGTACATCAAGGACCGTGGACTTTTCGCGGCTGGGGTGTGTTGATTGAAGATTACGATGGCCTTAAAGATCCTGAATCGTTCCTATTTGATGGTATGTTTGTGTGGGCTCAAATCCATGGCATCCCTGAGTTATACCGTAAGACAGAGATTGTGGATGATCTCTCGCGAAAGATTGGCCAAGTTAGAGAAACGCAGCTGTCACCCAAATTGTTCTTCGAGGGGAACTATGTGCGTGTAAGGGTTCGGATCCTAGTTGCAAAAGCCCTGATGAGGTTCGTTACCCTGACACTCCCGGAAGGAAGGAAGCGACTAATGGTGAAGTACGAGAAAATCCCATACTTCTGCAAGCACTGTGGGCTCCTTGGCCACGATCATGAAGAATGTGGCGATGGTGTCTGGGAGGAAAAACAACTACAGTGGGGCACATGGCTGCTGGCAGTCCGTAGAGCCTCTCAACCTTTCCCTGCTCCTAGACGATTCACACCACGGATCCCTACTCGGGGTGGAAGAGGTGGTAGAGGACATGGTGATGCACCTCGCTCTCAGAAGAGGTCATCGGATGATGCAGAACTGGACAAGGACGATGATCTAAATGACACAGGATCAAGTCCGTTAAAAACTGCTAGTGGAGATTCTGAAGCTGATCCCGGTGCAAAGCTTGTAGACAAATCTGATTCTATTCCTGTGGCAATGAAGCTGGACTTCGGTGTGACCAATTCTGTTGCTGGCCCAGTTGGAGTGGGGGATGAAGGGAAGTCGGGAGCTGCTGTCCCCCCACCTCCTCCGACCTACGTTAAAGCTAAAGACAGATCAAAGCTCCAAAAGACGGACTCAACAAAGACATCTATGGCAACATCGGCGGCCTCCCCCGAGGAGGACCGCCGGGCCCAATGAGTATCTTAGTCTGGAACAGCCGGGGACTAGGGCAACCCGCGACTGTTCAGGAGTTGGTCAGGTTAATCCTGACCCATAAGCCCTGCCTAGTCTTTATTTGTGAGACTAGGCTGTCGGAGGAGCGTGTGCGAAATCTGCGTCATCGCCTAGGTATGAACAATTGTTTCCATGTAAAGGGAGATGGTAACGGTGGGGGTATTGCTCTCTACTCGGAAGAAGGAATTATTGTTGACCTGCTGTCGTATAGTGCAAGACATATTGATGTGCACATTAGTGGAGGCCCATTCCCACGTCTATGGAGAGGAACTTTCATTTACGGTGAGCCTCGTGCATGTGATCGTCATTTCATGTGGGATAAGCTAAGACGAATTAAACCTGCATCTTTGGAGCCATGGTTGATGATTGGAGATTTTAATGAAGCAATGTGGCAAGAAGAGCACGTCTCTAGAGCCAGGAGGTCTGAGCGCCTGATGCTTGACTTTCGCGAGATTTTATCACACTGTGACCTACACGACATTGGCTTCATCGGCAATCCATGGACATATGATAATAAACAGCGGGGAGATAGCAATGTGAGGGTGCGCTTGGATAGGGCAGTGGCCAGCCCGGCTTGGTCCTCTACATTCCCGGATCTTCGCCTTCGACATCTTACTTCGCCTAGATCTGATCACTGTCCGCTCTTGCTAGGTCCGGATGTGCAGTACCAAAGCAGCCCAAAAATCAGACGCTACGAAGTAATGTGGGAAAGAGATGAGTCCCTTGCCTCAGCTGTAGAGGAAGCCTGGTCAAGACGCATACCTACGGTGCATCTGGGTGACGTCCATTCATCCTTGCGTGCGGTAATGAGTAATTTATACTCATGGAAGGCAACCAATTTTGGTTCAGTGCCAAGAGATATTGAAAAGAAAAGGAAACTTCTAGAGGCCTTAACTATTCGACAGACCCTGAGATTGAGAAACAAAAAGCACAGCTTATGAGAGAGATGGACGAGTTGTTGTACAGGGAAGAAATAATGTGGCTGCAGCGCTCTCGTGTTGCCTGGTTGCGAGAGGGAGACCGAAACACTAAGTACTTCCACAGACAAGCCACAAGAAGAAGGAAAAAGAACCATATCAATAAACTGAAACGGCCTGATGGTTCATTTACATCGGATGCTCATGAGATGGAGGAACTGACTCGTGATTTTTTTCAGGGGTTGTATACCAGAGATGATGGTATTGATCCAGCTATCGTTACTGACACAATGCAACAAAAAGTTGGTGCTGATATGAATACAAAGCTGTGTGCTGATTTTTCGGAAAAAGAAATTAGTGACGCTCTGTTCGAAATTGGCCCTCTAAAGGCTCCTGGCCCAGATGGTTTCCCTGCTCGGTTTCTACAGCGAAACTGGGACTTATTACGTGATGATGTGGTACGTGCTGTTCAGCGGTTCTTTGCTATTGGTATAATGCCGGAGGAGGTCAATGATACATCTATTGTCCTAATTCCTAAGAAAAATGAGCCGGAAGAACTCAAAGATTTTCGGCCCATCAGCTTATGCAATGTCATTTTCAAAGTAGTGTCAAAATGCATGGTGAACAGACTACGTCCGCTGCTGGATAACATTATATCGCCTACGCAGAGTGCCTTTATACCAGGTAGGCTAATTACAGATAATGCTCTCATTGCTTTTGAGTGTATACACTCAATTCAAACTGGCTCGACTGCTCGTAAGAAGTTTTGTGCGTACAAGTTGGACATGGCCAAGGCCTATGACCGCGTGGACTGGAGTTTTTTGGAAGGGGTTTTAGCGAAATTGGGCTTTCATAGCAAATGGATTCGGTGGACTATGGCTTGTGTTACCACCGTCCAGTATTCGATTCGCTTTAACGGAAAGATGTTGGATCCCTTCATCCCAACACGTGGACTACGCCAAGGTGATCCCCTCTCGCCGTACTTATTTCTTTTTGTGGCTGATGGTTTGTCTTGTTTAATCAGGAAAGAAATCGAGAATGCCACTCTGCGTGATCTACGCATTAGTAGGAATGGTCCGGGAATTTCTCATCTTCTATTTGCAGACGACATCTTACTTTTCTTTGAAGCTTCAGCCGAACAAGCACTTGTGGTAAAATCTATACTGGACAGATATGAAAGGAGTACAGGCCAACTTGTGAGTCTGGGGAAGTGTTCAATGTTGTTTGGAGATCAATGCACCACCGATGCCCAAAAGGAGATACAGGAGATTCTTAAATACGAAACAACCTGTTTTGAGGAAAAATATTTAGGCCTTCCGGTGCCAGAAGGAAGGCTAAAAAAAGGTAAACTACAATCTCATAAGGAGCGGTTTCTTAAGCGTGCCTCAGATTGGATTGAGAAATACATGTCGGGAGGGGCAAAAGAAATTCTTATTAAGTCAGTGCTTCAATCTCTCCCAACTTATGCTATGGGTATTTTTAAGTTCCCGGTGGGTTTGCTTGAGGAGCTGTCGCAAGTCATTAGGAATTTTTGGTGGGGAGATGAACATGACCGGAGGCATATACACTGGATGTCTTGGGAGAAGATGACCAGACCGAAATCTCATGGAGGCATGGGCTTCCGTGACTTAAGAGTTTTCAACCAAGCTCGACTTGCTCGCCAAGCATGGCGACTAATCCATTTTCCGGACAGCCTCTGTGCACAAACTCTGAAAGCTAAGTATTATCCGTCGGGCAACTTGTTGGATACGGCATTCATCCAGAATACGTCTCAATCTTGGCAAGGTGTGATGCATGGCCTGGAGCTTCTTAAAGAAGGCGCTATTTGGAGAGTCGGCTGCGGTACGCAAATTAAGATTTACCGGGATAACTGGATCCCAAGATCTGGGGGTTTAAAGGTGTTACGGCCAAATACGAACAGCCGAAGGAGATGGGTCTCAGAGCTGATTAATCAAGACACAATGACCTGGGATGAGGAGATTGTCCGAACAAGTTGTAACCATTGGGACGCTGCAGCTGTTCTCTCTATCAAATTGCCGGCGAGAAGGTGCGATGATTTTGTTTCCTGGTTTCCTGAGAACAATGGTATATTTTCTGTCCGCTCTGCTTACAGACTCGGTATGCAAACAACTCTGGGAAAATTCAGTAATGGACAGTCTAGCTCTGAGCCTAGTGGTGACCGAAGCATCTGGGATTTGGTATGGAAAGCTCAAGTTCCACAGAAAATGAGAGTGTTTGCGTGGAAAGTAGCAACGTCATCCCTAGCGGTGTGCACTAATGTTCACCATCGGATAGCCTCGGTGTGCGCAACCTGCCCTATCTGTGGCATGGAGGAGGAGGACGCCCACCATGCGCTTGTCCGTTGTACCCTTGCTCGTGCACTTCGGAAGGAAGTTCGGAAAACCTGACAGTTACCGTCGGAGAAGGACTTCTATCACAATGACCGCGAGTGGCTATTTCATCTTCTCGCTAATACTACAAGGACTGGCCGAGCACAAATCATTTTTTTGCTTTGGAGGGTGTGGCACCACAGGAACAATGTTATACATGGAGATGGGAAGGCATCGATCGCGGCATCGGCTCCTTATTTGATTAACTACCTAAGCTCTTTCCATGCAGCGTGGTATGCAGGTAATGATCCGAAAGGAAAATCACCTGTCCAGATTGAAGAACAAGGCACTGACCACTGCGCGGTCAGATCCTGGGCAGCGCCTAACGAGGGTGAGCTGAAGATTAACGTAGACGCGGGATGGGATGCGATCTCTAAGGAAGCTGGAGTCGGGGCTTTGGTCCGAAATCATGTCGGTTTGGTTATTGTGGCTGAATGGAAACCGATCTTTGGGTGTATGAGCGCGGAGGAAGCTGAAATTCATGCTGGGCTTCTAGGTCTACGACTCTTCACCTATACAAGCCAAGAACCAACCTCGATCGAGTCTGATTGCCTTCGTTTCGTTAAAGCAACACAAGAGAGGAGTCTTGATAGATCTGCTAATTGGGCGCTCTATAGTGAGGTAAAGGATCTGCTGAATATGTATAGCCAGATTACAGTTCGTAAGATTGATCGCAGCATTAATAGGCCTGCTCATGCTCTTGCCCAATTAGGAAAATCAGGTTCTAGCGGTATTTCTTGGGGGTCACCACCGAGCTGCGTCTCGGCGTTGGTTGACCACGATTGTACGAACATTGTGTATTAATTGCTTAAAGGCGACAAGTTTCAGACGCACTCTTTCCCTAACCAGGGTACCGAAAGGGACTGGCAGGGTTTTAATGAGGCGGCTTGTCGACCTAATATATGTGGTGGAAATCTTTCAAAAAAAAAATATGGAGTGTTGTTTGCTTTATGTTTGCAAACAGAATTGAAGTGTTGTTTGCTAAGCTGAACTATATTTGGTCGTGTTGTTTTCAGTCTTGCTAAACTGAACCGAACGGCTGCTGTTTTGGTTAAGTGAACTGTATTCTGAACTGAACCGATGTTTAAGAGTTAGATTAAATCGTATGAATAAGATTATTTGCATCAAACTCTAACACATACTATTTTTTATATTTATATAGAAAAGTAAAATAAAAGAAATTAAACAACTAATCGAACAAACAATTGTGTAGCGGGGCAAACATTTTACTCTCTACGTTCTAAAACAAACTTGCTTTGAAAGGTACTCCCAAAAGGATACGTAGGTGAGGTATTATCCTTACTTAAGTTAATTATGGCGACTATACATTATGAACCTCTCTTAAGGTGACAGGTTGACACCATATGTAAATGATCCATCTTTTTGATTTACAAAAGTTTTTGACACAGTGAGGGTTTTCCCTACTGCCTACTGTCAAAAAAATAAATGTGGCGGCTAACTGACGATGAACTGTGGATCATGCTCCCCGTTGCCAAAAGAGGGTGACTAGTTGAATGCGAGATGTAAACTAATAGCTCATGTAATTATACACCGGACCTTATTTCACTGCTATTTGTACTATCACCAGTCTAGTTAAACATATCATTAATTTCTGTTTCGCATCATCCAAACACGTTCTCTGCACACGCGCGCTCGAGGCAGGTACTACTATCATTTTAGTGTTGCCGTAGAGACTGGCCATAACATACCAAGCTGCTATTTTGAGATAGTTTGCAAAGTTCTTTCGAAAATGGCCTGAACATATTTGGTCTGACCTTTCAGTGGCCGTGGACCGAAACAGGATGAGTAAAACTGCACAAAGCGTGTAGCAGCTAAAGCCATTCTTTTCTGGTTTGTGTTATCATGAGTTTGACTGTACGTAGGTACAAAGTTATACTCCACCCTCCGCGCAAAAAAGAAAAAAAATTATACTCCACCCGTTTCAAAATTGCAAGCTCCTAGGCTTGGATGCCAGATTTAGAGCGTTGTGCTCTCGTGTCTTATATCTTTGCGGCATTGGCGAGTAAATTATGGTTCATTTGACACTAAGTGATCAACTGTTCTCTCCTTGACGATGAAGGCAATCACAACATCGTTAATCCATACGGTCAGTCAGCACGTTATGGCATTGTAAAACAAAAGGAGGTGGTACTTGGGTCATGATCTGAAGTCTGAAGAACAATCCAACGGCCGGAACAACGGATCAAGTCTTTCAGCAAGCGGACACATGCAGCAGAGTAGAGGGGCAGACACACACACCTTTTCTGCTGCTCGTAAACAAAGAACTTCAAGACATTATCGCTATTCTTGGGTTGGATGAATTATCAGAGGAGGATCGCTTAACTGTAGCAAGAGCAAGAGTATACATCCAAACAAACAGACTCTTCCTTTGCCCCCAACATGAGGCATGTTGGTTTGTTTGATTCAAACGATTTGTGGAGGAATGAATCCTATAGGAAATTTTTCATTCTTGGTCATTTGATTTGTAGGATTGGATTTTATGGGAGGAATTTTTGTACTACTTAGCATAGGAAATCTAACATTCACTCCAAACTCATTTTACAATTTCTTTGGTGAAATGCATGCAAAATCCTATAAAACTGGGATGTGGATGACATTGAATTCTCAGAATTTTCCTATTCCTACATTCGTCCTATCCTCGAATCAAATCAAAGAGGTCCTGAATAATTAACTGAAACCTATCGCTTCCGATGACTGCATCCGTGGCTGACCGACAGGCCGAGACCATTTCCACACACAAAAATGACACAGGTAGTCGACGCAGTGTCGGCATTTGCAGCGGTCTCTTTACTTTATCCGGCTAAACCGAGAGCTGCACAACTGCTCTGGCTCCGGTCTTCAGTGAAGCTGGTGGAGTATTTGATAAGAATATACATACATATGACATGCATTACTATATCCTCCTCTACATACTTGGCAGCTTCGTCCAGAGCTAGCGTCAGGATCGGCTCAGGTCAGACGGGCGTCGTTGCCGCGGCCCGCGGCGAGACAGGGGGATGCCCTTTCACATCGGCAAATACGCTGCAGCGCAACTGTTTCGAGCGTAGATCTGCTCACCTGCATGTCTTGTCAGGTAGGCAGGCAGGCACACACGGATCATCTAATGCGAGGGCCGGCTGCCTTCTCGGAGTTGCCTTGCCGCCCCGCCGGCCGCCCGCCCGACGTTGTGTCATTGCCTCGAGCCCTGCGCTGCGGCTGCGCAGTGCGCATGCATGCAGCTCGTCGTCCATCTATCAGGTAGGCAGCAACCATCCAAACGTGTCCTGACGAAGGAGTTACTTCTTCCCGCCCAAGCGAGAAAATTACAAAAACATACTTGGGGCAGCAGTTACAGGTCAGTACCGGTTGTGTTAATTTTTTCAAAAAACTACCAACATTGGGCTAATTACCATAGACATGTGGTAATTAGCACAATGTTGATAGTTTTTTGAAAAAATTACCACAATTGGGACTGACCCGTAACTGTTGCCCCAATTGTGGTATGTTTTTGTAATTTTCTCCGCCCAAGCAGGATTTCAGGATTTGGTTCAAAGGATGTCCATTTTCTTGCGCTACAGTAGTGTACTACTTTGTTGCTAGTATTCAAGGAGTAGTTACTAATAACTTAGTATAGTACAGAATTAGGGACTCTTTAGATTGTACAAATTTCAAAAGATTTTCATAAGAATCCAATGCTTAGAATTTTTTCCTATGTATTGCTTTTAGTTTAACGCCTTAACGGAATGATGTTACCGAAATCCTATGGATTGGATTACTATTCCTCAATTTAATAGGAATTTAAACATCCACTCCAACATCTTTTTTAGACTCAAGTGTGTAGGATCGAGATATTTTTCTTTTGTTTTTCATGTGTTTCATCCAAACGACTGTAATTCTCTTATACGTTTTATAATCATCTGTTTTACACTGGCAAACCTGTGCAATTCCTATATTTTTCCTATTCCCATGTTTTCCAACCAAAGAATACAGTGTGTGAATGATGTTTAATACTATTAAAAATATTACAAAATTGCTAGGTACGGGTCGTCTATTTTATTCTGATCGACCGTATCAAAGATACAAACACCCACACAAAGGCGTCCCTGCTGTAAAGCACAACGATACATTTCAAATGAATGGGCCTTGTCCTCATGGGAAAAGGAGCAGTGTGTGACAATTTACTGTGGGCTTTCTTTTTTCATGATTCTCTATGTATATATATGGGCCGGATCCATATTCTTCAGTATCCCGAATAGACAATAGACTATGAGAAAATGTGGGAGGAACATGATGGCTTTGGTGATTTTGTGAAGCAAAGTTGGAATATGCCAGGAGCTAGAAATGTTGCGGAATTGCATGACAATATCCTGCGATTGAGAGGGGACATGACAATTTGGAGTGGAAACGTCTTCGACAATGTAGCAAGGGAGATCAAAGGCTGATGCGGAAGATAGAAGCGCTGATGCGGAAGATAGAAGCGTTGCGCAATGCTCCGGGTCGGATAGGACCCACATATGAGGAGATTAAAACCCAAGATCGCCTAGTCGAGCTATACCACGTGGAGGAGACTATGTGGTGAGCGATTAAGGGTCCAATGGTTGAAGGAAGGTGACAGAAACACCCGGTTCTTTCACCAGAAATCAATAAAACGGAAGAAGAAAAATAAAATCTCAAAATTTACTCATCCAAATGGTGTTGTTACAAAGGGTATGCGCGAGTTGCAAGAGATGACTAGATGCTTTTATGAGTTTTCGTACACATCTGAAGGATAAAGGGATACTGATGTCATCTTGGAGCGGTTCCTAGAAAGTCACCGATGCCATGAATAACAATGATCTACAAAACCATACTCTGAAGATGAAGTGAAACGCAGTGGCAGAGACAGGGGACCAGCAGGGGCCTGGTCCTTCTCAGTCCTAATTAACGGAGATCACCTTGATGAATGTTGACCGACTCGTGGAATCCGGTAGGGCGACCCGATCTCTGCATATCTTTTTTCTCTTTGCGGCTGAGGGTTTTTATTGTCTTATGAAGGCAAGAAGTGATGGAGGCAATCAACCTTGGGCTACGGGTGGCACCTACGACACCTAAAATAAGTCACCTTAAACATATTTGGTGGAGTTTATACATGAGATGTGGGAGGCTAATTGGGAGGCTCATGATCTCGCAAAACATGCTTTATGCCACGGAGTAGGAAGACATGTTTGGTTTATTCATCCTCCGGCCTTTGTAAATGAAACTATGATTATTCAGTAATAAAGTCGGTAGTTTATGCTAGAAAAAGAATAGGCATGTGTTCCTATCCACTAAAAAAAGGCATGTGTCCCTATAAAAACCTCGAATGGCTCTTGTCCAGGTCATCATTGTTTGCACAAAACACAAGTAAAATCGATCGACTGCAGAATGACAATGGTGCACCCTAGCCTTTGACTTAGGAAGCTAAACAAAGCATCCTTGATTGCGAAATCCAAAGTCCCAGCTAATTAAGGACTATATACCTTACTGATCCCCGTGCTTAAAAGTTAAAACTACATGTCTCGTCTATGATCCAAAGTCCCCAGCATCGGAATTCACCCGCCAGCCATGCAGTGAGCTCAACGTCTGATTTTCACATATTGGGATACTAGATTTGCCTCGATCGGAAACACCAGCAACTGAGTGAAATTTCACAAAAATAACCCTTTGGGCAAAGTTTAATAAAAAATAACCCATTTTCAAAATTATTTTGAAATCTAACCCTTTTTGGTAGCGCCCGGCGCTACCCTCTGTGTGGTAGCGCCACAGCCTCCGTCGCTACCCTCGTGCCAGCGTGGCAACGCGGGCCCCGTGTGGAAACGGCTAAGTCTGGGAGGGTAGCGCCATGCCCCTCGGCGCTACCCTTAAGAGGGTAGCTCCAAGCCCCATGGCGCTACCCTCCCAGACTTAGCCGTTTTCGACGTGCTCGGAGGGTAGCGCCATGCCCCTCGGCGCTACCCTTAAGAGGGTAGCTCCAAGCCCCATGTCGCTACCCTCCCAGACTTAGCCGTTTTCGACGTGCTCGGATGGTAGCGCCATGGGGCTTGGAGCTACCCTCTTAAGGGTAGCGCCGAGGGGCATGGCGCTACCCTCCGAAGGGTAGCGCCGAAGGGCTTGTTGCCACGCTGGCACGAGGGTAGCGACGGAGGCTGTGGCGTTACCACACAGAGGGTAGCGCCGCATCGTTGGGCGCTACCAAAAAGGGTTAGATTTCAAAATAGTTTTGAGAAGAGGTTATTTTTTGCTGAACTTTGTCCAAAGGGTTATTTTTGTGAAATTTCACAGCAACTGATCGCCAGAAGCACCGTATCATTCTGCAATCGATGCTCGCGTTGTCATTATCATGGCCATATATTTCTCCTCTCGAGCCTCACCCGAGTTCGGATTAGTGATGTACACCTACCACTTCGCCCTATACACGGTTTGACTTCGTTGTACTTCCGTACGGCCACCATTATCTGCCAGTGGTGGACCTAGAATTTTGTCACTGGGTATGCCGCATTTTTTTTGCTATTTTAATAAAATAAATTTGCTAACTTGAGTCATACTTTTAAATTTGCATTCTAATATGATATAAAAGCAATAGTAACCGAAAGATTAAGCACAAAAGTTGCATAAATTACCATACAAATAGTTGAAAACCCTTAATAATTAATAGTATAAAATATGCATAAAGGAAACTTACATTATACAAGACAATGAAAGTCTCGATTATATGTTTATCCACGTATAAGAAAATATCCCGCTGGATGTATGTAACTAGACAACCATCCAAGAGAGTATCAGTCATCTTATTATATTTTTACTAAATTCATTGCTGAAACACCCTTTCAACACTGGATGTCGCCACTGACAAAACCAATATCAAGGTGAGCATAACATTTATCCTTTCATATGTCAATAATCACATGCAGATGTACCCAAATTCATCAATTACCTGATTGGCAAAATAAAAACTTGTTAATTCAGGATTGTCGACGAGGCAGCAGAGGTAGAATTTCCTAAAATCAGCCACTTTGCTATGCGCGTAAAAAACTGTCAACACAACAAATTGCAAATCAATCGCCAATCAGCTACGCGGCTAGCTGGACAATCAAATATAGTATGTACTCCACTTAACAGTAGCTACTGACTTCAGCGGACCGCAGATTACCTGACGGCGTCACTGCGGCGGATCGTCGATTGCGGCCGCGTGACGAACTGGAGATCTGTACGCAAGTCGTCGTCATTGCGTTGCGCAAGCCGGCGCTAACCAGCGGCGATTTATTATACGCAGCTGCTGGGCGTCGTGCAGGTAGCAGATCGATCGAGAAAAGTTTCTCGCAAACGCCGGCGCTAACTGCTCCTAGTGACATAGCAGCCTCGTACGATAGGCGCAACTAATACTAGTACTACGTATACGGGTCGGCCTGCAGGGTATGCCACGGGCCACCCGGTATACCCTGTAGGTCCGCCACTGTTATCTGCAGTTGCGGAGCTGCACATGCTTTATGTGTGGTCAATCGACCATAAAAAAAATGGAATCCAGCTATGAATACACCATAACTGGCCACATTAATCCTTTTTTTTTGATATTAGTGTAGTTTATTTTAATCTTTGACATCCCTACATGCTACCGCTAGCTCCGCCACTGATTATCTGGGCTTGTGGTCGAAGAAGCCAGAAGGTGCTGTGTATGAGTATCTCTTGAGCCGCGTGCTGGGTCGATCGAGAGAGCGAGCTTCAAGCTCGGCCACCATCATCTAGGCTTGGATCGCCAGAAGCAGATCCTGCTCTATTCTGCTCCGTGGTGTGGACAGTGGAGTCGAGTCAAAATTTATCTTCCGTCGTGCTTTAATGAAACATCGTACTCCGCACTAAACAATCACCCTGTTATGTGGGAAAAGGCAGTGTGAATTGTTCAGTGAAATTGTGAAAAGACAATCTGATACTAGCACTGGCGACTAGAGATAGTTTTGCTGCTGTAGGGTTTTGAGCATGGTTATAAGTACGTGATGCATGCAACTAGTGGTATGTGAACTAAAATGCCTACACCATTGCAGCGGGGATATTACTTACGAAGACAAACTAGAAGATCGGAAAGAAAAGACAAACCCAAACCAGACACAACTGCAAACCTTTGTTTTTGTTCGGCTCGTTTAGAAAAGAAAATGAAGGTAGCCATCTGGTGAAAGTATGGGCTATGCGGCCAGACTTCCTTCACCAAACCATGCTAGGAAAACTTTAGCCTTTGGGCCTGGTGACGCCCACGTGAGCTCTTCTGGGTGTTCTGGGCCGCATTTAGCGTGTCCAAGATGGTGGCTTTGTGCTTCGTACGATTTTTTTTTAAAAAATTCACCACATATATTAGGTCACTAAGCCATCCTATCTCTCCCTATATGTTTTTGTTGGCAGCAGAGTGCCTTTCATGCCTGATAAAATCAAGAAGTCAGTCATCGATCTTAAGTGGTATTAAAGTGGCTACGTCGGCTCCGACGATAAGCCATCTACTCTTCGCGGATGACAACCTGTTGTTTTTCAAAGCCAATATAGAGAGTGCTAAGGAGGTGAATGAAGTGTTGAAACTTTATTCTGATGCTTCTGGTCAACAAGTAAATATGGACAAATCCTCTATCTATTTTGCGAAAGGATGCCAGGAGAATATGCGGATTCAGATCATGGAGGAATTGAATGTTCACAACGTCTCACTCAATGAGAAGTATTTGGGTATGCCATCGGACATTGGTAATTTAGTTAATGGGGCTTTCAAGTATTTGAGAGACCGACTGTGGAAAAGGGTCCAAGGATGGTTGGAGATGTTGTTATCGGCAGGAGGAAAAGAGATACTAATTAAATCTGTGACGCAAGCCCTTCCTCTTTTTTCTATGCCTTGTTTCAGGTTACCAGCGGGCCTTTGCGAGCACCTAAATAGATTGTTGCATAATTTTTGGTGGGGCAGCAAGGAAGGAAAGAGGCGGCCGTGCTGGGTTGCGTGGGATGATATGACAAAACCAAAGCACCTCAGAGGTTTGGGCTTCCGTGATTTTGAGCTTTTTAATCTTGCTCTTTTGGCTCGTCAGGCCAGGAGGATTGTGCAAGAACCAGAGTCGTTAAGTGCAAGGGTTCTCAAGGCGGTGTACTACCCTGAAGGGCAGTTTTTGACAGCGGAGATTGGTGACAATCCGTCTCGGATATGGAGGTCGATTATGGACGGTAGAGATGTCCTCAAGCAGGGGCTTATCCGGCGCATAGGGACAGGAGAGGACACGAACATCTGGAACAACAACAGCCTACCGAGAGACGGCATGCTGCGGCATGTGGCATGTCTAAAGGAGGATCCCCTGATGATGGTGAGTGAGTTATTTGATCCTTTCTCACTGACATGGGACATGCAGAAACTAAACGAGTGATTCACCCCAATGGACGTGGAGCTGATCAAGTCAAGTCAATCCCCTTAAGCCAAGATGATTTCTGGGTGTGGCACTACGATCGGCATACAAAATGCTAGTAACTACACGCGAGAAGAGAACATCATGGCTGGAGGGTGCAGCCGGACCATCTGATACACAAGCACATGAGAAGGATTGGACCAGGTTGTGGCAAGTAAAAGTACCTACGAAGGTGAGAGTTTTTCTATGGAGATTAGCCCGGATTTCTCTTCCGACGGGTGACGTACTACACCATAGGAGCATCGCTTAGAGGAGCGTATGTGCTATTTGTGGTGAAGAGGACTCTTAGCATCATTCGTTGCTAGATTGCCGAATGGCTAAGTGTGTGCGGGCACTCGCTCCGGCTGAGATCACAGAGACGCTAAGCATGCTGAGGGAACCACACGCTAAGGCATGGTTGTCGGCAGCGTTTAGCTTGTTATCACATGTAGATACAACAAGGATGGTGACTACAATGTGGGCAATATGGCATGCCCGAAGGAAAGCAATTCACGAAGATATCTTTCAGAGCCCTATGTCTACACATTGTTTTATTGAAAGGTTTTTGGCTGATCTTCAACTAGTAACCGTGCAGCCAGAAAAGAAGATCGCTACAGGATCAATACCTGTACCGAGATGGATACCTCCGCCGGAGGGCATGATGAAGATAAACGTTGACGCAGCAACGTCAAAAAACTCGCCGATCTCAGCCTTTGCAACTGTGGTACGAGATGGCGAGGGGCAGTTTATGGGTGCTTCTTCTTGTGTGATAGACGGAGTCACTGATCCGGTGACTCTGGAGGCACTAGCGTGTAGAGAGGGGTTGGCGATAGCTGCAGATCTTGTTTTGCAAAGATTTCGGGTGGCTTCCGATAGCAGCAACGCAATTCGTGGTCTACATGAAGACGGGATGGGAGCTTATGGTCAGATTGTTAAGGAGATCAAGTCCACTGCAGTAGGTTTCCGGGCGGTGGAGTTTGCTCATGAGAAGCGAAGCTCGAATGGTGACGCACATAACCTAGCTAGGCAGTCCGTTTATCTTTCTGTTGGTAGGCATGTGTGGTTTGTTTCTCCGCCAGATGGCGTTTGTGTAACTTATGCTTCTGTAAACTCAGAGCAGCAAGTTTCTACGCACTCTTTTCCTCACCAGGGTACCGAAAGGGACTGGGAGGTATTTAATGAGGCGGCTTGCTAGCGTTAATAAAGTGTTCTTTCCTCAAAAAAAAAAGTAAGCCACGTCATTAAAAACTTTCCAGTCCCTTTCGGTACCCTGGTAAGGAAAAGAGCGTGTCTGAAACTTACCGCCTCTCAAAGTTTAAAAATCATTACATCACGCATTACATCCGGGATAATGAAGCTAGGGGGATCGCAGTCCCAAAAAAACAGAAATATTTTAAACATAGCTATGACGAGCGAGCTTATGTGCCACTAAATTGGCCTCCCTACTACAATGTTGGACTTGGATAGAACCGATTCTCGAAGCACGCATGAAGCAGTCAACGAGTATGGTTGTATAGGGGCTCCAAATTTCCACTTTACCATTATACGCTTGTGCCAACTCCATAGAATCAGTTTCAATAATCACAGACACACAACCTAGTTGTTCGACCAACTTCATACCTCTTTGCAGCGCCATTGCTTCAACAATTGTAGAGTCCATAAGATTCTGACATAGGCTAAGCATCACCTACAAGGGCGTCTCCCATATGATTACAGAGCACTTCGTCTCCCGTACGTTGATTCTTCACTCTTCAGGATATTTAATATGGATTTGAGTATTTTTAAAAAATCATGCATTGCAAAAAAAATCCACTGAAGTGGAACAAGATTTTTATATGTAATATTTATATAATAAACTGTTCATTGGTTAGAAAAATGTTTCTATATATGATGCAAAATATTCCGAAAAAACCCAAAGTATATAAAAAAAATCCAAAGTATATGAGAGTGCAAAACATTTTACGTGATTTGCAAAAGAGGGGATGTATTTTCCAAAATAAAATATAACAGGAATTAAAGAAAATGATGCTTTGCAAAAAACAAGAGAGAAAAACCTAGGAAAACAAAAAATGGACAATGAAAGAACAATAATAAATAAAAATTCTCAAAGAAACTCGGACACACGACACATCAACTTGAAGTGGAAATATGTGGATCTTAAGTGAGGCTAGATTGGATGTATATGAGTGTTCCCTTTTTGACACGTGGCCTGTGCGGGGCAGATATATTGCCTTATTTATGCAGGAGGTCTTGTTTTGTCGGTTTCTCCCTTTCTCTCTAAATTTTCAGTTTGTCCTTGCTTCATTTTCATGTGTTTTTTAGTTCTTTTCTTCACCTTTTAGATTTTTGTGCCAACGTTTCCTATTGGAACTACACATAATACAAAAAGTATAGACACACACGAACACGACAGTACATCACTAAGACATGAGTATCACACACAAAAATGGAAAGTACATGCATACTACATCGCGGGAAGTACACATGCACTCGTAAACACAATTATTATTATTGCTCATGGAGTCTAGTTTATGGATGAAAGGACAATGATGTCGTCTAGAGGGGGGGTTGAATAGGCGGATTAAAACTTTTCCGATTTAGTCTTGATAATTGCGGAATAAAACTAGGTGTTTAAATTAGCAAGCCGACAAGCTAAATAAAGTAGGCTCACCTATGTGCACCAACAACTTATGCTAAGAAAGACAAACAACAAGGTGATAGCTATAGAATACTTCAAGCACGAAGACTATCACAATGTATATTGCATAAGTAAAAAGCTCGGTATAGAAATAACCGAGACACGCGGAGACGAGGATGTATTCCCGAGTTACTCCTTGTTAAGGGAGTACGTCTCGTTGGACAGGTGTGAACCGACACAACGGTTCAACAACCACAAAGGTTTCACCTTCTTCTCCGATGAACCGCACCACAAAGGCTTGGTTCACCTTCCACTATCGGGATTCCTTTGAGGCGGAATCCGGAGCCTTTCAACAACAATCCGGGGCACAACCCACAATAGTATTGGGGGCTCCCGAACGGCTTTCAACAACAACAATCCCGGGCACAACCTACAATGGGTTTGGGGGCTCCCGAACGGCTTCAAGTGACCACATAAGGGTCCAACCACCACAAAGGCGTATAGGGCCCAATGACCCAAGAGTAACAAGCTCACTAATTTTCAACTTCCACAAATCCTCGTGGAGAACATACCGATGCACCAAATGTAAAAGGCAAGAGCACAAGTGCTCAAATCCTTCACTCTCGAATTCCAACAAAGCAACAAATGCTTATGGGGGAATAAGAGAGGAAGAACAAAGAGGAGATGCACCAAGAACTCCAAGATCAAGATCTACTAGGTTCCCCTCACTTAGAGGAGAGATGGATTGGTGGAAATTTAGATCTAGATCTCCTCTCTCAAATCACTCAAAGATATGAAAGAATCATGGGAGGAATTGGGAGAGGGGCAAGCTTTCCAAGGTCAACAATGGAGGAGAGAGAGGAAAAATTGTGCTTGGAAGAGCTGGTCACTTTGGGGAAGAAGGGGGCCTTTTATAGGTCCCACGAAAAAGAGTCGTTGCATAAAATCTTCACACCGGAGTTTCCGGCCCACCCGGTATAGATCCCGGAATATACTGGGTCTGGTACTGGATCAACCCGAAAATCATTCCGGAACTTGTACTGGGTAGCTACTAGAATCACCCGGAAAAGGCCCGGAATTCATTCCGGACAAATCCAGTACCAGATCCGGTAAAAACCGGATTCTAAATCGGATGGGAAAAACCTGTTAGAAAAGCATCACGAAAACTGAAATAACTATTTCATCCGGACTCCGTTTTCGATGATTTTTGGCTCGTTGGATTCGCAACGAAGAGCACTATAAGATCATACAGAGAAACATCATAATATATCATGTGAGGATAAAACCAAATGAGGAAAGATTGAACTTTCCTATAACATGTAAACCGATAAGACCTCAAATATCAAAAACACAACAAGACATTCATATGAAATCCGTTTTTAATGAACTAGAGCTTACTATGGAGATGAACTAAGATCTAAATTCTCACATGGATAAGATCAACAAGTTTTCCAAATTAAACCGTTTTCGAAGCACTTGGGCTTGTCATGAGGATCACGACAACCACCAAAACCCAATCAAGGAGAAAAGCCAAATAAGAACCAAGAAAGATGAAATGCCAAGTATGCAAAGGTGTGAGCTCTCCACAAAGATGCGATCAAGTTACTCACTTGAGAGCCCCTCTTGATAATACGACATCTATCCTAAAATCCGGTCTCCTACTAACACCATGAGACCGGTAAGATAGAAAACCTATCAAGATCATACCTTTGCCTTGCGCATTCCACTTGAGCTTGATGATGAAGATCGTGACTCTCCAAGTTGGAACACCTTTATTGATTGTGCTTGCTAGCACATGCTTGATTAAGACTTCTCCAAATGCTCCCCCATACTCCGTTATGGGAGGGACTCGCTAAGCTTTGTCTTCATGTTTTCTGCAAGCTTCAATCAAAGGATATCTTCCGATATGCATCATATTGAACTTGCACTTCATCTCCTTCTCTTGATATGTATGATGGCTTGGGAGTAAACATGATTGTTCACTCAATCTTCTATTCCAAGCCATACTTGCAATAAGATCAACTCTACACATGACCATTCACCATATAAATCCTTGAATAGAGCATTGGTCATTAAGTCATCTTGAAGAGTCCAACACATGAACTCCTATAATTTCCCATGGACAAGATCTATAAAGAATATCTCAATGTAAACATTAGTCCATAAGGATTGTCATTAATTACCAAAACCACGCATGGGGGCAACCATTCACTTTCAATCTCCCCCATTTTGGTAATTGATGACAATCCCTTTTACGAGGGTTTATATAATGAATTTAAGCAACCATGCAACACAAAGAGCAATGATGCAAGAGAACAAACCCTCTAAATTTCTCCCCCATTGGCATCGATTGCCGAAATGGGAAAAAAACTAAAAATGCCAATATAGTGAGAGCTCTCCCATAAAGTGTGCATTTCTCATAATATGAGTGAAATCAAATGCACTCATCCAATGACGAATAGATGGAGGGAGATCAAACTATATAGAGGATCCAAAGATTGCAAAAGAATATCAAATGGAAAGATATTTCAACGAAAGAAGTAAGTAATCAAAAAGATCCAAAAAATGTTCTAAATATCAAGATGGAACTCCCTAAGGTACGTGCACAAATATGATTTATAGATCAATATAGTGTACACAACATGTAATCCTCACTCCCTCCTAGATAAATTCGAACACAAGCTCATGAAAGAGAATGTAAATGAAAAGGAGGCAAAACAACTTTCACCTAATAAGATCTTTTGCAACAAGAGCAAGGAGCGGTAAATCTATAATGGATGTGATATAAAAAGACATTATAGGAGACTAATACAAGGATGATAGCATCAACATAGTCTTTCAAGAAGAGTTGCACATAGTGCATATCATGTCTTTTCCATACCCACACACCAAAAGAGGTATAGCAAATAGCTCCACAAGCTTAGTAAAATGCACCAAGCATAACACATGGAAAATAAAGCTTGAGACTTTTAGAAACCACCAAGGAGTCAAAAACAATAAGAGGTGGTAACTAAAGATTTGGAATATCAATTAAAGATGTGTTATTCTCATGTGTGTAAGTTTCTAAGTAGACACGAATCACTAGGATATGGGTCTACCAAGAAACATGTACACACAAGATAGATACAAAGGTAAAGAACATGATATCCAAGAGGAAGTTATAAATATTCCAATAAGATCTTTGCTTAAAAGCATAGCACAAAGCCCAATTATATCTTAACGGAATATAAGTGAACTTCCAACACATACTCATAATAGCATCAAAAATTATCCGCAAGGGATAAAGGTTAACAAACGGATGCTCCGAGTAAGATAACAAGTATCACAAAACGCAAATGATTTTGAAAATTCATCAATGTTGCACATGAGATACTTTAAGTAGAAAGTGCTAGATTGACATAATTGGGACCAATGAATCATAGAAATGAATATATATAGTCCCCTTATATGTAATCATCCCGGCTTACTCACATTTGCAATAAAGACTTTTGTTAGAACAAAAAAAATTGCACAAAAGGAGATTCATGTCAAGATACAACCTACACAACGTTGAAAGCTAGAAATGTATGCATGAGGTAGATACTTGTTACCGAGATAGCATTGGTGATGTAGAAGATAAACGTTATCGATCATCCAAACATGGCTCCAATGAACACATTGTGACACCATCTTCTTTGAAAATTAGACAAGCTTCCAATGCTTTTCCAATGTACCTAAAACACATTCAAGTACAACATGGTACCCAAACTTATTGGGTCCAAAGTAGTTAGGGCAACTACAGTACATAGGATAATGTCCACATAACTATGTGCATATTTATGTGAAACTGAATTTCATGCACATCTTATCCATATAGGATTTGATGGAGTTTATCCTATATATTGGATCAACGAAAGTAAGCACGCCAAACGATATACATATAGTAAATATGCATGCATAAGACTTTCAAGAATCAAATGAGATATACTTTGGAAAAAACACCAATTAAATCAAGAAAGCACACACAAGTGTGACAAGAGAACAAATTGCCCAAATTATATCAAAAACCAATATCAACACATGATAGAAGATACACTTCGAAAAGATACCAAATGAAAGCAAGATACCAAATGATGAAAATATCATCAAGAAATAAACCAAACCCTCCACACTTTTCATGGTGGCACAAAGTACCAAGACGGAAAATGCTTGTCTTCCAAAGAGACACGTCATCGGGAGCAAATAACAAATCAAGACAACTAATGTTCAAAAGCATATAGGATTGCTCCCCCAAGATGTGTGCATTATTTATGATCTTGCATTGGAATACAAAATGCACACAAATGAGATCATCACTCTCCATATATATATTCAAACAGTAGTCATATTCAAGAAGTGGCAAGAAATTTCAATACTAATTTAAATAACGATGCTCCACTCAAAGTAGGATAGCTTACCAAAGAATAGTGCATTATCAAAAAGTATGACTTTTGAGTGTCAATGCACAAGAATTGGATCATTGCTTTTCCCAAGTCAAGAAAGCACAAAACAAATTTCAAGTATAGCAAAACATGATCCAAAAGATACAAGGAACACAAATAAGAGTTAGATCAAACCAATAATTGGTGATCAAATAAGGCAATACAAAGCAAGAGCCAAAATGAATACGATCAATATATTTACCCCAAATATGATTATCACTTGTCAAGACAAGTAATGCATGGAGATATTTCTCGTGGTGGATTGTAAGGATATATTCAAGATCATATTCACAAAACAAAAGCTTGAGGCAAAGGATAGGAATTTAAAAGCCATGCTTAGATAGATAGAAATTCTTGATAGCTTCTCAAATCATGCGATAATGCAAAGTAACTCCAAGTAGTAGCTTGAGTCACTTGGCTTCCCAAAAATATATATGAGAACATATTTAGGGAAAGCCATACCAAGAACATCCTCCACAAACAAGATCCAAAAGATTGAGAGACAAAAAGCATTTAAGTAAATGGGAACTTGTTTGAGCAACATGCCACATAGGAACAAGATAATTAGCAATATCAATTCTAGGTGGCAAAACCGGACATGTTCACATTTTCTAGGCTTGTAATATGCACATAGCTTATTACTCCCCCATAATGTGATAATCCATTTATTTTAAAACAAGAGGCAAACAAAATCAACTAAAGAAATTAATGGACATTATAGAATTTGAATTTCTCATGAGCAAGACATACCACACAAAGAATAGATAATATTGATATATCGACGCTAAGTGGTATTTCCCATGTACACAGTTTTTTGAATTGTGAAGTGCACGAAGCATATCACTTCTCCCAAAATGGAATAGTCCATCAATCTCTCAAAGAGAGAGTCAACAAGATAAGATAGCAAATAAAAGCAATAGGGCTCAAACCAAGTAGATGGTGTGCAAACCAAAATACACATACTTGATTTCTCAAGATAAGTAAGTAGAAAGCACAACACATACAAACACTAGCAAGGTACAAAACCTAACACATGCAAGGGTGCAAGCAACTTTCAATGTATATATATGATTTAAATAAAAGTTACTGCAAGGAGGAACATTGGATATGAGATAGAGCAATATAATCCATACTTGACTTGAGAGAATATAATTGATGAAGATCCCTTAATTCTTAATAGTGTAGCTAAGTCTCCAATGCCCTCCAACAACACCTATTGATCAAGTTTTGGCTTGTTGGTCCCCAACCAAGTTGGGCCCTAAAAGGTTAGTCACAATAGGCTTGGCAACCCAAATGGTTCTTTTTTTGAAACCACTTTGAGTACCAACATATTTGGCAAACACATTGCCAACCTTATCCTTTTGAAGAGAATAAACATCATCAACTATAATGGGGTTGGATAAGGTACCATTTGTGCATGAAGAAGCAAGGTGACCCTTCTCACGGCATATGTAGCAACATCTACTTCCTCCTCTCTTCTTAGTTGGATCTTGACTTGAGGAGGGGTAGCTTGATTATTCTTGGGAAGAGACGGTTCTTCAACTTGAAGAGCTTGAGTTTGAACTCGAGGCTTCTTCCCTTGTTGCTTCTCACTAAGAGCCTTCTTCTTCAAAGGGCAAGATCTAACATGGTGCCCTTCAACTTTGCACTTGAAGCACACAATCTTGGCTGAATCTTTGACTTGTTCTTGGCCCTTTTTCTTCTTGATGATCTTGGACTTGTTCTTGTTATTGGAGATGAATCCAAGTCCACTCTTGTCATTGGGGCGTCTTTGAACACTCAACATATTGTCAATTGTGGACTTCCCAACATGACGCTTTTCCATGTCTTTCTTCAAAGAAGTGACTTGGGCCTTGAGCTCTTTTAATTCCTCTTCATGGTTAGTATCAACACAAATGCTAGAGGAAGTAGAAAATTTATTGTTAGAGCAACAAGGTATGGAAAGTAATTCATCACAAGATGTAGCTACATTGTGAGTTGATGAATCACAAGGACTAGCACAAGACAATATAGCATTAAGAGAAGTAGTTATGCCATTGTCCACATGAGGCTCACAAGATATTACCTTTGACATAATAGCCTCATGAGCTAACTTTAGCTTAGCATGGGATGCTAGAAGATCGTCATTAGAGCTAGAGAGCTTTACATTGTCGGCCTAGTGGGAACTGGGGTATGGAGAGCCCATTCCCCCCAGGCCTCGCACGCGGGCCAGTCGGACGAAACGACTAAGGACCAGGCATCACTACGGATGGCAATGGGTACCCGATACCCGCAAACCCGACGGGTACCCGGCTTAAACGGGGAGGGTATGGTATCAAAAAATACCCATGGGTATGGTTAACAGGTAATTTCAATACCCATCGGGTATAGCGGGTAAGGGTATGGGGATGCCATACCCATATCCATTTACCCGCATACCCGACTGACCCCACATGTCAGTGACCCCACAGTGTAAAAGGAAACCCTAACTCGTATTACTCATCCACCCGAGCCACTCCCGTAGAGACCCAGCGGCTCGTTCTTTCCTCCTCCCAGCGACCCAGCGCCGCCTCCCTCCCCGCGCGATGCGCGCATCCTCCGCTCCGCACCGGCGCCGCAGTGCCGCACCCTCCCCACGCCGCACTCTCCTCTCTGTCGCACCCTCCCCGTTGCCGCCGCCTCCTCTCTGCTGATCCACATGGAGCCGGTCGATCTGGAGGGGAGCCATGGCGACTCCGGCCATGGTCCGGTCGAGCAGCAGCGCGAGGGCGAAGATGAGCTCACACCTTCGCCGTCTCCGCCGCCGGAAGCGGCGCACAACTCGCTTTCTTGATGGGCATGCCGACGAGCTCGAACAAAGGCGGCGCGCAGGGGGGATTACCGCCGGTTTCTGGCCGGAAGCGTTGCCGTTCCTCGACGCATGTGGATTCTTCCTCCGGTGGCAGAGGGAAGAAGGCCAAATCTCCAAGTCCAATGTAAGTGAGCTCGAATTGGTCCTGTTTTTATATGATTCAGTAGGGTTTTTAGATGATTACATGCATAGTGTAGTAGATGATTAGATGCAGTACTTGTTAAATTGTTGTCTGCTAGTCTATATTTACTGAATTGTTGTTGAATTGCTGCTGAATTATGCTGAATTGCTGTCAACTTTTTACTTGCCGCTAAATTTGTCGGGTCCCCGGCGGGTGTTGGGTATGGGGAAACTTTATACCCGATGACGGGTATGGGTACGGGTAGCAGGGAGCGGGTAGGGGTGCGGGTATGGGTGTGCCATACCCGCACCCGAACCCGGCGGGTGCCATCCGGAGGCATCACCGCCTGGCGGGACCCTCGAGAGGCAATTCCCCTCGAGGGCCTGAAGGAGACCTCTCGCCTCAGGGGACCCTCCCGAGGCGCCAGCTCGCCTCGAGGGAGCCCCGCAGGAATCTCCCCTCAGGCCTCCCCGCGCCTGAGGGGAAACGTCGCGGCCAAGGAAGCACAACAAGATGCACGTGGCCTCTGCCATGCACATGCAGTGTCGCACGCACCCCCGTCGCTGTCCTTGAAGATAAAGTGGTCAACAAAGCAGCTCTGCCTGCTGCGCAGCTGCCAGGACATTCTACTCTGACGATAAAGCGGGTGGACAGCACAACCCTCCAAAGGAGGACGTCATCGTGGGCTCCACCTCAGAGACTGCCCTCCCTGCGGGCAGTACATCGCGGTCGGCCGCCGGTCGGCCACCGCGCCCACCTTTACTAGCAATGGACCGAGTCCATGGACGAATGGAGCACGGTGGACTCCTACACCACCCTGCCACTGGCATGTGGGAACCACCTGGAAGGCCAAGCCGAAGGAGAAGGCCAGAGGCGCCTATAAAAGGGGCAAGACGTCCATCGTAGCGCTGGTCGGCTCTTGGCACACTGCAACCCTTGTAAACCCTAGCTACACTTGTTAGGAAATCCTCTGCCCTGAGGAGGAAGAGGACGATCGCTTCCCTCCCCAGGCAAGAACCGCCTCAAGGGGGCTTTTGGCAAGCTCCATTGTTCTGTAACCTACACCATCTAATACAGACAAGCAGGAGTAGCGGTTTTACCTCCCCACGAGGGCCGTGAACCTGGGTAAAGGCTGGTGTCTCCCTTTGTGTGTGTGTGTCTTCTTCGGGTCCGGCGAGCAACGTCGCGGAGCCACTCGAGGGTCTAGACCTCCGTGTTCAATCCCCTTCACGAACTACGCTTCAGGAAGTGACTACCCCCGGTTCTTGGGAGTCATAACCCGACATTTGGCGCACCAGGTAGGGGCTTGAGGCGCGTCTACAACCTTCGAGTTCGTCTCCGCGCCATGGTGAACACCCACACCACCCGCGTCGCCCGCGCAAACCGACGTACGCCCGCAGGAGCACGCGCTCCGCCAGGCGCCGCGACCACCCGCGCACGGCGGGGCCGACCCCGCCACGAAGAGCATGTCCCTTCTGGCCCTCACACCGAGGCGCCGGAGCGCGACGCCGAGCACCAGGAGGACGCGCAGTCGTCCCACCCGACGCAGCACCCGAGCGGCTCGGGCCCGGGAAGGACGGACCCAACGCCCCACACCGCGCTGCTCATGGCGCAGGAGCAGCTACGCTACCAGCCCACCGCTGAGGCCCACGAGCAGTGGCTCCAACGCCTCAACCACCTCGTAGGCATCGCCACGACGCGTCCTGCTCCGTCGCAGTCCAACCTGCGCCCCTCTCTCGCGGGAACGGTCGCGACAAACGCGCCTCCGCCACCTCCGAGGCCTGCACCGGCTGCGGCTCAGAAGGCTACTTCGCACGCGTCCTCGCCGCACAATTGCTTGATCGTGCAGCGCACTGCGGCCGACGCCCGCGTGGGAATGGAGCTCCAGCGAGACCGCCAGAACAGGCTCGTGGAGGAGATTGGCCAGGCGGGCTAGCAGAACCGCGGCGCGCTTCAGCACGGGGTCGCCACGTATGCCTCAGGCTGCATGGCGTTCACCCGTTCTCTGCGCCGCGTGGTCTGGCCCCCAAAGTTCCGTCCTGCTCTCCTCAAGGGCTACGACGGCTCCAGCAACCCCATTGAGTTCCTGCAGCTCTACACCACCTCCATCCAAGCTGCGGGAGGAGATGACAAGGTCATGGCTAACTGGTTCTCCCACACGCTTCGCGACTCTGCGCTGTCATGGCTCCTGAATCTCCCTGAGGACTCTGTGAACTCCTGGGAGGAGCTCTGGAAGCAGTTCGTCTCCAACTTTAAGGGGACGTACGAGCGCGCCCTCACCCACAACGACTTGCGCGCTGTGGTGCAGAGGAAGGATGAGACGCTTCGCAAGTACATCCAGCGCTTCAGCCAAGTGCGCAACAAGATCCTGAACATCCCTGACACTCAAGTCATCGCCGCCTTCCGCGAGGGCGTCACGAACAGCAGGATGCTCGAGAAGCTGGGGATCCACGATAAGCTCACCTCTGTGGTCAAGCTGTTCGACTTGGCGGACAAGTGCGCCAAGGCTGAAGAGGGACTCCTCTTCGTGAAGATGTCCTCGAGAAGGGACGATCACGCTGAGGGGTCCAGGAGCCAGAAGAAGAAAGAGGCCAAGGAGGATCCCAAGCGCAAGGCTACCGCAGTTCTCGCGGCAGAGCCTGACGCAAAGGGCACCCGCAGGGACTCCCCTGAGCCTGGAGAAAGAAGGGATGATCACCGCCCGTTCTGCATCTACCACAACAGGCGCGGCCACTCCACGGAGTCTTGCTTCTACCTCAAAAGGTTGAGCAAGGAGCGCGAGCAAGTAGAAGGCAGTGGTAGCCGTGGCCGAGGCCGTGGCTATCGCGGGAGCGGACGCAAGGGCGGCTACCAGAAACCGTCTGGAAATCAGGCCAATGCCGCGGCAAAGAATGACAACCTCCCTGACGAGGAAGACGGCGGCTACCAAGCCCCAAGAGCCGCCATTGCTTGCATCCTCGGGGGGGGGGGGGGGGGGGGGGGGGCGCAGGCGCCAAAGTCGAACAACCAGTTCAAGCAGTTCGCCCGCGAGCTCAACGCCGCCCTCCCAAGCACGGAAACCTCCAGGCCCCTCAAGTGGTCGCAGTACACCATCGCCTTCGACGCTCAGGACCACCGTCCACCAAGACTGTTGGAACCCTCCCGATGGTCTGCACACCCACCATCGACAATGTGGCTATCTCCAAGACGCTCATCGATGGCGGAGCAGGCCTGAACATTATCTCCATAGATACGTTCGAAGCGCTTCAAGTGCCCTACAAGCGGCTCATGCCCTCGAGGCCCTTCACGGGGGTCACCAGCGGTTCGATCGAGCCTCTAGGCCAGGTCAGGCTTGCCGTCACCTTCGGGGGCGAGGAAAATTACCGCACCGAGCACATCGACTTCGATGTGGCGCACATCGGCCTGCCGTACAACGCCATCCTCGGCTACCCCGCGCTTGCGAAGTTCATGGCTGTCACGCACCATGCGTACAACATGGTCAAGATCCCCGGCAGCACCGGCACGATCACCATACGTGGTAATGTCCTGGACGCTACGTGCGCCGTTGAGACGGCCTACAAGACCGCCGCCATGGCCTTCCCCGCAGAAGAGGACCAAGAGCCTCTCGAGAGGCCCAAGAAGAAAAAGCAGTTGTTCTCCCAGGAGGCAACTGCTACCAAGAAGATCTCTCTGAGCTCATGTAGCTCGGGGGCTAGCGTCACCATTGGCGCCGCGCTGCCTCCCAAATAGGAAAGCGCGCTCGTCGCCTTCCTCCAGGCAAACTCTGACATGTTCGCATGGACACCGTCAGATATGTCTTGTGTACCGAGGGAGGTGATCGAGCACCACTTGGCCGTGTGCCTAAACGCGCGCCCAGTCAAGCAAAAAGCAAGAAAGCAAGCCCCCGAGAAGCAAGCATTCATCGTCAAGGAGGTCGAGAAGCTCAAAGCGGCAAAAGTCGTTTGCGAAGTCGCGCATCCCACTTGGATCTCCAACGGCGTGGTAGTCCCAAAGCCCGCCGGAGGAGGCCATCTCTGCATCGATTATACTGATGTAAACAAGGCCTGCCCCAAAGACCCTTATCCCATGCCCAGAATTGACCAGATTGTGGACTCCACGGCAGGCTGTGACCTCCTCTGTTTCCTTGATGCCTTCTCTGGTTATCACCAGATAAAAATGGCTAAGGAGGACGAGGAGAAGATGGCTTTCCTCACCCCATGCGGTGTGTATTGCTACGTCTGCATGCCATTTGGCCTAAAAAATGCCGGAGCCACTTTCCAGAGGTTGATGAGGATAGCCCTTGGCGGGCAAATGGGGCGAAACGCCGAAGCATATGTTGATGACATCGTCGTAAAGTCCCGAGAAGGAAATACACTCCTCGAAGACCTTGAAGAAACCTCCGCCAGCCTGCGCAAGGTGAACATCAAGCTCAACCCCGCCAAGTGCGTCTTTGGAGTCCCTTCAGGCAAATTGCTTGGGTTCCTCGTGTCTCATCGGGGTATAGAGGCAAACCCAGACATAATCAAGGCCATAGAAGACATGCAACCTCAACGCAGGCTCAAGGACATGCAACGCCTGGCAGGCTGCATGGCCAGCTTGGGCCGATTCATCTCCAAGTTCGGTGAAAGAGCCTTGTCGTTCTTCAAGATCATGAAAAGAACGGGCACTTTCAAGTGGACCCCCGAAGATGAAAAAGCATTTGAGGACTTGAAGAAGTATCTGGCCAACCCACCAGTAATGGTCGCCCCAAGGCCTGGCGAGCACATGAAGCTGTACTTATCAGCTACTCCACAAACAGTCGGTGATGTCCTTGTAGTGGAAAGAGAAGAGCTAGTACTCCACAAGAAGAGTGCAACCACTCCAAAGAAAAAGCCTCCTGATAAGGAGCTCGAAGAAGAGGCAACCCTCACAAACCCAACGCCAGGCCCAAAGCCCCTTGAGGCCAACCCCCTCGAGGCACAGGGCAAGCCCCCTGAGGCAAACCTCCTCGACGGCCAAGCTGTGCCACCTCAGGCGAAAGACGCCAAGGCAACAGGAACTACCCTCGTCGAGCATCCAGTTTACTTCGTCAGCACAGTGTTGCGTGATGCTCACGAGCGGTATACGATGCAGCAGAAGCTTCTCCTCGCGCTCCTCGTCGCCTCAAGAAAGCTGCGACACTACTACCAGGGGCACCCCAGCACAGTTGTCACCTCATTCCCCCTGGAGCAAATCCTGCGCAATCCAAACGCAACAGATCGTGTCGCGGGATGGAACATCGAGCTACAGCCATTCAATTTGCGCTTCGATACCACAAGGGTAATCAAAGGAAGAGCGCTGGCTGACTTCGTCGCCGAATGGACTGACCCAACCCCTGAAGATCCCTTGGGAGAAGAGCACTGTAGTGTACCTGCACCTAAAATATGGCAGATACCTGTGTATAGTGCAAATCCCTGGATCGATTTGTTTGCACACACATTTACGATGTAATATCACAACAAAGTATCAATTTATTACAACGCTGATCCAGACTAGGAAAATATTCATTACAAATTTGCATAGCATACAGCTAGCAGTACACAGAGTAAACAACGGAAAATTTATTCTTCATGGAGTCCCCAATCATCATCATGTGCCACAGGCGAGCATGTTGGTTGAAGACTCGAAACCCTTAGTAAAACTTTCACTCATCATCAGGACAGTCTGCAATAAGATATATATTGCAACAACGTGGGTCAGAACCATTAAAATGGAACTGGCAAGTGACACTATGGTGGACACTTAGAGGAATAACTCTATGACCTATATGCTTATTTGGTTGGTGGAGCTCAAGGCTATTTTGCAGAAAGCAAGTTTTTCCCTAACCTTTTTGAAAACACTTTTCTTCTATTCGAGACATCCGTGGCATGAAATCCACTGTCTCATTCTACCCTTGTTCACCCATCAAGTTATTAATTATAAGTTGGAATGGTGGAATCCTCCGTTGACATCCTCGTTCAGCTGCTCAATTGTCCGTTTCCGGGGACACGGCTAAGTACTTAGATTTTAACTCTGCAGAGGTTGTGCACGTTCACCATTGTACCCATTCAACCCAAATTACCCTTTACACACCATTTGTGATAAGGAAAGGAAAGAATGAGACGAGATCTTTCAGGAGCATTTTCCCTCCCACTCTGGCCTGACGCGCTCCACCTACAAATCCTCTACCACCACCTGTCAGGCCGGGGAGTGTCCATGCAGCTTAGTTGATCAAGCCAGAGCCCATATTGGCAATGGCTGCACGAGAAGCAATCTTCACTCGGAGTTCTTCAGATTCCTTTGCTCCTGGGTGGCCTTCCACAAGTGAATATTCCACAGGTAAAACCCCTAGGAACAACACTCAACTCATACAGCCAAGCAACCAATTTCCACCCAGGTGTTTGATTAAAACTTAGTAGACTTTATCTTTTTCATCAAAATAGTTTTTGCATAGCATCACTATTCTACTAAGTAATTTCATAGGAACCTAGACATAGGAATAAAGAGGTCTATCATGGCTTGCATAGCAATGCTATCCTACACATGCTTATAGAAAATACTCTACTCATGCATAGAAATAATAGGACTTTTATGGGGGTGTGCCACTTGCCTTTGAATGTTGTCGTTGTTCACAAACTCTTTTCAACAATGAACGTTTGCTCTCCGTTTAATCTAAACAATAATAGCAAACAACAATACAACAATCAACAAACAACAATCATCAAACATACATGCTCATATCAAATGAACAAACAAGTTTTGTAAAACTTCTAAGGAAAACATGTCATGACATGAACATCTTTTAAGTTAATGCAAGCAAAATGTATGTAAAAATGACTAAGGACTAATGTCAATAGTTGAATAAAATATTTTGTTTTATATCATCTTGAATAAGCCCTCTAATGGCTTTGTCTTGATGTGTAGAAATATTTAGAGAAGATACTAAGTCATTTCTTCAAGATGATAATATCACGATCAAAATTTGTTTAAGTCAAATGTGAAAGACAAGATTCGAAAAGAGGGAAAAGATAGAAAGAAAGATGTAGTTGTCCTCCAGGCTTCATCTCCAGACTTGTAACTTTCTTCTGGATGATGTCTTGATTGAACTCTTGGTAGTCGTGATGAATCTTCAGACTTGATGATTCTTGTATCACCTAGGCTGGTCTTGGATTTAACTTAGTCTTCATGAAGTCTCAGAGAAGAAAGGAGAAAAGAAAGAGAGAGGAAGCAAGACTTAGACAATATTGCTGGTTGGTCTTCATGAACTTCTTCTTAATTTTCTTCTAAGTGCTTCTGCTCCTTGAAGGTACTTCTGAAGTCTTGTTTTGGCTAAGTCCTTCATTGGCCTTCTAGCTCCATGTTGAAAATCCTAAGGGTCCAGTGCATAGTACTTTTACCAAAATACTAAGTTTGAAAATAATCCTAACTTAGAGAAAATGGGGGAGGAGTTTTCTTATGGGAAATATAACTACAAAATACAATATGATATGCATGAAATGCAATTTTAAATCACAAGAAACATAATACTAATTTTTTTGTGATATTTATAAAGTATGCAAAAAGTTATAATTGCAATTTAATTAGTTTCTAATTTTGCAAAATATAACAAAAGGGTTAAATATAATTATTAGAGTTTATGTGATTAAATTTTTATAACAAAGTTTTGTAATTAGTATTAATAGACATAGGGGATTTAAATACATTTTATAGCAATTGGATTTATTCAAGAATAATGTTTATATTAAAAGTTATGTTGAAAATATTCAAACTATTCAATTTAAATATATAACTATGAATTCATTCAAATATTACTCAAAAATATTTTATAACAGAGACATCACACTACAAATATTCTAAAGTTTCCAAAACAATTTTATTTGCAATTTTTGGAATTATAGATTTAAAGTTATGACAAATATACTCAAATCTTTCATTTGAAATTTGAATAATTTAAACTTAGTCAAATATGAATTTTGGCAGATCTACAATATTCTACATGTCAAGGGCTTTCCAAATATATAAAAATATTTGAATTTGGATGTGTGAGTAAAAAGTTATAACAATTCTAAGTGACAGGGGTGTTTCTACAAAATTGCCATTTAATTAAATCGAGAGAAATCATTTTACACGTCAGCGCTGATTGGGCGCTGACTGTGCGCTGACGTGGCACGACGTGGCGCTGACTGGATTAAGTCAATGGATCTGGGCCGTCAGATCTGGATCTGGCGGTCCAGATCTAATCTTACCGATTCGGTTACGAGTTCTAATCTCGGCCGTAGAAAAAGGATCGGACGGCTTACAGACCTTTGACCAAATCGGGGCGGCGCTTCTCGCCGGAGACGGAGGATGACGGCGGCGCGGGCTCGGGCACGGACGGCGCAGACGTTGGGGTGGCTCCCCGGATGAACGGAGGCGACGACGACGATCGAGGCGCGGCGGCGGAGACGATGGAGGTGGTGGCCATGAGCAGTTCGTCCTGGAGCGGATAGAACGCACGGGTGGAGGCGGGGGTACTCCGACGAGCTTCGGTCTAGCACGGTGTGCTCGAACCGCTGCGTACAAAATCGAAGGAGAGGATTAGGAGTTGCGCTCGGGCACGAGGAAGAGGATGGGGAGGTTCTCGGGCTCGGGCGGGGGGCTTACCACTCCGGGAATCGAAGAACACGGTGGCGGGGACGGTGGACTCCGGCGAGCTATTCTCGCAGCCTGGCGGCGTTATAGAGAGGGAAAACAGAGGGGAAAGGTGGAGGAGGGTCGGGGCTACAAATAGGGCAGGAGAGGGAGAGGTTTAAAGGCCTTAATCGCACGAATCAATGCGAGCAATCGCCGGCGGTTTTCGGTCGAGGCGTGGTCTGTGGGAGGAAGACGATGCTGACGTCAGCATGACGTCAGCGATTTTTCTTTTTCTTTTTCTGATTTTCCATTTTATTTATATCTTTTGATTTATAACTCCAAATGATGTCAAATAAATTTCTAAAAATTTGTAAAATTATTATCTTTGTGTTAAACTAGTTGTGGGCATGTTTTGAAAACTTTTTAAAATTATGAAATTTGAAATATTGGTTTAATACAAATTTGACACTTTATGTTAAATTTAAAACTAGGGTTTAATTAATTTTATTTTTGGCTAAAATAAATTTATAAAAATACAACACTTATATAAGTTTAAATTTAAGTTATTTAAAATCATTTTCCAATATTAAATAATTTTTGGCTTTAATAGATTATTAAATATCATATTACAAGTATTTGTAATGAAAAGAGAAAATGTAATGTAATCATTTTTAATTCAAATTATTTTGTGCACCATTATATTTTATATTAAGATATATCATTAGAAATTTTTATAAACAACTTTGGAAAATATTTTAAATTTAATTGTTTTCTTATATAGAATATATTAATCATTTCATGTTTTGAATATAAATGGAATTCATTTAAGCAAATGAAGAGTTTATTTGGATAATTCATTAATTTTAATTTAAGAAGTTTTAGGGTTATAAACCATAGGCTTATAATTTCCAAAACTATGTTTTGAACTTAGTTAAAAGATTGAAAGCCATTTGGCAATTAGATCTTGTTTATAAAAGTTTAAAAAGAAACTTGTAATTATTATTTTAATTTATTTATAGCTATGGCTAAGTGGTTAAAATCCAATGCTTAAGGAACTATTATAGTTGGTTTTCTTATACATTTAATGTTTTATTTTAATCAAAAGAAAAGTTTTAAATTTTAGTGATTTTTGAATATTATAAAATGTTGGGATGTTACAAGCACGAGCCCTCTGGAGCCGCTATGCCCAGCCACTGGACCATGAAGTTCGACAGAGCTTTCGCTTGTCGCCACGGCGGGGCAGGCGTAGTCCTGATCTCACCCAAGGGAGACAAGTTGTATTACGCAGTCCAGCTGTGCTTCGGAATCGACAAGATATCCAACAACATCGCCGAGTATGAAGGGCTGCTTGCTGGCCTGCGCGCCGCGATCGCCCTAGGCATCAAGCATATACTCATCAAGGGAGACTTCCGGCTGCTCGTCAACTTCTCCAACAAAATCTACAAGCCTAAGGACGACCACATGGCCGCATACCTTGAAGAGGTCCGTAGGCTTGAGAAGAACTTCAAGGGAATGGAGCTCATGCACATCCCAAGAAAGGAAAATCAAGAAGCTGATGACATCGCCAAGCGCGCCTCAAAGACACAAGCTCAGCCGCCAAGTGTCTTTGAAGAAAGGCTCGTCAAGGCATACATAAAGCAGCCCCTAGAGGCCCTGCCCGCAAGCACAAACGAAGCGCTCCCGCCACCCCCTGCAAGCGGAGCCCCAGCCTGCGGGCCTCCCACAGGGGAGCGTCTGTTGCTCACAGCGGTGCACCAAGAAATAGGATGGATTGATGAGATCAAGGACTACCTCTGCAAACGGATCCTTCCCGAGGAAGATGTTGAAGCGGAGCGAATTGCCCGTCAAGCAAAATCATACCAAATCCTCGAAGGAGTCCTCTATCGCAAGCGCCCAAACGGCATCGCGCTCAAATGCGTCCCTCCTGAAGAAGGAAAACTGCTGATTAAGGACATCCACAGCGGGGAATGCGGCCACCATTCGTGCGCCCGCACCCTCGCAGGCAAAGTCTTCAGGAGCGGATTCTACTGGCCTCAAGCGCTTCAAGATGCAGCAGACATCATTCAAGCTTGTGAAGCCTGCCAATTCTATGCCAAGCAAATCCACCACCCAGCGCTGGGGCGACAGACCATTCCGCTCTCGTGGCCGTTTGCGGTCTAGGGGCTGGACATCCTGGGACACTTCCCAACGGCACAAGGTGGATATCGCTACCTCTTCTTGGCCATTGACAAGTTCACAAAATGGCCTGAAGTGGAGGCGACGCGCACAATCACAGCAGACGCGGCGGTGAAATTCATCAGAGGCCTGGTCTGCCGCTTCAGAGTGCCTAACCGCATCATCACCGACAATGGCTCACAATTCACCAGTGGCATCTTCAGAGCCTATTGTGAAAAGATGGGCATCAAGCTCTGCTTCGCCTCAGTCGCCCATCCGCAAAGCAACGGACAGGCCGAGCGCGCAAACGCAGAGGTCCTCAAAGGCCTAAAGACCAGGACCTTCGATATCCTCAAGGGCCACGGCAAGGGCTGGATCAACGAGCTCCCCTCGGTGCTATGGTCCATCCGCACCACGCCACCCAAGCCCACTGGGGAAACATCGTTCGCCCTCGTCTATGGAGCCGAAGCAGTCCTCCCCATAGAGATAAAGCATGGATCCCCACGGGTCCTTGCCTTTAACGAGGGCCAGCAAGAGGACCTCCACAACGGCGACCTGCTGCTCCTTGAAGGGCTAGGACGCCGCGCGGCCCTCCGGGCGGCCAAATACCAGCAGAACCTGAGGCGCTACCACAGCCGCAACGTGCGCTCGCGCACCCTGGAGGCAGGCGACCTCGTCCTCAGGCGAATCCTCTCCAGGGAAGGCCTCCACAAGTTGTCCGCGATGTGGGAAGGTCCCTACAGGGTCACCCACATCGCCAGGCCTGGCGCGGCTCGCCTCGAGACGCAAGATGTCATCCCCGTCAAGAATCCATGGAACATCATGCACCTTCGCAAGTTCTACCCGTGATCATTGTCACGTCAGGGCATGTAGTGAAAGAGGCAGCCCACGGCTCAACCTCCAAGCACTTTTTGTCCTTCAAGGTTAAAAGCTCAAGGCTTAAAGCTCTCAAACCTTTGTATCCACAAGGAACAAGTTAAAAACATGATTATCGTCACGCACGTGATCATTGTCACGTCGAGACTTCAAGCGAACGAGGCAGCCTACGGCTCAACCTCCAAGCATTGTTGTCTCTAGAGGTTAAACGCCAACGGCTTAAACCTCCAAAACATTTTTGCACCCTTAGGGAACATACGCAAAACATTGGTCATTGCCACGCCCGTGATCATTGTCACGTCAAGACTTCAAGCGGACGAGGCAGCCTACGGCTAAACCTCCAAACATTTTCGTCTCTAGAGGTTAAAATGCTCAAGGCTTAAACCTCCAAAACCATGCTTTGTCTCCTAAAGGAGCAAATGCAACCATGGTCATTGCCACGCCCGTGATCATTGTCATGTCGAGACCACGAGCGGAAGAGGCAGGCTACGGCTAAAACTCCAAGCATTCGTGTGTCTAGAGGTTAAAACGCTCACGGCTTAAACCTCCAAGCTCCAAAGGTTTCTCTCAAGGGGAAGCCCTCTGAGCTCTCCATCAAACGAGCCCCCGCATGCCGTTGAGAGTCTCGCCCACTAATAGGTGGTCCCCATGCCTCGACATGGTCAAAACATTAACTTGGCAACCCAAGCATAATGACTCAATTTAGTTCCCAAATGAACTTCGCGCCTCGGCGCCGTTTTAAAAAAATGTTTGGGGGTTTTATTTCCGCATTACTTTGTTAAAGTGTGCGCTTATATCTCTCCTCATGCGTACCTCGCGAGCGGGGGCTGAGTACGATGCCAGTGCCTCAAATGACACACCAGCAGCACTGCAAAATCCAAGAGTCCGAGCTCTGGCTGGAGGGCAAGATCCCACAAACACGCCATCTCTACAGAGGACCTTGGTACTTACTCTCCTCGCAAGGAACACCTGAGGGGACCTATAAGCGCGCACGAGTCCTTTGTGCCGTGTTCCAGCGTTTGGGTTCGCCCCTCTAACATATGCAGTGAAATCCCCCCACAAGCCTGAAGGGGCGTCCAGGAGCGACCCCTCAAGTGGGCAACCTCGCCAGGCGAAAAGCCTCCTCAGGAGCGACCCCTCAAGCGGGCAACCTCGCCAAGCGAAAATCCTCCTCAGGAGCAACCCCTCAAGCGGGCAACCTCGCCAAGCAAAAAGCCTCCTCAGGAGCGACCCCTCAAGCGGGCAACCTCGCCGCGCGAAAGGCCTGCGCAGGGCGAAAACCTCAAGAAGCTAAGTCTCGCACCCACGCTTTAAGAGCGTTTTTCTCTCCCTAGCGCGCGTTTGCCCCTCAAGCGACTTCGCTTTCCCTTACGCTTCATGGACTAATCGCACGTCTAAGGGGGGCACTTGAGCATTGCGACTCAGGGCTCTTACCTCTCCTAGGCCTAAACTCCCCCCGGCCTTGCGGAGTCATCGCTCCTGCATACCGAAGTGGCGGAGTCATGGCACGAAGAGATGGTACCTACCGACGCAGAGAACAAATAGGCATGAAGATGAGTCCAAAGAGACCTCACGGGGGGCAAACCAACTCAAATTAAACGGCAATTGGAGAGTATATTTGACGTGGGGCTACCTTTCGGGTAGCCCACGATAAGGCTACCTGGGCCGCGCCAAGGATAGAAAGGCCCACAGAAGGCCCACGCGGGGTACCATGTAACCTAGTCCAAGTCGGTTTGGAAGCATAACCTGCCATATCTGTAGTTGCCATCGGCGCCAACCACCCGAGACCTGGCTGACTATAAAGCCAGGAGGGTTGCTCGTCCCAGAGGACACGCTGATAGCTACGACACAAACCCTAGCGAGATCGCAATCTCGCCATTGTAACCACAACTCGCATCAATAACCAGACAAGCAGGAGTAGGGTGTTATCCTCCGGGAGCCTGAACCTGGGTAAATCCTTGCTTGTCAGCCGTCGTGACCACCTGCACTCATCTCTCTCCCCATCAATCAACCCGGGGTGCACAACCCTGGGACTTATCGAGTTAACACCTCGTCAATCGGCGCCGTCTGTGGGAAGTCAAACAAGTGCTAGGATCATGATCGCTCCGGCTCCATCCGCAATGAAGATCGGCGTATCCGCCGTCAGGGAGTCGATCCGATTCGGCTCCTTCGAGTACGTCATCCACCCGCCAGCCCACCAGTCAGTGTACGCCGATCTGGACAAAGGTATACACATCACCTTCGGCTCCATATTCTGCTGCATCGATAGTCGTGGTATACTCAGGTCTACGACTACCGCGCTACGCGTGACGGCGTCACCTAAATCGGCAACCATCGCGCCCGCCGAACCCGCGAAGATCGCATCTGTCGCACCCGCGGAGATCGCGCCCGCCGAACCCGCGAAGATCGCATCTGCCGCACCCGCGGAGATCGCGCCCGCTGAACCCGCGAAGATCGCACTTGCCGCACCCGCGGAGGTCGCACCCGCCGAACCCGCAAAGATCGCATCTGCCGCACCCGCGGGGGCCGCGCCAGCTGCACCCGCGAAGAGGGCATCTACATCGACAATTTCGGCAACGGCCGCGCGAATCGAGTCTACCTCGACCGTCAAGATCCACCTCGACCGTCGCACCCGCACGGGCGACCAGGAGCCCGCGCCCGACAGCCATGTCGCTCGCGCCCTCACCTTCGTGGAAATCCCAAGTCTACCCCAAGCCAATCGCACTCGCCCCGGCAAGCGTGAACACATGGACAATCGCGAGAAGACGCGACAGCAACTGCGCCGCGCGCCACGTTGCAGCAATTTTCGACCCCAAGCAAGAAGCGGGCGACAGAAGCAGCAGCGGCAGCACCAACTCTCCGACTCAAGTCTACCCCAAGCAAGTCTTCATGGCCGGCACAGCACCGCATGACGACGAAGAAGAACCCGCATATCCGCTAGAGGTGGACATGCCGGACCAGACTAAACTTGTCATCACACGGGACATGGCGATCCAAGCCATGAAGCATGTGGACGAGGGCACGTTCCCCCCACCCAACGCACCTCGAGAAGACCACCTGGCGGTCCAGTACTTGCTACGCAAGGAAGGCGAACGAATTCGCGCCAAAACGCCGACCTGCTCAGGCGCAAAAGGGACGCGGATGCATCGAGTGCCAGGCGAGCCGCCCTCTCCTTCACATCCTCTACAGAGGTTAACCAAGGAGCACGGCGAACCAGAGCCCGCGTTCCCCACATGGCAGAAGCCGACCGAACAAGGCTCACCCGCAACCTCGACTCGTCCTTCGTCACCGAAGATGAGAACGGGATACCCGTCCCAAAGACGGCGAATGCCGCCCTGATCTCAGTCGAGACATACCTCCGGCTCACGCAGCCACCGGAGGGAGACGCACACTCCCTTCTCCACAAGCAACAAATTGCCTCCATAAGGGAAATCGAAGAAGCTCTGGCGGCCAAGGGGCCAAGCAACCGAGCGCACGCACCAACGACCTCGAGCATCCCAGCGACGCAGCGACAACCAGTCAAGGACCTTCGCGACGTCCTGACACAGAAGACGGTGGACCACAACCGCAAGGAGCGCTCGGCTAGTGCGGCAAACGTGGATGACCATGCCGACCGCGACTTCGAGCTGTGTGGTGCGGCATGCTTTAGCTTCAACATCCGCGACACCCGCATGCCTAAAGGCTTCAAATTGATGGCTGGCACACCAAAGTATGACGGGAAGCAAGACCCAAAACTGTGGCTCGAAGACTACCTCATCGCTTGCACCTGCCAAGGCGGAACGCCGACTACGGCAATGCAGTACATCCAGCTCATGTTGACAGACTCGGCACGCGGGTGGCTCACAAGCCAACCCAAAGACTCTTTCCGAACATGGGAAGAATTCCAGGATAACTTCATCAAGAGTTTCTCGGGAACATTCGCAAGGCCAACGACCTACATCGAGTTGCAGGCCTGCAAGCAAGGAAAGGATGAGTCGCTCCGCTCTTACATCCAGCGGTGGACACTCCTCCGCAATACCATGGAACCCGTATCAGAAGATCGAGTGATGGACGCCTTCATGCACGGCGTCGCTCGCTGCGACCTCCGAGAGGAATTCGGTAGGCTCCAGCCGAAGACCACAATAGAACTCATGAAGACAGCCAACCAATGGGCCGAAGGAGAGGACTACGTCCGCGAAACTTCTCCCAAAAAAGAGGGCGAAACAAGCAACTGGCGCGAGGCACGTCAAAAGAAGAAGCCACGTTACACCCACGATTCAATCGAATTAGTAGCGGCGGGCTATGAAACCCCCGTGAGGACAAACGTGACAGCAGCCGACAGTACGACCAAAGTCGGCAGCCCAGCTCGAGTCAGTACAACCATGGCAGCAGCAGCATCGGCCACAATGATGGAAGTCAGAAACGCGAGTGGAAGCGCCCGTTGACCCCAGCAGAGGAGCTGATGCAACCCTGTAAGCATCACTCGTTCCGCAACCCGGAAACAGGCAAATGGAGTTCCAACCACCTGTTGAAGGATTGTCGCAAAGCAAGAAAGATATACCATGCCATGCAGCAAATCATCGCCCCGGTACAGGCCATACAGGCGGCACCGCAGCTAGCCATCCAGGCAGCACCCGCAAACAACAACCAGGTACAGGCGGCAGGAGCGTTCCCCCAGCCGCAGCAACAACAACAGCAACAAGGTCAGTCGGCAGCAGCCGACACATACCCAGCCACACGGGGACAGCTGAACATGATCCAGAAGGGACCCCCGTCGAACAGGCGCCAGAAAATTATCACACGCCAAGAACTTCAAGCCATCAACAGCCCGCGTGCGGTACCGGACTACCTGCGCGGGTCGGAGACACCAATCACATTCTCCAGGGCAGATCACCCATCAGAGATAACCCGACCCGAGCACGCCGCACTCGTGATTGAGGCCTTGATCGGCGACTAAGCCTGAAGAAGGTGTTCCTGGACGGAGGCAGCGGCATCAACATCATATTCGCCGACACCCTGAGAAGAATGAACAGGTCGACGGAGAAATTGCCGGAATCGGAAACCACCTTCCACGGAAACAACCGTGGCAGCAGCAGCATCGGCCACAATGATGGAAGTCAGAAACGCGAGTGGAAGCGCCCGTTGACCCCAGCAGAGGAGCTGATGCAACCCTGTAAGCATCACTCGTTCCGCAACCCGGAAACAGGCAAATGGCGTTCCAACCACCTGTTGAAGGATTGTCGCAAAGCAAGAAAGATATACCATGCCATGCAGCAAATCATCGCCCCGGTACAGGCCATACAGGCGGCACCGCAGCTAGCCATCCAGGCAGCACCCGCAAACAACAACCAGGTACAGGCGGCAGGAGCGTTCCCCCAGCCGCAGCAACAGCAACAGCAACAAGGTCAGTCGGCAGCAGCCGACACATACCCAGCCACACGGGGACAGCTGAATATGATCCAGAAGGGACCCCCGTCGAACAGGCGCCAGAAAATTATCACACGCCAAGTACTTCAAGCCATCAACAGCCCGCGCGCGGTACCGGACTACCTGCGCGGGTCGGAGACACCAATCACATTCTCCAGGGCAGATCACCCATCAGAGATAACCCGACCCGGGCACGCCGCACTCGTGATTGAGGCCTTGATCGGCGACTACAGCCTGAAGAAGGTGTTCCTGGACGGAGGCAGCGGCATCAACATCATATTCGCCGACACCCTGAGAAGAATGAACAGGTCGACGGAGAAATTGCCGGAATCGGAAACCACCTTCCACGGCATAGTACCAGGGAAAGCAATCACGCCCATGGGAACAATCACACTCGACGTCATCCTCGGTACACCCGAGCACTTCAGGAAGGATTCGATCGACTTCGAAGTCGTCGACTGGAAGTCACAATACCACGCCATCCTCGGGCGCCCGACCTTTGCCAGGTTCATGGCAGTACCCCACTACGCCTACCTGATGATAAAGCTGCCCGGGCCGAAAGGAGTAATCACCGTCCGCGGCGACTTCGGGCTCTCCAACAGCTGCGACCGCGAGTTCGCCAAGATTTCTGAGTTCTTTGGAGTCGAAGAGCACTTCAAGGCCATATCAGCCGACAACGACAAGACCGTCTTCCCGGCTCGCAAGAAGCCTGCCAAGGACGCAACGTTCAACACGAACGACGACACCGTAACCCACCAAGTCCATCCGATTGACAGCAGAAACACGGTCAAGGTCTCATCGAGTCTGACCCCCGCATAGGAAAGCGCGCTCGTCGAGTTCCTACGTGAGAACTGGAAGATCTTTGCATGGCAACCTTCTGACATGCCAGGGATACCCAGGGAACTCGCCGAGCACTCTCTGAAAGTCCACAAGGACGCAAGACCAGTCAAACAATCCTTGCGACGCTTCTCAGGACCCAAACGAGACGCGATCACCATGGAAGTCGACAGACTACTGCACGCCAAATTCATCCGAGAGATCAAGGATTCGGACTGGGTCGCCAACCCGGTTCTAGTGGAGAAAAAGAAGACGAAGAAACTACGCATGTGCGTTGACTTCACCGCAGTCAACAAATGCTGGCCCAAGGACCACTTCCCGCTACCGCGGATAGACCAGATCATCGACTCGACAGCAGGTTGCGAGCGCCTGTCCTTCCTGGACGCCTACTCAGGGTACCAGCAGATCATGCTGAAAGTCGAGGACGAAGAGAAGACGGCCTTCATCACACCCGACGGCGTTTTTTGCTACCAGACGATGCCGTTCGGGTTAAAAAACGCAGGTGCCACGTACCAGCGGACAATGCAAGCATGTCTCAAGGGGCTAATCGGGCAGATCGTCCAAGTCTACGTCGATGACATCGTTGTCACGACCCGAAAGGAGGATACCCTAGTCGACGACCTCCACAAGGTCTTCGCCGCACTCGATGTGTACCAGATCAAACTCAACCCAGAGAAGTGCGTGTTCGGCGTGCCAGCCGGAGAACTACTAGGGTACCTCGTATCCGCAAGAGGAATCGAAGCAAACCCCGAGAAGGTGCAGAACATACTCACAATGCCAGCACCAACCAAGCTCCGGGAGGTGCAACGATTAGCCGGCCGAGTCGCAGCTCTCAGCCGGTCATTAGTAAGTTGGGAGAGAAAGCCTTACCTTTCTACCAACTGATGAAGAAGACGGACAAGTTCGAGTGGACACAAGAGGCGCAGGACGCATTCGACCATCTCAAGAAAACCCTGACAACCTCTCCAGTCCTCGTGGCACCACTGGAAAACGAGCCGCTGTACTTATACGTCTCAGCAACCAAAAAGGGTGGTGAGCACGGTGCTCGTAGTCGAACGCGAAGAAGAAGGGCACATTCACCCGGTGCAGAGGCCCGTCTACTACCTTAGCGAAGTACTCACCTTATCCAAGCAGAACTACCCTCATTACCAGAAGCTGGCGTACGGAGTCTTCATGACCTCCAGAAAGGTCGTCCACTACTTCTCCGAGCACCCGATCACGGTGGTAAGCTCCTCCGGACTAGCAGACATTCTCACAAACCAACGCGCGACAGGACGAGTCGCCAAGTGGGTTGTCGAGCTAGGACCATGGGGGCTGAAGTATGCTCACCCGAAGTCCATCAAGGCCCAAGTCCTCCCGGAATTCACCACCGAGTGGATAGAAGCCCAGCTACCAAATATCCCCGACTTGTCCAACGCATGGACAATGTACTTTGATGGCTCCAAGAAATTCAAGTCAGCCGGGGCAGGAGTCGTGCTCATCTCCCCCAAGGGCGACAAGCTCAAGTATGTCCTGCAGATGAACTTTCCGACGCCGTCCAACAACGAAGCCGAATACGAGGCCCTGATCCATGGCATGCGGATGGCCAAGAACTGCGGCGCCACGCACCTCATGATATACGGCGACTCCTACCTGGTGGTACAGCAAACCATGAAGTCCTGCGACGCCGTCGCCGACAACATGATCGCCTACAGAGACCTCTACAATCAATTGGAAGGCAACTTCGACGGCTGCGAGCTGCGCCACATTTGCCGTGAAAGCAACGAGGAAGCCGACGTCCTTGCTAACATGGGCTCAGACAGGGTGCCAGTCCCACCCGGCGTCTTCCTAGAGCGCATCACGCAGAGATCCATCAAGACTCAGAATACAGCAAGCACTGCAACAACAAAAGGTGATGCCAACACGCCAAGCCAAGACAAGGTCCCCATGGAGGTCATGCTAGTCGAAGCCACATGGACAGGACCGTACCTGGCGTACATACTACATCAGAAGCTGCCAGCCGACCCAGTCGAAGCAAAGCGCATCATCAGGCGCTCCAAAAGTTTCACCATCATCAACGGAGAACTCTACAAAAGAAGCATCTCAGGAATCCTGCAAAGGTGCATAGATCCAGTCGACGGCCAAGCCATCTTACTCGACATCCACGCGGGTATCTGCGGGCATCACGCCAGCAGTCGGGCACTGGTGGCCAAAGCGCTACGAGCCGGGTTCTACTGGCTGACAGCCATGCAGGACGCCGAGGAGCTAGTAAAGAAATGCACAGGGTGCCAAGAATTTGCCAACAAGCAACACACGCCAGCATCGGAACTCAAGACAATACCATTAGCCCGGCCCTTCGCCCAATGGGGTCTGGACATGGTGGGCCCGCTGAAGAAATCCTCACCCGGAGGTCACACTAACCTCCTGGTTGCAGTCGATAAGTTCACAAAGTGGATCGAAGCCGTGCCCATCACAAGTTCGACTGCATCCACAACAGTCAACTTCATCAGGTCAATCATCTTCAGATTTGGAGTACCGAATGGGATCATCACCGACAACGGCCCGAACTTTACAGCCGAAGAATTCAAGGACTTCTGCTCAGAGCAGGGGATCAAGCTCAGCTACGCGTCTGTCTCGCACCCGCAATCCAATGGGCAAGTGGAGAAAGCCAATGGCCTCGTCTGCAACGGCATCAAGAAGCGACTGCGCGTGCCCCTAAAACGCGCAGCGGGCGCATGGGTAGAGGAACTGCCGTCAGTCCTTTGGAGTCTGCGAACAACGCCAAACAGATCCACCCAGTACACTCCATTCTTTATGGTGTATGGTGCAGAAGCGGTCCTCCCCTGCGACATCAAGTTCGACGCACCGAGAGTAGTCGCCTACGATGAGTCGGATGCAGAGGAGGCACTCGAAGACAGCAGGGACACCCTGGATGAAGCACGCGACATCGCCCTGGCACGATCAGCCGTGTATCAACAGGACCTGCGCAACTATCACACTCGGAGGCTACGAGCAAGAGCGTTCGTTGCAGGCGACCTGGTTCTTCGACTCAAGCAAAAGAAGGTGCACAAGCTCGCTTCCCCATGGGAGGGCCCGTACATCGTGACAGAAGCAATCGGCAACGGAGCTTACCGCCTGAAAGACTCGAAGACGGGAGCAGACTGCAGCAACCCGTGGAACGTGGCACAACTCCGCCGGTTCTACGCCTAGTTCAACCCAATCATTGTACAAGAAAATCAGAGCGGCAGGTTTCAGACGCACTCTTTCCCTTACCAGGGTACCTGAGGGGACTGGAAGGGTTTTAATGAGGCGGCCTGTTCGCAAGAATCAATAAAGTGATTTGAAGAAAACCTGTCTCCCTTACCTGTCACACAGAGGAAGCTAAAAGCCTAGGCCGCCACTCGAACTACTCGGGGGCTGCGCCACACAGGTTGAAAGAAAAGCTTAGGCCGCTACCCGAACTACTCGGGGGCTGCGCCATACAAGCATAAGTCAAAAAATCCTAGATCGCCACTCGAACTACTCGGGGGCTGCGCCACACAGGTTGAAAGAAAAGCTTAGGCCGCTACCCGAACTACTCGGGGGCTGCGCCATACAAGCATAAGTCAAAAAATCCTAGGCCGCCACCCGACCGACTCGGGGGCTGCGCCATACAGGTCAAGTTCAAAATCCTAGGTCGCCACCCGACACACTCGGGGGCTGCGCCACACAGGTAACACTTGTAATCCTAGGCTACCACTCGACCTACTCGGGGGCTACGCCAAACAGGCCTTCTCAGAAAAATCCTCAGCCGCCACTCGAACTCACTCGGGGGCTGCGCTGTACAGGTCAAGTTCAAAATCCTAGGTCGTCACCCGACATACTCGGGGGTTGCGCCAAACAGGTAACACTTGTAATCCTAGGCCGCCACTCGACCTACTCGGGGGCTGCGCCACACAGGTCTTAGCCAAAATATAGGCCACCACTCGAACAACTCGGGCGCTGCGCCATACAGGTCAAGTTACAAAAATCCTAAGTCGCCACCTGCTAAAGTCAGAGACTGCGACATACAGGTCACACTTGAAAAAACCTAGGCCGTTGCCTAACATACTAGGCGACTGCGCCAAACAGGTCGCAAATCAAAACAGGCATTTTCACTTTCGAGCAAGCAGATCAATTCTCATGACTCGCGAGTATTTTAATCTATTACATTACGACTTGCGTAGGCACATTTGCGCTCTATAGCTAACCATGTACATCAGACGACAGCTACTCTAAACTGCAGGCTCGGCCTTCCGCGCATCGAGGGGACCTACAAGGCGCTCACTCAGGTCCTGAACCTACCTGATAATTCGGCGCGCAACCGCTAAGGTCTCGTCAAAGTCGTCGACACCAGGCAGGCCATCAAGCACCCTGTCGAGCGGAAGATGCGACCGGTGCATCCGGACGTATGCCAACGCCGCGTTCGCCCCAGCCACAAGTTGGGTGTCGACAACCTCCTTCAGCCCTTCACCATCGCGAAACCTCTCCAGCAAGGCGGACAGCCCGTTCGGCTGCGCGTTATGCGGGAAGTACACACGATTGATGTCCAGAGTGTCTTCCGGCAGTTCTCCAGAAGAAAAGCAGCGCGCCACGTACGATCAAGCATGGTGGCAAGGACGCGCCCTCTCGACTTGTTCACCCAGAACTACCGAGCTTCGTAGGAGTTGCCGGACGCCTCTCGGGTAACTCGCTCCTCAACGCGAACCCGCTCGGCCTCCCAATCAGGATTAACATCTGCACGCATAAAATGCAAGTCAGAACAAGAAAGAAAGCCAGCAAAGACAGCAGCCGCCAAAAGGATACAAACCTTGCAACTGCCGACTGATCAGATCGATCTCCCCAAGCAAAAAATCCTCACGTCGCGAGAACTTCGCCGTAGGATGTGACTGGGAGCGGTGCAGCAGCCGCTCAGTATTCTTCAGGGTCGCCTCAAGCTCCACCACCTTGTTCTTCAGGTATGTGATTATCCGCTGATCATTTACACTACGTGGAGGAGCCGGCGCCGCCCGACGACGGCAAGCACCCGAAGAAGAAGCCGCGCCACTCGGCTCGGCCACAGGAGAAGGCGAAGCATCACCGCGCACAGCATTCTGCCATGAATACGCAGAGTCAATACAATCATACGACTGCGAAGCACAGTTAAACTTGGCAGAAAGAAAGTCAGCAAAAGCAATATTGAAGGCCAAAAGACCTGGCAGGACAATATTCATTACAGAGCAAGAAGTTCAAAATACAGACCACGGCGACTGCCGAATTCCTAAAGCTACGCCTACTCTAAGGCTGCGGACTGCGACCGGGAACGACCCTTCCGAGCGGCAGCCGCCTCGGTCGCCTTAGCAAGGGCCCTCTCGAAGAGTGCCACAAGCTGCATGGCCAGCTGCGAGGCACGCTCCTTCACGCCACTCAGCGACGCGGTTCAGCCATCGGGTTTGCGGGGAAAACCGCTGACGACCTTCTCGAAGTCACATGGAACCTGATGGCCTAAGAGGAGCTGGAAGGTGAGCTCGGAGCCGCGTACCGTCTGCGACCGCGTGAAGTCGGCGATGGTGGTCGCGTCCTCAAACGGCGCAGCGAGGGCGTCCACGGCTGCCGGCGGCTGGTCGCCCGGGAAGATACTCTGGTGCACCAAAGTGAGGGCTCCAGTCGATTTCTGCAACGCGGCTGCGGACTTCTTCAGCGCGTCTGAGGCATAGGCACAGACCCGGTCGAGGAAGCCAACAACAGTCGCCAGGTCAACCGTGTCACTCGACGCGTCTTCCGGAGGAGCTCCACCGCAAGTCTCTGCGCAAAAAATTCAAGGTCAAGCAAAGAAAAAGATCAAAGACACAGTAGGCATCAAGCCGAAACTTACCCCCAAGAACACCGGCGAGTGAAAGGAGACGACCGACTTGAGTCTTTTCCTGGGCGACCCGCGCCAGCTCCCGCTCTCGAGACTCATGAAGAGCCTTCTCAAGCTCATCAACCCGCCCAGTAGCCTGGTCCAGAGATGCACGCAGCTGGTCCCTCTCCTTCTCCAGGCGAACGTAAGCCGCGGCTGCGTCGAGCTGCTGACGGTAGTACGGCTGAAGCAAAAGCAAGATGTTAATAAAGTTGTGGGCGACTATACTAGTCACCCACACCTTCGGGGGCTACTCCCATCGGGAGCGCTGATCGTGCACCCGATGAAAAATCAAGAATGCAAGCACAAGCATAAAAGACTTACGTGGTCCAGGAGGTCAAGGTCCTCTGAAGCCGAAGGAGGAACGCGGCTAGACGACGCAACGCCGGCAGGCTCAGAAAGCACCTTCTCCACTACCGCCCGAGTCCCCATTCCAGTCGAAGGGGCGGATGTATGCTCCACGTCCCGAAGGGGGGAGCTAACATTGCCAGAACGGTGGCTGCAGCAAAAACAAGCACACCTGTCAACTTAAACGTCGCAATTGCAAAACACAACTCGAAGGACACACATCATAAAGAAGCTCACCTGGGGGTACCAAGGTCGTCATAACTCTCCAGGGAGGGCGAAGGCATCCGCGCAAAAGAACGAGGAGCTGCGGAGCTAACTGGAGGAACATTCAGGGGTTCGTCCCAGCCACCCGAGGACCGCGCACCCAAAGACGTCACGACGACCTCCTCCAGAGTAACGTCGGCATCTTTAGCAGGTGACGACGGAGTGGCAGAGTCGCCACGACTCGGGAGCTTCCGCTTCTTCCGCGCGGGTTCCTCCACTTCATCCTCTTCCTCCACCTCATCGCGGGGAGAGTGTGCGGAGGGAATCTCTTTGTCGTCGTCTTCCTCCTCGACAAACTTCGACTCGTCGTCGGGTCCGTTCTCGGGAAGAGGAGGAAGGCTGATCAACAGAGCTCGACCCTGAAGCAAGTAGACACAAGTCGAATCAAAAAGAAAAGTAGACGCAAGTCGAGCAAGGACAAAAGGAAAACAAGACAAGACTTACCTCAGGAACGGGGTTCGAGGCCCCGTAAGCAGAAATCGGGCACTTGACGTTGCACGTGTCCGCAACTCAGAGGTTGGTGATGGATCTTACTTTGGTTTCCACCTCCTCATCGTCAAGCGGCTCGGTGCTGACGCCTTCGGCGGCCCACATCGGGTGAGGCCGAGCGCTGAGCGGCTGCACCCGAAGACGGAAGAAGGTGGCCATCATGAAGACGCCACCCGCCTCGCGCCCAAGGGTCTTGGTCAGATCGCGCAGCACGCTCAGCAAGGGCCGCACGGCCTCCTTCTCCACGGCAGTTAGCGGGTGCGCCCAGGCGCCGGTCTTCCGCAGTCCACGTCCGCTGTCGAACGCATCCAGGCCGTCCTGGTTCGACTGGACGTAGAACCACCTCCTGCGCCATCCTTGGACGGAGTCGCACTTCTTCATCTGGAAGTACGCGGTGTCTCCGCGCACCTGGATTCCGAAGCCGCCCACGGGGAAGTTCAACCCGCTCTTCCCAATGTTCTTGCGAACGAGGAAGAGCGACTTCCACAACGCCCAATGGGCAGGTGGCAGCAGACCCTGCGCGCGGAAGAGCTCCACCTCGGATTTCTTCACCGACGATCTCTGCCAGTCGCCGTCAGGTTTCTTCATCACCCCGGCTTCATCGGCGGCGGCGGAGGAGCCAGCGGCGCTCTTCGGCTTGCCCATGGTAAGATTGCAAGGTGTACGGACAGATTGCACGGAGCTCTGGATGGCGGCGAAAATGGTAGAGCGCAGAGGAAACGGAACACAGAGCGATTGGAGAAGATGAAATCTCAAGCGTCAAGACACAGTACTTAGGCCTCGAAAAGTCTCATCTCAACCGTCCACAGAACAAGGGCTCCGAGCAGACACATCTGGCCGTCCACGTGTCGCACGAGGAAACCAACCGTCACCGCCCACTTCGTCCACTACGCATGAAAACCGAGGCGTCATCATCGTGCCGCGCAAATTTCGCGCCCACTTCGGAGACGTGACAACTGTTGACCGCGGTCAGCTCTGACAGCGGGGCCCACCAGTCACGTCCCATCGAGCGCAGAGGCGTGCAGCGAATCGTCACCAGTGACGTCATCAAGCCAACGACTCCAAAATCAATTGAAGCAACTCGACAGCGTAATTCGAGTAGTAAGCTTCAAAGCTGAAATCAATAAAGTAGGATCGGCAGACGATCCGAGAACCCGGAGAAACCATTCGTGTGGCAACAGAGTAAGCTCGAGCAGCCGAATCCATTCACAAGTAAGCCAAACAGGCTGAGTAGAAGCAAGCTTCGCAAGAAGATGAAGGCAAAGTAATTCGACTGCAAATGTTACTCCCATCGGGAGTGGCCGGTTCGACTGAAGAAATCGAGTTCAAGCTCAAGATCAAGCAATCCAATGGCGCGTCCAGGAGGAAGGAGTCCTTTGCTCGACTCTACGCTTCGACCAAGCACTCGGGGGCTACTGACGTGGGGCTACCTTTCGGGTAGCCCACGATAAGGCTACATGGGCCGCGCCAAGGATAGAAAGGCCCACAGAAGGCCCACGCGGGGAACCATGTAACCTAGTCCAAGTCGGTTAGGAAGCATAACCTGCCATATCTGTAGTTGCCATCGGCGCCAACCACCCGAGACCTGGCTGACTATAAAGCCAGGAGGGTTGCTCGTCCCAGAGGACACGCTGATAGCTACGGCACAAACCCTAGCGAGATCACAATCTCGCCATTGTAACCACAACTCGCATCAATAACCAGACAAGCAGGAGTAGGGTGTTATCCTCCGGGAGCCTGAACCTGGGTAAATCCTTGCTTGTCAGCCGTCGTGACCACCTGCACTCATATCTCTCCCCATCAATCAACCCGGGGTGCACAACCCTGGGACTTGTCAAGTTACCACCTCGTCAATATTACAGGCCAAAGGTCTTAAAAATGTCTAAGCGCACAGCTGTTGCAGATACAAGCGCACGCAGGCGCAGTAAAGAAAGGCTCATGGGGAAGCATCGCCGCCTTGGGCCTCCTCCGCAGCACCCTCTTCATCCTCGACGGGGTAGGCCTCCTCCTCGCTGTCTTCAGCTGCAGCCTCCGCGCGCCTGAAGCGGTTGCAGAAGGCGTCAACCTGCTCACGGAGGGAACCGGAGACCCGCCGCGCGTCCTCGCCTTGAACAGCCTCTGTGACGGAGGAGATATCGAAGCCTAGCGTGAGGAGCTTGAGGTTGGTGAAGATGCGATCCACAACCACCCCCAGGAGTTGCCGGCTCTCGTATTCGATCAGCTCGCGAAGCTCGGCGATGGGAACCTTGAGTGCCTCGAAGAGCTGGTCGAAGTAGACCAGGTACATGGCAGCATAGCCGCGGCCCCGAACGTCGGTGTGCGACGCATCTGCACCGAGCTGCGCGGCGAGCTCGTTGCCACGAGCGACCAACGCCTCAAACATGCGTTCGCGCTGCTTCGAGAGCGCGTGAGCTGCAGTAGCGGAGTCTGAGGCCTCCACCGCCCGCTGCATCGCCGGGGCCACCTGCTCCTCCACGTCCTTGGCCAAGGTGTTGAGGTCATGGACAGCTTCGGTGCGAGCCTCCTGCGCTCGGCGATGGGCATCCTTGGCGCGCTTGAGGCGGTCCTCCAGCTTGGAGTTGTCCCTCTCGAGCTCGGTGATCCGCCGAGCATCCGCGGCGTGCTTGGCCTTGAAGCGCTCCTCCTGTGCCAGGGCCAAGTCACGGTACTTCTGAGAAGTGGACTTGCGGAATTGCTTCTCGCGCTCCACGAGGGCGTCGTCGGCCTCCTTCTTCTCAGCGCAACGCCGCTCGAAGCGCTCGTAAGCTATCTTCTGGGCAGCGACGTTTTCGTCGTACTTCGCGATCGCTTTGGCCAGGTCTCCCTCTCGCTCGTCGAGGGCCTCGCGCTGGGTGACCAGGTCCTTCTCTACCTGGAGGCGCTGCTCCTCGCGCTGCTGCAGCTCCTTCTCCTTGAGGGCCAGCTGCCTCTCACGCTCGGCAAAGACCTTGCGGTCCTCCTCCAGAGCGGCCGAGTCGGCCTGGTGGGCGGAGAGCAGGTGGGTCTCCAGCTGGCCCAGCTCGGCGCTTCTGCGCCAGCGAGCCCTCCATTGCCTCGCGCTCCACCTTGACCTCACGCAGCAGCTCCGCCGCAGCCTCGCGTTCCGCCTGAAGGGGGTCGATCAGCTCTGCAGCATCACGGATGGCCCCCTCGTGGATCTCTTTGGCGAAGCGGGTGGCCTCCTCGCGTGTGGCCTGCAGCGCCAAATCCTCCAGCCGGTGCGCCTCGACCGCCGCGTGGAAGGACGCCCACGACTCCGCCAGCTCCTCCTACTGCCGAGAGAGCCAGATGTCCCCGAGGGCGAGCTGAGCCTCTAAGCCCTCCAGGGGTTCCCTTACAAGGCCGAAGGCGACCTCGCAACGCCCCGCGCTCCAGTCCCAGCCGCGAAGCGCCAGTGCCTGGCTCGAGGAGGGCCCGGCCCCAGCATCGAGTCCCGCGGGAGCAGCTGTGGGGAGAGCTCGGGGGCTAGCCTGAGCCCCGCCGGTGCCCGCGCCCGCATCCTCTTCAGGCCCCGCAGCCGCGGGACGCCCCTCGCCTCCATCTTGGCGAGGAGGAGAGATGGAATCTCCCCCGGCAGACGCGCCCGCACCTGCTGGAGCCTCGCGCGTCTCCATCGCAGGCTGCGCGGGAGCAGCGGGCGCAGACGGCGGGGTAGACACACGCGGAGGCGTCGGCGCGCGAGGCGGCGTTGGTTCGCGCGGCGGTGTGGGCTCGCGCGGAGGCGTGGCCGCGCGAGGCGGAGCGGAAGTCCTCTCCTCAGGGCCTTCCGCTCCCAGAGGCTCGCGGGGCGCTACAGGCACATCTGGGCTTGCTGCGCCCTCTTCCGCCTGAGGCCCTACCGCCCCCGCCTGGGGCGCAGCTTGCACCACTTGAGGCGCCTCCTCAAGGGGGATCACGGGGGCTGCCTCCACAGGCCTCGCGGCGTCGTCAGCCACGGCCCCTGCTGTGGCGCTCTTCACCTCGGATGCCTTGCGGAGCCGGCGGCGCTTCGCGGGCGCAAAGGCACTGACAGGAGCCCAAGAAGAGACTTTAGGAAAAAGAAATGCAAGGGAGAAAGCTAAAAGACGAATGAGCCAAAGTTGTGAGCACTAACCCTGAAGGGGGGGGGCGCCAGCGTCGACCCACGCCAGGCCTGGCGAGCGCCACGAAGGGAACGGCTTGGAAGCAGGCTTCGCAGGGGGCGCCTCTGCTTTCCTCTTGGAAGGGACGTCAGACGGCCTCGCCCCTGGGTTGTCCACGGCGGCTTTGGTGCGAGCCCCACGCCTTCCTGGAGAGGCCTCCACGCTCGAGGCCTCCCCTTCCTCAGCCTCCTCCTCCACGGGGCGTGAGGGCGCCACCACGAAGGCGTCTTCATTGCCTGACGAGATATCGCAAATCTCGTAAGTAAATGGCCCAGCTCTCGAAGAGGAAACCTCCCCAGCCGCGGCCTCCTCCTCACCTAGGCCAGCTCCTGACGCCGTGGGAGAGTCGGCCTCCTCCGGTCCCCGCGCGACCGGCATCGGCGCCTCGAGGTCCGCCTGGCCTGTCGTGGTGAACGGAGGCATCCCCTCCAGGAGGTGCATGCGCTCCGTCAGATTATATTGATGAAGGGGCCGGAGCGCCGCGGGGAGCTCATCCACGGGAAGCACCGATGGGTTGACGAAGAGCGCGGAGAGGACATCGTCCTTGTCGTTGTCCTTGGCGTGAAGCCGCATCTTGTCCTTCGGCCCCGAGTACATCCACGTGGGCACCGAATGCGCCTGGAGGGGCGCGATGCGGCACGTCACGAAGTCCGCGACGACCATCTGCCCCGTGAGGCCCTCCTCGCGGAGGAAACTCAGACGCCCCATCAGGCTCACGTTCTTGGCGCCATCGAAGGTGGCCTTGCCCCAATGCGAGTTCTTCACCGGGGGCTCGTCGGGGACCTCGAGGAAAGTGCAGGGACGCTCCACCCCAACATAGAACCACTTCTGGCGGAAGTCGTCCACCTTCTTTGTCACCGAGGTGATGGCCTTTCCCTCGCTCCAAGACATGGGGATGTAGACGCTCCCCATGCCATCGACGATGCGGAACGAGACGCACCCAGAGCGCTCGTTCTTCGCCGTGTTCCGGAGTGCGTAGAAGCACCGGAACAGCCCCACCGTGGGGTCCAGGCCCAGGTACGCCTCGCGGAGGTAGGAGAAGACGGCGAGGATCATGACGGAATTGGGGTGCAGGTGCAGCAGCTGCACGTGGTAGAACGCCAGCACCGCCTCCAAGAACGGCGAGGAGGGAGGCACCAGGCCCGCAGCCAGACAGTGCTGGAAGACCGGGAAGAACCCTCGCGGGCGCTTCCCGTGCGCCGCGGGCTTCAGGGCGGTGGCGCCGTGCTCGTTCGTCCGGTCCGCCACCAGGTGCCGGACCTTGGCGAGCGCCTTCTCATTGACGCGCACGCCCAGCTGTGTCGCGCCTGCCACGGTCTCAGTGGCCTCAGTCTGGGAGCAAGACCCCGCGGCGGCCTTGCCCTTGCTCTGGAGTGGGCTCATCGTCGCGGAAGCGTAAGCCTGGGGGAATTGGAGGACGAAGATTCGCAGGAGAGATCGGAGGCGGAGAGCTCTGTAGAGCGGAAATTCCTGCGAGAAGGTTTGGAAACGGTAACGGCTCCCTGCCGCCTCGGTCCGGCTTTATGTCACCTCGAGGAGCAGTTACCGGGACGTGGTGGGACCCCCCACGAATCACGCCCCGGATCGTGCGAGACCGTTATTCGTCCAAGTGTCGCGTGGCTCGGGCCGGCTGGGCACTAAGGGCCCACGACGCTTCACCTGAGCCCATGGGCTCAATCGCGCCCATCATGGGCCCGGGGGCTACTGTCGGCCCAGTGGGAACTGGGGTATGGAGAGCCCATTCCCCCAGGCCTCGCACGCGGGCCAGTCGGACGAAACAGCTAAGGACCAGGCATCACCGCCTGGCGGGACCCTCGAGAGGCAATTCCCCTCGAGGGCCTGAAGGGGACCTCTCGCCTCAGGGGACCCTCCCGAGGCGCCAGCTCGCCTCGAGGGAGCCCCGCAGGAATCTCCCCTCAGGCCTCCCCGTGCCTGAGGGGAAACGTCGCGGCCAAGGAAGCACGGCAAGATGCACGTGGCCTCTGCCACGCACATGCAGTGTCGCACGCACCCCCGTCGCTGTCCTTGGCGATAAAGTGGTCAACAAAGCAGCTCTGCCTGCTGCACAGCTCCCAGGACATTCTACTCTGACGATAAAGCGGGTGGACAGCACAACCCTCCAAAGGAGGACGTCATCGTGGGCTCCACCTCAGAGACTGCCCTCCCTGCGGGCAGTACATCGCGGTCGGCCGCCGGTCGGCCACCGCGCCCACCTTTACCAGCAATGGACCGAGTCCATGAACGAATGGAGCACGATGGACTCCTACACCACCCTGCCACTGGCATGTGGGAACCACCTGGAAGGCCAAGCCGAAGGAGAAGGCCAGAGGCGCCTATAAAAGGGGCAAGACGTCCATCGTAGCGCTGGTCGGCTCTTGGCACACTGCAACCCTTGTAAACCCTAGCTACACTTGTTAGGAAAGCCTCTGCCCTGAGGAGGAATAGGATGATCGCTTCCCTCCCCAGGCAAGAACCGCCTCAAGGGGGCTTTCGGCAAGCTCCATTGTACTGTAACCTACACCATATAATACAGACAAGCAGGAGTAGCGGTTTTACCTCCCCACGAGGGCCGTGAACCTGGGTAAAGGCTGGTGTCTCCCTTCGTGTGTGTGTGTCTTCTTCGGGTCCGGTGAGCAACGTCACGGAGCCACTCGAGGGTCTAGACCTCCGTGTTCAATCCCCTTCACGAACTACGCTTCAGGAAGTGACTACCCCCGGTTCTTGGGAGTCATAACCCGACATACATGACTTTCTTCCAATTTCCCATACTTGCTAGTTAGCAACTCAAGTTGGGCCCTTAGCTCAGTATTCTCATTCAACATGGATGCTTCACAAGAAGTGGAGTTAGTAGCACAAGCATCATTATCATTAGAATTGGAAGAAGAAAATTTTGCAAGCTTATCATTATTAGATAGTTGAGTTTGGATTTGATCATGAGACTTGATGAGGAGAGAGTGTTCACTTTCTAAAGCCTTGTGAGCTTTGTCAAGTTTCTCTATGTCCTCACTTAGTCTAGCATTGCCAACACCAAATTCAACCTTTTCTTTTTTAAGCACTTTATATTTTGCAATAGCATGATCTCTTTCCTTAATGATTTTAGAAGTGATAAGATCATTTGATTCATCAAGAGATTCAAGTCTCTCCTCAAGAGACACTCGAAGCTCTTGCTCTTCGTCAAGGGCATTCTCTAAGTATTCTTTTTCAATAGCATCTTCTCTCTCAATTTTACATTTTTGCTCAAATTGAGTATCCAAGTCCTCAATGATTTCTATACATTTAATACCACGAGCAACAATTTCACATAGAGAAGAGATAGCTTCACTATCTTTGGGAAGAGCACCAAGAACAATCTCACCCTTCTTGGTTAAGGTTTCAATGTCAAAATCTTCTCCATGAGGATCCTCAACCACATCATCACATATCTCGGGATTCGAGGTAGAAGTTACCTTGGAATCGTTAGCCATGAGGCAAACATGATTAATGGGTGAGGAGGATGAAGAATTACTTGAAGCACCATTGAGGTCCATGTCTTGTTCGAACAAATGTTGGGATTCCTCTATATTGTTAGCCATGCAAATACTAGAGGATATGGATGCATTATTTGAAGGGAATATGCCCTAGAGGCACTTAATAAACAAAGTTTATTGGCAAGATCTCAATTGTTCATTATATGTTTTATACCATGCTATAACTGTATTAAGCGGAAACATTAATACAGGTGTGGTAGTGTAGCGTACCTGCACTTAAAATAAGGCAGATAACTGTGTATAGTGCAAATCCCTGGATCGATTCATTTGCACACACAGTTTACGATGTAATATAAAAAGTTGTCAACAGAAAAGTTGTAGATATAGAGTAGATCTACCTTTTCACCGAAGGAATTTCGATTTGACGCAACGAGCGCGAAGAGATCTGAGAAATACGACTTCAGATCTGATGGATGACGATTTGAAATTCTTCCTCCACGCTTGATGAAAAGAGTTGAGACTTATTGGGATGGAAAGGTATCGACGAGATCTACAACAATGATTAAGGCCCCGTCGCGATTGGAGATGGTTTTGTTCGTCGAACGAACGAAATACTATTTCGCTGATTAGGGTTTCAGTGGAACGAAAAGAGTAAAAGAGATGCCGGCGGCTACAGGGGTTTATATAGGCGGATTGATGGTGGAATAGATAGGGCTCGGAGTTGTGAACGCGTAGGATGAAGCGGATCCGGATTTGGAGTTATATTTCTTGAGATATACATGTTTGAATGAAAGGTGGTTGGAAAAACAAATTTCAGGGTTTGAATTGGATACGAGAGCTCGGTTCGGTTCGTTCGTGGGCGGGCCGGCTGGCCCGATTCGTTTTTTTTTTCCTTAATTTATTCATAACTTTTGTTTTAGAACTCCGAATTAAGTGAAATTAATTTCTAAAAATTTCTAAAAATTATATCTTTATTTTAAAAGATTTATGGACATGTTTTGACCACTTTTTAAAAATATTAACTTTGAATATTTGATTTAATGCAAATTTGACACTTTTGTCCAATTTGGAAGTAGAAATTTAATTAATTTATTTATGGCTAAATAAAATTTGGTACCACAATTGTGAACATATGAAAATAATTATTTCTAATAATTACAATCAAAATATTAAAGTAAAATAAGATAAATAGCATAATCGTTATTTTATTTTTAATATTTTCTCAAATAGGTTTTCAAGTGGAAATAATATTTCAACCATTGTAATTTCAAATATAAATAATGCAACAAAATGATGAATGCATGCATGAATTTTGTTTTCAAATCGACATTCAAATAGTTTTCAAAAAAGTTTTTAATTTTTCTGATTTTTCAGAATCTGAAAAATCCTAGGATGTTACAGACTACCACCCTTAAAAGGAATCTCGTCCCCGAGATTCGGAGAAGATAGAAAGAAAGCAAATGCTTGAATGATTCTGATAACTCGAGAGGTTTGAGAAATGTAATGTTTTGACACGGAAACTTGAGAATTGGCAGCGAATGATTTTTATGATTAGGAGGGTAGAAAGAAAGATAGTTTGAGATCTCTCGGTTTAAGCGACTGGGTGTGAATTATTTAGGTGGCTACCACCCTTAAAAGGAATTTTTGTGGTCAGTATAGAAACTTTGTTTAATCTTGTTTATTTCTCTGATGTAGAGCGTACAAGTATTCAAAATACAATGGCATGTGGTGGATACAGAAAGTTTTAGCACTCACGTTTTCCGCTCGGTCCTTGGAGAGATTTATCCTTCTTCCTCTCAGGGCATCTGCGGCATGTCACGGGACTGATGATTTTCTTGTGCGGGCGGGTAAGGCATTTCTCCTTCATCTTTTCTGGGCACTTATCAGCATAATGTCCCTTGCCCTTACATTTGAAGCAAATTACGTCGCTTAAGTTCTTCTTCTTCTTAGGTGTTTCCAGGGCTAAAAGTTCTTCCAAATCTTGTTTGCCATATTCTATCTCAATTAAAGAAGTCCAGTCTCGTTTGATGTGACAACTTCGAGCCGGGTGATCTCCTTTACACTTATAGCAACACTTGGAGTTACTTTTGGATATCATCGGGTGTGACTTTACTCTCACTTCATTATCCATCTGGACAGGAGCTTCAATCGTCCTTGGACAATGATTTGGTTCAGTGTCCTCACCAATCTTCTCCTTTCTGCAGTTCGATGGACAATGTCCTTGTTCCTCCAGGGTCTTCATGAGGGACTGTTGCATTCCTTTCTTGGTTTGCTGGGTAGCTTGTTGCACCAAGGGATAAAGTTGACACTGGGTTGGGACATGGTTTGTTCCTTCACACAAGAAGCAAGTAACCTGACTTGTGAGGCATCCTTTAACTAGATGTCTGGTATGACCATGGGGCCACTCATCAGAACATTCTTTGGACGTATGTCCTATTTCTCCACAAGTTTTGCATGCCTTTAGTTTGGTCATAAGGTTCTCTTCAAAATCACTATGGTTTTGATCAATCTTAGGCAGTTGCTCATTGATCATCTTCCACAGCTGATTCTGGTTCTCTAATAGTAGTCGCATAGTTGTATGCAAATCATTGGTGTTGGTATTGGGGTGAGACATCTGTTTAGTTTAGAAAGCAATGAGTTGAATTATTTGTACTTATGGGGGAATCCTAGTTCAATAAAACAAAACAAGGCAACCAATCTATAACATAATCAATCAACATCTAACAAACATCAAGCAACAAGGTTCACAACAAACAAACAATCTAGTATTGTCATATAGCCAAGTTGATATGATCAATACACTAACACGATATCGTCATTCTATTTTTGGTGGTGGTCAAATCTACCTCCTTCATGACTGCTTCAAGTTCTTGTTCAACTTTCTTGGATATCTTAGAAGTGTTGGTCGAAACCTGGTTCTTCAGTGGTCTTCCATGCATGCAGAACTTCATGATTAATCGTAGCTTTTCCATATGAGGCAGCAGAATCAGACTTAGACTATAAGAACATGGTCATCTAGAAAAAGATAAGAGGTTTTTAGAAGGTTGATAGTAGATGAGAGTATGAGGAAGATAAAATGAAAAGGTTTTGTTTTTAGAAAAGTGAATAAAATAGATTTTCAATCCTATGGTCAAATCCTATTTCTATCCAAACCTAGGGTTTCGAACCTACAGGCAACACAGTGCTCTGATACCATCTGTAGCGTACCTGCACTTAAAATAAGGCAGATACCTGTGTATAGTGCAAATCCCTGGATCGATTCATTTGCACACACAGTTTACGATGTAATATCACAACAAAGCGTCAATTTTATTACATCGATATCCCGAATTACAAAATATTTGATACAAGTTGCATAGCATAAAGCTAGCATTGAAAAAGTACACAGCGGAAATAAAATAGCAGTGAGTCTCTATAACTTTCATGCTGCCACAGGCGAAAACATGTTGGTTGTAGACTCGAAACCTTTAACGAAACCTCACTCGTCATCTGATCAAATCTGCAATAAGAAAAATATTGCAACAACGTGGGTCAGATTCCATTAAAAATGGAGTCTGGCAAGTGACACTATGGTGGACACTTAATGGAATAACTCTAAGGCCTATATGCATATTTGGCTGGTGGAGTTCAAGGCTAATTTGCATAAAGCCAATTTTTCCTACTCTTTTGAAAACACTTTTCTTGAAATCAAGACGAGTATGGCATGAAAACCATAAATCTCATCTTCCCTTGTTCACCCATCAAGTTTTATTTCTGAAGTTGGAATGATGGAATCCCCCGTTGACGTCCGTGATCAGCTGCTCAAATTGTCCGTACCGGGGACACGGCTAAGTACTTAGTTTTACACTCTGCAGAGGTTGTGCACGTTCACCATTGTACCCATTCAATCCAGATTATCCTTTACACACCATTTGTGATAAGGAAAGGAGAAGAATGAGACGAGATCTTTCAGAAGCATTTTCCCTCCCACTCTGGCTTGACCCGTTCCACCTAACATCCCCCTACATCTGCTTGTCAAGCCGGAGAGAGTCCACACAACATAATTGATCAAGCCAGAGCCCATATGGCAATGGCTGCACTGGAAGCAATCGTCACTCGGAGTTCTTCAGATTCCTCTGTTCCTGGGTGGCCATTCACAAGTGTACATACTCCAGGAACCATAGACATGGACCTGAGTAGCCACTCAACATAAACCATACAACCACTTACCACCCAGGTGTTTCATTCTTAACTTAGTAGAATTTATATTTTCACAAAACAACATTTGCATAGCATCAATAATTCTACTAAGTATTGCATAGGAACCTAGACGCGGGAATAAGGAATTCTACACAGGTTTAGCATAGCAATACTATCCTACACATGCATATAAAAATACACTAAGTAATGCATATAGAAATAATAGGAAGTTTATGAGGTGTGCCACTTGCCTTTGAATGTTGTCGTTGTTCACAACTCTTTTCAACGATACTCGGGACTCTCCGTTCAATCTAACAGTATAGACAAGCAACAATACAACAATCAACAGCAAGCACAACTCCACAATGCATACAAACACATACTAGATGAATAAATAAGTTTTATAAAACTTGCTAAGGAAAATATGTTTATGCATGATGTGCAAAATATTCCTAAGGGCTAGAATGCTTTTTCATGCCATGAAAATATTTTAAGTTAATGCAAGGCAAATAGGGTGGTCCAAAAGGACTAAGGGCTAAGCTCATAAGTTGAATAAATTATTTTGTTTTATATCATCTTGAATAAGCACTCTAATGGCTTAGTCTTGATGTGCAAAATACTTAGAGAAAATACTAGCTCTATTCTTCGAGGTGATCAACAATTATTATCAACTCTTTGTAAATTGGATATTCACTAAAGTGAGAGAGACAGACACCCGGCCAGCCAATTAAATTGTGGAACAGGTCTCATGTACGTGGACATGTAAGGTTTGTTTCCAGGCCGCTTCATCCCACTATGCCGCTAGGATCCAACAACTTCAAGATGATAACATCATGATCAAAATTTGTTTAAGTCAAATGTGAAAGACAAGATTAGAAAAGAGGGAAAGATAGAAAGAAAGATGTAGTTGTCCTCCAGGCTTCATCTCCAGACTTGTAATATTCTCCTTGATGATGTCTTGATTGAAGTTTTGATAGACTTGATAAATCTTCAGACTTGGTGGTTCTTGTATCCTCGAGGCTGGTCTTGGATTTACTTAATCATCATGAAGTCTAACAGAAGAAGGAGGGAGAAAGACTTAGAAAATATTTCTGGTTGGTCTTCATGAACTTCTTCTTGATCTTTCTTCTAAGTGCTTCCACTCCTTGGAGATACTTCTGAAGTCTTGTTTTGGCTAAGTCCTTCAATGGCCTTCTAGCTCCATCTTGGAAATCCTAAGTGTCTAAGTGCATAGCACTTTACCAAAACACTAGGTTGAAAATAATCCTAACTTAGGGAAAATAAGGAAGGAGTTTTCCTATAAGGAGTATAACTATACAATAGATATGTCATGCATGCAATGCAATTTATTTCTAAGGACAACACTTAACAAAATAAAACAACTAAGTTTTCTGGATGCTAAAATTTTCTAAGGAAAAGATTTAGCATCTTTAAGATGTTGAAATTTTTCTAAGGAAGAGTGTTGTCGAAAAATATTTATCAATATTTTCTAACAAAGAATTTATTTTGTTTAAAGAGGCAAAATATTTTTAAGTACATTTTAATACCAAAGTGGTTATAATATGACTAAGTACTTTATAATTGGAATAGATGATGAAAATAAATTTTAATAAATTTATAATCAATTTTAATCATTAAAACAACACTTAAAAGTATTTAATCAATATAAATTATAAAATCATAGAAAATTATTCTTTAAAAATTAGTAGAAAAATACTACTGCCAATACTTAGACATTCAAATTTATAGAAAAAGAGTTTGACAAGTTTTAAATTTCAAATTTGAAGTTATGTTCAATTTACCATTAATGCCACTTTTGAATTTCAACAAATTTTAATTTGACAAAACATAAAAGTAATGATGCCAAAAGTTTCTACCTGTCATAAGCTTTCCAAAAATATTTTATTTGTAAAATTTGACCAAACCAATATAAAGTAGTGATAGATTTAAAATGTAGGATTTTTCTGCAAAACTACCGGTCTTCGGTTGACTGTTGACTTTGACTGCAGACGTAGGAATTGACTTGCTGACGTGGCAGGCTGACTGGGATTTGACTACGAATTTGATCAAAAATAAATTTGCTTGGATGGAAAAACACTATTAACGAAAGTTGTAGAGAATTACGTGTTCTTTGTAATTATCAGAATTATAACATAAGTGGATGAATAGATTGGTCACAATTCGCAAAATACCTGTCTGATCTGAAACTTCAAACGCGAATATCTCTCAGCTCGCTGAACCAAAAGAGGTGAGGCTTGGGGCAAAAGAAAGGTCTTGATCAGGGGAACAACTTTCGTATTGTCGTCCCAAACTTTTAAGATGGTTTGGTTACTCGAACAACATCAAACACGATCTGTATTATACAGAAAATTACGTAAGTTAAAATAAAAAGTTGTCAACAGAAAAGTTGTAGATATAGAGTAGATCTACCTTTTCACCGAAGGAATTTCGATTTGACGCAACGAGCACGAAAAGATCTGAGAAATACGACTTCAGATCTGATGGATGACGATTCGAAATTCTTCCTCCACGCTTGATGAAAAGAGTTGAGACTTATTGGGATGGAAAGGTATCGACGAGATCTACAACAATGATTAAGGCCCCGTCACGATTGGAGATGGTTTTGTTCGTCGAACGAACGAAATACTATTTCCCTGATTAGGGTTTCGGTGGAACAAAAAGAGTAAAAGAGATGCCGGCGGCTACAGGGGTTTATATAGGCGGATTGATGGTGGAATAGATAGGGCTCGGAGTTGTGAACGCGTAGGATGAAGCGGATCCGGATTTGGAGTTATATTTCTTGAGATATACATGTTTGAATGAAAGGTGGTTGGAAAAACAAATTTCAGGGTTTGAATTGGATACGAGAGCTCGGTTCGGTTCGTTCGTGGACGGGCCGGCTGGCCCGATTCGTTTTTTTTTCCTTAATTTATTCATAACTTTTGTTTTAGAACTCCGAATTAAGTGAAATTAATTTCTAAAAATTTCTAAAAATTATATCTTTATTTTAAAAGATTTATGGACATGTTTTGACCACTTGTTAAAAATATTAACTTTGAATATTTGATTTAATGCAAATTTGACACTTTTGTCAAATTTGGAAGTAGAAATTTAATTAATTTATTTATGGCTAAATAAAATTTGGTACCACAATTGTGAACATATGAAAATAATTATTTCTAATAATTACAATCAAAATATTAAAGTAAAATAAGATAAATAGCATAATCGTTATTTTATTTTTAATATTTTCTCAAATAGGTTTTCAAGTGGAAATAATATTTCAACCATTGTAATTTCAAATATAAATAATGCAACAAAATGATGAATGCATGCATGAATTTTGTTTTCAAATCGACATACAAATAGTTTTCAAAAAAGTTTTTAATTTTTCTGATTTTTCAGAATATGAAAAATCCTAGGATGTTACAGACTACCACCCTTAAAAGGAATCTCGTCCCCGAGATTCGGAGAAGCTAGAAAGAAAGCAAATGCTTGAATGATTCTGATAACTCGAGAGGTTTGAGAAATGTAATGTTTTGACACGGAAACTTGAGAATTGGCAGCGAATGATTTTTATGATTAGGAGGGTAGAAAGAAAGATAGTTTGAGATCTCTCGGTTTAAGCGACTGGGTGTGAATTATTTAGGTGGCTACCACCCTTAAAAGGAATTTTTGTGGTCAGTATAGAAACTTTGTTTAATCTTGTTTATTTCTCTGATGTAGAGCGTACAAGTATTCAAAATACAATGGCATGTGGTGGATACAGAAAGTTTTAGCACTCACGTTTTCCGCTCGGTCCTTGGAGAGATTTATCCTTCTTCCTCTCAGGGCATCTGCGGCATGTCACGGGACTGATGATTTTCTTGTGCGGGCGGGTAAGGCATTTCTCCTTCATCTTTTCTGGGCACTTATCAGCATAATGTCCCTTGCCCTTACATTTGAAGCAAATTACGTCGCTTAAGTTCTTCTTCTTCTTAGGTGTTTCCAGGGCTAAAAGTTCTTCCAAATCTTGTTTGCCATATTCTATCTCAATTAAAGAAGTCCAGTCTCGTTTGATGTGACAACTTCGAGCCGGGTGATCTCCTTTACACTTATAGCAACACTTGGAGTTACTTTTGGATATCATCGGGTGTGACTTTACTCTCACTTCATTATCCATCTGGACAGGAGCTTCAATCGTCCTTGGACAATGATTTGGTTCAGTGTCCTCACCAATCTTCTCCTTTCTGCAGTTCGATGGACAATGTCCTTGTTCCTCCAGGGTCTTCATGAGGGACTGTTGCATTCCTTTCTTGGTTTGCTGGGTAGCTTGTTGCACCAAGGGATAAAGTTGACACTGGGTTGGGACATGGTTTGTTCCTTCACACAAGAAGCAAGTAACCTGACTTGTGAGGCATCCTTTAACTAGATGTCTGGTATGACCATGGGGCCACTCATCAGAACATTCTTTGGACGTATGTCCTATTTCTCCACAAGTTTTGCATGCCTTTAGTTTGGTCATAAGGTTCTCTTCAAAATCACTATGGTTTTGATCAATCTTAGGCAGTTGCTCATTGATCATCTTCCACAGCTGATTCTGGTTCTCTAATAGTAGTCGCATAGTTGTATGCAAATCATTGGTGTTGGTATTGGGGTGAGACATCTGTTTAGTTTAGAAAGCAATGAGTTGAATTATTTGTACTTATGGGGGAATCCTAGTTCAATAAAACAAAACAAGGCAACCAATCTATAACATAATCAATCAACATCTAACAAACATCAAGCAACAAGGTTCACAACAAACAAACAATCTAGTATTGTCATATAGCCAAGTTGATATGATCAATACACTAACACGATATCGTCATTCTATTTTTGGTGGTGGTCAAATCTACCTCCTTCATGACTGCTTCAAGTTCTTGTTCAACTTTCTTGGATATCTTAGAAGTGTTGGTCGAAACCTGGTTCTTCAGTGGTCTTCCATGCATGCAGAACTTCATGATTAATCGTAGCTTTTCCATATGAGGCAGCAGAATCAGACTTAGACTATAAGAACATGGTCATCTAGAAAAAGATAAGAGGTTTTTAGAAGGTTGATAGTAGATGAGAGTATGAGGAAGATAAAATGAAAAGGTTTTGTTTTTAGAAAAGTGAATAAAATAGATTTTCAATCCTATGGTCAAATCCTATTTCTATCCAAACCTAGGGTTTCGAACCTACAGGCAACACAGTGCTCTGATACCATCTGTAGCGTACCTGCACTTAAAATAAGGCAGATACCTGTGTATAGTGCAAATCCCTGGATCGATTCATTTGCACACACAGTTTACGATGTAATATCACAACAAAGCGTCAATTTTATTACATCGATATCCAGAATTACAAAATATTTGATACAAGTTGCATAGCATAAAGCTAGCATTGAAAAAGTACACAGCGGAAATAAAATAGCAGTGAGTCTCTATAACTTTCATGCTGCCACAGGCGAAAACATGTTGGTTGTAGACTCGAAACCTTTAACGAAACCTCACTCTGTCATCTGATCAAATCTGCAATAAGAAAAATATTGCAACAACGTGGGTCAGATTCCATTAAAAATGGAGTCTGGCAAGTGACACTACGGTGGACACTTAATGGAATAACTCTAAGGCCTATATGCATATTTGGCTGGTGGAGTTCAAGGCTAATTTGCATAAAGCCAATTTTTCCTACTCTTTTGAAAACACTTTTCTTGAAATCAAGACGAGTATGGCATGAAAACCATAAATCTCATCTTCCCTTGTTCACCCATCAAGTTTTATTTCTGAAGTTGGAATGATGGAATCCTCCGTTGATGTCCGTGATCAGCTGCTCAAATTGTCCGTACCGGGGACACGGCTAAGTACTTAGTTTTACACTCTGCAGAGGTTGTGCACGTTCACCATTGTACCCATTCAATCCAGATTATCCTTTACACACCATTTGTGATAAGGAAAGGAGAAGAATGAGACGAGATCTTTCAGAAGCATTTTCCCTCCCACTCTGGCTTGACCCGTTCCACCTAACATCCCCCTACATCTGCTTGTCAAGCCGGAGAGAGTCCACACAACATAATCTATCAAGCCAGAGCCCATATGGCAATGGCTGCACTGGAAGCAATCGTCACTCGGAGTTCTTCAGATTCCTCTGTTCCTGGGTGGCCATTCACAAGTGTACATACTCCAGGAACCATAGACATGGACCTGAGTAGCCACTCAACATAAACCATACAACCACTTACCACCCAGGTGTTTCATTCTTAACTTAGTAGAATTTAGATTTTCACAAAACAACATTTGCATAGCATCAATAATTCTACTAAGTATTGCATAGGAACCTAGACGCGGGAATAAGGAATTCTACACAGGTTTAGCATAGCAATACTATGCTACACATGCATATAAAAATACACTAAGTAATGCATATAGAAATAATAGGAAGTTTATGAGGTGTGCCACTTGCCTTTGAATGTTGTCGTTGTTCACAACTCTTTTCAACGATACTCGGGACTCTCCGTTCAATCTAACAGTATAGACAAGCAACAATACAACAATCAACATCAAGCACAACTCCACAATGCATACAAACACATACTAGATGAATAAATAAGTTTTATAAAACTTGCTAAGGAAAATATGTTTATGCATGATGTGCAAAATATTCCTAAGGGCTAGAAATGCTTTTTCATGCCATGAAAATATTTTAAGTTAATGCAAGGCAAATAGGGTGGTCCAAAAGGACTAAGGGCTAAGCTCATAAGTTGAATAAAATATTTTGTTTTATATCATCTTGAATAAGCACTCTAATGGCTTAGTCTTGATGTGCAAAATACTTAGAGAAAATACTAGCTCTATTCTTCGAGGTGATCAACAATTATTATCAACTCTTTGTAAATTGGATATTCACTAAAGTGAGAGAGACAGACACCCGGCCAACCACTTAAATTGTGGAACAGGTCTCATGTACGTGGACATGTAAGGTTTGTTTCTAGGCCGCTTCATCCCACTATGCCGCTAGGATCCAACAACTTCAAGATGATACCATCATGATCAAAATTTGTTTAAGTCAAATGTGAAAGACAAGATTAGAAAAGAGGGAAAGATAGAAAGAAAGATGTAGTTGTCCTCCAGGCTTCATCTCCAGACTTGTAATATTCTCCTTGATGATGTCTTGATTGAAGTTTTGATAGACTTGATAAATCTTCAGACTTGGTGGTTCTTGTATCCTCGAGGCTGGTCTTGGATTTACTTAATCATCATGAAGTCTAACAGAAGAAGGAGGGAGAAAGAAGGAAGAGGGAGAAAGACTTAGAAAATATTTCTGGTTGGTCTCATGAACTTCTTCTTGATCTTTCTTCTAAGTGCTTCCACTCCTTGGAGATACTTCTGAAGTCTTGTTTTGGCTAAGTCCTTCAATGGCCTTCTAGCTCCATCTTGGAAATCCTAAGTGTCTAAGTGCATAGCACTTTACCAAAACACTAGGTTGAAAATAATCCTAACTTAGGGAAAATAAGGAAGGAGTTTTCCTATAAGGAGTATAACTATACAATAGATATGTCATGCATGCAATGCAATTTATTTCTAAGGACAACACTTAACAAAATAAAACAACTAAGTTTTCTGGATGCTAAAATGTTCTAAGGAAAAGATTTAGCATCTTTAAGATGTTGAAATTTTTCTAAGGAAGAGTGTTGTCGAAAAATATTTATCAATATTTTCCAACAAAGAATTTATTTTGTTTAAAGAGGCAAAATATTTTTAAGTACATTTTAATACCAAAGTGGTTATAATATGACTAAGTACTTTATAATTCGAATAGATGATGAAAATAAATTTTAATAAATTTATAATCAATTTTAATCATTAAAACAACACTTAAAAGTATTTAATCAATATAAATTATAAAATCATAGAAAATTATTCTACAAAAATTAGTAGAAAAATACTACTGCCAATACTTAGACATTCAAATTTATAGCAAAAGAGTTTGACAAGTTTTAAATTTCAAATTTGAAGTTATGTTCAATTTACCATTAATGCCACTTTTGAATTTCAACAAATTTTAATTTGACAAAACATAAAAGTAATGATGCCAAAAGTTTCTACCTGTCATAAGCTTTCCAAAAATATTTTATTTGTAAAATTTGATCAAACCAATATAAAGTAGTGATAGATTTAAAATGTAGGATTTTTCTGCAAAACTGCCGGTCTTCGGTTGACTGTTGACTTTGACTGCAGACGTAGGAATTGACTTGCTGACGTGGCAGGCTGACTGGGATTTGACTACGAATTTGATCAAAAATAAAGTTGCTTGGATGGAAAACAATATTAACGAAAGTTGTAGAGAATTACGTGCTCTTTGTAATTATCAGAATTATAACATAAGTGGATGAATAGATTGGTCACAATTCGTAAAATACCTGTCTGATCTGAAACTTCAAACGCGAATATCTCTCAGCTCGCTGAACGAAAAGAGGTGAGGCTTGGGGCAAAAGAAAGGTCTTGATCAGGGGAACAACTTTCGTATTGTCGTCCCAAACTTTTAAGATGGTTTGGTTACTCGAACAACATCAAACACGATCTGTATTATACAGAAAATTACGTACGTTAAAATAAAAAGTTGTCAACAGAAAAGTTGTAGATATAGAGTAGATCTACCTTTTCACCGAAGGAATTTCTATTTGACGTAACGAGCGTGAAGAGATCTGAGAAATACGACTTCAGATGTGATGGATGACGATTCGAAATTCTTCCTCCACGCTTGATGAAAAGAGTTGAGACTTATTGGGATGGAAAGGTATCGACGAGATCTACAACAATGATTAAGGCCCCGTCGCGATTGGAGATGGTTTTGTTCGTCGAATGAACGAAATACTATTTCGCTGATTAGGGTTTCGGTGGAACGAAAAGAGTAAAAGAGATGCCGGCGGCTACAGGGGTTTATATAGGCGGATTGGTGGTGTAATAGATAGGGCTCGGAGTTGTGAACGCGTAGGATTAAGCGGATCCGGATTTGGAGTTATATTTCTTGAGATATACATGTTTGAATGAAAGGTGGTTGGAAAAACGAATTTCAGGTTTTGAATTGGATACGATAGCTGGGTTCGGTTTGTTCGTGTGCCGGCCGGCTGGCCCGATTTGTTTTTTTTCCTTAATTTATTCATAACTTTTGTTTTAGAACTCCGAATTAAGTGAAATTAATTTCTAAAAATTTCTAAAAATCATATTTTTATTTTAAAACATTTATGGACCTGTTTTGACCACTTTTTAAAAATATTAACTTTGAATATTTGATTTAATGCAAATTTGACACTTTTGTCAAATTTGGAAGTAGAAATTTAATTAATTTATTTATGGCTAAATAAAATTTGGTACTACAATTGTGAACATATGAAAATAATTATTTCTAATAATTACAATCAAAATATTAAAGTAAAATAAGCTAAATAGCATAATCGTTATTTTATTTTTAATATTTTCTCAAATAGGTTTTCAAGTGGAAATAATATTTCAACCATTGTAATTTCAAATATAAATAATGCAAGAAAATGATGAATGCATGCATGAATTTTGTTTTCAAATCGACATACAAATAGTTTTCAAAAAAGTTTTTAATTTTTCTGATTTTTCAGAATCTGAAAAATCCTATGATGTTACAGGTAGATAAACAACCAGGTCCCTAATAGCCTCTACTAAGACTAGTTTCGTTGCGCTATTGATGATTGAGGTTTTACCAAGTTGTAAACTAGATTAAGTGTTACTCTAGTGCAAGTGGGAGACTGATGGGAATATGCCCTAGAGGCACTTAATAAACATAGTTTATTGGCAAGATTCCAACTGTTCATTATATGTTTTATACCATGCTATAACTTTATTAAGCGGAAACATTAATACAGGTGTGGTAGATAAACAACCAGGTCCCTAGCCTCTACTAAGACTAGTTTCGTTGCGCGATTGATGATCGAGGTTTTCCAATCATAGGGCATGGAGACGGTCGGCAATGGAAGTCCTGTCGTTGGTTGAACGATGTGATGGACATACCCAGTATTTATAGGACATAGTCATTACGCCTTAAAACCGTGAGACCAACTCTTATTGTTATTCCTGGAAGATACTTTGATTGCACCAAACATCGTATCTTATTTAGTATGACAATAACGGTGGAACTTTTGGGTAATGGAAGGGGGTAGTTGAGACGAGGGGTCAACAACGGGATTTGTCAGTCCGCATAGCCGGATAGATACTCTAGGGCCCACTCGGTTAGATTATGCCAAATGAGTTTGCGAACATGTGACTAGGTCACAAGCTGACATAATATCATGGACGAGTAGAAGATAGTGTTGTCGGTAACGAGATCATGCTAGGTATGGAAATATTTGAGAATGATGCTCGGACACGCTAAGTATCGCCATGACAAAGGGTTTAAGACTAGACGTCCAGGTTTGAGAGATGAAAGTCATTCGTTATATCATAGGGATTAATTCATGGGGTCCAGGCCTACGAGTTAGTCATTGATCGGAGAGGAGTCTCGATCATGTCTAGAATAAATATCATATGTTTGATATTAATTAGTGTAATTAATGTTTAAATATGATTTTATATATTTATTTTCGAATTTATTTAGTCCGATTTCCCTAAATGGGCCTTCTGGTCGAAAGAAGGCTCATAAGGGGAAAACCCTCAAGGGGAAATTCGGTGGGGGGCTTGGCCGGCCTAGGTGGGCCAAATGGGGCCCACCTAGGGCCGGCGCACCCTCCCTATCCGCACGAAAGTTGTGGGATAGTCCCACACTGTCTGGCTAGGGAGGTTGGCTCCCCCCGGGAGCCTATATAAGAAGGGGAACCCCTGGCCTTTTAATTCACCAATTAATTCCCCAATTCTCTCTTGATCTCGTGATTCTCTTTGTCGGAGTTGCGCCGAGTTGAGAGGGGGATCTCTTCCACCATAGCCCGCTGCCGCGTTGCTGGTGTTCCGATCCAAGTCTTCCGCTGCTCGTCCTGGACTGGAGCTACGTAGGTCGTCGTCTCCACCGTATGTGTGTAACGCCCTGCGAGGTGCAGCGCTAGCGGTGCTCGGAGGCCTACTTCCTCCACCCGACCTTGAGGTCATCTTCGTCGTCTTCGTCGCGTCGAGTTCTCCGCGACCTAGAGGTCGGCTACGTCGTCTTCGTTGTCAACTCTTGTGCGGGAGCGTAATCCCCACTATTCGGTCTACGAGGGTATGTATTCCGATCACCGTCGTACTTCTATATCTGCATAGTATAGATCTTGGCAAGTTTAAGGATATCGTTGCTAGGAAATTTTTTGTTTTCCGCATGCGATCCCCTTCAGTGGTATCAGAGTCGATCTATCGTAGATATAGATGTAAGCTGTTAGAACCCGTGTTCTGCACGGGGCACCGTTCCTGTTATTTGCTACCCTCTAGCGTGCACTTGTGATTCCAGCGGCATCGAGTGGATGAAGCGGCCCAGACCGACTTTACGCGTACGCTTAAGCGAGACTGGTTCCACTACTGACATACGGATTGTACCGCATCTATGGCTGACGGGTGTCCGTTTCTCTCTCTTTAGTTGGCTTTGCATTTTCAATGGAGGGCCCGAAAGGGATGTTTAAACATGCAATTATTGGATCGTTGTTGTGTTCATAAGGTTTGTAGGTATGAAGCGGTTCTATTTACGATAGCCCCAAGCCAAGCCACGTAAAATATGCAAAATATAAAGTAGAAGCGTCTAACTTTATTTTGCAGGTGCTATGTGATATGGTCAAGGTAGGTTTATTAAATTGTTTATGGACTGCGGGCGCCAAGAAGACCATGGTGCATGGACCATATCACGTCGCATTACATTTGATGTTTTGTGTGCATCTTATATTGTGTGATTATTTATATTAATATATATTAGTTATGCGGCGATAGTTATATATAAGATGATCACTTCATAATACCACTAATGTTCTTCCTCCAACGAGCACCACCAAGAAAGTTCTACGTTATGAGGCAGGCCGTGACGATCGGGTGTCAGACATATCGTCGTTCTCATACGGTGGGTGTAAGCCATGTTGCACAAGCGTCAGCGTGGAGGTTATAGTGACGAGCCTAGCATATGCAGATATGGCCTCGGAACACAGAGGCCGAAAGGTCGAGCATGAGTCACAAAATTGTTGTGATTGACAATTGTCTACCCTTGAAGTTGTGTTGCCGGCTCTGACGATGAGGGGTTGTGCCATGGATGGGGGTCGTGTAATCGCTTAAACGACCAGGAGGGATGTTCGTTTGAGTGGGAGTTCGGATAGTTATTTTCTAAAATACTAGAACTCAAAATATAATGAACAAAGTCTGTTTTGCAAACCTTTGTAGATATTAACCAATGTGATAGCATCTTTTAAAATTAGGCGCATTCATGCGATTGAGAAACTTAAAAGGTTGGGTCCAAACTTCATAGTTTTATACTTTAGCTTCAGGATACTCCTTGTTTAAACCGTTAGCTCTTTGTGATACAATACCCGCTAGGAGATAAACCCGGAGATTCAGCTAACAAATGATAATTTGGATTATCAGGTTCTGTGCGGATGATATCATCACAGTCCAGTGTATTTTGTGATCTCTACCATAGAGAACCAACGGTGGGTACAACTTATTAGATCGCGAACATATGAGATGGTCGCTAAACTCGGGGTACCCCTAAAATTGGGTTGATGAAGTTTATGAGTACGTTGACTGATTGTCTTCTCAACCAAGGTGGAAGAGAATACACATATTGAAGGAGCACGTGGCAGTCATACTTGATGACATATGTTCATACTTGATGAACATTGAGACGCCTCGCTCAGCTCGATCACTGGATGACAGATGTTGTTGTCAAGTGCAAATCCTCTGTCATAGACTACGTCATGCAAGGGGAATCGTTCACCTTCATGCTTCTTGATTACGTTGGAAGTACCAAGAAGATGAAACAGATCACCGGAAGTCATCGATGATGATGGTGTATATATGATATACATGTTATGAATGTTTTAGCTAAGCAAGTACTCGCAGTAGTGACTAAGTTTTTATACTAGTCATGTTTTATGAAAACCAGGTTTAGTGCTTGAGTAGCTTGAGAGGATGAGGCGACATTGCGTGTTGATAATGGCAGACAAATTGTTGTGATGGCCATAGACACTCTCCCTCTAGATCTACCATTTCAATAAATTCTTTATGATCGCCTGTTAGTATGGTCGTTATAAGTGTGTCTCCTCTAGCGAGACAATTGTTCATATATATTAGTGACAAATTCGTTGTCCTATATTTATGAAGTAATGATCACCGATTTGAATTTAGATGGTAGAAGCTCCCACATTCATAATATTAATGCCAAAGGATACAAACTTAATAAAGACACCACATATGTGTGGCACTACCGTTTAATTCATGTCAATGTTATAGTCAATGCATTAGCTCCATACCGGATGGATCTACAAGTCCTTAGATTTGATCTTTTGACACTTGCAAAATAACTATGACACCGTTTTCGGGAAACGGGCATATAACTTATTGATAGTCATGCATATAGATGTATGTGGTTCAATGAAGTAATTGACGGGTAGTGGAGACCTTTATTTCGTAAACTTCACTGAACGTTTTGAGTATAGCTTGTTGAGAATCGTGCATATGGGTGTATGTGAATCAATGAAGTACTTTAACGTGTAGTGGAAGTATTTATTTCATAGACTTCATGAATATTCGAGTAGATATATGGATATCCACTCAGGGAATGTTGGTATGGAAATTTTGATTCGATCAAACAAGTTCAGAATGAAGTAGGAAATAAACTTAACAAGAAAATCAAATTCCCGCGATATAGATCGAGGAAATAAAGATTTCCGGGAGTTATAATGTTGGCACATCATTGGAAGACTTGTGAGAAGAGTTCCACAAATTACGTCGCATGGAACACCATAGTGTTATGGTATATTTGGACGTCGTAATTGCACCCTATCGGATAGTGTGTGGTAAATAAATCTCTTACCAAATTATTGTGATCGTTAGAGTTATATGGTAGAAACGCAACATTTTCACGTTAGATAATAGGGAAACCATTTGAATCCATGGAGACAATACCATTTGAGAGATGGCATGGCTTTGAGCCTAGATTGTCGTTTCAGCAATTTAGTGTTTCGATGTGATCAAACCTAAAATGGATTAATCTTTGTAGTGTACCGTACCTAAAGAGTTAGTTGGGTACATGTCTCATGACATAGGCAAAATCGTTGCCGACATATACCTTGCAAAAGAAATAGTTTCTTGTCCAAGGGTATAAGTGAGAAAGAAAGTAGAGCAAGACAAAGTCGATGAAGTTTCTCTCTAGACATCAGAGTGGCGCAACCGAAAGTGTTTTTGGTGTCATGCTTCACAGCTTGAAAAAGCTGATGATACAAGATCATGATACTCTGAGCTCATACTAAGAACGTAGGCATATGAGTTTGTGTTGCACACTGTATGTTACGACAATCTTGTTATGAAGGTCATATTAATGGAATATGACAGACCTACGAACTACGAAGAAGAGATGGTGGACCTAAGTCTGAGAAATGGTTATGAGTCATATATGATCCGAAATAAAATCCATGTAAGATCACTAGGTAATGACTTGGGAGATCTTCTTGATGGCATCTGGGATGTTAACATAATATGGAATTTTATAAGAGAGTAGACATTGAAAATGATCGATTTGTCGTAAAACAGTTACGAAAGATTCAAAAGTTGACCACAATGAGAGTTTGTCTCAAGTGGCGAAGACTAAATCTATTCTGGGTCGTTTAGCAATCACTATAATTTCAAGAAATTGATAGATGGATAAGGAAACCATGTTTTTTATTAGTGTCATTAAGAAAGAGTTGTAATCAGTACAATAATGGTTTGTAATCCTGAGGATGCTAAACATGTATGCGAACTTCAGTTGTCCATTCATGGGCTGAAGCGAGCATATCGGAGCTAGAATCTTCACTTTGATAATATGATCAAAGGATTTTGGAGTTGTCCAAAATAGTTGAAGAAACTTGCATTTGCAAAGAAGTGAGTAGGAGCAAAGTAGCTTTTCTTGATCTTATATGCGGAAGGCATATTTGAGTGGGAGCTAAGTAGCTTTTCCTTGATCTTATATGTGGAAGGCATATTTGAGTGGGAGCTAGGTGTCATTCATGATTTTGTATGTAACGACATATTGAATGACACAGATCCTCTAGTAGAGTGTAAAGGATTATTTAAGTGATTAAATTTTCTATGAAATGAAGTTAGGAGTATTAGGCATCCGATTTATAACTGTATAGATCATATTAGGCATCCTAAGTTAAGATTCTGAAGTGTTTCAGAATAGAACAAGCAAAGAAGATTGTTCTTGCTTGTATGACTAGGTAAAATATTAAGTTTATCTTGTCATTTTCAGTAATAGCAAATGATGTTCGACATTATCTATGTATCAGACATAGATGCTATCAGACTGAAAGCCCGACTTGGTGTGACCCGAGTTCTTCGTTGAAGAACGGGTTCTAGAGTGATCCTTGTGTGGATCAATGAACAAACGTTAAGTGTATGCTTCAGTATCTGTGAGAACTGAAGATACGTTTTCTAGTAAAGGGTAAGAGTGGAAAGACAACTTGCCGTAAAACGGTTACGATGATGCAAGTTGTGACACTGACCCGTACGACTAGAAATCTAATATAGGAGATGTCATTTATTTTGAAGATAGACATGGTTAGTTTGCGAAGTCGCATATGAATGCACTGTCGCATAATATACATAGGTATAGCAATATATGGCAACTTTAGAAGTAGCAAGTGTGATTGGTCTGAGCAGTTTTCGGAGCGTATGTGGTCTCCTTAATAGATCTCTTAGAATTTTAAGGCCCATGCTGCGCGAATGTTCGAGTCTCACTCTATCCACAAGGATATATTTCACAGTCATCGTAAGATACGGGATGATGTCAAACTAGGTGACACAGAATTGTTGCAACGCACATATAGGTCTCAATGTGTGAGATCTATTGACTGTATTCCTATTCCACGAGGTGAGGAGGCACCAAGATGCTATGGCTGTTGAGGTTTTACCAAGTTGTAAACTAGATTAAGTGTTACTCTAGTGCAAGTGGGAGACTGATGGGAATATGCCCTAGAGGCACTTAATAAACATAGTTTATTGGCAAGATTCGAACTGTTCATTATATGTTTTATACCATGCTATAACTGTATTAAGCGGAAACATTAATACAGGTGTGGTAGATAAACAACCAGGTCCCTAATAGCCTCTACTAAGACTAGTTTCGTTGCGCGATTGATGACCAATCATAGGGCATGGCGACGGTCGGCAATGGAAGTCCTGTCGTTGGTTGAACGATGTGATGGACATACCCAGTATTTATAGGACATAGTCATTACGCCTTAACACCGTGAGACCAACTCTTATTGTTATTCCTAAAAGAAACTTTGATTGCACCAAACGTCGTATCTTATTTAGTATGACAATAACGGTGGTACTTTTGGTTATTGGAAGGGGGTAGTTGAGACGAGGGGTCAACAGCGGGATTTGTCAGTCCGCATAGCCGGATAGATCATGCTAGGTATGGAGATATCTGAGAATGATACTCGGACACGCTAAGTATCGCCATGACAAAGGGTTTAAGACTAGACGTCCAGGTTTGATAGATGAAAGTCATTCATTATATCACAGTGATTAATTCATGGGGTCCAGGCCTACGAGTTAGTCACTGATCGGAGAGGAGTCTCAATCATGTATGTTATTATATCAAACCGCTAGGGTAACACACTTAAGGGGTTTCGACAAGACAACCGGAATGGAAAGAGATCACCTGGAACCTCCCGGGAATGGTCCGATGGAGATCGGGCAGCGACGAAATAGTTTTCAGAGCTAGAATAAATATGATATGTTTGATATTAATTAGTGTAATTAATGTTTAAATATGATTTTATATATTTATTTTTGAATTTATTTAGTCTGATTTCCCTAAATGGGCCTTCTGGTCGAAAGAAGGCTCATAAGGGGAAAACCCTCAAGGGGAAATTCGGTGGGGGGCTTGGCCGGCCTAGGTGGGCCCCATTTGGCCCACCTTGGGCCGGCGCACCCTCCCTATCCGCACTAAAGTTGTGGGATAGTCCCACACTGCCTGGCTAGGGAGGTTGGCCCCCCCCGGGAGCCTATATAAGAAGGGGCACCCCTGGCCTTTTAATTCACCAATTAATTCCCCAATTCTCTCTTGATCTCGTGATTCTCTTTGTCGGAGTTGCGCCGAGTTGAGAGGGGGGTCTCTTCCACCATATCCCGCTGCCGCGCTGCTGGTGTTCCGGTCCAAGTCTTCCGCTGCTCGTCCTGGATTGGAGCTTCGGAGGCCGTCGTCTCCACTTTATGTGTGTAACGCCCTGCGAGGTGCTGCGCTAGCGGTGCTCGGAGGCCTACTTCCTCCACCCGACCTTGAGGTCATCTTCGTCGTCTTCGTAATGCCGAGTTCTCCGCGACCTAGTGGTCGGCTACGCCGTCTTCATCATCAACGCTTGTGCGGGAGCGTAATCCCCGCTATTCGTTCTACGAGGGTATGTATTCCGATCTCCGTCGTACTTCTATATATGCATAGTATAGATCTTGGATAGTTTAAGGATATCGTTGCTAGGAATTTTTTGTTTTCTGCATGCGACCCCCTTCATTATTTTCATGACAACAAGACATGGAGAGCATATCATCAGTATATTTAGTTAAGCAACTATTACTTGATATGCAAGGACCGTCAACTCTAGCATGTATGACATTTGGAGTGCTACAAGAGTTTAAGTCCAAAGATAGAACATTGCAATGTGATAGAGAAGAAGTATAGTCAATAGTAAGTTCACCATCACCAATGCAATTTCTATCACCACTCACCATATCATTACCTTGTGACAAATCATATGTTAGTGAATTGGAAGGAGTTGTGAACTCATCACGACCGGTGGTGGAGGGAGAACAATCATCCTTAATAAATTTGGACACTTCATATATATCTTGAAGCTTGGTCCAAAGCTCATGTGCATTTAGAAAAGGCATGATTGAAGTAAGAACTTCATCGGTCAAAGCACATATAGGACAATTAGTAACTTGAGCCTCGGTATGAGAGTTTATCTCATCCTCTAAAGATAATTCTTGGGAATACTTTGGAGGAGATAAACTCACATCTACAATCCTCTTAATATAATTTGGACCCATGGCCCTAAAAAGATTAAGCATGCAAATTTTCCAAACATCATAATTCGTGCTATCAAATATGAAAGTGGGATCGTGTACTAATTCTCTAAACGACATCTTTTACTCTCTAGGTGGTAAACCCCAAAAAGAGAGCCCAGGCTCTCATACCAATTGAAAGGACAATGATGTCGCCTAGAGGGGGGGGGTGAATAAGCGGATTAAAACTTTTCTGATTTAGGCTTGATAATTGCGGAATAAAACTAGGTGTTTAAATTAGCAAGACGACAACCTAAATAAACTAGGCTCACCTATGTGCACCAACAACTTATGCTAAGAAAGACAAACAACAAGGTGATAACTATAGAATACTTCAAGCACGAAGGCTATCACAATGTAAAATGCATAAGTAAAAAGCTCGGGTATAGAAATAACCGAGGCACGCGGAGACAAGGATGTATTCCCGAGTTCCTCCTTGTTAAGGGAGTACGTCTCGTTGGAGAGGTGTGAACCGACACAACGGTTCAACAACCACAAAGGTTTCACCTTCTTCTCCGATGAACCGCACCACAAAGGCTTGGTTCACCTTCCACTATCGGAATTCCTTCGAGGCGGAATCCAGAGCCTTTCAACAACCATCCGGGGCACAACCCACAATGGGACAAGGGGCTCCCGAACGGCTTTCAACAACAACAATTCGGGGTACAACCCACAATGGAATTGGGGGCTCCCGAACGGCTTCAAGTGACCACACAAGTGTCCAACCACCACAAAGGCGTCTAGGGTCCAAGGACCCAAGAGTAACAAGCTCACAAACTTTCAACTTCCACAAATCCTCGTGGAGAGCACAGCGATGCACCAAATGCAAAAGGCAAGAGCACATGTGTTCAAATCCTTCACTTTCGAATTCCAACAAAGCAACAAATTATTATGGGGGAATAAGAGAGGAAGAACAAAGAGGAGATGCACCAAGAACTCCAAGATCAAGATCTACTAGGTTCCCCTCACATAGATGAGAGATGGATTGGTCAAAATGTAGATCTAGATCTCCTCTCTCAAATCACTCAAAGATATGCAAGAATCATGGGAGGAAATGGGAGAAGGCAAGCTTTCCAAGGTCAACAATGGAGGAGAGAGAGAGGAAAAAACGTGCTTGGAACAGCTGGTCACTTTGGGGGAAAAGGGGCCTTTTTATAGGTCCCACGAAAAAGAGCCGTTGCAGGAAATCTTCACACCGGAGTTTCCGGCCCACCCGGTATAGATCCCGGAATATACTGGGTCTGGTACTGGATCAACCCAGAAATCATTCCGGAACTTGTACCGGGTAGCTACTGGAATCACCCGGAAAATGCCCGGAGTTCATTCCGGACAAATCCGGTACCAGATCCGGTAAAAACCGGATTCTAAACCGGATGGGAAAAACCTGCTAGAAATGCATCACGAAAACTGAAATAACTATTTCATCCGGACTCTGTTTTCGATGATTTTTGGCTCGTTGGATTCGCAACAAAGAGAACTATAAGATCATATAGAGAAACATCATAATCCATCATGTGAGGATAAAACCAAATGAGGAAAGATTGAACTTTCCAACCGATAAGACCTCCAATATAAAAAACACAACAAGACATTCATATGAAATCCGTTCTCGATGAACTAGAGCTTAGTATGGAGATGAACTAAGCTCTAAATCCTCACATGGATAAGATCAACAAGTTTTCCAAATTAAACTGTTTTCGAAGCACTTGGACTTGTCATGAGGATCACGACAACCACCAAAACCCAGTCAAGGAGAAAAGCCAAATAAGAACCAAGAAACATGAAATGCCAAGTATGCAAAGGTTTGAGATCTCCACAAAGATGCGATCAAGTTACTCACTTGAGAGCCCCTCTTGATAGTACGCCATCTATCCTAAAACTCTGTCTCCTACTAACACCATGAGACCGGTAAGATAGAAAACCTATCAAGATCATACCTTTGCCTTGCGCATTCTACTTGATCTTGATGATGAAGATCTTGACTCTCTCAAGTTGTAACACCTTTCTTGATTGTGCTTGCTAGCACATGCTCCCCCATACTCCGTTATGGGAGGGACTCGCTAAGCTTTGTCTTCATATTTCCTTTGCAAGCTTCAATCAAAGGATATCTTCCGATATGCATCATATTGAACTTACACTTCATCTTCTTCTCTTGATATGTATGATGGCTTGGGGGTAAACATGATTGTTCACTCAATCTTCTATTCCAAGCCATACTTGCAATGAGCTCAACTCTACACATGACCATTCATCATATAAATCCTTGAATAGAGCATTGGTCATTAAGTCATCTTGAAGAGTCCAACACATGAACTCCTATAATTTCCCATGGACAAGATCTATAAAGAATATCTCAATGTAAACATTAGTCCATAAGGATTGTCATTAATTACCAAAACCACGCATGGGGTAACCATGTACTTTCAATGGAGTTATCAAATTTTATAATGCAGTGGTGTAAATTGTTTGTAACTTGAGTGCTCGGTTTTTTGAAGTTTTCTACCGTAAGGGAAAACCCCTACAGTGTAGTTTTCTATTAATACTCAGTCAGAGCATATACAAGAGACAAATGTGTGTGTGTGTGTGAGGAGGGGGGGGGGGGGGGGCGATGGAGAGTGGGGAGAGTCACAACATTATGACTCAAGCCCAAATACAGGAAATAAGAAAACCGAAAGTAAAAAAAGTGTGCTCAGGAGTAAAGGGCTTCAATCCAGGAAGTAAGAACTTGAACCCGGGCAGGCTTGATGAGTGCTTAGTTGAAGAGATACATCAGATTGAACTTTCCTAGTGTGTTGGAACTCAACGCCCTACATGGTGAGCGACAACAGTTAACCCCTCTTCCCCCACTCTCTAGGACGGACATACATTTATTATTCTACAAAATGTGCAAACAATTTCTGAAATTGTGGACATGAGCGTGGATGTGGAGAGGAAACATTGTGTTACACTAAATGAATATTCCCCTTTGATGAGCCATAGAAGATGTCAGATCCACCCTTGATCCATGATGGACTAATGTATAACCACCTTAGTAGTCAGTTGGTTCGCAATATAAAACTTGTCGAGCATACTTGATTCGTACTCCGTCATTACTTGTTTATTATGTAACCATCTTATCTCTATCAGATTCTCATTTTCTTATTATGTTTTGCTTTAACATGAGCATGTTACATACCGACAGAAAGATAAAACACCATAAAGTCATGTTAAACAACTATAGTATATAATTTATGTACTGGGCCACAACATTTCGTATTGTGAGGAATAAGAAGACTCGTCGCACCCTTACGGAACAATTGGTCGTTCTATGCCTTTTCACACTGAAAGCTTATACGCAGAAACAAATAAGCTTAGAAAGCCCCTTGTATCTCCCATGGAAACTAGATTAACGCGTCATGCTGGCAAGAGAAGTTCTGACTGAAGTTACTTCCACATAAATATTTTTCTTAACTAAATGCTACACGGACATGTTTCTATTAATTCTGTATCACATAAAGTTTCTCTTCCACTTGTAAGAATGATGCGCCATACAAAATGTTCATAAGAGTTAGGAAAAATGCTTTGGTTGTTTAAATGAATTCTTACATGTAAAAAAGATAGTCAACACACATACATTAATTTTAAAAATGAGGCATTTAATATTATAAAATATATTTTTTGTACTCATTTTTTTGAGTTTTTGCATAATAAAATATTATATAACGACATAGATCTACGTGCATTTCTTTTGGGAGCCATAAATAGTTATATTCACAAACAATACATAGTTTTTGATATTCTTAAAATTTATTTTTCAGAAACATATACATTTATGTGGAAATGAAGGAACATATTCTATAGTTCAAAAGAAATAAATCATCAGATAAAAAGGAGGTTCTTGAAGAAAAATAGGAGATGGGAAAAGAGACGATAAAAAAATCAAGAGAACCAACTAAGAGCCGGAGGTTCCGATATGGCCTCTGTTGTGCCATTTCTCCTACGATTTCCTAGTGAACAATAGTGTTCCACTCTCTTTCTCTCCATCCCTAGTCAGGGCCGGCTCTAGGATTTCAAAGGCCCCGGGGCGAGATTCGTCGATGGGCCCAAATACACACAAAAATCCGGTCAAAAAAACTCGAGATTTTTTGAAAATTTTGAATTTAAACTCAATAAATGTAATAAATAGACTGTACCCTAAAATCCAACCCAGTTCTAGTGATGCAGCCGAACGCAACAACCTTGTTTCCTGTAGTGCAGATCCTAGGTTCGAATCCCACGCTTGTATTAATTTTGAACATTAAAACATGTCTCACGATCAATCTCCGTACTAATGCAAAAATGAGCCAAGCAAGATCAAACTTGAGACATACTAGATTAGGAAGGGACGTCTTACCGCTAGGACGAAGCAATCGTTTGTATTTCCTCTTTTCTCTATACGATATAGATACTACATATAAAATATGAGCCCTTATTTAGATGTGCCCTGGGCCGTCGCACCTGCTGCCCTGGCCCAGAGAGCCGCCCCTGGTGCTTTTAGCGATCAGTTGCTGGTGTTTCCGATCGAGCCAAATCTAGTATCCCAATATGTGAAAATCAGGCGATGAGTTCACTGCATGGCTGGCGGGTGAATTCCGATGCTTGCATTTCTCGATCATACTAGACGAGACATGTAGTTTTAAGCACGGGGATCAGTACCGGATGGGACACTAGGTATAGTCCTTAATTAGTTGGGACTTTGGATTTCGCAATCGACATACCTGATCTAGGGATGCTTTGTTTAGCTTCCTAAGTCAAAGCCTAGGATACACCATTGCCATTTTGCAGTCGATCGATCTTACTTGTGCTTTTGTGCAAACAATGATGACCTGGACAAGAGCCATTTGAGGTTTTTATAGGAACACATGCCTTTTTTAGTGGATATGAACACATGCCTATTTGTCTATTCTTTTTCTAGCATAAACTACCGACTTTATTACTGAATAATCATAGTTTCATTTACAAAAGCCAGAGGATGAATAAACCAAACATGTCTTCCTACTCCGTGGCATAAAGCATGTTTTGCGAGATCATGAGCCTCCCAATCAGCCTCCCACATCTCATGTCTGAACTCCACCAAATATGTTTAAGGTGACTTATTTTAGGTGTCGTAGGTGCCACCCGCAGCCCAAGGTTGATTGCTCTCCATCACTTCTTGCCTTCATAAGACAAGAAAAACCCTCAGCCGCAAAGGGAAAAAGATATGGAGAGATCGGGTCGCCCTGCCGGATTCCACGAGTCGGTCTACATTCATCAAGGTGATCTCCGTTAAGTAGAACTGAGAAGGACCAGACCCCTGCTGGTCCCCCTGTCTCCGCCAATGCGTTTCACTTCATCTTCAGAGTATGGTTTCGTAGATCATTGTTCATGGCATAGCTACTGCATATAAAATATGAGCCACTATTTGGTTGGGCCCTAGGCCGTCGCACCTGCTGCCCTGGCTAGAGCCGGCCTTAGAGGGTAGACGCATGAATTTTTTTTCTTGGATGTGTTAGGTTGGTATATTGGACCATAAAAAACAAACATTTCATGTGTTCCGTCGCACGATTCTATGCCCGACACCCGAAACGGCGGTTTTCACCTCTAAGTGCAAGAACTTACTACGGAGAAAGAGGGGTCAGTGAAGCGGGTCGCACCTCGGAGATGTATCTTGGTTCTCACAAACTACCAACACACTAGTATACATATATAAGGGGTCTATGCAAGTCTTGATGGGGTCTTGACCCTCCGGACCCACTCTACGGCAAAACCCTACTCCCGCTGGAGAAAAGTCTGACCCGTCGATCTACCCCTCTAAACGGCGCCGGGGGGTAGACGCATGGATTTTTTTATTTGTATGTGTTAGGGTTGTATATTGGACCATAAAAAACAAATATTTCATGTGTTCCGTCACACGATTCTATGCCCGACATCCGAAACGGGGGTTTTCACCTCTAAGTACAAGAACCCCGCCACAACAAAACACCGGAGATACCCGCATATGTGTCCTTATATTATGGCCACATTTGTATAAATTAGTTCTTATGTTATTTATTATGATTTAGTAGCCTTACAAATAATATTTTTAAATGTAATCTAATATTGTAAGAAAATCTGGAAAATAGTGTACTGAGCCCGACGGTGTTGCCGTCGGCGTCATAGTGGGGGAGGGGGGGGGATTACTGCGCCGTCAGATCAACGCGTCCGGAGACGTGCACGAGGGGTGGTACACTGACGGTACTTCTACGCCGACGGTGACCGTCAGGCTCACTTCTTAGACGCCGACGACACTTTTAGCCCGACGGTACTTTTACGGCCGTCGTTGTTATGTTGTGATGCCGACGGCCACGACATTTAGCCATCGACGTTATTATTGCCGTCGGGCTGAGCTGCCAGTCCCGTAGTGCCTATCCCTAGTTCAGTACGACAATGTCGCAAGGCCTGACTGTCACAGGCACTGATGCACAACGGCGTGCATCCCAAGTGGAGTCCCGTGCATGCCACCTAGGAATTTTTCCATTTGGATGCCATGACAGCAATCGACGTCCCCATCCTTACCAAACGAAAGCACGCTCGCTCGCTCGGAAGCTCCACCACCACACGTGTAGTACGACCGTACGTGCATGTGATGCACACGGTCTCCATTATTTCTCCGAATCCACACAGCCATCCGGATTAGCACCTGACGTACGTACGTTCGCCCTCCTCCTTGCTTAGGGACTAAGCATGCATGCATGAGCCCGCTTACGTACGTAAATCTTCCCCGCGCGCGACCTTGGCGAGTGGTGGTCGACACACAGAGGGCGAGGGGAGCAGCGACCAGCCATTGGCAAGCTAGTGCGCGTGTCACCGCGCAAAGCGGTGCATTATTACGCGAGCTGCTCTCCTCTCCTTCCATCCGTCACATCGCCTTTGCCCTTTGCCCTTTGCCTCGCTACCACGGTCCAAACCAAACCAGTAGCCACAACAGAGGAACGACGATCTTCCTCCCAAAGAGAGATCGCGGGGTACAGGGAAAAGAGCAGAACGCGGCGTTGAGAAGAGCCAGAGGTGCGTGCATGATCCACACGGGGATCCTCGAACGAAATGTCAATCGATCCAAGCATATATGCATGTGGTTGCGATCTTGGTGGTGGTGATGCATCTGTACGTACGGCTTGCATTACGCTGAAACTTCGTATGGTAGTGGGCGTAGTAGGTCCGCTAATGCTCTGCTCCCGTGCACAGGGCCGCGGGCCGGTGCTGCTCGATCTGTAGCCATGCATGTAGGCGAAGCTCTCTTCTAAATTCAACTTCGAAGCGAAGGTCCATCGTGAGATCGGTGGCCGAGCAAGCCCACCAAGAGACAGCAACTACGTATACGAACCTGTAAATTCTCTACTCTAGACTGTACTACATTCTATACGTACGTACGTACCCTGCAAAGCGCAAAAACCTGCATCCGATCTATCTGAATCCTGACCCATGTGCCATGGTGCGTGGGTGCTTGCTGAGATCATATCGTACGTGCGTTGGGTCCTCACCTCCGGGCTGGGAACGAACGAAAACGTCCGGTACTGTGCCCTGATTGATCGATTATTGTCTTTCACCTAGCTTATATAGGTAGGATGGCCCCCGTGGAGATTCGTGCTCCTACGATACATCCACGGACACGTGTGGTGGATAGAATGTAGCTAGATTCACGGGGCGGGATCATGAGTGCAGTCGGTAGCTTGTCATGAGCGGATGAGGCCTCCTGTGACGATGTCGGTCGGTTCCATCGATCACGCGATCCTTCGTACCGGTACGGTGTTGCAGGTTGTAGCTTAGGGCCAGCACCCCACTAACACCTGTTCTCTACATGCTAGGCAGCCAAATTCTTATCTGAAGTTCTTAGGAGTACAAGTCTTGTGTCAATCGATCGCATGCACGGTATAGAAAGAAAGAATTGAGGTAATTCAGGTCCAGTTCTACTCCGATCCTGCGCGAGGTGCGAGCAGCATGTGATATATATTTCTCATTCACGACAAGTATCGATCGATCGACCATGTATTCTGTATCCGGCCGGCAGCTTTTCCCATAGCAATACCTACTGTTCTGCAGCTACTATACAGCAAACGACGAACACGTTTGTTTGTTTGAGGTTAATTAACTCGTTCATGGCCCATGGCCGGCCCTAAATTAGCTCTTGTTTAGGAGCCGTTATTTTCGGCAAATAAATCATGACGACTTCAAAGCTAGTAGCGCTGGTTAAACAACGTCAACGTCCCAAGTAGCGATCGTGTGTTCACCACTAGACTGGTGCATGCATGGCCCAGATCACAAAGAAGACAATGATGCATGAGCAAGCGAGATCGATCGAGAACCCCATTGGCACACGAAGAAAAGAGTTGCTTGTTAGGTTTGTTAAATCGCTAGTCCATTTCAACCAAAAGCTTGGTAGGCCTCTGCTGCTTCGATCATGCTGCGCCAGTAATTGAAAAGGGGAGCAACCAACGCCTGAAACCGCCAAGGAAAACTGCTTAATTAATTAACTAACCAACATGCCTTTCCAAATTCCAATCATGCAGGCTCAAATACTAGAGACTATTTCGTCATGCATGTGTGCGGGTGTGGGTGTGCATTCTGCTTGTGTGCGCATAATGCCCCCTAAAGTTGGATTCAGTGGATATATACACGCAATCAATTTTGCTTTCAGCTGTTCCAAAGAGGGGTCAGCTGAGCTGAGACCAAATTAAAGTTGCATGTTATTCCATGGTGTGACGCCTTGGTTCGTTTTTACAACTTTCGGTTTTGTTAAGCGGATGGTGTGTGTTATGTCTTTCCGCCTGCGGTACCTAATTTGTGATATCACCGAACCTATCCGAATACTTACACATGAACTACTAGAGTAGCACTTATTTACTCGGCCAGTTGAGACTTACTATATATTACATAGATAGATCATATATAGACCATGCTGGATGTTCTTTGTATCTAGTAGCTAACGGTCTCTGTTGCATTATTTGACGTCACTTAGTATATATGTCAAGATCTTCTATTCTTCTTCAAACATGAACACACGCCTATGACCACTCATCAACATATGCTTGATCTTGGTAGGAAAATGATTATCTTCCAACAGATCTGCCTTCCGTAAGTGTCGTTTCAACCGACTCGATCACCATCTTAACCTTAACTCCTTAAGTCACAAACTGATTTGATGGGGCTTTTGGAAAAGAGGAAACATACACTAGTTGATTTGAATTCCAGTGATGGTGATCTGGTGTACATCATCATTATTGTTAACATGTCAAAGATGTGCCGCGCGCACTAAGCGAGGACCGTCAAGCGCTCTTGCTGCAACACTCCGATTTTCCAACACAAGGATCACGCGCTCATGCATGCAGCAGATTTTCAGTTTCAGTTGGAATGTTGAGAGACTCACGTACACTCAAACACAAAAAGCTCAACGACAAATCTGGATGGTGCAATGGCGGAAATATATATGGCCTGGATACGGATTGCACGCCATGTAAGTGTGAGATCCTGGCTCAGGGCTTAATAGGATTGATAGAATACTCATAACAAGTTGCAACTTCTTTTCCAGAAGCTCATCTGGAAAGAACTTCGAGGTTAAGCGTGCTTGGCCTGGAGTACTCCAAGGATGGGTGACCGATCGGGAAGTCCTTCCCGGATGCGCACGAGTGAGAACAAAATGCGCAGAAAAGACTAGTGTTGATCTACGGGGCCAGTCTAGAGATCCTAGAGAGCTGCCAGGCGTGATAGGCTCGGTCCAGTAACGTACCTGCACTTAAAAAATATGGCAGGTACCTGTGTATAGTGCAAACCCCTGGATCGAATCGTTTGCACACACAGTTTACGATGTAATATCACAACAAAGTATTAATTTTATTACATCGATGATCCAGACTTACAAAAATAAATAGTTCGATACATCTTTGCATAGTTTAAAGCTAGCTCAAAACAATAAAGCAACGGAAATAAATCTTCAATGAGCCTCCAATTTCATGATACGCCACAGGTAAAAACATGTTGGTGCAGACTCGAAATCCCTTAACAAAAACCTCACTCGTCATCTGAACAACCTGTATCAAATAAAATTTTGCAACAGAGTGGGTCAGATTCCATTAAAAATGGAGTCTAGCAAGTGACACTATGGTGGACACTTAATGGAATAACTCTATAGCCTATATGCATATTTGGCCGGTGGAGTTCAAGGCTAATTTGCATAAAGCCAATTTTTCCTACTCTTTTGAAAACACTTTTCTTGAAATCAGGACAAGTATGGCATGAAAACCATAATCTCATCTTCCCTTGTTCACCCATCAACTTTTAACTTAGAAATTGGAATGTTGGGATCCTCCGTTGAATCCTTGATCAGCTGCTCAGATTGTCCGTAACCGAGGACACGGCTAAGTACTTAGTTTTACACTTTGCAGAGGTTGTGCACTTTCACCACAAGACTCAAACAACCCTTCTGTCCTTGACCCTCATGTAGTGAAAAGGAAAGGAGAAGCCTGAGACGAGACCTTTGGGGAAAAGTCAAGGCAGAGCCATTATACCACGTGGCTGCACTGGAAACATCTTCACTTGGAGAAGACTTTGGCCCCTTTGTTCCTGGGTGGCCATCCTCAAGTGCACGTACTCAGGTTCACTCATCTAAATGAGCCTGGGTCTTAGCCAGGTGCACGAGCCTAAGCAGCCACTCAACTCTAACCTCCATCCTCTTGCCACATCCACCCAGAACTTTCTTTAACTTAGTAGAAATTTACTTTCCACAAAAACAACTTTAGCATAGCATCAATATTTCTACCAAGTTACCCATAGGATTCTAGACACATCTAGTGTAAGGGATATAGTAGTTTCAGCATAGCAATACTATCCAACACATGCATATAATAAACACACTAAGTAATGCATAGAAAATACTTAGGAAGTTTATGGGGGTGTGCCACTTGCCTTGGCAACAGGAAGAATAGCAACAGCAGCTGCAACAGTTGTCGTTTCCCTCCGATATTTCTAACACATCAAACAAGATACAAATAAACATGCAAACCAAATAACCATACAAAAACATGTTATGCATGATGTGCAAAATATTTATAACTAGAGATGCATGCCATGCCAAGAAATTATTCTAAGTGAATGCAAGGCAAGTGTGTTAGCCAAATATGACTAAGGACCAAGGTCATAAAATTAATTACTATAAGTCAATCTTGACTAAGTTGTAAGACTGCTCCTAGTCTTCATCATGTTTGATCTTGAATTCTTCAACTCCCTTGTAGTTTCCTTCATCTTCAATTAGCACTCTAAGGACTTGGTCAAAATCACTAAGGACTTGGTTTATGTCCAAAGTGGATGAAGAATAGGAAGGTAGAAAAATATACAGAGAAAATATAGTTGATCTCTCAGGCTTCATCTCCAGACTTGTAACTTTCTCCTTGGTGATGTCTTCATTGAATCATGTAGACTTGATGGTTCAGACTTGATGATTTGTATATCAGCAGGGCTGGTCTTGGATATAACTTAGCCACCACGAGGTCTAAGAGAGAAGAAGAGAAAAGAGAGAAAGACTTAGAGAAAAAAAAGGGAATAGTCTTCTTGCAGTTCCTCTTGATTTTCTTCTAAGTGCTTCTACTTCTTGGAGCTGCTTCCAGAGTCTGTTTTCTTCTAAGTCTTTGTTGGCCTTCTAGTCTTTATATTGTAGCACTTTACCAAAACACTATGCTCAAATAATCCTAACTTAGAGAAAAACAATAACTATACAATACAATATGCTATGTATGCAATGCAATTTATTTCTAAGGACAACACTTAACAAAATAAAAACAACTAAGTTTGTAGATGCTAAATTTCTCTAAGGAAGGATTTAGCATTTCTAAGTGTTGAAATTTTTCTAAGGAAAGTATTCTCGAATATTTATCAAATATTTTCTAAGAGAGAAATTTACTTTGTTTTAAGAAGGCAAAATATTTCTAAGTACTTTTTGTGACAAAAGTGTTCAAAATATGCCTGTTAATTTTAATATATTTTTAATTAGTTTTTATTAATTAAAATATCATTTAAAAGTATTAAATCAATATTATTTACAAAATAAACGGAAAATTATTCCACAAAGATTAGTAGAAAATCCTACTACAAATACTTAGTGATTCAAATTTATAGTAATTGGATTTACTCAAAATAATATTTCTATCAAAAGTTATGTAAAAATTACTCAAACTTTATTCAATTTAACATTATGATTTTGAAATAGTCCAAATAATACTGAAAAATATTTTCTAACAGTGTATTCATATAACACATATTATAAGGTTTCCAAAACAATTTTATTTACAATTTTTGATCTTATAGATTTAAATCTAAGTCAAATTTACTTAAACTCATAATTTGAAATTTGAATAATTTAAAAAAACTCAAAACAGAAAACCAACGGTGCTAAAATATTCTACAAGTCGAGAGTTTTTCAAAAATATAAAGTTTGTTAAATTTGGCCAAACCAATAAAAAGTTATAATAGATTTAAGGTACATGGGCTTTTCTGCAAAACTGTCAGTTTTAATCTATTTAAGAAAATCGCAGAAAATCAGATCTGACGTGGCGCTGATCTGGCGCTGACTGTGCTGCTGACGGAGCGTCCACGTGGCTTCCTCTGATTGGACAATACCGTTTCAATAAGTGATCTATTATGGACCGTGGGATTGAGATCGGACGGCTCTGGAGCAATGGACAAAATTCGAGCGGCGCCGGTGGCCGGAGTTGCTGCGGGAGCGGCGGTGCCATGGACGGAAACACGAAACCGGCGATACAGGGGGGTTCGGGCTAGGGGATGGGTACCTGGCGGCAGAGGAGGACGAGGCAGTGTCGATGGCGTCGTGGCGGTCCTCGGCGCGTCGTCGTCTTCTCCAAATCACTCGCCGGAGTTTAACGGAGCGGCGGCGAGCTTCGATCATGGACAAATGGCTCGATCTGTTGTAGGAAAGAGCAGACGAAGACGCCTCACGGATGCGTACAAAGACGGGGAATCGGGAGAGAGGCGTGCGAGCGCTCGGGCAGTTTCTACTCACCGGAACAGAGGAAAACCGATGGCGGCAATCGCCGATGATCTCGAGCTCGCCTTCGGCAGCCTGGAGGCGATTTTTGTTTAGGGTTTGGGGTGCGGAAAAACGGCGGCGGGCTTAGGTATAAATAGGAGGCGCACGGGGATGAGTTCCTCGAGCACACGGCTCGGATTCAAGTCGTGAACGGATCGGAGTTCACCGGAGTCCTGACGAGATACGCGTGGAGATGATGACAGGTGGGGTCCGCGCGTCAGTGAGAGAGGAGGGAGGTGGGCTTCTGCTGGGCTGCTCCTGGGCTGCTCGCGCTGCGCGCGCGGGAGGAGAGAAGATGGGCTAGGCCCAGATTGGGTCGGGCTGTTCTTTTTTTTTTTTGACAAATCATTTTCTGTTTTCAAACTTCTAATTCAAATTTGATTTTTAAACTTAACCAAATCTTTTCAGAAAAAATCATAAAAATATGTTTTGAAAATCTTATCAAATTTAGAGCTTTTTGGTAGTATTCTTGCCCAAAAATAAAATTAAATAAAAGGGAAATTATAAAAGATACAAATAACATGTTTATGGAATAATTTCCAAAACAAACATATAAATAAATATTAAATTTCAAACTCTTATTTAATTTAAGCCACAAGATGAAATGATGTTTATGCATGAATGCATGAGTGCAATGCTTGAATACTCTTTCAAAAGTAACATACAAAGTAATTTTTAAAAGTTTTAAATTTTTCTGATTTTTCAAATCCCAGGATGTTATAGTAAGCTGGAGAAGCTCATAACCGAAAAACTTTTACTCCAGTTTCTTTCCAAGTTTGTTGTTGGTTGACAAGTCATAACCAAAAAGCGTTTTACTCGACACATATCTTCTGGTCCTGGGGTATAATTTGAGGGTATCGAGGCTAGGGTTCCTCCACCGCGCCACCACCACCAAGCCTTCCCCGCCGCCGGCCACCACCCTCCCCGCCTCTCCCCTCCCCTCTCTCCCTTCCTCCCGGGTCGCCCCCGCTCGGGCGGCTCCGGAGGACCCATCCAAATCAGAGAAAGGCACCCCCCGTCGCTGTCCTCCCTGGCCGCTGCCGCCGCCGGCGGCGGTGGCGGCGCCCGGCCCGTCAAAGGTGGAGGGAAGAGGAGCTTGCCGGCCACCGTGGAGCTTCGGGGCGGAGAAGCGCCATGGCTGCCCGAGGCTGGAGACGCAGGCCGGTGGTGCGGCCGGGCAGGGCGAGCAGGGCGACGTGGAGGAGCCGGTGGCGACGGAGACGCTGCGCGTCGGCGGCTGCTTTGCGAGCTGCGGCTAGTTGAAGAAGATGAAGGTGTGGGGGGCCGATCTGGACCCAAGCGGGCTTGGTCTTGGCCGGTTTGCCGGCGCGTGTGCGGGCTGGATCTGGGCCAGGCGGGCCCAGATCTGCCGATGCGTGTTGCACTGCTGCGGGCCGGATCTGGGCTAGGTGGGCCCGGATCTGTCGGCGGCAGTGCCGCTATTCCCAACACCCGCGTCGGGTCCCGTCCCTCCTCGTGCGCTGATGCTCCCTGGTAGGGAGCTCGGTCGCGGTGCTGCTCGGCTTGCGACGGTGCTTTGATCCAGGTCTCGGGGCTGCCCGGGTGGGGTTAGGCCAGTTTTAGGGTTGGGGTGCTTCCTCTTGGAGGCAGGGGCGTGTCCAGTGTGGTGCGGGATTGACGCGCCGCCCTCGGCCCAGATCTGTGTCTTTGGACCCCATCTAGGTTTTAGGCGGGTCAGTCTGAATCCTCGTTTGCGCGGTTCTTTATACACTGGTGGTGGAGAGCAGCTTGGAGGTGGGGCGGCAGCGCCAACGTCGTGCCTTCTGCAGCGCGACGGCGGGGACTTCACGGGCCTCGAGGGGCTCGGCCGGGCTTGCGGGCCTGGTGTGCTCCTGCTGTTGTGTCCGGTCGGTTACCGCTTCTGGCGGTGGAGGTTGGTCCCTCCCGCACGTCGGCGGTGTTGTGGCTTCTAGTCTCGGCTCTCCTTCTTCGGTGTGTAGGCCTCTCCTCTTTGTACCGTGGGGAGACAGTGTGAACGGCTACGCGTCCGTGCGCTGGGTGGTGGGTGGTTTGGTGGAGTGTTCCAGAGCGCCTAGGGTGAGGGGAGATCAGGAGAAATCCTAGTAGGCGTGTTTGACTCCGGCGCGGTGGCGCCTGCGGGTGCCGCCAGTCCTTCCTGAAGGGCGTCGGATGGTCCCCTCTCCTCAATCGCGTACCGGGGGAAACCCTTGGCAGCAGCGTCGTCGTCGTCGCTTCCCTTCTTGAAGGTGTTGTTGGGTACCGACGCTTTGGAGCACTAGGAGCTTGGTGCGAGGTCTCGGTGGGCGTTCTGGTCGTGGAGTCTGGTCACTTTTGTCGATCCGCCGTTGTTGGCTTTTTTCTCTCCTTTTTTTCTCTTCTCTTTTCTTTTGGGCGTGCTTTTGTTGTTTCCGCCCCAGCAGTTTCCTTTGGACGTTGTGCTGTCTGGCCCAGCAGCGGTCTCAAACGGTGTGGCTTTATTTATAAAGCGGGACGCGAGCCTGATTCGAGATAAAAGCGTTTTACTCCAGTTTCTTTTCAAAGCTGTGGTACCGACTCGCTATAAGTATATGCATACGATATGCTCCTGTACTGAATCCCATACGATGATCTACTAGTCTACGTACGTCGACGGGAATTCCATAGTGCTATTCCAGATGCTCTTGAGCGAGAGGAGGCTGGCCCCCCGTCTACGTCACAAGGAAAGGTTCTCGTCGGCACTGGCCGGCTGTGTCCCGGCTTTGGACTTCCCCGGAATTATGCAGCCATGGACCAGACCACGGACCACACCGGCTTTAAGGATAGACAGATCGCCCTGTGATTTGATTACGTACGTACGTTCGTTCGTTAAGCAAGGCGGCGCGCCCACAGAAAAATCTCCTCCAATGGGCGCGCAGAACTTTCCCCCACCCGCGACGGCCGGTGGCGTCCGCGGCCGTCCGTCCGGGATCCTACGGCCTGTGATCAGCGCACCGGGACATGGTGGACGTCCGGCGAAAGCCGCCGTCGTACCAGCGCGGTCACAATCCATGATCGATCTCCCCTGAGATCTCTGTCGCTGATGATCCAAAGTGGGAGAGATTGCGTAGCGCGCAGCTGGCCATGGAGAGGAACGTATCGCAATAATTCCGGTGCGCACCTCGGCGTTCACAAGCGCGCGCGCGTGTGTGTGCATGTATAGGCACCAACGGCCCGTGAACCGTCGCGTCAGGTGGCCCGGCCGGCCAGATTGTGTGGTCGCCGGCGTCCGATCCGATGCGAGCCGAGCTGTGTGTGTGTTGCTATAGATCGATCGGAACGCAAATATCGCCGGCCCCGTTTTCAGCTACAGCACGTCGTCGGCCGGCAGGGCAACGGAGGCCGGACATTTGGACGTTGCACCGCCACCATATGCATGGTTCCTTTCCTTTGACAGCGTGGCTCGCGTGGTGGTATCTCGCCATCGGTCGCCGTTGGTGCACCGCTGGTTTGGTGTGTGACGCTCATCGATATGGTGCGGCCAATGTAGTTTTCTCACATATCTCTCCCGTTTATCATGATCGTTGATTTTGTATTCCACGAACGATATTACTTTTACTAATTGATGTGCTGATAAAGTAAAAAATATGTTAATTCGTGATTTTTTTGTCAATGCATGTACATAAAATTTGTTGATAGTACATGGATCTAAAAATTAAATTCCATAGATCCAAAAATTATTGATAGTGCATTGATATTTGAAGATTCGTTGATAATTTGTGCACATATCGTAAAGTACTTGGACGTCTCACGTAAGCGAGGGGAGATCCTCGTAGGTGTAGAGCTGCATTTTCCATGGTACGGTCGGCAATGTTCGCTGTTTTTTCTCTACCGCACAAGTTGATAGTTAACATAGTTTAAACGCAAACGTTTACATACGCGGGTTGTTTTTCATTCGCACATAAATTTTCATGAAATTTTTTCTTGTGTGTTATGTATAAAAGGACAATTCCATGCTAAAAAAATATTTTTAACTACACAGTTTATTTTTCGTTTTAACATAGGCCCAAAAACTTATTTGCATACATAAACGTCTATGTGTACTGTCGAATTTGTTTCGATTTTTTTATATTGTGAAACATGTTTTTATATTATAGAAGCATCTTGTCGCTGGATACACGAAAAAGAAATAAAAGATGTCCAATTATTAAATTATTAAGGGTGTAAACGGATAAGATAATTTACGCATAATATTTGATTCTGAAAACCGTTTTAAATAATCCACATCCGATTTTTAGAAATCCAACGGATAAGGGTATCCGATTCTGAACTTGACACCCGGATATGGTATATGATACGGTACGTAAAATAGCCTAAGTTCGTTTGTTGAACATCTTTTTAAATAGTCACTGTAAAGATGATGGAATTCTTGTTTTTAATTGTATCATTTGGCTGTTTACTTATGCTTAACACTCTGAATCCGTCCCGTTTTCGTTCCCGAATCCGTCATCACGGATATCCGCTTCCTAATCCGTATCTGGTCATTATCCGCTCCTATCCGAATCCGATGAAAAATATGGTAAAATATATGATAAAGGCCAAATCCAATTTACACCGTACCAATTGTGCCGTACCCTCCAAATACTTAATGTTTTGAGCCGTTATCACCCGGAAACATATTTGCACCAGGCATATTTATCGTGAACCAGCAGAGACCTCGTTTATTAACGATTTTTTATGCTTTGCCACATACCAAGAGACGGAAAAAGCGGCTGGGCTCTACCAGAAGAAAATCCAAAAGCACGGGTGTTACTTTCATTTCCTTTCCGAGCGCATTTTTTTTTTCACACGAAAAGCAGCACGTACGACAAACGACCACTACCAAAAGTTGCAATACCTCAGCTCTCACTCCACTCGAGCAATTTATTTTCCCAAAATCATGTCAAATCCATTTCCGCTTGGGCGTGGTGTCTTGTCTATCTTAGATTAATTAACAACACGCAAACAATTCAATTATTCTCGGAAAACAATTCGATATGTTACGCGCGCGGGCATCTCCGCTTAAGCAGAAGAACCATTTTCCATTTCCGTTTCGGGCTCGAACAAACGGCAGTGGGCGGTAGCGCTGGCCGGCCGGCCGGACCGCGCCGCCGGCGGGCGCGGCGAGCCACAGAATTTCTTCATCTTTGCTTTTCTTTTCTTTTCTCCCGGAGGCACGGTGCGCTGCGCCTTTCGCCCTCACCGCGCATCCGTTCTCTTCCTCACCGGCAGATTCCGTGCGGACCGACGCGGTGTCCGACGATCGAGCTCCCACTAGTCCGATGCCTTTTCTCGTTGCTCCGTTGTCCTGCCATGGCCTGGTCGGATGGGGCTCGCCGGCCGACCGGACGGACGTGCCGCCGTGCCGTCGGAAAGAGCATTTTGGCACCCCCATCTCGCACTCCCGTTCCCGTCGTTCAAGCTAGTGATCCGTCTTTTCACAGAAAGCCCGCTACAGCAGCGAGGAGGCCCAGCCGTGGTACAGTAAAGACCGAGAAACCAGTTCCGGCCTAACATTTGACGACAGCATCGCTCCGCTGCTCCTTCCTGATTTTTTCGAAAAGAACTATGGTATTATGAGCATCTCTAACAGAAACCTCAAAAAGAATATATGGTTCACGTTTTTTTACAAATCTGTTGTAGCTGGTCACGGTGCATAGCAGAATCCTTAAACGAAACTACATATTTCATAGATTTGGTGGGAACAAAAATTTATTCGTCACCGATGTGTTTTATACAGGAGTTATCTCTGATTCATAACTAATTTATACATAGAACTAGTGGCGATCCAAAAGCTAAACTACTTAAATCATCGTCGCCCTACCGTACTACCCAAAATGGGCTCACCGGAGCTTCCGGAGAGGCGGCGACAAGGTCGAGGACGCCGAGGTCTCAGTCATAGTCGGAGACGAGATCAACGACGGCAGCCGCGTCCTCCTCCCAGTAGGCCCTCCTCTCCCGGGCGAGGCGGTACGCTTCGAGGCCCTGGTGGAGTAGGATCTGGTCAAGCTCCTCATCGCGGTCGAGCTGGGCCTTCCGCTCCTCCGCCTCGCGCAGGGACCGCAGAAGCACTTGAGCCGTCGCGGCCTCGAATGCTTCATCGGCGACAAAATCCTCGGGCGCTACGGCTGTCCCGAAGGCGGCACCATCGTATTCCTCCGCAGGAGGGAGAGCCTGGAGCGCGGAGGAGGAGCTCGCGCTGCCGCTTGAGCTTCCCTCGTCGTAGGGCATCGCGGTACGGCGACGGATAGAGTGCCGCTGCTCGGCGTGGAGTCTTTCGAACTCCTCGACTTCGCACCGATAGAAGCCCCTCGGCACCGGCATGTTCCGGTTGCTGAAGCGGCAAGCTCCGTGCTTCCGCCCACCGTCGCTGGCCACCACTTGCTTGCGACGCTCCTCGGAGTAGTCGCCGTCGAAAGGGTCTCCATCCCGCGGCGGGGTGGAGCTCTCACGCTTGGGGGCCATCGCGGAGGAGGCGGAAGCGGTGGAGGTTCTACGGCTTCGGAGTATTGCTCGCCGGAGAAGAAGGTAGGGGGGAGGGGGGCGCGGATTGCTCGTCTGCCGCGGCGGATAGGGTTTGCGAACTGAGAAAAGCGAGGATCCCAACATATATACCGACTTGTGGAGAAAATCTACGGTCGCCCTTATCGCGTTTCAGGGCCGGTTCACGTTCACGGGATCTGCTATGGGCCAAAAAAATGCAACGCCCTTAAACTCGCCGGAGTTTCAAGGGTTTCCGCGGGTTTGAGGGATCTGTTAGAGATGCTCTAAAAGAAGCACCAAACAATTTAAAACACCTCAAAAGAAACGAAAATCACAACGAAATTCTCAAGATGTTCTTTGTCTTCTATATCCATACCGTGTCAATGACACACCGTCGTTGTTGCTTCTTCTAAAGCCGGCCTGGCGTTGTTAGGATGCGAACGGATAGTCACCAAACAGGTCAAGAAGAACACCTCCATCCCAGAGCCGAAGAAGATGGATGAACCACCAATAAAGTTGCACGACAGTCCGAAGAACGCCAGCGCCAGAAAAAGTCTTTGAGAAGCATACCACTCCCATAAGCTCCTCGATGTTGTAGTCGAAATGGGGCTAAGCCGGGATACCTTATGGACAAGGTGCCGCGCCACTGGAGCAAAAAGTCCTTTCATGTGGCCTCTCTCTGAGTGAGTAATACAAAGACTTGATCAAGTCTCCATCACTGGAGCAAATCCAACAAGTACTCTAAATAAAAGGAGTCCAAAATCTTGGCAAAATTATCTCCAGAGGAGTACGCAAAAAATTAGAGATTTCGATAAAAGAGAGAAATTCTTACCAACCTTTGAGCCTTGGGGTAGTTTTTAACCATAAATTATTAAGAAAATAACTTACAAAACACCGAGCAGGATGCCATTATCAGAAGACACAGTGTTGTAGCTTAGGAATGACATCTCCATTCCACTTAGTAAAAAAGGTGGGTGACATAACATTACATGTCTATGAGAACATAGATATATTCGCCTCGATGATAAACATGTAAAACAAGAACCAAAATGGATGTCATAATGTTCATCCATGTTGTCACAACTGCAGAAAGGACTTGTCGTGAATTTTGGGGAGTGTCATTTCGAGGACCGACAATGATGGAGGAAAAATTCCATCTTGTATGGAGATGCAGACAAAGTATTCAAATAAATAAAACTAGAATCTTCTTACGTCAATTTTACCTAAAGCACTATGTAAGGACAAGAGAAAGGAAGACGATTGATTAATTGTTATTAGTGCATTGGGAATATTCCAACTCCAAAGGAGTGTGTATTATGCAAATTATATCATCGTCATGAAAAAGTTTATATTCTATCCCTATGTGTTACAGGCTGTAATTTCGAGCCAAATTGACCTCCTATAGGTAGAATGTGACCTATGATCCAATTAGAGTTGATAAAAATATATTCCTCTTTGGCAATCCATGCGAAGTAGTATGCAATTCTTATGAGCAAATGGTTGGTAGTATTTTTGCAAAATTAGTAGTAAAATAAAACATGAGAACCCGAATAGCTACATACTACATATACCATTGCCATTGTTATATTTTTTTCTTTTTATTTACTTTGTATTGCGCTGATATACACCACATACTACTACCGATGTTCTTCATAGGGATGAGCATTTAGATTGCCCTAGGTAACTTCTTTAACTCAAAGGCCTGTATACACAAAGGTTAATAAGATTTTTTGGTTTCAAAATTATGTTACTGACTTGCCAACATATATGCGACCATACTTTTACTAAACAAAGCAGAATATTAACAACCAAATTAAAATGTGTATATAAAAGACCCTTCAGTATCCAATTAGGAGAGAATAAAATAGAATTGCAGTAACAATTGTTATCTGTGAAATTTATAGTACATATGAAATAAGAAAAAAAATCATAATAGAGATTGTGGTTTAAATTTACATAGAATATAAGTGATCTCGCGGTTTTGCATAGTTCAGAGTGCATATACGGGATCTTTTTTCAACAAAGAATATTTTATGTTAATTAGGGGCTCTGATTGTGTCCAACACCGGTTCTAAATCCTAAATGTGAAGAACATAGAAGAGTAAAGTGAAAGTCATAATCGGGAGCAAATACAACACACAAGAGAAGATGTGCATACTGGACAAAGCTTAATAAGCCCATTAATGTCGATATCTCATGGCAAGTGTATCAAGTGAATGGATCAAGTAATAGAAGGTAACTGTTGCTTCTCTTTTACCCGCAAGGGTATTTCGGGTTTTCCTATAATAGCGGTGTTTGTCATTACTTTTTCAGCCTAGTAGGTATGAGTGATTATTGGGGCTACACAAAATTGTGGTTTTATTTACACATATTTTGGGGTCGAAACATTCTTATTTTGTATGTAGTTTGCAAATAAAAACATTGAACTTTTACAGCTACAAACTAGACATCCATATGTAAATGCAACATTGTTTCAGAAATGCTGAAGTGAAAAAATAGTGTTTTCGATATATTTTCTTAAAGCAGGTTCGTTGATCTCTGGTTCCATTTGGAGTGTGCATGCCAACAAGCAATAAGAAGTGTCAAAGTATGAATTGTGAAAAAGGCAAAGGAAAACAGAGCATAGTGGCGGAGGCATGTAGTGGGGGAGCATGGGACCCTCTCCTTTGGCCTTGGACGGCCAACGCCATCCAGTCTCTCCCCTTCCCCTCTGCCTACAAATAGCCCTGCGAGCTCAGCAGCCAAACCATCCGTGCCAGCAACAGAGCAGCAAGAGCGACAAGTGATCTATTTGATCGTAGAGCAGCAAGACGTACTACACTAGCTGAAACAACAGCTCCTTCACAGGGAGCAACTGCCACTTCGTATCTTCCTCCACGAGTCGAAGATGTCGGTGGCCGTGTGCCGTGGTCCGGCCGTCCCGGCGTTCCAGGCGCCAACATGGCTGCGCCCGGCCGAGCTGTACAAACCGGAGGTAGTGGTGGCTGAAGACCGGCCTGCTCCGGTGGACATCTGGAATGCCATCCAGGCCGGCGTGGACAACAAGGTGGCCGCCGCCGCCAAGAAGGCCGCCCCCAAGCCGTACGTGAACACGCCGGTGCGCCGGTCGATGAGCCAGAAGAGCCTCGCGATCTGCACCGAGAGCCTCGGCTGCGAGACCGGCTCAGGCGACTTCACCGCGTCGCTGGACGCCGTCGACATGTCCCGCTTCTTCGGTTCGCCTCTGCCGGCAGCACCTGTCGAGGCAGAGGAGTCTTTCTGGGAGCACAGTGCGGTGACCTACCCTGATGAACAGTCTGAGGTGAAGGACGACCTCGTGGCAGTGAACTACCACTGTTCGGGCGGGAGGCGGTCGCCGCGCCGCTCTTTCCCACCGCCGCTCCCATCCATGTCGAGCCGTGATGGACCGTGCCTGAAGATGTGCTCGCGCCGCCAGGATGGACGCCTCGTCATGGAGGCGGTGGTCGTGAGGCCGCGCGGGTACCTGCAGGCGAACCGCGAGGGCGGCCGCCTCTGCCTCTCCTTCATCGAGTGCTCTGCTCGCGGGCAGAGCGCGGCAAGCAACAGCACCAGGGCGACCACCGACGCGTCCTACTTCCCGATCGTGGAGGACAAGAGCGAGCAGGAGGAAGAAGTGGCCATGGAAGAAGTGGAGGAGGAAGACGAGGAAGAGGTGGAGGTGGTGGACAGAGGAACCGTCGTGGAGGTGAAGGTCAGCTCGCAGCCTCAGTCGCCCACCTCCGCCAAGGTGCACCGGTCGACGCTCGTCATCAACAAGTTCGTCGGCAGCACGCCCTTCACCTTCGACCAGCCCCGTGGCCACGCCGACGCGCCGCTCTCCGAGCCATCCGCCCGCGACGAAACTGCGGCGCCATCGTCAACGCTGCGCCGGGTGCCTTCGTCCACGTCGCTCGCAGCCGCGGTGGCGGTGGCATCGACCGAGACTGGCGCCCCGCCAACTCCCGGCGACGACGACGAAGACAGGTGCACCGGGCAGAACACGTCGTCCTTGGAGGCCGCCGACGACACCAAGCAGCAGCTCCTCCTGTTCACTTCGCGACGCGGCGACAAGCACGACCTGCTGCAGAGCGTGCGCCGGTGCCGGCAGCTTCGGCAGAAGCCGCTCTTCATCCTCGAGCAGTACTGCATTGCCACTTCATAATCTGCACGTGCGATCAGCATCGACGACGAAAAGCACACACAAAACATTCCAACCACTCCGACATTGCACTGCTGCTAATGCGGAAGTTCGGTTGCTAGGGTTTAATTAATCGAGCACCGCCGCCTACTATTCCCAGTGTAGCTAGCTAGTTAGTCGATTAATAACCTTAATCTGTCGTCGCAGTGGCTGCTGCATGCCGGGCTTTTTTGTGACACATGCCGGCCATGTGTTGCTATTTTCCCCTCGATCGATCGGTCGGGTCGCCGTTTGCTCCCGAACATGTAGTGGCTGCTTCGGCCGTGACCGGCTGACCGCGAGCAGACCACTGCTCGTGTTGTATTATTGTTTCCAGTGTGATTTGAGTAATTGTTCAATGAATTAACAGATTGTTGGCTAAAACTAGTGTGTGCCGATCCAGTTTTGTGTTGATGCAACATGTGCAATGATGAGCTCCTGCTACCTACTTCCACCCCCATGTACTATGTTTCACTTTCCCTGTTTTTTTTGAAAAAACACAGTACAACGCAAGCGCTCATATACACATGCACACACTCACCCATATGAACGCACGTACGCATACCCTACCCCTATGAGTACCTCCGAGAGACTGAGCCGGCAGGTCTTGAGATTGACGAAGTCACCACAAGCGGAGTCGATAGCATAAAACTACCACATTTGAGAGGTCAATGTTGAAAAACTACCACTGCCATTTTGAATCACACAGAACTACCAAATTTTTTCGAAGTTTTTTCAGAAAACCCAAATGGTGGGCTGATCATGAATTGACACCAAATCTGACAGTCCGGACCCACCCGTCACGCTGACGTGGCCAGGCCAGACAAATTAACGCACAAACTGACTGTGGGACCCACTTGTCTGTCCAGTAAAAGAAATAAAAAATCTGAAAACTGTAAAAAATCTCAGAAAAAAAATCTGAATCCCCAATCCTGTGCGTCGTTGACCAACAGGCCACGCGCCTTGGCTCCACCAAGCTCGTCGGCGTGGCCCCGCGGCAGCGGCCTCCCCAGCCACACCACGACCACCGCCACCACGCCGCCTGTCGGCGAGAAGCAGCGCCGCGGCTGCCCGCCACCAACCCATCCGTCTTCTCCTTCCTCCCGACGTCGGGGGGCACGGCCACGGTAACATCGGAGACGCGTACCTGAACCGCCGAGGCCTCCTCCCGCTTCTGCCCTTGATCTTCTCTGACGCGGGGAGCTAGGTCGCCGCCGATACTTGGCCCCTCCTCGCCCCTCCTCTGCCCGGACGGCATCCTCAAGCTGATCTTCCACTTCGACGCGATGGCGAAATAATCCAGAGCAATAATGGGGATACAGGAGAAGGGAATCTATTGGAGGAAAGGGGAATATGGAGGAGGAGGACCCCGGTGCCGGCGCCGGTGAGAGGATTGAGGGAGACGACGACGTCGACGAGGAGAGATGCGTCCTCTTCGGCTCGGCAGTGCAGCAGAAGGCTCGCTGTGATTCCGGAGGGGGTCGTCTCGAGCGCGCACTCGCCTGCTGCCGCCGAGGCGATGTCGGTCTCCACGGCCATGGCGGGGAGGACGCGGGAGATGGCGGTGGAGAGCACGGCGGCCGCGGCCTCTCGTCGGCGTAGGACAAGGCCAGGAAGTCGTATCCCCATCTGCGAGCTCGTCGGCAAGCTCGTGGGCTTGATGGCGGAGGAGGAGGCGTGTGGCCACCATCGCTGCGGGAAGAGCGTCTCGCCGCGCGCGGTGGGTACGAGCTCGTACTCCCTCCTGGCCTCCCTCGCGCGCCTGACGGCGGCCTCCCGCCTTGCCAGCGCCTGCCCCCGCGCGCAGGCCATGGGCGACCGCGCGTGCACCCGCAGCACCACGGCGCCACCCTTCTTGGTGGTGGACGCGGAGGAGGAGGAGGCGTCCGCCGGCGCGACGGCGGAGGTGGAGGCGTCCGACCACTGTGCGCGCCATCGGAAGGGCAGGAGGAGGAGCAGGAGCAGCGGCTTTACGTCGTGGACGGGAAGACCTTCTCCATGGCCTATAGTCAACAGGGGATTTTTTATATTTTTTTTTCAGATTTTATTTTTTCAGGGTTTTTATTCATTGACAAGTGGGTCCCACTGTGAATTTGTGGGTTAATTTCTTTGAGCTGGCCACGTCAGCATGACGGGTGGGTCCGGACTGTCAGATTTGGTGTCAATTCATGATCAACCCACCATTTGGGTTTTCCGAGAAAACTTCGAAAAAATTTGGTAGTTCTGTGTTATTCAAAATGGCAGTGGTAGTTTTTCGACATTGACCTCTCAAATGTGGTAGTTTTATGCTATCAACTCCCACAAGCGCCTCGCTGTCGACGGGAACGTCGCCTCCCACTGAAAGAATATTCCGGCTAACTGAGAAACACCAGCGTCAAACCTGGGGTTTGAACTCTGATGGGCTGGGGATACAACCATCCTCCTAACCATCTTGCCACAGGCAAGTTCTCTCTTTCCTGTTTTTTACTACTATAAGATGTTTTTGGAATTCTACATACTGTCTACACTGTCTACACGTATATTAAAATGAGTGAACATACACATTAAAATGTGTCTAGATACATTTGTATATATATATGAATATAGACAAATGCTAAAGCATCTTAGAGTTTAAAACTCAAAATGGAAATAGTATTCGTGAGAAGATGGAGTCAACAAAGACATGCATGCGTGCCAAATAATAATTGTCGCGGTTTAAGACAAAGCGAGCTAAAGGGATGAGTGAATTAGTATAGTTTGTCCTTCCACTTTGGGTAACCTTGATTGAACGATCGATCGTGTGTAACACATAGATGCACATCACATTTGTTTTCAACTCGTGCCTCGACGCGTGCCCATGTCTAACTCGTTGTCATGTTTTGCACACTAACCAGCGCAATTAAAGTTTCATGGTATCTTTGGATCACAAGTTTCGAAAACACAAAAAATGTGAAGAACAAGGAATTTCACAAGTTTGCAAGTACAAATTAGAGATTTGCAAAGCACATAAACAGTGTAGAATTTGTCGTTTGGATAAAACGTAAAAAAAATCCAGAAAAAGTGTCGATCCTATTCCTATGCACTTAAGTGTAAGAAATACAGTGGATGTTCAAGTTCCTATAAAACTGAGGCATATAAATACAATCCATAAGATTTTGTTAACACTGTTCTTTTAAACCAAACACAATGCATAGAAAAAAATTCCAAGGATTAGAATCCTATAAAATTCTTACAATTCTATGAAAAGAGTTTGCCAATTCACATTTGAGGTCTTGCAACGTTGAGGTTGAGAGCTTGAAACATGGAGTGCGCGTGTTTAGTTACTGCAGTGCAACAAAATTACTCTTGGGGAAAAAGAGAAAAGTCTGTGAAAATTACTCGGACAATGTTTCTCCATGCGTTATGGTACTACTATGGCAGGAGAATGTATTTTTTCTCCTTTTTGTAACCGATGGCAGGAGAATGTGACGATGTAGAAATAGGCATCTTCTCGACCAAAAGAAATGGACCTCGGATCATGTGCTAAATTATTCGAGTGAACAAGGTACCAATTGTCCCACAGTCCAACTAGTGCTAATTAGATGACTGAAGACATCGTCTTCTACCGAATCCCCTTCAGTTGCTTTATTGGCACCTTGCGGCGGACGCCACTACTACAAGTCTACAAGCAGGCTACGATGGTACGGTGGTTACGGACTGGCTGGCCGCCCGCCGTTTTCGGGGATAGGAGGCTGAACCAATCAAGGGCCAATCAAACGGAGCATGGAGGCTGTACGGGAGCACAGTATCCAATGAACAAATTGCAGGATCATACACGCATGTCTCTAAAAAGGGAGTAACGTGTTCACTGAATCTACGAGATCCAATGATTTGTAGGAATCATTGAGTCAGCAGCCGGCACTTTGCACCGCATTAGAGCATCTCTAGCAGATCTCTCAAACCCTTATAACTCCGACGATTTCACGGGTCAAACTTTTTTTTTGCCCGTAGCAGATCCCGTGAACGCGAACCGGCACTCAAACGCGAAGGGCGTCCGTCGAGGCGGGGCGTTCATCCGTATTTATGCCGGACTGGGGCATATTTGTAGGTCAAAATCCTTATCCACCCGCACCGTCGACGAGTAATCCGCGCCGCCGCCCTTTCAACTCCGACGAGCAATACGCTACCGGCGACGTAGTGTAGGACGACGCCGCCGCCACGTGATGGCACCTAAGAGGGCACGGTCGAATCTACGGGGCCACGATGACAGATTCGGGGACTTCTCCGCCACGAATCGGAAGGCTCTCGTCCGCGCCGACGCCGGTTGCAAGCGGCTCATCAAGAAATTTGAGCAAGCCGGCAAGGAGGTCCCGTGTCGTGCTACCGCCGCGAGGTGGAGGATTTCGACCGCGAGAGGGTGCGCCGCGGCATTCCGGAGAGCTCGAAGGTCACCGCCGCGAGCCTCAGACGGGAGATGAAGGTCCGCCGTGAGACGGAGAGCGAGAGCGAGACCGCCGTGCGACTCGACATGCTCGAGCGGACGCTCAATCTTCTTCAACCGGACGCCCTCGACCTTCTCAACTCGGTCCCCGTCGAGATGGTGGGCTGCGTCCTCTCCTTCTTCCTGCTACAGAAGAAGAAGAAGGCAGAGCATCGCCGCGACGAGGACTGAAGCTCGTCGCCACCGCACCAGAGGCTCCGGTGAGCCAATTTTTGTCAGTATGGTAGGGCGGCGACGAGTTTAGATTACTTTTGGACTTAGTGTACATTATGTTCGATTTGGTGGTGAACTCTTCCGTGGAAAATAAATTGCGATGAAAGCAACATCGTTCACGCCCAAATTCGATCTTTTATAGATCCGTTTTAGGTTTCTGCTATTATGAGCGAGCATTTGCGACGAGATCTGACAGTTCCTGGCGACTGAAAACTTATTTTGCGGTTTTTTAAGGATGCTGCTAGAGATGCTCTTATACAATGTAGTCGTGTACATTTAGACACCACCAACATGTAGCTTCAAGCATTGGCGGAGCTTCCCTATTATGAATCCGGTCCGTACCCCTCATCAGTGGCGGATCCGAAATCCAACCAAGACCCGGGCCAATCTTAAAATTCAATGCATAATTTGCCTAAGTGCTAGTGAAAATCACCATTGTCACTAATACACAGCCTAAAAAAAATTGCCCCTGCTTCCCGGGGTGTGGATCCGCCCCTGTCAGATCACGGCGCCGGAGTACAAGATGCGGATGTGATACCGATTATGCCGATATGTGACGTATATGCATATTATCCAAGGTCGTCAAATAGGATTGCCCAATAAAATTAGTCCCATTCCAAAATGCCCAGAAAACCTAGTAGGTCACTACCCCGTGCGGCAGGGGGGGGGGGGGGTACTATCAGTCTCATGTCCCTCTAGCTACAAGATGGTGCTTCTATATTTTGCAACATATGTTATGTTTAGTTTGTTATACTGCACAGACTGTTCCAAATATGATGGTGTGTGTCCATTTAGCAAACGTATTTCAAAAGCATTGTTGCCATATATTCCAAGAGCTGAACTGAATACATACTATGTGAGGTCGTTTTCTTGTTGGCGGATCCACTAGACTACCCAAAAGGTTTGGAACATAATCAGATTGGACATAGAGAGGCGTAGTGGCATTTCAAAGCGCGGTCATTCTTGGCTCACCCAACTCACATACTTGTTGCTAGCTTGGAGTTGAAAAGAGCAAACACGCTTTCGAGTTTGAACATGGAGTTGCACCCCATGAAAATATAGATCCGCCATGTAACATCCACATAAGAATGAAACTTGGTGTAAACATATTTTTTATCCAAAATATGGTCCAGCTTGGCCATTTAAAAAAAAGTGGTGCCCCTTTTCAATTTCTGACGAATAGATGATTCGAATGTGAATCATGTCAAGAAATAAACCTAAATACCCCTCTTTGTCAAAATGAGTGCTTATGAGATTTTTTTAAAGCCATACCATGTAAAAAAATACTAACATCTAGAATAACACAATTAATACCATCGAATTCCTCATTATATTTTATCCTCATATACATTTAGTATCATAGAAATAGATAGTTTTTTCAACCAACCTGATCGAAGTTCACAGGCTTGACTTTAAAAAAAATCTTATACTGTATGCACTATATTATGTCAAGGAGGGAGATCACTTCAATTCCAAGTACTTGCATAGTCAAAGTCTACATATTTCTCTTTTAAGGTTTTATTTGAGTTGTAGGTAGGAATAATTTACCAATCCTAAAAGGATTAAGTGTACTTTAATTCTAATCATGAATGACGCACAAAATTCCTCACATCGTTCCCTTTTTCAGCTTGTTCCATTCCATATCACCTGTTAAACCTAGCTAGGTATCGGTCTAGGGAATGTGATTTCCTCGGCACCTGATCAACGGACGGTTTGCAGTGGGCGAACGTATACGAGTCTGCTCCTCTACTTTCACATCACATCACATTTCCTTCTTCATGTGCAAGGGGAAAAAACGCAGCGCACCGCGCGCGCACGAACCAAACCATTCCCGATCGATGATCAACACGATAAAAAGAAGGAAAGGGTTGAAAAGATCGATCGACACGGAGGAATATATAGCATGTCAGTAAGCGCGTACATGCAGATCACGGACCGTATACGGAAGATCTGCATGCTGCGAACCGATGCGCAATCCGGCCGAATTGAAACGACGTCGTCTTCAGTACGTTGGTCCTCGGTCGATCGATGCCGATGCGAATACAGCTAGAGGAGGCACTAGCTAGGCGTGTGAGCTGTCGCAATGCGGCCGTGCCACGTCAGACACGATGCCGGCCGTTCCCGTTCTCGCAATGTTGAGTTATGCTTTTCTAGCTCGTGCCGCCTATATGCATGTGTAGGGTCAGAATATTGTTCGGTTGGGTCTTGAAAAAGAGTTTTTGTTGGAGCTAGCACATGGAACGGAAAAGTGGCTCATGCATGCATGCCAATGTGTTTACCTCCTATTGGATGGTGCAAGCCTTTTAGCGACGACCCAAGTAATAAAAGAGAAAAGAGCACACGCTGATGTCTCCTTTCTTTCTTTTGTCCATCTTCCTCCACCGCTCACACTTTTCTGTTTTCGTGTAAACCGGGTAAAAGAGTTTACCACACATCTACAACCGCTCGCTTCTAAGGGCAACTCCAACCTATTTGATCCGTTCATGTTCGTTTCTGTCTAGCTGGACAAAAAAACACAACACGTGAAAATATAATAACATAAAATCCAATGAGTGGGTCTCTTTAGGGTGGCCGGTTCCCTCAAAATTTCAGTAGAGATAAATAAAAGATAAAAATAAACATTTTTTGTCGAAATGATTCTCCCCGTTGGGTGCAGGAGCCAGATGCTCACATGTATGTCATTATGCACCTATTAGTGAGACGACCCAAACGGACATGACATGCACATATTATATGTCCATTTGGATCTTCCCATCGAGTTGCCCTAACGGTTTCCCTAACTCTTCTGGCACATTTAATTTAGGTTGGACGCCATGGACTTTGTGGGGGAGGCCACACCTAAGAGCATCAGAGTCCTTATAAATGGACCTCAAAAAGAATATACGGTTCACGTTTTTTGACAAATCTGCTTGCAGCTCGTCGCGACACATAGCAGAATCTTTAAATGAAACCGCAAATTTCATAGATTTGACGGGAACAAAAGATTGTTCGTGACCGATACGTTCGATATAGGAGTTCATCTCCGATTCTTACCTAATTTATACATAGAACTAGAGGAGATCCAAAAGCTAAACTACTTAGACCGTCGCCGCCCTACCATACTACCCAAAATAGGCTCACCGGAGCCTCCGGAGCGGCGGCAACGAGGTCGAGGTCGAGGGCGCGGAGATCTCACTCATCGTCAGAGACGAGGTCGACGACGGCAGCCGCGTCCTCCTCCCAGTACACCCTCCTCTCTCGGGTGAGGCGGTCCGCTTCGAGGCCCTGGTGGAGGAGCATCTGGGCAAGCTCCTCGTCGTAGTCGAGCTGGGCCTTCCGCTCCTTCGCCTCGTGCAGGGACCGTATAAGCACTTGTGTCGTCGCGGCCTCGAATGCTTCGTCGGCGACAAAATCCTCGTGCGCTACGGCGGTCTCGAAGGCGGCGTCGTCGTATTCCTCCGCAGGAGGGAGAGCCTGGAGCGCGGAGGAGGAGTTTGATGTCTACGCACACTTATATTCTCGTAGACAGTGTTGAGCCTCCAAGAGCAGAGGTTTGTAGAACAGCAGCAAGTTTCCCTTAAGTGAATCACTGATACGTCTCCAACGTATCTATAATTTCTTATGTTTCATGCTATGTTATATCATGTTATTATATGTTTTATATGTATTTTATATAGTTTTATGTATTTTCTGGGACTAACCTATTAACAAGATGACAAAATGTCAGTTCCCTATTTTATGTTGTTTTTGGTTTCAGAAAAGTAATTAAGGAAATATTCTCGGAATTCAAAAAGAAACATTCTGGAATTATTTTTGGAAAATGAAGGTTCCAGAAGACCGAAGACATGACGAAGTGGGGCACCGAGGCGCCTCACCAGGTGCTGGCGCGGCCAGACCTGGGCCCGCGCAAGCACGTGGTGACGCGGCCTCGGGCCTCCACCGACCTCGCCCTTTTGCCTATAAGTACCCCTCAAAAACCTAAAAATCGCACGATGTTCATATTTTCCTCCACGGGTCGCAAGCGCTGCCACCATAGAAGCCAAGATTTGGGGGACAGAAGTCTCTGTTCCGACACCCTGCCGGGACGGGGAATTACCCCGGAGCCATCTCCATCGACTCCACCGCCATCTCCATCGCTGTTGCTGACTCCTATGATGAGGAGTGAGTAGTTCTCCCCCGGGGCTGCGGGGCTGCGGGATCTACGGTAGCTATGTGGTCTATCTCTCTCTCCCATGTGATCTTTATGTGATCATGAGCTTTGTAATCTAGTTGAATATGTGATGCTACTCTTTATCTATTATGCACTCTAGAGGTTACTTTAATATGAACTCCGGAGTTATTCACGGTTGTAATGGTGACAGTGTGTGCATCGTGTGTGATTCCCTTTATGACATTGTTGGTGTTAGTTTACTCTGACTTTGAGGGTGCTCTTGTAGCACTACACAATGAATGGTGTTTGTTATCCAACATGAGAGTGTTTGAGAGTAGTGTTTATTTATTTAACTTTCATGTCATTGTTGAGAATGTCCACCGGTGATAGTAGGATCCCTAGGCCTTGTTTCTAAGCATTAAAACACCGTTTCCAAGAAGTTCCGCTACATGTTTGCTTGCTGCCATTTTTATTACAGATTGCAATTACTACTTATAATCATCCATATTACTTTTATTTCACTATCTCTTCGCATAACCAGTGCACCTATACATCTGAAAAGTGTATTGGGTGTGTTGGGGACACAGGAGACTTCCTGTATCTTAATTGCAGGGTTGTTCGAGAGGGTTATCTTTGACCTCTACCTCCCTGAGTTCGATATACCTTGGGTGATTCACTTAAGGGAAACTTGCTGCTGTCCTAAAAACCTCTGCTCTTGGAGGCCAAACACTGTCTAGAAGAATAGAAGCGTGCGTAGACATCAAGCTATTTTCTGGCGCCGTTGCCGGGGAGGTGAGCGCTTGAAGGTATCTCTTTTAGATTCTGCAGTTATTAATTTTTGTTTCTTGTTTTTATTTTCACTAGTTAGGCTAATGGAAAACAACAAAAAAAATAGAGATCTTTATGAAACTTATATTGCATTAGGACATGATACTTTTGAAGAGAAAATTAAAAAAACCTATGGAAGTTAGTTTGCATAATAGTGAGAGTAATGTTATTAGTATAAATTCTTTGGACACTATTATTGCTAAGGCTATGGAAAAAAACTAAGCTTGGGGGAGCTAGTTTAAGCAAAAATAATTTTTTTGCTCCTCAGCTTTGGAGGAATTATTTAGACTTGACAATGCTTTACCTCCAATATGTGATAATTATGATGATGCTTGTGATATTCTAAAGCCACCTGAAGAAATAATGCCATTTAAAATACCTATGAAAATTATTGATCGTGTTATGAATAACCGCTATGTAGGGGATGAAACTGTCCATCCTGGTGATCGTTTGCTATTTTTACATGAATTATGCGAGTTGTTCAAGTGTGCAGGTATTTCAGTGGACAAAGTTAAAAATAAATTATTTTCTATATCACTTGGTGGAAGAGCTGCGAGTTCGTATAAATTGTTGAAGAATGGGCACTCTCTTGAATGGAAGGAGGTTGTATCTCTCTTTTATTCTAAATTTTATCCTCCAAGTGAGATTCACCAAGATCAAAATTCTATATATAATTTCTGGCTCTTGAAGGAGAAAGCATTGCTCAAGGTTGGGGAAGGCTGAAAACATTAAAACTCAAATGTCCTAACCATGAGCTTCCTGGTAATATAATTGTTAATAAATTTTATGCAACACTTTCAGGACATTGCAAGAATTATCTAGATGCTTATTCGGAGGGCTCTTTCACAAGTAAGAAGGTTGAAGCTAGATGGGATCTCCTTGAAACAATTCGAAACAATGCTGAAGATTGGGAGAATGGCAAAGGTAAAGAATCAGATATAAACTATGAATATGATTGCATTAAGTCTTGTGTTGAAACTACTAGTTTTCAAGAGCTTAGTGATAAATATGGTCTTGATTCTCATATTACTTTTGATTATTTTAGAACCTTTGCTTCTCATATTAACGTTCCTAAAGAAAATTGGGAGGTGTATCATGAACCTTTCAAAGACACTTGCATGGAAAATGAAATTGTTGTTAATGATTGTAATAAACATGCTCAAACTTCAGAAAATACTATTTCTTATAAGCATGTTAAATTTTTTGGAATGCATAAACCTTGTGGAATTAATCAAATTGAAGATGAATATTGTATCCATCATAGGAATGAAAATACTAGAGGTTGGTATAAAGTTTTAAGAGATCTTGGTAACACAATTTGTGCCACCTATCCTTTTATTTGTGAAATTTGCTATGAAAAGAGACATTTCAAATTTCAGTGCTCGGGTTCTCATAAATATATTGCAGGAAACTTTTGTGATAACATGATCACCCCTAATCAATATGATGAACTTACATTATTTTTGGAGTGTGAAGAGATATCAAGATTTGTTAAATATGAGTGATATTGATATGAATGATTTGTTGCATGGATGTTATCTCTATTATGTTAATGATTGCCATGCTAACACCTACATACAAAATATTATAAAGGATGAGACTTCACCAAAGTATTACATGACTAATCTGTGTTTTCATCTTATTAATGAAAGAGAGGAATTCTCCCAAGTTTCTTCCATTGTCTCTAATAGTAAACCAGGTTATGTGGAGAAGCTTCCTTTCAAGCCTCTCCCTCCAAAAGAGGAAAAGAAGAAGAAAAATGGAAAGAGGAGGAATAAGAAGAGGAGTAAAGGGAGAGAGGAAACGGTATCTTCTCCCAAACTTGTTGCTCCTCTTATAATTAATACTTATAATTCTGAATTTGATGATTCTGAACTTGATGATGTACCTATCCATGTTATTTATATTAGTGATCATGATTGGGATAAGCACACTTCTTTTGATATTGAAGATCTTTGGGATAATAATTGTGAAAATGATGATGTTAATAACTGCTGCACTATTAATACTATTCATGTCCCTTCCCATGATGATATAGAGAGCCCTGAGCTCGGGGATGAGGTGTTTGAAAATCCTTTTGCTACTAATGATTATATATTTGATACGTCTCCTTCTAGTAAAAATTATGACATGTTTACAAATGAACAAACTTTAGAGGATAATTATTCTATTGCTTATTGATGCACGCAGTGTGTGTGTTGTTGGGAGACCCCAAGAGGAAGGTGTGAAGTAGTGCAGCACCAAATTTCACTCAGTTATGAAACCAAGTTTATCGAACCCGTAGGAGATGAAGAATTCCCTCAAGGTATCAACGGCGCCAGAATAGAGCTTGACGTAGTTGACGTGGAATCTGCACACAACACAATCAAAGTATTTGGCTCCAACTCAACGGTGAGGGTGTCAATCCCGACTTGCTGTAACAAAAGGATTAAACATATGTGTGGAAGAAAGAGTGATGTATGCGGAAAGTAACAGGTTTGCAACTATGGTTTTATCAGATTAATGAGAAGGACTAGGGTCCACAGTTCACTAGTGGTGTCTCTCCATAAATAATAATAACATTCATCCATGCGTGGTAAACAAATTACAGCTAGGCAATTGACATAATAATGATGAGCAACCCAATGCATATACAAATGATATGGTGTCTAGTGTGAGATTCATTCAGGCATTACAACAATATACATAGACCGTTCCAACCGCATCTATGACTAATAATCCATCTTCCGGTTAGCGTCCGCACCCCTTTCAGTATTAAGTTGCATGCAACAGATTATCGCCTTAAGAACTGCGTGTAAAGTAAGTAAATAACATCATCCTTAGACAAAGTACTATTGTTTTATCTCTAGTAGCAACAGTACATCTACAACCTTAGAGCTTTCTATCACTCCTCCAGAATTAATAGAGACATAAACCTACTATCGAGCATAAATACCCCCTCTTGGAGTTACGAGCATCTACTTGGCCAGAACATACACAAGTAACGGAGAGCATGCAAGATCATTAAATAGCACACATGATATATTATGAAGCAGTAACTTTAGTACTCAATATTCATCGGATCCCAGCAAACACAACATGGAGAATTACATAAAGATGACCTTGATCATGATAGGCAACTCACAATATCTAAACATGATAGCACAAGAGGAGAAGAGAACCATCTAGCTACTACTATGGACCCGTAGTCCAAGGTAGACTACCCACGCATCAGTCCGGAGGCGTTCGTGGCGAGGTAGAGGCCTCCGGGGACGATTTCCCTCCTGGCAGGGTGCCAGGGAGAAGTTCTGATCTCTCCCCGAAGTGGTGCTGACGACGGCGGCGGATCGGGACCCGTGGCGGAAAAAGTGATTAACCGTCAAGTGTTTTTAGGTCAAAGGGGGATTGGTAGGCGAAAGACCTTGGTCGGTGGACGCCCGAGGGCGCCACACCGCCTCCCGGCGCGGCAGCGACAGGAGCCGCGCCACCAGGTGATGTGGCGGCCGCGTTGAAAGGGCATGTCCCTTCTTAAGTTTTTGGTTAAGATGACACTCGAGTTAGTCAGGACTAATGCTATCTCTAAAGTGTATTCTCAGGTTTTAGTCCGCTCGTATGATGATGGTTGTGAAGGGAATATGCCCTAGAGGCACTTAATAAATATAGTTTATTGGCAATATCCCAATCGTTCATTATATGTTTTATACCATGCTATAACTGTATTAAGCGAAAAGATTAATACAGGTGTGGTAGATAAACAACCAGGTCCAAAGTAGCCTCTACTATGACTAGTTTCGTTGCGCGATTGATGATCGAGGTTTTCCGATCATAGGGCATGGCACCGGTCGGCAATGGAAGTCATATCGTTAGGAGTAACGATGTGATGGACATACCCAGTATTTGTTGGACATAGTCATTACGCCTTAAGACCGTGAGATCAACTCTTATTGTTATCCCTGGAAGATACTTTGATCGCACCAAACATCATATCTTATCTAGTGTGAGAATAACGGTGATACTTTTGGGTATCGGAAAGGGGTAGTTGAGACGAGGGGTCAACAGCGGGATTTGTCAGTCCTCATAGCCGGATAGATACTCTAGGGCCCACTCGGTGAGATTATGTCAAATGAGTTTGCAAACATGTGACTAGGTCACCAGCTGACATAATATCATAGACGAGTAGAAGATAGCGATGTCGGTAACGAGATCATGCTAGGTATGGAGATATCTGAGAATGATGCTCGGACATGCTAAGTATCGCCATGACAAAGGGTTTAAGACTATACGTCCAGATTTGATATATGAAAGTCATTCGTTATATCACAGGGATTAATTCATGGGGTCCAGGCCTACGAGTTAGTCGTCGATCATAGAGGAGTCTTGATCGTACCTGTTATTATATCCAACCGCTAGGGTAACACACTTAAGGGGTCTCGACAAGACAACCGGAAAGGAAAGAGATCACCGGGAGCGTCCCGGGAGGGGTCCGATGGAGATCGGGCAGCGCCGAAAGAGTTTTCGGAGCTAGGAATTTTTTTATATATTATGTTTGATATTAATTAGTGTAATTAATATGCAAATATGATTATATATATTTATTTTCGAATTTATTTAGGCTGATTTCCCTAAATGGGCCTTCTGGTCGAAAGAAGGCCCATGGGGGGGAAAATCCTCAAGGGAATTTTGTGGGGGAGGCTTGGCCGGCCTGGGTGGGCAAAATGGGGCCCACCTAGGGCCGGCGCACCATCCCTAGCGGCACCATGGCTGTGGGATAGTCCCACATTGCCTGGCTAGGGAGGTTGGCTCCCCCCGGGAGCCTATATAAGAAGGGGCACCCCTGGCCTTTTAATTCACCAATTAATTCCCAATTTCTCTCTCGATCTCGTGGTTCCCTTGTCGGAGCTGCGCCGAGTAGAGGAGGGGGATCTCTTCCACCATAACCCGCTGCAGCGCTGCTGGTGTTCCGGTCCAAGTCTTCCGCTGCTCGTCCTGGACTGGAGCTTTGGAGGCCGTCGTTTCCACCGTATGTGTGTGACGCCCTGCGAGGTGCTGCGTTAGCGGTACTCGGAGGCCTACTTCCTCCACCCGACCTCGGGGTCATCTTCGTCGTCTTCGTCGCGCCGAGTTCTTCGCGACCTAGAGGTCGGCTACGTCGTCTTCGTCGTCAACGCTTGTGCGGGAGCGTAATCCCCGCTATTCGGTCTACGAGGGTATGTATTCCGATCTCCGCCGTACTTATTTATCTGCATAGTGTAGATCTTGGCTAGTTTAAGGATATCGTTGCTAGGATTTTTTTTTGTTTTCTGCACAGGATCCCCTTCAGTGGTATCAGAGCCGATCTATCGTAGATATAGCTGTATGCTGTTAGAACCCGTGTTCTGCACGGGGGCACCATTCCTGTTATTTGCTACCCTCTAGCGTGCACTTGTGATTCCAGCGGTATCGAGTTGATGAAGCGCCCAGACCGACTTTACGCGTACGCTTACGCGAGACTGGTTCCACTACTGACATACGGCTTGTACCGTATCTATGGCTGGCGGGTGTCAGTTTCTCTCTCTTTAGTTGGTCTTCGCATTTTCAATGGAGGGCCCGAAAGGGATGCTTAAACATGCAATTATTGGATCGTTGTTGTGGTCATAAGGTTCATAGGTATGAAGCGGTTCTATTTACGAAAGCCCCAAGCCACGTAAAATATGCAAAAGATAAAGTAGAAGCGTCTAACTTTATTTTGCAGGGGCTATGTGATATAGTCAAGGTAGGTTTATTAAATTATTTATAAACTGCGGGCGCCAAGAAGTCCATGGCGCAATGGACTATATCACATTGCATTACATTTGATGTTTTGTGTGCATCTTATATTGTGTGATTGTATATATAGTATATATTAGTTACACGGCGGTAGCTATATAAGATGATCCCTTCAAAATACCACTAGTGTTCTCCCTCCAACGCGCACCACCAAGAAAGTTCTACGGCATGAGGCAGGCCGTGATGATCGGGTGTCAGACATATCGTCGTTCGCATACAGTGGGTGTAAGCCATGTTGCACAAGCGTCAGCGTGGAGGTTTTTGGTGGCGAGCCTAGCATATTCAGAAATATGGCCTCGGAACAGGGAGACCGAAAGGTCGAGCACGAGTCACAAAATTGGTGTGGCGGACAATTGTCTACTCTTGAAGTTGTGCCGCCGGCTCTGATGATGAGGGGTGGTGCAAAGGATGGGGGTCGTGTAATCACTTAAAACGACCAGGAGGGATATTCGTTTGAGTGGGAGTTCAGATAGTTATTTTCTAAAATACTAGAACTCAGAATATAATGAACAAAGTTTGTTTTGCAAACCTTTGTAGATATTAACCATTGAGATAGCATCTTTTCAAATTAGGCGCATTCCTGCGATTGATAAACTTAAAAGGTTGGGTCCAAACTTCATAGTTTTATACTTTAGCTTGAGGATACTCCTTGTTTAAATCGTTAGCTCTTTGTGTTACAATACTCGCTAGGAGATAAACCCGGAGATTCCGCTAACAAAAGATAATTTGGATTATCGGATTTTGTGCGGATGATATCATCATAGTCCAGTGTATGCTATGATCTTTGCCATAGAGAACCAACGGTGGGTACGATTTTTTAGATCGCGAACATATGATATTGTCGCTAAACTCGGGGTACCCTAAACGTTGGGTTGATGAAGTTTATCAGTATGTTGACTGATTGTCTTCTCAACCAAGATGGAAGAGAATACACACATTGAGGGAGCACGTGGCGGTCATACTTAATGACGTATGTTCATACTTGATGAACATTGCGACGCCTCGCTCAGCTCAATCACTGGATGACAGACATCGTTGCCAAGTGCAAATCCTCTGTCATAGACTATGTCATGCAAGGGGAATCGTTCACCTTCATGGTTCTTGATTACGGTGGAAGTATCAAGAAAACTAAACAGATCGCCGGAAGTCATCAGTGATGATGATGTATATATGATATACATGTTATGAATGTTTTAGCTAAGCAAGTACTCGCAGTAGTGACTAAGTTTTGAACTAGTCATGTTTTGTGAAAAAACAGGTTTACTGCTTGAGTAGCTTGAAAGGATGAGGCGACATTGCGTGTTGATAATGGCAATCAAGTTGTTGTGATGGCCATAGACACTCTCCCTCTAGATCTACCATTTGGGTACATTCTTCATGATCGCCTGTTAGTATGATCGTTACAAGTGTGTCTCCTCTAGCGAGACACTTGTTCATACATAATAGTGACAAATTGGTGTCCTATATTTATGAAGTAATGATCATATGCCGATTTGAATTTAGATGGTAGAAGCTCCCACATTCATAATATTAATGCCAAAGGATACAAACTTAATAAAGACACCACATATGTGTGGCACTACAGTTTAGTCATGTCAATGTTATAGTCAATGCATTAGCTCCATACCGGATGGATCTACAAGTCCTAAGATTTGATCTTTTGACACTTGCAAAATAACTGTGACACCGTTTTCGGAAAACAGGCATATAACTTATTGATAGTCATACATGGAGATGTATGTGGTTCAATGAAGTAATTGACGGGTAGTGGAGACCATTATTTCGTGAACTTAACTGAACGTTTTGAGTATAGCTTGTTGAGAATCATGCATATGGGTGTATGTGAATCAATGAAGTACTTTAACGTGTAGTGGAAGTCTTTATTTCATAGACTTCATGAATATTCCGAGTAGATATATGGATATCCACTCCGGGGAATGTTAGTCTGAAATTTTGATTCGATCAAACGAAGTTCAGAATGAAGTAGGAAATAAACTTACCAAGAAAATCTAATTCCCGCGATGCAGATCGAGGAAATAAAGATTTGAGTTATAATGTTGGCACATCATTGGAATACTTGTGAGAAGAGTTCCACAAATTGCGTCGCATGGAGCACCATAGTGTCATGGTGTGTTAGGACGTCGTAATTGCACCCTATCGGATAGTGTGTGGTAAATAAATCTCTTACCGAATTATTGTGATCATTAGAGTCATATGGTAGAAACGTAAACACTCACGTTAGCAAATAGGGAAACCATTTGAATCCATGGAGACAATACCATATGAGTGATGGCATGGCTTTTGAGCGTGGATTGTCGTTTCAGCAATTTAGTGTTTCGATGTAATCGAACCTAAAATGGATTAATCTTTGTAGTATACCCTACCTAAAGAGTTAGTTGGGTACATGTCTCAGGACATAGGCAAAATCTTTGCCGGGATATACCTTGCGAAAGAAATAGTTTCTTATCCGAGGGTATAAGTGAGAAAGAAAGTAGAGCAAGACGGAGTTGGTGAACTTCCTCTCCAGACATCAGAGTGGCGCAATCGAAAGTGTTTTCGGTGTCAGGCTCCACAGCTTGAAAAAGCTGATGATTCAAAATCATGATGTTCTGAGCTCATACTAAGAGCGTAGGCATACGAGGTTGTGTTCCACACTGTGTGTTACGACAATCTTGCTATGAAGGTCATATTAATGGAATATGATAGACCTACGAACTACGAAGAAGATATGGTGAACCTAAGTCCGAGAAATGGTTATGAGTCATTATGATCCGAAATAAAATCCATATAGGATTACCAGGTAATGACTTGGGAGATCTTCTTGATGGCATCTGGGATGTTAATAGTATATGGAATTTTATGAGAGAGTAGACATTGAGCAGATTCGATTTGTCGTGAAACAGTTCCGACAGACCACATGAGAGTTTGTCTCAAATGGCGAAGCCTAAATCTATTCTGGGTCGTTTAGCAATCACTATAATTTCAAATGAGAAATTGATAGATGGATAAGGAAACCATGTTTCTTAATAGTGTCATTAAGAAAGAGTTGGTGATCCTGAGGATGCTAAACTTGTATGCAAACTTCGGTGGTCCATTCATGGGCTGAAGCAAGCATATCGGAGCTGGAATCTTCACTTTGATAATGTGATCAGAGGATTTTGGAGTTGTCCAAAATAGTTGAAGAAACCTACATTTGCAAAGAAGTGAGTGGGAGCAAAGTAGCTTTCCTTGATCTTGTATGCGAAAGGCATATTTGAGTGGGAGCTAAGTAGCTTTTCCTTGATCTTATATGCGGAAGGCATATTTGAGTGGGAGCTAGGTGTCATTTGTGATTTTGTATGTAACGACATATTGAATGACACAGATCCTCTAGTAGAGTGTAAAGGATTATTTAAGTGATTAAATTTTCTATGAAATGAAGTTAGGAGTATTAGGCATCCGATTTATAATTGTATAGATCAGAAGGAGCTTAATAACATTAGGTCGGAATATTTCCTAAGTCAAGATTCTGAAGTGTTTCAGAATAGGACAAGCAAAGAAAGAGGTTCTTGCTTGTAAGACTAGGAAAAATATTAAGTTTATCTTGGCTTTTTCAGTGATAGAAAATAATGTTCGACATTCTCTATGTATCACACATAGAGTCTATCAGGCTGAAAGCTCGACTTGGTGTGACCCGAGTTCTTGGTTGAAGAACAGGTTCTAGAGTGATCCTTGTGTGGATCAATGAACAAACGTTAAGTTTATTCTTCAGTGTCTATGAGAACTGAAGATAGGTTTTCTAGTAACGGGTAAGAGTGGAATGGCAACTTGCCGTAAAGCGGTTACGATGATGCAAGTTATTACACTGACCCATACGACTAGAAATCTCATATAGGAGATGTCATTTATTTTGAAGAAAGACATGGTTAGTTTGCGAAGTCGCATATGAATGCACTGTCGTATAATCTACATAGGTATAGAAATATATTGCGACATCAGAAGTAGCAAGTGTGATTGGACTGAGCAGTTTTCCGAGCGTAGGTGGTCCCCTTAATATATCTCTTAGACTTTTAAGGCGCATGCTACGCGAATGCTCGAGTCTCACTCCATCCACTGGGATATATTTCACCGTCATCGTAAGATACGGGTTGATGTCAAACTAGGTGACATAGAAGTGTTGCAAAGCACATATAGATCTCAATGTGTGAGTTCTATTGACTGTATTCCTCTTCCACGAGGCGAGCAGGCACCAAGATGCTATGGGTGTTGAGCTTTTACCAGGTTGTAAACTAGATTAAGTGTTACTCTAGTGCAAGTGGGAGACTGAAGGGAATATGCCCTAGAGGCACTTAATAAACATAGTTTATTGGCAATATCCCAATCGTTCATTATATGTTTTATACCATGTTATAACTGTATTAAGCGAAAACATTAATACAGGTGTGGTAGATAAACAACCAGGTCCCTAGTAGCCTCTACTATGACTAGTTTCGTTGCGCGATTGATGATCGAGGTTTTCCGATCATAGGGCATGGCGCGGGTCGGCAATGGAAGTCATATCGTTAGGAGTAACGATGTGATGGACATACCCAGTATTTGTAGGACATAGTCATTACGCCTTAAGACCGTGAGATCAACTCTTATTGTTATCCCTGGAAGATACTTTGATCGCACCAAACGTCATATCTTATCTAGTGTGACAATAACGGTGATACTTTTGGGTATCGGAAAGGGGTAGTTCAGACGAGGGGTCAACAGCGGGATTTGTCAGTCCGCATAGCCGGATAGATACTCTAGGTCCCACTCAGTGAGATTATGTCAAATGAGTTTGCAAACATGTGACTAGGTCACCAGCTGACATAATATCATAGACGAGTAGAAGATAGCGATGTCGGTAACGAGATCATGCTAGGTATGGAGATACCTTAGAATGATGCTCGGACACGCTAAGTATCGCCATGACAAAGGGTTTAAGACTATACGTCCAGGTTTGATAGATGAAAGTCATTCGTTATATCACAGGGATTAATTCATGGGGTCCAGGCCTACGAGTTAGTCATCGATCATAGAGGAGTCTTGATCGTACCTGTTATTATATCGAACCGCTAGGGTAACACACTTAAGGGGTCTCGACAAGACAACCGGAAAGGAAAGAGATCACCGGGAGCGTCCTGGGAGGGGTCCGATGGAGATCGGGCAGCGCCGAAAGAGTTTTCGGAGCTAGGAAAAATTATATATATTGTGTTTGATATTAATTAGTGTAATTAATATGCAAATATGATTTTATATATTTATTTTCGAATTTATTTAGGCTGATTTCCCTAAATGGGCCTTCTAGTCGAAAGAAGGCCCATGGGGGGGGGGGGGAACCCTCAAGGGAATTTTGTGGGGGAGACTTGGCCGGTCTAGGTGGGCCAAATGGGGCCCACCTAGGGCCGGCGCACCATCCCTAGCCGCACCATGGCTGTGGGATAGTCCCACATTGCCTGGCTAGGGAGGTTGGCTCCCCCCGGGAGCCTATATAAGAAGGGGCACCCCTGGCCTTTTAATTCACCAATTAATTCCCAATTTCTCTCTCGATCTCGTGGTTCCCTTGTCGGAGCCGCGCCGAGTAGAGGAGGGGGATCTCTTCCACCATAGCCCGCTGCCGCGCTGCTGGTGTTCCGGTCCATGTCTTCCGCTGCTCGTCCTGGACTGGAGCTTCGGAGGCCGTCGTCTCCACCGTATGTGTGTGACGCCCTGCGAGGTGCTGCGCTAGCGGTACTCGGAGGCCTACTTCCTCCACCCGACCTCGGGGTCATCTTCGTCGTCTTCGTCGCGCCGAGTTCTTCGCGACCTAGAGGTCGGCTACGTCGTCTTCGTCGTCAACGCTTGTGCGGGAGCGTAATCCCCGTTCGGTCTACGAGGGTATGTATTCCGATCTCCGCCGTACTTCTATATCTGCATAGTGTAGATCTTGGCTAGTTTAAGGATATCGTTGCTAGGAAAATTTTTGTTTTCTTCACACGATCCCCTTCAGGTTGGAGATTGGAGGCCCCTCATTTTTGGATGATCAAGTGACGGTGTTATTTATATCTTTCTATATTTACTTCTTGAGTCAATAGGATCACCGCACTATTAAGAGGGGTAACTTGTTGTTTTCATTGGGGATGAACTCTTGCAACTCAATTTCATATCACTTTCCATACACGTCCTAAAGCCTCCACAAAATATGAGAAAGTTTAATATACTTGTCTCTTGAAATATTGGCCATGTTCAGGAAACTGGCCATCCGGTATGGAATCCGGTATATACCGAATCTGGTATCGGATGGGCCTGGAATCAATTCTGAGTGCAAACCGGGCAAGTCCAGGGATAGTCCGAGGAATCCGGTATGTACCGGATCTGGTACCGGATAGTCCCTGGAATTGCCCGGTTTGCACTCGGAATTTATTCTGGGCCCATCCGGTACACAGTCCGGTGCAAACCGGAATCCATACCGGGTGGACCAGATTTTCTGCATAACGGCCATATTTTAATGGACAAGTATATAATGAAGGAGATATGCCCTAGAGGCAATTAATAAAGTGTATTCTTTATCATGTCTCGTTTGTTCATAATAGGTTTTTGTGTCATGCTAGAACCGTATTAAGCGGAAACATTAATACGGGTGTGATACGTAAACAACCAGGTCCCTAGTAGCCTCTACTAAGACTAGTTTCGTTGCGCGATTGATGATCGAGGTTTCCCGGTCATGGGGCATGGCGCCGGTCGGCAATGGGAGTCATATAGTTGGAGAACGATGTGATGGACATACCCAGATTTGGAGAACGCAGTCGTTACGCCTTTAACCGTGAGATCAACTCTTATTGTTATTCCTGGAAGATAATTTGATTGCACCAAACGTCGTATCTTATTTAGTATGGCAATAACGGTGCTACTTTTGGGTATCGGAAAGGAGTAGTTGAGACGAGGGGTCAAGAGCGGGATTTGCCAGTCCGCATAGCAGGATGGATACTCTCGGGCCCACTCGGTGAGATCATGTCTAATGAGCTTGCAAGCATGTGACTAGGTCACGGAGACATGAGATCATGAACGAGTAGAAGATAGTGTCGTCGGTAACGAGGTCGGAATTAGGTATGGAGATATCTATGGAACGACGCTTGGACGTGCTAAGTATCGCTATGGCAAAAGGTTTAAGACTTTGCGTTCAGGTTTGATAGATGAAAGTCATTCGTTATATCACAGGGATTAATTCATGGGGTCCAGGCCTACGAGTTAGTCGTTGATCATAGAGGAGTCTTGGTCATACCTGTTATTATATCGAACCACTAGGGTAACACACTTAAGGGGTTTCGACAAGACAACCGGAAAGGAAAGATCACCGGGAGCGTCCCGGGAGGGGTCCGATGGAGATCGGGCAGCGCCGAAAGAGTTTTCGGAGCTAGGAAAATTATATATATTATGTTTGATATTAATTAGTGTAATTAATATGCAAATATGATTTTATATATTTATTTTCGAATTTATTTAGGCTGATTTCCCTAAATGGGCCTTCTGGTCGAAAGAAGGCCCAAGAGGGGAAAAATCCCTAGGGGATTCGGTGGGGGCCAGGAGGGGCCAACCCAAGTGAGCCAAGGGCCCACTAGGGGGGCCGGCGCACCCTCCAATGCCGCACCAGGCATGTGGGGGTTAGTCCCACATTGCTTGGCTGGCAAGGTTGGCTCCCCCTGGGACCTATATAAGAAGGGGCACACCTGGCCTTTTAATTCACCAATTAATTCCCGATTTGTCTCTCGATCTCGTGGTTCCCAAGTCGGAGCCGCGCCGAGCTGAGGAGGGGGATCTCTTCCACCATAGCCCGCTGCCGCGCTGCTGGTGTTCCGGTCCAAGTCTTCCGCTGCTCGTCCTGGACTGGAGCTTCGGAGGCCGTCGTCTCCACCGTACGTGTGCGACTCCCTGCGAGGTGCAGCGCTAGCGGTACTCGGAGGTCTGCTTCCTCTACATGACCTTGAGGTCGGCTTTGTCGGTCTTCATCGACAACGTTTGTGCGGGAACGTAATCCCCGCTTTCGGTCTACAAGGGTACGTATTCCGATCTCCGTTCGTACTACTATATCTGCATAGAATAGATCTTGGCATGTTTTTAGGATATCGTTGGTAGGAAATTTTTTGTTTTATGCACACGATCCCCTTCATATAAGCCCACCTCTTCTTCTCCAAGAGGTAAGTCAACCAGTCCCAAACACAAAAAAGGCTAAGCTCTCTCTCCTCCATTGTTGTTGACTCCAAAAGCTTCAAGATCTCTCTAGCCCTTCACTCAAACTCAAATCCCTTTGGTGAAAACCAAGAGGAGGTCTAGATCTTTGATTCCACCGAGCCAAAAGTGATTCCCCCTTAAGTTCATCAAGTTGCTTGTTACTCTTGGGTTTTTTTGAAACCCTAGGCGGCTAGGGTCGCCCGGAAGCTTCCGGGTTGTGGTTCTTGCTTCGGGAAAGTTTGTAAAGGTTCGGAGGCCGCCTCAAGGCCTACCAATAGTGGATTGAGCTCTTTCTTCGTGGAAGAGGCTCAAGGAGAAGAAGGTGAGCCTTCGTGGCGCTCGGGTGTCCTTCGTGGTATCCCGCATCTCTCCAACGTGATGTACTTCTCTCTCAAGAGAAGGAACACGGGTTATATCTTCGTCTCTGCGTGCCTCGGTTATTTCTATCCGAGCTCTTTCACTATTGTTGATTTAGTTGTGATAGCCTTTGTGCTTGAAGTATTGTATTGCATCATATAGGTTGTTTCATCTAGTTGTTAGGCACATCTTATTTATCCGCATAGCCTAAAACTTGTGAAAAGAAAAGTAAAATTTGTAGAAACCTATTCACCTCCCCCCCTCTAGGTTACCATCTCGGTCCTTTCAATTGGTATCAGAGCCGAGGTATCTTTTTAAGGGCTTTACCGTCTTAAGACCGAGATGGATTATCCTTCTGAAGATGAGTTAGCAAGGAAAGCCGAGGAGGACAAGTAGGCCTCCAGTGAAGCTGCCCTTCAGAAAACCATTGAGGATCGTGTGAACAAGAACTTTGAATTATACGTGGCTAATGAAGTTGAGAAGCGTTTGGCCGCCATATCTCTTTCCCCCGACACTAGCACTAGTGGCGATGGAAAGGATAAGGTGGAGAGCGCTCCCTCAACCAAACTTAGTCCCGCATACGGCGCCGTTGGTCACACGTATCCTCTCCCTCCTATCTCATTGACAAACATGATTAATGGTGGTGCCCCACCCATGTATGATGGAACTCACTTTTCCTTTTGGAAATCTTCTATGGAATCTTATCTTCGAAGTATGTGCGAGGAGTTTTGGGACATTGTTGAGAAAGGCTTTGTGCCCATGGATGCAAATAGCTTGACACCTAATGAACGGGTACTTCGGCAACTCAATTCCACGGCCCGTGACAAGATTCGGTGTGCTCTTCCAAAAAGTCTCTACAATCAAGTCCACCCCATTGAGTCCGCCAAGGAGTTGTGGGATACAGTTGTGATTCTTCAAGAAGGAACATCCATCACCCAGAAGACCAACTATGAATATGCCAAGAGGGAGATGGATTTGTTTGTGATCAAAGATTGGTAGAACCTTAGAGATGCCTACTCAAGACTTGACGTTTTCCGCGTAAAGATCCAAGGCCTTGGGTGTGACAAATACAGTGATGGGTTTGATGTGAATGATGAGTTTATCAAGAACAAGATTTGTCAAATAATTGCTCCCGATGACAAGAAAATGGCTCTCATGATGCAAGTCTTGGATGCCAAGAAGGATATGTCTCCGGATGACCTTATCTCCTTCTTCATTGCCAACCAAACTATGGTTGATCAAGGAAACCAAACAAGACAACTTGTCCGCGCCATGAACTCTCCCAACCTTGCTTTGAAGGCCAAGGCGACTCGTGTTGTTGAGGAAGAATATCAAGAAGAAGTTGAGCTTGAAGAGATGACTTCAACGAGTGAGCTACCGGTGGATCTTGCTTTCTTTGCTAGGGAAGTGGGGCAAGAACTTCATGAACAAGAATGCAAGCCTCCCAAAGAACACAAGGAGGAATTGCTACAATTTTGATCAACCGGGTCATTTCTCCGACAAGTGTCCCTATGAGAAAAGAGAAGACTGAAGGAGATATGCCCTAGAGGCAAATAAATAAGTAGTATTTATTTCATTATCTCATAAGTTTATAATAGGTTTGTGTATTATGCTATAACTGTATTAATCGGAATTATTAATACACGTGTGATACATAGACAACCAGGTCCCTAGCAAGCCTCTATATGAGCTAGTCCATTGGGCAACAGTTGATCGAGATTCCCGATCAAGGACAATGGCGTCGGTTGACAATGGGGTCATCTTGTTAGTTGAATAAGATGATGGACATACGCAAAGTATTGCAATAAGATCGTATTACGATGTTTGTCATTTGCAATAGATAAGAATATGATAGCCTATTCCTTAGACCGTGAGACCGTACTTATTGATGCTTTGTAGGGGTGCTTTGAGAGCATCAAACGTTGTGTCTTATATAGCATGACAATAACAGTGTCCATCTTGGGTATTCCGAAAGAGCATCAAGACGTAAGGATCAAGAGCGGGATTTGTTCATTCTTGTAATGGAAAGATACTCTGGGCCCACTCGGTGATATTGCATCTATATAGCTGCGCAGCTTATGACTAGGTCATGGAGATGTAATATCGCAGACGAGTTAATAACCTTCGTCGGTAACGAGATACAACAAAGACATCGGTGTGTCTACGATCATATCTCTGACAAGGTAGTATCGCAGAGACAAAGGGAATGAATGTCATATTTATGGTCCAACGACGATATTTGTAGAATGCACAGGGGTCGTCATATACTTCCAGGTATCCCTGACGGTCATTGGTGAGCGGAGTGTCTCGACCATGTCTGGAGTGTTCTCGAACCGTAGCGTAACAAACTTAAGGTCTTAGCGACACCAGGAGATAGCTTCTGGAATATTATAGGGATTTGTTGGAGAGAGAGAAATGATCCGGAAAGAGTTCCGGTGGTCCGGAAGGAGTTCCGGAGAGGTCTGGAATGGTTCCAGGAATGTCCGAAAGTTGTTCAGGTGGTCCGAAAGAGTTTTCGGAGTCACGGGATATTGAATTATATATAAATATATTAATTATGAATTAATGGGATTTTTATATTAATTTAATATTAATTAAATAAAGGAAAAAAGGGGGCTCCCACCTACATGGGCCCTAAGAGGGCCCAAGAGGGGGAGCCGCACCACCAAGGGGGGGTGGGCCCCATTGGCTGGTTCGGCCAGCCCATGTGGGGGACGAACCCCCCTTTCTCCTTTTGTTTAGTCCCACATGGGGGAGCTAGGGAGTTTGCACACCCCCTCCCCCCTTTATATAGCAAGGCATATTAATTGGATTAATTCATTGGAAAATACAATTAATTCCCGATTTCTCTCTCGATCTCGTGGTTCCCAAGTTGGAGCCGCGCCGAGCTGAGGAAAGGGGGATATCTCTCCACCTAAGCTATACCGCTGAGCACCGTTGCTCTGCGGGATTCCAGATAAGATCTACCCCTGCGATTTCAGCTGGATCTGAATGACCGGGGGTTGTCGCTAAGCTCCGTATGTTTGTGAGTGCTCGGAGGTAACTCCTTTTTGAGTAGCCTGGGCGACGTCGTCTCGCCCCTGCAGCCGCCGCGCCCCCCTCCCCTCTTCCGCCGGCGCACCACCCCTGGTGTTGGCGCTCTGCCTTCTTCCGCCCGACGCCCGTCGACGCAGATCATCGCCGACACCCCGGCGTCATCGTCTTCGTCATCGCGGCAAGTTCTCCGCGACCTAGAGGTCGGCTACGTACGACTTCATCGTCAACGCTTGTGCGGGAGCGTAATCCCCACTATCGGTCTACATGGAGGTAATGTAACCCGTTCCGCCACCGTTATCGCATGTACTAGATAGATAGATCCTGGCTAGTTAGGGTTTCGTACGCTAGAAAAATTATTGTTTTCTGCACCGTAACCCCTTCAGTGGTATCAGAGCCGATCTATGCGTAGTACTGCTGGTACGGTTAGAACTCATGTTGAATGAGGGCGTCTTTCTTATATTTGCTACCCTCTAGCATGCACTTGCGATGCCTTCGGTATTGAGTTGATGAAGCGGCCCGGACCGACTTTACGCGTACGCTTACGCGAGACTGGTTCCACTACTGACATACGGCTTGCACCGTATATGTGGCTGGCGGGTGTCTGTTTCTCTCTCTCTAGTCGGCAAAGCATTTTCAATGGAGGGCCCGAAAGGGATGCTTAAACATGCAATTATACGATCGACATTGTGGTACAAAGTTCGTAGGTAGGGAAGCGATTCTCTTACGAATAAGCCTATATGCCACGTAAAACTTGCAAAACTAAATAAAGCTAGAGGCGTCTAACTTTGTTTTGCAGATGCGTTATTTTATGTGACATGGTTACGGTAAGTTTTGATATTACTCGTACTGTCGGAGGAAAAGGAGGGCTCTGTAGACTCGGAGCCATGCCGGGGCGCCGGGTGCCAGGCACATGGCGCCATGAAGGTCCAGGCGCATCGACCATGTCACATCGCACTTCATTGCATCATTATTGTGTGCTGTTGTGTGTGCATCCTATTGATTGCTTATATGATAGATATACAACGGTAGCATCATAAATAGGATGATCCATAACAAATACCAAAATTGTGTTCTCCCTCGTTGCGCACCACCAAGAAAGTTCTACGTTATGAGGCAGGCCGTGATGATCGGGTGTCACATATCTCGTCGTTTGCATACAGTGGGTGTAAGCCATGTTGCACGCGCAGGGTCTTCGAGGTTTGATTGGCGAGCCTAGCATACTCAGAGGTATGGCCTCGGAACACGGGAAGATCGAAAGATCGAGCACGAGTCACAGAGTTGTTGTGATCGACATTTTATGTCCACCTTTGAAGTTGTGCTGCCGGCCGTGATGATCGGGGGTAGTGTGGTGGATGAGGATCGTGTAATCGCCATTATTATTTTTAGGGATAATAATCTTGGTGTGGTGTGTTTTGATAATGAGATTATAGAACTAAAACTCACTTATATATTATAAACTTATCTTACCTCTTTTGCGAACACATCCGGAGACTACGGAACTACACTTCGGTTGCTTCCTCAAGAGCTCGGATTCTACCTTAGAAGCCGACGGGTCCAACTTCATCAGCTGGTACATTGGTTTTAGAAACATTCTCCAAACACAACAAACATCCTATATGTGCTAGAACATTAGTTAGGAGTTAGACCAGATGATTCTGATAGCAAGGAGCAAGATGATGAGTTCCGTAAGCATCATGATATTTTCATGGAAGTGAAGGTCGTCATGAGCGTATGCCTAGCACCTGAGTTGAAAGTTGTTTCACCACATGGAGCCATATGTCGTGATTGATGCGATCAGAGGTCACTTCAAAGATGAATTGAGCAGTTCAGACAGCTTAGAAAGTTCCGGACCATTCACATGGGGAGCATACCTGTCTGGAGACTCAGTCGAAGAAGTTGTGTGACATCTACTTCAGGCTTACGAATATCTACGATTTCTAGATAGCGAACTCCAGTGCAATAGAGATTGTGCTTTACCTCCTAGCAGTGAATAGCATGTGCGTGAACATGCTATAGAGACTTGATGAGCTTCTTCACATTTGTGAACAAGTTCAAATCTCTAAAAGTTGATTCCATCGAAGAAGAGTTCTTCGACGCTAAGGGTATATTTAATATACGAAGATATAAATGTATTCTTCCCATACTTGGTGAAAAGTATTTAATACTTGTTCTGTTTATGAAACAGTGCCTGATTGTCACAAGTATGCGGCGAAGGGTGACGTGACAGTGCACAAGTGATGGCAAGTTCATGGCCAGTAGTGCTCACGCCCTCGAGATATCATATTAGTTATCATCAATAGTTTTTTATAAGACATTTTGTAATAGTGAGAGTGTGATCTAGTTTGGTGTCTTGAATGTTGCAAGACATAATTATTCATATAGAACAAATCAGTTGTTTCATGTTATGAGTAATTTGTATCACATCTCAATTACATTATGCGTATGATATACATTTATAATATCGGAAATGATAAAATTATGTGTCCAAAGAACAAACACCATCGAATTTAGTCATAAAGGCAATGAAAGAAGTATAGGATAATTTTGGTCCATTTAAGTATTTCGAGTGCCAAAATTGATTAAGTTTGAAATCAAGTATTGAAGTTGCAATACCAGAGGAAATTAATTGAGTGTCATTTTTAATGATTAATTAATGGTGTTTATTGCTTGATCCGAATTCTCCTATGATTTTGGTAAATAGGAGTATTTGCCCGACAAATCATAAGTCTGAAATTAATTTGATAATAGATCAAATAGGGTTTTTCAGAAGAAAGATTAGTGAATATTGTATTCACAAAATTCAATCAAAGGACAATATTTTTGAATTATGGTTTCAACACAAAAGACTTGTGGAAATTCGTTACACAATATTATAATATCATATATGGTGATATGTGGGGAATTATAATCATGCTCTATTTTAAATAAAGTGTGGTCTGTCAGAATCTGTCTTAGAATCTCCTAATATGTTCGAAACATTATAGTCGATGTCCACTTTAGAAAATAGATATTTTTCACAACGAGAATTCGTGAGATCGACAGTAGTGTCGACATGTATATGATTACACGATAATTCGGTATATACATGAATAATTCTTTGTAGAATACTCACATTGAATGGGAGTGTATTCCAAAACCAATTAGAAACAAAGTTCAGTTTGTTGTCTATGTAATTCCGAGGAAAAGATGATTTTTCGAATTATGGTTTATGAATTGGAATTAGAAGTTTGGAATAAAGTGTCAGACCTATGTTGGAAGGTGTTCCAAAGAGTATATGTCTGCTAATGAAAGTTTAGTGATTAAGAGTGAGGGAGACTAGAAAATTGTTTTCTGCTTGCAATCCTCTTCATACAGATCATAATATTTTCATGAAAGAAACTTCTAAATAAAGTGTTGTTATATTTAATAATGCGGTCAGGTCACAGCACTGTATTAAGTATTTCAGATCTTGTTGACAGATCAAGGTGCACTTTATGAATACAAAGAAAGTTGAGAAAATATCGGAATACGAACAAAGGCTTTTTGAGCCTGGAAATCCAAAGTTGCATTTGAAAGGATTAAGAGAGAAATTGTTGCTGCAATTCTTATTAGAGGAATAAGATTGTTTAATCGTCATATAAGGTGTTATATGAGAAATGTGACTATAAGAAAGACGCGGTAGCATGTCTTGTCAAGAAATATATCTTGGACAAGATCAAATTTGTTGACTACATTTATGTAGACATGCTTGAAGTCTGAGGGATTTGTATTAATGTAATAATGTAGTTTGTATTAAATTCGAATTGATGGTAGATCAATGATTTTGGTTTGACCAAAATGTCGATTTAAGTGGGAGCCATAGTTAGTTTACTCAGGTGGAATATGTAAAGAACATATTTTTGAGTGGGAGCTTAGGAACTCAAATATGTGGATAACATGTTTTTGAGTGGGAGCTCGTGTTATCAAATATGTGGAGACATAATTTGAGTGGGAGTCAAATTCATCTTGTGTAATTAGCACATTGTGAAACTGTACCAATAGAATAGGATGAAGTTGTGAAACTATTTGAAAGTTAGTATCTATTTTGAAATAGAACGGGAATTTTAAATAGTTAGTCGAGTTGTTTTGGATTATATCTGAGGAGTCAGAATAGAATCAAAAGGATGGTCCTTTGGAATCCAATTGATCATTAAGAGTAATGATGCATGAAAGTAATGGTTGTATGACATGTGGGTCTATTATGTAATATTAGACATCATACAGAAACCATATTATCCGCTCGATGAAATATAAACGATGTTCTTGGAGGAAGAGCAGTTATTAAAGTAAATTTAGAATTTACTTGAAGTAGAGGTGTGTTAGTTGTTGGATTGACATTAGAATGTCAAGTTTTCTGCATTGGTGTGAAAGTATGTAGATATCGCGAGTTTGTAATTGTTACAAGGGGCTCTCTATGGCTGAGTGTGTTTTTCAGGGCAGTTATCTGGTTAGTATAATCAGAGTAAGCGCTGGGAAACATAAGTCTCACTTAGTTACGGTATTTGCATATATGTTGTTAGACAACATGGTGATATCAAGCAAGTTGATGTCGGTGAATCGCAAAAGCATGTACAATCATGGATTGTGCGGTAACACTCTTCCACAAGCAAGCATTATCAAATGATTCTTATTTGATAAGGGATTCTGATGAAGTAAAATGCAGCTAGTTTATTTGTACTCTAGTGCAAGTGGGAGACTGAAGGAGATATGCCCTAGAGGCAAATAAATAAGTAGTATTTATTGCATTATCTCATAAGTTTATAATAGGTTTGTGTATTATGCTATAAATGTATTAATCGGAATTATTAATACACGTGTGATACATAGACAACCAGGTCCCTAGCAAGCCTCTATATGAGCTAGTCCATTGGGCAACAGTTGATCGAGATTCCCGATCAAGGACAATGGCGTCGGTTGACAATGGGGTCATCTTGTTAGTTGAATAAGATGATGGACATACGCTATTGCAATAAGATCGTATTACGATGTTTGTCATTTGCAATAGATAAGAATATGATAGCTTATTCCTTAGACCGTGAGACCATACTTATTGATGCTTCGTAGCGGTGCTTTGAGAGCATCAAACGTTGTGTCTTATATAGCATGACAATAACGGTGTCCATCTTGGGTATTCCGAAAGAGCATCAAGACGTAAGGATCAAGAGCGGGATTTGTTCATTCTTGTAATGGAAAGATACTCTGGGCCCACTCGGTGATATTGCATCTATATAGCTGCGCAGCTTATGACTAGGTCATGGAGATGTAATATCGCAGACGAGTTAATAACCTTCGTCGGTAACGAGATACAACAAAGACATCGGTGTGTCTACGATCATATCTCGGACAAGGTAGTATCGCAGAGACAAAGGGAATGAATGTCATATTTATGGTCCAACGACGATATTCGTAGAATGCACAGGGGTCGTCATATACTTCCAGGTATCCCTGACGGTCATTGGTGAGCGGAGTGTCTCGACCATGTCTGGAGTGTTCTCGAACCGTAGCGTAACAAACTTAAGGTCTTAGCGACACCAGGAGATAGGTTCTGGAATATTATAGGGATTTGTTGGAGAGAGAGAAATGATCCGGAAAGAGTTCCGGTGGTCCGGAAGGAGTTCCGGAGAGGTCTGGAATGGTTCCAGGAATGTCCGAAAGTTGTTCGGGTGGTCCGAAAGAGTTTTCGGAGTCACGGGATATTGAATTATATATAAATATATTAATTATGAATTAATGGGATTTTATATTAATTTAATATTAATTAAATAAAAGAAAAAGGGGGGCTCCCACATACATGGGCCCTAAGAGGGCCCAAGAGGGGGAGCCGCACCACCAAGGGGGGGTGGGCCCCATTGGCTGGTTCGGCCAGCCCATGTGGGGGCCGAACCCCCCTTTCTCCTTTTGTTTAGTCCCACATGGGGGAGCTAGGGAGTTTGCACACCCTCTCCCCCCTTTATATAGCAAGGCATATTAATTGGATTAATTCATTGGAAAATACAATTAATTCCCGATTTCTCTCTTGATCTCGTGGTTCCCAAGTTGGAGCCGCGCCGAGCTGAGGAAAGGGGGATCTCTCTCCACCTAAGCTATACCGCTGAGCACCGTTGCTCTGCGGGATTCCAGATAAGATCTACCCCTGCGATTTCAGCTGGATCTGAATGACCGGGGGTTGTCGCTAAGCTCCGTATGTTTGTGAGTGCTCGGAGGTAACTCCTTTTTGAGTAGCCTGGGCGACGTCGTCTCGCCCCTGCAGCCACCACGCCCCCCTCCCCTCTGCCGCCGGCGCACCACCCCTGGTGCTGGCGCTCTGCCTTCTTCCGCCCGACGCCCGTCGACGCAGATCATCGTCGACACCCCGGCGTCATCGTCTTCGTCATCGCGGCAAGTTCTCCGTGACCTCGAGGTCGGCTACGTACGAATTCATCGTCAACGCTTGTGCGGGAGCGTAATCCCCGCTATCGGTCTACATGGAGGTAATGTAACCCGTTCCGCCACCGTTATCGCATGTACTAGATAGATAGATCCTGACTAGTTAGGGTTTCGTACGCTAGAAAAATTATTGTTTTCTGCACCGTAACCCCTTCAAAGACAAGCCTAAGTATGACAAGGAGGCAAGGAAGAAGCTCCTTCCCAACCCCATCAACAAGAGAACAGAAGGCAAATCTTTTGTTGGGGTTGAGTACATGTCCGATGACGAGGAGAAAGAGGAAGATGCACAAGTAGGAGTAGCCGGTCTAGCTCATGCTAAGCCCAGCTCCTTATTCACATATGACTATACCAAGGACTACGCATCTCCCTCCAAGAAGTGTCTCATGGCAAGATTGACAAAGGGGGGCGAGGATGATCAAGATGAAGTAGCCAAGTTGGAGCTTGGAATTGGGTCCTCTCTCCCCTATGACTACACCAAAGACTACACCTCTACCTCCAAGAAGAAATCCCAAAAATTCCTCATGGGAAAGGGACCAAAGGTGCCTACTCCTTCAAATGCTCCCATCTTTAATGCTAAGCCACCTTTATCTTCTCATGAGTTAGGCAATATTGATGAGGATGGAAATGCTAGGATGCTTGTTTTGCATAAATATGTGCTCCCTACGTGGGGATGCTTTATCTCAATTCGAGTACTTAATTGACACCGTCTCTTCACGTGACGATACCATTGAGGAACTTGAATCCCATATTGATGATGGGAGACGGAGATTCAATCTCCTTAAGCAAGAGCTCACTAATGAAAAACATAACTCTTTTACCCTATCTCAACAATTGGAAACTTATAAGATTGACAAAGCTAAAGATGTTGATTCAATTGATAGGGCACTTGAAATGTCTCAAGTACTTGATGCTTCTAAAAAGAAACTTGAGGTTGCTCATGCCTCTCTCACTAAGGATCTTGAACACCTTGAGAATGCCCATAAGCTTATCAAGGATGAGTTCATGAAACTTGAGGAGAAGTATGATCAACTTCGAGCTAGTTATGATAAGTCTCTTGGTTCTTCAAGTGCTCCCATTATTGTTGAAAATATTGCTAGTACTTCTAACCTCTTGAATGGTAAAGTCTCACTTGTTGAAAAAAATAAGAAGTTGAAGGTGCAACTCAAGAAGGAACATCTTATATCTAGTCAAGGTGAGAAGACTCTAAATGAAATTCTTGCTAAACAAAAGATGACAGCTCCACATCAAGGACTTGGTTACACCACAATGAAGAATGGTAAGGAGAAGGCCAATCCCTTGAAGAATGTTAACTTTGTGCGTGAAGGACACGAGGAGGTTGACAAATCCAAGAAAGTTGTGGTTGAAGAAAGTGACTATAAGGAAAATTCTAACCAACTTTCCGTGGAAAAAGCTAACCCATATTATGTGTTGTGTAAGGACACAAGAGGAGATGTTTATGCTAAATTTATTGGTCCCCGCAATGCTTTTAGATGGTACTCGATTTGGGTACCAAAATCTCTTGTTTCTAATGCCAAGGAACCCATTTCTAAATGGGTTCCTAAATCGAAGAATTGATTGTGTGTAGGGATATCTCTCCGGTGGCCCTAAATGGGTGTTTGATAGTGGATGCACTCATCATATGACCGGAGAAAAGGAGTTGCTTGAGCGTTTCATTGATGATGTCAACCGCACCTCCTACATCACTTTTGGAGATAATACAAAGCAAAAGGTATTGGGATACAGCAAGGTGGCAATCACGAAAGACGTGTCTCTCGAGAATGTCATGCTTGTTGAATCCCTTGGTTACAACTTACTTTCCATCAACAATCTTACAAACAATTATTGCTATTTTACTAAAGATAAGGTGATGGTCTTTAGGAGTGATAATCTCAAATTGGTTTTTGTTGGGCATATTGAGGACGGTCTTTATGTGGCTGATTTCTAGCAAGAGAACCCCTCTTCCTCACTATGCCTAATGGCCAAGGTTGACAAGGGTTGGCTTTGGCATCGCCGGATAGGCCATGTCAACATGAGAAATCTTAAATTACTCCTAAAAGATGATCACGTTAAATGACTAACCGATGTTGACTTTGAAAGAGATCGTGTGTGTAGTGCATGCATAGCCGGGAAGCAAAAGGGCAAGGCTCACCCCTCCAAGAGCATCGTCACCACCTTTAGTCCATTGGAGCTCCTTCATTTGGATCTCTTTGGGCCTTCCAACTATGACACTCTTGGCGGGAAGAAGTTTGGTCTTGTGATCGTGGATGACTACTCAAGGTACACTTGGGTATTTCTCCTAAAGTCTAAGGATGAGAACCAAAAATGCTTCATCGACTTTGCCACTCAAGCTCAACGTCAATATGATGAGAAGATCAAGGCAATTCGAACCGACAATGACACCGAATTCAAGAACTACATCATGCAAGATTTTGTTGATTGGGAAGGTATCAAGCATCAATACTCTTCACCTTACACACCCCAACAAAATGGTGTTGTGGAGAGGAAGAACCGGACAATCATTGAGATGGCAAGAACTATGTTGAATGAATTCAATTCACCCTACAACTTTTGGGGTGAAGCCATCGCCACCGCCGTTCATGCTACAAACCGGCTCTTCCTTCACTCCTTCCACAACAAGACCACCTACGAGCTTCTCACCGGGAACAAGCCCAACGTCAAGTACTTCCGGGTCTTTGGATGCAAATGCTTCGTCAAGAACAAGAAAGAGAGGCTTGGTAAATTTGAATCTAGAACTATTGAGCGTATTTTTGTTGGATATGCATCGGATTCCCACACCTATAGATTCTACAATAGTTCCTCGCGAAGGATTGAAGAATCTTGTGATGTGGATTTCGATGAGAATAATGGCTCCCAAAAGGAGCAAGTTGTTTCACGTGATGTAGGTGATCAAGATCCTTCTCAAGTCATTAAGGCAATGGTAATTGGGCACATCTTGCCTCATGAGACTCATCAAGCTCAAAATCAAGATCAAGCCTTTAATGAAGAAGGACCAAGCTCAACCCCCAGGGAGAATTACTCAACTCAAGTGGAGCCTAGCTCAACTCAAGAAGAGTCAAACTCAACACAAGAAGAGCCACCAACTACACCACAAGTTCAACTAGAATCTCACGAAGAGAATCATGTCCAAGATCAAACACAAGTCCTCAACTCCTTGACATTTTTCAAGAAGAAGAACAAGATGGACCTAGCTCTCAAGATCAAGCTCACGTTGAGACTCAAGAACTAGAACGTCTAAAAGGAGAGTTTGTTCATTACAAGGGCATCACAACAAACATCAAAGCCACAAGAAAAGCAAGTGGGATGCAAGTCAACAAGATACTTGGAAGCATATCAAAGGGAGTACTCACTCGTAAAAAGTCAAAACACTTAGCCAACTTTAGCAAGCATCACTCGTTTATCTCTCATTTTGAACCTCTTAAGGTACAAGAGGCCTTGAAAGACCCCGATTGGATCATGGCTATGCAAGACGAACTTGAGTGCTTCACCCGCAATGAAGTATGGTCACTCGTGGATAAACCGCAAGATCATAGGATCAACGTTATTGGAACCAAATGGGTTTTCAAGAACAAGCAAGACGAGAATGGAGTCGTCATTCGAAACTAGGCAAGGTTAGTGGCGCAAGGGTTTGCACAAATAGAAGGTATGGATTTTGATGACACCTTTGCGCCAGTGGCTCGCCTTGAAGCTATTCATCTCTTGCTTGCATTTGCCTCTTTTCATGAATTCAAGCTTTATCAAATGGATGTGAAAAGTGCATTTCTTAATGGTCCCTTGAAAGAGGAGGCATATGTTGCACAACCCCCGGGTTTCGAGGACCCCAAATTCCCCAACCGTGTGTATAAACTCCATAAGGCGCTCTACGGTCTCAAGCAAGCTCCACGTGCTTGGTACGAGCACCTTAGGGATTTTCTACTCAAGGATGGGTTTGAAATTGGGAAAGTCGACTCCACCCTTTTTACCAAGCGGTTTAAGGGTGGTGGTATTTTCATATGCCAAATCTATGTTGATGATATCATTTTCGGTGGTTCATTTGAACGCCATAACAAAGCTTTCTCCGAGTTGATGACTAGGAAATTCGAGATGTCCATGATGGGAGAGTTGAAGTATTTCCTTGGATTCAAAGTGAGACAACTAGAAGAAGAAATCTTCATCTCTCAAGAACAATATGTGAAGGACATGCTCAAGAAGTTTAATATGGTTGGTGTGTCTATTGGAAAGATGCCCATGGCGACTAATGGACAACTAGGGGCATGTAAGAAGGAGAAGGATGCGGACATAAAGGTATACCGTTCTATGATTGGCTCTTTGCTTTATCTTTGTGCATCTAGACCGGATATCATGTTTAGTGTTGGAATGTGTGCTCGTTTTCAATCCGCTCCAAAGGAGAGCCACCTTGTGGCGATCAAACGGATTTTTAGGTACCTTGTTCTCACTCCAACTCTCGGGCTTTGGTATCCAAAGGGATCTACTTTTGTTCTCCATGGCTATTCGGACTCTGATTGGGCCGGTGACAAAGTAGATCGGAAGTCTACCTCCGTGGCTTGCCACTTTATTGGCCGGTCATTGGTGAGTTGGTCGTCCAAGAAACAAAACTCCATTTCCTTATCCACCGCCGAAGACGAATACATCGCCGCGGCATCTTGTTGCGCTCAATTTTTGTGGATGAGGCAAACCTTGCTTGACTATGGTGTGTCTCTTGGTCCGGCGCCTCTTCTATGCGACAATGAAAGCGCAATAAAAATCGCCCATAACCCCGTCCAACACTCTCGAACCAAACATTTTGACATTCGCCATCACTTCCTACGTGATCATGTCGCAAATGGTAACATCTATCTTACTTATGTGGGGACAAATGACCAATTGGCGGACATTTTCACTAAGCCTTTGGATGAAGCCCGGTTCGTTAAATTGAGAGGAGAACTCGGTATCCTTGATCCTAAAAACTTGGATTGATTTACTTGCACAATTCCCTTTACTATCTTGTTTAGGTGCGCCGCATATGTAGGGATAGCATCTTACCATGTCTTGGCATGATGCATACCTATATGTGCTATATCATAAAGATCTAATATCAAATGGACCCAAGCATGTCTCTTCGCGGTACCAATGATATTTGTGCTCTAACATAGGGGGGAGAAATCCCCCGCCAACTTGCCTCTCTTATTTGTTACTTTTTATCCTTCGGCTTATTGGATTTGCATTTTATTTAGTTCAAAACATGTTACTTGTTGCTGTTTGGTTTCGCTCTCTTTTCCAAGAAACATGTGTAGAACAATTTTTAATCTTACCTTGCATCTTTGTTGTCTACCTTGCCCATCTATTCACTCTATGCACAAGTCATCTTGAGTTCTTTTTATTTTTTGGAGGAGTTCTGGTGACCCGGTATGGAATCCGGTATACACCGGATCTGGTACCGGATAGGTCCGGAATGTTTTCCGGGCACAAACCGGGTGGTTCCAGGGGCCACCCGGTATGAACCCCGGAATCGATTCCGGACGCATCCGGTACACAACTCGGTTTGTACCGGGATCCATACCGGACGAGTCCGGTTTTTGGAACGTTAAGTTCCGGGTCGGGTGTCTTTTTCCTCAAAGGCTCCTCTTCCCCCCCCCCCCCCTCCCCCGACCTAAACCGCCCCAGCCACTGCCACCAGCGTCTCCTCCATCTCCGGGGAAGTTCTCCACCGCCCAGGGCTCCGAGTTGGGCCTCCCTTGGTCCCTCTCCTTGCTTGGAGGAAGTTTACCGAAGGATTTCTCAAGTTCTCCACCATGTCCTCCGGTATCTCACCTCCTTCCCTCTCTCTCTCTCTCTCTCCCTGTAGTTCTTTTAGTCCTTGAAGGTTCTGCTCGTTCAATCATGTTGCTCCTTAGATGTAATGAGTAGATGTTGCTGAGTTCAAGCACTTTTGCAAAAATTTCGAAATTTCTGTACCCACCCGGTATAGATTCCGGTTTGCACCGGACCTGGTACCGGATGCTTCCGGTACCCAGTCCGGTGTATACCGAACCTGGTACCGGATGGAACAAATGTCGAAACTTTGCTAAAGTATTGACACATCTATTCATCACACCTATCTATCCTACCTTCCCGTGACTTGTGCACATATCCCCATGCTCGCAACTATGCTCTAATTCACAGGTGACAGCTGTGACCGTCTCGAGACGCATGAGAAGCGTCGCAAGGGCAAGTATGACGAAGTGTCAAGCAAGAAGACGATCTCATCAAGGACTGCCAAGGCTCCATTGCCAGCATCTAGTACTGCCTACAGTCGTGGTCGCTCTTCTGTTGACCGTGGCCACCCCTCTAAGATTTTTGTTTCAGAAGAGAGTCTGATGGGGCTGAGGATGTTTCTGATTCTGAGGATGAGACGGATATTGTGCCCACTGGCAATATGAAGACTATGGTTGTTAGCGATTGGAAGGTGTTTCGTGTGAGAAATCCCTACTTTGCCAAGGAAAGAACTAACCCTGGGGATACTAGGTTCTGGACTCGCACTCAACAGCTTCAGTGGGAGCATGTGTATGCTATTTTCAGCTCCAGTGAGTCTTGGGTACCGCAGAAGTCTCTTAATCTCGAGCACTTCTCTCTTCATGAGAAGGGTTTCCCTTATGTGCGGCGTACCCTTGAGAAGATGAACTTGTGGGATGTTGTGTGTCTTCACTCTCCTGATGTCATGCCAGATTTGGTGAAGCAATTATATTGCACTGTCTATTTCCATGATGATGATGATTGCATTATGACATGGATGTCTGGAGATCTTAAGGTAACTAGCAATGTGAAGGAGCTCAGAAAGGCTTTGGGTCTCAAGAAAGGAGGTTGACAGATTCATAAGGATGAGGTGTTTGCGAAGGAAGATCTTGCTTTTTGCTTTCCTCCACAGGAGAACTGTACCATGGATACTATCACTCATATGTACCCTGTGTACTGCTACCTTTCCAACCTATTCCGTGACACTATCATGAGCAAGTCTGGTGATCTCACAAAGGTTCGTGGGTACATGACTAACCTTATGTTCTATACCAAGCCTGAGAATCAAAGGCCGATTGATGTTGTGTCATTTATCTATGAGGAGATCTATACTGGTGTGATGACACGGAGAGTCCCTGCTTATTCCGCCTATCTCCAGCTTTCATTAGGCATGCTTTGGGAGAAGGGAACTTCAGGAAGGTTGCCCATGGGCAAGACATGTATAGGCATGAGCTGCATGCCATTACTGCTGTGGATGGTCCTACTCCTGCGGGCTTTCCTCCTGTTGAGGCTTGCACTAAGCAACAACATGATCCCTCCTTTGCTCCTGGTGCTAGATCCTCAGCCCGTCCTATGTCCAAGAAGAAGAAGAGTGGCATCGTAAAGTTCTTCACTTCTATGTTCTCATCTTGCCGTGATGCTCGCGCTTACAGTCACAATGCTCAGGAGCTTGCAAAGGAGAGTCGGCGTATTCAAAATGACGACAGAAGGGCTGCAGGGTTCTCAGTTGTTGATGGTCCCGAGTTAGCTCCTACACCGTTCGTGGACATTCCTATGCAGGACTTCCCAGTTGATGACTTTTTCTCTTGGACTGCTTGGGGTACTTCTGGTGTTGCAGGTGGCTGTGTTGTTGATGATCATGATCATGATGATGATGATGATGACGCCGCCGACGAAGATGCTTAGTTCTAGGAGTGGTTGGGTTCGTTAGTATCTCGCTCTTATCCCATTTTTGGTGTTTCGATGCCAAAGGAGGAGAAGAAATTGAGAGCTCTTAGTAGGTTGTGCGGGGGCCCTTGGATTTGCCTTTGTTGTCACAAGCCTTTGTTTGTTGGATTTGGTTCTCTTTGGCTTGTGACTACTTTGTCCTATTACCTTATTATCATATCTTGTGTAAGACTATGTTCTATGGTTGTGTGTGTTGGACATGCTTTGGACAAGTGTGAGTTTATTATCCATGGATATCTATGTTGGTTGCCCTAAATGTTTATCTTCTATTAGTTATCCATGTGTAGTGCCCTTTTGTTTACACATCTTGTTTATGTCGCACACACCAAGCTAGTGAGTACTCATATGCTTTTGTTATTCTTGCTCACTCTCTAGCTTGTGTTTCCTTAATTGGCATCTCACTATTGATTCTCACTTTGCATCATCTCTTGTTATTTCTAAAGAATATAGTGGGAGCTCTCCATTTGTTAATCTCTATGCACTTTGCTTTCAAAAGCTAAGTTCTACCAAGTGCATACATTTAGGGGGAGCTTTCTCTATACTCTTTAGAAATATCTCAAGAGTTTATACTCCTTATTTGTTGAGCTCTAACTCGTTTGTCATCTTCAACCAAAAAGGGGGAGATTGAAAGGGCATGTCCCTTCTTAAGTTTTTGGTTAAGATGACACTCGAGTTAGTGAGAACTAATGCTATCTATAAAGTGTATTCTCAGGTTTTAGTCCGCTCGTATGATGATGGTTGGAGATTGGAGGCCCCTCATTTTTGGATGATCAAGTGACGGTGTTATTTATATCTTTCTCTATTTACTTCTTGAGTCAATAGGATCACCGCACTATTAAGAGGGGTAACTTGTTGTTTTCATTGGGGATGAACTCTTGCAACTCTATTTCATATCACTTTCCATACACCTCCTAAAGCCTCCACAAAATATGAGAAAGTTAAATATACTTGTCTCTTGAAATATTGGCCATGTTCAGGAAACTGGCCATCCGGTATGGAATCCGGTATATACCGGATCTGGTACCGGATGGGCCCGGAATCAATTCCGAGTGCAAACCGGGCAAGTCCAGGGACTAGCCGGTTTGCACTCCGGAATTCATTCCCGACCCATCCGGTACACAGTCCGGTGCAAACCGGAATCCATACCGGGTGGACCAGATTTTCTGCATAACGGCCAGATTTTAATGGACAAGTATATAAGCCCACCTCTTCATCTCCAAGAGGTAAGTCAACCAGTCCAAAACACAAAGAAGTCTAAGCTCTCTCTCATCCATTGTTGTTGACTCCAAAAGCTTCAAGATCTCTCTAGCCCTCCACTCAAACTCAAATCCCTTTGGTGAAAAACAAAAGAGGAGGTCTAGATCTTTGATTCCACCGAGCCAAAAGTGATTCCCCCTTGAGTTCATCAAGTTGCTTGTTACTCTTGTGTAACATCCCAAATTTTGCAAAAATTTAAAACTTTGCATTCAAGCATCATGCAACATTGAGCATAAGAATACATCACAAAAATTATTAAATAAAACTTCAATTTATAATTATAAATAGTCTATAAATTTCATGAAGTGTTTATTTAAAACTCCTTTAATAAATAAAATTTTACCAATTTATATATGGGCAAGAATAATGTTAAAAAGTTCCAATTTCAATAACCTTTCCAAAACATATTTTTATGATTTTTTCTGAAATGTTTTGAATAGGTTTAAAAATCATATTTGAAATCAGTATTTAAAAACAGAAAAGGTTTTAAATAAAAATAATCGAATTTCTGAGCCGAGTGGGCCGTGGCCCGTAGCTATCTACCGCGCGCGCGTAGCCGAGCAGCCCGCCAGCGGCCCAGCACCCCACGCGCTCGCTCGCAGTCGCTGACAGGTGGGACCCACCTGTCATCACCCCCGCGAAAACGTTCGTCCCCAAATCACGCCCCGACCCCGACAGGAAACGGCGGATTGATTCGCTCGATTACGAGCGATTTACTGCTCCCCTTACCTCGCCTCCTCCCCCTACTAATACCCCTCTCCGTTCTCTTCCGTTTGCCCCAAACCAATCGATCTGAGAGCCACCAGGCCGCACGCATTCGTCTCCGGAGTCCCGCGGTGGCCGCCGGCAAAAACTTCGACTTCCGGTGAGCTAAAGCAATGCCGAGCCCTCTCGTGGTTTCCCCTCGCATCCTTGCACTCACGCGACACTTTGTGACACGGTTACGGGCCTTTTTGTGCAGCGCTTTGTCGAGTTCGTCCACGACCGAGATGATCCGCCGCCACGCACAACTCCGGCGAGCTCTCCCGAGGGAACGAGGACGCTCCGCTCATCGCCACCTCGCCATCGTCTCCATCTCGACGCCACGCACCCTCTGGTGAGCTCCGTTTATCTCCTAGCATTGTAGCACGTCTCGGGCGCAAACGCCGGCCATGGCTCCGCCGCGCCCCGCGCGTCTCCGGTGACCGCGCCGCCCGTTTTTGGTCAATGGATCGTGGACCGTTAGATCTAGATCCAATGGATCTAGATCGATTAGATCTCGCACGTCCATTTTAATTTAGATCGGACGGCTCTCGCAGCCGATCCGCGCCGAAGCGGTACCGACCAATAGGACCGCGCCACGTAGCCCTGTTAATTTTCTTTTTCGCAGGAAATTTTATAAATAAAACAGAAAATAGATAAAACTTGCAAAATTCATAACTTTTGATCTGTAAGTCCAAATTTAATAAACTTTATGTCATTGGAAAGCTCTGCTCATGTAGTTTAATTCTACATCATTTGTTTTACCCTTTGACAAATTATAAATTGTATAATTATCAGAGGAGTATTTCGGCCATTAAAATAATAACTTAAATAATAAAAATGATTTAGAAATAAATGTAATTGTTTTAAGATTGTATAATTTCCCTCTGTCCAGCAATATTAATAAATGTCCAAATTGAAGATGTCATAAAAACAATAAAAGTTGTAATTATAGAAATCAAAGTTTTACTATATTATTTTAAATTATTTAATTGATACCTAAACATTATATTCATTTACTAATGACAGAAAATAAGAATTATTAATAAGTGTGTCCTATCATCATAGCATATCATTCATGCATACATGATTATGTTTAAGTGTTGTGATGATATGGTGTTGGTATTTATGTTATTCATTGTTTGTGATAGATTGTGAAGAAGAGGAAGGACTTGCTTGTGATTCTTATTCTTGTTGTGCTTGTTCCTCCTGTTACCAAGGCAAGTGACATTCATACAATATCCAATATTTTCTATATGCATAAGTAGTATGTTTTGAGTAGTGTGCATGATAGGGATTGTGATTTATTTTATAATGCTAAGTTAGTTGGTATTTTACAAATATACTAGTAGTGTGTAGCCACCCTTTTCCCTAAGCAGCCATGAAAAGATTTTATTAGTTGCTTAGCCATGCTATAAAAATGTTGCCATGTTATGGAAATGTTTCTAAGTGTTAAAAATTCTAAAATACACATCTGGGTGGAATTGGTTGATATGGTTTATGTTGAGTGGCTTTTGGGACTATGCTTGTGGTTGTCTTCGACTAGGATGAATGTCTATTCTACTTAGGGCCATGAGTATGGTGGTTGTTACCCAGAAGTACACTTGTGGACGGCCACCCAGGAACGAAGAGATTACCAAGTCCCTCCAAGTTTAGAAGCTTCCCGTGCAACCTTTTGACAATGGGCTCTGTCTAGAACGATTAAGTTGTGAGAGTGCAACCTGTCAGCTTGAAAAGCAGATGTAGAGATGATAGGTGGAACGGGTCTTGCTAGTATGGTTGCATTCTTCTTCTGAAAGTTCTTGTCTCAATTCTCTCCTTTCCATAATACACTCCGCGTGTATAGGATTTCCCGGACAAATTGAGTCTAAAGGTGAAAGTGCACAACCTCTGCAGAGTCGACAATCTGAGATCTCAGCCGTGTCCCCGGAAATGGACTACTTCGAGCAACTGGACAAGGATGGGCAGAAGAATCTCAAAACTGTTTTCATAAAGTAAAAATTTGACTAAGGAAAGAATTGTTGGTGCACCTGGGCTTTGTCCCTCGGTGCCAAGTCTTCGAGAAATAAAAGTGTTTTACAAAATGATAGGAGAAAACTTGCTTTCTGCAAATAGCCTTCAACCCCACCAAGCCAAATATGCATATAGATGTTAGACTTGCCAGTATATTTATCCACCATAGTCACTTGCCAATACATCATTGTATTGACCTCCTTCGGGGGTTGCATATTCCAATGTGCAGGAAATTCTGATGCTGAATGATTGGCTCGAGTCTACACCCAACATGACTGCCTGTGGCGCATGCTTGAAGATGAGGCTCAATGTTATTTTGCTTTCACTGTGAACTTTGAACTTTAGCTAGCCTTCATGGCTATGCAATTTGTAATAAAGCCAAATTGGCTATTATTTCTGGATCTCGTTGTAGCAATTTAATACTTATGCATTGATACTTTATATTTTGTACTGTGGTGCTGGCAGTGATCCAGGGACTAGCACATAACACAGGTGTTCCAACTATAATAAAAGTTGGGGTGCTACATCTTGGGTTTTGTTGAAACCCTAGGCGGCTAGGGTCGCCCGGAAGCTTCCGCGTTGTGGTTCTTGCTTCGGGAAAGCTTGTAAAGGTTCGGAGGCCGCCTCAAGGCCTACCAATAGTGGATTGAGCTCTTTCTTCGTGGAAGAGGCTCAAGGAGAAGAAGGTGAGCCTTCGTGGCGCTCGGGTGTCCTTCGTGGTATCCCGCATCTCTCTAACGTGACGTACTTCTCTCTCAAGAGAAGGAACACGGGTTATATCTTCGTCTCCGCGTGCCTCGGTTATTTCTATCCGAGCTCTTTCACTATTGTTGATTTAGTTGTGATAGCCTTCGTGCTTGAAGTATTGTATTGCATCATATAGGTTGTTTCATCTAGTTGTTAGGCACATCTTATTTATCCGCATAGCCTAAAACTTGTGAAAAGAAAAGTAAAATTTGTAGAAACCTATTCACCCCCGCTCTAGGTTACCATCTCGGTCCTTTCACATGTGGCCCCACTTCGTCTCATCTTCGGTTTTTCTGGACGCAAATATTCCAAAAATAATTCCTGGTTGACTCGTTTTCAATTTGACGGATATTTCCTTAAGTACTTTTCTGAAACCAAAAACAACAGAAAACAGGGAACTGACACTGTGGCATTTTGTTAATAGGTTAGTCCAAGAAAATGTATAAAACTGTATAAAATGCATATAAAACATGTAATAACATGATGTAACATATCATGGAACATAAGAAATTATGGATACGTTGGAGACGTATCAACATCCCCAAGCTTAGTTTTACTCGTCCCGAGTAGGCAAGAACGATAAAGAAGAATAATTTCTGAAGTGACATGATTAAACACAATCTTGATCATATAATAATGTAAGGCATGTAAACTGAGATCGAATGAATAAGAACTGTAGTTTATATTGATATCAAACGAGTAATGAATAAACAAGTAGGTGAAGCAAGCAAAGCTTTCAATGATATAGTACTAGATAGCAATCAGTGCAAAGTAGATATTAAAGATGATTTAATCTTCAAGCACAACAATATAATCATCTAATGCTTCCAACAAACATGACAACTTTATGAAAGGATCAAGTCAAGCAATATCAATATGCACGTAGAAGATCAATATATTATTTGTTCAAAAGAAACAAGCAAGCGTTAAACGTTGGTTCCTGGCACCAGGATGTTATGGCTAAGAGAATGTTAACGGAGGTTTGGAAGGCCAACAGAAGAACGGCTCACAAAGCTGTAGATGATCATTAGACAAGAGAAAGTCATACAATCGAAGCTATGCAAGGAGTAGTGATTGCCATACAACGGATGCACATGGAGCTATAAGTATGTGAAAGCTCTCCAATGAAACTAGTGGGGGGTGCAACCGACTTGCTTGCTCACTAAGACCTAGAGCACTTTTGAGGAGGCTCATCATTGGAATATACAAGCCAAATTCTATAGTGTAAAGTTCCCCACATAGTTATGCAATTAAGACATGAAAACTCTCTCATATGGAGTAAAGGTGCTAAACATGATCACAAATGATACGGTGTTGTAACATGAGTACAAGTGATGACTATAAATGATATGGTGTTATAACTTAAGCACAAGTGTGTGATAAAGAATAGTAATGATGCCCCCTTATTTATTTATTTATTTATTTATTTTCCTTTTTTTCTTTTTCTGTTTCTCTTTTCGATGGCCTCCATGGCTCTTTTCACTTTTATAGGCAAGCATCCTAATATGATGATATGACAACAAACTATGATGATATCACAACATATTGATGATACAAGTAACTAATATGAATAAGACATAATATGTATCTGACAACGGTGTCTCTGCCAGTGTAGCAGGTTATGCAATGATCTAGCGTAACATGGGTAAAGCCACACATCTTGTTTACAGAATCATGCAAAGCAATATATAAGTAATGAATGAGAACAAGTCATGTAATGTAATATGGATGTTGTATGGCAATATATCTCGGAACAGCTATGGAAATGCTGTAGTAGGTAGGTATGGTGGATATTTTGAGGAAGATATTTGGCTTATGTGTAGGAGAACAAGATGAAGATCTCCCACGAGTTTGGATGTACCCACGAAGTATGCACCAACTCTCAGTGTGAGAAAGGACAATGCAAAGTACCGAAGTGCTAGCAATATGGTGGTGGAAGTGCCATGAAAACCGCAACTTTAGAACTCACAAGTAAAAGATTCCAAATAAAAATATGATATTACAAGGCATAATGAAAATCATTCCAAGAGGTGTTGTGGCAAACAAGTCACTGTTGGGGACCCGACCGTAGCGCATAACACAAAGTCATTACGGTTGCCATATGCAAATAGAAGTCATATATCATTATGCTATCAACTGGAAATTTAAGTGTGGCACAACTTCAAGTTTTTCTATACCAACCATTAATCATTCCACTTTACTAGACCATCATGTATTAAGCAAATTAATATCTCAAAACAACATCAATGATTCAAGTGACACAATTTAATGATCTACAAGATAATGTATCATTTAGTTATTCATCTACCACATTTAGCATTTTCTGTTCTCAACCAAACACAAATCAACTTATTTAAAAGATAAACTCTCCAAGTAATTAAACAATGAGATATGCGAGTATGACATAATAAAGCTAACAGATCTAGCAAGAGATGCATAAAAAACGAGAGCTACAAAGCATAGCAGTAGCTAGAGAAAAATACTCAACAGATATAAGTGAAGAATACGAGTATTCATAAGAAAAAGCGGAGCATTATCTCTCCCACAAATGAATGATAGGGTCCATTTTATTCACAGAATGAAAATAACAAAAACCAAAATAAAAATAAACAAACAGATGCTTCAAGCAAAGCACATAAGATGTGACGGAATTAAAATACAGTTTCACTAGAAAGGACCTGATAGTTTGTTGATGAAGAAGGGATGCCCAAGGCATCCCAAGCTTTGACGCTTGAGTCTTCTTGAAATATGTTTGGGGTGAACCACCGGGGCATCCCCAAGCTTTGGCTTTACTATCTTCTTGATCACATCATATCATGCTTCTTTCTTGATCCTTGAAAACTTCCTCCACACGAAACTTAGAGTAAACTTCATTAGAGGGTTAGTGCATGAAAAATTATGATATTCTATAGGAACACAATTGCCAAAGCTACTGGACATTATCTACAGCCACTGATACTTCATGGAATAAAAAGATCGAATCAAAATAGCAAAAGAGGCATTGCAAAATAAATGGCAGAATCTGTCAAAAATAGAACAGTCCATAAAGACGGGTTTTTCGAGGCACTTAACTTGCTCAAATCATACATCTCAAAACTAATGCAAGTTTCATATATATATGAGGATTACGCACAAAAAAGGGCAGGTCATTTGGATTTCTCTGTGCAGAGTTACGAATTTAACGGTGCACATCAGAAAACTGTTTCTACGTAGGAATCCAAATCTAGCATCAACTTTCTACTAGAGGCTTAACTTGACACAACAATGCGATAAAGAAAAGATACAAAGGAATTGCTACAGAGGTGAGAAAACTCCTTGACACAACAAAATAAAATAACATGAATAAAAAGTGGGTTGTCTCCCATAAGCGATTTTCTTTAAAGCCATTATGATAGGCATAGTGATTTTTATGATGCTCTCATAAAAATGAGAGTTGAAAAACATAGGACAGCATCAAGAGGTAAACATCAAACAAATTTAAGTCTAACCCACTTCCTATGTAAAGGAATCTTGTAAAGAACCAAGTCATGAAAGCACAAAGTAATAAGCATAGGAAAGCAAAACAAGTGCATCTTCAAAAAATTCAGCATAAAGAGAGGTGTTTTAGTAACTTGAAAACTTTGACAACCGTGTTTTACTCTCTCATGATAACTTTCAGTAGTAGAAATAAATTCAATCATATAACCACAAGAATCATTCAACTTAGATAACATAGGCACATAAAGAGGATCATTAAATTTATTTTGGAATTCATTAGCATGCTTCCTTCTTTCAAAATAGTTACTAAGATCAATATCAAGTTTAACATCATGGTTGCAACAAAGATTTGGAACTAGAAACAATTGCAAACCACATAAGTATTTCTGAACCTAAGCAATTTTTCCTCCATGGTGTAATTAGGAGAATTCAAGAGCAAAGTAGGACTCTCATGAGTAAGAGTACTATCACAAGAAGCAATTATATCATTTTTATCCTCAACTAATAAACATAGAGGATTATAAATAAGAATAGGACCATCATCTAAAGCATTATCATATAGCATATTTAAGAAATACTCATCATTATCATCAATAAGTTCACTTGAAGCATCATGAATAAAATTTATAACATAATTATCACATAAAACATTCTTATCATGAGCCATATGTATAAAAGAATTAATACTCTCCATATAAGCATAGTCATTCTTATTAATTGTAGTGGGAGCAAATTCAACAAAAATAGCTATCATTATTACTCTCTTCATCATAATCATCAAATATAGGAGGCATATCATAATCAACATAAAATATATCCTCAACAGTAGGTGGACCGAAAATATCACAATGATTATAATTATCATATATTGGAGGCAAGGTATCATCAAAGAAAATTTTCTCTTCCTTGCTTGGGGGACTAAGAATATCATGCTCATAAAAACCAACTCCCCAAGCTTAGACTTTTTCATAGCCTTAGCAACATTACTACCACTATTATGCAAACTAACTTTCATAGGTTTTTTAATTTTCTCTTCAAAAGTATCATGTCCTAATGCAATATGAATTTCATAGAGATCCCTAATTTTGTTGTTGTTTTCCATTAGCCTAACTAGTGAAAATAAAAACAAGAAACAAAAAGTAATAACTGCAGAATCTAAAAGAGATACCTTCAAGCGCTCACCTCACTGGCAACGACGCCAGAAAATAGCTTGATGTCTACGCACACTTCTATTCTCGTAGACAGTGTTGGGCCTCCAAGAGCAGAGTTGTAGAACAGCAGCAAGTTTCCCTTAACTGAATCACCCAACGTCTATCGAACTCAGGGAGGTAGAGGTCAAAGATAACGCTGTCGAACAACCCTGCAATTAAGATACAAGAAGTCTCTTGTGTCCCCAAGTCCCCAACACACCCAATACACTTGTCAGATGTATAGGCGCACTAGTTATGTGAAGAGATAGTGAAATACAAGTAATATGGATGATTATAAGTAGTAATTGCAATCTGTAATAAAAATGGCAGCAAGCAAACATGTAGAAAAACTTGTTAGAAACGGTCTTTCAATGCTTAGAAACAAGGCCTAGGGATCCTACTTAAACAATTGGACACTCTCAACAATGACATCAAAGTAAAATAAATAAACACTACTCTCAAACACTCTAACGTTGGATAACAAACACCATCCATTGTGTAGAGCTACAAGAGCACCCTCAAAGTCGGAGTAAACTAACACCAACAATGTCATAAAGGAATCACACACGGTGCACACACTGTCACCGTTAAACTCGTGAATAACTCCGGAGTTCATATTAAAGTAACCTCTAGAGTGCATAATAGATAAAGAGTAGGGATGCACACGGTGGGTGTGTTGTTGGGAGACCCCAAGAGGAGGTGTGAAGTAGTGCAGCAGCAAGTTTCCCTCACTTATGAAATCAAGGTTATCGAACCAGTAGGAGATGAAGAATTCCACCAAGGTATCAACGGCGATAGAAATATGCTTCCTGGTGGTTGACGTGGAGCCTGCACACAAACAATCTATATACTTTGCCCCAACTTAACAGTGATGTTGTCAATCTCACCGGCTTGCTGTAACAAAAGATTAAACGTTTGTGTGAAAGAAAGATGTTTGTTTGCACAAAGTAACAGGTTTGCAGTTGTGGTTTTATCGGATTAATGAGAAGGACCGGGGTCAACAGTTCACTAGTGGTGTCTCTCCATAAATAATAATAACATTCATCCATGCGTGGTAAACAAATTACAGCTAGTCAATTGACATAATAATGATGAACAACCCAATGCATATACTAACGTTATGATGTCTAGTGTGAGATTCATTCGCACATTACAAAAATATACATAGACGTTCCAACCGCATCTATGACTAATAATCCACCTTCCGGTTAGCGTCCGCACCCCTTTCAGTATTAAGTTGCATGCAACAGATTATCGCCTTAAGCACTGTGTGTAAAGTAAGCAAGTAACATCATCCTTAGACAAAGTACTACTGTTTTATCCCTAGTAGCAACAGTACATCTACAACCTTAGAGCTTTCTGTCACTGCCCCAGATTTAATAGACATGAACCCACTATCAAGCATAGATACCCCCTCTTGGAGTTACGAGCATCTACTTGGCCAAAGCACACACAAGTAACGGAGAGCATGAAAGATCATTAAATAGCACACACATGATATATTATGAAGCAATAACTTTAGTGCTCAATATTCATCGGATCCCAGCAAACACAACATGGAGAATTACATAAAAATGATCTTGATCATGATAGGTAGCTCACAAGATCTAAACATGATAGCACAATAGGAGAAGACAACCATCTAGCTACTGCTATGGGCTAGTAGTCCAAGGGTAGACTACTCACGCATCAGTCCGGAGGCGGTCACGGCGACGTAGAGGCCTCCGGGGACGATTCCCCCTCCCGACAGGGTGCCGGGGAGAAGTTATGATCTCTCCCGAAGTGGTGTTGACGATGGCGGCGGCTCGGGACCCGTGGAGGAAAAAGTGAATATTGTGCGATCGTTTTTAGGTCACGAGCTATTTATGGGAGAAAAGGCGATGTTGGTGGAGGGTCAAGGGGCCCACACCACCTGCTGGCGCGGCCAGGATGGGGCTCGCGCCACGGGGTGGTGACGACGCCTCGTGGCTCCTCTCTGTCTCGTCTTCGGTGTTCTGGAACATTCCTTTTCCAAAAATAATTCCAGGATGTTTTATTTCCAATTTTGAGAATAGTTCCTTAAGTACTTTTCTGAAACAAAAAACAACAGAAAACAAGGAACTGGCACTTTGGCATCTTGTTGATAGGTTAGTCCCAGAAAATGCATAAAACTATATAAAATACATATAAAACATGTAATAACATGATATAACATAGCATGGAACATAAGAAATTATGGTACGTTGGAGACGTATCAAGTAGCATCACATATTCAACTAGATTACAAAGCTCATGATCACATAAAAGATCACATCATGGGAGAGAGAGAGAGATAAACCACATAGCTTCCATAGATCCTGTAGCCCCGGGGGAGAACTACTCACTCCTCATCATAGCAGTCAGCAACGGCAGTGGAGCTGGTGGTGGAGTCGATGGTGATGGTTCCGGGGGCAATTCCCCGTCCTGGCAGGGTGCCGGAACAGAGACTTATGTCCCCCGAATTGTCTTCGACGGCGACGACGCTCTGGATCCGTGGAGGAAATATTGCACACCGTGCTAGGGTTCGGGGGGGGGGGGGGGGGGGGGTACTTGTAGGCGAAAGGGCGAGGTCGGTGGACCCCCGAGGGGCCCACACCACATGCTCGCGCGACCAAGGAGCCTACCGCGCGAGGAGGTGATGTGGCCGCCTTGGTCGCCCACTTCGTCTCGTGTTCGGTCTTCTGAAACGTTCCCGATTAAAAACAGACTTCAGAAAAGAATTTTTTTCAATTCCGAGAATATTTACTTAAGTACTTTTCTGAAACAAAAAACAACAGAAAACAGGGAACAGACACTGTGCCATCTTGTTAATAGGTTAGTCCAGAAAATACATAAAGTTATATAAAATGCATATTAAATATGTAATAACTTGGTATAATATAGCATGGGACATAAAAAATTATATATACGTTGGAGACGTATCAGAGCTCGCGCCGCCGCTTGAGCTGCCCTCGCCATAGGGCATCGCGGTACAGCAGCGGATAGGGTGCCGCTGCTCGGCGCGGAGTTTGTCTAACTCCTCGACTTCGCGCCGATAGAAGTCCCTCGGCACCGGCATGTTCCGGTGTCTCAAGCGGCGCGCTCCACGCTTCCGCCTGGAGTCGCTGGCCACCGCTTTCGCGCGACGCTCCTCGGAGTAGTCGTCGTCGAAAGGGTCTCCATCCCACGGCGGGGTGGAACTCTCACGCTTGGGGGCCATCGCGAAGGAGGCGGAGGCGGTGGAGGTTCTCCGGCTGCGGATATTTCTCACCGGAGAAGAAGGTGGGGGGGGGGGGGGGGGGGGATTGCTCGTCGGCGGTGGCGGCGGGTAGGGTTTGCGAACTGCAAAACGCGGGGATCTCAGCATATATACCGATTCGCGGAGAAAATCTACGGTCGTCCTTATCGCGTTTGAGGGCCGGTTCACGGTCACGGGCTCAGTTATGGGTAAAAAAATTGCAACACCCTTAAACTCATCGGAGTTTTAAGGTTTTCTGCGGGTTTGAGGTCTCTGTTAGAGATGCTCTAATGATATAAAGACAAGTAGCTAGAATTTCTAGTGGTATTCTTTTCTATTATTAAGGAAGTTCTCCTGACACTACAGAGCATAGGGTGCTATTCTACCGGATATTTAATGCTTATATAGTATAATCCACACAACGGTTGGAACTGAAATGAAACCGACGAGTGTATGGACATTATTAATGTTCTTCGGCCGGACAGAATCTAGTGTGGACGGATTAAGTTATCTGATGTCATAGGTTAGTGATAATTAATTGCCGCCCTGCATAATCACTCACACTCACACCAACCTAGCTGATGGTCCAAAGGCGTGCGGCTAGCGATCGGCTGACCGACCATATTCGTCGGCTTAGTGCTTAAGTATGTTTTTGCATGAAAGTACAAGCCCCTCGAGGTGAGGTCAAAGTTTATTCTCCATGTAGTATATCAGTAGAGTTGAGTGGAGGTGTTCTTGAGTTGTTTCTCCTGCGGTCTCAGATTCCTTTTGTGTCTGTCTAGTAACTAGTCTATGTATGGACGGCCTACATCATACACATTGTGTTGAAGAAAAGGATAAGAGGACGAGAAAGATATTTAAGCCATGCAAAAGCTCTTCTCGAAGTCAACCGCATAAACAAAGTGAGTGGAAATAAACACAAAATGAGTGCCGAAAGAGACGCGTGGCGAATGGACACAATTGCGTAAGAATTAAGGTGCTGGCTTTGCTCTTATCTAGGAGAGGATTTTCCTAATGTAAAGAAAAGAAACCACGAGCTGAACTTATTAAATTAGAGTGTGATGTTGACCTTCTCACAATTGTAAAGTAGTATTAGACTAACCAATGACGTAGTCGAGAATTTCAAAGGACTCACTCCCATTGGTTACGCGGCAACATGAATAATGTAGTCAGGGGAAAGGCAAGGGCACTATAGCCTAGCAACGACAAGAGCTGGAGATTGTTTATAGAGAAAATTGGCGCGATCGTGGTGCATCACGACGTGGAAAAGAAGAACCTAATACTTTCCCTCTGCTTGGCAAAGTTCACTTTAGTTTTACCACTAATATATACGTACTGGCCCCTGTCTTATTATTCCAAGAACTATCTTTTGCCCGAATAATTATATAGCTCGACTGCATTATTTACATATATATTAGGTTTGTGATGTGCGTGAATTATGAAATACTCCATTCGGATCCAAGAGGTCACTAGGTAGCTACGGAGAGAAAACCATGTCCCCGCTCCTGCGACGCGCCGCTCCGGCCGCCGCAGCCACCTCCTGCGCCACCCCTGCCGCCTTGGGCTCCGCTGGCCCCGCGTCTGCGGCCTCGTCCCCGTTGTGCCCCCCTGGCTTCATGACCCCGAGGTACGTCTCCATGTCGCAGCTGGATCCATCGCCGCCTCGCCCATCGCCGAGCTTGGGGTCCACGGTGGTGGCGGATAGCCTGCCGCTGCACGGATCTGAAGCCTCCGTCCCCGACAGCCTGCCTGCGTCCAAGATCCCCGAGCGCCGCGTCCACTTCGCGGAGATCCCGGCGTTCAGAGCTCCAGTTTCCTCCACTGTGTCTGCGGAGGTGCGCACCTTCAATGTGGCCTTCAATGCCATCCTCCCCTTCACTGCTGCTCAGTCTGGAGGGAGGGAGGACAACCTTTCGGCGACAAGACCCGCCGCCATTAATTGGGGTGTTCAGGGGGAGACGGAGCTGGCTACCTCCTCTGCGGCAGAAGCGGCCTGGCAGACGGTGCGCCCCAAGCATTGGTGGCGCCTTCAAGACGCTCACCGACCTCCCCCTCTGCGGCATTCAAGCATCGTCAACCACCGGCGTTTCCCCTCTGCCAAACTCAGCTTCAAAGCACGACTCAACCTGCTGTGCTTCAAGTGCTTCGACAAAGGGCACTTCTCCTACGAGTGCACCAACCAAGAGAAGTGTTCTTCTTGCCGGCTCGTGGGACACCGCACTCGCGGCTGCCCTGCCCGTGCTGCGCCCCGGAAGGACAAGGAGGTCCTTCGCCCCGCCCCGCCATCTGTTGCTGCCATACCTACCGATGGGGACCCGCATTCGCGCCCGCTGGAGTCCCGCGTCGTCTTCGTGTCAACGCCAGCCATGGATGGCCGCACCGCGCATCTGCAAGCGCATGCGGCTGTCGTCTGGCTTGGCGGGAGCCGGCCCTCGCGCGCCAATGCGGCCGACATCGCGGACGCCATCCACGCCACCACAAAGGTGCCGCATGAATTCTTCCGCGTCGTCCCCCACTTTCCAGAGGAATTCCTTGTTCTGTTCCACCACAAGCACCAACGAGACCAAGTCATCGCGGCTCCGGGCAGGATCTACCACAACGGCCTCGACGTCCGCATCGCGGCTTGGAGGCTAAACGGCCATCGGGACCTCTCCAAGTGGCCACACCATGTCCACCTGTGCCTGGAGGGTGTGCCCCTCAACGGCTGGGATGAAGAGCTCGTCTCGCGCATCATCGGCGACGACGCCGTCATCGACTACTTCGACATCGCCACGGTCAGGCAGGAGGACGCCGCCACGCTCAACCTGTGGGCTTGGACGTCGGACCCAAAGAAAATCCCGCGCATCTGCTGGCTGACCGTGTTGGACGGGCTCACTTCATCCTTTGAGGTGTGAGCCGCCCAGCGGGAGCACGGCAGGGCCGGGCTGGAAGGCCGCGTTCTCATTCACCTGGACATCATCGAGGCCTACCACGCGGCCGCGGACGGCACCCTCCCCAAGCACCCCGACATCTCCGGCCCGTTCCCGTGGCGGCTGGCAATTGTGGATGGCGAGCGCGAGCCACGTGACCGCCGGACGAGTGGTGCGCTGCGCGCGTCCCGTCGCCGCGACGACCACGACCGCGACCGACGCCGTGAAGACGAGGACCACGATAGGCAGCGCGACCGCGACAACGACGACATGAGGGGGCGACAAGACAACCGCAGCTGGGCGCAGCGGCTTTTCCGCAGCCGCTCCCGCCCGGGCAATGGTCGCGATGGTGACAAAGGGCATGACCGCCATGGTGGAGGACGCGATGTCCGCGACGGACGACGACGCCATCACAGCATGGGTCCTGCCGCAAGGGTCCGCTCCATCTCCACCACTACGCCCACGGCCACCCAAGGTGCGACAAGCCTATCTCCGACGCGCACCTCTTCGACGGGATCATCATGCGCCTCTCTGAGCTGCTCTTACGGTCCAGTGGCCCTCCCCTCCCCGCCGCCGTTCTCGCCACCGGCTGCCACGATGGTGGAAGCACGCTCCCGGGCGCGTGCGACGTCCACCCCAACGGCGCTTCTTCGACAAGATGTGGCTGGCAAGCTGGTGTGGCGCCGCATCCCCGACGCGGTTGTACCTGCTCGCCCACGCGTTGTGCCTGACACCGATGTTGTGCGTGGCAGACGCGCCACCAGGAGCCCTTCGCTGGCTGCCTCCAGACGCCCCTCCCGCTCTGCGCTATCGCCGCATGCCTCGACGACAAGGCCTGCATCGCCAGACTCCGTCATCCCGTCCACTGCTCGTGCTGGGATGGACTCGGAACGCTTGCAGCTCTCCAAGGACGGGCCATCAATTCAGTTCATCTCTCCGTCATCTGCGTTTACAAGTGAAGAGGCTCGTCGTGCTCTACAGGCCATCACCGCCCCCGACGTCTCCTTCTCCAGCACACCGAGCCACCCTTCGGGCTTTGGGGGAGGCGCTTCGCTCGGGTATGACACTCCGTCGAGCGACCAAGCGGTGCAGAGCGACCACATCCGTGCAGACCCTCTGGCGCCCATCTTTGCACCCAGCCAACAAGCCCTCCTCGACATCCCGACGTCCTCGCCGCCCCAGCGCCCCTCCCGCAGGAGGATGGCGCTTGCTGGAATGTCTATTTGCAGGAAAGGGAGCAAGAACGTGACCTTCTCCCTGAAGAGGAACATCAGGAGGAAGGCGATGCCAGTGGCGAAGACCGCGAAGACCATTGTTTGCCACAGTCTGGGCATCATCCGGGACGGCGAAGTCATCACCGAGCGTGCGCTGGTTGAGTTCGCGCGCCGTTTCCAAGGGAAGGTTGATCCGGAGGTGATCCTTGCCCTCTGCATCCTCTTCAAGCTCGGTCCAGACGGCGACGACGAGGAGGTTGACGATGCTCTCATCAACCATGGAGGTGGCGCAGCGCTGGACCACGTTGCGGAGGGAGAGGCGGCGACCAGCGCTGCTGTCTGACCCAGCCACCTGGGAGTCACCTGAGCATCCTAGTTTCCAGATGTTTTTACAACTTCCTTATGTAGTTCGGCCAGCGTCTCTGCTGGGTGTGCAGCCCCATGTTGGGGTGTTTTTGTTGTTACACTGCTACCGTGGTTTTAATCTGCATGTACCTCCTGTTGATGGCCTGTGTTCGGTTGGCCTGTGGAGGATGCGCCTGTTTACTTACCTTGTCGTCGCCTTGTCCACTACCTGCTATGAGCTGCAATGTTCACCATGTTAGACAAACCGATCAATATCTTGAGCTGGAACCCGAGGGGTCTAAACGATCCAGACAGGAGAACAACTGTGCATGAAACCATCGCCTCTTCTTCCTGTAGTATTGTTTGCCTCCAAGAGACTAAACTTGCAACAATCAACTCCTTTGATGCGTGCTTCCTTGGCGGAAATCGTTAGAGAAACTTCATTGATCGCCCGGCAACCGGAACTAGGGGGGAATACTCATGCTTTGGGACGACAACGTCGTCTCCGTGTCAAATGTCAAAGTCGACGAGTTTTGCCTCTCCGCGACCATTCACATGATCAACTCCGCGGAGGAGGGGGATTTCAAGTTAACAACGGTCTATGGCCCTACCCTTTCATCTCGGAAGGATGATTTCTTCACAGAGCTCCTCTCGCACAAACCCGCCAATGGATAGAGATGGTTGGCCCTTGGTGATTTCAACCAAATACTCCGGGCTAGAGATAAGAACAACACAAACATCAACCGGAGTAGAATAAACCGTTTCCGGAACACCCTTCAAGCTTGTGAGCTGCAAGAAATTCATCTCCAAAATCGTAGGTTCACTTGGAGCAATGGACGAACCGACCCAACCCTTTGTAAACTTGATGGTTTCTTTTGCAAGACGGAATGGAACATCCGCTACGGCACGCACATCCTTCATGCCCTTTCGTCATCCCTTTCGGACCATTGCCCTTTGCTTCTCGCCGATGACCGTGGCCCTCATCGACCTAGGACGTGTAAATTTGAGAACTTTTGGCTTCGCATCCCCGAGTTCAACGAGGTGGTGAAAAAGGCGTGGGAGGCCCGCACTACTCACTCCAAACATTACCATGTCCTATTTCACAAGCTCCAACACACCGGCAAGTGCTTATCCAAATGGAGTCGTGGCTTATTCTCCAACACCAAAGTAATGATCCATGCGGCCCTCCTTGTGATCCTTCATTTTGACTTGGCCGAGGAAGGGAGGGCTCTCTCGGGGGAGGAACATAATCTCCGTAAAAGACTTAAGAAAAAGGTCATTGCTCTATCGGTGGTGGAAAGAGCTAGAAAGAAGCAATGTGCTCGGATATCAAATATCAAGGAGGGAGACGCAAACACAAAGTTTTTCCACCTTCGAGTCAATGCTAGGAGAAGAAAGAACCACATTCACCGACTCAAGCACAATCAAGGGTGGGTCACCGACCATGAGGCAAAGGAGACCATTATCAATAACCACTTCTCGGAGGTCATGGGGAGAGGACAACAAAGAACTAGAGATTTCAATTGGGAGGAGCTACATTTCCAAGAGGTTGACTTCAATGGCATTGTTGCTCCCTTCACCGAGGAGGAGGTTTAAAAAGCAATTAATCAAATGCCCGTTGACAAGGCACCCGGTCCGGACGGCTACACGGGTGCCTTTTTCAAGCGGTGTTGGAGCACTATCAAGGGGGACGTTATGCATGTCATCAACCGTTTTGGGGACCTTCATGTTGCTAACCTTCATTGGGTCAACTCCTCCAACATCACCCTCATTCCTAAGAAGGATGGCGCCAAGGATATCTCCGACTTTAGGCCCATTAGCCTCATCCATGCAATCGCAAAAATCATCACCAAGACGCTTGCCCTCCGTCTTGCCCCTTTGATGAATGATCTTGTTTCAAATTCCCAAAGCGCCTTCATCAAAAAGAGAAGTATACATGACAACTTCCTCTATGTCAAAAACCTCGCAACACGTCTCCACAAGAGGAAAAACCCATCCCTTCTTTTCAAGCTCGACATTCGGAAAGCTTTTGACTCCATTTGATGGGACTACATTCTCAAGTTGCTTCAACAACGTGGGTTCCCTAGCCGGTTTCGCAATTGGATCGCCGCACTTCTCTCCACATCCACATCTCGTGTTTTGCTCAGTGGCGTGGCCGGCCTCCCACTTCATCATGGACGTGGCCTCCGGCAAGGAGACCCCCTATCACCGCTTCTTTTTGTTCTCGCAATTGACCCCCTCACGCAAATCCTTGACATCGCCACCCAAAATGGCCTTCTTCACAAGATTGGGGGGAGGGGTACAATCTTGAGAACCTCCCTTTACGCGGATGATGCGGCCATCTTTGTGGCTCCTATCAAAGAGGATATCTCCAACCTTGCCGCCATTCTTGAAGGCTTTGGAGAAGTCACCGGTCTATGCACAAATTTCCAAAAGAGCTCCGTCGTGCCAATTAGGTGTGCAAATATTAACCTCGATGATGTTCTTGAGAGCATTCCGGCGGCCCGCACCACTTTTCCTTTGCAATACCTAGGGCTACCCCTTTCGGTTTGGAGCCTTAAGAGGGTGGATTTTCAACATTTTGAGGACAAGGTTGCCGGAAAACTCCCTCCTTGGAGCGGTAACCTCATCACCACGGCCGGCCGCGTCGAACTCATCAAGTCCGTGATCACCGCACAAGCTATCTATTTTTTGACGCCTCTCATTTTGCCCGCCGGATCGTCCACCTTCCACAACAACATCGAAAGAGCCTTCCTTTGGGCGGGCAAAGACAAAACAACCGGGGCTAAATGCAAGGTGAATTGGAAGCTTGTGTGCCTCCCCAAAAACCTTGGGGGGGCTCGGGATCCTAAACACCGAGAAGTTTGCAAGAGCTCTTCGGTTGAAGTGGCCTTGGTTGGAATGGACGGATGCAACAAAGATTTGGATTGGTACGGGAAACCCTTGCACCAAAGAAGACATGGATCTTTTCTACGCCGCTACCTCCATTTCTGTGGGATATGGAGCCAAGACTTCGTTTTGGGAGGCCTCTTGGCTTGAGGGCAAGAAGCCTAAGGATATCGCCCCCCTCATCTATGAGATATCCACTTTTAAAAAATGGAGCGTCAAGAAAGCGTTAGAAAACAATAATTGGGTGCGCAAAATAACTAAATTTGAAGAGCTATCCCTTTTCCACATTGCCCAATATGTGGAGCTTTGGTTGTGCCTCTCCAATGTGCAACTTGAGGAGGATAGGCATGATGAGATAACGTGGAAGCTTACGGCTAACGGAGTATATACGGCGGCCTCCGCTTATAAGGCACAATTCTTCGGTTCTACTTCAAATGAGATCACCACGAAGATTTGGAAGACTTGGGCTCCTCCCAAAGTTAAATTCTTTGCTTGGCTTGCCTCTCACAATAGACTTTGGACGTCAGATCGTTTGGCTAAGCGTGGATGGGAAAATTGCGGTGATTGCCCCCTTTGCAAGAGAACCCCGAGTCTACAAACCACCTTCTTGTCAATTGTCGGTACACCCTTCGGCTTTGGGAGAACATCCGACATTGGCTTGGCCTTCAAGATCTTCATATCAACAATTGGACAACGATGGACATCCACGATTGGTGGCTACAAGTCTCCCGGAGAAAGTCTTGGGCTTCTCTTGCCCTCCTTGTCTCTTGGGAAGTTTGGAATGAAAGAAATGCCCGTGTGTTTCAACACAAGCACACACCGATTCAAGTTTTGTTAGACAAGATTAAGCGTGAGTGTCGCCTTTAGGTAATCGCCAGCGTAAAAAAGTTGGGCCAAATTATGCCGGGAGAGTAATCCCGTTTGTATCTTTGGCATGTACGCTGTAAAACTCCTTCTTATTCAATTAAATGGGACAAAGCTTTTGCCCCCATAAAGTTTCAAAAAAAAAAATACTCCATTCGGAAGTCGCGCGCACATCATCATCTCCTGCTTTGCCTAATCTGAATACTTAATCTAGAAAGGGAAATATACCCGTCAAAATGGTGAGGACATATATACGTATGTACGCCAGCATCTGCTTTGCGCGGTTATCTTTCTTTACCAAAAAAAGCATAAGAAGCAACGAATTCTACTGATATCAATGTCTCTCCAAAGCAGCACGCACTGTCGTGGGCTCCTAATTCCCTCTGGAGATATGCGATCTTATCTCAACCTGACGAAGAAAACATTCTCCTCCTCTTGTTTTTAACCTTCCATCTTTTCGGCGACACAAAACTATAGACACTCAGGTGGCTGCACGGCTCACATTAAGCACCGGGGAAACACACTGGCCAACACTCCGCATCATCATGCATCCATCCCAGTGTTCTTCGCTTCTGCCGCCTACAAATAAAGCAAACGGTTCCTCGCTCCACTTACGTTCGAAATGGACAGCACAGTTGCGAATGGCGACAGCTAGTAGCGGCAAAGGATTCTCCGCATCGCGTTCGGCCAAAGGCCAGAGAGAAAGCAAAAGTCTCTCTCTCTCTCTCTCTCTCTCTCTCTCTCTCTCTCTCTCTGTCCTACACGGCCAATTCTCGCGCTTGCAATGCATATGTGTACTGTGGGCTGCTAGCTGCTTTCGACGTCTGAGATCGATCATGTATTCATGTGGATCGGCCATAGTTTCGACTTGCTTTAGCTGTCACGCAATTCGTCCAGCTCTCCTCGGTGTGATCTCGACCCGTGCGAGGAAGACGCAGCCATCGCATCGACCCCGGCCGCTTTCTCATCAGCACATGTTTCTTTGGCATCCTGAACGAACTAGCCTGAAGAGGTTCCACTTGCGTGGGCTAACACTTGGTAGAACTTTGTTTGTGGCCAGGAACATAGGGTGTCTTGGTGATTCCCTGTAGAGTGTAGGCGTTGCTGGCCGGACCGTGGGAAGATAGGATCGTCCGGTTATGTGGTTAAGGAGCGCGAGTGAAGAAAGTGAAACCGACCTGGGAGCCGTACGTGGCGAGTTGGACTGTCTATCTGTTGGAGCACAGTCATGCCGTTTGATTGTATGCTTGTACTATGTGGTTTTCCGTGTAAGGCAGCACCTTGCATGGATCAGGATCGTCGCTGTTTCTGAGTGTGGAATAAGAGCAGAATGCGACCAAGGAGGAGTTCATTCTGAAAAAAAAAAGGAGGATAATCACTGACAGAGAATTAACCCGGTAGTCTCCATCTAGGAATCTATCAGCGGCAATTGGGATTTTCATTTCCAACAGGCAATCCGTCGGGTACAAGAAGCGGAATTCTGACTGAGAAGCTTCACTGCCTCCCTAGTGAGTAGTGCTAGAGTTCACTGAAAGCTTTATCACAGGACCAGGAACTTGAAGGCGTTGTGCTACATCATGGCGGATTCGCACACTTTGTTTGTAAAAAATCTGCACGCGTACCACACGGTACAGTTTTGTAAATTTGTCTCAAGGGGTCCTCGAGGGTCAGGCGAAACGCGAACTCCTTGGCCGTCCTTGGGGATGCATATTAGGCTGTGATCTGAGACATTTCAATTTGCCCAATAAACCACAATCGAATTGTTCTCTGGAACTAGAGGTAACCCAGTCCAGAGTGTGCAGCTGCTAGGAAAATAGTGAGCTCCTCATGAAGTCTACGCGCCCCCTGCTGATCAAGTTGATACAGGGAAGATAATCTAATGACCTAAGCCGTCAGCTAGAATTCTCGGACATTGTTGTGTGTGAGTAATTTAGGTAATGTATCTTTCTTGCTGCTCCTGAAGCAAACGAGCAGAGGACTTCGCGTCCAAATACAGAGCACCAACTTCTTCAAGATCACCCTGACAGAGGTCGTGAATTAAGAATATAAGCTTATATACATAAGATCAAGCTAGAAATATAACAACTGAGATTATTTGCATACCTTGCAGATCTTCTCTCTCCCATTAGCCTTTGCAACTACACTAGCAGGTGACAGCAACTGAATAGCATGTCTGCAAAGAGATTCAAGATCTATTACAACTAATAATACTACCAATAACAAACCAGCCCAACGACAGCAAACCCTGTGATATTAATGCTTATACTAGACATACAGACATCTTAAAATAAACCTAAGACAGCGTGGAACTCCCGAACTTCGAACACTCACTTTCAACCCAGACTCCAGCTAAATTTTATTTAATGCCACAATAGAAATATTCACAGGGGTGCAGGTGGACACAATCCAGAAAAAGAACCATACCTCAAAGATGTCTGCTGCCCAACCTCTCCCAAGTATGCAAGACTATCTTCATCAATGTCAATCTCCTCAACTTGAGCTCTAATAGCCAATATCTGCAGAGCACAATGGACAAAAAACATATGTATTTCTAGACAGGAAAGCACATCACACAATAATAAGACGCGAAATAGGAACCTGGATCATCTCGATAGGACCATACGTCTCTGTCCGTACGATAACCAACCTATCGAGAAGGTCGACAGGGATACCATGCGGACTTGTCATATCCGTTCCTCTGGATATAAGCACAATAAAAGTTGTAAAATCATAAGATGTATAAGAGTAAAACAGTAGATAAAAGGCAGTATTTATTCTGGTATTGCAGTTGAGCATGGAGCATTCCAACCGGTGAGTCAAATTTCTTACCTTACAGTACATATTCCTCTGTTCGTAGCGAGTATTACAATTGGGGATAATGGGCTCTCCAAAGCACGATTAAGATAAGAGAAGCATTCAATATCCAGCATGTGGACCTACAAATAAAGTTGTTGTTGATGAAATCAGATCTCTACCATTTATTTAGCAGGACAGTCAGTTAGTTCATCAGCGTAATGCTGGTCTATGGTTAATTATTATCTGTTTGGCAATCCGAAAAATTGGAAATAATTAAAACCCAACTATTTTTGGAAACCCAAAATAAACCTACCGAGGGAGAGTGGATTTTCAATCATGAGACTAAGGTAATACCTCATCAATGAACAGCACACCGGGTACAAGCTCTGCAATACCTTCATCGATATATCTGTTAACGACCTATCACCATGCAATTTCAATATGCCTATGAACATTCGATCAGATTAAAAGAGTAAATGTTGCAGGATAAGAGATACCTTATTAATTTCTTGGCGTAGCTTCTCAGTGATTTCAGTCTTCCGTGGCTTCATCATCTGGCCCATAAGGGACAAAATATCTTGTCCTCCTTGTGGTTGGGCATTTGCCGCATCTAGGTCATGAAGTGTAACATCCTATGCAGATGAAAGAAAATTATGTCCTCTCCTCAGTTGAATTATGATTAAATTGGAAACATGAACCATATGCTTCTATGTTACTACCTCCGTACCAAAATATAATATATTTTACATGTTTTAGAGTAGATACACTCGTTTCAGTCAGTATTGAGTCCATACTGAAACATCTAAAACATCTTATAATTTGGAACCGAGTACAACACAAGAAGGAATTTTCATTCTGTGATACTGGAAAAAGTTAGCAACAATCAGAGTTTATCTCAGCTGTCTTTTGTCAGATGGAAGTATGTAATAACGATTCTCGGCTTATTTTTGTAGGAACAAACTATCTCACCTACTGGTCAATTAAGAAGATAATTTTTAATAGAGTTTGGCTGATGTTCGAATTTTGTGCGATTTTCCTGTTTCACAAACATTATGTCCACTTATCCAGGAAGCCGCATTAAGAATTTGGATCAATGCAATCTAGATCATTGGACTATACCTTTTATGTTTCTTCTTACTGGCATAGCAGGAACAATCAACTTACAACTAATTGGCAAACGAAGCATGCTAGAGCAACACCATGGTGTAATAAGATGTTTCCCATTAACAAATGCAACATGCTTGCACCTTTAATCCTTTAGATTAGATAGTATATATTTAGACCATGCATAAAAATACTGCTATCCCAGCTTCATTCATCAAGACATTAATATGGCTGGAGAAGCTTACGTGCAAGAGAACAAAAGGCTGGACTAGAGTCAAACTTGTACCTGCACTATTTCTTTTTTCTTGTGGACTTCCCCTTTAGGAATTGGAACATACTCCTCTGCTTCAAGATCATATTCTGTAGCAAAAGCATCACATCTACCGACTCTTTTCACTGCACCACTATTGGCTTCAATGTATATAACATCACCCACAGCCACCTGCAACCCATATGCAAATGATGAAACCTCGGCAGATTATGCAGAAGTAGCAGAAACGAGGAAAGTGAGCCATAAAAGTAAATACAAGGCATCATATCTAAATTTAAGAAAAGTCTCCCAATTGTTTCTTATGACACTATAGAACATCTGACAATGAACAAGAGAAATATGATTATACATGAGAGTTTCTATGACTGCATATTGCACATTAGTTGGCACAGGCTAAATATTGCAGAAATACAATTCTCTGAACACATTAAATGAACAATCGAATCACTTTCATTCAAGCAAGAATGCAAATGCAAGCCAACAAGGGAGGAAAGGGAGAAGACATTAACCTTTTCCTTGATTAAAGCATCATAAATCGTAGGATCTAATTTCAGTTGCTTAGTCCCTTTAACAGTCTTCAGGCCAATTACTACATGGCTAATACTTTTCCCATATCCACCAGCCGAACTCTCAGCTTCCTCTGGCGAAAGCTCAGTAACCTAAACAAGCAAACAAAATAATTTAGCAACAAAAACTAGAATTTTAGTTCTATTAGGAAATGATGATGGGGAAGGTCTTAGTGTCAACTAAAACACTAATTCAAGAAAAAAACTAAAACTTCCAAAAGGAGCATATATGCCACTCATACCTCTCCTTCATAAACTTCTTTGTTTTCTTTTATACGCAAGCCTATAGCTCTACGGAAATTTTCCATTAGCACCTCAGTCTTCTTGACCTCTGAGGAGTACACCTCTGATCCTACCATAGGACAGAAAGGGACCTGCATTGCAGAATAGCAAGAGAACATTGGAGCTTGTACCAAATTAACAGTAGAAGTAGGGCACTGAATGTAAAGCAACGTATAATTCCCTATGGACATAATACGTTGTTAAGCATAAAGCAAAACAAACTGTACACATCATGGAATCCATGTTTCCATACTCTGCAACGAAGAAGAATGCCTGATAAATTACTACTCCCTCTGTTTTTAAATATAAGATGTTTCATCATTTGTTCACATTCACATGTATACATATGTATCTAGAAATGTTTTAGTGTGTATGTTCACTTATTTTAGTATGCATCTAGACAACATGTGGAACCCCTAAAACATCCTATATTAGAAAACGGAGGGAGTAGCAGATATACTGCATCATCTTAGCATAAACATTTTGTACAGACTAGAAGATTTCCCATCAGAAGGAAATAATCAGCATACTGTAATATTCTGAACCAGCGAGAAGAATATAAAACTCAAAAAAAAAACTTAACTACTTAAGAGTAAAGACATGTGAAATTAATAAGAAGCTACAACTTATCTTTAAGAACAGAAATTTGGTCAGGTATATGTGAAATCATATTTAACACTTTGCAGCATCGTCGGTTACAAAAAAAATGAAAAGGTATGAATACTCCAATGGACAAAGCTCTCCATAAACTAAATTGGTTGCTTGCCTAGACAACACCTTGCAAATGCAGAGCTGCCTGTTCGTGAGACAAGCTGATCACGAGCAGGAAACTGAACTTTTACTTAAAATAGACTAAGATGATCAAGCACTATCCTCTAGTAAGGCACTAACCTAACCCCCAAATTTGCACTAGGTAGTCCAAATTTAGCACACATAACCCCCAAAATTAGTAAATCTGTGAGAGTAAAAGGAGGAATTCGAGGCACGGACCTTACTGCCGAGCTCCTGGGAGATGCCAAGAGCGAGCGCCGTCTTGCCGGTGGCAGGCGGGCCGGCCAGGAGCAGTGCGCGTCCGGCCATCTTCTTCTGGCGGATCATGTCGACCACCAGCCCAGACGCCTCCCGCGCCGCCGCCTGCCCCACGAACCCCGCCGACATTCCTATCGCCGTCCCATTGGCCTGCGAAGAGAATCAAAAAAGCCCTGAGGAAAAAAAATCTGGGGAACTACTGGACACACTCGTGGGCTAAAACCCTAGGAAAACCTCCCCAACAGGAGGAATGGAGCGAGATGGAGTACGTACGTCGAGGCCGAGGCCCTTGATGTGGGTGTGCGTCGCGACGCGCTGCTTCTTCGACGTCGACTGCACCTCATCGATTCTCATGGTAGCCGCCGCCGACGCCGATTTCTGCGCGCTTTGTCTGTCTCTTTCTCTCTCTGTCCCAAAGCAGCTAGGGCTATAGCCGCGGGGGCTCGTGCGGGGACGAGGTAGCAAGGCGGCAGGGGACGGAGAGGAGATAGCGAGGCGGAGTCGGGACTGTGAGCTGTGGCTTGGGAAGATGGCGGGGGCTACCGCAGTTCGGCGGCGCAGCGGCGGCGATCTCGGGGAGAGAGGAGAGAGAGTTTTTTTTTCCTTAGCTGTGCGGGAGGGAGACGACGGGAGCGCGGGTTAGGGTTAACCGAGCAGGTCAATTGGGCCCAAGGCCAAATTCGACCAAATGGACCAGACTAGGAATTTTAGGCCAGGGAGGAAATTGATTCAGCCCAAAATAATTTTGTCAACAAAATTCTGAAAGAAACCCTGAAGCCAATGGTTTGGACTAGGGAAAGGGTGGCCTTCGCAAAGATCTATTTCGTGGTCCCACGCGTGAGCTACTGCCGCCACGTGGACACGTAAATTGAGGCGGTCCCGCGCATGGACAGATCCAGATTCAAATCCAGATATAGATCTGGATCTATTATTAAATTTGTACAAAACACAAACTATGATAGTATATCAACGTAGAACGGGATGTACAGCAACGCAGACCGGACTGTACAACAACACAGACAGGGTTGTACAGCAACACAAATCAGTTTGTACGTACAGCAACCCCAACCGACTTGTATAGCAACGAAGACCGCGTTGTACAGCAACAAAGACCGCGTTGTACAGTAACAAAAACCGGGTTGTACAGCAACACACAGACCGGGTTGTACAGCAATATAGACCGGGTTGTACAGCAACACAGCACATGTTGTACGTAGAAATACATTCGGGTTGTACAAACAACTACACGTAACAAGTTGTACGTACAACAACAAAATTCAGTTTGTACGTACGACTACACTTAGGGTGTACAAAACATACACAATCCGAAGTACAAAAAAAAAGTTTGCCAAAACCTATCAATATAGGATCTAGTTTTGAAGATCTCGACGCGAGGAGTTCAAAAGTAAAAACGGTTCGTGAATCGGATAAACGGTTCTCAAGATATTTCGTTTTTAAAAAACGAATCTCAAAATAAATGCATGTACAACCATCTGCCCAGCACCAAGGAGCTGCCACTTGTCACCGCATGGAGAAAAGGTGAGAGCAGAAACGAACGAAATTACGACACTTGTCAGCACCGGAGCGCACGCGCGTGGACCTTTCCAAAGGGAACCCTTTTTCTAAGGATTTCCGAAGCCAATGCTAACACGAAAGTAAAACCTTCGCACTGAAGCTCACGAAGTCACGATCCATGCACAAGTTATTTTTCATAAAAAAAGAATCCTATGTTCTATAATATAAGATATTTTAGGTGTAATAACATATGTTGTCTAGATTCGGACTAAAATGAGTGCATATATATATATATATATATATATATATATATATATATATATATATATATATATATAGAGGTTAAATGCTTTCTACTCCCGGGTGTAACTACACCCATGTCTCGTATACCACCTTACGGAAGTATTTGTCATACTTTATTGGTTTGAGTATGTTCATATATTATATCTAAGATACCCTAAAATAAGTTTCGTCAAAAAATTGCAATTGTCCTAATATTTTACACTAGATACTCAAAATACCGTCATATATGCATATAAAAGAGAAGTATGTAGAATTTTTTTACATACTGCCTAAAAAGAAGTATCTTTAGTACTAAAATAACATTATATACTACATACTACATGTTACATACCTCCCGGTATGATAGATACTCCATACTCGCGTGAAACACACATGGGTGTAGTTACACCCGGGTGTAGTATGAATACCTCATATATATATATATATATATATATATATATATATATATAGGTAAAATGGTTTCTACCCTCAAAGGTAACTACCCCACGTCTCATATACCAACTTACGGAAGTACTTTGTCATAATTTATCGGTTTGAGTATGTTCGTATACTATATCTAAGATACCCAAAAACAACTTTAATGAAAAAATTGCAAATGGTCTAATATTTTACACTATATACTCGAAATATCGTCATATATGCATATAAAAGAGAAGTATGTAGAAGTTTTCTACATACTACTAAAAAAAGTATCTATAGTACTGAAATAGCATTATATACTTCATACTACATGATACATACCTCATGTTATGATAGATACTCCATACATTGTGTGAAACACACGTGGGGTAGTTACCTTCAAGGGTAGTATGAATATGTCCTAATATATATATATATATATATATATATATATATATATATATATATATATATATATTAGGACATATTCATACTACACCCGGGTGTAACTACACCCATGTGTGTTTCACGTGAGTATGGAGTATCTATCATACCGGAAGGTATGTAACATGTAGTATGGAGTATATAATGTTATTTTAGTACTAAAGATACTTCTTTTTAGGCAGTATGTAAAAAAAATCTACATACTTCTCTTTTATATGCATATATATGCATATATGACGGTATTTTGAGTATATAGTGTAAAATATTAGGATAATTGTAATTTTTTGACGAAACTTATTTTAGGGTATCTTAGATATAGTATATGAACATACTCAAACCAATAAAGTATGACAAATACTTCCGTAAGGTGGTATACGAGACATGGGTGTAGTTACACCCGGGAGTAGAAAGCATTTAACCTATATATATATATATATATATATATTTAAAACATGTCTAGATACATGTTTGTACATATTAACGTGGAAAGTGGCTAAACCAGAAACGGAGGGAGTATCTCATAGTCTGCCATGAAGGTAACATATTGGTCATCTTTCTCTTCTATCAAGGCATATAAACTTATTGTTTTGCCATGAGGCAACCATAGGATCACCGTTGTACTTGAATGATAATGAAAATATTAATATTTTTGTTTAGTGTGAAAAGTCATATCATGAGAGTTCAAATAATTTTCCAGCCATTCTATTAGGTGTCTCACCAAATCCTCCTCTCTTTTTTTGAATATAAGACTGGGAGGCAAAAGCCCCATAGTATTTTATTAAACCTTCCCCTCCACTGTACAAGCAAAACAAATAAAAGCAGCCTATTTACAACAAGCCATACAAGCTAACCATCTAAAACAAAGTTTAAGGAAGACTAGAAATCCAAAGCATTAAACTGTCATCGTATTTCCTCTTAATTCTAACTCTCAGCAAGGTCATGTCATGAATGAAATAGCACTTCCATTTAGCAAAAGTGGGTCTCTCACCACTTGTAAACTCCCAGGACCACTAAGTGAACATGAATCAAGTTGTAATACTTCACCGACCTGTAGGTGTCTCCCCATTGATATGTCCAAACATCTTCCTCAGCTGATTGTTGGGTAAAGCATCTCTAAGAAAACAAAATTTCGCATGTGCCTGTTCAGATAACGGTAAGTAGAAGAGCGAGGAGAAGTCATGTGTACCGTACACCTCCGCAACCAACAACCATGTGTCCAATGCATTTGAAAATAGTCTCGGCCATCTCAGACACAACGGTCCATTCGATCCCCTCTTGGGATGAACAATATTATGTAAACAGCGTAAGAGTTTGCACAATATCATAACTTTTGGATGTAGAGGTTCTCAGAACTCCCTCCATAGTTAACATACATATTTGACCTTGAAATAATAAAAATATAGTAAACTAAACAAAAGAACTCAAGTTAGAAGTGAAAGCAGAAGTAAGAGAAGTCAAACAAGAATACAATCTAAGTGTCAGAAAGGTACTTTGCAACCCCCAATTGGAAGGGGATGATTGTAACACCCTTAAATGTGGAAGTATACAGTACTGATGTGATAGGTAAGACTTGTATCCTATCAAGTTATATAGGTCACTTATATCATAGCAACTAATTGCTTTATATAAAAAATCATAGTAACTAATTCATCGAACGGGGCACATAAAAGATGAGTTTGCAAGTATGAAAGAGAAAGACCAAAAGTTCATGGATGCGCTTGGTATCCCTATCTAATAATTAGGGTAAAAAAACAAACCAATATAAGTGAAGATTTATCCAAATTGTCATGAAAGAAAGTAAAACATTTTGTGTGCATCGTGTACTAATATCAATACTAAGTGGTATCCTCTCACGCTCTAATACTCCCAAAGCGGGTGAGTCGTTAGGACGGTTAGGCTTAAGTACAAAATATTGCCTTAGGTTTCTCGATATGGAGTTGAGAACAAAGCACTAGTAATTCCACTATTGTTGTCACTAAGTTGTTAACCCATGTTCCCTTCTCTATCGTTAGTGGTTGTTGTTAGCTAGGCAACGCTTAAAAGCCGCTATGAATAACCCTCTGTCTCGGTTTCCTCGATGAACATCCTAGGTCTAGATATTATTGGTGATGAAGGTTGGCTCTCTATAGTTTCCTTGTTGAAGGCATTGTATGGATATTGGACCTCTTCGGGGTGAAAACTAAGGATCTAGAATTTTGAAGTTAGACATGACGACAACGACGCTTGTGCACTTTTACCTTGTTGGAGGTGTCGCTCGGAGAACCCTTAGATGCAATATAGTTGTCGTCAATGGTGGTGGTTTGTTCATGTTGTTGCGAGCTCTGATCGCTCCGGCGGGGTTTCTTTCTTTTTATCTTTCTTTTTTTATTTTCCCTTTTAGGTTGTGTGATTCCTTTATGTCTAGACTAGCTTTGGACATTTCTTCATTGTAGAGGTTGGGTGTATATGGTATCTTATTGATATTAATATATTTATTTTATAAAAAAGTAGATCTCATGGCATGTAATTGGGATCTAAAGGTGATGTTGTGATTTTTTCAAATTCTTCAACTCTGAAAACGGTATTTTGACCCATGGATCTAGATGCACCCTCTCTGAAAATGTTTTTTAAATACGTTCCAAAATGTCAAAAAAATCATACAAAAATTTCGGAGATACATCTAGACATTCTATTCACAGAAAAATAATTAACAAAAAATATATTTTTTGTGGGATTTCCGCCAAAAATGTAATGTTTTCGCAAAACTTTGTCTACCCCCTCAACTCCTCTCCTCAAATCTCGTCGGAGATGATGTCTGAGTTTTTGCAGATGGTCTTGCGTCCACCTCACCGGAATGGGTGATGTATCTCTTCACCGACCATGGCATAAGATGCCAGGATGACATGTTGTTGATGCATGGACACCTTGTGGGTTGGGTTGGACACCCGGCCCACGGGCTACTTTTTCAGTCATGTAGTTCGCCCATCACTGATTAACCCTTAGTGCGACGTTGGTCAGTGATATGCTATTCCGTAGTACTCCCTCCATTTCACATTGTAAGATGTTTTAACATTTTTGGACTCACATGTATCTAGATATGTTTCAGTTAACATTTACATGAATCAAGCACTAAAACAAGTCTAGATATATGGACTAAAATATGCTAAACCATCTTAGAGAGATTATATGGTAGCATTGATCATCATATAACTTTATATTTCACTCCTCCTTGTACTCCTAGAAACTAAAATATTGGCTCTACTTCTCAACTGGCTAACAATTAAATATATTTATACATGATTCAAGAAACAACCGAATTTATCATGGCACAAGCAACATGCCAAGAGAAAATGACTCCTACATAAAATCAAGAACTGCACCCATGACACATTCGCCATCTAAATGGAAAAATAAATCCCATGATAATACCAGTGTTGCATCAGCCAGATTTTCCGATTTCCAAGCCGAACGGAACTTATCCCTATCACCTGAACAAGCCTTTGAGTAAATAAAGAAAGAAGAAGTTTTATCCTAGGAAGCTATTAGTGTGGTTGCTATCGATGGAAAGATGAAACTACTGTGCGCTCTTAGCATCGCTCAGATCCCCATCAGTGTCTGACCATTATTAGCAGGAGTGCATGCAGCAACCGGCAGATCTTTCTTTCCCACCATGTGCGTGTGCATGCAATCTCAGAAAGAAAGAGAGAGAGAGAAGCAGATGCACGCTCGGTCAAACAGTAGGGCGAACGAACGAGGGTAAGGTCGATGAGCATGCAAGCAGTGGCAGAGGTGAGAGTAGGCACACTAGACAGCAGCAGTGGAGGGTACCAGAGCAAGAAATAATTGTCCCTTCCCAATAACATCGACAGAGATAGAGAGAGAGAGAGGGAGTTGCAGCTATATGGCCTAGCCTTGGGGACACTCTACCAGCAGCAGGCTATCGTAGTAGCCCATCTAGGCTATATGTTTGCCCTGTGCACCCACCATATGCGCTCCAAACTCAGATCACTCACTGCTCACCTATAGCGACAAGAGAAAGCGGAACAGACGCCGCGCACGCAGCAGCAACACCAGCGAAATTGGTCGATCCATTCACCAATGGCCACTGTCCCCATGCTGCCAGACCTGATTGATAGATCGATATATATCCGTAGAGTTTTACACTATGCAATGCCTCCTCCTCCCTGCGCGCGCGCGCGTCCGCATATATTGCTGCAACGTCCTCTCGATGCGATCCATCCTTCCTCTTTTACAATTGCCACTGTGCAGTGTGTGTGTCAAACGCAACGAACTTGCATGCATGGTTCTTGGTGAAATTCTGACGGCCACTGTCTATCTGAGATTTCTTCTTGTCTATTTGATCACGGCAAGGGAAGCTAGCTACTCCTAGATAGCAGATAGGAGGACATATATCAGTCATCATATGTAATTGTAAACACCAAAAGATTTTGCCTCCGTTCGTAACCCAAGGACAACATCCTTTGAAAATGATTTTCCCTGGTTTGTTTGAAATTTGTAATGAACAATCTGGTTATGTGGCCCGGATAGCTGGAAGAAGGTGGAATCTGACATTTAGAAGATGGTTGAGTGGAGATCTGCAAGACCAGCTTAGGAAGCTGAGATATATGGTTTGTGGAATGGCTCTAAAGAGGGAAAGAGATAGGCCCAAGTGAAAATGGACTGGGAACAAGAAGTTCAATGTTAAATCAATGTATCAGCAGTTGTGCAGTGGGGGAGTGGAAAGATCTTTCAGGCACACGTGGAAAGCTAAAATTCCTTTGAAAATTAAGATATGGCTTTGGCTAATTTGGCACGATGCGATTGCATCCAAAGATAATATGATCAAGCAAACTGGGTGGGTAATCCTAAATATTAGTTTTGTGATCAAAATGAGACGATACTTCAATTGTTCTTTACTTGTTCGGCAGCCAAAATTGTCTAGAGTGTGGTAGCCAGGGCTATTGGGGCCCCGGATAGACCAGGATTTTTTCTGCAGGTTTTTTGGTGGCTTCCGAAACATATTAATGTTAGTAGAAATATTCAAATTGCTGGTGTGGCAGCAATTTGCTGGGCAATTTGGAAGATTCGTAATCGTGCTTGTTTTGAGGGAAAGATCATCTCTTCTCCCGTTGAGCTGATAAGCTATGCTTGTGTATTTGTGAAATATTGGGCAGGCTTGCTTGGAGGACAGGAGCAGGTGATAATGAGGGAAGGGTCTGAGGTGCTTCTCAACGTAGCCATCTCAGCGACAAGAGGAGCAGCTACAGGTGCTGATGCTACTGCTGACGCTAACACTGATGCTGGTGATGGGTGGAGAGGATCAAGACTGAGGATATAAGCACCTGGAGGAGGAGATGGAGATGCATCACCTGAAGCTTGAGTTGTTGTGGTGCTGTCATATACACCAGGAAAAAAGAAGAATTGAAGTCGCAAAAGTGAGGAAGCTGGGGAAGTCTGGTGCTGTGTGTCTTGCCTAGCCTAGTTAAGTTGTAAAAAGTTGAAGTTGAGGAGCAGGGGAGGCCGTTTAAAACCCTGTGGTCTGGTGGTTGCTAACTTTCGCACGTTTTGAGCTCGCTGTGTCGAGGTTGGTGGTTGGCCCAGTGGGGCGTGTAAAAATGGGGGTGAGCGAACTAACGCTGCTGGTGGTGGTTCTGTTCTTTTGAATGGAAATCGATCTTTTTCACGCGTAAAAAAAACTATGGGGAAACCGATCTTTGACGGATTGAGTAGCTAGGGCAAGTTGGCAACTGTACGTAAATGCATCAGGAGTATCTCTCGGTGGCCTTCATAAACCTATGTTTTTCCCCGTTTTGAGATATGCACAGCTAGATCTTCACCCAGATCTCTGCAGAGGCAGTCGCTGCAAGACCTAGCTACTGTAGTCAGCGTTTGTGGGCGTACGTGATTCGAGGGAAATTTAGTGAACCTGAAGCAAAGATGTCACTTTCCATGGCTGCTTTAGGCTACAGGAGAGTCAGTGTCTGCCTGCTTCCCTCTGGCGTCCCGAAACGTGTGCCCCAATAACGGCATTGAGACCAGACGCAAATTCCACTTTGGAGCCAAAAGGATTCGCCTCCCGCATTTCACTGTCTCTGAAAAAAAAACACTGCGGCAGAGCAAGTTTTGGGAACTAACGAGAATTTGGCTATAACAAGATGGTTAGGTAGGTGGTTGTATTTACAGCACACCAGAGTTCAAACCACAGGTTTGATGCTGGTGTTCTCATTTAGAAGTATTATTCTTAAGTTAGAGGCGACGTTCACGTCGACAGCGAGATGTCCGTGGTGACTTCGTCAATCTCAAGACCCGACCCGTTGGCTCAGTCTCTCGGAGGTGCTCATAGGGGTAGGGTGTGCGTGCGTGTGTTCATATATTTGATTGTGTGCGCGTGTATATGAGCGCTTGTGTTGTACTGTGTTTCTTAAAAAAATGGTAACAAAATATCTACATCATCACGCACGTTCATAGGAAGACACAGAGAGCAACGCCTGGACTTGCAATAATGCCAAGATTTTGTTACGGACAAGTAAAATCAGTAGACAGGATCATAGAAAATGGGGCAGTGGATGAAGCTATCAGTAACTTGTATGGACACAAACATACTGCAAGTCCACAGCCAATGGTTAGTGTGTGTAAGCATCGTTGGATGGAAATGGACATATACTTTCTAAGATTCTAGAATAAGGGAAATGCACACCGATGAGGGTAAAAGGACTATATAGCTGGCCTTTTTCTGAATCAGATTTCGGAGCAGTAATGTTTCCTGTACATCTGAGTAGTTTTTCGTGAACAAGCGTTTGAGCCTCTTTGAACTATATCAAAAAAGAGTTAAATGCAATTCGACAAGTTTAATATGTTAGAGCATCTCCACCGGCACCCACGGAATTTTGTCCAGCACAGTGGCACCTATTGAACAAAAATGAAAGAACAAGGAAGCTATGCAAGGAATATCCAACAAAGAAAACTATTTGTTGGCAAACAACCGACCACCTTACGGATAGGCCGGAAGGAGAAATTGTGGCGCCGACATGAAATATTATGGCGGAGTTGACAACTGGGAGCAACAACAAGCGGCGATGACTCGGAGGACTACGTGGTGTAGGTGAGGAGAAGTGGTTGTGCCAATGGCGACGACAAGGGACGGTGGTGTTGGCATCACAGGCTAGAAGAAACTGGAGGACAAGGCATAGGTGCAAATGACTTCTAACCTCTGCTGCTTTGTGTGTACGATAGGTGTGGCCTACCTGTCAGATGGCTTGGCCGGCACCCCTTGGCTGCCCCCAAGTTTGGAGATCCGCTTGGACGTGTTGGACAAAAACTAGGTCGGTCCGAAAAAATGGGGGTGTCGATAATCCTGGGTTGCACCCCATTGGGCTCTTGGGGAGTCGTTCTGAGTGGTAGGAGTGCTAGTGGAGATTTTCTTAAGTCGCAGATAGAAAATTGTCTCACTAACATATGCTACTCCACATAATTTATACACAACTTATATAGATGACTAAAAACCACTATTCAAGATATAAGCCGATAATTCCGACAAACCGGCCGATTTATCACTCACTCGTGTCTGGCAGATAAGTTAACCAATAAATCAGCCGATATACCGACAAACCGGCCGATTTAAACCTTATCTTGGTTGGGTCGATCGACAAGTTTCCGATAAGAGATATCCCTAACATTGCAAAAAAATCTAGAACATTCTTAATTTGACATTGTTAGATCAAATTGCTAATAAAGAAGAGAAGATGCCTAATTAAATGAAGAGCATAAATATAGCACATTTGTATTTATATAGTTGGGTCAGTCGGGGTTTATGTTTTTATCCTCTTAATTTAGAAGTCTTTGCTTAAACATCATGACACGGTTTATGTGAGTTCTTGGAAGGTGTTCTTAAAGCAAAGGGATTTTTTTATGTAGTCATCAGGCCTAACTTTGAGTCACGTACATTTCAGACCGCCGTCCATCTGGCATAAATGTCGGCAACTCCATCACAGGGTCACGTACATATTCTTATTTGTTCTCCGAGATGCTAAATATGTCAAGTGTGCATATATGATACTCCTATATAAGCACCGCCATTGAATAATTACCCCCTCCGTACACAAATGAGTGTCTTAAGTTTGTTAAAAAGAAAATATATTTAGACATATAATATTTGACTATGGAGATGCTAGGAGACATGGAGATGGAGTCTGGAGTGGTGATGTCACCAACACTTGTGGAGAAATAGATGTACGACGACTCCCTTCTGGTGGTGCACTGGTGCCCATCTCCTGATACTTTCTTAGCACCTCATTAACTTGGCAGCTCCTAAAGTTATTTTCATCATATATGCTTTGATTTCATCGTAAACACGTCCAATCTGTAATAAAATATTTTCCAAAGAGATTTGCAAATTTAATTTACAACGACTGATTACTGATTAGAAACCAATTAGAGTTGATATCTTGTCATTTTCATGACAAAGATACCGTTCAAATATGGATAAACATGTGGGTAAATTTCACAGATCACTTGCGGGACGTGTGACCACGATTTCAGAGCACACTTTTTAGCTCCCACCTTCTTCTTCTTTTTTGAAAAGGAAAAACTCAGTCTCTGCATCAAGCGATGCACACAACCCTTTATTACCAAGTTTGATAGGAGTAGTTCACAAAGTACCAATATTACATCTCAAAATACAATAGAGAGATCAAAGCCTCGACCAACCAGGACAAAGAAATAAAAGGGGACTACTGAAGCCTACAAATATGCTGCCACGTAGGTCTGAAGAAAAAGTCATGTGCCACTGCCAAGAGCCGCGTGCGCCCAGACATAATAAGGTCCCGCTGGTCTGGAAGAAACAGGAAAACCCAAAATTGTATCCAGTGTGCCACCGAGTGTATAACCTATTAGACATGAAATGTTTATTTCTTGTTAAACTAAGATCATTTCTACATACCAAATGGGCGAACAAATAGCGGAAATAACGATACGAATCCTATCTTTGGTTTTCTTATCAATCTTATTTAACTAATTTCTAAACATATTAGAAACACCGGAATGGAACTCCGCCCTTATACAACATACACATATAATGCTAGCAAGCTGGTTGGCTCTGGTCAATACTCCGAATAAGACAGTGCATCTCTCATTGTTTTGCAATATATTAAGTTCGCAACAGGTGTTAGGGGTAAGATCAGTTGCCCATGCGGGCATGCACAGCCCCACAGCTTTTGATAACTACTATCTGCTACAGGGGTTGTGGCTTCGTCCAGTTAACCAGCCCAGCCCAGCGCCACTCAAACCCTAGCGAGCAACGGACCTTTTGATCAGTGCTCCATGTACGATGCATGTGCTGCGTCCACAAGCTGTGAATTTGCGGGTCCAATACCATTAACTTGAGGCTCGCGAAGTATACTGGATCCTCTGAACCGAGGGCACGCTGAAATTAAAATGGATGTGACTCTACTTCATATCGTCCCGGCCGCTCACGCGGGTGACTCCGGGGCGACTAAAACCCTAGCCAAGCCGACGTAGGCGGTGGCAGCGGCCCCTCGGCTGTCGAGGCGGCGGGATTTGGTGGGCCAACCATGACGGCACCACTTCACGTGAGAAAGTCGTTGAGCGGGGAGTAGTTCGCAAGAGGGCAAGGTGAGGCGACGAAGCGGCAGATGCACGGGGTCGCGGCGGCGGTGTTGTTGTAGTAGTGCCGCTAGGAGCGTGCAGCGGCCATGGAGACATCAAGCCGAATCTAAGCCTGATCTGGATTCATAGGGCCGTAGCCGTGGCAGATTTTGTGCCTCTATGCGCATGGCAACACCCGTGTTCATCAGTGGCGGGCCCAGGATTTGAAGAGCGGGTATATCGTGGTGGTTTGTTGGGCTGCTGCTCCGAGGACTTGATTACCGTGGCGTGACCTCTTCCTTTTATCTATTGATTTTGTTTCTCTTCGTCTTTTTGGATATTATTTATGACATTTTGTTGGTGCAGAGGCTGAGTGTAATTTATATCATCGCGAGATTAATATATTCTCTTTATAAAAAAGAGAAGACCGTGTAGGTTGAAGCGACTTAAGCTTTTATTGCATCAATAAATCAAAACAAAATGGTATTTTTTGGGTCATCAACACCACCTCTAATATGCATATTTAACAATTTGTATGAATTGTAATACATTTGTTAAAGCCAAAAGAAAGTCCATATACTCATAAGTTACGAGCATGTACCTTCAGTTCTAATAATACTCATTTTTCTCTATTTATACACATGTTTCATACGATTTAAATTTGACTAATAAGACATGAGACATGTGTTATAAAAATATACCGTCACCGGAAACTTTTTTTGAATACAATACAATGATATAATTTTATTGTAGCTCATAATTCATAGTTTGTTAAATTGATGGTCAATCTGAATATTAAAATGTGTGTGCGATGTTGATAAGGATGGAGGGAGCATTGAGTTAATGGTCACAACCTCTCGGAAAAAGTGCTGGCAATATGAACAACCAATTTTGTGTAACACGACCTGCAATTTATTAGAGCAGTTATGGATCGAAGTTCAGATTTGGGTAGTTAAAGCACAACTTACATAAATGAAGATATATTAATTATACTCCCTACACTAGTGGAAAACGGGGGTTTAGTTCACCCCTTTAGCCCGCATTTTGAAACGAACCGAGAGTAAAGGGGTGCAACCCCGCGGGACGATTTTGCGAGGGACCTTTTGTCCCGGTTCGTGTTAGGAACCGGGACTAAAAGGTTCTGACATGCGACTGCAGACGCGGGTCCCAGCATCAGAACCCTTTAGTCCTGGTTCCTAACACGAACCGGGACTAAAGATGCTCACTTTATCAGCTTCTTACACCCCCGGCTCACTCCATTTTTCACACCGAGCCTGAGCTCAAAAAAATTTCCTCTCCATTTCTCCTCCATTTCCTCTCCCCAAGCCTAAATAATCCATAATATTTTGCCCCATTTGAAAGATTGAAGACACCCTACGGTTAGCCGCTTCATCCTCTTTTCGGCGTTTCTTCTCTAGCTCATTTAGCTCATTTCAAATTTCTTGTGCAAGCAAGGTGTTTGATGAAATGCCCAAGTTAGGATTTTATTTGTTTCATACGTGCTATTTGAGCTCAAACTAAATTATGATTTATGTGTTTTAGTGTCATGAGGAGTCTTATCGACATCGATCGCCCGCGCCGTCCCGTCACCGGCACCACCTCGGTGAGCCTCTATCTTTTATTTTATTTGATTTTTATAAACATAGCTTGATGATTTAGATGTATAGTTATTACTTGTATAATTTTCTAACTTGTATTATATGTATAGTGTCATGGTTCTGATATCAGTCCCCGTCAGTACTCGTCCGGTCTATGATTCGGATGTGGTATATTTTCAAAACTATTTATTTCATTTTATGTTTCTGGCAATTATGGCGACCAACTTGACATAGATTTATTTTTATATAGGAGGTAGTTGAACCGGAAATTGAACCTGACCCTATTGTCGAGTTTTTGGATAAAGAAAATAATGAATTAAAAGCAAAATTGAAAAGAAATGAAGATCTTTATCTTCAATGCTTAGAAGATAAGATGAAGTTAGAGCTCAAACTTGCCGACGTGGTCGATGGTAACGAGATCAAGATAGATGCAATGCGCTTGAAGATAAAAAGTATTAGAAAATATGCCATTAATCGGGAGGCTTGGTATCATTATGATGTGGGTTCAGTATTTACCTTAGTTGCGATTTTGATCGCATTTGTTGTTGGATTTAAATTCTTTAGATAATTTGTATATTTGTTTCAGTTAATGTATGTTTTATGAGAACTATGTATTACCAGTTGTCACTACTCTACTCTTATTTTAATGGATGACATTGCCTTAATTAATTTGCTCTTACATATTATTCATGGCAGTAGTGTAATAATGGGGTTCAATATACTCTTATGTAATACAGATGAACCGATAATGGATGTACGGTGACCGATGTTGTCCTGAGTTCATTGATGGCATGCATAATTTTCTCCATGTGGCTGAGGCAAACAAGCCGAAGAATGGTTTTATCCGTTGTCCATGTAGTGCCTGCAAGAATATGAGTGATCACTCTACCTCAAAAGTCATTCACTCCCACCTCTTGCATAATGGTTTTATGCCTGGTTATTATTGTTGGACCAAGCACGGAGAAACAGGGGTTATCATGGAAGAAAATAAAGAAGAGCAGGATAATGACAAGTATCCTTGGTTCAGTGATACTACAATGAGAGAAGACGAAATTGAATAAGATCCCATTATTGATGAGCTCGACGATGAGCTTCGTCGGGCCATTCGTGATGCACAAATGGACTATGGAAGTGAAAACGAAAGGTTGAAGTTGGAGCGTATGTTAGCTGATCACGCCAACTTGTTGTACCCAACTTTTCAAAATGACAGAAAAAACTGGGTACCACACTTGAATTGCTGCAATGGAAGGCAGAGAATGGTACTTCTGACAAGGGATTTGAAAAGTTGTTGAAAATAGTTAAGAAGATGCTTCCAAAGGATAACGAATTGCCCTCTACTACGTACGAAGCAAAGAAAGTGGTATGCCCTCTAGGATTAGAGGTGCATAAGATACACGCATGCATTAATGACTGCATCCTCTACCGCGGTGAGCACGAAAAATTGAATGCATGTCCTGTATGCGGTACTTTGCGGTATAAGATCAGGCGAGATGAACATGGTGATGTTGAGGGCGAGCCGCGTCCCAGGAAGAGGATTCCTGCAAAGGTGATGTGGTATGCTCCTATAATACCACGGTTGAAACGTTTGTTCAGCAACAGAGAGCATGCCAAGTTGTTGTGATGGCACCAAGAAGATCGTAAAAAAGACTTGATGTTGAGACACCCCGCGGATGGGTCCTAGTGGAGAAAAATTGACAGAGAGTTCCCGACATTTTCAGATGACGTAAGGAACTTAAGATTTGGTCGTACATATGGCTTTAATCCTTTTGGAGAGCAGAGCTCCAGTCACAGAACTTGGCCCGTGACTCTATGTATCTATAACCTTCCTCCTTGGTTGTGCATGAAGCGTAAGTACATTAGGATGCCAGTGCTCATTCAAGGCCCGAAGCAACCTGGCAACGACATTGATGTGTACCTCAGGCCATTAGTTGAAGAACTTTTGCAGTTGTGGCGTGAAGAAGGTGTATGTGTGTGGGATGAGCACAAACTGGAGGAATTTGATCTACGAGCTTTGCTTTTTGTAACCATCAATGATTGGCTTGCTCTTGGCAACATTTCAGGACAGTCAAACAAGGGATACAATGCATGCACACACTGTTTAGCTGAGACTGATAGTATACATTTAGGTAACAAGAATGTGTACCTGGGTCATCATCGGTTTCTTGTACCCAAGCATCCGTTAAGGAAGAAAGGCAAGCATTACAAATGTGAGGCAGATCATCGGCTGAGGCCTACCCGCTCTTCTATTTCTGTTATACATGATATGGTCAAGGATTTAAATGTAATCTTTGGAAACGGTACTGGCGGACTCACTGTTCCGAATGACGCAAACAACCACGTACCCATGTGGAAAAAGAAATCTATATTTTGTGAACTGCTCTATTGGATAATGCTAGAGATTCACTCTGCAATTCAAATGATGCACGTGATAAAGAACATTTTGCTGCAACCTGCTAAACTTCTTGTGCGTGTATGGGAAGTCAAAAGATGGGAAGTCAAAAAAAGGTACACCGAAAGGAAGGCAGGCCCATCAACGTATGAGCGAAGAGATGCATCAAGACGATACTCATTCAGAGAATCAGCCAGGTTTTGCAAGCTACGCACTTACTAAAGAAGAGAAGAAAATATTTTTTGAGTGCCTTCGCAGTATGAAGGTTCCATCTGGCTTCTCATCAAATATAAAGGGAATAGTAAACATGGCAGAGCAAAAATTTCAGAACCTAAAGTCTCATGACTGTCACGTGATTATGACACAATTACTTCCGGCTGCATTGAGAGGGCTTCTACAGGAAAATGTTCAAGAACCCATTGTGAAGCTATGTGCATTTCTCAATGCAATTTCTCATAAGGTCATCAATCCACTAACTCTAAAAAAAATTAGAGAAGGATGTGGTCCAATGTCTTGTCAGCTTCGAGTTGGTGTTCCCACCAACGTTCTTCAATATTATGACGCACCTTGTAGTCCACCTAGTCGAAGAGATTTATGTTCTCGGTCCTGTATTTCTACACAACATGCTCCCCTTTGAGAGGTTCATGGGAGTCTTAAAAAAATATGTGCATAACCGGGCTAGGCCAGAAGAAAGCATCGTAAAGGGTTATGGAACAGAGGATGTCATTGAGTATTGTGTAGATTTTATTACTGATCTAAAACCGATCGGTGTTTCTGAATCACGTCATGAGGGGAGACTGCATGGAAAAGGCACCCTAGGAAAGAAAGAAACAATATGTCAAGACGGCGATTCTTTCACTCAAGCACACGACACGGTTTTACATAATTCTAGTTTGGTGGGTCCGTATGTCGAGGAACACAAGAATGTTTTACACTCCAAATACCCGGAGAAATCTGAAGATTGTATTGATGGAGAACACATGAAGACTTTCATCAGTTGGTTAAAAAGACGTCTCATTCATGACACCAATGTTGAAGAACAGCTATACTTGTTGGCCACATCACCAGCTTCAACTATATTGACTTTTCAAGGGTACGAGATAAATGGAAATATATTTTACACAGCCAATCAAGATAAAAAGAGCACCAACCAAAACAGTGGAGTCCGATTTGATGCAACAAACTGCAACAGGACAAAGGACACATATTATGGTTACATAGAGGAGATATGGGAACTTGACTATGGACCTACTTTTAAGGTCCCTTTGTTCAAGTGCAAATGGTTCAACCTACGAGGCGGGGTAGAGGTCGACCCACGATACGGAATGACTACAGTGGATCTCAAGAATCTTTCGTACGAGAACGAACCATTCGTCCTACCCAGTGAAGTTGCTCAGGTTTTCTATGTGAAGGACATGTCTACCCTACCGGAAAAAAAAGATAAGTAAGCGAGTACATCACACGATGAGCCAAAGCGTCACATAGTTCTTTCAGGGAAAAGAGTCATTGTGTGAGTGGAGGACAAGACAGACATGTTCTAATATTACGATAAGTTTCATGACATTCATCCCTTCAAAGTCAACACTGATCCAAGTATCAAGTTAAATGAAGAAGATTGTCCGTGGTTACGGCGCAATCAGAAGAACAATTGAACACTAGATAGGGATATTATTGTTGATGTGTAATATTCGAATGCTTTGTATAAGAATAACAAGTGAACTGAAGTATTTTGTAGATGCATGGAACAAAACACACGGTTTCACCTGCATACAGCCCAACGGTGGCTCGTGAGTGCCTGCATATCAAATGCACCGTTGGGCGTATGCAGGGAATCCGAATGCTTTGTATTCTGTCGATGAAGTAGAATGAGGAGACAATGACTGCCGAACATGTTCAAGATGGGGCTATATATAGGGTCATGTGACTCACGAACTGGTCATGATAGTGCCCATCCAACAGCTCAGAATCTCTCAAAAGAAACACATCTTCATCCAACGGCTCACAAGTGCTTTAAATAAACACACAATCCATGTGCTTCTTTAGTCCCGGTTGGTGTTACCAACCGAGACTAAAAATATAGGGTCATGTGACTAACAAAGTGGTCATGATAGTGTTGATCCAACAACTCTGAAGCCCTCACAAGAAACACATCTTGATCCAACAGCTCACAAGTGCTTTAAAGAAACACACGATCCATGTGCTTCTTTAGTCCCGGTTGGTGTTACCAACCGAGACTATAAATATGAGATCCATATTTTCTGTACTTCCTTCACTTAAAAAAGGAATATGATATTTATGAAAATAATTTGAAGAACACGTTTGGCACAATTGTTTAATATACCAATATGCACCTATGTGTGGAGTATGAGATCTTTATCACAAACTATGTCGTCGAAATGACCATAACTTGGTCATTTGGCTTGAAACTTCTAGATGTTCATACATGATAAACCTTGTTGTGAAGACTTTTTTTGCAAATGTTGGCAAAAATCAAGTTTATCGTTTTTCATAGCAACTAGTACACATATAAGGAGTCCATGCCACATGATTTGATTTTTTGAGGTGTTTATCACTTTATTACATTTTTTTCTTAAAAACGGTCGCTATGACTAATCATCGGAAGAGGCGATATTTTCTAGAACTATCAATGTTTCTGTGATATAACCACTAGTTGTGTACCTTAAAATGATTTTACCAAAAGTTTCAGACCAAACTATCAAACAGTTGTAGTTCAAATTTGAATTACTTTCGATAAATCAACATAAACTCAATTAACTAGGGGAAATTAGTTAGAATTTAACAAAAAACTCATACTTGGGGATCATCCATCATATGTGCAGCACTCTTAGTGAAAATTAGTTGGGTGCCATTTCGAATCATATTTTCTGTACTTCCTTCACAAAAAACCTCATTCTTTCCACTTAAAAAAGGAAAATGATATTTATGAAAATAATTTGAAAAATCCCTTTGGCAAGATTTTTTAATATACCAATATGCACCTATGTGTGGAGTATGAGATCTTTATCGCAAACAATGTCGTCGAAATGACCATAACTTGGTCATTTGACTTGAAACTTCTAGATGTTCATACATGATAGACCTTTTTGTGAAGACTTTTTTGCAAATGTTGGCAAAAATCAAGTTTATCATTTTTCATAGCAACTAGTACACATATAAGGAGCCCATGCCACAGGATTTGATTTTTTGAGGTGTTTATCACTTTATTACATTTTTTCTTAAAAACGATCAAAACGGTCTCTATGACTAATCATCAGAAGAGGTGATATGTTCTAGAAATATCAATGTTTCTGTGATATAACCACTAGTTGTGTACCTTAAAATGATTTTTCCAAAAGACCAAACTATCAAACAGTTGTAGTTCAAATTTGAATTACTTTCGATAAATCAACATAAACTCAATTAACTAGGGCAAATTAGTTAGAATTAAAAATAAACTCATACTTGGGGATCATCCATCATATGTGCAGCACTCTTAGTGAAAATTAGTTGGGTGCCATTTGGAATCATATTTTCTGTACTTCCTTCACAAAAAACCTCATTTTTTCCACTTAAAAAAAGGAAAATGATATTTATAAAAATAATTTGAAAAAAAGATTGTTTAATATACCAACATGCACCTATGTGTGGAATATGAGATCTTTATCACAAACTATGTCGTCGAAATGACCATAACTTGGTCATTTGGCTTGAAACTTCTAGATGTTCATACATGATAGACCTTTTTGTGAAGACTTTTTTTGCAAATGTTGGCAAAAATCAAGTTTACCATTTTTCATAGCAACTAGTACACATATAAGGAGACCATGCCAAAGGATTTGATTTTTTGAGGTGTTTATCACTTTATTACATTTTTTCTTAAAACGATCAAAACGGTCGCTATGACTAATCATCGGAAGAGGTGATATTTTCTATAACTATCAATGTTTATGTGATATAATCACTAGTTGTGTACCTTAAAATGATTTTTCCAAAAGTTTCAGACCAAACTATCAAACAGTTGTAGTTCAAATTTGAATTAATTTTGATAAATCAACATAAACTCAATTAACTAGGAGAAATTAGTTAGAATTCAACAAAAAACTCATACTTGGGGATCATCCATCATATGTGCAGCAATCTTAGTGAAAATTAGTTGGGTGCCATTTGGAATCATATTTTCCGTATTTCCTTCACAAAAAAACTCATTTTTTCCACTTAAAAAAGGAAAATGATATTTATGAAAATAATTTGAAAAATCTCTTTGGCAAGATTTTTTAATATACCAATATGCACCTATGTGTGGAGTATGAGATCTTTATCGCAAACTATGTCGTCGAAATGACCATAACTTGGTCATTTGGCTTGAAACTTCTAGATGTTCATACATGATAGACCTTTTTGTGAAGACTTTTTTGCAAATGTTGGCAAAAATCAAGTTTATCATTTTTCATAACAATAAGTACACATATAAGGAGCCGATGCCACATGATTTGATTTTTTGAGGTGTTTATCACTTTATTACATTTTTTCTTAAAAACGATCAAAACGGTCGCTATGACTAATCATCGGAAGAGGTGATATTTTCTAGAACTATCAATATTTCTGTGATATAACCACTAGTTGTGTACCTTAAAATGATTTTTCCAAAAGTTTCAGACCAAACTATCAAACAGTTGTAGTTCAAATTTGAATTACTTTCGATAAATCAACATAAACTCAATTAACTAGGGGAAATTAGTTAGAATTAAAAAATAAACTCATACTTGGGGATCATCCATCATATGTGCAGCACTCTTAGTGAAAATTAGTTGGGTGCCATTTCGAATCATATTTTCTGTACTTCCTTCACAAAAAACCTCATTTTTGTGACTTAAAAAGAGGAAAATGATATTTATGAAAATAATTTGAAAAAATCCCTTTGGCTAGATTGTTTATTATACCAATATGCACCTATGTATGGAATATTAGATCTTTATCACAAACTATGTCGTCGAAATGACCATAACTTGGTCATTTGGCTTGAAACTTCTAGATGTTCATACATGATAGACCTTTTTGTGAAGAATTTTTTTGCAAATGTTGGCAAAAATCAAGTTTATCATTTTTCATAGCAATTAGTACATATATAAGGATCCCATGCCAAATGATTTGATTTTTGGAGGTGTTTATCACTTTATTACATTGTTTCTTAAAAACGATCAAAACGGTCGCTATGACTAATCATCGGAAGAGGTGATATTTTCTACAACTATCAATATTTCTGTGATATAACCACTAGTTGTGTACCTTAAAATTATTTTTCCAAAAGTTTCAGACCAAACTATCAAACAGTTATAGTTCAAATTTCAATTATTTTCGATAAATCAACATAAACTTAATTAACTAGGGGAAACTAGTTAGAATGTAAAAAAAACTCATACTTGGGGATCATCCATCATATGTGCAGCACTCTTAGTGAAAATTAGTTGGGTGCCATTTGGAATCATATTTTCTGTACTTCCTTCACAAAAAACCTCATTTTTCCCACTTAAAAAAAGGAAAATGATATTTATAAAAATAATTTGGCAAAATTGATTGTTTAATATACCAATATGCAACTATGTATGGAGTATGAGATCTTTATCACAAACTATGTCATCGAAATGACCATAACTTGGTCATTTGGCTTGAAACTTTTAGATGTTCATACATGATAGACCTTTTTGTGAAGACTTTTTTTGTAAATGTTGGCAAAAATCAATTTTATCATTTTTCATAGCGAGTAGTACACATATAAGGAGCCCATGCCAAATTATTTGATTTTTTTAGATGTTTATCACTTTATTACATTTTTTTCTTAAAACCGATCAAAACGGTCGCTATGACTAATTATCGGAAGAGGTGAAATTTTCTAGAAATATAAATGTTTCTGTGATATAACCACTAGTTGTGTACCTTAAAATGATTTTTCAAAAATTTCAGACCAAACTATCAAACTATTGTAGTTCAAATTTGAATTAGTTTCGATAAATCAACATAAACTCAATTAACTAGGGGCAATTAGTTAGAATTAAAAAAAAACTCATACTTGGGGATCATCCATCATATGTGTAGCACTCTTAGTGAAAATTAGTTTGGTGCCATTTGGAATCATATTTTCTGTACTTTCTTCACAAAAAACCTCATGTTTTCCACTTTAAAAAAAGGGAAATGATATTTATGAAAATAATCTGAAAAATCCCTTTGGCAAGATTGTTTAATATACCAATATGCACCTATGTGTGGAGTATGAGATCTTTATCACAAACTATGTCGTCGAAATGAGCATAACTTGGTCATTTTGGCTTGAAACTTCTAGATGTTCATACATGATAGACCTTTTTGTGAAGACTTTTTTTGCAAATGTTGGCAAAAATCAAGTTTATCATTTTTCATAGAAACTAGTACACATATAAGGAGCCCATGACAAAGGATTTGTTTTTTGAGGTGTTTATCACTTTATTACATTTTTCTTAAAAACGATCAAAACGGTCGCTATGACTAATCATCGGAAGAGATGATATTTTCTAGAACTATCAATGTTTCTGTGATATAACCACTAGTTATGTACCTTAAACTGATTTTTCCAAAAGTTTAAGACCAAACTATCAAACCGTTGTAGTTCAAATTTGAATTACTTTCGATAAATCAACATGAACTCAATTAAATAGGGGAAATTAGTTAGAATTAAAAAAAAAACTCATACTTGGGGATCATCCATCATATGTGTAGCACTCTTAGTGAAAATTAGTTAGGTGCCATTTGGATTCATATTTTTTGTACTTCCTTCACAAAATGGTATTTATGAAAATAATTTGTAGAAAATACCCTTGGCATCTTTAAATTAAAGTATATAAAACAAAACACAAAAATAAACTAGAGACAAAAAAATTCAAAAACCATTCAAAAGAAAAAAGAAACAAGGAAAAAAGACATTTGCTAAAAGAAAACAGAAACAAAAATAAGTCAAAAGAAAAAGAAACAAAAAAATACATTTAGTGTCGGTTCTAGCCACGAACCGAGACTAAAGGTCTTTAGTCCCGGTTGGTGCCAACCGAGACTAAAGGTCGTTCCGCGCCATTATGTGTGGTGAAACCCTAAAATTTTCGCAAACTTTCCCCAAATTGACGTGCGCACCGGCGAAGCCCTGCTCAACTCCGTCGTCAGGCTTCCGCGCCGCCGTCCTCTCCCCGTGCCTTGCGCTGCTCCGACGCTGACGACGCGCTCCTCAGCCCCGACGAGGTCGTCGCTGCGCCTTCTCCGCCGTCAGGCTGCCGCGCCGCCGCCCTCTCCACACGCCTCGTGCTGATCCAACGCCAGTCGCGCGCGCACTCCTCTTCCCCGACGAGCCCTTCGCTGCGCTCCTCCCTCAAGTTCGTGTGCTGCCCGAGGTCATGCTGCCCGCCGTCCCTTGTCCACGCCGCTCCTCCTCGTTGTCGATCTTCCCGCAGATATAAGCAACTCCGGCTCCCTCTCCTGCTAAGTGTTTGTGGTGCCTTTGATTTTCTCTAACATGCCTTTGTATACTATTTTGATACGTAATTGTGTGTGAAAAACATGAGAAAATTGTGAACAATGGAGGTTGACAGTCTAGTACAAACTGGATATCAAGTGTTCTTTTGTTGCTGGGATGATGTTAAGTTCGTCTAGTAATGCTGAGATGATTAATCTTTGGGTATTTTGTATGATCTCCAGAATAATGAGTTTTGTATTTGTATGCTGAGATGATTAATCTTTTGGCAAAGGTGAGATTGGTCTAGTGGTGCTGATCCATTCGGCTAGTTTTGATGTTATCCTGATGTTGGTATTATTTTCTGATGCCAAGTGGCTTTTTACTTGATCCAGCCCTTGATGTAGTACTGAGTCTTGTTTTATGTTAAGAACAGATGCTAAACCTGATTTGGACAATAATAGGAAGAACAAATTAGCACTGATTTCATTAGTTTGACTCATTTTTTTTATTATATGGACGATTCTGAATTGTTTAAACAAACAATGCATTGATTTGTGTTAGAACAAGTGCACTGATGTTTAATACTATATGCACTGATTTTAAACAAGATGATTTGTGTAAAATTGTCTTAGAACGAGTGCATTGTTAGTGTAAAATTCTGTTAGAATTAACAAGCTTATTTGTGCAATGATTTTGTTGTATCTTATGCGTTGAATGTGCATAGATGTTTAATTGCACTTGTTCAAGATACAATTGTTGTATCCAGCCCTCTATGTACATAGATGTATTTGCATATACCTCATTGATTTCTGAATTTGATCTACATGTTACAAGTACTTTAGTATGTTTCATTGGTTTATGAATTTGATCTAGATGTTAACAGGTCTATTCCAATTCGCTTTCTTAATTGCTGATTCACTGAAGGAAACGTCTGTCTCATCTTCACCAAGGCTGACCTCAAGGAGCTTCGCCGCTACCCTGCTTGTCTGGTTTCTACGCATTCATGCTATAACTTGTGATATAATTCAGAATTTACTGAACATTGTACATACGGTGAAAATTAATTAGTGGCCTTATCTAAAGTTTATTGGATGTGCATTTTCTGGTAGCTTGGATTATAAGACTGATATATCAGTTTATTAGATGTGCATTTTATGGTAGCTTGGATTAATTTGTTCTCCCTGTATATTTTGCACCGATCATGCTTCTAATTTTAATAACTTCCTCTTACAAAGCTTAGTAAGTGCAATGCCTTCATCTTTTGGACAGAAAATCACTCAACTTTCTGTAGACATGATACTTAAGATATATGCAACGGATATAACAAGAAATATGGTTAAAAAAATATGATTTTTAGATATGCAAAATTATAAAATATGATCCATATAAATGTAAACTTGATTATAATGCCCGAGCTATGGATTGCAGGTACATTTGAGCTATGGAGCACTTGCGAGACGATAGAAGAAGCACAATTTCAACGGGACGAGGAGATGGAAGTGCAAATGGAACAACTTGTTTTTAACGATGCCCGAGCTGGAGGAGATGTAGATGATTATGATTTCGAACAATTTTTGAACGACTTTGGTGATGGAATGGAGTCACGAGATGTGGTGATAACAAACTCCGACAAAGAGGTGTATATGTGTTTATAATAAATATGGCGATATGTTGTTGTTAACTACATGCATTAATTGATTTGTGTTGCATTTATTAACGACTCATTTTTCTTTTAGCCATCCGGATCGAGCAAATCTGCCAAAAAGCAGCCACCATATGCTCCTCGAGTGTTGGGGAGATCGTAACCCGGTAGGCCCACCGACGTAGAAGATAAGCCGGCTTGGCAGGAGCCTCGGCCGGATCAAGCATAAAGACATGGGCCGGGTGATACGTAAGCCCGTGCGCAACATATGTCTTGGCCCGCAAGCAAGAAGGATCCAGAAGGCTGGAGACCAAGTACAAGACGGAGTCTTGCTAAGGAAAGAAGAGGCTTAGAGGACTTAGAGTAGAGTCCGGGTATGATAGGAACCCGGACCCGGCTTTGTACCTCCAGCGCGACCCGCCGCCTATATAAGGGGGTCTTCTGGCTCCTAGAGAGACAAGTTCGATCGACACAAGTCATAGTAGAGACACCTTGTAATCTCGAGACCCGGAAGCTAAGGCGCGAGTCCCGAAACCCTAATCAGTAAAGCCGAAGCAGGAAGTAGGTCTTACCTCACGACGAGGGGTCGAACCTGGGTAAACCCTTGTTTCCTCACGCCACGCTAGACAAGCTCCTGATGTCGGAAGCCGCCATGCCCCACATCTCAAGTTACCTCCGGGTAACATCTGTCGTGACAATCCCGCGACATCGAGGCAAGGCAAAAAGAATGACGAGCGAGGATCCAAAGTTACCGATTGAGGAAATTGCTGATTCTGGCGAACCGCTTGAACCAAAACAGAACCGCAACAAATTTATAAGTCAAGCTGGAGTTATTGTTAGGGACATGATCCCAACCAGCATACGCGAATGGATTAAGCCGGCGGCCGCAGATGTGGAGGACCCATGTTATGTCCACCAAGTTCTTAAGGATTTGGTCTATAAGACGCTGTTGTCACATTTCACCCTCCCGCCAGATCTCTCTAAAGAAGGACAACCTCAAGAAGTGGACTCTTATTAAGATGGCGGAACAATTCTGGAACTGGAAGAAAAAGCTATGGAATCAATATGAAGAAACAAAAGAAGAGCCAGATTTCAGTGGAGCACAAGGGAAGAAGTTAGAATCAAAATGGGCAGCGTTTAAGGCGTATAGGGAATCACCTATGGCTGTGGCCCGATCTTCAATAAATAAGTTGAATGCTGGGCTGAAGGTACACCACCATACATTGGGGACAGGTGGCTACAAGAGCGCCATTCCTAAGTGGTTAACCTATGAAGAAAAACTGCTTCGATCAGGGGTCCGTCCAAAGACACTTGACTGGCCCGAGAGGTCAAAATTCTGGTTGTTCGCGCATGGGCAGGGTTGGACCGAGTAACCGGAGATATTGTTGGAAAAGGAAAATGGAAGGATCTCGTTGATAAAATCAAAGAGAAGCTTGAAGATGCAATTAATGATGTTCACAATGGTGTGTTCAAACCCGATAGAGAGGATGACGAGCCGACACAGGCCCTGGGGAATCCTGAACATGTTGGACGAGCTCGAGGCTATTCTGGCGGTGCTACGTTTAAGACTGCGTGGCCGGAATCCGCTCACACTTATAGAAGCCGTAGCAGAGGTAAGACGAAGGAGGCCGACCGGATATCAGAATTGGAACGTGGCCTGAAGGAGACACGGGCGGAAATAAAAGCATTGAAGGAGCAAAGAACGGAACCTCAGGAGCGGGACCAATTAGATCATGAAGCAGATGTCGCCCCATCTCAGCGTAGAAGCAGCGTTGGTTCCACGCGTCAAGTCGATGGTCCCTACCCAGTGGATGACATCACAGAGCCTACAGGTTGTGAGCTACATATAGAAATGAGAAACATAACTTTGAAGGTGGCGGTGGGGCAAGCTTTGGTAATTCAACCTGGAAAACTCTACCATTGTGGTCAAATTCCAGATGGCTACGCTCGTGTCAGGGTGGACGAAATTATGGCGGGATTTGAAACCTTGGAACTTGAGTTTCCTGGAGGTGACGAGGAGAAGACGTTGGCAGACGTCAAGCATGGCTTCGCCCTATGGCCCAAGAAATACATCGTCCTTTTAGAACAAGCAAAGTTCACTCATCGTTCTAGGAGTCCAGCTCACCAGCAAAGTCCACTCTTCCTCGAGAGGGATCAAGACAGAGTCCATCTCCACCTCATCAGCAAAGCCCACACCTCCCCGATAGGAACCCCAGCCCGAGTCCATCTCCAGCTCAACAACAAGGCAACCCGCCCCCCGAGAGGGTCCCCAGCGCGAGGCCATCGTAGTCTGTGCCAGTCCGCCAGAATATTAAGTCTCTCTCGAGTAGGCGCCAGTCTGGTTCTCCTGTTAGGAAGAAACCTAGAAAGCAGAAAACACCGCCGCCTACTCCAAAGTTACCTTGGGAGAGAACCGTCGAGGAAAACAATATCGCCTGCAAAGAACATACGGATGCCTGGCTTGCTGCGTGAAACAGAAAGCGTTAGCGAAACAATTGCCTCCTGCAAAATTTACTGCCGGAATTCCTCTGGAGAAAATTGACCGTTGCATCGATGCCCTATACAACCCCCCACCATCGCCACCAACAGACTATGATCGCAGCATTGGTAAGTCATATGATGAAGAGATGGATGATCGATCGAAAAAAGGGAAACAAGTTGCCCAACTCGGAGAACAAGACGCACAATCGCCCCCCCCCCCCCACCGCTCAAGGTGCTTGATGACAGAGTTCTCAAAAACATCAATGTGCGGGAGCTGGTATATTCGGGAGATGATATCCCCTTCGCGGATGTTGTTCGTACTTATGTTCACGGGGAGAATATTGTCGACGACGACTTACCCACAAGAATGCGTCAATTTCAAGCCTGGTACAAGAATACCGTAAAGGAGACGAATAAAGATGCTCTCATGATGGCACTTAAGGAAGAGCATTATTTCCAAGAAAATACTCCATTGTCATTTACTTCGTCGAAATGTTTCAGTTATACAATCTCCGGGCCCTCGACAAAGCTATCTTGAGTTCCTATTGTCTGTAAGTGATCTATTCCTGTAATTTAATGTTTTAATTAGCTCTACTCGTTCATTGTCTGTGATAATCCTCTCTATAATATTTTGTGTGCTTTATTACGCAGAATGAAGATGCTCGAATGCAAGAAGCAGAAAATCAACCACATTGGGTTCATTAATCCCTCTATAATGCATGAAGAAAACATAATTGATCCAAGAGTTAACAAGGATACACCGGGGAATTTGCTAATGTTTTTCAAGTGACAAGATTACATAAACTATATATTATGGCCTTACAACTTTAAGTGAGTGTTACTGCTTATTACATATTCTATTTTTCTCACCCGATGTTAAGTTTAATTGATGAGTTATGCATGACTATTTATAAACGTGCGCAGCTACCACTATATTCTTATCGTTATTGACTTGCGGAAAGGAGAAATTGTTGTCCTTGACTCGTTAAGAAGATGCCCTAAACAATACAAGACCTATTTTGATTTGGTGGCAAGGTACTTTCTTTTCTTATCGCCTCTTTCGTTCATTTCCTAATATCAAAGAGTTTATGACTCATTCATTCATTTTCTTGTCATGCAGCGTTTGGAAAATGTTTCTCGCGGAACATCCGAATAGTGGATGGCCAGAGAAGCTGCTATAGTGTACTAACGAAGTAAGTAGTACTATAACTAGGCTCATGCACCATTATCATACTTTATTATTATTTGATTAAATTCTATTCTTCTGTAGACTTTCCTTAAACAACCAATAGGGACTGATCTATGTGAATTATACGTTTGCGAGTACATGCACACCGTGGTCAACGAGAGTTTGAAGAGCAAAAGAAGTATTGAAGTATGTAAAGCTCTAGTCACAACATTATTTTTGTACCATCAATCGTGATGAGTTTTATTCATTTCATATCTCATGTATTCATTGTGATATCATTTTTGTACAGTTGGCAAGAAAGCGCAACGAGTTACCAATAAAGACCCGCTTCAAGTCACTTGTAGAGGAGTTGACGGGATTTTACCTCGCCCGTGTCATACCGGAGACCGGAGAGTACCACTATTTTACCCCTGGTGGTGCGTACATGTAAGAGTGATCTCCATGTAACAAAGTACTTCTAAGTATCTGGAACCGGGAAACGTGATCTTCATGTACCACGCGTACTTAATTGTGTATGTGTTATCAACACATGATCTTCATTTAATTGTATATATGCATGATGCAACTACATCTAGCTTCGTATAATAATTTATACATGTTTTTCACGCATCGAAGCCGTAGCATCCGAAACCCCTACCCCGACGCATCGACGTGGTACCATCATGCATCGAGGTGGTACCATCCGAAACCCCTACCCAGAAAACCGGTCGCAATAAAACAAAGCAAAACCCTGAAATGAAAAAAAAGCAAAACCCTGAAATGTAAAAAAAGCAAAACCCTAGTCCATGTTCGTAACACGAACCGGGACTAAAGGGTTCACCCCCACGCGCCTCTGCCCCCTCCACGTGCGGAGCTCTAATTGGTGGGGGGGTTGCGGTCCCGGTTCGTATTGAACCGGGACCAAAGGGTGGGGGGCTCTAGTCCCGGCCAGACAGTCTCGGTTGCTACACCTGGACTATAACCCCTCTGGAACCGGGACTAGTGCCCCTTTTTCCACTAGTGCTAGCCTCCTTTTTTCCGATCTAAATATAAACCAATTTGAGCGAAGCATTTAACGTCTGACACCAGGCAACTCACAAGGATTTTCTTCTATGACGTGGAAAAAACACACGCATGAAATTACATTAAAAAATCTACGTAAACTTGTAGCTTCTGTGCTGAGATTTTCAAATCTTCTTCTAAGTGTTGCAATGCATATGAATATTTACTAAAGATGTTGCTTGATCTGCAAAATTTAGTATGAACCTAACTTGGTACATTTCTTTTGAAACTAGACATGATTATTTTCATTTCTATCAAATAGAAGTATGCCCGCCTCCAAGAGATTTCTTAGGTACCTAAAAGTTATTGTCAACCTTTTACCATTCTACAAATCAGAAAAGTCGCTTATGTACTTTGCAATTCTATTATACTAGATAACACCCCGCGCGTTTGACAAGGTTATACCAAACGGGTACCCCCTCATGTGGGTACCTGGTGCACGTAATGACTAAATCTCAATTGTCAATAGGCTGAAAAAGCCCAAACAAGTGAAGCCCAAGACGAATACTTCTACCATAAATAGCATAGTCGATAGTACTTTCCATAATGTAGTCCTAGTCGGTTACGACCCGAGACATGTACCCCTATATAAAGGACATGAGAGAGACCGACCAGGGACACGCCCAACCAGAATCACCAAACCCTAGCGAGATCGACATCTTGCTAGACCCCTGTACTCGCCGCATATACACAATCAATAACAGACAAAAAGGAGTAAGAGTTTTACCTCACTCGAGTGCCCCGAACCTGGGTAATTCCCGCTTGTTAGCCGACGAATCTACCAACACCACGTGTTCTCTACCTCATAACTCTTACCCTAGACTAGTAACCATGAGTATTGATGGGGACATCCCTCATCAATTGGCACCGTCTGTGGAAACAGGTGGTGTTGGATCTACAGATTTTTCGGTCCAAATTTACAACAGGCGATCCACCGACTTCTTCAAAGGGATGCACATCAGCAACATCAGATCATATCCAGATCACAGGCGATCACTCGCCAAAAACAACATCACCAGCAAGGATCAGGCCATACTCACCCGAAACTCAGAAGATCTACTCCAATCTCAATTCAGGTTTTGATCTAACTATTGGGGAACATAACTTATTTGTTGATCAGCTTGGTGTGCAGGATTTAGTCGAACAAATCACAACTCAGCCACTTCAGAAGAGATCGTCTGAGATCACATCTGCAGCAGACAAGGAAGATACCCCGTCGCAGACCGATCTGATCCCGCCGCCACAATCTCCAACAGATTCAATGACATCCGCATAATTCAACAAATTCATGGCGGACGAGTTCCCTGAAGAAGAAGAGCCGTCAACTACTTCAGTCGACGATATGATCATATCGACGTCTACGGCTGGAAGCACTGGAGCGCCAATATCACAGATCGATCCGATCTCGTCCATAGCAGGGTCCATGTCCACAAGGGAATTCAACGAATTCATAATGCAAAACAAGATGGAAGAAGAAGTGCAGTCGACCCTCTGTGTCAACCCAACTGAAGACCATATGCAAATCGATGCTCCGGAAGAAATCTTTCACTACCCCGAGTATGATGAGCATGCAGAAGAAAGCATACGTCTAACCGACTTCACTGGCGCAGAGATCCAATCTCCACATCATGCTGCCATCGACTACGATGCACATGCGCAGTAAACAGAAGATGGCGAAAATAGCAAAAGTGTAGAGCGGAATAGAGATATCAAAGCAGCATATGAAGAGCACTCAGACTACACATATCCTTACCACATATCCCAACAGGTTTACGTGGCAACAGCCACAGAAACGTCAGAAAACGCAGGCAATCGACATCCAGTCGAGTATCCACGGACGGTCACTTTACCAGATGGTACCACCACTCTGGACATCACGGCAGAGATGGCTGTAAATGTGACAAAGGTCATTGAAGAAGGAATAATGATGCCAACAGACGCAACTCCAGATGAGTTGGCAACATACAACTATTTCAACTGGCATCACATCGCTTGAAACAATACAGAACAACACTCGGAGAGCGAAGAAGGCAATCAAGCATATCAAGCGCACGCAGACGACAACTATCCATGAGTTCTACAGGAGCAACCGAGGCACGACGCAGATCCGGATTCGAAAGAATCCCTGAGCACGAAAGAGCAGACGTCACTCGAAATCTGAGCAACTCGTTCCTAGCCGTCGACTCTGACGAGATAATCCAACTCAAAACAGCAGAAGGAGCTCTCATATCCATAGACGCATACCTCCAAGCAGGAAAACCACCTGCAGGTGACCCCGCTGAGGCAAGATACCTGCAGCAAATGAAAGCCTGGAAATCGCAGCAAAAGAACTGGTCGATGGAGGAAGGAGAAGACGTAGCAGGAGCCGCTCGAGGGGACGTTCCAGTCGCTGTCCTCAGCGAAGCAGCGGCAGGAAAAGTTCAAGCCATCGCAGATCAAGAAGCCGCTCAAGAAGCAGGTCCAGGAGATCAGGCAGTCGCGAGTCACCCGACAATTGTAATGCAGGACCATGCGGAGCACAATGCTTCACTCGACGGATCCAAGAAACACAACTCCCAAAGAAGTTTGGCCTACCAACCATGCCAAAATTCAACTCAAAACTGGAAACCTCGGGGTGGCTGGAAGATTACAAACTGGCATTCATATGCCAACGAGGAACAACAACGACGTTACTACAATACATACAGTTGATGCTTGAAGGCACAACCCGCGACTGGCTCAAATCTTTGCCCGAAGGAGCCTACGATTCTTGGGACCACTTCAAAGAAGACTTCATAAAATATTTCGACCTCTCTGCGAAAGGTCGAAAACATTTGAGGAATTAAGAGCATGTCGGCAAAAGACAGATGAAAAGCTTAGGTCTTACATCAGAAGGTGGGCCTCCATCAGGAACTCCGTGGGGGCAATATCGGAAGACAGAGCAATGGACGCTTTCACGAATGGAGTCTACAAAAAAGACTTCAGAGAAGCACTCGGACGGAAAAAACCAAAAAACATGGCAGAGCTCATGAAACTAGCAACCGAGTGGGCAGATGGCGAAGATGCGGTCCATAGCAAAGCTCGACACTCACCACATAGTCATCGTGATCGACGAGACAGTCGCGATCACCGAGATCGCCGAGACAGGGACGACAAACGACGACGACGCGATCACGACAGCAGGGGCAAAGGCAATGTCAAATTCATGGCCGCAGGATTCTCGAATTGTGATCACAATCGTCGAGAAGCTAGAAGCAGCTACAAGAACGACATGTCAGTCGATCGACATGACAACAGAAACCATGGTGAACGCGGAAGCAGCAGCAGACAAGATGGACAACAACGCTTAGATCCAAAAATAGAGAATCCGTGCAGATTAGACTTATTCAAGGACCCAGAGACGGGAAGACTAATATCAAGTCATCCGATTGAAAACTATCGAGAATTCGAGCAGTTGGCAATCAAGTACGCAAAGAGGCATAGGAGCAACACATTGGAGCATATGGTGCCTACACCAGAAGGTATAGCACTGTCACCACCGCAATCATATGACCCTAACAGTCAAGCTGCAGGAGCTGTATATCACACACATCAACAGTCGACGGATCAACACTCCAGTCATCAGAGGCAAACGTACATGATCTAGAAGGGGCGACCATCAAACAGGCAACAGAAACTGCACACCGGGCATGTCAATATGGCGGTCATGGCACCACCAGCTGTGCCAGAATATCTTCGCGGGTCTGAAACAACAATCACATTTAGTCGAGAGGACCACCCACCGTCTATATATAGGCCTGGTCATTCCGCCCTGGTACTAGAAGCCCAGATAGGAAGTTACAACATGACTAAGGTCTTCCTGCATGGAGGAAGTGGCATCAATATCATCTTCGCCGACAGACTGTGCCGAATGAACAGGTCAGTCGACAATTTACCTCCATCGTCAAATACTTCTCATGGCATAGTTCCAGGCAAAGCCATTGTGCCAAAGGGCACGATACAGCTCGACGTCACGTTCGGAGACGCAACGCACTTCCGAACCGAAACAATGGAATTCGAAGTTGTCGACTAGAGGTCACAATACCATGCTATACTCGGACGACTGACGTTTGCCCATTCATAGCAATACCACATTACGCATATCTCCAATTGAAGATGCCAGGCCCAAAAGGAATAATTACGGTCATGGAAAACTTTCAAAGGTCAGACGCTTGCGACCGTGACTTCAACAAGATCTCTGAAATATTTGGAGCAGAGCAAACACTGGATGAGCTCTCGCTTCTCAGCGACACAACATACATGCCGAAGCATAAAAAGCGGGCCACATGGAAAACATTCCACACCGCAGATGACACACGGACGCACCTGGACCATCCGACTGACTCGGCAAAAACGGTCAAAGTGTCGACAAGCTTGCCTCCCGCATAGGAAGGCGCGCTTGTCGAATTCCTCCATGAGAACTGGGATATGTTTGCATGATCAGCGGATGACATGCCAGGCATACCCAGGGAATTCGCCGAGCACACTCTCCATCTTAGTCCAGGAACCAGACCCGTCAAATAAACGGTACTACGCGTATTAGGGCCTAAAAGAGAAGCCATCGAGAAGCATGTAGACAAGTTGCTCAAAGCAAATTTCATTCGAGAGATAAAGAAATCAGAATGGGTTGCCAACCCTGTGCTAGTCGAGAAGAAGAAGAGAACCGAAACAAGAATGTGCATCGACTTCACGGGGTTAAACAAGTGCTGCCCAAAGGACCATTTTCCGCTACCCCGTATCGATCATATTATCAACTCTACCGCGGGATGCGCCCGATTGTCATTCTTGGACGCATACTCTGGATATCATCAGATAAGAATGAAGAAAGAAGACCAAGAAAAGACAGCCTTCACAACCCCACTCGGGGTATATTGTTACACCACAATGCCTTTCGGCCTCAAAAACGCAGGAGCTACTTACCAGCGCATGATGCAAAACTGTTTAAAAACACAGATTGGCAAAAATGTGGAGGTCTACGTCGACGACATAGTGATCAAATCAAAAAAGGAGTGCACGCTACTAGCAGACATAAAGGAGGCATTCAATAACCTCAGAAGCTATATCATAAAACTGAACCGAGAAAATGTACCTTTCGAGTCCCGGCAGGAGAACGCTTGGGGTTCCTGGTCTTAGCAAGAGGAATTGAAGCAAATCCAGAGAAAATACAGGCCATACTAACCATGCAAAGGCCTACGAAGCTATATAAAGTACAACAACTGACAGGAAGAGTGGCAGCCCTCAGTCGGTTCATCAGCAAGCTAGGTGAAAAGGCACTACCACTTTATCGACTGATGAAGAAAGCAGATAAATTCGAATGGACAGAAGAGGCAGAAGCAGCTTTCATAGACCTCAAACGGACACTCACTAAACCTCCCGTTCTAGCAGCACCAAAAGAAAAGGAACCGCTATACCTCTATGTGGCAGCAACAAACAGGGTGGTCAGCACAGTACTTGTAGTCGAGCGCATGGAAGAAGGAAAGGCTTGAGTATACAAAGACCAGTCTACTACATCAGCGAGGTGTTATCCCTATCAAAGCAAAGATATCCACACTTTCAGAAACTAGCTTATGCAGTATTCATAACAACAAGAAAGCTAGGGCACTACTTCACAGAGCACCCAATAACGGTGATCAGCAAATCAGTAATTGGAGACATACTTACCAATCCAGATGCAACAGGGCGGGTCGCCAAATGGCTCATCGAGATGGGGCCACTCGGAATAACATACGATCACCCAAAAGAGCCATCAAAGCTCAAGTGCTACCAGATTTCACCACAGAGTGGATCGAGTCACAACTACCAGGAACACCAGACATATCAAATTCATGGACAATGTATTTTGATGGATCCAAGAAAAACGAAGGGGCATGAGCAGGGGTAGTACTAATATCCCCAAAAGGAGACAAGCTGAAGTACGTACTCCAAACGGATTTCCCAACACGATCCAATAAAGAAGCCGAATACGAAGGTCTAATACATGGCATACGAATGGTCAAGGCATTGGGATGCACTCGACTGATGATATATGGCGACTCAAACCTGGTGGTACAGCAAACAATGAAGGCTTGCGATGCTATAGCGGATAATATGATTGCGTATCGCGACTTATATAACACATTGGAAAGAGACTTCGACGGTTGCGAGTTACGACATATTGGACGAGAAAGCAATGAGGAAGCAGACATACTAGCCAACATTGGGTCGATTAAAGCACAAGTTCCACCGGGTGTCTTTCTGGAGCGCATCACGCACAGATCTATCCAAAAGAAACGATCGACGACAAATTCAAAAGAAGCTATGACAGGTAACACACCTAGCACACTGGACCCAGCAGTCGAAGTCCTCTTATGCCAAGAAGATCACGTGACTCCAGCCTGGACCGAGCCAATACTAGCATATATGCTCCGAGAAGAGCTACCAGACGATACAGCAGAAGCCAGAAGGATTACTTGAAGGGCAAAGGCATACACCATTATCAACGGTGAACTCTACAAGCGAAGCACTTCAGGCGTTTTCCAAAGGTGCGTAGATTTCAAGGATGGCAAAACTATACTCCGTGACATTCATGCAGGAACTTGCGGACATCATGCTGGCAGTCGATCGCTGGTAGCTAAGGCCTTCAGAGCAGGATTCTATAGGCCCACTGCGTTCAAAGGCGCGGAAGATATCGTCAAAAGGTGCATCCGGGGGCCAGAAATTTGCAACAAAGCCCCACGCACCAGCATCAGCACTCAAAACCATACCATTAACATGGTTGTTCGCCCAATGGGGGCTCGATATGGTAGGACCACTCAAAAAGTCATCACCCGGAGGACATACACACCTGCTGGTCGCAGCCGACAAATTCACAAAGTGGATCGAAGCAATCCCGATCGCAAGTTCGACAACAACAACAGTCAAGTTCATAAAATCCATAGTCTATCGCTTTGGTGTTCCAAACAGCATCATCACAGACAACGACACAAACTTCACGGCGGAAGAATTCCAGACCTTTTGCAACGAATGGGATATTACACTCAGCTACGCGTCAGTAGCACATCCGCAGTCTAATGGACAGGTCGAAAAAGCAAACAACCTTGTATGTGCAGGCATCAAAAAAAGATTACTAGTTCCTGACGTGGGTATGCCCTCCGGGCACCCCAATATTGGTATACCTGGTACAGCCCAGACGAAGGCCCACTGGGTGGCCTAATGAAGACAAGAAACTATTAAGGAAATTACTTGAAGCACAAGACAAGGACTCTCAGTCGTAATCCACTAGGACTCATGTAAACTGACCCGGGCTGCATATATAAAGACAAGGAGGGGTAGACAAAACAGACAGACGACCACATCATAGAACACATGCCACAACATAGAAACAATTAGACATAGCATAGAGATCGCCTCTCATCATATCGCCCTTGCGGCCACCATGTAACCTCATATATCATCTTAATCAGACAAGCAGGAGTAGGTCTTTACCTCACAATGAGGGGCCGAACCTGGGTAAATCTGTCAGCCGTCCGGAACTACCAGCACGCATATCTTCTCCCTCAAAATATACCTATGGTCTTCGACTCTAGGATTGCCGGGGGCATACCTCGACAGTTCCACTCAAAAGAGCCGCGGGTGCCTGGGTCGAGGAGTTGCCAGCAGTGCTTTGGAGTCTTTGCACAACCCCGAACGCGTCGACACAATTCACTCCATTCTTTATGGTCTATGGAGCAGAGGCAGTACTGCCACCAGAAATAAAGTTCGGAGCGCCAAGAATTTGCCGTGTCAACAGGCATGAAGAAAATCCCGGCGGACGCTGTTGGGGATATATCAACTAGGGGTATAACCAGCATGGATCAATCCGGCTAGTCCAGGGTGGACCAAGGGTGGTAAGGCCAAGGCCTGCCGGGCGGCCCAGATAGCTGACGTGCAAGGAAGTAGGCGGACGGTCCAAGGAAGGCGGAAGGCCTAAGCCCATCAAGCCACCGAGCCCAAGACGGAAGGCGGCAATTAAGCCGGCGATCCGCCTGTCCTTGGCCTCGCACTCCTTCTTCAGGTCGTGGTGGCGCCGGTTTATCTCGACTCGCGAGGAGACAAGCTCGACGTTGGCGGACACAAGGCCCTGCAAGAAAAACCAAAAGCATATAACATATTGTCGAATAACCACTAAGCCGGCAGTCAAAGTTTCTTTTGACTAGCCATCTAAGTGCTCGGGGGAAAGACTATGTATATGCCGGAGGGGTAGAAACTTACAGATAGGTCGCCCTCCAAGTCGTCAAAGGCCTGCGAGGCAAAGGCGGCAAAAGCCAAAGTTGACTCCTTGGCCTCCTTAAAGGTAGACCAAGGGTCTCTGACTTTGCCGCCTCCCGTAGTCGGAGCTGCCCTCCGAGACCCGCCGGCAGTCGTTTCCAGCAACCCTTCATTGGCGGCGCGCGATTGAGCGGCATCATCGGCCGTAGCCTCAGCTAGTAGTAGAGGAGTTGTCGGCGCGCGATCGGCGGAGGGGATCTTTGGCGGAGCACCTGAAGCCGGAGCTGGAGGTTGGCGTCGAGCGTCAGCCATGAAGCTGCCGGCGTGGAGCGGGGGAGTTGGCGGCACGGTGGCCGGCGAGCCGCCTTGCGGTCGCTTTCCTTTGCCAAGGATCCTGGTCGTCAACCGGGAGGTTGCGACCCTTTCCCTGTCAAACAAAAAGCAAGCACAATAAGTCAGCCAATGTTCAAAAGGTTCGCCGTCTGGAAAAAGCAAAGTTGAGTACCTTCGGGGGATGTTAATCCCCGCATTCTCGCCAATGTTGGCGAGAGTCGGCTCGGTAGCCGATGCGATCCGTTTCTTCCTCTCGGCGTTCGCCGTGGAGGAAGCAGCGCCGGACGCCTTGCGCTTCTTCGTCTTCCCGGCTTCCGACTCGTAGAAGTCGGGAGCCAGGTCATCCTCCCTCAACTCGAAGAGCTGAAAAAGAAGGCATGTTAAAGGAACTCAATCCTAGCCGGCAAAGCTGTCAAACAAGGGGTAAAGGAAGAAAATATTCACCTCGAGGGGAGGATTGTCGTGGGTATGCATGGGCACGCCCTCGACCGCCTTCAACGACCCCGCCTTGACGAGGCTGCGGAGCCGGAATGCCAGGTCGGCGACCGGCAATATCTCTTCGCTCACGCGAAGAGAGGCTGTGTCGGTAGGCGAATACTGACACATCTTGTGCGGGCTGTACCGCAGGGGGAGGATTTGCCGGCCGAGCCAGCAAATGACGGTGTCGACCCCATCCAGCTGGGGGGGAGCCATCGTCCTCGTGAGGAACTCGATCCGCCTTTGAATAAGGCGGAGTTCCTCCGTCAATCTGGGCACCGCCTCGTCCCAGCATGGGCGAGGCATGGGCGGCGCGTTGACGAATGCCGTAATGCCGATTTGACGGCCCGGCGCTGCCATGTCTTGGCAGTAGAAGAATGTGGAGGTCCAGCCCTCGACGGACTCGAGGTATGGTATCTTAGGATACCATTGGCGGCCCTGGCGGCAGTTGAAGGTGACGCTGCCGCAGGTCGCCAGCCCGCCGTCCGGCACCGTCTGTCGCCGGCAGCGGAAACAGTATCTAAAGAAGTCTAAACTAGGCCTAATACCTAGATAGCCTTCGAAAAGAGCTGTGAAGCCGGCTAAGACTAATATACTATTGGGTGCGATATTATGGGGCTGGAGCCCGTAGTGATCTAAGACCTCACTAAAGAAGGCGGAAGGCGGAAGCGCCATTCCCCTGACCAGGTGGGAGGTGAGGATTACCCGTTCTCCGGCTTCCGGAGCCGGGATGATGTCTCTCAAGGCGGCCCTCCACCGGCAATCCTCCCGAGTGGGGAGGTAGCCGACAGCCTCCAAATCTTGGAGGGCGTCTTCGTCGACGATAGAAGGCAGCCAGTAGCGGGACCCGAGGTCCGCCGCTTCTTCTTCCTCGTCGCCGGGGGCGTTCACCGTCGCCGTTGCTGTGGTGGTCGGTGGAGGAGCCGAGGAGCCCGCCGCAGGTGCGCGCGCGGAGGAAGCCCGAGGGGCGACGACGGAGACATTGCCCGCCGTCGCCGCCGTCGCGGGACGAGTAATGGCGCCGCCCATCGGCGTCGCAAGCGCGGCCTCGGTCGCCGGACCACTCGACGCCGTCGAATGAGCGGGACCGGTGGACATCGCCGCGAGGAAAGGTCGCCGGGGGAGAAGAGTTCGCCGGAGTTCGTTCGGAGGCGAGGAGCGAGGAAGTGGAAGAGACAAGGGCGCACGGAGAGCAAAGGCAGGGTAAAGGAAATGGACCGTTTGGCTACCTATTTATAGGGCCAGGCGTTGCTCCCTGTGCAACGGTGTTTTTAGTAGGACACGTGTCCAGCATCCGTTGCAGCCCATGATTGCACGATCTCCACGCCTCCTTTTTTCCCGCAATTTGTGATCATGGCGAGATTCCCGCCTAGGCTGTTTTCAAACTGTCGTGAGCTGGCTAGGTGGAAACCGCCAGGAAGGATGCTCGGCAAGATTGCCGAGCAGCCGTCTTTTCCCATGATGGATAAAGGCGGCCGCATGTCAACACCAAGACACGCAAGCCTCGTTCGTTTTCAGAATGGTTCAAGTCCTGCAGCCGCCAACCTTGGCAGATGAAGAATCAAGGAGAAGCCGGCGCCTGGAGAACTTCAACCTTTCTGGGGACTAATGTTGGGGATATATCAACTAGGGGTATAACCAGCATGGATCAATCCGGCTAGTCCAGGGTGGCCCAAGGGTGGTAAGGCCAAGGCCTGCCGGGCGGCCCAGATAGCTGACGTGCAAGGAAGTAGGCGGACGGTCCAAGGAAGGCGGAAGGCCTAAGCCCATCAAGCCACCGAGCCCAAGACGGAAGGCGGCAATTAAGCCGGCTAGGTCTAGGACTCTGATTACTTGCCGGACAAGTACTTGCCTTGTATCCTGGGGTCTGGCCGCCTATATAAGCCGGCCACCAGGAAGCCTTTAGGGCACGCTTCAATACGCATCAAACACATTGTAACCTGTTCACGGCTATTGCCTCATAGTGAATTATAGCAGCACGTAGGATCCCGCCACCGCTGTGGGATCCAAAGCTGGGTAAACTCGCCGTGTTCAATCCCGACCTCGACGACACCAACCTTCTTCCCCACAATCCATACGTAGGCTAGAGGACCCCCGTCTCCTATCAATTATGCCGATACCACGACAGTTGGCGCCCACCGTGGGGCATAAGGTTCCTGGCGTCACGTTCCAGGCGGGAACACTTGGCGGCGTGGGCAAGCAGATCGCCGTCGGTCGCATCACAAGGTTTGACGGCCATAGCTACGTCAACTCGGATGAGTCCTGGCTCCCGGCGGACGACTACCTTATCGGATGCGCAATCGTGCCGATCGGAGGGATCGACGTCTTCATCGGGTACACGCCAGAGGCGTACGGCCTACCGCGTTTCTACAACCCCACCCACCAACCCTTCGACCAAGCAGTCGACCGGCAAGATGGATCTGAATCCGCCTTCTCCCAGGAGTCGGCCGAATCTGATTTCCACTTCGTCGGAGTTGTCGGACTGGGATCCGACTCCCAGCCGGAAAACAACGATCCTGAATCAATCCTCCCTGCTCTGCAGGAGGATGCGATGTCAGATGCCGGATCCAGATCTACCGTTCAAGTCAACATAGACTCTGACTCCGACGATGATGCTAGTCTCTTCGAAGAGAAGATCAAAACCCGCTTTTCCAGTGGAAATCCGGCTCCCTCAGAGGGTACAGCGGATACAGACATGCCTGACAAGCTGGCTATGATGGTTGTTGTCGGTCACGAGACAACCCCAGTTACTTCAGAAGCGCAAATCAAGCCGGCGGAAGAAGCTGGAGACACCACTGCCGGCCAACTCATCGAAAGTTCCGACAAGGTGTGCGCAAAGAAGAAAACTGGCCTCGAGAAAGGCGGCAGCAGCAAACCCACGGATTTGCTCTCCGTCATCAAAGAAGTAGACGAGATCATGAATACTCCGGTGAACAAAAACACCCCACTCGACGAAGTGGAAGAACTCAGGCTTAACATGCTTAAGCACTCTGACTTCCTACGAAAAAGAGAGGAGCACGTTGAGAGCCTTGCGAAGAAGATCAAGAAAGAGCAGGAGAAGATGTCGGCCAAAACAAGCCGGCAACTCTTCGAGGAGAAAAGGTCATCAAAAAACCGCCGTGGAAAAGAGCCGCCTACGCAAGCAACGACAGCGGCTCAAGACCTAGGGTTCGATTGGCGTACGGCACCACAGCGAGTGGATAGAAGGGGGGACGTTGTCTTCTGCACCCCTATCCTCAACGCGGCTGCCGCGCTAGATACCCTGGATGACAACACTTACACGGCGGAAGAGAAGTTGGCCAACGCAAGACACTTCGTAAGCAAGGCCCTAGAACAACAAGCTCGCGCTGATTCCTACGGCCACATGGCGGATGCCCGCGGGGGAGACCTAGAGTCTAAGTCAGGCAAGGGCAAAGCTGCACCCGGTGCCGACCCCGAAGGCCCGTCTGGCTCCAGTAGCCATGGCGACAAAAGGAAGGCAACGCCACCTCCAAAGAAGGCACCGCCGCCAAAGCCAAGGCGGGACGAGAATTCAAGGACGGGAAGCAGAGGAGACCTACCACCTCCACCTCAGCCAAGACGCGACAATGGAGGTAGCCGGAACAACAGGCAGCCGCCTAGAAAAGATGCCGGCAACGACCCTCCAAGGAGAGGCCGCAGCCGGTCTCCGCAGCATAGCACTGGCAGCAAGAGGAGAGAGGAGGTAGAAGGGCACAGGCGCAGCATAAGCCGGGCGGCGCAGGACGAGCCGGACGCAAACAGAGGCGCACGGCAGCTCGATCCAAAAGACGCACGACACCGCCTACAAGACATAGCAAGAGGAAAGGAGCCGCTATACTCTGGACCAAAGTGCTTCGGTGACGCCATCCGCAAAGAGCCGTTCCCCAAGGACATGACATCAGTGTCAAAAACCTGTTCTAGGTACAACGGCCTTGTTAAGCCGGACTCATGGCTTTCCGACTACGCCATGGCCATAGAGATTGCCGGCGGGAGCAGCCATATTGCCGTCCGCTACCTACCTCTCATGTTGGAAGGCACGGCAAGAGCTTGGATCGACAACCTTCCTGAAAAGTCCATCCATAGCTGGTACGACATGGAAAAGGTTTTCTCCCAGCACTTCCAAGGAACATACAAGCGTCCAAATACCTACACGGATTTGCAGCGCTGTATCCAAAAGCCAGACGAAACCATGACAGATTTTGTCAGCCGCTGGATATCCGAAAAGGCCAACTGTCATGGTGTTTCGGACGCACAGGCTATCCATGCCTTCTACACGGGCCTACAGAAGAATTCCTTGCTCCGTCATAGGCTCGTCCACGAGCAAATCACGGACCTTGGTGAGATGCTCAACCTAGCCGCCCAATACGCGGCGGCGGATGACGACGCCCGGGACGATGACCCAGACGTCAACATCATACCAAAGCGGAACAACAAGCGCAAACAGGCGACGGATGACAAAGCCGGACCTTCCAATGAGGTAGCCGTAGCGTTCCAAGGAAACGCCGGCAAAAAGAAATGGAAAAATAAGAAAGATAATCGCGAAGCCGGCTCAGGGCCTAAGGCGGCGCGAATCACTTACGAACAGGCAAAGCTTTTGCCGTGTCCCATCCACGCCTCATTGGGCAAGGTCAACCACATGCTTGGAGAGTGCCGTTTCATGGACGACTTCAAAAAGGATCCCACAGTCGGCTGGAAGTCAAAGAAGTCAAAGAAGAACGACAAGAAAGACAGCAAGGAGGATAAGGATGACGACGACATGTCTATCTCAAGCGAAGAGGACGCAACCGCCAAGAAAAAGAAGCCGTATCCGAAGGTCAAAGAATCTCTTGTGTGCTTTGTCGGCACGCCTTCGGCTAAAGCGGATAAGGCGGAGATGCGCGAACTCAACGCGACAATGCCGGACGTCCCTCAGTACTTGAACTGGTCGGAGGCAACAATCACTTGGGACCGGTCCGACCACCCTGATCACGTCCCTCACCCAGGCAAGTACGCCCTTGTCGTCGACCCCATTGTCGACAACTTCAGACTCACAAAGGTACTCATGGATGGCGGCAGCAGCCTCAACATCCTGTACTACGACACGCTAAGCCGCATGAACCTGTCAGAGGATCAGCTGGATCACAGCAACCTCACATTTCATGGCATAGTGCCCGGCAGGCAAGCAAAGTCAATGGGAAGCATCAGGCTGAAGGTAACTTTCGGACCAAAAGAGAACTACCGCTCAAAGTTCCTCCGGTTCGAAGTTGTCCCCTTCAAAAGCGCCTATCATGCAATCTTCGGACGACCGGCTTTCGCCAAGTTCATGGCAAGGCCGTGCTACATATACAGCAAGCTTAAAATGCCGGGGGAAAACGGAACCATCACGGTTTCCGGCAACTTCAAGAAAGCCAAGGAGTGCGAGCGTGGCATGGCCGCCTTCGCAGAAGCCGTCATCCATAAGGAAGAACTCGCGCTGCTCGGGGCGGATTCAGACAACTCCATGCCAAAGCCAAAGATGGATGTCAAGAAGACTTTCGAAGCTTCAGAAGACACCAAAAAGGCGGACCTCATCCCAGGTGACAAGTCTAAGCAAGTTGTCATCGGCTCCAACCTTGACAGCAAATAGGAAGGCGCGCTCGTCGAGTTCCTCCGTGAGAATCGTGACATCTTTGCATGGTCACCTTCCGACATGCCTGGTGTACCTAGGGAACTTGCCGAGCACTCACTCAACGTCATAAAAGGATCCAAGCCGGTGAAGCAAGCAACAAGACGCTTTGGAGATGAGAGACGCAAGGCTATAGGGAAGGAGATAAATAGGCTGAAGGCCGCCAATTTCATAAAAGAAGTTGTACACACCGATTGGGTGGCAAATCCTGTACTTGTCCCAAAGAAGAATAAAGAGCTGAGGATGTGTATTGACTATACCGGTGTCAACAAGTGCTGCCCAAAGGATCCCTTTGCGCTGCCCAGAATTGACCAAGTCGTAGACTCCACAGCAGGCTCCGAGCTGCTTTGTTTTCTGGACGCCTACTCAGGATACCACCAAATCAAGATGAGAGAGTCAGATCAGCTGAAAACATCTTTCACAACTCCATACGGAACTTTCTGCTACATTACAATGCCTTTCGGTTTGAAGAATGCAGGGGCAACATACCAGCGCTGTATGCAAAACTGCCTGCACGAACAAATCGGCCGCAATGTTCACGTCTATGTAGACGACATCGCGGTAATGTCAAAAAAGAAGGCAGATCTCCTAGAGGACTTGGAAGAAACTTTTCAGAATCTCCGGAGGTATCAGATGAAACTCAATCCCGCCAAGTGCGTTTTCGGCGTCCCAGCCGGCAAACTCCTCGGATTCATCGTCTCAGAACGAGGGATTGAGGTTAACCCGGAGAAGATCAAGGCCATCCAAAACATATCCAGACCTACTTGTCTGAAGGACGTGCAGCGCCTAGCCGGATCGGCGGCAGCCGTCAGTCGTTTCATAAGCCGCCTAGGGGAAAAGGCAATGCCTCTCTACCGGCTACTGAAGAAATTCGACAACTTCGAGTGGACAGCAGAGACAGACGCCGCCTTGCAACAACTTAAGGAGGCCCTCATATCCGCTCCGATATTGGCAGCACCTCGATCACAGGAACCAATGCTGCTGTACATCGCGGCAACAGGAGCTGTTGTCAGCGTTGTCTTGGCTGTGGAAAGAAAGGAGAGCGAAGCCGCGGCGTGTGAGCAGCGACCGGTCTACTTCATCAGTGAAGTGTTCTCCGCCTCCAAGCAGAGGTATCCGCATTACCAAAAGCTGGCTTATGGTGTATTCTTCGCCGCCAGAAAACTTAGGCATTACTTCCAGGAACACACAGTGACAGTAGTCAGCAAGGCACCGTTGGGAGACATAATCAACAATGCAGAGGCAACAGGTCGAGTCGCCAAATGGGGCATCGAACTTGCCGCTTTTGATATAGTCTATAAACCACGGACCGCCATCAAATCTCAAGCGCTTGCAGACTTTCTCGCCGACTGGACAGAGGCTATGGAGGAAACAGCACTCCCCGAGTCAGAATATTGGGTCATGCACTTTGACGGATCAAAGATGCTCAAAGGCTCGGGGGTTGGAGTCGTTCTACGTACGCCTAAAGGTGACAAGCTTAGCTACGTGTTACAAATCCACTTCACAGCAACCAACAATGTTGCCGAGTACGAAGCTTTGCTTCATGGGTTACACGTGGCAAACGACCTAGGCGTCAAAAGAATCCTCTGTTATGGCGACTCAGATTTGGTCGCACAGCAAGTAAGCGGAACATGGGATGCGAAAAGCGCAACAATGGCGGCTTACAGAGCCAAAGTTGACGAATTTGCAAAAAACTTCGTAGGCTACGAAGTCCGACATGTTCCAAGAGCTGAGAATGAGGCGGCAGATACACTTGCAAGACTGGGATCGGAACGCAAAAAGGTACCAAAAGATATCTTCCTGGAGCAATTGCACAAGCCATCCATTAAAGGCGCCGATTTGATGGACCCCGACTCAGAAGAACCGGTAGAAGCGGCAAGTCTCGCTGTCTACTTAACACAGCCGGATTGGAGAGTCCCATATCTCTATTTTCTAATCGACCAAAAGTTGCCGGAGGACGATGAGGTGCTAAAAAGGCAGATCATAAGGTGAGACAAAGCATACACGATAATAAAAGGCGAGCTATACAAGCGAAGCACATGTGGCATCTATCAGCGGTGCATACAGCCGGAGGAAGGCCGGGAAATTCTGAAGGACATACATATTGGCGCCTGCGGGCATCATGCTTCCGCTAGGTCCATTGTATCCAAAGCTTTCCGCCAAGGTTTCTACTGGCTCACCGCCAAAGAAGATGCCGAGAACATCGTCAAGACATGCAAAGGTTGCCAGTTGTACGCCCGTCAACCTCACTTGCCGGCACAGGAGCTAAGGACGATCCCAATCACCTGGCCGTTCGCGGTCTGGGGCTTAGACATGGTGGGTCCCTTCAAAAAGGCGCGCGGTGGGTACACTCACCTATTGGTCGCTGTCGACAAGTTCACCAAATGGGTCGAGGCCAAACCGATCAGCAAACTTGACGCACGAACAGCCACCAATTTTCTCTGGGGAATTATCACTCGGTTTGGAGTTCCACACAGCATTATCACCGATAATGGCAGCAATTTGTCTCAAGGCGATATAGAAGAATACTGCAGTGATCTGGGCATCCGGCTTGATTTGGCATCCGTGTCACACCCTCAATTCAATGGGCAAGTAGAGCGTACAAACGGCCTAGTCTTATCAGGACTTAAGCCTCGTCTCGAAGCTCCATTACATAGGGCAGCCGGCGCTTGGGCAGATGAGTTACAGTCGGTATTATGGAGTTTGCGCACAACGCCAAACAGATCCACCGCCTACACTCCTTTCTTCTTAGTATATGGCGCAGAGGCAGTGCTACCTACCGACATGAAGTACGATTCCCCTACATCGAGCAAGACGTAGAAGGTGCAAGACAGGATAGCCTAGACCTGCTAGACGAAGAAAGAGACGTCGCTCTCCATCGCTCCGCCTTGTACCAGCAACAACTCCGCCGCTATCATAGCCGGAGAGTGCGGAAGCGAAGCTTCAGAACAGGTGACCTGGTTCTCCGCCTAATTCAAGATAGAAAAGGCTTGCACAAGTTATCCCCGCCATGGGAAGGACCGTTTATAGTCACAAAGGCGCTGCTCAATGGTTCCTACTACCTAGCCGACATCCGCGACGAAGAAGAAAAGAAAATGCGCAAGAAGGCGGCAGGAAAAAGGGGAACCAAGCGCAAGAGAGGCATTGACGATCCGTTCGAGCAAACAAGACGGCCTTGGAATATTGAGCAGCTACGTCCTTTCTACACTTAGCAATTTATAATTGTAATAAGTTAAATATGATTATGAAATAAAAGTCTATGGTTCCTCATCTGTGTTGAGATGCATGCCATCTTTTATCTTTTCTTGCAATCATATTTCCCCTATGTATCTAAGTTACCTATTTTCTAGCTCCGTGCAAAGGTTCAAACTGGTAGATACTTGCAGCTTTCGAGCCAAACTAAAGCAAAAACAAACTTTTTTGCGCCGCCTAATTCCTTTGCCTCTGATTACTTATATGCGGTTCGCCTAGTAGTATGTCTTTGACACCAACATGTTGGCTTTGGTCTCTGATTCTAAACAAATGGTCTAGCCCTGGTTGTTTCAGCTAAAGTTACCGACTGAGGTTTCGTCAACATACAAAAAGTCAAGCATATAAGTCAGGGTAAAATTAAGGCGGGCCATATAAATAGAGACAAAATAAAACTTGTCAGCTAGTTTCCGCCTAACAAGGCAAAAGCAAAAGTATATACAAAATATTACAAATGTTGCATTGTTTCAGGGGCCGACAAAATAAGGCTGGTGGGAGGCAAGGACAAGAAAACATATGGCTCGGGGGAGCGTCTACATCAGGCTTGGGGGCTGACAACTTCAGCCCCGGAACTGTCACTCCCCTCCGCCTCGGCCGCGCCGGCAGCTTCAGCTCCCTCTCCGCCAGGCACAGGATGGCGCCGGTAGAAGATTGAAGTGTCCACCATGTCGGCGACTCGCGTGGCGTAGCCGGCAACGCTGTCCAGCACAGCGACCGGCTCAACCTCGCTACCGTCTTCGTACGTCGACGGCATGCCTTCAGTGACGACTTCTATCTCCGCCTCGGGGTAGTGCGCCATGAACAACCCAAGGGCAGTCTTGGCTCCACCCCGCGCCGCCGACTTCAGAGAGCTTTTGTGCAATTTGGTCGCCTGCTCCAGGATGGCGGGCACGTCGCTGAATTCGGTCGGCTCCTGACTGCCAGACGAAGTGAAGAACTTGGCGGCAAACCGTTTGGACGCCGCCAAAGTCTCGGCGATCAGCTCGCCCAGACGCGCAAGGCGATCCAGGCGGGGGCTGACAACCTTGTCATCGCCTAAACCGGCGGGAACTGCATCAAAAATAAAGCCATAAGTTTGGCTCAGGCTAAAAGCAACATGGCAGTATCAAAAAAGGAGCGAGAAATTACCAAGGACCGAGTTATGGAAAGCCGACAACTCAATCATATGAGTTGCAGCGCTTCCTCTGCAGTTTGGGCGCGAGAAGTCTGCTTGGATATCTCTTCCGCAGCCATCTTCTCCGCCTCCGCCAACTTGTTGCGCAGGCTTTCCAGCTCACCAGTGAGCTGGCTGGATTCCTGCGCAAACTTGAGTTGCTGGGCCTCCATCTCCTTTTGATGAGCCGCCTTCAACTCCAAGTTGGCGGCCGCCAAGTCTGAAGCTTCATTCATAAGAGCTTGCATATCAGTGGACGCCTTCAGGATATCCTGGGCGTGGTCTAGCAGTTCTACAAATATGGATTCGCTAAGCTAAATGATTGACGGAAACATAGGTCAAAAGCATAGTTGGAGAAAGGGATCCACCCTACCTTCATCTTTTTTGCGGGCCGCCTCCAGCTCGGCGATCCGCCTGTCCTTGGCCTCGCACTCCTTCTTCAGGTCGCGGTGGCGCCGGTTTATCTCGACTCGCGAGGAGACAAGCTCGACGTTGGCGGACACAAGGCCCTGCAAGAAAAACCAAAAGCATATAACATATTGTCGAATAACCACTAAGCCGGCAGTCAAAGTTTCTTTTGACTAGCCATCTAAGTGCTCGGGGGAAAGACTATGTATATGCCGGAGGGGTAGAAACTTACAGATAGGTCGCCCTCCAAGTCGTCAAAGGCCTGCGAGGCAAAGGCGGCAAAAGCCAAAGTTGACTCCTTGGCCTCCTTAAAGGTAGACCAAGGGTCTCTGACTTTGCCGCCTCCCGTAGTCAGAGCTGCCCTCCGAGACCCGCCGGCAGTCGTTTCCAGCAACCCTTCATTGGCGGCGCGCGATTGAGCGGCATCATCGGCCGTAGCCTCAGCTAGTAGTAGAGGAGTTGTCGGCGCGCGATCGGCGGAGGGGATCTTTGGCGGAGCACCTGAAGCCGGAGCTGGAGGTTGGCGTCGAGCGTCAGCCATGAAGCTGCCGGCGTGGAGCGGGGGAGTTGGCGGCACGGTGGCCGGCGAGCCGCCTTGCGGTCGCTTTCCTTTGCCAAGGAGCCTGGTCGTCAACCGGGAGGTTGCGACCCTTTCCCTGTCAAACAAAAAGCAAGCACAATAAGTCAGCCAATGTTCAAAAGGTTCGCCGTCTGGAAAAACCAAAGTTGAGTACCTTCGGGGGATGTTAATCCCCGCATTCTCGCCAATGTTGGCGAGAGTCGGCTCGTTAGCCGATGCGATCCGTTTCTTCCTCTCGGCGTTCGCCGTGGAGGAAGCAGCGCCGGACGCCTTGCGCTTCTTCGTCTTCCCGGCTTCCGACTCGTAGAAGTCGGGAGCCAGGTCATCCTCCCTCAACTCGAAGAGCTGAAAAAGAAGGCATGTTAAAGGAACTCAATCCTAGCCGGCAAAGCTGTCAAACAAGGGATAAAGGAAGAAAATATTCACCTCGAGGGGAGGATTGTCGTGGGTATGCATGGGCACGCCCTCGACCGCCTTCAACGACCCCGCCTTGACGAGGCTGCGGAGCCGGAATGCCAGGTCGGCGACCGGCAATATCTCTTCGCTCACGCGAAGAGAGGCTGTGTCGGTAGGCGAATACTGACACATCTTGTGCGGGCTGTACCGCAGGGGGAGGATTTGCCGGCCGAGCCAGCAAATGACGGTGTCGACCCCATCCAGCTGGGGGGGAGCCATCGTCCTCGTGAGGAACTCGATCCGCCTTTGAATAAGGCGGAGTTCCTCCGTCAATCTGGGCACCGCCTCGTCCCAGCATGGGCGAGGCATGGGCGGCGCGTTGACGAATGCCGTAATGCCGATTTGACGGCCCGGCGCTGCCATGTCTTGGCAGTAGAAGAATGTGGAGGTCCAGCCCTTGACGGACTCGAGGTATGGTATCTTAGGATACCATTGGCGGCCCTGGCGGCAGTTGAAGGTGACGCTGCCGCAGGTCGCCAGCCCGCCGTCCGGCACCGTCTGTCGCCGGCAGCGGAAACAGTATCTAAAGAAGTCTAAACTAGGCCTAATACCTAGATAGCCTTCGAAAAGAGCTGTGAAGCCGGCTAAGACTAATATACTATTGGGTGCGATATTATGGGGCTGGAGCCCGTAGTGATCTAAGACCTCACTAAAGAAGGCGGAAGCGCCATTCCCCTGACCAGGTGGGAGGTGAGGATTACCCGTTCTCCGGCTTCCGGAGCCGGGATGATGTCTCTCAAGGCGGCCCTCCACCGGCAATCCTCCCGAGTGGGGAGGTAGCCGACAGCCTCCAAATCTTGGAGGGCGACTTCGTCGACGATAGAAGGCAGCCAGTAGCGGGACCCGAGGTCCGCCGCTTCTTCTTCCTCGTCGCCGGGGGCGTTCGCCGTCGCCGTTGCTGTGGTGGTCGGTGGAGGAGCCGAGGAGCCCGCCGCAGGTGCGCGCGCGGAGGAAGCCCGAGGGGCGACGACGGAGACATTGCCCGCCGTCGCCGCCGTCGCGGGACGAGTAATGGCGCCGCCCATCGGCGTCGCAAGCGCGGCCTCGGTCGCCGGACCACTCGACGCCGTCGAATGAGCGGGACCGGTGGACATCGCCGCGAGGAAAGGTCGCCGGGGGAGAAGAGTTCGCCGGAGTTCGTTCGGAGGCGAGGAGCGAGGAAGTGGAAGAGACAAGGGCGCACGGAGAGCAAAGGCAGGGTAAAGGAAATGGACCGTTTGGCTACCTATTTATAGGGCCAGGCGTTGCTCCCTGTGCAACGGTGTTTTTAGTCGGACACGTGTCCAGCATCCGTTGCAGCCCATGATTGCACGATCTCCACGCCTCCTTTTTTCCCGCAATTTGTGATCATGGCGAGATTCCCGCCTAGGCTGTTTTCAAACTGTCGTGAGCTGGCTAGGTGGAAACCGCCAGGAAGGATGCTCGGCAAGATTGCCGAGCAGCCGTCTTTTCCCATGATGGATAAAGGCGGCCGCATGTCAACACCAAGACACGCAAGCCTCGTTCGTTTTCAGAATGGTTCAAGTCCTGCAGCCGCCAACCTTGGCAGATGAAGAATCAAGGAGAAGCCGGCGCCTGGAGAACTTCAACCTTTCTGGGGACTAATGTTGGGTATATATCAACTAGGGGTATAACCAGCATGGATCAATCCGGCTAGTCCAGGGTGGCCCAAGGGTGGTAAGGCCAAGGCCTGCCGGGCGGCCCAGATAGCTGACGTGCAAGGAAGTAGGCGGACGGTCCAAGGAAGGCGGAAGGCCTAAGCCCATCAAGCCACCGAGCCCAAGACGGAAGGCGGCAATTAAGCCGGCTAGGTCTAGGACTCTGATTACTTGCCGGACAAGTACTTGCCTTGTATCCTGGGGTCTGGCCGCCTATATAAGCCGGCCACCAGGAAGCCTTTAGGGCACGCTTCAATACGCATCAAACACATTGTAACCTGTTCACGGCTATTGCCTCATAGTGAATTATAGCAGCACGTAGGATCCCGCCACCGCTGTGGGATCCGAAGCTGGGTAAACTCGCCGTGTTCAATCCCGACCTCGACGACACCAACCTTCTTCCCCACAATCCATACGTAGGCTAGAGGACCCCCGTCTCCTATCAATTATGCCGATACCACGACAGACGCGCTGGGTAGCAAAATTGAAATTGCAGAACGATCCAGTAAGACCTCAACGGCCTGAGTCGAGTCTCTCAAGTATGTTCTAGGTTCAAGCCCGGGGACTTGAACTTGATTGAAGACTAGTAAGGTTTCGCCCAAATGTGCGGTTAACTGGTCTCGACTCATCGAGTACAACCAGGCCTACTAAGTCGTAATCCCTAGGCAAAATAAACAAAACATTAGTCGACGTGTTTACGGCTCAGCTTGCATAACCGAGGCGTTATCTACTCAAAAATAGATAGCAAAGTTCGTGCAAAACGTCAGTCGATGAATTTCCAACTCAGCAGCAAAATCGAGACAATCTCGACTCAAAATATACATAACAAAAAGAGCGAAAAATCAGATGGTGACATACACCTGCAAATGAGTCTGTGCCCGATTCTTCGAATCGATCAGGCACTCGGGGGATACTCCCATTGAGAGCGCTTGGCGCGCACCCGATATACTACTAGACAACGCATCAAGGGCGCAAAAACCAATTCCAAGTTGAGCAAATCATATTTCATTATACTCCCATCGGGAGGGCAGTCGCTACAGGCTCGACTGCTACGCAATGGATTTTTAAAGTCGATTTATCTATAATCGCAATGGATTTTTCAAAGTCGGGCTCTCTATAGCTCCCACGGATTCCTCAAAGTCGGGCTGTCTATAGCTCGCACAGATTCCTCAAAGTCGGGTCTCTATAGCCCGCATGGATTTATCAAAGTCGGGTTCTCAGTAACCTGCACCGGATTTATTATTGGATTTCACATACATATATTGGACTTCATATACATATATTGGATTTCTCATAAATAATTCAGTCTCACGAAGAATGGATAACATCCCATGGACATTAATTACGCCTACTCGACATGTTGTTATGAGTCTATGCCCGATACTTCGAATCAACCAAGACACTCGGGGGCTAGTGACGTGGGTATGCCCTCCGGGCACCCCAATATTGGTATACCTGGTACAGACCAGACGAAGGCCCACTGGGTGGCCCAATGAAGACAAGAAGCTATTAAGGAAATTACTTGAAGCACAAGACAAGGACTCTTAGTTGTAATCTACTAGGACTCATGTAAACCGACCCTGGCTGCATATATAAAGACAGGGAGGGGTAGACAAAACGGACAGACGACCACATCATAGAACACATGCCACAACATAGACACAGTTAGACATATCATAGAGATCACCTCTCATCATATCGCCCTTGCGGCCACCATGTAACCTCATATATCATCATAATCAGACAAGCAGGAGTAGGTCTTTACCTCACAATGAGGGGCTGAACCTGGGTAAAATCCTTGCTTGTCAGCCGTCCGGAACTACCAGCACGCATATCTTCTCCCTCAAAATATACCTAGGGTCTTCGACTCTAGGATTGCCGGGGGCATACCTCGACAGTTCCACTCAAAAGAGCCGCGGATGCCTAGGTCGAGGAGTTGCCAGCAGTGCTTTGGAGTCTTCGCACAACCCCGAACGTGTCGACACAATTCACTCCATTCTTTATGGTCTATGGAGCAGAGACAGTACTGCCACCAGAAATAAAGTTCGGAGCGCCAAGAATAGAAGCATACGAAGAAGAAGAAGCAAAAGTATCACAAGAATACGCTTTGGATATACTCGACGAAGCACGCGACACGGCTTTGGCTCGCACAACTGTTTATCAGCAGGACCTGAGAAACTATCACAGTCGAAGTCTCCGACCAAGAGCTTTCATGGTAGGCGACTTAGTGTTGTGATTAAAACAGAAGAAAGTCTACAAGCTCGCGTCACCATGGGAAGGGCCATTCATAGTCACTGCAGTCATCGAAGGAGGAGCCTATCGACTGAAGCACGCACAAACAGGAGAACTATCACACAACCCATGGAACGTGGCACACTTGTATCGTTTTTATGCATAGGTCTCTCGACAAATCATTGTAAAAGTCGCAGTAGATTTCAGACGCGTCTTTTCCTTAACAGGGTACCCACGGGAACTGGAAGGTTTTTAATGAGGCGGTCTACTAGACATATATTCTCAATAAATGATGTTTGCTATGATATCTTAGCCACACAAACCCACCTGATGGACTCGGGGGCTGGGTCATACTTAAAATTCATAATCGCATAACCCATCCGACATATTTGGGGGATGGGTCTTACTTAAAAGTTCACAATCACATACACCCACCCGATAGGCTCGGGGGCTCGGTCTTACTTAAAGATCATACTAACAAACACCCCCAGCAGGTAGACTCGGGGGCTGAAGCTCGCTAATGTTACATAGTCACATAAACCTACTCGACGGGATCGAGAGATGGGCCTCAAGGAAGACAAGAAAGCTAGCAAAGCTCGACCAAGTCATAAAAAACAGAAAACAAGCAAATGCATTATACTTTATGAAGGTCTTATATTACAACAAGGAGTTCAGTCGATTACAAAAGGAGCAGTCACTCGCGAGCTGCCATCTTGGCCTTGCCACCACGAGACTGACGCTCGGTGGACACGGCAGCCTGACGACGCTCTCCGGTGCAAATGCTGACCTTGGCAATACGAGCAGCGGCATCCGAGATTCCCCAAAAGGACGAAGGTTTCCCCTTCGACTTCTTCGGGTAATCTGATAAAGAAGGCCCATAATCAGCCTAGACGCCATTCGCCAGCAGCAGCTTCATAGTAATTTCCGAGTCGTGGACTGTCAAATCACGTGCCCACTGAGTAAGGGTCGTCGTGACAGGTCCAAGCACCTTGGAAAACTCCTCCGTAGTCGAAGGAGTGGCAATCCCGGGCAAAGCCTCTGCAAAAACGACACTTAGTGTCTGAATAGACACGTCCAGAGAGCGCCGAGTGCTATCAAGTTCTTCACAAGAACGGACTTGATGATCATGAAGCTTCTTCTCCGATTCAGCCACTCGATCTTCAAGAGAAATTTTTTCCTCTTCAAAGTAACATAGCATGTGAAGGTCTTGCAAAAGATAGCTCAAGACTCAAAACAGGTGAAAAGGTAGGGCCTTACGACTGATCTGATTCAAGGAGGAGCGCAGGCGGGTCTTTTCTTCTTCCGCATGCACAAAGGCTTGGCCAACGGCGATCAAGCCGCTTACAGCAGGCTAAAAGGGAACATGAAATGTCCAATCGAGTCAGAGGAGAGTAACGAACAAATGGAAGAACACAAGTATAGGAAAGAGCGGAAAGATTTACATGATCAACCCAAGAAGAAGAGGCGGAGGACAACGGCTCGACGACCTTAGCAGGAGGACAAGAACGATCTTGTCTGACAAAGGAGTTGTTCGCATAATCAAACAACCGAACAACAAAAAGCACACAAAAGATAGTCGAAACACGGAACTTACTTCTCTACATCAGCCTCAGCAGAAGAAGCCGCAACAACCAAGGATGGGTCCGCATCATCGGGGTCAACATCACCAAGTCGGCGCAGTCGACGACGCTTAGTCGTGGGTGCAATAACCGGATCAGTCGTCATCAGGCACAAAGGAGCCTCCTCAACAGCCTTCGCCTCAGAGGCAATCGCGTCATCCGTGAGACGAGAGACTCCAACTGCATCAACCGCAACAGAAGGAGCCTTCTCTGCAGTTGAACCATGCTCGGGTAGCGGCGACAGAGAAGTAACGAATGGTGATCCCTGAGCACATCATAAGAAAAGCAAGTCAGTCAAGCGCATATGGAAGAAGAAACTGGTAACCAAGAAGACAAATAAAAGGAGGAGCAAGCAACAAATCAAAAAAAATCCTCAGGAATAGGAGTCCCAAGGCCATAAGGGAACACAGAGAAGTCGAAAGAAACAATATCGGCAGGCGATATTCCAGTCATATATTTCACATAACCATGAAATTCATGGCCTGACAACTCAGTTGCACTCATACGAGTGGCGTCAAGACATCCCTCATATTGCCATAAAGGGTGCGCTTGTTGTCGCAATGGCCAGACTCGGCGCCACACATACGTACTGACTAACTGGATCCCTGTGATGGCCTTGCACAACTCTTGGGCCCTAAGCATAAGAGAAGAAGCTTCTTCTTCTTCCGCAGTCGACAAGTCATGATCCCAGTACGCCAACATTGTGGGAGGGGCAGTCAAAAAAGCAGGCACTAGGCTTTGGTCGACTAGCACACGTCTTCTTGCTCCAGCATTCAAGTTCCATTTCAAGGGAGGACGACGTACCATGATACTTTCTGTTTTGTCGAGCCCTGCTTTGGTCTCTGGTTTGATGGTTGTACGTGCGAAAAATTCAGAAGGTTAGTTTGTTTGCTGATCTTGTTATTGAATGATCACACGAATCAGTCCATCCGGTTAAGCATTGGGGAGCTGATAGGTCGAACGGAGTGGTGCCAGAGCTCTAAAGTGGCTCGTGCCTATCCATTTCTTTGATTTTCCTGTTTGCTTTTTAGGCGGCTATCAAGCCTTAGCCAGAAAGCACTTACATTTGAGACCGGGCACTTCGTCATCAGGTGGAGAAGAACGAACTTACGCAACCACGGATCCCGATTCAAAAGATTCTGAGAAAGGCGAGTTAGTTATCACATGAGAGCCAGAAAAAGAAGAAGGACCTTTCCCGCTTTCCTTCCTTAGCTAGTTCTTGGTCGAAGCTCCAGTGGGTAGCCACTCCCTTCTCAGGGAACCGTACGTGAGACTTCCGCATCATACGGCTCCGTCCCGAGCTTCCGTCGTTGGCCCTTGTCATTAGACCACTATGCTTGTCTTTTCCGCCTTTACTCTCTAATCTTTTGCTTCTCGGGTGGTGGCGAACAATGCTTCTTGTGCGCGATCATGACAGGACTCGAGGAAGAAGCCCCGGCTAACTCCGTGCCAACAGCCGCGGTAAGACGGGGGGGCAAGTGTTCTTCGGAATGACTGGGCGTAAAGGGCACGTAGGCGGTGAATCGGGTTGGAAAGGCATTGAGATCGGAAAGAACACCAACGGCGAAAGCACTCTGCTGGGCCGACACTGACACTGAGAGACGAAAGCTAGGGGAAGGATACATACAATATGTCGGGTCTAAAGTGAAGTAGTACAGGCACAGGAAATCTTATAAAAACTTAGAGTCACCATAATCTAGAATTCTCGGTTTCTTAATCGGTGTCTATCTTACTAAGATACTGGTGCAGCTTAAGGTGCTGGTGCTCCACCCCACTCTAAGAAGTATGACTGTGAAGGAAGAGGAGTGAACGACCGAGGAAGACCGTATCCTGGTGCAGCGGAGACCGTTCTTGCTGATCAAACATGTACTTACTGTATTAGTATTTATGCAGCCCTTGTCCATCTGGTCATAGATTGGAAAAAATGAGCAATGCGAGGAAAAACCTATTTGCAAAATCCAATCCATCCAAGATTCTCTGGCCGCCTACTCTGTAATTTCATAATCTTAGTAGAACATTTTATAAAGAAAGGTAGGCTAAAGTTACGAAGTAAGGTCAGCTGGTTAAGTCAAACTCAGGCTATGAAATAGCTTAGCTGCCCTTAATTAATGATCATTTAAAACATTTCTTCCTCCATTTCTGGAAAGGCTTGGTTGACGTCACATCAAAATATCGACAGCCGTCACGTACTTCAATGCAGAAACCCCCAGTCGACAAAGGGCGACCGTCACAGTAGAGTAAACTCACCTGGAAGATATGTTTCCAGAGACCCCAGCTGGGGTGCACTCCAAGAAAACACTCGCATAAAACCACAAAACAGGATATACGCAAAACACCAGGAGGGTTTAGATTGTGCATCTGAATCCCATAGGCAAAAAGAAGGCCCCGGACGAAGTCGTGCAAAGGAAATCCAAATCCACGAGAAAGTAAATCCACAAAGCAAACTCGTTGTCCAGAAAGAGGCATGGGATGTACCTCTTTATGGATCGGGGCCCGAGCAACAACAACCTCAGCTGAAGACAAAATCCCCGCCTGGCGGAAGTCTTCCAACTTCTTCTCTGTGACGATGGATTTGACCCAATCGCCGGGTATTTTCTTCGTCGCGGTGCCGGAGGTAGCGGCAGAATCAACAGAAATCTTGTCCTTAGGGGACCGGTTCGTGGAAGAAATATCAGTGGTGTTAGAGATCTTGGAAAGAGACGCCATGGCGAAAGAAAAGCACATGGAGGGCAAAGGAGTCAAAGATGAGCGTGAGGAAGAAGATGAAGCAGAAACGCCGGAGAACAAATGGAAAGGTAAAATTAAACATAGTAGAAGATCTTGTATTTACGGTGCAGACAACCATTCATCACAGCCGTCCGAGCAAAAGTCACCACAACACGTGGCATAATCAGAGAGCGCTTGCCGTGAACCACATAACCCATTACATGCGCAGATCGAGGAAATCATCATCATGTCCACGACAATCTTGTCACGTCAGGTCAAATCAGAACTGAACCGGTGTCCACAACGGTTAAAGAGTGGGACCCACTATGTCACGTCCTATCAGAGTGCTATTCGCACGCCAAGGAGGTCACACATGACATCACTCCAGATGATCAAAACAGGCAACATACCATGACTGACAAAAAGGAAAAACTCCTTACAAACTCGAAAGCAAAACTGCATGAATAAAAGTACAAAGAGTCGGGTGGGAAACTCCCATCGGGAGTAGGCAAAATGCATTCGACTTACGGAACGGAAATTGAGATTATCCTCTACTGCAAGCAATAAAGCACAATCTCGGGGGCTACTCCCATCGGGAGCACTGTCGTGCCCCGATATAATCAAAAGACATTCGAAACATAAGAATTCCCGGGTAAATATCAGTCGATAAGAGGCCTCGGATGTTGTATACGAAAAATACAAAGGTAAATCCCATCGATCAGCCGAAACGGCCGAGGATCACTCCAGCAGTGTTTCAATCCTAGACCTTTCCGTATCAGCAGATATGATGAAAATCCTGGCGGACGCGCAGGGTAGCAAATCAAAACTGCGGAACAATATCAGTAAGACCATCGACTGGCCTGAGGGCTGAGGTGTGTCTGTCCAGTATGTTCCAGGTTCGAGCCCAAGGACTCGAAACCTGAAAGAGGGCTAGTAAGGTTTTGCCCAAGTGCAGTTAACTGGTTTCGACTCATCGAATAAACCCATGCCTACTCAGTCGAAATCCTTTGTCAAAGATCATAAGTCAAAAAGATAAAAATATCATATCAAAAGCATAAAACATGAGACATGCACTATGTAGTGAGTCCATGGCTTATTCTCTGAATTAACCAAGCACTCGGGGGCTAATGACAAAGTTATACCAAACGGGTGCCCCCTCATGTGGGTCCCTGGTGCACGTAATGACTAAATTCCAATTGTCAATAGGTTGAAGAAGCCCAAACAAGCAAAACCCAAGACGAAGACTTCTACCATAGATAGCATAGTTGGTAGTACTTTCCATAATGTAGTCCTAGTCGGTTACGATCCGAGACCTGTACCCCTATATAAAGGATAGGAGGGAGACCGACCAGGGACACGCCCAACCAGAATCACCAAACCCTAGCGAGATCGACATCTTGCTAGACCCATGTACTCGCCGCATATACACAATCAATAACAGACAAGCATGAGTAAGGGTTTACCTCACTCGAGGGCCCCGTACCTAGGTAATTCCCGCTTGTCAGCCGACGAATCTATCAACACCACACGTTCTCTACCTCATAACTCTTACCCTAGGCTAGTAACCATGTGTATTGATGGGGACATCCCTCGTCAGCGTTGTTGTGAAATTTTATAGTGATATATGTTAGAAAACTTTCTATTGTAAGGAATATGAATTGGGTTGTTCCATTTCTTTGTTCAATGATTATCTCGTAGGCTAAAAGTAAATGTGAATGGATTAATGAGGTTGACCAATCAGAGACTTAATGATGTGGCATGCTTGCATGTTGAGAGAAATCAAATAGTGGCTCCTATTTAGATAGGGACGATTTACATTACTATGTTACTCATGTGTACATTTTAGAATCGAACACACAAAAGAGGCCCGGTAGTTGTATTTCAAATCTGCAAAGGAAATGTGATTACAAATTAACTGCGTAATATAAGTTGATACCCATCTGATGAGGGAAATGGTTGGACGTGCTTGTAGATAGCATTTCTGCCTTCAGGTTGCGTGTCAATTGTAGATATGATCAAGTTTATTTGTATTCACTATGATAGTGTAGTACTTATCTAAATCACAAAGTTCCTTCCTAAAAAAACTCATAAAGACTGGGGCCAGAAGACCAATAAAACCATACCTTGTGATCTTGGTCCCCTACTATGTGTTTGTACACTACCTATAGCTAACAAATGGTCCTTTGGTTCAGTGGTCTGATCCATACCCGGCAAATGCTCAATGTATACCTACCGGGGTAAACGAATTCCTGTACGCGCAGATACAAAAATACAACGTCATTCGTTTCCTTAAGAGGGGATTCTAAGGAACAAACGCATCGATTCTTAGTGGCCATGGCTGGTCATCCTCTCCGGCCGTCGTTCTGCCAATAAATGCCCTAGGACACTAGTAGCCAATAGCATTCCAACATGCACACATGCCATTTTCCCCAACAGTGTCCTTCTGCCTTGTATCCTCTCCCTATCACCTCATCCACACACACAGGCATCCCCTTCTCTCTCTATAAGATGGCACACCCCTCTCAAGTAGGAGAGAGTCTCCCATCCAAAATTCTAGGCATCCATCCCCTAAGCACAAGCCTCTGGCTAGCTAGCCCTCCTACGGACGAACCCATGCTGTGTTTGAGCTCAAGATGAGCTAGGTACTACACTACCAGTACCTCTTCTCCTCATCACCCCTCTGCAACTCCCATGAGATATGATCTGCTCTCGCCCAGTCCTAGACCTCTTTAGCTATCTTTCCCTATCTCTCTCCTCTCACACAAGCATGGTGAGCTTATGCATGGCGGGACACATCTGATCATAGCTGCTAGCCACACCCCTCTCTCACACAGAGAGACGCCGCAGTTGCTCTTCGTCCGAGGACCTAGAGACGGGAGGTCTCAGGGGTCTTGGAGTCCCATCACTAAAGCATGTTTCCTTTCTACGATTCCCCAAGCCCCATGGACTTACCACTTTACCAACAGCTGCAGCTCAGCCCTCCCTCGCCAAAGGAGTCGGATCACCAATCCTTCCTCTACTACCATTCCTCCCCTGCATTCGCCGCCGACGCCTTCCACCACAGCTACCTCAGTACCAGTGCTGGTGCCAGTACTGCTGCGACGCCGCGCCCTGCCGAGATCGACTTGCTGCCGAGGGAGCTGCTGCTGATGGATCAGGCGCCGGCCCCAACGAGGGACGGCGTCGGAAATGCGCAGGGCCTGCACTGTGGTGGAAGCCTCGACAGCGCTGCGGCGGCTCTGGCCGCCGCGAGGAAAGACCGCCACAGTAAGATATGCACCGCCGGCGGGATGAGGGACCGGCGGATGCGGCTGTCTCTTGATGTTGCCCGCAAGTTCTTTGCGCTCCAGGACATGCTCGGCTTCGACAAGGCAAGCAAGACGGTGCAATGGCTCCTCAACATGTCCAAGGGCGCCATCAGGGAAGTCATCGCGGACGAGGCGTCCTCTGACTTCGAGGAGGATGGCTCCAGCAGCCTCTCCGTCGTCGAGGGCAAACACAAGTCGCTGGCGCTGGAGGTTGGGGGAGCCGATCAAGCCGAGGGAAAGAAGCCGGTGGCAAAGGCAAGAAGGACACCAGCCAACCCGAAGCCACAGAGGAAATTTGCCAGCACGCACTCGATCCCGGACAAAGAGTCCAGGATTAAGGCGAGGGACAGGGCGAGGGAGCGGACGAGGGAGAAGAACCGGATGAAATGGGTGACGCTCGCGTCCACGATTAACTTCGAACCGCCAGCTGGTGCGGTGCCGAGATCGGAGGAGGTGATCATGAGCCCCAACAATTTGAACTGTTCGTCGTCCAGGAACACGGCGAGCACTGAATTGGAGGAGAGGTGCTCGTCGTCAATTCCGAGCGAGACCAGCGACGCGATCATGACCGCTGGATTCAGCAATGGAGGATACGGTGGCGATGGCGGCTACAACGAGTTCCAGCTGGAGCAGCAATGGGAGCTCGGTGGAGTCGTGTTCGCCAACTCGCGGCTCTACTGAGAGGCGACGACGTGCGTACGGTACAAGAACTTCTCCCGCTGTCTCGCCTTGCATTGCACCTACTATAGAACATATCCTGCTTGTTCAATCGAAGATTCGCGAAAATAATTTTCTTGTTGATTAACTATGTGACGATGAACTTGTTTTGGTCATCGCATGATGCATGTGTTTTAGCTGTAGCTACTACTATCTAGCATGTTGTGTTGAATAATTCATGTAATTCATGCGCAGATTCTGATCTGCACTTCCTTAATTCTATGATTGTTAAACGAAGGAATCAATCCCTTTAGAATGAGGAAATCGAATAAGATCTGGTATTCTGATGAAGGGGCTGTGCCAAAAATTTACTTGGATGTTTAGATAACTTAATGGACGAAAGCAAGGCAGCTTAGTTTGTTTTATAATTGTCCCATGTCATAGAGAGTTCACCTTTTACCTGCCGAAGACTATATTGTTGGAATGGATTTCGGAAACATCATATATATATGGTGCTTTCAGTGTTACACATAGGATGCAGAATATGCATTGCTTTCAATGCTTGCATATGTAGCCACTCACAGGCCGTAAGTCCAGTTCTCCGCAGCACCTGCTTAGAAAGGAACACATCAAATTATTAGGTAGCAGTAGCACATCAATGTACTTATTAATCCTGGTAGTGCTGATTGTAATAGAAAGAGGCATGTTTGAAGCATTAAGGTATCCTTTGTTTACCGACTATTTGAAGTATCAGTATGGTAAAAGTCGCCATCAGACTAAAGTGCTATGTTCCAGGCATAATAACTTTGTCGACAAATGTTGCTTTCTTGATGTTACCGTGGAAGTTACAACAATGACAGCCATCACACAATCTTTAACTATATCATGTTATGAAATTAAACCTACATGTGCTAGTAGTTGCTAAATTTTGAAGTGCTTGAATTGGCCACTTGATATGACTTACAAAAATAAATCACATGCATACATATAGTGCAACAATACTTTCTTCTATAGAAAACTGAATTCCCTAGTTTTGGTGGTTCAAATTATTTTTGTGCGAGCTAGTTTCAAGCTAAATTCTTTCTATTAACATGTAGAGAAGCTCTCATGTAGGGCACACTACCAGTATATACTCCTCCATCTATATCATAAAAAATCGTGTTGTGTACATTGATATGGTCGCAGAGATATAATTTTACCACTAATTGTACTAAATATATGTATTAAAACCAATGGAGTAATAATATTATACACTACTACCCTTCGTAAGTGTCATACATGGTTGAATGTGTGCATACTTTGAAAATTCTTACATAGTAATACTCTACTGAGGAGTATATATTCATACCCATAGTTTTTTTTTGGTTAACTTAGATTTTGCATGAGTTCATTATTTTCATACCACATATGATTATATAGGAATTTAAACGAGAGCTATATCAGCCACATATAATAGTGTGTGAGCACTTTTCTCATGCTCGAGGGCGTGAGATAGTTGCTCAACATCATATCGTTTATAGTTCTCTTTGCTGAATAACAAACATGGTCTCATTGAAAATATCTTAGTATCGTGAAATTAGTGGTATTTTCAAACATACTAATGTTTTTTTGTATTGCACGTAAGCCATGATTCAATATATATATTTCTTTAAGGCATGTAGGCATATTTTATTGAAGAAAGTTGTTTCATTATAATAATGAAGATTTTTTAAAGCTTATATCATTTTTGCGCGAACAAAGAACTGATGGAGGATTCAGTAAGTTTTATGAAACAAAACGGTCCTTTCTAGATTAGTTAAATACTTCTACATAAAGAGCATTTCATCACAAACGATGAGCAAACATCGAGTCGTATAGTACTTTCTCCTTGCCAAAATGTAGTGCATATGAGATTTTCTTTGGAAGTCAAATTGTGCACTTTGACCAAGTTTATATAGAATATCAACATCTAGAATACCAAATTAATACCAATGGATTCATTGTGAAGTATATTTTCATATGATACATATTTAGTATGGTAGAAATATATATTTTTCAATAAACTTGAATATACATGGTTTAATTTTAAAACGTCGCATATGCACTATATTATGGCAAGGAGGGAGTGCCACCAAATATCAACCATTTAATAGGCACATTGTTTTGATCATTTATCTTTTGCTTGAATCATGCATAGGGGCTAGCTAGCCAAGTAAGAGAAGGCAAACAAACATAGCTAGAAATCTTGTAATTTCATTAAGAGGCTCTTCGTGCATTCTCACCATCATTTATAAATTATAAATTGCGTCCGTCCAGGCTTTCCCTGCTGTATTTGTGTCGAAAAGATACGGACTGTTGGATTTTTTGTTTGAAGAAAAGGTAAACAACTAAGCTGCAAATCCACCACCCTTCTTATTTGCCCATCATTTTCTTTCTTACTCCACATGCAGCAGCTAGCTAGCCTTCCGCTATGAACTAGATATAGAGAGAAAAATGGGGAAATTAAATAAACGTATACCAAAATCTGAGTTGTCCACTCCACATGCACCAGCTAGCTAGCTTCTGCTATGAATGAATTTAATTAGTTACCATTAACAATTTAACACGATGGGCCAGCAGTAGCAGTAAAGATTATTTCTGCACGAAAATTGTACATCGATTAAATGCATGCACGTCGACCAACAGCTTGCCTCTCAAAGGTCACATGCATGCTGTAGTACAAGAAATTAGGACAAACAGTGCGCACACGTATCTTGTCCTGTCATTCTGAAGTACTTTGGTTAAGAAAGACCAAGGCAATTGTATATATGAACATATGCAATACGTACCTCACCAGGACTACGTACTTTTGGCATCACAGTACAAAATGACTGTTCAACCTGGCCCTGGCCGGCCAGCCGCTAGCCAATCGGAGAATGCATATATTCATAACCAAATTAAGTTCTTCTGCAAAACACGCGTGTATGCTGCATGGACACATGCATATGGCCGGAACTAAATTCTACTTGCAGAATCACTTGATAGGGTCTGCATAGATGACTTCATTTTTTGTTAGTTTATGGGTGCTTATCACGTGTGCCACGCGATAGAAGACTTTCAATTTTAAAAACCCAGTGATAATAACCATATACAGTAGAAATCTTCACTTGTTGAAGCTGTCATAAAATATAAACCGCAATATCAATTGTTGAAAGATAATAGTAGATACTACTCTCTCTGTTCCAAACTGTTGAATATTTTAGATCTTTCAATATGGACTGCATACAGCCGGAAAAGGTGAACACACATACTGGAAACACGTCTATACACGCGATTCCAAAAAAACTAGAACATATTATAATTTGGAATGGAGTAGTTGATATTCATAGCAACATTGTGGTATGTGGTCTGCAACTTAGCTTGCAGCGGTTAGTTAGAACTCATAAGTAATAACGGTTATATCCCACTGAGTATGGATTACTATTAGCACATGCAAATCGAATAAGCTAAACTATATATACAAGGACAAACTGGTGACGTGTGAAATTGAAAAATATGCAGGCATCCTTATTCCATGAAATCTAAGATTTATGTGTAGTACCTTTCATACGGGATGTCTTAGTGATAGGAATGAATATGCCTTCGACATATACGCCCCACATCCACCAACACACTCTCAAGAAAATTGCCAATCTTAATTTTTGTTGCCTAAAAAAACGACATTTTTCACTTTGATGCACAAGCAGTTCGGGAATATCTTTATTCGATGCAGCGCCCAAAGAAATGGTAATAATATTGACCATGTTCTCATGCTTAAGCTAGGGTTAAGTTTCTCATGTTTATGCTATAGTTTATATTTTAAATCTGCTTATAATATCCGAGTTTAGTTTTGTCTGCATATCGGATTTAATGCACGTATTTCACATACTTGCTATGGCGGTTTTCTAGTTACAATAATACTATGTTGATATCCTCGTCATTTCACAAGTTGAACTCAAAAATGTTTTTCTTCACATGAAAACAAATCATTCACTAAATTAAAATCCAACAAATACTACGATGGTACATGCTACATGAGTTATGTTTACTTGTATTTTGGTTACACAAATTTTTACATGCATTAGTTTATAATTATATGTTCCAAAATATGTACAGATCTAGCAGTGTGGAAGCAATTATTTTGTGGAAATCTAACAATAAAATTCCATGCAACAAATATAATGGTCGAAGTTCAAATTGTTGGACACGTTTTGAACATGTACATAGTTATCAATACATATTTTAACCATTACTTTTGTAGTTCTATGGTTTATTAATATTTACAATAATATTAAAGAAGACGTCCATGACAGTGCATACAATTTTCTGTGAGAAATTGTAATGGTCCAAGGTTCAGTCACTTGTTGATCATTTGAATTCTATACATAGTGAGATATATATTTGAGTCCATCCTCATTCACAACTACATTTTTGTTTTATTTATGGAAGCCACATTATAGAGTGCATTTACATCTATGAATGAAGAATAAAGAGTAGACCAAAGAAAGTGTTATGACAGTGCAAAATTCCTCTAGGTGAGCCCAGCTTCCTTACCGGTTTAGTAAGTTGTCCCGGATATTGTCATAATGATTTTCCCTGATGACTATGAGGATTGCTACCCTTTTAATGTACCCTTGTTGGTCGTGGCGATGATAGCTTCCATTGGCTATGGTAAACCTATGAGGTGTAGAGAAGCGATCGATCTTCACCCCTCATTACAAAATGATCTCTACTTCCCAAGATCTTAGCGGTATACAAAAAACCATTTCGGCTTCAAACTTGATAATCAAACTATATCAAAATATCATAGGTCTTCCTAAACCTTGTGGGTGTACGTTGAACAATTCTTTATAGGTGTGTACTTATAACACAAAGCAATAAAGTTGCATAGTATTTTGTAAATGGTAACTAGTGGGACGATTCCCCCCACAAGGGTAATAGATTTCAAATCCAAGTTTCACCAACACTACCATCCAACTTTTCTACTAGTCCGTTTGATCTGTGATTGCAGTTACTGTAATGGCATTATGTGCATGGTTCAAATATCAATAACGCTGGTCAATAAGGCTATAATTTAAAATGATCAAAATGAGTTCTTCTATTGGTAAAATTAAGTAAAGTAGATTGTATTATAGCCGTCTCTCCGCAAAGCAAAGGACATCAACATCCACCAATCAAATAGAATCCCTTTTGTTCTCCTCCCTTCTCGAACCAGATTATATATTTCCAGTAAAATCAACAGTCGTCATCCCCAATCATATCATGGGCTTGTTCCTGGCGTCGATCAGCCTCACTCCCTCGCCTTCTCCTCCTCCCCCTCCACCACACAGTCACAACACAATCTCCGCCTATCCAGTTTCACAGGCGAAGCATCTAAAATGAAAAGAAGTTTCACAGACGAGGAACTGTCCGATCCGGCCACTCTATCCTGCAGATATGGTCGAACAGGTGGCCATGGTGGAGAGGCAACAATACCTCATAGCCCTCTCAGCTCAGTCCATCTCTCTCTCTCTCAGCCATGGTCCAAACTGAACTGTTACGGTTCTTAATTAATCTACAGATCGTATATATAATCCTGACAAAATGGTAGGGGTAAAAACAATAGAGTGAAATGGATTACGTAGCTTGCTCACTTACAAGATACATAGTCGAGCGACTGCACGATCCAGCACCAGAAACCAGCAACGAGATGACACGTACAAGATCAGGATTGGTTTGCATGCTTTTGCCTCATTTGACGTCGAGGGTGGCCTACTCGAGAGGAGGGGAACAGCGGAGGAAGAGGCAGAAGAAGAAGCAGCTGCGGCGGAAGAAGAAGAAAGAGAAGAGGGTGGGGTTTCTTATTGGCTTACCGACGCGTTAGAGGGTTTGGGAGAAGATGGCTTATTCTTGACAAGGTTTCTGAGAGAGAGGGAGATCCCCAGGGGAGGCATGTCTCACTCTACTCTCTACAAACTACAGAGAGAAGGTGACGGTCTCGGCACGCGTGATGCTTCCTTCAGTCTCTTTTCGAGGAAATGATTCAAAGGCTCCTATGCTAAAGGCTGCATAGTGCAGATATTCCATCATTTTTCAAGAATCAAGAGAAGACAACAAGGAACAAGAATCGAAATGCATATCAGGTCATGTGGCTATGGATAAAATGGGAGGGTAGGACAAACTTTTGCTATTAGCCACGAGAATATAAAGCAGCACAAATAAGAGCGGTCGTTTCAATTGTGTACGACCATGGAATCTGAAAACTTAGTACTTGATCAGTTTTGACTTGTCAGCGCATGACCAGTACTCTGTCTCTCTCGATGTCGACCTTAATCAACAAAACGTTTTTCTCCAAATCCAGATTAGCTTTGCTTATCATGAATCATTTAATGGCATCATTTTACATAACTTATTTGTTTGGAAATCTCATGAAATCGAACATATATTTTTTACTTTTTTATCTCCTTTTTTTTTCTTATGCAAGCCACATGAGCAAGACATAACTAAAAGCACCACCACTACAGGAGTAACAGCCCCGACGGCATTTGCCGTCGGGCTCATCACAGAAACCCTCGGCCTAAGTGAGCCCGGCGGCCACCGTCGGCATAAGGCCGTCGGCCTGTGATCCATCGGGCTCACGCCGTGGCCGTCGGGCTAGTAGTGAGCCCGACGGTATAACCGTCGGCCTTACAACTAGAACGCCGACAGCAATACCGTCGAGATCATAGATGGCTCTGCCATTTTTTTTTAAAATTATTTTTTTCAACTTTTTTAATTATTATTTTAACTCCAATTTAGTCATATATTTAATCTCATATCACACACTTAATTATAATCTTAACTCAAACCATCCACTCACACACTTAATCATAATCTTAGCTCAAACTATTCACACTCAGTCAAACTTCCCAGACGGTCACCCATCCTTAGAGTGCTCCAGGTCAAGCACGCTTAACTATTGAGTTCTATTCAAATGAGATTCCAGTTAAGATGTCAGACCTTGTTGCTATTAGTATGATAGCAATCATATTAACCCTCATCTGAGATATTATACTTTTTAATCTTTAAAATTTCAAAAATAAGATTTGAATGAAAAAAATAACTATGTTTAATAATACTTGAATAATAATAATAATAATAATAATCAATTATTTTATTTTTGTTTTGTCTTTTCCATTTAATAAGAAATAATTCATATCTTCATATTGATATATCAGAATTTAATAAATAAAATGTCTATGTCGATCATAAAAATGAGAGGAATCCAAATATGACATTCATGTCATCATTTTCATAATGAATGATGTCTTTTAAAACAAAAAAAAGCAACATAAATCAGCATAAAGTAAATTAAAGAGGCGAATTTAGATAGAAAGTAAGGAAAATCCTCATATTAAGTTATTATCCATAAAATATGTTCTACTCTTTGTGAAAATTAAATGGGTGTCATTTTGGATCATATTTTATGTACTTGCTTCACAAAAAAAGTCATTTCTGACACTTAAAAAATGGAAAATGATATTTCTAAATAGAATTTTGAAAATCGCTTCGGTGACGTTGTTTCCCATACCATGACACACATATGTGCTGAATATGGTCCCTTTATCACAAACTATGACATGATAATGGTCATACATTGGTCATTTGTCTTGAAACCTATGCATGTTTATAGATGTTTGACATTTTTATGAAGTTTCGTTTTGAAAAGTTTGTCAAAAATCAAGTTTATCATTTTTCCTATTAACTAGTACACGTAAAAGGACTCCATGCCAAAGGGTTTCTTTTTTTGAATACTTTTTCATATTTTTCCATTTCTTTCAAAAAACGGTCAAAATGGAGAGCATGGCTATTCATCAAAAGTGGTCGAATTTTTCAAAACTATTGACGGTTTTATGTTGTAACCACTACTTGTGTACCTTAAAATTATTTTTGTAAGAACTTCAGAGCAAACTATCACACAGTTGTAGTTCAAATTTGAATTACTTCCGGAAAATTGACATAAAGTCAATTAAAGAGGAGAATTTAGATAGAAAGTAAGGAAAATCCTCATATTCAGATATTATCCATAAAATATGTTCTACTCTTTGTGAAAATTAAGTGGGTGTCATTTTGGACCATATTTTATGTACTTACTTCACAAAAAAAGTCATTTTTCACACTTAAAAAATGGAAAATGATATTTCTAAAAAGAATTTTGAAAATCGCTTCGGTGACGTTGTTTCCCATACCATGACACACATATGTGCTGATTATAGTCACTTTATCACAAACTATGACATGATAATGGTCATACATTGGTCATTTGTCTTGAAACCTATGCATGTTTATAGATGTTTGACATTTTTATGAAGTTTCGTTTTGAAAAGTTTGCCAAAAATCAAGTTTATCATTTTTCCTATTAACTAGTACACGTAAAAGGACTCCGTGCCAAAGGGTTTCTTTTTTTGAGTACCTTTTCATATTTTTCCATTTCTTTCAAAACACGGTTAAAATGGAGAGCATGGCTATTCATCAAAAGTGGTCGAATTTTTCAAAACTATTGACGGTTCTATGTTGTAACCACTACTTTTGTACCTTAAAATTATTTTTGTAAGAACTTCAGAGCAAACTATCACACAGTTGTAGTTCAAATTTAAATTACTTCCGGAAAATTGACATAAAGTCAATTAAAGAGGCGAATTTAGATAGAAAGTAAGGAAAATCCTCATATTCAGATATTATCCATAAAATTTGTTGTACTCTTTGTGAAAATTAAATGGGTGTCATTTTGGACCATATTTTATGTACTTGCTTCACAAAAAAAGTCATTTTTCACACTTAAAAAATGGCAAATGATATTTCTAAAAAGAATTTTGAAAATCGCTTCGGCGACGTTGTTTTACATACCATGGCACACATATGTGCTGATTATGAGCACTTTATCACAAACTATGACATGATAATGGTCACACATATGTGTTAAAACTATTGCATATTTGTATATGATTGATATTTTTTGTAAAGTTTTATTTTAAAAAGTTGCCAAAACTCAAGTTTATCATTTTTCTAAAAACTAGTACACGATCAAAAGACTTCATGCTAAAGGGTTTCCTTTTTTTTAGTATTTTTTCATATTTTTTTTGAATGTAATCTAATTTGTTGAAAAAAACTGAAAAACTGTATAGTGAGCCCGACGGTAATACCGTCGGGCTTACAATGTGATTAGATAAACGCCGACGGTACTGTGATCCCGACGGTGGCCGTCGGCCTTACAACTAGGACGCCGACGGCAAAACGAACCCGACCGTTTCATCGGTTTCACGTTGTGACGCCGACGGTCCCCGTCGGCGTTGAAATGGCCGTCGGGCTGAGCTGTGTTTCCCGTAGTGCACAAGCGCCACCATTAACGAGTCATGCATCACAGAAATATTGTACGCTATGGGGGCGCTAAGACACATGTCAGGCATATGGTGCCGACCCCCCATCGGCGCTCCAAACGGCCCGCCCTATTATTTTTTGGCTACGTTCATTTCAATATGGTCGTTTTTCTATGTAAATGAGATAGAACTAGATTCATAGTGTTTTTTAACCCATAATCTAGCTCAATAATAATTTAAACATAAAGTAATATATAGTTCAGACAATAATTTGAATCTAAATTCGACAAGTTTCGCATACCACTGTGACACTTGAGTTGTTTAGTTTGGGCGTCGAAAAGTGCCAAACTAGATTATCTTGCAGTTTTAAATGAACACTTACAAATTTCTGATGCTTGACTTCAATAAAATGCGACTATGAAGCTCCGATGTGGCTCGACAAGAGCCTTACTAGTCAGAGTGACAATAAATTCCAAAATCGCACTTGCTCTCCACGACTCATGTTATGCGTGATAACACAAACTTTCATGATCTCACATATATGATATATCATAACAACCATATTTGAGCATGGTAACGAATAATAGCAACTTGAGCCAAATACCCGCTCCACATACTTCCTACAACCCTTTTGATCTGTAGCAGAGTAAAATGGTGTCTTCACAAATCTCAACGAAAGTGGATAAACGCCATCGGCAAAATAGTACAGATTGGTGTATTTGGTGCGGTGCGACTGGTCTAGGTCGGTGGAGAAGCTTTCGGTATAGAGCTACCACCAACGGAGAGTCTTGGACGTCGTGGGTTAAGGCCTAAACGCACCACTATCCGACAAGGGGTTGCTCCCCTTCCTCCCTTGCGCCATCACCGCCTCCCAAGTGGAGTCGAATGGAGCGGTGGCTGAGCTAGGGTTGGAAACGCTAGTCGCCACTGTCTCCCCTTGCACGCCTCACCGGGTGGCCCCACATGTCGCGCTGCCTAGTGGGCCAGGTGGTCGGCTTGCAGTAGGGAAAGCCATAGCTAGGTCTTCGCTGCCTGGTGTGCCCATCTCTGCTGCCACCGAAGTGGGCCCTATGTGGTCCATTTACCCCATGGCGTCTTTTTCGGATCCTCGGAAAAACCTCGACGCTCCTATCCGTTTGTCCTAAAAGACTTTATGCGAATTCGAAAAATCCGATCATTTCTCCAAATTTAATTATAACACGCCGGAAACCTATCCGAGTGATACACGCTCTCTACTCCGAACCTCTCCAATGTACACAAATAACTATTGACAGCTTAAGTGTGTGACCTTGCAGGTTCGATAACAAGTAGCCATGATTAAATAAAAAACACCTTTTCGAATCAATAATCAATAGCGGGACCATAGACGTCCATATTGACTCCCACTGTTATAAGAAGACTAAGTTGAATCTGTTGGCTATCATGTATGTTAATTACTATGTTCCTATTACTTCATTATACCATCATTAAACCGAGGCGAGATGGTTTGATTCAAATCTTGACATATATGGCATCACGTGTAGGAACTATATGTGAGAGGGAGAACTTAGCGCATAATAGATAATCCTAGAGCAGTGGGAGAAGTCTTTTTTTTTAGATAAAGGGAAATATATTAATATCACGAGGATACAACCTCTGTGTAACCGCGTAGCGCAATAGCCTTTGCAACAACGCAATAGATAATCCTAGAGCAGTGGGAGAAGTCTTGGTCCATGTCCCGTGGTTTTAGTCAATCCTCGTCACAAAATAGAGTTTAATGGCTAACTTCTTTGTCTTGTTGATCTTGGAAGGAAAGAACTCCACAAGGTGGACTCAGTGAGGGTAGTGCCACTGAATTATCTCCTCGTTAGGCAGAGTGGGTCATAGTACGAGCGCACCAGAGATAATCGCTATACCGTGATTAAAAATTATCCATGATAACCCATGCTGGATATTTTTTTCCTCCAAAGGCTGATGTTGTTGCTTATTGTGCCCATATATATAGCCTTCCCGCACTTGTGTCAAGATCGTTAGATAGTTGATTCATTTCTAGGTGGGTAAGATTAATCGTGTCGAATAGTAAGCAACCAATATTTGTTGAATCAATAAAAATCTCAAAGAGTTGAGGGAAAAGACTTCTGAAAGTCCTACAAGCACATTTAGCCTCATCCCAAAACGTTTTTGCATCCCGGTATCCACTCATTTTCTTTGTTCCAAGCATATAAATTATATTTAAGTTATAAAATATCATCCTAGCTCATGCAGAATTAATTTTAGTGTGTTCATCCAAGGCAACGAGTTTATTATGAACATATTTGTCCCTAACAATCTTTTTTCATAAGCCAGTTTTCTATTCAATTTTCTGACACATTTGCATGAAAGGTTGGTGTTCTTTTTTACAAATCTTTGATTCCATACCACATTTAATTAGCTTTGCAAAAAAAAATCCAGCACATCATGTGATACTTTCGAATAAAGTTTGCACGCCGTCAGAAAAAAATCCTTTTAGGTTTGACAAAAATTCTAGTAACAGTTTTTGGAAATTTATACATGGACATATGGTAAATGGGGATGCTACGCAAAAGATGAGCCAATCAAAATAATTCTCCGTTTCGTCCATCGTCACAAGATACTGATCCAGCATATATGTTTTTCATGCACCAAATTGATCAATATGCTTAAATCAAGACAAACTATAATCTAGATGTTCTCCTCGTTGATACCAGCTCGTAGAATGGTGGTCTAGGCATTGACCAGGCCTCCAAATTTTGATACTCTTACCATTGCCTACTCGCCATATTAATCCTTCCGTCCTTCCTTCAGTTGGTCAAAACCATATGAAATTGCTTGCCAATTAATTGGAAGATGCGTTTCCAGAGAGAAACCTCACGGTAGGATAGTAATTAGATTTTTAAACCTGGGCACATAAGCTGTCAGGCTTTGTCAAAACCTCCACGCTTGCCTAGTGAGTAGCGCTTGATTAAATACCTGAAAGTCGCAGAAGCCAAGATCATCTTGATTCTTCGGCATTGGCAGTTTCTCACATGCCAGTTGAGTGTGGAACCCGAACAGAAATTTCTCATCATTTCGCTAGATCATCACTCACCGAAAAGGGAAGCTTATAAGTTGACTAGCAATTTAGCATAAGCTTTTGGAATTAGGGGTGTGGCATATTCCATGTGCTTGCTTCAGTCTGCTTGCTGAATTTTGCAGAACACGTACGGGTGCTCATGATCGATCGGCAGAAGCGTTTTATGGGTCACGAGTTGTGTTTATGATCTGTCAATGCCGAGCTAGTATATGTGTATTATCTGCCGCCCTTTCATCAAGCTGGTGCGTCCAAGGTAGCTAGGATACGCTAGGGCAGTCGCTGCGCCAGTGTGACCGACTGTAGAATGGCGGGCGTCATTGTAGCTCCGCCACAGCACAGTAGAACGCAGCCTCTCTGTGGATGAGGAGGAGAGAGACGGGACAAAGCCGACGTTTTCGGGCGGGTCCAAGGTAGAGCGTGCCGAGGGTGGCAGGCATGCATGCCATTGCCATGCACTCTCCCATCCCACGCCTCCACCTGCAAGGCTGCAGCGGCCATTGTACCCTACCTGGCTCACTTGACGTCCCATCGACCAGTGAGCGCGCGACCCTTGGCCAAAACCCGGAACTCCCGCGCCCAAACCAGGCCGTTGTGCTCCAGTCCTAGCAGCCTAGCACAGGGAGCTAGAACTACAAACCATGCATTATTTTCTTTTTGATTCATAGGATTGTGAACAAAGTTTGCCATAGATGTTTTCTTCTAATTTAGCTTAGCTGCTTGATTTGTACTAGGAACTAAAGGTTACATATTACTACTGCGTCCACAGTCAATTAAATGCCGTCCATGTTTTGCGGTGATCTAACTTTAACTATCAATTTGATCAATAAGACATGAAATTATATTATACTAAGAAATATATCACTGAAAACTTGAACCAAATGAAGAAACAAACATTTTTTTAACTCACGGTTTTGATAGATCAAATTTATGATCGAAATTAAACCTCGAATACGCGCGCCTCGTGTATTAGAGACGGAGCGTGGTATGTTCAATCTTGCGAGGCGTATGAGTCAGATTTTTAGTACTCTCCCGACCTGTTAGAGGCCACCCTAATAAGCGGAGATTGCTGAAGTTTGCATCCATGTTTTGCGTGATCCAACTTTGACTATCAACTTGATCAATAATACACCAAAATTTGTTAAACGTAAAATCTCATTAAAATGTTAAATCGAATGAAAAAATATGATTCCTAACTCAATGTTCAGTTTTGAGCTTCTGATAGGTCAACTATTGATGGCCAAAACTGAAGCTCAGAATACGTGTGCCTCATGTAGGAGTATTAGAGACCGAGGCGGTACATTTTATAGGAAATTTGACATCCACTCAAACCTCCTCGGGGTAATCTTTTTTTCTGATGCAAATCAAATAAACCAGTTATGCGTGATTTAAGTGGACAAGACACTATTTGAGAATTAAGGAGAGGCCCTAAGGCACTACTCTTGCTAGGCTACTTTGCGTAGTGTGGTTTTCCTTCGGAGATATGTACCATCTGACAGCTTACACGATGGAAAATTAGTCGTTAATCTGGTCCAAGACTTAATGCAAGGATGCGTTAGCACATGTGACATGTCCTTCTATTTCGGCTCTCTAGCACTTTTTTTTATATAACTGGTCTATGTGTGTGCTATAATTAAGCTGGCAACCCAGCAACTTTATCACTTGTAATTTGATTGACGTTGTTCGGGGCGCTAGTATACAAACCATGACAAGAAAGAAATTGACATGAAAAGTGCATGCTTATCTTCATTTTTAAACATAAACTGATGTATTTATTGTTAAACTATAAGTGTATTTTCTCTATTTCCCATCAGATTAGGCTTTTGGGTGAACTTATTAATTTGGTTCTTAAAAATATCAAAATAAAGAGGTCTTGAGTTTAAGACCTAGGTGATGATTCGGTGTGTGCACTTCTATATCTATTTTACTGGTTTACAAGAAAGAGTGGTTCACAAGATATATCCCTGGCTATTAAAGAATGCATGTTATCAAGCCTATCTATGTATCGTTCCAATTTTATCGGATGTCTCTGGAGGGACGAAATCAAACCTCTCTTAGTTGCTTCTTCGACATGAAATACTATAATAATTTTAAAAATTCCAATAAGTGTAACATCATTTGACTCGGAAATAGATATATCTTATATAAGCATGCATGCCTAGTCATTTAGTGTTTTTTTATCTAGTAAACTTGCAGCCGGCCGGTTCCCTAGTTGAACCGTATCATCATAGCAAAAAAAAAGTCAGATGGTATAGAGCAACAAACTGAGCAATGACCATTGTATGGGCTCCCTTTTATACAACCGCTTGAGAATACCACCACCAATGTCGTTTTGGATCAGCGACAATATATGTTAGTATACGTATTAGAGTATCTAATGTTCAAGAATCCAAATATAATAACCCATGCATCTAAGAAATTTTGAATCTTGTTTTGCCTCATTTTAGCATTTTGCCCATCCTATAATATGTAGTAGTAATCGGCGTGTTAAGTCGTTGTTGCACTACAATAATATGTATATGTATAAGGGTATCATCAATGATCATGTCCAACCTACTGCAATGCCACAATGTCGAACACACGGGTTCACCATTTGTTGGTCACAGCCTAAGGTAGCGGTTGGGAGCTTATGAGACCAAGAAAATCGACACCACATCCGCACGCACGCAACCAGCATGCCGCATCCGCATACGTTGAGTGCTACTTTCTTCGAAGTGGATGAGACTTAAGTAATCGAGACTTTTACGTTCTTAAGTGTGGGTCAGACAAGTCAAACAAGCAATAATGTAAGTTTATCTTTTGCATCTTTCTAAATATTATTATGGTGTTTGAACTATTTTTATGGTCTCTATTACATATTGTTTATTGTATGTATACCATATTAAAATAAAAAATACCATTATTGATTGACTGAATTGGTAAATGGATTATACAGAACTGACCATCAATTTGTTTTATGTGGCATATCCATTGGTAGAATTGTGCTGCTTAAATTATGGACATACATCAGACATATTTGATCCAAAGTTTCATAAATTGGATAATCTAGATGAGTTATTGCTAGATGGGGTAGTTTGTGTCACTTAAACAATGATTATATACATTAACTTTTGGTATCATTCAATATATAGTATATATGTTGATTAAACTAAATTGGATAAGTGACACGTGAAGTGATGGAGATTCGAAGAATGGAGAAAACTGGGATATCTTGAACATCAAGTGATCATGGCTTCAACAAGAGAAAGCAAAAATGGTTGTCTTCTTCGTGCCTCTTCCTTTTTACTCGACAACAAAAAGGTGTGTAGCATCTTCAATACCAGTTGAAGTCTTATTCAGACAATTAGACACGCTTTAAGATGGAAACGAAAGACGAAAAGTAAGAAACGTAGGACCAGCTGGTTGCAAGTTGCAACATCATATGAAGTGCCGCCCTACTTTGTTTCGATCTTCGAATATGATAAATCAGTACAGTTGCTAGACAAAACGGGAAGATCTAGCTACGGAGTAACGAGCGGAAGCGTGGTAAAACAGTAGTAACAACATTGTGTTTGTATGTTCTGAAAGCATCACTATTGGTTAACAGGATAACGCTGTCCGACAGAAGCTGCAGAGAGTTGCAGCAGATTTTACGGCAGTTTTTCATAACTAACAACGTTGGGAAGGTACACTGTCGATGTAGACAACTCATCGGGCGGTAAATATCATTGACTCCACCATCTAAAAGGTCGATCCGATTTGCTAGATAGATCAGCTAGACAGTGAGCCTATAGGTAGATAACCCTACAGCTCGATCACTTTGCAATCGCTGAACTATGTTTTTTTTTTTGAAAAGGTGGTTGGGGCCCTAGCACTATCTGATCTCCATGAAAATGCATACACTATTTATTTCAATTCATTCAACAAAGGTATGCCAATATCATAAATTAAACAAGGCGAAGTCATCATGCCACCATTAAAACCTGACAATGAGAAAGATCATGTCATCAGGTTTGGTGTCAAAGATTCAGGGGCATCTCCTAGTCACACTATGACGAACGGGGATCACACATCGACTACAGGAGACACTCAACACGCACCGCATGCACACGCGATCATAAGCCGCAACCGACGTCGTACTGATGACCCACCTTCAAGGCAGTGTTAAGCTTAGTTTATAACAAGTTCAAAATTAGCGTCGAAAATACATCAATAGGGGTTAAATGAACACTAAATCAGGTTATGATAACCCACCACAATATTCTGTTAGTCCGAAGTCCTAGCGCGCAGCCGCGCATGTATGTACTCTCTATAGATGGTCCAGGTACTTATTTTTAACGCATTTTGTTACTTGATATAAAAAGTTATACTAACTTTTTTATCAAGCTAATATGTTTAGATGCTTTGTTATTTAATAAAAAAATGAGTGGTACTCATTCGTCGTTGAGACCTTTCTACTTTCATAACCGTTGGAGGAAGACCCAACCAGCCTTTATTTCTTCTATTAGGGTGGAATTCTAACAACTCAATTGAAATCTTAATTATGACTCGTCAATCTAACCGCCGCCGCCACCATCCTTTACTTTGTGTGCCACCTCCCACTACCCTAAAAGATGGGAATGTTCAGTAGTGAGCATGTCCCTTGCATGGTATGTCCAGGTATCACTAGTGGAAATCGGGGCTCTAGTCCCGGTTCCAGAGGGCCTGTAGTCCCGGTGTAGCAATCGGGACTACCAAGGCGGGACTAAAGCCCCCCCCCCCTTTGGTCCCGGCTCAGCACAAACCGGGACCGGAGCCCCCCCCCCCCCCCCCCCACCAATTAGAGCTCCGCACATGGAGGGGGCAGGGGCGCGCAGGGGCGAACCCTTTAGTCCCGGTTCGTGTTACGAACTGGGACTAGTTTTTTTTTTTTTTTTTACATTTTAGGGTTTTGTTTTTATTTTCTTTTCAGTGCTTTGCTTTTTTTATTTCAACCGGTTTTCTGGGTAGGGGTTTCGGATGGTACCATGTCGATGCGTCGGGGGTAGGGGTTTCGGATGCTACGGCTTCGAGGGCGAAAAACACGTATAAATTATTATACGAACCTAGATAAAGTTGCATCATGCATATATACAATTACATGAAGATCATGTGTTGATAACACATACACATTTAAGTACGCGTGGTACATGAAGATCACGTTTCCCGGTTCCAGATACTTAGAAGTACTTTGTTACATGGAGATCACTATATATTACATGTCCGCACTAGTCAAAATAGTGGTACTCTCCGGTCTCCGGTATGACATGGGTGAGGTAAAATCCCGTCAACTCCTCTGCAATTGCCCTGAAGCGGGTCTTTATTGGTAACTCGTTGCGCTTTCTTGCCAACTGTAAAAAAATGATATCACAATGAATACATGAGATATGAAATGAATAAAACTCATCACAATTGATGATACAAAAATAATGTTGTAACTAGAGCTTTACGTACTTCGATACTTCTTTTGCTCTTCAAACTCTCGTTGACCACAGTATGCATGTACTCGCAAACGTAGAATCCACATAGATCAGTCCCTATTGGTTGTTTAAGGCAAGTCTATAGAAGAATAGAATTTAATCAAATAATAATAAAGTACGATAATGGTGCATGAGACTAGTTATAGTACTACTTACATCGTTACTACGCCAGCGCAGTTTCTCTGGCCATCCACTGTTCGGATGTTCCGCGAGGAATATTTTCCAAACGCTGCATGACAAGAAAATGAATGAATGAGTCATAAATTCGTTGATACTAGGAAATGAACTAAAGAGACAATAAGAAAAGAAAGTACCTTGCCACCAAATCAAAACAGGTCTTGTATTGTTTAGGGCATCTTCTTAACGAGTTAAGGACAACAATTTCTCCTTTCCGCAAGTCAATAACGATAAGAATATAATGGAAGCTACACACGTTTATAAATAGTCATGCATAACTCATCAATTAAACTTAACATCGGGTGAGAAAAATAGAATGTGTAATAAGCAGTAACACTCACTTGAAGTTGTAAGGCCATAATATATATTTTTTGTAAGCTTGTCGCTTGAAAAACATTAGCAAATTACTCGGTGTATCCTTGTTAACTAGTGGATCAATTATGTTTTCTTCATGCATTATAGAGGGGTCAATGAACCCAATGTGGTTGATTTTCTGCTTCTTGCATTCGAGCATCTTCATTCTGCGTAATAAAGCACACAAATATTATAGAGAGGATTATCACAGACAATGAACGAGTAGAGCTAATTAAAACATTAAATTACAGGAATAGATCACTTACAGACAATAGGAACTCATGATAGCTTTGTCGAGGGCCCGGAGATTGTATAACTGAAAGATTTCAGCGAAGTAAGGGATAACGGAGTATTCTTAGAAATAATGCTCTTCCTTAACTGCCATCATGAGAGCATCTTTATTCGTCTCCTTTACGATATTCTTGTACCAGGCTTGAAACTGACGCATTCTTGTGGGTAAGTCGCCCTCGACAAAATCCTCCCCGTGAACATAAGTACGAACGACATCCGCGAAGGGGATATCATCTCCCGAATATACCAGCTCCCGCACATTGATGTTTTTGAGAACTCTGTCATCAAGCACCTTGAGCGGGGGGGCCGACTGTGCGTCTTGTTCTCCGAGTTGGGCAACTTGTTTCCCTTTTTTCGATCGATCATCCATCTCTTCGTCATATGACTTACCAATGTTGCGATCATAGTCTGTTGGCGGCGATGGTGGGGGGTTGTATAGGGCATCGATGCAACGGTCAATTTTCTCCTGAGGAATTCTGGCAGTAAATTTTGCAGGAGGCAATTGTTTCGCTAACGCTTTCTGTTTCATGCCAGCAAGCCAGACATCCGTATGTTCTTTGCAGGCGATATCGTTTTCCTCGACGGTTCTCTCCCAAGGTAACTTTGGAGTAGGCGGCGGTGTTTTCTGCTTTCTAGGTTTCTTCCTAACAGGAGAACCAGACTGGCGCCTACTCGAGAGCGACTTAACATTATGGCGGACTGGCACAGACTGCGATGACCTCGCGCTAGGAACCCTCTCGGGGGGGGGGGGGGGGCGGTTGGCTTTGATGTTGAGCTGGAGATGGACTCGGGCTGGGGTCCCTATCGGGGAGGTGTGGGCTTTGCTGATGGGGTGGAGATGGACTCCGTCTTTGATCCCTCTCGAGGAAGAGTGGACTTGGCTGGTGAGCTGGACTCCTAGAACGGTGTCGTGTGCTTGAGTGAAAGAATCCCCGTCTTGACATATTGTTGCTTTCTTTCCTAGGGTGCCTTTTCCATGCAGTCTCCCCTCATGACGTGATTCAGGAACACCGATCGGCTTCAGATCAGGAATAAAATCTACACAAAACTCAATGACCTCCTCTGTTCCATAACCCTTGACGATGCTTCCTTCTGGCCTAGCCCGGTTATGCATATATTTTTTTAAGACTCCCATGAACCTCTCAAAGGGGAACATGTTGTGTAGAAATACAGGACCGAGAACAGAAATCTCTTCGACTAGGTGGACTACAAGGTGCGTCATAATATTGAATAAGGTTGATCGGAACACCAACTCGAAGCTGACAAGACATTGGACCACATCCTTCTCTAATTTTTTTAGAGTTAGTGGATTGATGACCTTCTGAGAAATTGCATTGAGAAATGCACATAGCTTCACAATGGGTTCTCAAACATTTTCCGGTAGAAGCCCTCTCAATGCAACCGGAAGTAATTGTGTCATAATCACGTGACAGTCATGAGACTTTAGATCCTGAAATTTTTGCTCTGCCATGTTTATTATTCCTTTTATATTTGATGAGAAGCCAGATGGAACCTTCATACTGCGAAGGCACTCAAAAAATATTTTCTTCTCTTCTTTAGTAAGAGCGTAGCTTGCAGGACCTGGCTGATTCTCTGAATGAGTATCGTCTCGATGCATCTCTTCGCTCATACGTTGATGGGTCTGCCTTCCTTTCGGTATACCTTTTTTTGACTTCCCTTTTTTTGACTTCCCATACACGCCCAAAAAGTTTAGCAAGTTGCAGCAAATGTTCTTTGTCACGTGCATCACGTCGATTCAAGAGTGAATCTCTAGCATTATCCAATATGGCAGCTCCCAAAATATAGATTTCTTCTTCCACATGGGTACGTGGTTGTTTGCGTCATTCGGAACAGTGAGTCCGTCAGGACCCTTTCCAAAGATTACATTTAAATCCTTGACCATATCATGTATAGCAGAACTAGAAGGGCGGGTAGGCCTCAGCCGATGATCTGCCTCACATTTGTAATGCTTGCCTTTCTTCCTTAACGGATGCTTGGGTACAAGAAACCGACGATGACCCAGGTACACATTCTTGTTACCTAAATATATACTATCAGTCTCAGCTAAACAGTGCGTGCATGCATTGTATCCCTTGTTTGACTGTCCTGAAATGTTGCCTAGAGCGGGCCAATCATTGATGGTTACAAAAAGCAAAGCTCGTAGATTAAATTCCTCCAGTTTGTGCTCATCCCACACACGTACACCTTCTTCACGCCACAACTGCAAAAGTTCTTCAACTAATGGCCTGAGGTACACATCAATGTCGTTGCCAGGTTGCTTCGGGTCTTGAATGAGCACTGGCATCATAATGTACTTCCGCTTCATGCACAGCCAAGGAGGAAGGTTATAGATACATAGAGTCACGGGCCAAGTGCTGTGACTGGAGCTCTGCTCTCCAAAAGGATTAAAGACATCTGTATTTAGACCAAATCTTAAGTTCCTTGCGTCATCTGAAAATGTCGGGAACTCTCTGTCAATTTTTCTCCACTAGGACCCATCCGCGGAGTGTCTCAACATCAAGTCTTTTTTACGATCTTCTTTGTGCCAACGCAACAACTTGGCATGCGCTCTATTGCTGAACAAACGTTTCAACCGTGGTATTATAAGAGCATACCACATCACCTTTGCAGGAATCCTCTTCCTGGGGCGCGGCTCGCCCTCAACATCACCAGGGTCATCTCGCCCGATCTTATACCGCAAAGCACCGCATACAGGACATGCATTCAATTTTTCGTGCTCACCGCCGTAGAGGATGCAGTCATTAATGCAAGTGTGTATATTATGCACCTCTAATCCTAGAGGGCATACCCCCTTCTTTGCTTCATACGTACTAGACGGCAATTCGTTATCCTTTGAAAGCATCTTCTTAACTATTTTTAACAAATTTTCAAATCCCTTGTCAGAAGTACCTTTCTCTGCCTTCCATTGCAGCAATTCAAGTGTGGTACCTAGCTTTTTCTGGTCATTTTGACAAGTTGGGTACAACAATTTGGCGTGATCAGCTAACATACGCTCCAACTTCAACCTTTCGTTTTCACTTTCACGGTCCATTTGTGCATCACGAATGGCCCGACGAAGATCATCGTCGGGCTCATCAATAATGGGATCTTCTTCAGTTCGTCTTCTCCCATTGTAGTATCACTGAACCAAGGATACTTGTCATTATCCTCCTCTTCTTCATTTTCTTCCATGATAACCCCTGTTTCTCCGTGCTTGGTCCAACAATAATAACCAGGCATAGAACCATTATGCAAGAGGTGTGAGTGAATGACTTTTGAGGTAGAGTGATCACTCATATTCTTGCAGGCACTACATGGACAACGAATAAAACCGTTCTTCGGCTTGTTTGCCTCAGCCACATGGAGAAAATTATGCATGCCATCAATGAACTCAGGACAACATCGGTCACCGTACATCCATTGTCGGTTCATCTGTATTACATAAAAGTATATCGAACCCCATTATTACACTACTGTCATAAATAATATGTAAGAGCAAATTAATTAATACAATGTGATCCATTAAAATAAGAGTAGAGTAGTGACAACTGGTAATACATAGTTCTCATAAAACATACATTAACTGAAACAAATATAAAAATTATCTAAAGAATTTAAATCCAACAACAAATGCGATCAAAATCGCAACTAAGGTAAATACTGAACCCACAACATAATGATACCAAGCCTCCCGATTAATGGCATATTTTCTAATCCTTTTTTATCTTCAAGCGCATTGCATCCATCTTGATCTCGTTACCATAGACCACGTCGGCTAGTTTGAGCTCTAATTTCATCTTATCTTCTAAGCATTGAAGATAAAGATCTTCACTTCTTTTCAATTTTGCTTTCAAATCATTGTTTTCTTTATCCAAAAACTCGACAATAGGGTCAGGTTCAATTTCTGGTTCAACTACCTCCTAGATAAAAATAATTCTATGTCAAGTTGGTCGCCATAATTGCCAGAAACATAGAATAAAATAAATAGTTTTGAAAATATACCACATCCGAATCATAAACCGGACGAGGACCGACGGGGACGGATATGAGAACCATGACTCTATACATATAATACAAGTTAGAAAATTATACAAGTAATAACTATGCATCTAAAACAATAAAGCTATGTTTTTAAAAATCAAATAAAATAAAAGATAGAGGCTCACCGAGGTGGTGCCGGTGACGGGACAGCGCGGGCGATCGACGTCGATAAGGCTCCTCACGACATTAAAACACATAAATCATTATTTAGTTTGAGCATAAATTGCACATATGAAACAAATAAAATCCTAACTTAGGCATTTCATCAAACACCTTGTTTGCACAAAAAATTTGAAATGGGCAAAATGAGCTAAATAAGCAATGCCGGAAAGAGGATGAAGAGGCTAACCGTGGGGTGCCTTCAATCTTGCCAAATGGTGTAAAATATTATGGATTATCTAGTCTTGGGGAGAGGAAATGGAGAAGAAATGGAGAGGAAATGGTTTTGAGCTCGGGCTCGGTGGAAAAAATGGAGTGAGCGTGGAAGAAGCTGATAAAGTCAGGACCTTTAGTTCCGGTTCGTTTCACGAACCGGGACCAAAGGGTTCTGACGCTGGGACCCGCCTCTGCTGCCGCATGCGGTGGACCTTTAGTCCCGGTTCCTAACACGAACCGGGACTAAAGGTCCCTCGCAAAATCGCGGCGCGGGGTTGCACCCCTTTAGTCTCGGTCCAAATTTAATTTGGGACTAAAGGGGTGAACCTAAGCCCCGATTTCCACTAGTGTATGTAGATGTTAGTGCTATATGTTGGTGCCCCACTCATCCTCCCTCGCCTTGTAGTGTCGTCTATGGGTGTTCCTTGGCAATAATTAATCGGTGCATAAAAAGAGTAAATTTCACAAAACCACATATTGTATGTGATTTTATCAACGTGAAGTAACATGTGTAAGTTAACACACAATGTTGTCTCCATTGAGCTTTGAAAAAAAAGTAACAAAGGAAGAATATGGTCTTCTATGTGTAAGTCTTGTGAATTTTAACTAGTATTACCAACCCCAAATAAGGGAAGAACCCTCATGCCACTTGAATTAACAATGATTGAACTAATGTGCTGCTTAATTACCATATGTCATTTGTGTAGGGGTGCTAATTTTATTTGTTTCGTCATGTTCAGTACCAAGACACACAAAAGGCTGAATGTGTACAAGTAGAAATATATTTTAGTCCATTAGTGACTCTTTAGATCAGCTGATATATAGTACAGTACTAGATTTTTTGAAACCTCGATACAACACAGACCACAGTCACTCACACAAATCATACGAGAGACATGAGTAGGGGAGTTTCACATTAATTCCATGGTGGATTAAGAAAACAAACGGTCTTCAAACCCAGGGCCGGCTCTATATATTTTTGTGCCCTACTGCAAGGTTGAAAAATGGCCCCTATATTTTGGCGAGCCGGCGGAATTTCGGGAACTCGATCGAGACGAGGGATGCGAAAAGGCCAAGATGAAAACGAACAAGCGAGTAGACGACTTGACCGAGATTGGGGAGGAAAAGGAACGAGCAAACAGGCTCTCCTAGAGTTGTGGTTTTCCTGCTCTCGTTCTCTCCCGATGGAAAGGCCTAGCCCAACAAACAGTTTTTTAAGCAAACGCTCTATAGTCACCGAAGTATGAACAAAAAAAATATTGTGCCCCCCTCTGGCATGGGCCCTAGACATTGCACCTGCTAACCAGCCTTAGAGCCGGCCCTGTTCAAACCATCCAACAACAGTTTGTTTTCCGCTACAACCTTTTCACATCTGCTCATGGGCACATGGAGTGATCATACGAAATATGGATTTGTGACGTCACCTCAATACAGTGATTTCTTCATATATTTTTAGAATTGCACTCTGGCTCCCACGTGCACATGCTCCTTTACACACAAATATTGAAACACCAAAAAAATCCATAAAATAATACCACACACGCATCCCCACATTCTATGTCCGCTTGTAAAGTTTTGTGAAAACCATATATTTTTATGGTATGTGCAAAAAATATAAAAGGATGTCTAGTGAAAACACTTATGTTAGCACCGAATCATGTCGTTACATAGGTCGCAAAAAGTTCATTTTCCTTTAAACGGTTTTGTGAACATATAGGATGTGAAGGTGTACACACGATTTTTAAATATATTTTAAAAGTTCAAAATTTTGTTTAAAATACATTTTAAATAAATTGCGCACATGCATCCCACATTTATTTTCTCATTTAAGAAGTTGAGCACTTGAAATGGGGTTCAGCTGGACATAAAGAACTATGAATATGATTTTATGGTTATTGAATGCAATCACGATAACATACTTAAAAGTGTTTTTGCACCAACAAAATAACTTGAAAGAGTATGACCACAGTCCCATAATGATTACACAAAGTATGTCGCAATCGAACAATGTAGAAATCCTCAATTATGTAACCTTATGCTTTGTACGCTTCAACATTTGCTAGGCTGAATTCGAGTATTGGGCTAAACATATTACCGTGGCACTGGGCTAGTAGGATGAGAATTTCCTGTAAGCCCACCAGTTTCCTGTCAGAAAAAGGTGGATGTTGAATCTCATGTAACGGGTAGCTCTTCAGTTTGGAAGTCTTTTTTTTAACCTTCAGTTTGGACTTCTTATATGGTGCATAGTCCTTCGACGACCACGAATTTCCTTTTCGTTAAAATGCCAGGTGCCCTTTATTTATTCATGGCCAATACCTCTCGTGAGAAAAGCGGGAGCAGAGTGTAGCCACATTTTACATTTTACTACAAATCAGATGACTGCAACGCACATAATTAGCTTCCCATGGGGCATAGTTTTTTTTTGTTCTTATTCTCCGGGCGAAACATGAAGTTTACTCAATAGTAATAGAGTTACAATCGGCCATTACAAGTCGGCAAATGATGCCCCGAGCACATAGTTGATGGAGAAAGTGTCGAAGTGGATACTGAGCGCCTCGATCTATTGAATGACTACGATAACATCTGAACTCAAAGTTCCCCAGCACAAATATGCTTCATGCCCGGGCTGACCCGAGTGGCGCCCCATCTTTGCCTGAGTTCGCTTTGGTGATTAATATGTTGGACCTGATGTACGCCCACTCCTCCAACATGTAAGCAGGTTACATAAGGATGAAAATGACGCAGGTGGATATAGACCTCGTCGTGACGAACCAAGGTTCGGTATGGAGGTAGCATAGAGGGCAATGAGAGTTGAAAAGGTGCGGTGGTGCTAACGGAAAAAGGACATAGTGGTTAGGAGGCTGTTGACACTGGTGGATCAAACGACCATGACCAGAGGGCTCTGCTGTTTTCTTAATATCTTATATTCCAAACTGTAACACGAGCAGCGGAAGACAACAAGAGTCAATCCAGTTTATCCTGGTACTTGTCCCAGGCTCGATACAAAACTCGAGCGTAATGTCATAACACGTGGAACTTCAGAACTTTCAGCGATGTCTAAGGGCATCTACAGGCCCAAAACGCCAGAGTTTTGCGCGCCCCAGATCCAAAACTTTGGATTTTTGCGCCCGCCGCGACGCGAAACAGTGCTAATCCAGAACCTGGTGGCGCGTTTACCAGCCGCGAACCCAGGTCGCCGCTTCGGACGGTGCGTTTCGGCTATATTTTAACATTTTGGCTATATTTTGACATACAAATTCACACGTTTAATTATACAAATTCACACATAAATAAATAGTTCAACAATGTATAAAAAAATAAAGCAAATAGCTGGTGTCCGTTGATCTCATAGTTCACTGTGGAAGCATGGCCTTCGACAAGCTCGGCAAAGACATCCGAGCACTGTAACACATTGATGTCGTTGTGAGTTCCAGGCATACGAGAGAATGAATGCCAGATCCATAGATCATATGAAGCCACGGCCTCGAGAATCACCGAGCACTCTCCTTACTTACCCTTGTACATCCCCTGCCAGTCAAATGAACTGTTCTTCCATGGCCAATGCATGCAGTCGATACTACCAAGCATAGCAGGAAAGCCTCTTGATGCATTCTCTGCAAGAAGGCGAGCAGTGTCTTGCGCATTGAGTGATCGCAAGTATCTTGGGCCAAAGACTGCAACCACTGCCCAGCAGAACCTGTTCAAGCACTCAATGGCCATGGACTCGCTCATAGTCATCATGTGCATCTGCAGGAACACCGTATGCAAGCAACCTCATGACCATCCTGCACTTCTGGATAGAGGTAAACCCTACCGTGCCAGTGTAGTCCTTCTTCAATTTGAAGTAGGTGTCGAACTCGTGGATTTCTTGCATGATCTTGAGAAAGAGCTTGCGGTTCATCCTGAAACAGCGTCGGAACACCTTTGCGTCCTGGGTGGGATCACCGGCGAAGTAGTCGGAGTAGAGGATGTAGTACCCCTCGTACCGCTGCCTCGGCTTGCTCTTGCGGCGACCCATTGTCGATCCAACACGCCGGGGCCGCCCTGATTCTCGGCGAGCAAGCCGACGAGGGAGGCCAAGATCAGCAGGTGTTCTTCATCGTCGATGGCCGCCCGATCTTCCTCGTCGAACAGCTCGGCAAGAATCTCCTCGTCGGAGTCCATTGTTGTGTCGGCTTTTCGCCGAACACCTTGCACGCGGGGTGGTCACCCTTTCGCACTGAAGAATGCCCAGAGGCGTTTTCGTGGTGGAGGAGTGGGCGGCGCCGTCGAGGCGGGGCGTGGCTAGGCGGGGATCGTACTGGTGTGGCGGCGGCGGCGGCGTGGCTGTGCAGGTAGGGTGTGGGGACGACGGTGAGCCAGGTAGGTGGGGAAAAGGCGATGTCTCGCCGACAGCGCTGGCCCACGCGTGATTTTCCTTGGGTTCCGCCTGGGTGCGCCGACGCTATTTTCCGCCGAAACGACGCTAACTTGGTTTCAAGGGGGGCGGCTGGTGAAAAAAACGGCGCTATTTGCATCCGCCGGCGCTAAAAAGGCCTCCTGGTGGCGCTGGGGGAGGGGGGCGACTGGAGATGCCCTAAACTATCAAACACCTCAAGTATTGTGTGCAAATTCTACTAAGGCCCACTGGTTGGAGAGTGGTTGAGCACTCTCGAGATCCTGAATTCGATTCCCATAGGGTATTAGTTTTCCTGGATTTTCTCACAAAGGAGGCCTCTTCTATATAAAAGAAAGCACTGGATGGATGCTAGTGCGCATGGGTCTCAGAAAAAAAAGTGTGGTCTGTGTGTAACTAAATGCTTTAAGGTGACTAATTCATTCCTATTTCCCATCATCATAACACACATTGGCTCAAAGTTACTCCGCCGAGTATAGATATTTGGATTACCAAAAAATAGCGCATGGTAGAGATATTTGGATTCCAACTGGGAAAGATTCCTTTCCAGATCAGTCAAAGCACTTCACCAAGTGGTACAATATTCAAGAGAACCTTCGTTCCATCAGATGCCACTCCAGGAGAACTTCATTTTTTTTCTCACGCCAGGTCAAGGAGCACAACATCCAAACAGCATAACATTTTTTTATTTACACTGAAACACGACCTAAGTAAAACTAGAACATCTATTAGGCACCAAAAAAAAGCCAAAAGACAACGGTGGCATACTTACAGACTTATAGAGCATAACTGGGACCAGAAAACGCTCAGCAGCTATCCTTCCTTCCTTTTGGTTAGGCAAGATATATTTTCCCATATTTGCTAAACTTTTCTGGTGTTGTGCAGATCTCAATCAGCTTAAAGTTGTGATCGAGCCTCATATGCACGACATCTCACACCCACATGTACAGATTTTCAATGTCCAAATTAGTTAGTGAGGTTTAAACATCATATACAGCCATGCGCTCATCAATGGGATTACGGCAGATTGGACACCTTTTGCACTTCTCAGCACAAGACCTAACGAGCAAAGAAAATGGTAGTTTCTAATCAACAGGCTGAAATGGCCACTTGCAAAGATGGAAAACAGCAAAGAAGCAGTTGAATCATACTTGCATAAAGTTCTGTGCCGGCAAGGAAGTAAGACCATGCATATTTCTCCCTCGTAGCAAATCCTACAAAGTACCTTGTCCTGAAACAAAGGGAATTTGCTTGGCCTTGTTAACAGAGAGAATGACAACACACCAGACGGACAATTGATTTCAATAAAAAAATGAGCCTGGACAAGTCGGAGAAAATACATTCTGAAGCCTTTCATATTCCTGCTGGGTAGACTTTGTGATTTCAGATTGCTCTCCCAATGCAGCCTGGAGTCTCCAAACCTGGCAAGGAATAAGTGGGGAACTTATTGCTTCTGTTGATAATCATATGAAGTGAATACAGTTGTAACGTTGTAAATGATTGTCGAATTGCAGGACAAGATGGATACCTCTTCTGCTAGATCCTTCTTAGGCATTTTCTTTACAACCTCAGGTGGGTAGCCTGAGAATGTGTTGTACCTTCAACCAAAGGAAAATAAACATAGAGCTTCAGAGACCTTGTAAAACTTAGAAGGGATGACAAATAGCAGCAAATTGAGAAAATCAACACATTATATATGAACAAACTGAGATAAATACTCCTTTCATTCCTGGTTTAGACTTTTTTGACCCACACATATCTAGATGTTTTTTACCGTAAGATTCATGTGAACCTTGCACTAAAGCATGTCTAGATATGTGTGGGCCAAAAACGGCTAACATATCTTATATTTAGGAACAGAGGGAGTAATAACATACCCATTAGATTCAGTATAAAAGAGTCGGGCCTGCTCTTCCTTGCTCCCTTCGTCGATAGACCACCAACCAAGAAGCCTGAACAACAAATATACAGAATTACAGAAGCTAGCATATTAGAAGTCGGCAATACTATTATAATTTATACTGCCACATAGCACGTCTCCAAAAATAAGTCAACAAGAAAATAAATAGATAGAATAATAGCTCATTGAAACTGTCGGTTATACCTTGAACCATGATGAAGAAAAGCGAAACAATCACGGACTTTCGATGATACTGTAAGGTAATTAGGACTAACTGGTCCATTACGCAATAGTAGAACAGATTTCTCCACCAGTCTTCCTAGCGAGAAAAAGACACCAGCTCCTTGTAGAATAAATAATGGGGAGAAAAGAGCAAATATTGGAATGTTGCGTGCGCTAGGTGGTGTACCCTGGAAAAAAAAGATAGAATTAAGCTGCTAATCAAGTGAAGGAATGGCCACCAACAGTGAGGTCGTGAAGATCATTAAGGATCCAATTCAGTTACCAGGAATTCTAGCTAGTTAAGTGTTTTTTTTTACTTTTTATTTAGCACCCTGTTGAACGCAAGAAGCCTGTTCAAACTAGTTGACAATGTTTTCAAGAATTCAAGCAATGTTTCTTTTGAAAACAAGAGATATGATATTATTTCAAAGTTTAAAATCAGTTGAGTGCCTGAGTGTCAAAAGTAGAGATGACCCCATAAAAAAGATAGAATTAAGCTGCTAATCAAGTGAAGGAATGGCCACCAACAGTGAGGTCGTGAAGATCATTATGGATCCAATTCAGTTACCAGGAATTCTAGCTAGTTAAGTGTGTTTCTTTTTACTTTTTATTTAGCACCCTGTTGAACGCAAGAAGCCTGTTCAAACTAGTTGACAATGTTTTCAAGAATTCAAGCAATGTTTCTTTTCAAAGCAAGAAAAATGATATTATTTCAAAGTTGAAAATCAGCTGAGTGCATGAGTGTCAAAAGTAGAGATGACCCCATAATCTCAGCCATATGTCCAATGCGAAACTGTAATACATATGATTTTAATGTTAAGTACCTCTAGCCGCATACAAAGCAAAACTTGGAACACCACCAGTGGTATTTTCATGAAATGACCTCCTATGTCTGGAAGGCCACAAATTCTCTCTTGTTCATGATCTTCCAGTGATGGGAGGACAAGACCACTCTCCCAATCACGATATCTAATCGATGTTGATGATGAGCCAGCCTCCCCATGAGTAGGAGGCCTATGAATCATGGGATTAAACCATCTTGTACAAACAAGAAAAGCAAAACACTCCGCAATCCTGTATAAACAATTTGATATATTAGGTTACAATACATCCCAGTTGTTAAATAAGAATGCTATTGAGATCAGTCTCACCCATAATTTATGAATAAATCCCACCATCCCAAAGCACCAACATCACCTGTCATATCCAAGAAGCCACTATTACAAAACAATATCTTACAAAGTAAAGAGGCCCATGACTAAAATGATTAAATCAGATATTGATCTGGTAGGATGTAACCCTGATAGGCTTCGAAAGTATATAGATGAAATCTACAACCTATACATCAAAAATCCTACTTGGCAGTCTCAGAATAAGATTGTCTCACTTTCAAATTCTAAGCTGAACAGAAGAATATCTCAATGCTACTCGAGTGAACAAATAAAGAACCTTTAGAAAGCCTATGCAATCCACCCTATGCAAACGTGACAAACAACAGTTCAACTGTAAAATGTAAGCACAAAATAAGTGATGCATGGCATCCTTTCCTTTGTTTAACTCTAAGGTGGAGGCCTATAGGAGAAGGAGCTGCCTCAAATCATCCACTTGCTTATAGTCATTAAGCAAAAAAACGAATATTTGTCAAAACAACAATAAGAATCATTTTTAAAATATAATAAGGCGTAACAATTGGAGGGCAGGTCAGGAAACTTTACCAGACAACTTGAGAAGTGTGAAGGTTGTAGCAGCTATAAGAAACACCATAGAGATTGCGACCCAAAAATGCTGGTTACAAAATCGAAGTAATTTAATATCAGATAAATGTTTATTACTCTACTATATGTAACAAAAAAGACTTAGAATTTTCCACAAGTTGTGCAGTCAAACTGTACGAAATTTGACAGTGATATACAAATACATGCTGCATGTGAACATGGTATTCGTGAAAATATCTTAGAAAATACTTCCACATCACTCTATTTTATTAATTCGCACTGACATACTCCAGTTCAAAAATGTCACTTGGATACATGAATACCATTGAATTATTATTTGTGGAAAACGTCCATTTGTCAATGTTCAACTATTACCCAAGTTTGGCGTTCAACCGTAAACTCCAAACTGTCAAAAATAAAATATCAAGCTCTGTAAACATCTAAGAACACAACATTCCAGTAATCTAGGAGGGTGTTGCCATGATGTGGCATCCTGTTTGACAAAGGGTAGCTGACATGAGACACTGCAGAGTAAGTTTATTAATCCTCTACTGCCCTGAATGGCATCTAATCTGATATGAGCCAGCAGCACACCAATCAAATCGACAGAACAGAATAGCTGGCCTCACATGTAGATCTCTCACCCACTCTGCCACACATTGTGGTTATTATCATGTGGCAAATGTTGTTGTCCCAGCATACCGTCAGCAAGCTACTTGCCATTGCCACACATGCAGAGGCCATGCTCCTAGGAAAGTTTCTTCCCAAAATTTGGTGTTTCAGCACTAGCCCAACACATGCCCGGCCTCCTATCACCCTCTCTGCCCACGAGACGGTGAACATGAGATCCAAATCATGGATCTGGTCTAGCTTCAAGAGATGGCAGCATCAATGGCTGGGCCTACTCCTGCCTGTCTCTGATCAGGCTATCTTCTAGCACGTCTAAGGAACAGCAGGAAGAGAGGGGTGCAGACGATAATGATGTGGCTCCACTATCATTATTTTTATTTTGCTGAAATGTATCAGTGTTCTGCAGTTTAAGGTTGAAAGTGATAGTTGAAGCCTTGGAGCTTGAAAAATGTAATGTCCCACTTGAATTTTAAAAAAATATTAGGACAGAAATTAGTGGTCAAAAGTTTCGATTTTACGACAGTGCCGGTGTAAAAAACATTTAATTTTCAGATCTAGAGGAATTGTGATTACAAGAAAAATGAAGTGGAATATTTGTGTTCTGGAAACTGTCAATATATTAGGATAGAAATTAGTGGTCAAAAGTTTCAATTTTAGGACAGTGCCAGTGTGAAAGTAACATTTCATTTTCAGATCTAGACGAACTGTGATTACAAGAAAAATGAAGTGGAAATATTTGTGTTCTGGAAACTGTCAATGTAAGGGAGTTAGCCTGTCGATACAAATTGTGCACTACAAGTAGAGTATCACAGAGAATGAATGATCCAGCCATATATTTGGCGAAATAACAATTAATTCACATAGTTGTGCATTTCAGTCATTTCATGATAAATTGATGTAAGATATATGAACTGTTGGACTATATTTCTAATTTTGCTACACAGGATCATACCACTTAATTATTACATTCCGACGAAGGAAAGAAAAATATTGTTATCTGTTGCATGGCTTCCAATTTTATAATTAAGTGCCACTAGTACCTAAATATATTATTTTTCTTGTGAATATAAGGTGATGAAGTAAAAGGATGTTTAACAAATAAAAGATGAATTGTGATAATGAAGGTTTCCAGTGACAGATCCATTAATACGACATAATAACTTACAGGAAGCGTCTCCCAAATAGCTTCATCACTCATGCTTTCTTCATCTCCTGGCATTAGAGCTTTACACATTCTGAACAATGGACATCCCATAAAAAGAAACGGCTAGGTTAAGATTCATACTTACAACAACCATAACTATTATAGTAAAATAACAAAGAGTACTTTTGGTGTTATTGTACAATTCCATCCACGGGGATCTAAGAAAAGTGGACGAGAAGGGATTGAAAACATAATTGTTTCAAGAACAGGGTTCTCTCTTTTCTTCATTGATGTGATAATTTAAAGTCTCTTTGAGCGATCATGGAAGCTATCTAACACAGTTTAACCAGATACAGCACATGAGTTGATTTCCACGTGCTGACAAACGTGCTGACAAACACGCCCAGATACAGCAATGGAAGGGCCCAATTTTAACAGTCCACGCCTAATTTCTTCGAGTTCAGAAGTTATAATATTGCAACCAACAAAAGCAAGATCAGAACTGTGATTATAAGATAGTATCTCTATTCCTAAAGAACTTATAAAAAAAGAGTAAGAAAATGTAAAATTTGACCAAATTCATAGAAAAAACATTTAATATTCTAAATCAATATCATTAGATACATATGAAATATATGTTTCTATATGATATCTTTATAATATCATAATCGTGACATTTTTTCTGTAAATTTGGTCGAAATTTGCATTGTCATTGTTTGCCCTGAAAAATACTTATAGGCCTTCATTTCAGGAACGGAGGGGAGTAGAAACTGAACTTTAAATGAAAATTAGTGTCATAGCCATTTGTTAATCCTTGGAAGTCAAATACAAACTATTTGATACTCTTTTCAACACAATAATTTGCGAAAAGAGGGAACTGATTACTTGGAACTTCGTCCAGATGCAAATATGGACAAAAGAAGGCCCTTGAGAACAAAAAGGTAAAAGAAATGAATCAACGATTAGTCTTCCTTCATAGTTTTCTAAATTGTGGGTACAATTAAGGGTTTGACCAACACTATGATAGTTGTTAGCTAAAGCAACGATCATTAATTAGGTCGAATGCAAATTCCACTGATGGGTGCAGCTGCAATCATTTCCAAAAATGCACTTTAAACATTTAAATAAATTATGGAGAAACTCACTGACATAGAGCACTATGACATATACAACTATAAAGATATACAGAATATGACCATTCATAAATTGTACCAAAAAATGCACACCTATCGTTACCACATTTGAAAAGTTCTAGTCTTTTTTGTGAGGTACTGAAATAGACATATTCTTGCAAAAACAATTGCCGATGAATATGTTGTACAGTTTTGAATACTTTTTCACATTCTTTTGATATGTGCAAATTATATTTTTATAATATAGCACAAGTGCTTCCATGTGTACGAAGTCATTTCCCTACTGAAGTTGACCAAGCATGAATGGTTCTTATGGAAGTGAGGGTTGTGAGAAGATGAATCTAGCTGCTTCTGATGGGTGTACCACATTAAGAAAAGTGGGCAGATTATTTCTCTAGATTTCCATATATAATCTGAGCAGTACAAAGTTACAAGATATAGTGAATAATGTGCACGAAGCATATATCATGACAGCTTTCACTTATGCTGGTCATCTAGTCAGGAGAAGAATCAACAATCGAAAAGAATAAATAATTTCAGCCAAAAAAAAATATAGATAACGCAATCCGGCAAGCCCACTCAATTTCATGCCCATGCATATATGTAGAAATGGAAATTTGGTACTGATATTTTAGACAAAGAAAAAGAGAAGAACATCTTACCTAAAATTGTCAATGAGAATAATCACTTCAAAAGTCAGCAGAGGAAGGAACACAATCTTCATATCAACGGCTGGATGATTTCTAACTGGGCAAAAGCAAAAGTAAAGGAAAGATGGGATCACGCAATACAGTGGAGCTGACAGTGATATCAAAACATAAGATGCAACTAGACAGAGGTTCATCCATCTAGTAGTAGTTTGAGAACATACCTCTTAAACTTTCAAGATGTATGCAAAGAAGTAGCTCGAACGCAATTAGCAACGGCGCTGCGACAACAGAATGACAAGGAGCCCACTACAGAAAGGAGGCAGGCATACACTAATCAGATCTAATGCACCGGTAGACTAACAACACTTGCATAAAAAGATGCAAGGCAAATCGGCGATGTATTCTTACATGACGGCCGTGAGGTAATGAAGGGGCCGGCATTGAAAACCTTCCACGGGCGGTGACAGCATGAAACAGCCATAGCGGGATGAATATAATCCTGGGTGATCGAAGCAATGAACATTTTTGTGACCACACACGCAAACCAGCGAGTGAAACAGGTACAGTTGTGTTGCATTGATTCTTCTATTCTAGCGACAGGAGCTCTAAACTTTCCCAAAACAAATGGCAATTGTGAACAACATAGTAATCTTAAGTAGGGTTACCAAATTCAGCAGGAAGGCTACGGTGGTTTAGTTCAGCACGAAAGCAATCATAATCCACGGCCCGAACTGAAGACAAAATCTAAATCATCAATGGGCCCGTCACATTCAACTCCCCCTGCCTCATTCGTAACAAGTCATGATACGCCCCGGCGTAGCAGAGCAGTCCACCGCCCGAATCTGTAGACTGCATCTACATCCATCCGGGGGAAACAGAGCAGCTCGTCCCCCTCCCCCCGCACGCAAATCAGCAGAGTCCACGCCTAGTACCTACCAGCAGTGGCATGGCATCCCCACAAACCAGATCGAGGCGCAGCGGAGCGAGACGCGGGTCGTGCGGGGGTGGAGAGCGCTAGCTAGGGTTTACATACAGGGAGGGAGATAATAAGTATTGTGCTTACCACCATGAGTAGTCGGTGCGTGCGTCGACCCGTAGCGCGAGTAGGAGCGTGAAGCAGAAGAGCGCGACGTGCGCCGCCGCCGCCTGCGCCGTCTTGCCGACCCCCGCCCACGTCTGCGCCCGCCGCCGCTGCATCCCAGAGCAGAGGCTCCTCTACTCCCTTGTGGGACTTCTTCCTTGCTCTCGGGGGCGGTAATGGTGGGGATAAAGCGGCGAGGGGGGAGGAGGGTTTCTCTTGTTCTCTACTCTTCTTCGGTGATGGACTATGATTACAGCAGTATAGTACGGATCTCCTCCGCTGTTTGCTGAGCAAATATTCCGGTGAGCGGACGCTGACGATGGAATGTTGATCGGATTGGGTTTGGCCGGGTCTGCGCCTGCGCCTGCGCCTGTGATCAGATAGATAGATAGATAGGGAGAAGGAAGTATCTTGCTGCTTGGATCGGGGAAGCCGACGAGGTGGATATTTCCGTCTATCTTTCTTTTCCTGCCGGTCCTCCGGTTTATTGTTGTTTTTTTCTGCGGGGTTTTTCAATCTCTTTTTAACAAATCTCTTTTTAACAGCTGCGTTTTTCTAATCTGGGTGGGGTCTAGTACGAGCTCTTTGGTTGGGTGGCTCCGCCCGCACCGGCGTCGCTTGCACGGCACGCCCACCACGCACCGCTCCTCCGGCCGGCGTCACGCACGACACACATGACCACGCTCCAATCACCGGATCCAGGCGGGACGGACAGTGAACCTGCAGGCCGACGACCCGGTACCCAGTGGTGGAGGAGGACTGGAAAAATTAAGATCGGATGATGAGTACAAAAGCATATAAAAAGTTGATGGAAAATTAGAATAGTCTAGCCACATTAATACTTTTTTTATGATCCTACGCATAATCACTTACTCCCTCCCTCCGAGGTAAAGATCGGAGTGAGCAATGAAGAAACTTATACTCTCTCCGTCTACAAATAAGTGTCTCAAGTTTGTATCCTAGATACATCACTTATTTGTGGACGTAGTGAGTACTAACTTAGTTTTGATCTCATGACACCCATTTCCAACCAGAGGTTGTAGTAGTACTACAATGAAAATAACAACATATATGCAATAGAAGAGTAACCTATGATAATGGATTTTTAGTGTCATCTAATAGTCCCGGGGCCACGGCAAATCTCTACCCTCATTTTGAAAATCTTTCTTAATTTTGCCAAATTCAGGAATCTTAAATGTCCCACTCATCATTAAGTCCTTAAGCCAACCATGAGACGTCTTGTTACGCAACTCACTTGATCTAAATGATCTTCAAAGGTGAGAAGGCTCGTTCAACTGTTGTCGTGGTCACTGGTCAAAGCAATATGCCAGCTTGGTGAGGCGGTAAACCATAAGGAACGTGATGTGTTTTTCAAACGTAATGCTCTCACCAGAGGGACGACATTAAGGATGCCACCATCGCGCTGGTACAATTCCGAACCTAGCCTTCCGAACAGAGACATCAAACAACACGGGGGAGCGAGAGAAGTGTTGGCTCACCTCGACAACACCTCTAAAGAAGGAAACAACACCCACAGACGCCATAGTCATCGACACCGATCGAGGCAGGATTTTCATCTTTACTACTCCTTCTGACCCGTATTGATTGTCGCGATCAGAGAGCTAGCGTAGTACAAAGTTGTATACAAGTCGCGACAGCTAATTCCGATCGGAGGGAGTACCACACACACCCCTCTCTCTCTACCCACCGGGCTGGGGAAGCCATCCAACATCCATAATGCTCACACACCACCGCCGCCGCAGCACTTCGTCGGTTCGTCCGACTGACAATCATGGGCAAACAACTGTTGTCTTCACTGTACGATCGGGAGGGACTGGTTGATAGCTAGCCACCGGAGAAGGCGTGCCGCAGATTAGGAAATTGAGACAAATTTTATCACACTCCTGATTCATGAATGCTTCGATCGTGACATGCATCGCTTCCTTCCTTGGACAGGTTTCTAGCAGCACATACTTGTGGCGCAAGTAGTATCGTCACCATCTCCGATCCACACATCCATTAATTTGCAACGCTCCGTTGATTTGTTGTGAGTGAATACTCAAGGCTCGGTATGAACATTAATTGTAAGTCGGTCGTGGAGTCCTTTGAAATTGTCTAACGAGTAAATTAATTGTGTATATTTTGTATTGTTTTACAAGAACAATTAATATTGAAATGGAGAGTAGCGTCGGAATCTAACCTCGAAATTATTCGAGACAGTGACGGACTGACATCACGCCTGCAACGATCGTAAGCTTATCTTGGAGAGCTTTCATCGGTTACTTAAGCAGCTGCCACTCTGTTTTATTTTATTGTTAGTAGTAACAACTTGACCCAGTCTTTTGTAATACATGATACTAGGTTCATTGCGTTTAATCATGTTATACTCCGATGAGTTGCGACTAGACGGTGAAATGCAGAACTTTTGTGGTGCCATTGGTAGCTTTCATGCAGTATTTAGTATATTTTTATTCACGTTGATGCTTTAATGAGGAAGCAGTGTAGCAAATGGATATTACAGACGTACACACAACATTAACCATCACGGCACTGGCTTAATGATTAGTCTAAAACCTGTTTAATATCCTAGTCTTCCGAACCGAAATATGAATTATTTGCATGCACGTCGGTCATCTTAGCCAAAGGTATAAGCCGTGTAAAGGTTCGACGCTTTAAATTGTCATAATCTTCGAGAATTGACCATTTTTGAATGCGTACATGTTGTCGTATCTCATAACACATGGTCTAAATTGTCTTACACTTAACCGCCGGTGTTAGATGTGTCCTATGTTGGCTCAAGCGAGTTACACTAGGCTCGACATAGCTCATACTAAAATTCGAGTAAGCTGAGTCGAGTTAAAGAGATCGAGTTGTTAAATTGGTTCATACAAGTTTCAAGCAAGACAATAAAAAATCAAATTTGAAGTCATCATTTTTATCTAGTTAGACCATATAGAACAACGTTATAAATGATGTTTCGACTGAAACAACATAATAATTTTCTTTAAAGTAGTTTAGGTTATTTTCTCGCGGTTGAAAATCATTGGCCAAAAATTGTGGCCAGACTTCGATAAATAACAATCGAACAAGTATATGCCAGCTAGAAGATTAATTTGTTTGCATCTATAAGGAAGAAACTTCAAACCAACAGCATCTAAGGTAAGAATGTGTTCCTTGTCGTTCAGTATATAACTATAAATAACATGATAATTAGAAATAATTGTTTTCATGGAGAAAATCAATTCTCCATAATGGGGATCCCCATATACCTGCATGCTTCCGACCAATATAAGAAACACGAAGATAAAGACGGAGGAAATATAAGCATACAACAAAATTTCAAGGTATGAAGCGACAAAGGGACAAGAAACCCATAAAGAGGAAATGAAGCCCACCAAGCCCGCTAGTATAGTCTAGTGCTCGTCAAATAAGACAACATTACTCTTGTTTTTCTTCCCCTTAAGGTATTTTTTTTTTGTTCTAGAATAGACCTCTTTACCTTTAAGTTTCCATCCACAATAAGTGTATTGTTAGTCAATTATACAAGGAGCAAGCCCTGTAAAAATCAACCAGGGGTCATTTCTAATTCATCTCTCACGTGGAAATAAGAGCTCTCGCCTAGGGTGAGACCTACTTTTTTAGTTTATCATTTCACACACCCGGTTTGTGTGGAGTTCCTCGAAACCCTGAGCTAACAAAAATAATCATGTTGAAAAGCATGGTGTGGCAATGGAGTTTCTCAACACAACACCAAGTTGTCACGTTCATGTACCCAAGATCACACCCCTCAGCGGGCTAGGGCTCTCTCGTCCGAGAGTCGAGGTTGAATCTGATTAATAAAAAAATAATGTCACTCACTAGTGTTTGATGGCCATCGACACGGTTGTCGAATACGTCATATCGACAATGTCATGCACCCCATAAACATGTTGTTTTTTCCAAAAGAAACATTGGTGTCGATCATGGGGACTCGCTATTCACGCCCCCTCCAAAAATTCACAACTAAGAAAAGTGACAACTTGGGCAAGTTCAAACACTTGAAGATCTTACTTCACATGACTAATGGATTAGAAGGAAGAACTCACCAAAGAGGCCATGACGAAGTCCTAGAAAAGCCATCTCTCAAAGAAGAAAACCAGGAGATTGTCAAGGAATCGTTTCTGGCTTGACATCTAACGGAAACGACGTGATGATCATCAAGTGTTTGATCAGTAACGAGACTTCCTCCTCCTCGAAACAGGATTTCGCCCCGTTTTATAAATAAAGCAACCACAATCGATACAATAACGACAGGTGCTGGACGGAAACAGCACAAGCACGCCCAAGAGAAACCACAAAAGAAAAAAAATGCCAACAATGACGGATCGACAACAGAGAGCAAACTCCAAGACCGATGTGCCCCCGGGAGGCCTCCCAACAAGCGATAGTGCTCTGAAGCACGGGTATCACACAACATCTTCAGGAAGGGATGCGACGATGACGACGTTGTTGCCAACGGTTACACGACGGGGAGAAGAGGGGGAACCCTGACGCCCTTGAGGAGGGATGGTGGCACCCGCAGGCGTCACCGCGTCGACTTCGGACAAGCCGTTCTCCCGACCCCCCATCACCCCAGGCGCACCAGAGCACTCCACCATACCGCCCACCACCCAACAACAGCCGATCCTGAAGCCGCTCCCAATGTCTCACCACAGTCCAAATAAGAGAAGCCTACACACCGACAAGGAAGAGCCGGGACTAGGAGCCGCAGTGCCGCCGACATGCGGGAGGGACCGACCTCCACCGTCATAGACGGTAACCGACCGGACGCCACAACAGGAGCACACCAGGCTCTGGGCCCACAAGCCCGGCCGGACCTCTCAGCCTCAAGAGGCCCGTGAAGTCCGCGTCGTCGCGCTGCAGAAGACACACCACCGGCTCTGTCGCCCCTTGTCCGAGCTGCTCTCCATCAGCAGTCTACAGAGGACCGCGACAGCGAAGCCACAGCCATGTCGCCAAGGGGAGGCGCCACCACATTCCGACCGACCTAACTCACCCCGAGAGCCCCCCCCCCCCCCCCCCCCCCCAGGACCGGATAAGTGTGCCGCCAAACGTCCAAACAACACCGCAGCTGAGCTCCTTACGGAGGCGCAGTGCAGAGCAGCCGCAACCCGCAGCCACCAGTAGCTGCTCCACGAACAGCCCACCGTCAACGGCCATCCACAACCCCGAAGTCCTCCATGAACCACGCATCACGAACCACGGACGAGGAAACCCTCCAACAACTAGTGCCGCCCCAGGAATCACGAAGCCCTCCATGCAGGGAGTCAGGCGTCCCCGAGACTTCAGAGGGGCTACTGTATATTTGTTTTGCGAATATTTTTGAACTTCTTATCTTTTTTGAATTTTAAAACATCAGAAGCGCGTGAATCTCGGGTGTCAGGAGCCAAAAATCATCCGTCCTGAATATGCTGACTCTTGCTCACCTTCCTCACCGGCTCACCCTTCCGAGACGAGAATCACATGGACATTTCCGAGACACACACCTGTTCAAATTGCGTTGCATACAGAGACATCCAGACGTTCAGACAGAGACTCTTGCCGTGTCACCGGCACGACGTTGACGGTTTACATGGAGAAAACACGCCGGAAAACGCTGCAGAAGTAAATCTGCAAGATTTTTCCCGCTCCCCGCCGGCGGGCCGCCACCACCACCCAACCCTCACCGCGCGCGCCCAGCTCCACAGAAAATAATGGATCTCCGTCGTTTTTCTTCGCTCGATTCCCAGCTCTCTCTCCCAGATTCACCTCTCAGTGGTCAGTGCCCACGAGTTGCACGCTCTCCTCTCCCTTCCCCGGCGAGCCGGCGAAGTGTAGAAAGTTCCCGAAACAAGTAGAGCTGGTACCTGCTCGCCGGCAGCAGCTACAGCTGAAGCGGTGGCATCATGGCCTCCTCCCTCGCGTCCGCGTCGTGCTCGTGCGCGCTGCCCCTGCATCCCAGGGTGGCCACCGCTGTTGCGGCTGCAGCGGCGGCAAGCCCCTACTGCCGCGTGCTGCTCACCGTCGCGCCGCCCCGCTCGGCCGCGTCGATGCGCCGGGTGGGGATTCTCGCGCCACTCCGGTGCTCGGCGCTCGAGGATCCCGGCGCTAGTAGCGAGGAAGTGCAGGAGGAGAAGGGGAGAGTGAGGAAGACGGCGCGCGCGAGGCCGCTGTGGAGGCGGATCCTGTTCGCCTCCAAGAAGACGCGCAGCATCATGATCCTAAACGCCCTTACCGTCATCTACGGTAATACATACATACCTTTGTCGATCTCTCAGCAATTCGTACGCCTAGGCGGTTCAAGGTGTTCGGTAGACAAAATGTTAATGAGAAGACGCGTCATTTATGAGCATTAGCAACAATGATCTGTTCCTTAATTAGTGCAATGCAAAAAAATCCATTATTTAGTAGTCGAGCCTTGTGAGACAACTCTTCATGATCAGGAATTCAAGATCAGTCATGAAATTCAGTGTTTGACAACCTCCTCTTCTGCAGCAAGTGATATTCCAGTTCTGAAAGAGGTTGAAGCCCTCACAGAACCTGCGGTTTTCAACATGGTGCGCTTCGTGATTGGAGCCATCCCCTTCATACCATTTGTGATACGAGCATCTGGAGACCGCCGTGTACGAAATGGAGGATTAGAGCTAGGACTTTGGATTAGTTTAGCATACATTGGTCAAGCAATTGGGTTGATCACATCTGATGCTGGACGAGCATCCTTCATTACAGCCTTCACGGTATGTCTTCTTGCACCATTTTTTTCTGGAATTGATTGAGTTGGCAAATGCTGTGGTAATATCTAAATAATTCTATGAACAGGTGATAGTTGTGCCTTTGATTGATGGCATTTTTGGCGCCTCTATACCCAAGCTGACTTGGTTCGGCGCGATAGTATCCATTATAGGGGTTGGTCTTCTAGAGTGTGGTGGCTCTCCTCCTTGTGTAAGTACTAAGTAGCATTAGTCTTGCTCTTTTTGTACTAGAGCTTGTTAGTTTATTCAGTTAATGTCGTATCAGTATTCAGAATCTACAAATCTTCAGAGTCCTGTTGTTTATGTAACCAACAATGGTGATGCTTTGAATGAATATTCTTGCAGTAACATTGACCAACCACTGAAAACATTCCATTGTTTTGTTCAGATCAAATCGAGTTCATCTTTTCAAAGATTTGGATACATTATATATTGTCTGTTTAGACAAGGAACTGATTGATTGTGCCATCTTGTTGTTTCCAAAGGTTGGTGACGTGCTGAGCTTCTTCAGTGCAGTGTTTTTTGGTATCCATATGCTTAGAACGGAGCAAATATCAAGAAGCACTGATAAGAAGAATTTCATGGCTCTTCTTAGCTTTGAGGTTCATAACTATACTTCCCTTATCATCTTAGCCACTATGGGAACCATCTCACTGACCATCTATCATTCAGGTCCTTGTTGTGGCTTTCTCCTCGATACTATGGTTTTTGTTAAAAGATGGCTTTGCCGATGTCCATGATTCCAGCTTGGAATCATGGACTTTTGGTATGCTTTGGGATTCGGCGGCTTCTTTTCCTTGGATACCAGCATTGTACACTGGAGTCTTTTCTACAGGGTTATGTATGTGGGCAGAGGTTAGCCTACTTCTTAGAGCCTTTTAGTAGTATAATGCACATTCTTACTGAAGACTTATTTAATTTATGAGCATTTTCTATGGATGTCTCTGCACAGATGGTAGCGATGGCCCATGTTTCAGCAACAGAAACTGCGATTGTTTATGGGCTAGAACCAGTATGGGGAGGGGCCTTTGCTTGGTTCCTCTTAGGTGAAAGATGGGACAATGCTGCATGGATTGGAGCTGCACTTGTACTATGTAAGCTTATGAATTCTGATGTTTTCCCACTTTGTTCTTTGCGTTTACAGTTACATTTTCATACTCATATAGGCAGTACCTTGAACTACGTGTTTGTATTAACTGATCACAGTGAAATCTTCAAGCTAATTGGGTATATGTTGCCGTCCTCTACATTATTAGGTGGAAGCCTAACTGTGCAGCTATTCGGGTCAGCTCCTGAAAAGTCCAAAACACTAGAATCACCCAGCAAGAATGCATTTGAAACCTCACGCAAACGGCAGGACGGCTTCTCCCTATCTGCTATCCCTGTCGATTCCAGGAAGAACATAGGGAGCCAATTAGAGAGGTAACTCACGGCTCATTACTATCAACTGCTTCGTTATCCATTTATGGCTGCTCTTTTGCTCTCTGATGACCAGTGTTTACTTTTCTAAGTTCTTTTATCTTCTGTAAAATAGGAAGGATAAAACATTGTAGCCCAACGTCAAGGCTGTAAGGCATCATCCTCCGAAGACAGGGTCAGGATCACAACTATATATAAACCAAATCAAGCAGCCTTATATTCTTCCAGCACATCGTTGCTAGGTTCATCAAATAGATACCGGCATTTTCTCCGCGGAGAAAGCTTGCTATTCCCACGATCTCGGAGTTTAGTTGCCTTTTACTGCACCAACAGGACTAACTATAACTAGGGATAAGCTAATGCCCCGTACATATTAGAAAATGTGACACTACTGGTTGCAACTTCGGATGTTTACCCTTTACATGGTACTGCACGCCGGTGTAAAGTGGCAATTGACCAACTGTAAATGGGTTCTGTTCATTGTACCGTTGGGTAAACTCCTTGTAAATATACAGAATATAGTATAGACAATTTAATGTAAATGTATTAAACTTAGCTGCCGTTTTTTAAACAGGACTGCCGTTATTGTCGACTTCTTATATCTGTTGGCTCGATACTATATGCTCTTGTTTAAACCACGTAAATTGAATATTATGCTTCCCTTTGTAATTATGTAGTGCTGAAATGATGAGGAAGGTGATAAAAAGCCACGCCTCAAGGCAGCCCTTTTGTTTTTTAAAAAGTTGCTATTTATAAATTCCAAAAAAATGTTTTCCTTAAAACAGGTACATAAAGACTATTTTCTATGAATACAAGTTTTTTGGAAAATCATGCACTATTTTGGGCTCCAAAAAATCACAAAAAATGTGCCTCTAGGTAGAATAAAAGGAAATCGATTTTGGATTTATCACATTTGTATTCTTTTCTAGGTCATGGATGGAAACACAATTCGATAAAAAGACTTTTGTGTGGAGACAACACATCATTTTTATAATTCTTTTAAGATTTCATCGTACATGAGATCCATAGTTTTTTGTTTTGACATTATACGCCCGCATGCATACATTACTTGTATTGATAAAAGTATGGATATAAAAATGACATGAATACAAGCAATATAAAATTAGGAGAAAACAAGCAATAAAGGCTGCAAACCGTCATCACCACAACTACCAAGCATCCACTCTTCCGTCGTCGCCAGAGAAAAATAACACCAATAGTTGGTCCAAACCTAGACGCTCAAGAAACCCCTCGCCATAAACTCTTCACCAAGCGTGGGTTTTCACTGAATCAAGGGGGTTCTCATTTTTGCATCCCCTAGATCAGAAGACCCAGGCAGAGCGCAGGGATCACCCAAATGGACATGGACATAGTGATGATGGCCATTGGCAATGCTTCAAAAGTTCAAGATCTTAAATCTGGGCCGTTGTATAATTTATTAAACACTAACAAATATATTTCGAATCTAGAAAAAAACATATGTTCATATAGTTTTACAAAATGCTCACCGGATTTCATAAAAAAACATCGCAAGATAAAAAAAATCATTTAGTTTTAGAAAAGTGTCCGAGTGATTAAAAAAAGTTTGTCAGGTTTTTTTGTATAGTTCAAAAAATGTTCATAAGACGTTTTATTTCCAGCATGGTTCAAAAAAATGTTCGCTTCATCGTAATACACAGTATAAATTACGTATAAAATTTTAAAAAAGTTAAACGGAAAAAAGAAAGGTGATAGAAACATGAAGAAATAATGAAAACGAAAAGGAACTAAGGAAGAAAAAAAACAGGAACGAAAATAGATCAAAACACAGCGTGAAAGGGACATGTGCCGGCCGAAATAGAAGCTCCATTCAGGCGTTGGCACGCTATTTGATGCAAAGAGCGTCAAATAGGAACTGCCGCCCTTCTGTAGTTTAGTCAAACCGAGCTGTGCTGTGTATTACTGCAGTGGGCCATCATCGGAGTTCTTGCGCATGGGGCCGATCTGACCCAGGCCCGACCCGGCAATAGGCGACTGGGCCGCTTATCAATTGAGCCTGTCCAACCCCTAGTCTCTCGAAAAATGGCGCTGTAAGAATAGATCCTTGTCACTTTTCGTGGGGAAGTTCATATCGTTTCTTTCGTAGCATGCTGGATTCTGCACGTTTTGTTTCTCCATCTCGGCAACTTGAGTAGTAGGCATGTGATTTTTTTTAGTATAGTAGGCATGTGCAACTTGAGCAGATGATACCGTGTAACTGTAATCCTGAGACTGATAGCAGGCATGTGGTGTGTAAACAAAACAAAATCACAGCAGCACATCTCTCTGAAGAAACCACCGGTGGCCCTGATCTCTCGGAAAGGCTCCTCTCCAAGCTGAAGAGCCGGCCGCATGTGACGGGCGGGCTCATGCATGGTTAACAGAGGAAACACGGTGGGGGCTCCCGACCTCCGCCGTGGCACACAAATTCAAGATCCCGATCCGCGGCACCAATCAACACTGTCGGGAAGAAACAAGCGGACGAGGGAGCAAACGCAGCATCGATCGTCCACTTGAGATATCTTCACCAGCTGCGTTGAAGTGCTAATTCCTAAACTAAACGGAAGAGGGCACTAAACCGGGGGGAAATCGAAGAGAATTCGTTTAGGCGACGAGATGATGATTCCTTCTCCCTGTCAGTCCAGCTCGGCCGACCGACTAAATTAAACCCCGTGGCCATCCTTAGGTAGTCAGCATCAACCCCGGTGGTGTGCTTAAACCACAGTGGTAGGCAGCAGGGGAGCGTAAGCGCATGGCGCGGGACCGCGACGTGCGGCTCTCTTCTTCTTTCTTCTTCTTCTTCCCGATCGGTCGTTTGGCAGGGACATCCGCGTTGCTGTCACCAATACCGCATAATTCCGTTTCCAGATTTTTCATCGCCTCCGCTCGGCCTCGGCTGGGGAATTTTCTCTTTTCGTTCGCTCTGATGTGTTGTGACCGGCCGGAGCGGCGGAGCCAGAGGTGTCGCCTCAACTCGCCTTTTCCTTGCGGCGATGCGTGCCGAAATGCCGAAACCGGAACGATGCGACGCGTTCGCCCACGGAGAAAAGGCGGATCGGTTAGCTGCTGACGCGCACGCGGCGGCTACTGGATCGATCGTTCGAGGTTTTTTTTGGTGAAGCCCTCGGCGGTTATCGATCGATCGCGTGGACTAGTTCGCTCCGCCGATCGATCGCCGTACGGAGCGACATGCACGTATTCTCTCGAGTCTCGGCTCAGGAGCTCTCTCGTTTCTCATGTACACCTACCTGTCTGACTGAATTCAGAGTATCTGACAGAAGAGTTCAACCTCCTCTCAGAAAATTAAACATTTCAGAGTTCCAAGCTGCAGGTAGCCTTCTTTTTTTTAAAAAAAAACTCGAAAATCATAATGTATGCTTGTAAAAAAAAATCTGGAAAATTTCTTGGAGGTAGACTATGTTTCATTTTACCAGCGTGTAAGATTACAGCTACAAATGATGTTGTATTTTGGGCTGCAGAAGCTGGATATTTCCAAATTAGTTGACAGTGTTAAATTTTAACTCACCAGAATCTGCGTGACTGTATTTTGGTAATTTCGTTCATCCTAGAATATGAATCATTTTAAGTTGAGGTTATGAATCATTTTGGTAATTTTTTTTGCGAAAAAGCTCATGGCATTAAAAGAAACATCGAACCGTACAAAGCAAATCACCAAAACAAAAATTACAACAAGATCCTTGAAATACCCTTCGTTTTCAACCTTTAGACCTTGTCGACGTCGCGTTGCCGCTGCCGCTCCTCCCTGAGGCCAGTCTGCCGTGGTTGGTTGTGAACAGGAAGTCGTCGAACGGGTAAAGAAGATCACATCTATCCCGAAGCCGAATGACAAAGTTATACCAAACGGGTACCCCTTCGTGTGGGTACCGATGCACGTAATGACTTAAACTAAAATTGTCAATAGGTTGAAGAAGCCCAAAAAGCGAAGACCAAGTCAAAGATATATACCATAGATAGCATAGTCGGTAGTATTTTCCGTATATGTTGTCCTAGTCGGTCACGACCCGAGACCTGTACACCTATATAAAGGACAGGAGGGGGACCGATCAGAGACACGCGCCATCAGCATCACCTAACCCTAGCAAGATCGACATCTAGCTAGACCACTGTACACGCCGTATATACACAATCAATAACAGACAAGCAGGAGTAAGGTTTTTACCTCACTCGAGGGCCCCGAACCTTGGTAATTCCCGCTTGTCAGCCGACGAATCTATCAACACCACACGTTCTCTACCTCATAAACTCTTATCGTAAGCTAGTAACCATGGGTATTGATGCGGACATCCCTCGTCACCGAACAAGAAGGGTGAACCGCCGATGAAGAAATCCATGAGAAACACATCAGTCCCACAAGTTTCTCGACATCACTGTCACCATCCGAGCGCCGTCCCAACAAATCTTGACCGGAAAAACAATAAAACATATCCCTCCCGCCGGCGAGGGCCGAGATCGATAACGCCTCCATGGCCCAAAGACAACACAGTCGGGACAGATCCATGGTGGCGTCATCGGGAGGCGAGGTAGATCGCCTAGAGCGCTCGGTGGCTAGAAGGATACCGAAACCGACTATACTTAAAAGAACCCAGGCACTGAACCTGTAACACATATTGTTAGGGACACGACCCACGTTTGCGACGAACTCGAAATCTCAATGTATTGTGAGCACTTCCAAAGTGTTATAAAGTTAATTATCTGGTGTTTCTATGGAAAGGGTTTTCCACGTTATATTCGATATCTACAATTTTGAATGGAAATAATCCTTAGTCTCTGTATCGAACGATGCGCGCAACTTTAAATTCCACATATATGGTATGGATCTTTAGTTGTTAGAATCTGCCTGTCGATTCGTCCCAGCAAAACAGCTAATCTGAAGCAGCCCTGATGTTGTCTTGCCAAAATCCATGGTAATCTAGTGGCTACTCCATGGTCCCATAACAGAGCACGAAAGCGGGCACGTCCTAAATACTCCAAGTCAGGTCTCATTCCTTCCACGTTGGCACGCACACACACATGATCGACCATCATAATTGAAGCGATTGCATCATCGCGTTCTTTGCTTAGCTGGATGATCAACCAATTATGGCAGGCTTGGCCGTTAGGCTAACCGCTCCACGCAAGCCGTGGGACCTTGTGTGATGCTGGATTAACGGCATAGCTAGTCTGCACGGTACTGATCAAATGCTGTTAAGTTGGGTGGATATCAGTTTTCAGTACACATTTTTTTTCAATAATAGCAGGAGAACTGCTATATATGTTTATTTCATTAGGAGAAGTTATCCCATTCAACATGATGGATACCCGAAGTGGCCTCCCTGTAAAAAGAAAAAAGAGTTAATTGCAGATAACCACCACAATTGTGCCTAGGGTTTTAAAAAACCACCATGTATTCGTTTTTTAGCAAAAACCACTATTTTCTGGTCTGATTGTCGCAAAAAACACTGATATTTCTTTAAGCGCGTTGTAACGACGAAACTGACCGGTGGACCCCATTGTCAGGGTGACGTGGCAAGAATCAAGACAGCGCCGTTAACGGCGCCGTTGTCTCGCCTCTGTGAAGACGATAGTCGCCTCCTTCCCCGACTCAGTTGACCGCATCTGCCTACTCCCCGTGTCTGCTTCCGTCGGAGCGCCGCCGCGCAGCCATGCCGTCGTGGAACGACGACGAGACCAGCAGCGAGGAGAACATCTTTGTTGAATCCAGCCAAGTGAATCTCGATGTGAGTACTCGATCCTCTCCTCTGCTCTGTTCGAACTCCAAATCTCGATTCTTCGATTCAGTTCAGTGTTTCGATTCATAGCCGTAGTTACAAGATTATGCTTCCGTTTTAGGTGCCCGAGACACTGTATGATCCAGATTTCTGTGGCATTGAACGGGACAGTTCACTGGTGTGTGACCATTTGGGGAAACTGATGAAATATGTTGCATTCGATGGGGAGAACACTGGGAGGAAATTTCTTGGATGTGCCAAACCGGTCAGTGCTATGTTCTGTACTCCTTTATATCTGTTCACTTCTCTGCAATTTATTTTTTCATCCCAATATATGCTCGGGTTAACAAGTTCAGTGATTTATCTGCAATTTTGTAGGGAGGAGAGGTTTGTTCGACTGTCGTTTGGCTCGATCCAGAGTGGCCAGTGCATGTGAAGAAATGTTTGGTTAGGATTTGGGAAATGTATGAGTTGGAAAGTGCGGGCAGAGTTAGGGACACTTGTGAAACTGCTGAGGCATACTACAAACTGACGCAAGAGAACAGGCAGCTTGAAGAAGATAAGAAGAATTTGATGCATGAGAAGGAGGCAATCCAGCGTGGCCAGGTGGCAACTGTGTCACAACAGCTTCTGTATCTTCATAAAATGCTTAGGCATGAGAAGGAGCAGAAGAAAAATTTAGAGTACTATATTACCGAGCTGTTGAAGGCATGTGAAGTGAACAAGGATAAGTGGAAGAAAATGAAGGCCATATTGGATGAGTGATGTTGATTAAGTTGTTTTATTATGTAAGAGTGAACAAGGCTAAGTTAGTATGAGTTGAACTGGTAATTGTGGTGTCAGACAATTTGGTTATGTGGTTGTTTTACTTTGTAATGAAATTTCAGTGTCTGACTATGTCAGTGTTATTTGTGTTGTTATTTGTGTATTTGTGATATTTTTGTTGTTTATATGTGTAGTTGTGTTGTTATTTGTGATGTTTCCTGTTGTTTAATTTAGTTAGTTGTGATGTTATTTGTGTATTTGTGTGAGACATGACTGTTTGTGCACCATATTGATCTTCAGGATTTCTAGCAGATAACCACCAGCATTGGTACAGTTTTGCAGAAAACCACCAGGACCAAATGGTCAGTCAGTGGTAAAAATACAACAGAAATGTTAAGAATGATCAGAATATAAGTTGCACTGGCATTTCATAGTCAGTAATAAGTGGTAAGTGCATTACGGACATCAGTTTCATGGTACTAGGGTTACAAACCCAGCTGCAATGACGCCGAGAACGTGCAAAATAGGTTTTAACATAGTAGTGTTACAACCCCAGCTGCAATTACATGCAGAACATGCAAAATAAGTTCAACACTCCATGAGCATAATGCATTCATCTGCATTCATTCTTCAACTCCTCGACAGTTTTTTCATGAATTCTGCTGGCTGTGAAATAGCCAGCAAGTCTTCTGCTCTGCTGCTTCGATCTGACAGGCCTGGTGCTTGGACCTGCATTGTTGTTGTTTCTCCTGGGTGTAGTGAAAGGTGCAGCTCTTGGAGGTCTGCCTAGCCTGCTAGCTCTTGGTGCAGATTGAGCAAGAGCTGCTCTTGGTGCAGATGAAGCAGGAGCAGCTCTTGGTGCAGATGAAGCACTTGCTGGTGTAGATGAAGCAGCTCCAGCAGTCCTCCTGGCCGTAGGTGCAGATGAAGCTGGTGTTGTTGTCCTCCTGGCTGGTGGTGCAGATGAAGCAGATGGAGCAGGTTCAGAGCTTGCTGGTGTAGCAGTGGTTGCAGATGGAGCAGATGAAGCAGTTGCTGAAGAAGAACCTCTGTTTTCCTGTTCAAAGACCATATGCAAGTCAGTAAGCAATAATTGAAGTTAGAACTGTAAAACAAATTGTTTAATTGCTACCTGGTGCTGATTTTTCCTTATTTGCAATGCTGGTTTCAGTGGCTGAGAGCAATTGGTGTACCTATGCCCCACTTGCTTGCAATTGCTGCAGGTGATGCTGCCCATTCTTGATGTCATCTTGGGCTGGGGCACCTCAAACTGACCCTTTCTCCTTTTGGTTTGTTTTCTGCCTGTTGAGATCTTGAAAACTGGTGGATCAATATCTGGGGTATCAGTTTTTGTCCATAGATCCTCTCCAGGAACAGGATAAATAGGAGGGTTGTATGCTTCCTTGTACATTGGCAGCTTAAAAAAATCATGGACAAAATCTTCAGGGAATTGTTTTGATTTATAAATTGCTGAAATGGCATGATGGCAGGGCACTCCTGTCATATCCCTTCTGCAGCCACATGTCCTCTTCTCCAAGTCAACTGCATATGTACTCTCCAAGGAGCTTGTTACTTGCCACAAATCACCAACAGATTTAACAGCTTTGCAAGGCCTTGCCAATTTCTTTGATTCTTCTAACCTCTCAGAGTAAGTAGGTGTGATCTGCCACCTAGCACTTGATGCACCTGTTCTGTTCTTCTCATATTTCACCATTAGCTTTGTCCTGATACCCTCAAACATTGTTCTTACTGGTTTACCCCTTACATCAAGGATCATTCTGTTGAACACCTCACTCAAGTTGTTCACAACCAGATCAGTTTTACATGTGTGATCCATTGCATACCTAGCCCAGGTTTCAACAGGAATCTTGCTTAACCATGCCCAAGCTTCTTCAGATTCATCTTTATGATTTTGCATGGCAATGTCATGTCCACTTTTAGTGAAGGAGTAGCTAGCATTGTCCATATTTTTTTTAACTCTTCTCCCCTATAACCAGCTGACTGGAAATTTGCATATATGTGCCTAAGGCAGTATCTTTGTGGGCAGTTGGGGAAAATATGGCTTACTGCATTTAATAATCCGTGTGAACAACATCTAGTCATATACGCATAGTTGTCGAGATATGAAATGCATCTACTCATATACACATAGCTGTCGAGATATGAAATGCATCTACTCATATACACATAGTTGTCGAGATATGCAATGCATCTACTCATATACACATAGTTGTCGAGATATGAAATGCATCTACTCATATACACATAGTTGTCGAGATATGAAATGCATCTACTCATATACACATAGTTGTCGAGATATGAAATGCATCTACTCATATACGCATAGTTGTCGAGATATGAAATGCATCTACTCATATACACATAGTTGTCGAGATATGAAATGCATCTACTCATATACACATAGTTGTCGAGATATGAAATGCATCTACTCATATACGCATAGTTGTCGAGATATGAAATGCATCTACTCATATACACATAGTTGTCGAGATATGCAATGCATCTACTCATATACACATAGTTGTCGAGATATGAAATGCATCTACTCATATACACATAGTTGTCGAGATATGAAATGCATACCTTTTGCGTGTCAGAGATGATTGTGTAGTTGCCAAACTGCCCAGACTCTCCACCCAAGGCATACTTCAATTGTGTCAGAAACTAACACCAACTAGCTTTATCCTCCTTGTCGACAAGACCAAAAGCAATTGGGTAGATGTTGTTGTTACCATCCCTACCTGTGGCAGCAAGGATCTGCTATCCTGTTGACGAGGTGTTAACTCGACAAGTCCCAGGGTTGTGCACACCGGGTTGATTGATGGGGAGAGAGATGAGTGCAAGGTGGTCACGACGGCTGACAAGCAAGGATTACCCAGGTTCAGGCTCCCGGAGGATAACACCCTACTCCTGCTTGTCTGATTATTGATGCGAGCTGAGGTTACAATGGCGAGATTGCGATCTCGCTAGGGTTTGTGTCGTAGCTATGAGCGTGTCCTCTGGGACGGGCAACCCTCCTGACTTTATAGGCAGCCAGGTCTCGGGTGGTTGGTGCCGATGGCAACTACAGATATGGCAGGTTATGCTTCCTAACCGACTTGGACTAGGTTACATGGTACCCCGCGTGGGCCTCCTGTGGGCCTTTCCATCCTTGGCGCGGCACAGGTAGCCTTATCGTGGGCTACCCGCAAGGCAGCCCCACGTCACCTGTAGGAACCTTGATAAAACAACCATCTAAACCTGCATGTTTAAAAGAAATAAAAGATTAGTGCCAACAATCTGAAAACCTACATGTTTAACTTAGCAAAAATAGATGGTTTGCTCACCAATAAATGGTCTGCAGCCCTTCAAAAAACCTTGTATTGATCCACCCAAAGCAATAAAAAGCCCATGGAATCTAGGATTGGGGCTAGGATGCTCAGCAAGTACTTTTGTGGTGACTATGCATCGACTGCCAGGATTTGTATCAATGACTGTTTGCAGATAGTCTCTGAGCCTCTTATATTGCTTTAACTCATCACCAATAATAGTCCTCAATGCCTCTTTCCTTGCCCTATAGGCCATCACCTTGCACACTTTGACTCCATACTTTTCTTTTGCATTATCTATCAAAGTTTCAATCTTTGTTGTAGGATCTGTTCTGAAGGCTTGTTCAGATGCTTGGGCAACCCATTTGCAGTCCACTCTAGTAGTCTCACCAGTTGGTGCACATGTGTGCTCATTTTGCAACTTTCTAATACAAAAAGTTGCCTCACCTGCTATCTTCCTCCCAACAATGTAAAAAGGGCACCACTTCTGTTCTGGATCTTCTAATTCATCTGGGGTCTCTGGGCTATGTTTGCACTTAGCAATAACCCTGTCTTTACAGTTTCTGTGGAGCTTGTAGTTCCTCAGCTGGGCTATGTGCATCTGCTTTAAAGCCCTTCTAAACTGATACACATCTGTGAAACACAATTTCAAACAGATTTGTTCTTCAGGTGAAGCCCTGCCCTCATCATACCACAACCTAGCTTGCATCTTCTTAGCCCTTGTTTTTCTCCCACATGACAGTATATGGGCTAGCTCAGAGAAAGAGTCATCTGAATCCTCCTCTTTCACAAATCCTTCATCAGGTATATAATCAGGAAGTGGTTTGCTTGCTTGACTACAGTGTGATCTATTTGTGGGGCCTCTTTTTACTGGTAGCTTCTTCAATGTCTGAATTGGCATACAATCATCTGAAGAAGTATCAGATAAAACAAATAGTTCTTCATTTTCTGAATCATTGTCACTGATCAACATCTTCTTCTTCTTCAAATTAATGATCATCTCATTCAGTTCAGCCTCATCTGCCCTCCTTTTCCTCTCATTTTCTGCAGGTCTGGACTCCCCATTGTAATAGCAAACCTCTGCCTCAGAACCATCCTCTTCATCTACAGAACCACCAGAAACATCTTCATCTTCATCTTCAGTACCAGCTGTGTCATCATCCCGTATATCTGCTACCCTGTTTTCACTCACATAGCAACTGTCAGCTGGTGCTATCTCTTTGCCTTTTGCCAAACTGGTTGTGTTGCTCTGTTGAGTGCATTGGTACAAATATTCAGAATCTACTTGACTTTGCTGAGTCTGAAATATAACTCCACCTTCATCCACTGAATATACAACAGGAACTCCAACCTCTGAAATGGGAATTTGTTCTTCGACAGATATGGAATTAACACCAGCAGGTAATTGAGAATTTTCACGCACAACTGTGATGAATATACATTGCTTAGACTCATATTTCAGTACCATCTCATCCACCACTGACATGGAATCAACCAATGCCATGCCAGCCAATCCAATGTCTTCTTCTTTAACATAATACATTTTGTCTCTGAACCCATACCCCACTGTCTCTATCAGTGCAACTAAATTCAGATAAGTGATATCATGGCGGCATATTTTTTCTTTCCATATTATCGAGGCCTTCAAAATGTAACCTAACATCCTAGACCTCATCATTCAAGCTACAGACAAATAAAAACAACTAATTTAGCTAAATGGTGGAATAAAAACCCTAGATAAGCAAGTTGAACAATGCCTAGACTAGGGAGGGGAGGGGAAACTTACTAGACTCCACCGAACGAAGACGTGTAGCAATGGCTAGACTCGGGATTGACTTTCCAGACCTCCGCCAATGCCCTCGCCGCCGCATTGGGGGCGACGTCGTACTTCGTCGCGGGGAAGGAGAGGTTAGAGCTGCCGCAGACCTCCTCCACATTCTCCAATGCCCGGGCTTCCGTAGAACCGCTCCCGCCGCCAGGATCTAAGCCGCCGCCGCCGCCTAGATTTAAGGCGCCTCCGGTCAGATCGCCGCCGCCGCCGCCACCGGGATCCATGGCGCCTTCGGGGAGTGCGGGGGAGTGGAGTGAGGAGTGAGAGGCGAGACCGTGAGCTGGTCCGGTCGAGACAGCCGCGTAAAACATAGCGCCGTTAACGGCGCCGTCATGATTCTTGCCACGTCACCCTGACAATGGGGTCCACCGGTCAGTTTCGTCGTTACAACGCGCTTAAAGAAATATCAGTGTTTTTTGCGACAATCAGACCAGAAAATAGTGGTTTTTGCTAAAAAACGAAGACATGGTGGTTTTTTGAAACCCTAGCACAATTGTGGTGGTTATTTGCAATTTTCTCTACTACTAGTCTATGTTTAAAAAAAACTTGATCATATTTTTCGACTTCAAGCAACACCTCATGAGCGCAAATTACCTTCTCTAGAGAATATATTTCCCACGAATAAAAGTTGTCTGGTTTGAAAAAATGAGCCTATCACTTGTTCAGAAAATATTAGTCATCACTTGAGTGGAGCTTTTCAAAATACAATTCCCCAAACTGAGGGGTCTAATATTTTTCATTTTATAGATAAAGGGAATTGATTGATATCAAGATAGTAGCATATATCTGGTTCCTTAGGATCATACAAATTATTGTGCCATTGCATGTGAACTTGCCTACTTAGGAACGTACCAGGCATATACCATCGTATCGTTGGGTGATGCTCTGTGACCCAGGTGATTTCATACTCCTATCTGTACTGTCATATTTGGTCATGGACGATCACAATCCTATTGTGCACGTTTGCCGTCAGAAAGTTGATGATGTATATAGTGCAGAAGCAAATAAGCTTACGTACTAGCAAGCTAGTTTCCACATCCAGTTGCAATAAACAAGCGAGGATTAAGCATCAGGATGCCGGCCGGCCGGTTTGGTTTGTTGAGATCGGAGGCGGTCAACTTGATGCGAAGCCTCGCTTCATCTGATGGCTACGCCCTCTATATAAACATAAACAAATTCCCCCCCTCGATCACTTGTTTAATCCGAGCAAACTTCACATCTCGCACTGGCATCAATCATTAAAACGTTTCTGCTTCAAAACGTAAGCCTCGTTTGCATCATCGCCGCTCCGGTTTCCTCTCGCCCGTAGATGCATTTTATCTTCATTTCCTTTACCTGTAGGTAGCTGTCAGCCTGTCAAGTTGATTTTTCTTGCTGTTCTTGGAAGATACTTTGCGAATTTTATGCTAGCTGCTGCAAGTGGTTTCCGGCATCCCGCGGACGCGCTGATACATGATTATCTAGTAGATTGTTTGGCCTCGATTTAAGCTCCTGAAGAAACACTCAACGTACTAATCACAGTACATAATCGTAGGGTACAATTCAAGGATCAATACTTGGCGACCAGCTGCTACAGCTAGTGTATTTGTTCGGGTCATTTGATAACAGTACGTTCAACTATTCTTCTGTCCATTTCAGATAAATATAATCGATGAACCGATATCTACCGTAGTAAGCCGCACAGCAAGACCCACGCGTCCATTTCCAGAGGCTGCCGGATCTTAATTCAAAATGTTTTGAGCAAATCATTGGCCTGATTGACTATTCAGGATTGAGAGTTGAGACGGCATCTACAAATTGTTTTTGATGAACAGTCTGGAGGGTGAGCCAGTCTGTCATTTTTTATACAATTCGGCTAACCAAGCGTGTAGAATTTGTTAAATTAAACATATATTATCATACCATGATTGGAGGAGCTACTGTGGCACTTCTTCTTTTTGGCCTGATTAACTATGCATAGTGTACACTTCAATTATAGAAAATGCTTAAGTTTACATAAACAACATTAGTACTCTTATGAACTTATTAATGTGGCACTTCTTCTTTCTTGCCTGATTAACTATCTATGTGGCACTTCATGAGTACTATAAGTCTAGAGTTAAAGATATATGCTTACTGCATATTGATCCATATGACCTTCTATTCTTATCTCATCTGCACGGAAGATTTTTCCTTTTTAAAATCAGCCGAAAGCACTGCTCTAGCCGTGAAAATATGTAGAAAAGTATACGGTTTGTGTAGATGTCTATGGCCTTTTTATTAGCGGGATTTACAAATGAGAGAATAGAACAAACACACAATTCTTACCAAGAGGTTACATAATCTTGCATACTCCATTAATCAAATGATGTTTGTTTGTCACATGAATCATTCTTACCAAGAAGTTGGACCAGATGTAAAGTTTCCTAAGTGCACATGAACATAGGGAGGGGAATCTAATTGTTTGCAATCTTACAAACCACATAAACCTTGTACGAAGATTACGTAAGATGGAATCATGCAAATATTATTTTGAAATAATATTATCGATGAGGTCCTTAAGAGAAACATCCGGATAAGACAATTGAGACCCAGAGTTCACTTACATTCTTACTGTTTAAAGGTGTACTTCACTTAACACATGATGAATATTGGAACAATCCACCTCCCAATAACTTAAACATTGTTGCATTGTGAATTCCATTGTTCTATACTGTAGAGGACTTTTCCATTGAGGTAACTACTAAACATGGCAAAGAGGAAAATACGGTGGCAAGGCTACTCAGAATTGTATACATAGAAATGTTGCGCGGATTGCTACCTTAACCCATTTTTTCGTGAAATTTTTCTCATCCTTGATGTATTCTCACATCTAAATATGGGACCTTTTTTTTCTTTTGGAAATTGTATGTGCCTACACCGTCGTCCACACACAAGTGTATTTTTAGATTTTGTGTTAAGTTAAACTTTTCTAAGTTTGACCACCTTTATATCAAAAATAGTACTAGTAAATCTGATAAAGTTGATCAAAAATTTAAAAGATTGATTTAGGACGGATCATTATATTTTTATTAAAGAGCTCACCTGTGTTGGTACTGTGCTAGGATAAAAATAGTTACCGTGCTATAAAAGCGAGGAAAATAAATAAATTTGTGGTGCTACGTAAACATGCATTGTAAGATGATTGAAGTGTTGGAGTTCTTGTACAGGGAAACAACACAGTTACATTACTGTTGTTGACGTGGAAACTACAACCGACATATTTCTGTTTATTGATGTGATTAAGGAGAACCGTCCGCATTGTTTATTGCGGATGCTTGTCAACACTATGTAGCTTGTATTTCCGAGTTCAGCGCTATAGAAGTCGGAACCGCAGCTATACGGGCCTACAGCTACAGGGTGCTATAACGTGCGTGGGAATTGTATTGTATATCTGCTGAATCTAACACGAGCACTATTGTCGTCCTTATCTCCAACCCGTAAAGCACTGATTAGCATCTATACCTTCAAGCGGCCGGTTGAAGCGGTAATAATGTTCACTGAAACAGTGTGAGGACATCACAACAGGAAGCAACAGATACACATCAAGATAACACACAGTGGGCATGGATCCCTGTAACAGCGATTCAACTGTATTCTTCCAGATGGTACCAGCATATAATGGCCATAGTTCTTCTGTGACCTCTCACTGTCAAGATAAGATAAGTTCTGCGGTGCTCGAAGTGATAGAATGAAGAATATATTCCGCCGCGCGACCGGCTAGCTAGGAGATGGGCCGGCAGCAACGAAGGACGTGACGTTGATTGTGCTATGAAGAAGGAGGGGCCATATTGTGTTTAGTAGCGTGGGCAAACCTACATTGCTAGTGTTGTTCGAGCACAACAGGCTGGCTGGTGCGTCCACAGATTGAACGTGTGGTGTGAGGCACGTAGACTGTACACAGCTCCAGCTTCCAAGTTCCAATTCGTAGCCGGTCATGGATGGTCAGTGGTCACGGTGCTCGGCGCAGGGTTGGCCATAGTCTACTACCCGTAGGTACCCAATCCGAATTAAGCTAGCACAAGAGTCGATCAAGGCAGTGGAGCATGTAAGAGCATCCTCAACCAGACTGAACTAATTTGATCCTATGTGTTTCCCATTTATACTATACGTGTCAACAATGGGCCAACCTAAATGACACTGTCCTAAGTTGATTACACATTGTAGTGGTCGACTCCATCTAGCAAATTAAATGAAAGGTGTGGGTTAGTTCATCATAAACTTGATAAATTTTTATCGCGTGGCAAACGTGATAAGCTACCTCTCAAACCAATCATCAACAAAAACTTGATAAATTTTTGCTAAGAAAAAATCTAAGGTCTTTGATTCATCAATGACATCCGTACTTGTGGCCAACCGAATATTAAACTGACAAGTAAGTAAAAAATCGTTAAACATATATGATAATCATAAATACGATGCGAAGGGACACACCAGTTGACGACTGGACACTGGCATGCTATGATGCCGGAGTTTCCTGACCAGCGGTTGCATTGACCCTAAGAAGCCGGCGGCACTGATCTCTTATCCTCCTTCGAGCGGCGTAGAGCGAGCTCCTCGTTGTGTGACACGTGGATAGAAACTTCCGTGATAAGCGCATCCCAATGGAGGCCAGTTTCATACCAAAATTCGTTGTCGAAACCGGCAATGATCGAGCGAAGCGGACATGAGAAGATGTAGAGTGGAGTGCAGTGGAGCGAAGCATATCAGTAAATAACGACGCTCGGGGTTGAAGTGTGGTTGGGGGTGAAGTTGGTGTATGTGGGATCGGGTCAAACCATGTTGGGTTGCATTCGACATGTCGGGTGTGTTTGGTCAGCCCCATTTCTGCCCACATATGGGCTGCCCATGACATGTTCTATATAGTATTTTTCTACCTGGTCGTGTCTGTTTATTTATTTATTAAACCTGGATAGGCCCTGGAGGAACATGAAGCATATATTTCACGCGACACAAGCTTACATGGAGGCCCTCACATTTGGGGGTATGTACAACAAGGTTCTCACAAATTACAAACCGAACCGTCAAACAAATTGGAGAAAAGCAATCAAGTCCTAGGTTTGCACCGCCTTTTTGAGCTAACGTTCTCCAAGTCCGGTCATCTCCGCCGCTGCGTGAGAACAAGCCACTTTGAACAACGTCGATGATGGATCCTGGACCAAGATCGATGGAGACCATGTGAAGGAGTTCGGAGGAAGATATGCCGCGGAAGAACACCGTTTCCCGATAAGGTTTAATTGAACACCTTAGGGCATGTACAGTGGGCTGATGTCAGCCTTCCCTTAGCATTGACACGTAAGATAATTGTCTAGGTGCAGGAGAGAGGAGGAAGAAAGAGAAGACCGTCTTCACTTAGCTCAGAGATGATCTCTTATGAAATAAGAGAAGACTAATTTCATCATTACCATTTATTTTCCCTTATAAAATTAATTTTCTACTAAAATATAATTAATTCTTATTTAATTGCTAGGGATGACAATAAGAGATAATGCATTATACAACTTATATTATTATCTTCTCTAAATAACGTGGATGGCTAAAAAAAGACGCCGCCGCCTTCTGTACCTTTGTACATGGCCTTAAGACGCCGGATCCGGTCGGAAATGGTCTAACATAACAAGGCGCCTATATACGCCGCTGGCTTAAATACTCAAAAGCTACTACGAGTATATAGGTAACCCAATTTGGCAATACACGGCGGCCTGGATTGTTTTGGTACATATGTAGCGCGATGCACCGCCCTAGTAATAAACGTACCTAGCTCAAGGTATAGCTCCTAACCCGTATGTTGGGAGCTTAATTAAGCCGGTAGGCGCAGAGAAGATCAATCAATAATTGGGCTAATGTGCGACCACAGGCTGGCGCATGGTCCGCTGCACCACAAGCTAGCCCATGCAGGCGGGACACGTAGGTAGAGGGGCATGTAACCGCCCGGCCCTCGTGGCGCGTATCCCGTACGTGGCGCCGCTCCCATGTGACGTGACGCAGCAGCGGATAGGGCCATTGCCATTGCCATGGGCAGGGGGGAAGCGCCCGGCGCCGTAGGCCGTTACGACGGCTGCCGTCACCCACGTTCCGCTCCCCCACGCACGGATCCGGAGACGGTTACGACGCCGTCACGGCGTCACGGCGAGAGACACGGCCAGCCCGGCTGAGCGCGACGGGAACGTGGCCTCGCTGTTCCGTTTGGTTTTCCGTCTGCTGCTGCTGTCTATGGCCACCGGCCGGCCCGGGGGAGGTAGGCCTCCGCCTCCGGCTGCATGGGGATCGGAGCAGCCTGCGCTACGTCCACTCGCTTGCTTACACCTGGCCGTGTTTAATTAAAGGCCCGAGCGAGCGAGCCGGAAGAAAGGTGCCGCAGGGGAACTCAGACGTGCGTCCGTACCCGATTGATTGACGACGGAAAACAACTGCACGGAACGCTTTTCTCATGATACATCCAACGATCTCATCTCCCGTCGGATCGGAACAGTTGAAATACGGCCGTCCACGGATTTAAGGCTCGGTGAAGACAACTTGACCACCGCACGCAACGACGCCATCACCATTCACCAACGGCTGATGGGTGTACGTACGTACGTTCAAGGTACGATATACATGTACGTGTGGGCAGGGAACTTTTTTCAAATAAAATTTGTAGTGTACGTACGAGGCATGGCCGTATGGGTGACAATAGAAATTGTGGCAAGGCATTCCATATCACCGGAAATATGGCAAGACTATCTACAGGTGCCACACACAAGTCAATACTACCAGATAATAAAAAAGGAAATACCGACATACTTCCACGCATAGATACTTGTTGAGTTTGTACGTGGACATGACTGGACCAAATTATAGGGTGATGAAATCGGAGGACAAAAAGTGCAAACACCTAAACACCGGTGTCGTTCCTCGCATAAATTTTGACACGCAGTCATCGGCGCATCCACCTTGACCCAGCCGGGTGCACAGCACACTGGGAAGAGAAAAATTTCTTTGTAAATTAGCAATATTTCACTACATTTACACCCCCTATAATTGTTTTAAATGTGTTGTGGCACCGTATGTGCACCATGATTCTGGATGTTCTATCTCCGCCACTGGATGCAACGGTGTGCTTACAAAGAATTGCAAAAGCAGATCAAAAGAGAATGAAGAGGGGAGCTATCCATCCTTGCATGCAGTTCTGCCATTAGTCATAGCACCTCTTTGTACAGGTTTTAATGTTCTACATATTAGCTATTTGACCAAGTAATATTTGATATGTATTAGAATAAAATATACCACTAAAAACTTTGGATGCATGATTTTTTATTAGTATAACTTCCCTGTTAGAAAATACATATTATATTTGTGAAAATGATGATCTACTGGTACACACATGATTATAAACCAGGCAAGGGAGGGAGTAGTACTTCTCCAACTCAAACTAATGCTTTTTTGATACCTTTTATTATTTATATGTTCAAGAATTTATGTTCCTTCAGATTTTTTTATATTTGTATCGTGTTCGAATTTATTTTAAGATGTGGTATTAGTTGTACACGCATAAAAATATCTATAAAGTTTTCTGGCGGTTGTTTCACACTTCCATCATGAGCCGTCACACAAATGTGGCGAAACCAAACAAGTATCTAATTACGACAACGAAATAACACACATCCCTTTCCACATCAATCTTTCTACAGCTTTTCACTATGTGGGTTAGCACTTATTAAGAGTAATACTGCTACATGTTGAGTTGCCGTTCAAACACTTATTAGGAGTACTGTACATGTAATCAACTGTTACTTACTTTGTTCGGTTTGATTACAATCAGAATTAACTACAGATGATGCGCTGTCGTGGTGGTGTCACGGCAGATGCCATAGGATGGCTAATTTGTGGGGCCGATGGACGTTGGTGGATCCGGGGAGGGATAGCGAGCTGAAGAGCTCACACGGGGAGGATCCCGGTGAAACCGAGATCTCCCAAGAACAAGAAACAAGAACAAAGTGCAAAGGGGAAGATCTAACAAACACAAACAAATGCACGAAGGCACACAACGCACCCACGATATACCCAGGTTCAGGGCCCTCGTGAGGAGGTAACACCCCTACTCCTGCCTTTCCTCTCTATATATTGGTGGTACAAGGACTACAACTTGCTACAAGATCTGTCAAAGGAAGGAGTACGAAGAACTAGATGAACTCAAGGTGAGAAAGAGTAACTGCTCTAAGAGTAAATGTGACTATAGCTTTGACTCTGAAGTTGGTCTCTCCCTCTCAGGAGCAGTTATGGCGCCTTTTATAGAGTTCCGGCCAGGAGGGCCGGAAACCCTAACTTGGCTTGGCCCCACCGGACAGGCCTAGCCGGCATGCCGTCACCGGCTAGTGCGACCTAGTCGCCGGGCTATCCCGTGTAGCCCTTTCGTCATCATCTCGATAAGGACGGCAGGCGCCGTCCTGCATCATCATTGTCCCCTTGTCAGAGACAAGACATGTCTTTGCCCATCCCGGATAGCCTTTTCCGGATTGCCGGGCTAGGCATGTCAGGTCTTGTCGTACCACGATCGTACCGGCTGACGCACTCCCGTGTCAGGCGGGAGGTGACCATGCTTCCGTGTCAGGCGGGAGGTGACCATGCTTCCGTGTCAGGCGGAATGGTACTTCCCCCCGCTATAGACGGGAAAGCCTGCTACGGACCGTTGACGGCCTACCGGAAGCCCTTACGCCGGCTACCTCCTCGCTTGCCACTGTGAGCCCCCTCTGCATAAGATCAACACCGAGACATACATTCCGGTTAGTACCCACCGGATAACCTATCCGGTAGAACCGACTACACCTCTTTCCGGGAGCTTCCATGGACTGCGAGATTCGGGACCCTTTCCGGATACGTCCGAGCTCGTCCCAGGATGAGTATCTCTAGGCCTAGCCTCCAGAAGATGTCTTAGCCTATCAGCAAAGACATCTTCGAGAAGCTAGTTCTTAGAGGAACCACCCGCTCATACTTGTGCTGCGATTGTGAGGGCCGGGGGTGTCTATTTATAGCTGCCAGAGCTGACCCTTGCGGCCGCCAGGAGGCACTTTGCCCTCTTCCAGTGCCCAAGGGTCAAGCTGCCCTTTCGGCACACCAGGAGGTGTCTCTTGCTGTCGCCAAAGGTCAAGTACTGTTGGCACTTTGCTATATCATACCGGGATCTGCCCCTACCCGGGGGGCAGCCCCCCGACACTAGTCCCCGAAGCTGGTGCTGCACAGCGACTTCGGATGATTTGCGGGATCAGCTTTAAACAACCATCTTCCGAGAACACATGACATCATCCTTATATTCCATGCCGAGATCGATTCTTCCCGAGATCTTATTACCGAGGTCTTCCCACCGAGACTGTCCTAACCGGGAGGCGAAGCCTGCGACCGGATAGCACCATCTCAGTGAATCTTGACCGTTGGTCTCCCGATGAATTCGAGACAGTGAACCAGGGCCACCCGACGTCCCGTCCGCGCAGAGACGCACTTGAGTGCTTCTGCGCGAGCACGCCGTCGCTTGGGTTCCCGCGACGGGGAGCCGCATCCGATCCGGAATCCAACCGTTGGAGCCGTGTGGCCCTCGGTGTGGCCGGATCGGGCGCTCCGGATAGTGCCACGTGGCTCGCGGCACAAACAGATCTCACCCACGATCGTGGAGATCGTGGGCGGGAAAATCGGAAACCGCTCCAGAACCCCCCCCCCCCCCCCCCATAAATAGGGGACCGGAGCAGTTTCTCTCCTTCCTCTCCTTCGCACTTTTCTTCCTCGTCGTCTCGAGCGCCCCGCAGCCGCTGCCTTCGTCGCCGTTCGCCGGAGCCTGCACACCGTCGCAATCGCCGTTCGCCGGAGTCCGGACATCGTCGCCTTCGCCGAACTTCTCTGTTTCGGTGAGTTCTTCCTCTTTGCTCCGATGATTTCCTCCGTAGAGCAACCGCCCGAGCCCGGCCGTGCCGTATCACAAGTCCGGTAGAGCCACCGCCGGCGAGCACAACTTGAGCGGCGCGCACGAGATGCGCGGTGGTGACGCACCGTCACTGTAGGATGTAGATTGCTCACTTGCTTTGCGCCTCGCCCGAGTCCAGCGCGAGTCTATTAGCCCCCATTTGTTTTGATTATTTAGCATACGATAGATCTTATTTCCCACCAACTCGGTAGTGTTTAGCAGTTTGTGCTCCGACATCCTAGTTTCCGATAGACTAACTCCGACTAACCGCCACTGCGTCTGCAGAGTAGCTCGGATACCCCTGCGTACTTCTCCGACATGGGCGAAGAACGTACTCGGGGATGCTGGGATGGGTCCGAGACCAAGCAGTCCGATCTGGACTGGCTGTATCGGACTCACCGGATTCCTCCGGAAGTCGAGAGCCGTCTCCCGGGAGAGGAGATTGCACCGGAACCCCAACCCGGGGAATACGTGGTATTCCTCGCACACTTAGAGCGCGGGTTTGGGCTTCCGGCAAGCCCCTTCTTCCGCGACTTCCTCGACCTCTACGACCTTCAACCTCACCATCTTCCCGCCAATGCCATAATGATGCTCTCGGTCTTCACCACATATGCGGAGGCATACCTCGGCATCTGGCCCTTCTTGGATCTCTGGGCCAAGTACTTCATTCTCCGACGTCAAGCCATCCCCAATCCGAATAAGAAGATAAAAGACTTAGTGGATTGCGGAGCGGCCACCATCATCCCTCGCGCGGACTCCGGATTCCCCATAGTCAACGGACTCGAGTCCTGCCGGAAGTGGCAGCGGAGCTTCTTCTATGTGAAGAACCGGGAGCACTCGGGAGATGGTCCGGGATCCTCGAACCCGGACTTCATCAATCTGCCGGAGTTCGTTATTGGCCCTCCGCGCGAATTCCGTCTCTGGAAGAAGCTTCCGGATAACGAAGAGGTCAACTGCATGCACGACGTTCTGCACGTGCTAAATCAGAAGATGACCGGGGACGATCTCCTGCGATGCTTCATTGTTCGCCGGGTCTGCCCCCTTCAAAACCGAGTGCACAAGATGTGCCACATGTCCGGGAACTTTGACCCCACTAGGACCAGTATCCTTGGGCTAAACCACGCCGGGGTCGTCCGTCGCGTTCGAGCTATTGCCCGGACGGAGATGACGGAGGACTACTCTTGGGGTGTCATTGGGGGGTCTCGGAAAAAACCCTGCGACCAAGTGCTCATATCTGTCTTTCGTGCATTCGCCTTCGTACATGCGTTCACCTGGACACCGACACGGCCTAATCTGTTTGCGCAGTTGTTCGAGCGTCAGCACGAAGAAGACGTTGTCCACGTCAACGGGAATTACGCGTCGGACTTCCCGAGACCGGACGTGATGCCGAGAGAGGATCCCGACGGCGAGGACCATCTCGCTATCCCTTTCGTTAAGGCCCCGGGTAATCCTTCAACTCCAGAGGCAGTTTTCATTTCTTCGGATGATGAGGATGAGATTGACTGCCAGATTCTCGATGTTATTGACGCTCTCCCTCTGAACTGGGCCTCAGCTGTGGTTCCGAAACCGACAACCGGGACCAAACGTGCCGAGAGCCGGAAGCGCGCGGCTTCCGACACCGAGGGGGCCGATAACTCCGGCAACCCCCCCAAGAAGAGCAAACCGAGTAAGCAGACAACCGAGAAGCCTGCTCGGCGCCGGCAAAGAGGTCCTCCCCTTGTGGATTCCGGGTACGTCCTCCTTTCCTTATGTTATCTGACTTTGCTTTCTCCATAACTATTACTAAGACATTTCCTTTCAGGGATGCACTTGAGCTCCCGTCACCTGTTGTTCCTCCTCCTCCCGGGACTCGGACTCCCAGCCCGGCTCGGGCTTCTCCTTCACCTCCACGTCCTTCTACCCGAGGGAGTGCGCCTGCCACCTCCGGTGCTGCACCGGCTACCGCTGCGACCCCGGATGCACATCCGGTGATCGAGGAGATCCCGGTGCAGGCCCGACCACCTCGGGAGAAGTTCTTCTTCCGGAGAGTCCGCGCCGGGTGCCCGGGCTTGAGGCAGAGATTGCTAGTCCTCGCCGGCAACCTGCGGCAAGTGGCCCCTCTCGGCCAAACGCGCCCAAGACCATCCCGGAGAAGCAGCCTACAGCCTCCTCCCGGCCAGCAGATCAACTTCCCAAGTCTCGCGGCAAGATTGCGGGGCAGAAAACACCTTCTGCCCCACCCGCAGCTGCCCCGACATCCTCGGCCCGCGACTTGGTGCCGCGCACGGGTACGTTCTCATCTTTACCACCGCCTCCCGCCGAGATCCCTACTGCTGCCTTGCGGATGTTGCGAGCAACCGTCAGTTCCTTTGTACCTTCAGGATCCCGGGATGTTGCCGCTACTCGCGCGCCCGGCGGCTCCGGCATACGGGTTGTTGACGAATACAACCATGCCAGGCTTGCCGCCGATGCCTCCGAGATCGCGGGAGACTTGCACGCTGCGGGCCCAAGCCGCAACGCCCAAGCTCTGCACGCTCTCCAAGTGGCCGCACTGGATGTTACTCGGGTGACCGAGGTAAGATTTTTCTCTTTCTTTTATCCAAAAAATACTTGTTCCTTCCACCACCACTAGTCCCCGAGATTGGTGCTTAGTGCTCTAGATTACACCGAATAGCAGATCACTAGGTTCCAATCTTAGAGAAAAAATCCAGGACTCGGACACCGAGTCCCCGAGATCCTCCCAACCGGATAGGTTGCTTCAAAATTTGCTCCACCACTAGTCCCCGAGATTGGTGCTTAGTGCTCTAGATTCCGCCGAATAGCAGATCACTAGGCTCCAATCTTAGAGAAAAATCTAGGACTCGGACACCGAGTCCCCGAGATCCTCCCAACCGGATAGGTTGCTTCAAAATTTGCTCCACCACTAGTCCCCGAGATTGGTGCTTAGTGCTCTAGATTCCGCCGAATAGCAGATCACTAGGCTCCAATCTTAGAGAAAAATCTAGGACTCGGACACTGAGTCCCCGAGATCCTCCCAACCGGGTTCCTTATATCTTTTCCCGCCTAACTTCTTCCTTGTCTTGATTTCAGGAGTGCAGCCAGAAACGCCGCAATATCTTCAACCGGGTTCTTGCTGACCTCGGGCAGTCCAAGAAATCCGAGGAGCGCCTCCGGGAGGAGCGAGACGCGGCGCGCAAGGTCTCGGTGGACCAGAAGACTGCACTTGCCACTGCGCAAGCCGAGATCGCGCGGCTCAATGGCGAGCTCGAAAAGGTCAAGGCTGCTACGACCGACCTGAAGACGCGCTTCATCGAGGCGAGTAAGAAGCAGAAAGAGACCTTGGACCAGTCCGAGGAGCGCGTGCACACTGCCGAGACTGAGCTCGCTCTTATCCGGTCCCGGTCTGAAACCTGGCTCTCGGAGCTCACAGTGTTGAACCGGGATCTGAACAGTAAGTGGACCGACATCCCTCTCGCCTTCTCTCTGCTTTCTTTCTTGCTGTTACTCTTATGACTTAGTCGTTTGACAGCTCTTCTTTTTAAAGGAGAGTTCGAGCACTCCCGCGAGGCTGCCGCCAAAGCTGTTGCCGCCTCCCGCGAGAAGCGCGCCGGGAAGGGTCCCATCTCGGATGCCTGGGACATCGAGGATCACCTCATCGCCCTGAAGGCCCGGATAGTACCCCTCCGGTCTATCGGGACGGATCTGCTCAGCGCTGCGGTCCATGTCCACGGCGCACTGTGGCCGAGTATCCGGGGGACGCTCTCGATTCCCGAGCTCGCGAGCGCACTCCGGGGCGCCGGGAGACGCATCCACGCCTGGAAGCGTTCCGGTGCGCGGGCTGGCGCCGACCAGGTCTTGACCCAAGTACTCAGCTGGTACGAAGGTCTCGATCTGGGGGCGATCCTGCGCCTGCGGACGGTTTCTCCGTGGGTCTCTGATCCGGAAAAGGTCCAGCGCCGACAAGAGGTGTCGCACCGCATCGCTACGTGGGCAAGCATCCGATCCTTCACGCCCAGCGTCATTCCTTCCGACTCGGAATCGGATTACGAGGACGATGAAGAAGATGATGCCGCTTCCGGCGAGGCGGAAGACGAAGCCCCGGAAGGAGATGACGCTGCTTCCGGTGCTGCGCCCGAGAAGGTGGTTCCCCGGGACGCAGCGACTTCGCCAAGACCCGAGGCCCCCGAGACCGAGGTGCGTCCCGAGGCCCAGAGTAGCGCCGCCGGAACCGAAGCCGAAGTTGCTCCCGCTGCCGCTCCTGCTGCTGCTGTTGCCGCTGCTCCCGAGGCCACTGCTCCCGAGGTCTCCGCCGAGAAGCCGACTTCCCCTACCGCTTGAAAAAACTTAGTAGATTCGATAAATCCCCGGGATGCCGGGTGGCATATGTAATATACACTCATATTATTTTCGTTTCTTAGTGAACTATCTACTCGAACCACTTATGCCAATCTACTCTGCTTTGAGTTCCCAAATTGCCTTTCATGTTTACCGTACTTAGGTAATTTCTGCTCTTGTCTACCATTTCGGTGTTCGACAGTCGAGTCACGAAACTCCACATACAGCATACATTACTCAAAGCAATCCGAGTTCCTACTAACCGAGTTCCCGACATAAAAAACAACTAAGTTAATAAAAAACAGGTATGCCGGATAAGTTCCTGCTCCGAGTCCCCGAGACCGTTTTCGTGTTTCCCACCTTCCCTCTCTTTGCTCTTGACTACCATTTCGGCGTTCGTCAGTCGAGTCACAAGATGATTTCACATGACATACATTACTTTGACTTTGAGATTCGAACTCGGAACTTTCCCGGCATACAAAAGAAAAGTAGAGAACAGCTATCCGGCAGTCCCCGGGTTCCTTCCCGAGATGCCGGTACAAAATAGTTAAATGAATTTGACAAAAAATAACAACAAGACAAGTTCATAACCAGGCAGTCCCCGGGTTCCTCCCGGGATACCTTACTTCCATTAAAACTGAAAACTGAGATACAACATACACCGAACCTTTTACGTGTAAAAGGGGCGAAGTAGAGCTACATTCCATGGACGCTTGGTTTCCTCACCGGATTTGTCCATTACACCTTTCCTAGCCTCCTGTGCATCTACAAGGTAATAAGAATCATTGTGCAATGCCCTGCTTATCACAAAAGGTCCCTCCCATGGAGGTGACAACTTATGCATTCCGGCCGTGCGTTGGATGAGCCTCAGCACCAGATCTCCCTCCCGGAACACCCTCGGGTGTACTTTCCGGCTATGATAGCGACGGAGGTTCTGTTGATAAATTGCCGACCGAGATAGTGCCAACTCTCTTGCCTCCTCGAGTAAATCAACATCATCTTCTCGGGCTTCCTTTGCCTCGGTCTCGGTGAACATTGTTACTCTCGGGGAGTCATATTGTATGTCGGTTGGGAGTACTGCCTCAGCCCTATATACCATGAAGAATGGCGTGTACCCGGTAGATCTATTCGGTGTAGTCCGGAGACCCCATAGCACTGCCGGTAACTTCTCTATCCAGCATCCCGGAGTTCTCAACAGTGGTTCGATCAAGCGAGCTTTGATACCGGCCAAGATCAAGGCGTTTGCTCTTTCGACTTGCCCATTTGCTTCCGGGTGTGCAACTGCTGCTACATCCAGCCGGATTCCCTTCTCAGCACAAAATCGAGCGAATTCCCCCACATCAAAGTTTGTTCCATTATCTGTGATAATGCTGTGTGTGTATCCGTATCTCAAGATGATGTATTTCAGGAATTGCACAGCGGTGTGTCCATCGCACTTCCGGATTGGCTTGACCTCTATCCACTTAGTGAATTTGTCCACCATCACCAGTATATGTGTCATATTGCCTCTTGCCGGCTTGAATTGCCCGACCATATCCAAACACCACACTGCGAATGGCCAAGTGATGGGGATTGTTTTCAGTGCCGACGCCGGCATGTGTATCCGGTGAGCAAATCTCTGGCATCCTCCACACTTCCGGACAATATCTTCTGCTTGCTGCAGCGCAGTGGGCCAGTAGAACCCATGCTGGAACACCTTTGCTACCAGGGCCCGGGATGATGCATGATGTCCACATTCCCCTTGATGTATTTCCACCAGCATCTCTTGTCCTTCTGCCGGTTCCACACATCTCTGGAGTACCTCGGTGACACTTCTCTTGTACAGCTCTTGATTGATGACAGTGTATGCTTTTGATCTTCGCAGTATTTGCCGGGCTTCCACTTCATTCTCCGGGAGAGTTCCCTCCAAGATGTATGCCATAATGGGTTGTGCCCATCCCGGGACAGGTCTATCCGGGAATATGGGAGTATCTATGTCCATTGGCTCTGCCGACATCACCTCTGCCATCATCTTTCTTTGCCTCTCTGAGCACTGGGATGCAGTCCCCGGGTTCGATGCGATGCTTCCGACATCTACTTCCATGGGTGCGGCATCTGAACCAGGCTCCTTGGGGATGAAGATAGATTCCGACTCGGGTGAGGGTTGGATAGATGGCTTCCTCAAATGCTCCAGAGCTATTCCAGGTGGGATTGCGTCCCGGGATGATCCTAGTTTGGACAAGACATCCGCTGCTTCGTTTTCTCCTCTGGGTACATGTTTGAACTCGCACCCTTCAAAAAATCCGGATATTTTCTGCACATGAAACCTGTACAAGGACATGTTTGCATCAAGGGCATCCCAATTCCCCGACACCTGTTGTACTACGAGATCCGAGTCACCAGAGCACTCTATCCGGCGGATGCCGATCTCCTTGGCGACGTTCAGTCCATGCACCAATGCCTCATATTCTGCGACATTGTTGGATGCCCGAAAATGAATCTGCAGCACATACTTCAGTACATCTTGCTTTGGGGAAGTGAGGACCACTCCGGCACCCAATCCGATCTTAGCCTTCGAGCCATCGAAATGCATCCTCCAGAAATTGTAATCCGGCATCGGAGGTTCATACTGCATCTCGGCCCAGTCTACCAAAAAGTCCGGCAGCGCCTGCGACTTGATGGCATCCCGTCTCTCGTATGCCGGAGCGTACGGAGACAACTGGATGGCCCATTTGGCTACCCGGCCGCTAGCATCCTTGCAACCGATGATCTCGGCGAGAGGAGCTTCGCATACCACTGTGATCGGGTGTTCCTGAAAGTAGTGCTTGAGCTTGGTCACTGCCATGTACACCCCATATGCCATCTTCTGGTAGTGCGGGTAGTTCTGCTTGGATTCCGAGGTCACCTCACTGAGGTAATACACCGGCCTCTGTATCAGCTTGCCCCCTTCTTCCCTTTCTACCACCATTGCCACACTGACTACTCGGTTGGTTGCGGCAATATACAACAGCATTGGTTCCTTGGGTAACGGGGATGCCAACACAGGTGCTGTTGAGAGCATTCTCTTCAGATCATTGAATGCCGCATCAGCTTGCGGGGTCCAAACAAATGTCTTGCTCTTCTTCATCAGTTGATACAGAGGCAAGGCCTTCTCCCCAAGTCGGCTCACAAACCGACTTAGGGATGCCAGACATCCAGTAAACTTCTGCACATCCTTGAGGCGCACGGGCAACTTCATGCTCTCAATAGCGCGAATTTTGCCCGGGTTGACTTCGATTCCCCGGCTTGAGATGAGGAAACCGAGTAACTTTCCTGCCGGCACACCAAATGTGCATTTATCCGGGTTCAACCTCATCCGGAATCTTCTTAGGTTCTTAAATGTTTCCCTCAGATCATCTATTAATGAGGCTTTTTCTTTTGTTTTTATGACGATGTCATCGACATAGACCTCGGCATTTCGGTCTATCTGGTCATGCAAGCATTTCTGCATGCATCTCTGGTATGTAGCACCAGCATTTCTCAACCCGAAAGTCATAACACGATAGCAATAAGCCCCATAAGGGGTAATGAAAGCAGTTTTCAATTGATCATCTAGGTTCAAAGGTATCTGGTGAAAACCAGAATAAGCATCTAGAAAAGTTAAAATCTCACTCCCGGCAGTGGAGTCTATCACTTGATCTATCCGGGGCAGCGGGAAGGGGTCTTTCGGGCATGCCTTGTTGAGGTTGGTGAAGTCGATGCACATGCGCCACACCTTAAGCAGGAGGGGATCATCTTTCTTCTTCTCCACCAGGACCGGATTCGAAATCCAATCCGGGTGCAGCACCTCCATGATGAATCCGGCGGCCAGCAGTATAGCCAGATGCTCCATGACAGCAGCTCTTCTCTCATCCGAGAGGCGCCTAGTTGGCTGCTTCACCGGCTTCGCATCCGGTCGAACAAACAGAGAGTGCTCAGCCAACTCCCTCGGGACGCCTTGCAGATCGTCACTCGACCACGCAAAGGCATCCCGATTCTCACGGAGGAAGTCGACGAGCTCGCCTTCCTATTTGTTGTCCAGGTTGCTGCCAATGATAACTTGGCGCTCCGGGTTGCTGGGGTCCACGCACACCTTCTTGGTCTCCTTGGGGGGCTGAAATGATGTCCCCTGCTCCGGGTTCACCATCCCGGGCATTCCGAGTTGGGAGGTCTTGGCCATCGCCACCACCTGCTGGATCCTCTTCTTCTCTTCCGCGATCACCAGGGACTCAGCTAAGCACGACCCCGCCGAGGCACACTCCATGGAGCGCTTGTGGTCTCCCGAGATGGTGATCACACCGTTGGGTCCCGGCATCTTCATCTTGAGGTAGCCCACGTGAGTCGAGATCATGAACTTGGCGAGGGCTGGTCTGCCGATCAGGGCGTGATACGGGCTCTCGAGGTCCACGACCTCGAACTCCAAGCTCTCGGTTCGGCAGTTCTCCCGAGTTCCGAATAGCACCTCAACCCAGATCTTTCCCATGGGTGAGCAAGAGACTCCGGACACAATGCCGTGGAAGGTTGTCTCGGTAGGCAGCAGGGTGTTCATGGATACTCCCAGCTTCAGCGTCGTGTCCTTGTACATGATGTTGATGGCACTGCCATTGTCAATCAGAACCCGGCTGAATCGGACATTGAGGTTGGGTCCGACAAAAGTTGGGTCCACCACCAAGGCATACGCTCCCGGCTTGGGCATAACCCGGGGGTGATCCTTCCGGCTCGAGGTGATCTCCATCTCGGACCAGTGCAAGAATTTGGGCACCGCCGGGATCACAGCGTTCACCTCCAGGGCACGCTGCCGCACACTCTTTCGGTCAGTGGGCTCGGTTACGAAGACCACATAGCTCTGATGTGCTTCCCGGTAGTTGCTCTGCTGGTGTCCGGCTTGGTTACCGTTGTCGTTCCGGGTATGCACCACATTCACTGGGCGAGGTGGGGGTCCTCTCGGAGGAGGGGGAAGTCGCACAGCATTGGCCCCCGATGTCGGAGGAGGGGGTCTCGGGATATTGGGCCGAGATGCCGGAGCACTCTGCCGAATAGCTCCCGAGCTGCCTTCCTGCAACGTGCGCTGATACCAGCTGCACTGCCGAGTAGAGTGGTTTGCGGGCTTGTTGGCCTCCAGAGTGTGGTAGCAGCATGGCTTGTTCAGCATTTCCTCATACGTCAGGGGCTTCTTCTGCTCCACCCAGGTCTTCTGCACCTCCTGACTTTGACCCCAAGCCGGGCCACTTGTCTTTTGACGCTGGCTGTTGCCGGCATCCTCCTGCTCCCGGGTCACTGCTGCGACATGCTGCGCTGCATGGTGGTACTCGGGCTGATTCCTCTTGTGGCCGAACTCCTGGCGATCATGGCTCCTGCTCGGTCCTGAACGCTGAGGTCCCGCATTCCTCCTGTTGGAGTCTCCGACATCCACCAGGGGTTGCATGGGATCTCCAAGCGTGTAGGTATCGGCGATGCGCATGGTTTCTGCCAAAGTCGTTGGCATCTTTCTCTGCAACTTCTGCCACAGCATAGAGCCATGCCGGCATCCTTGCGCAAACCAGGAGATGGCCTGTGCCTCCACCACTCCTTCGCACGAGTTGCGAATATTGCTCCACCGGGTAAGGTACTCCCGGTCTGTCTCATTGCTCCTTTGCCTACATATGGCGAGCTGCTGAGGCCTGTTGGGCCTCTTGTACGTGCTGGTGAAGTTGCTGATGAATGCCTCTTCAAAGTCTAACCAGCAGTCTATACTGCCAGTTCTCAGATTGTTTAACCAGATCCGGGCTGGTCCTTCCAACATCTGCGGTACATAACATACCGCCCATCGTCTGTTTCCACCGGCTATGCTTACTGCAGTTACATAGTCGGTTAGCCAGTCCTCCGGCTTCTTGCTACCGTCATAGGTCTTGGCACCTCGGTTGAGCTGAAAGTTCCGCACAGGAGGTTCCCGCATGATCCGAGGTCCAAAGCAGGCAGGTCCCGGAGGTCCTTGCTCTTCCACCAACTCGGATTGGTGAATCCGGTCAAGCCGGAATCTGGCATCTGCCGGGTTCAGCTGCCTGGTTCCTATCCGAGATCCCAAAGGGTTCTCGTCTGGCTGATATCCGAGCTGCTGCAACCTTGAGTTGCCATCATTGAGCCTGTCCTGTGCAGGGACTAGGGCCTGCTGGGGGACGGAGATGACCTCCCTCTGCGGGTTTCCCTGAACGTGAGGAGGATTCCGGGGTGGATTACCACGGCTAGCCGGGTTATTATTTCCTACACCCAGGTTACCATCCCCACGGGTACTTCCCGCCTGTCCCGAGTTACGCTGTCCGGCCTGCCCGGCTTGCTGGATACCGGCGAAAGCCGGATCATATGTCTGTAGCTGCTTGTTCTCCCCGGAACCTCGACTCCGGCTCCGGCTCTTGCTCTTGCTCTTGCTTCTGCTCGGATGCGGGGAAGAGGCCTCCCCATCCGACTTCTGGCTGTCGGGTCTGGCTGAGTACACCTGGGATCCTTCCCCGGGGTTCTTCTTCTTGAAGGCCAGATTCTGACGATTGGCCTCAATTACCAACTCGTTTACCCTTTCCTGCTGCTTGCGCAGGGCTTCACCGGATAGTCCCACCAACTCGGCCATGGCGGCTTCGGCGGCCCTAAGGGTTTTCGCCGGTGAGCTGTACACCGGCTTCCCTGCTGAAATCCGACTTCCAGTGTTGCTGGTGGTGGCTCCACCAGCAAGCTCCTCATTCACCATTCTTCCTTTCTTGCGCAGATCTGCAAAGCGCTTCTCCCGGGAATCTATCTTAGGGAATCCGTGAGCTGCATTGTACTCCCGGAGGCTAGCGCTGAGCTCTCAGCGGATCTCGGCGATCTCCTGCGCCTCAGCGAGTAGCAACTTCCGCTGCTCATCTAATTCAACCGAAGTGGTTTGGGCATCTGCTCCGGCAGCTACCGGTACAGCCAACTTAGCCACGAGTCCCGAGAGGGGATCCGGACGGAGTCGCAGATGGGATGACTGCGGATCACCATCTCGGGCCGCAGGCCTCTCCTGCGGGGGTTTGGCCAAACGGGGGTGGCCGTCGGTATCGTCGTCAGCATCTTGCTACTCCTCCTCGGTTGCCCCGACCATCATCACTGCGACGGAACTCGGGGGGCGACCGGCACGCAGACCCCGAGTAGCGCAGAGCATGGGAGGGTCCTCAGCTTCCAGGACTACGTCCGGGTAGCTACAGACAACCTCGGTGGCCACGTAGGTGGTGAAACCACCGAAATCGATGAGACATCCGTTCACCGGAAACGGTCTGTTCCGGAAGCACCCTGCGTTGTCGCAGACGAAGTCCATCTCCCCTAGCCTTACGACTAGGCCAGAAAGAACCCGAACGTCGAAACGAACGGGGGAGCCCGTCCGGATGTGTACACCAGCCAACGCCTCTGTCTGCCCCACGGTGGGCGCCAACTGTCGTGGTAGTGTCACGGCAGATGCCATAGGATGGCTAATTTGTGGGGCCGATGGACGTTGGTGGATCCGGGGAGGGATAGCGAGCTGAAGAGCTCACACGGGGAGGATCCCGGTGAAACCGAGATCTCCCAAGAACAAGAAACAAGAACAAAGTGCAAAGGGGAAGATCTAACAAACACAAACAAATGCACAAAGGCACACAACGCACCCACGATATACCCAGGTTCAGGGCCCTCGTGAGGAGGTAACACCCCTACTCCTGCCTTTCCTCTCTATATATTGGTGGTACAAGGACTACAACTTGCTACAAGATCTGTCAAAGGAAGGAGTACGAAGAACTAGATGAACTCAAGGTGAGAAAGAGTAACTGCTCTAAGAGTAAATGTGACTATAGCTTTGGCTCTGAAGTTGGTCTCTCCCTCTCAGGAGCAGTTATGGCGCCTTTTATAGAGTTCCGGCCAGGAGGGCCGGAAACCCTAACTTGGCTTGGCCCCACCGGACAGGCCTAGCCGGCATGCCGTCACCGGCTAGTGCGCCCTAGTCGCCGGGCTATCCGGTGTAGCCCTTTCGTCATCATCTCGATAAGGACGGCAGACGCCGTCCTGCATCATCATTGTCCCCTTGTCAGAGACAAGACATGTCTTTGCCCATCCCGGATAGCCTTTTCCGGATTGCCGGGCTAGGCATGTCAGGTCTTATCGTACCACGATCGTACCGGCTGACGCGCTCCCGTGTCAGGCGGGAGGTGACCATGCTTCCGTGTCAGGCGGGAGGTGACCATGCTTCCGTGTCAGGCGGAATGGTACTTCCCCCCGCTATAGACGGGAAAGCCTGCTACGGACCGTTTACGGCCTACCGGAAGCCCTTACGCCGGCTACCTCCTCGCTTGCCACTGTGAGCCCCCTCTGCATAAGATCAACACCGAGACATACATTCCGGTTAGTACCCACCGGATAACCTATCAGGTAGAACCGACTACACCTCTTTCCGGGAGCTTCCATGGACTGCGAGATTCGGGACCCTTTCCGGATACGTCCGAGCTCGTCCCAGGATGAGTATCTCTAGGCCTAGCCTCCCGAAGATGTCTTAGCCTATCAGCAAAGACATCTTCGAGAAGCTAGTTCTTAGAGGAACCACCCGCTCATGCTTGTGCTGCGATTGTGAGGGCCGGGGGTGTCTATTTATACCTGCCAGAGCTGACCCTTGCGGCCGCCAGGAGGCACTTTGCCCTCTTCCAGTGCCCAAGGGTCAAGCTGCCCTTTCGGCACACCAGGAGGTGTCCCTTGCTGTCGCCAAAGGTCAAGTACTGTTGGCACTTTGCTATATCATACCGGGATCTGCCCCTACCCGGGGGGCAGCCCCCCGACATGCGCTTTAAATAACTGGCGTTTCTTTGCGAATTTAAATGAATACCGTATCTTATATCTGGATCATCGATCCAATCGACTTTGTAATTAACCATAGCAAGTAAAGGTACGGTTGCTAAAAAATCCGACCATGTATTAGGATGGGAATGGGTCAGCCCGGACCTGGCCTTGGACCCGGCCCCGCTGGCCTCAAGGCCGATTTAAGGGGCCACGAGTCAACCCAAATCAAAAAGGGCTATGCCCCTATTGGCCCGATGGGTACCCCAGGTCCGACCCAAAAATTAGCTTTCATATATTGTTTTGATTCTGGGTAGGCATGTAATATTTTTTAAAATATAGAAAAATTGATCTAATTGAGTCAAGTATGTACGAGCGTTAGCCGCTAGCTTGGAATGGATTATTAGTTCTCCAATACATGTACGAGATTATGAACAATTAGCACTCCAGTACGTATAAAGGGTTAGCTAGCTAATGGGTGGCTGTTTAGTATACAAAGCTAGCCGATGTCTATAGTTAAATAATTACGTCAAGCTGCAATACATGTATTGTGTTTTGTGTGCGTGAGTTGTGTTGCTTGAAATCCATCAAGCTACATGACTATAAATACCTGTACGTACGTGTTCGATATAAGGAATTTTGTCCGCAAAGCTTTCGCCCATTGTCAGAAAGTAATCCCCGCGTGCTATTGGAACTAACAAAAACAGTGAGAAATTTCAAAAAGAAAAAAGACAGTAAGATGGGGTCGTCCCAGCCGACCCAGCGGGTCACTCGAAGCCGGCCCTGTTGACCCAAATCCTGTTCGAGGCCGACCCATGCGACACATTGGCCTCAAACTTTTGGGTCGGGTCGGTGACCCAGCGGGCCGACCCGGCCCATTCCCATCCTGAACCATGTATGTATGCTGCATTCTGTTGCCGCGTTCGAGCCGTACATGAGCTAGTACGTGTTAAATGTCCTCGAGGTTTATTCATCAACATACGGCCGATCTCCTACGCAAGTTTTTTTGTTTGAACAGGATCTCCTACGCAAGTACTCCAGGATAATCTTTGAGCTGTTGGCGGCGCGGGAGCGAGCGAGTGGCCGTAGCGATTTCCCGCCCTCCATGCTCACTCCCGTACCTGAACAGTCACGCACAAGGCGCGCCACCGAAAACTCACCAGTTTTTACTCGTTTTCTTTTTCCTCCACCTCCTCTGCTGCACGATAAAAATCCATTCCCTGGCGCGCGGTGCACGGTGGACCGATCCCCCCACATGAACCCGACCCTACCATGGCAGCTCTCTCCGGTCCACGAACGCTCGTGCCTCACAGACACAGTGACCCCACACACCACATGGTGGTGCTCCCTCGCACGTGGCCGGAGGATCGGCTGCACGAATCGTGAGGCGTTCGTGGGATCCGCCCGCGGCCGTCCGTCCGTGGCCCCTGTCTGACAGCTCGGCCGTCTCTGATTGGGTCAGGACTTGACTGTACGGGGAGCAAGAATAATGCGCGCCAAAAATATATGTGGAGGTCGGGGTCCAAGATGTGTGTAACCAATCTGTGGTTCGTTTCTGTACCGGCCATGTTGTGTGTGTTGGCATGTGGCTTACTTAACCGTGCGCATAATGATTATTTAATAGTATCTACTTCATTTAAAGAGGTTAGCCTAGTGAAATGTATTGTCAAAGTATACAAGATAAAACATTGCTAAACGTGAGTTAGCAATTCAACTTAACCAGGACCTTGGCCCGGCTAAAAGGCCAGCATTAGAGAGGTATGGACCTGTTCTGGGGGCAAGTGGGCATTCTCCCTAAACTGCACGTAGCTCATCCTAACCATCCATCTAGGGTTAAGATTATATTTCTTCAGTTGAAACAATGTGCAACCCCCCACGCCAAGCTTCGGCTTTACCTTGTGTCCACCACCCTTCCGACTTGATCAAGCCTCGTTGTGATTGATGGTTCCACGACTACTGCCTCCTTTGATGTGACAAGTTGTCTCTGATAAACCGTTGCCTAGCACCATGACACTGGCACGGAGCTTCCTAACCGCGGGGTGGGGGGGGGGGGGGGGGGGTCGTCAAATTATGGTCAACCTAGATCTATCAGGCATTTTGGTGAAATACTCAATGAATTAAGACCTCTTTCGTTTAGAGAACTTTTGGCTAATTGTAAGCCTTTTTTACATGGGTTCCTAGTTCTTGGTTAAACTCCTAAAATGAATTTTGCAAATATACTTTAGTTATTCCATTCCCGCCAATCTAACCACCTTGGAACCTTCCACATTCGAATATTTTCTCGTGTTATATATTTTTATTCTTTTTGAATCTTGCTAATCAAACAAACACCCAAAACAACAAGCAGAGTCATTTGTTAACCATACTTTTATGTTGCAGTGTAAACAAATCAAGCATGAAATCCTTGCCAGTGTGTGTGTTATATACTTCCGCACAACATTGAAGTGTTAACCACGATATCCTGATGTCACCCATTGTTTCACCTTGTGCTCTCACAGTAACCAACTATATGTATCTCTCCCATTTGTGCCTAGCAACATCTCCGTCGCGTCAGATCTTCCCACTCGATCAATCACCTAACGGTATCGATCCTGATCACCAATTTAAACATGACACCTTTATGATGTCAAGGTAAGATAATTCTCACCAAAAAAATTGTAAGCGTGTTGCAACATATTCTAAGCTTAATTTCTTGGGCCGGTTCCCTCTTATCATCAACCCTCATGAAGCGGAAAAGATTTGCAAGCCCTTCCCATTAAGGTTAAGGAGTTAACATCAACAGCAAGATTGAGCTCCCGAATTCAAAAAATAGAGTGTAATTTTGGTTACCTACACAAGTTCATAGGTTTGGGGAACAACTGAATAATTGTTTTCAACAAATATTAGTAGAACACCCCAAGTTCTAACTCAATTTTGGGTGAGTACTGACTAGGGATGTACTACAGGTGAACATAAATAAGTTGTGTGCTCTGATGATCACGCTTCTCATAGCAATACCCAAATACTTTTTTTGTACTTAACAAATAAATCTAGTAAGTTGCTCTGCTTCTAAAGAGTATATGCAAGCCGCAGGCAGTGCCACAGAGTGGTTGTGCAGGGAAGTTGGAAGAAATGTGGTGGCCATCTTGTTGCAAAAGACGGAGAAGGGTGGCGTGGATGTAGAGCCCCATCACTAAATTTTTTATTTTAATCTTAAGATCGATCTTTGGGGTGGTGGGCACCGCGATTTGTAACTGGATGGTGAAGTTTGTCTGCTGATAAAGATGGCCCCAACGCTGTGCGTGTGAGTGTCTGTTGGGTGGGCCCCACGCAGCAGTGACACACTATTATAGGGAGGGAGGGAGATGCCTTTCTTCCTTCCTCTCTCTCTCTCTCTCTCTCTCCTCTCTGCTGGATGGATCACCTGATGCCGTCTTCCTTCCCCTACAACTACTACTGCTAGTTGCTGCCGCTGCTTCGCTCTCTCCTCTCCTCCCTCCTCTTCTCTCCTTCCCAACCCTGGATCCAAATCCCAACCTATCCCAAAACCCGAACCGAGGCAACCCAAAAGCATCGCGCAATTATTAGCTCGATCGATCGACCGATCATGAAGCGGGAGTACCAAGACGCCGGCGGGAGCAGCGCCGCCGCCGATATGGCCTCGTCCAAGGACAAGATGATGTCGTCGGCGCCTGCTGAGGAGGAGGAGGTCGACGAGCTGCTGGCGGCGCTCGGCTACAAGGTGCGCGCCTCCGACATGGCCGACGTGGCGCAGAAGCTGGAGCAGCTCGAGATGGCCATGGGGATGGGCGGCGGCGCCCCCCAGGACGACGCCTTCACCACGCACCTCGCCACGGACACCGTCCACTACAACCCCACCGACCTCTCCTCCTGGGTCGAGAGCATGCTCTCCGAGCTCAACGCGCCGCCGCCGCCGCTCCTCCCGCCGGCACCCATGATGCCCGCCTCCACATCCTCCGCCCTCTTCGACATCCCGCCGCCCTCGGTCGACTCCTCCAGCACCACCTACGCTCTCAGGCCGATCCCGACCCCCGCCGTGGACGACTCCTCCGCGCGGGACCCCAAGCGGATGCGTACTGGCGGCGGCGCCGGCAGCACGTCGTCGTCCTCCTCCTCATCCTCCTCCCTGGGAAGCGCCGGCAACCGGAACGGCTCCGTGGTGGAGGCTGCTGCAGCTCCGCCGGCCGCCGCCGCGGAGACCAACGCGCCGCTGCCGGTCCTGGTGGTGGACACGCAGGAGGCCGGGATCCGGCTGGTGCACGCGCTGCAGGCGTGCGCGGAGGCCGTGCAGCAGGAGAACTTCTCCGCCGCCGAGGCGCTGGTGAAGCAGATACCGCTGCTGGCGGCGTCCCAGGGCGGCGCCATGCGCAAGGTCGCCGCCTACTTCGGTGAGGCCCTCGCCCGCCGCGTCTTCCGCTTCCGCCCGCAACCGGACAGCTCCCTCCTCGACGCCGCCTTCGCCGACCTCCTCCACGCCCACTTCTACGAGTCATGCCCCTACCTCAAGTTCGCCCACTTCACCGCCAACCAGGCCATCCTCGAGGCCTTCGCGGGCTGCCGCCGCGTCCACGTCGTCGACTTCGGCATCAAGCAGGGGATGCAGTGGCCCGCGCTCCTCCAGGCCCTCGCGCTCCGTCCCGGCGGCCCGCCGTCGTTCCGCCTCACGGGCGTTGGGCCCCCGCAGCCGGACGAGACCGACGCGCTGCAGCAGGTGGGCTGGAAGCTCGCCCAGTTCGCGCACACCATCGGCGTCGATTTCCAGTACCGCGGCCTTGTCGCCGCCACGCTGGCCGACCTCGAGCCGTTCATGCTGCAGCCAGAGGGCGAGGAGGACCCCAACGAGGAACCTGAGGTAATCGCCGTCAACTCGGTCTTCGAGATGCACCGGCTGCTCGCGCAGCCAGGAGCCCTCGAGAAGGTCTTGGGCACCGTGCGCGCCGTACGGCCGAGGATCGTCACCGTCGTCGAGCAGGAGGCCAACCACAACTCCGGCTCATTCCTCGACCGATTCACCGAGTCCCTGCACTACTACTCCACCATGTTCGATTCCCTGGAGGGCGCCGGCTCCGCGCCGTCCGAAATCACATCGGGGGCGGCCGCTCCTGGCACGGACCAGGTCATGTCTGAGGTGTACCTCGGCCGGCAGATCTGCAATGTCGTGGCCTGCGAGGGCGCCGAGCGCACGGAGCGCCATGAGACGCTGGGGCAGTGGCGCAACCGCCTCGGCCACGCCGGGTTCGAGACCGTCCACCTCGGCTCCAATGCCTACAAGCAGGCAAGCACGCTGCTGGCGCTCTTCTCCGGCGGCGACGGGTACAAGGTGGACGAGAAGGAAGGCTGCCTGACGCTCGGATGGCACACCCGACCGCTGATCGCAACCTCGGCGTGGCGCCTCGCCGCAGCGTGATGATCGCAAGTTTTGAACGATGTAAGTACAACAACCACTTCTTCCCCGAGCATGGAGCACACAACCCCCGCCCTGGCTCACCGGCGCACCTAAATGTCGATGATGAACGCTGAATTGCAGCGACCAACGATACGGGGTCACTACGGTTCTCGCTGGCGTGAAGAGAAGATGGACACCGGACTGCTACTCCGGCCACACCAGCCTGTAATTCGTTCTTTGTTCCCCAAATTCCCCCACTTCCTTGGTCCGTAAACTCTTTCTAGCCTATTACTATTACGTTTATTACTAAAAAAGTCTATTATTGTTGTGTAATTCCTCCAATCGCTCATATGAAATAAGGACGGGGGCGGATTTCGGTAGCTCTACTGAGAATTTTGTATACAAGGCATCATCTAAAACTGAGCTTTGTTCTGGTCTTGATCAATTTAGAGTTCTGAGTCAGTGTATTGTGTTCGCTGCTCTCGTGAACATGATGTTGTTCAGTTTACTGCTCCTATGAACATGATCATGTCTAATCTTTTTACAGCGCTGAGTGCTGTTGGCTGCTCTTATGAACGTGGTGTCTTGATTAGTTATAAGAATCTGAATGCTGAGTTCGTTCACAGCTGTTATTATGAACATGATGCTGTCCTCTGTCTGTCTTGACCATTCATAAGCTTTAGGGTGCTGATGATATGAGTTCTGTTATAGCTGCTATGTTCTTGATCAGCTTTGGGGTAGCAATGTGGGTGCTGTTCACTGATGCAACTCACTAATTGCAGTGCCAGTGGTGGTGACTCCTTTCGTTTAATCTTTGACTTGAATAGTTCCCTAGATTCACATTACTTGCAGTTATTACTATTAGCCTACTCCGTATGTTGAGCAGTCTATGGTACTTAAAGCATTCCGATCCAGGAAACGTTGGCCAAGGATGCGTCTTTGGTGGAAACATCTCGTGTAGTTTCCTCTTACTGTCTCTGTTCGCCTGTGTGTGTGTGTGTGGTCACCCTCAGGCTGGCTGTTTCTGATTCTCAAAATGAGCCTGCCTTGCAAGTTGCAACCCAATTGATTGATTGATCCGAACTGAAGAATGGAAGTGAAACTTTTACACAAATACTGAGCTGCGGACCGAAATGCTTTGCTGCGTCGGCCATAACTCTGTGTTCTGAATACTGAGCTGTGTGCTAGTAGAGCTGCTGAAAATACTGCTGTTGCAGTCGTAGTCAAGTGTTCACAGTAACCCAACCCGCATAATAACCACGAAAGTATGGTTAGGTTAATCAATCCTTTCAGTCGTACAGCAGCAGCAGTAGTAGTAGTAGTACGTAGAGATACAGTAAGTTTTACTGTGGCGGTACCAGTAGGGTTCGGGATAGGCGCAGAGACTGGGGAGCAGTAGCAACCTGAGAGGGCTACTGCAGGCAGCACAGTACGGCACATTGCCACTTCTGTTGCCTGCGGTCCCGTCCTTGGTGCCCATCCATCCGGCGCCAACCTGGAGTGGAGGACGGCCTTTCGAAACTCACCGCGCGGTAAGTAAATTGTTCCTTGGCTTCGTTGTGGTGGTGGTGGTGGGGCTCCGACCCACAGGCCACAGAGAACATTTACGTGCGTCCATCAGCACACCACCCCCTCCCGTCTTCCTCCCAGTTCCATTCCCGCCCGCGCCTGACACCCTCAACGTGCCGCGAAGATCTGCCGTGCGTGGCCACAAATCTCACCGCTGATGTATGGCGAGCTCCGGTCCGGCCTGGTTTGTCCATTACTTTAACCTGCGCGTGAGGTTCGTCACCGGCGGCCAATGGAGGAGGAGGAGGAAGCGGGCGGGGCGGCAGCAACAGCTGTCCAATCGGGATCAGGTGGGGGTGTCAGGCAGGCGATGATGCCATGATAGGGGTGGGTGGCGGGGCCCGGCCGTCGGCGTCCCTGTCCGTCCCAGTCACGCACACAGCTACCCATAGCCTATCGCAGCTCTCCTCCTCTGGGTCTCTGGCTCCGGAGCAGGCCCCGCCGTCCGTCCTTCCGTCGATAAAGAAAAAAGAAAAACGGAAAACGAGAGCGAGCTGCCCGATCCGGGACGGACGGGCGGAGGTCAATTCTGTTCGCGTGTGACGCCGACGGACGCGATGGCCCGTTCCGTTCCGTCCCACCTTCGCCTCGCCGTTTTCGGGTCGCGGCGGGTAAAAGAAATCAGGTCCGTTGCGGCGCGACGTGGTGAGCGCTCCTCGATCGCTTGCGGCGCTCGCCCCACATGCCGCGGTCGCCGCCGGTGACGGACCTATCCAAACTCCGCCATGCGCAGCAGGGATGGGCGCGGCGCATCTCCGCATGGATCCTGTTGCCGCCGTGGCCGTGGCCGGGGGACGTACGTGTGCGTCCATGGTTACGCGATCTCGCCGGGAGCTGGCCATGGGCCATACCATACCGGCGGAGGTTTGTTTGGGTGGTGGGTGGATCGATTCGGATGGATGTGACACCGTGTGGTGCGGTGCGTGCACATGCGTTGGGCCCCCCCCTTGTCGATCGATCGGCTACTGGAGTTGTGGTCGAACCACTGCGCGGTCTGCGGAGGGAAGAAAATGATAAGGCTGACAGGACGTATTCCCTACATAAAAAGCGGACAAGACGTTTTTTTTTCTTCTTGCCGGATTTTAAAAGGGCACATGCCAATGGTATGCATGAGGTCCATACATTCATCAGATTATTTTTCCTAAATTAAAAATATAAGAATCTTTCTCGTCTTCACAAATTTATATGCACTGACCTATTTTTGTGGAGAACAAAAATAGGTCACTGCAATGGCAATGGTATGCATGACGTTTTTTCTGTTCTTGCCGGATTTTAAAAGGGCACATGGCAATGGTATGCATGAGGTCCATACATTCATCAGATTTTTTTTTCACTGAAAACTAAGATCCGAGTGTGCAAATTTTCATTATCCCCTCCTCATGCTAGGATTCATGGCATTGTAGCACTATGTTTTCTTATCCTTACACATATTTAATTAAGTAGTGTATGATATAAGCACCTTAAAGATATCCTGGTTGCTTAAAGATATTCTAATGTCACATTGTAGCTACCGTGATCGCTCAAGTATATCAGTAAATGGTTTGACTGAAAATGTTGTAAGAAACCAAAGTAACTTTAAACATTTTATTACTAGCTATTCAAACTCTCCAATTGTACGACCAGTGGACGAACCTAAGGGTAATTATGTTCGCCAGAATTACAATATATTGTGTTTTATTTTTTAGAATTACATAACAATATCAATATATTCTGTTATATACAAAATATGGCACACCATAAAATTGATGGCGGTAGCAATGGGTGGCCGTAGCTCAACTGTTTATGACTTTCATTTTTCTTGTACGGTGTATATCTTTTCAAATAAAACTAGTCAAACACTCTGTTTTGCTAACTTAAAAAGTAGGTTAGATTGAATATTTGATGGGAAAAGTAAACCTTATCTATTCTCATCATGCTATTAGTTGATTGGCACGACTAAGCAGTACGCACCTGCCAGCTGCCACGTACGTACTTTTATGTTGTAGATCATACTTTTTTCCCCTTAAAGAATATATCTCGATCCGAAATAATCCATCTCACCGCCCCTCCTCTAGTTTTTCAAGTTCCCAACACACCACCACCGTTTAAAATGAGCTGAAGTGCCAGCTTCAAGGCTTGTGCTAATCATTCCAGCCGGCATTTGAACTAGCTCCCATTCGAGGGCCTCATTTCGAGATCCTCGCTGTAAACTAAACTGCAAGGGTTTGCTGCACGAGGGAGGATTGAGGTGGCCAAGATCGCATTGCAATCCCATTTGATTACTGAAGAATAGTGCTGCGCAAGCGAGTATTCTCATCACGGAATCTTTACGATCAGTGACTTGCAAGCAGCGCGGCCCCCTCCAATGATCCAATCCCAAACCACGCGTCTGTCCCTCACCAGCAGTGCTCAGTTTCAAGATCAGTGGCTTGCTGGAGCATCTTTTAGTTAGCAGAGCTCGATTATCTGCACTGATAAATTTGTTAAGAATTCATCCATATTCCTATGCAGGCATAGCGTGGCACTGCGGCACAAGAGGAGCCCATTCAATTATAGTAAGTAGCTGCTGCTGCTCCTAACAGCTCTGCAGTAATCAGGCAGGACCAGGTATAACTAGAGCAGCGAGCGATTCCCCGATTGATTCCCTCCCTCGCTCGGGATGCTTAATCTAATCCTCATCAGCTGGTCTTTGAGGGATAGATTAAGCCGGCCTGCCCCTTGGAAAGCTTAGTGCTTGTCCGGCGTCCGTGTCTCCTGCGATCTGATCTCCTCGGCGTTGGATAGATATAAGAGAGTACTATCAACCTTGACTGCACAATCTCGGATATGCATCGCCCAAACCCCCATGTATGTCGGCTCGTCCCGATGCGTTTACGGTCACGTGAAACTCCTGCCCGCCGCGGTCCTTCCTGTCGAGCAGACGCTGAGAAATTTACCGGCGTCCATCGAGACAATCGCACGCTGTTCATTCTGAGCTCGGAGAACGATGCGATATTTGTGGGAGAAAGTACTGCAAAGCTTCTCATCCACCATCCTTTTTTTTTTCCAATACACCCAGTGCCAGTGCAGTGCTCTTTTTCTTTAGTGAGAGTCCGTTGCTCCTTTGTTTTCAGAAAGATAGATAAGTAGACCACACATCTATTCTTTATTTCTGTTCCAGCAACACAAGCGAAACGCCCATACCCTTGTGCCGCTCTCACATCATATTCACATACCCTTGTGCTGATCAATTTCAAACAGTGCTCGGAGGAGACACGTAGGTTGGCAGGTCCACTTGGACAGTTCCGAATTACGCTCCTGATAACCCTTAAGACACTATATCATCATCTTCTGTTTAATTAATATACATCTGACCTTGACAGGACGACGATCGACGCACTCGGTATGAACCGATCGATTCATCCATGCTCTGCAGTCCTAGCTACTGTACATCGCAAGACATTTGCGGTTTCGTCGGGTTGCTTTCGAATGGACGTGGACCGACGGCGTAGGGGCTCCGTCGATCGGACGTGGACGGACGACGAACGAATTTTAATTTCCATGGAGGACGCGATGGCGATCGCACGATGGAGCGCGACAGCGCTGCTCCGATCGGTTCGCCGATCCATGTCTCCGTCTCTCCAAGCTTCACGTCCCTGTCGGAGCTACCGCAAATCATGCGCCTTAACATACTCCTGACATCGTTTTTAATCAGACATTAATTAACTCTGTTGATATGTACTACGAACTTGACACCACCCAGTTCTACTTCTATCTATCTTGCTAATTCTAGCGTCAGTTCAAGTCCATCATCACTAGTCCCTGTCGACGCACGTACGTGCGTGCTCGCACTTCCCCCTGGGTTAATTATAAGAACTTGAGCCGTTGAGGTGTCCGTGAATAGATTTCACACGTCCAAATCTGATGAGCGGACAGGGAGATCCGAACAAGATTTGGAGGATTTTTTTCTTAATTATTTTGTCACTAGTGTTTTGTCAATGAGGTTTCTGTTATTGTTGCAAACTTGCAACAGAGAGGGCGAGGAGAGCAGAACGCAGAAGCAAGGACTTTTCATGTCCGTCCTTTTGCCCTTTCTTTGTTTCCATTCCTTTGGGCTTTGGGAGTGGTGGAGTGCCTCTTTATCTTTTTCATCCTCTTCCCATCTTCTCATCTTCGTACTGGCTAGATACCAGGCTATACACCGGACGGCTTTGATCCGATGAAAGGTGAAAGACGTTACAAAAGTACGCACTTGTAGAAGATGCAGTGTTCTTCCTCCATGCACTGAAACGTGAACTAGTGATTCCTCAACTGTTAATTACTCCAAAGCTAGTAGAAAGAAATCACTTTGAATCTCGATCTACTAGATGTGCATTACCCAGTTGGCCGTTGGTGCTTTTGTGCTACGTAGCACATCCAGGAGCCAAGCGATTCCCCTGAGTTTATGTTTTGTCCTTTTGACAGAAGAATCAGAGGAGGGCAAGTGATGTCTTGTCCGGTCGGATCGAGTTCATTTGCGCACACACTAGAATGCATCTCATCCCATTCGTCCGTGAGGTCTCGTCAGCTTTAGTATTATTGTGGCCACCCCGTCCCAGCCAGCGCGGCGAGACGACTGATCAGAGAGAGATAGAAAGGAAAATAAACTGGTGCTGTGCGCTGGCTCTGGGTGCACGTGTCGGCCGGAAAGATGAACGAATTGGGAATTGCACTAGTCTTGGCTGAACCGTCCGTTCATATATTTCGGCGAAACCTTGAGCGCAGTGCCGGCCGCATGTACGCACGTACGCCATGCCATTGACGAACTCACCGCAGACCCCAGGTCAAGCGCGTGCTACGTATGGGTCACGGTCGGCGAAGGTGTGCCCGGCGCGCGCGGCGGCCGGTGGACGCCATGCCATTGCCGGCCGCGCGGCCGGCCCGCTCCACAACGTAGACGTACGTTCCGAACGGCGAAACGCCACCGTGTCCCATTGCCCCACCGGATGACCGGACCGTTCGTACTACGTACAATGGAGTTTCCTTTCTCTGCGCGCGCCGTATATGTCGATCTCGATGGATCGCGATCATGTGAGCCGACTGATCTCTCCCTCTGGCTCCTGTACGTGCGTCCATCTCACGACATGTCGACACTCGACATGCGCAGTAGGTGCCTGTTGGGCTGTAGGTGAGGATGTAGGCGAATCCGAAGCCGGCCTACGTACCTGACCTAAACTGGCCTCCCGTACTACGTGTTGCATTCTCATCAAGGTGCGTGCATGTACGAGACAGATACACAGACACTGTGAGCTGCTTCTGTTGACGGGTTGTTGCGGGAGATGAGGTATGGCCGGCCGGCCCGGCTCAGCCACCCGAGACGGCGGTGGACACGTACGTCCATGTGCCCGGCAGCTCTGAACAATCTCACCGCCCAGCCAGCCGGCCGTAGGGTCGAACCAACGGCGTACGAGCCATCGACTCCGTGCATGCTCTCGTGAAAAAAAGACTTTGCTCGACCGCGGGCTGCATATATCACAGGAGGTAACATATAGTGAGAGAGGCCATCGATCATCGCAAGTTCAAGACCATTGTGTGTTTTCCGTAGCCTTGATTTTTCAGGGTGTTATTCAGTGTAGTGAGATTAGGATGGAGTTGAACCGTGACGGTGACATCCAACGGAAATGTAACTTAGCTAGCTCTGATAAAGTCGCTAAAAAAGAAACGAAAAGCTTTTGGAGGTCGCAACTAATTAAGCATGTGGAGGAGATATACATCATCCTCGAGTTGATCAATCTAGTCTAGAGATAGAGATCGATTCGACCAGAATCAGGAAAACGGAAAGGTAAGGCACATCTAAAGCGATCCAACTATGAAGTACGTGCTGGCTACATTAGATCTGTAGTTGGTTTTGCTGAGATGCCCCAAGACACGTGCCGCGTGGTTGTGGTCTCGTGGATAGATATCATCTTCATTGGCACCCTCAAAATTTTATCTACTATCTCGTAAATTCTGTGAGCTTTGGAACATGCCAAAAAAATGTCCGACCAACGCTGGCGTGTTGCCCACATTACTTGCCAAGTCATACCTGACAAGTGTTGGACTATGGAATTCTCATATGAAATTAGTGTTTGTAATATATAGGTGAAAAAACATGGCATACGGGTATACATAGCTATAAAAAAATCAGATGAGTGGATCGACCTAAGGGTGGGGAGGCCACTCGATCAACTCCTCCTTCTTGTGTGCACCTAAATCACAAATGCTCCATTTGGATGTTTGATTGGGGGGCATGGAATTGATTTGAGGTCAATTCCAAACTAGTGGGTGTATTGAAACAAGATATAAATTCCACGTTCATGTTTGGTTGTGCAATATATTGGTAGTTGGAATAAAAAAGAGCACTCAGTTTCAATTCTCTATTTGTATGTTTACATGTTGAATTTGGGTATCCTCATGATAAAGAGGCAATTCCATCCAATCCAGAGGAGTGAGTCTCTGAATTACAAAACATCTTTTAGTTATAGTTCAATTCCATCAAAGTCGGCTAAAATTCCAGTTTTAATTCTAAACACAACCAAATAGCAGAATTCGAGAAACTCAATAACAATTCCCAATTATGTATTTGAATATCGACATCCAAACAGAATCAAACAACAATAGAATGGCTTGTGTCTAGCTGGGTGAGATTGTTAGCACACTTGATCCAATCAAGGAATTCTCAATGGTCATGTAAACATATAAGACTAACATACCACATGCACACACAAAAACTTCTTGCAGTGAATGGCTCGTCCACCTCGCCACGTCTTAGAGTGGCGATGGACCAGTCCGCCGCATGGACGTGTCCGGATGGTATCTTGCACGCCCGAGAGAGCCCTAAGCTTGGGGGCGTGTCGGGTTATAGGATTCTTAGGCACGTAGGAGGTGCCATGCTCCAATGGTGTAGAGAGGGGGAAGGCATGATGGCTTCTAAGATCGGGATTACACACAAAGCTTTACCCAATTCGACTTGCAGCGGTGGCAAGATCCTACGTGCTGTTATAATTCACTAGATGTGAATATATGTACATGTTACAATGTAGGTTGTAAGGCGTGTCCCTTGAGGGGAACAGGAGGCCGGCTTATATAGGCGCCGTGCCTTCTCCTACAAGGAAAGGCTAACCGACCTATATTAGGAGGCCTAAACTAACACGGGATAAACCCTAACTTGTTCTTTAAGGCGAACGTCGGTTCGTCTGGATCCTGGTCGGCTTGTTGGCTTTCTCTTGCGCTTCAGCCCACTGGGCCGCCCAATAAGCCGAAACCTTATCACCTCTTGGGTCACCCAGGTAAGCTGGTTTGGTCCTCGTGGTCGGCATACCCGTTTGGTATATCCTCCACAGTAGTCCCCGGAAAGGTTGGAGCACTACAGCTTGTTCGTCTTAATCTCCATTGCGAAACTTTCGTCTTCGTCTTCTTGATGAACTGCTGAAGAGATTGAACCATTCCCTATATAACTGAGGATACAACTTTTTTCAATAAACCGAAACGACCGTTGCGCTCATGAGCACACGAGCCGAATAATTTGTCAACCGATGGACAGAGGAAAAGATTCCTCGTCAGCCAGAGGTCAAGTCTTGTCAATGTTCAGTCCATGACAGTCCAGGCTGTTGACTAGGCCAAATCTAATCATCACGATTTTCCCGCGCATGACCCGAGGCCTACGGGAGAAGGATAACAACTCCCTCAATTTCTCCACTCCATGTGGCGTAGATCAAACGGTATGAATCCAACCGTTACGGAGATCGTGGGGTGGACCATAAATACCTTCCCATAATTCAAAATCAAATCACCGATTTATTTATGTTCATCTTCTTCCTCTTGCTCGAGTTCTCTCTCTCCTATGCACCGAGCACATCGCCCTCCACGTCCACACCAAATCCATGGAGCAGACTGTTGCTTCCGCTGCAGCGCGTTCGGCGGCGGAGGAGGACGCGGAGAGGGCAGCTACTGCTGCGACGAGGAGCTCGGCGGAGTGATCCGCTGCCGACGGTGCATCTTCCTCAAGCACGCCCGCGGAAGCGTTGTTCACGGAGCCGATCATCAGGCTCTTCCCCGGAGAGAAGATGCCCTCTGATTCCGGCGATGCCGCTGTGGCTGGCCCAGAGGAGGAGGATGATTCCTCGTCACGCCATTGGTTCCCATCAACCTTCACCGAGGATGATTTGATGGAGCTGGAGCGCGAGGGTCTCCTTCCTCCCCCCGAGATCTGCAAATGGCGCTCGGCTTACGAGCATGCCATTCCAGCTCTCGAAGGCGACGAGAGGGTAATCCTCGTCTCCCACCTGCATCGCGGTATGGCTTTGCCGCCTTCGTCTTTCTTTGTCTATGTCCTAGTTTATTACGGCTTGCAGCCTCACAACCTAGGACCCAACAACATCTTGTACTTAGTTGGCTTCCAAGCCTTATTTGAAGGATATTTAGGAATAGCGCACAACTAAGACTTTTTCATGTACTGCTTTCATTGTAAGCGCCAAACAGAAGGGGACGCGTTCCTCAATTTGGGCACCATTAGCCTTAACTTGCTTAGGAATAGGGCTTGGTACCCTAAGGTTCCCAAGGTGGACTTTGTCCGTAGCTGGGCGAGCACCTTTTTCTACTGTTCAGACATAGCTCCTGCGGGGAAGACGATAGGTCTCCCGCGTATTGTTAATTCTGCCGCTTCTCCTCGCCTTTCATGGGACGAGAAGCTGGAGAAGGTTCTGCCTGCACACCTCCAGCTCATCCAGAAACGGATCGAGTACATGACGACGAAGGCGAAGCCGAAACTTACCGGCACAGATAGAATTCTGTGTTGGCTCAAAAGGCGGGTGCAACCTCTTCGGGAGAACAAGGGGCTGTTGTGCACGTACAACGACACTCGGGATGATCCTCTCCGCGTCTCTAAGGACGACTTGACGAATGACGCCTTCTTGATGCGATTCAAGAAGCTGCTCAAGGAGAAGACTCAATTCACCGAGTCTTTTCCCATGTATAGTTCCCTCAACAAGCCGCCACCGGTGAGTGCCTGATTAGCTCGTATGTTTACATGTTTTGCATTCGTCGGCTTATTATCCCTCTTACTTGTATCTTTCCCTTATGAGCTTGATTCTTCTCCTTCCTCGGTCGCCGCTACCAGCACTACAAAGCGCAAGCGTAAGGTTAGTGCCGATTATTCGGCATTAACCGATGCTGCCTTGAGGAAGAAGAAGAAGAAGGAGGATGTTTCCTCTATCCCCAAGGGCGCCGTTATTCATGACATCCTAGATGACGACGAGGAATCCGCCTTCGCCATGCCTCAGGAAGTGTAAGTGATGGGAGCCTAAGCTTCATATCATGCCTTCTTTCCTCTCATTTCTTACAACACTAAGCCTTGTATTTTTGTCCTATCTCAGAATTAAGCCTACGAGCAAGTTGAAGGCGAAAGTGGTGACTGGCAGGGGTAATAAGCCCCTAGTCCCTTCGTCAGCCACCGCTCCTCCTACTTCCAGTGCCCTGGCCAGCGTGCCGGCTCCTGCTGAAGGGGATCATGTGCAGAAAACAAAAGCTTTCCTAGCAACAATAACACTAAACTAGCCAAGATCTATATGAAGGAGATATGCCCTAGAGGCAATTAATAAAGTGTATTCTTTATCATATCTCGTTTGTTCATAATAGGTTTTTGTGTCATGCTAGAACCGTATTAAGCGGAAACATTAATACGGGTATGATACGTAAACAACCAGGTCCCTAGTAGCCTCTACTAAGACTAGTTTTGTTGCGCGATTGATGATCGAGGTTTCCCGGTCATGGGGCATGGCGCCGGTCGGCAATGGGAGTCATATCGTTGGAGAACGATGTGATGGACATACCCAGATTTGGAGAACGTAGTCGTTACGCCTTTGACCGTGAGATCAACTCTTATTGTTATTCCTGGAAGATACTTTGATCGCACCAAACGTCGTATCTTATATAGTATGACAATAACGGTGATACTTTTGGGTATCGGAAAGGAGTAGTTGAGACGAGGGGTCAAGAGCGGGATTTGCCAGTCCGCATAGCAGGATAGATACTCTCGGGCCCACTCGGTGAGATCATGTCTAATGAGCTTGCAAGCATGTGACTAGGTCACGGAGACATGAGATCATGAACGAGTAGAAGATAGCGTCGTCGGTAACGAGGTCGGGATTAGGTATGGAGATATCTATGGAACGACGCTCGGACATGCTAAGTATCGCTATGGCAAAAGGTTTAAGACTTTGCGTTCAGGTTTGATAGATGAAAGTCATTCGTTATATCACAGGGATTAATTCATAGGGTCCAGGCCTACGAGTTAGTCATTGATCAAAGAGGAGTCTTGGTCATACCTGTTATTATATCGAACCGCTAGGGTAACACACTTAAGGGGTTTCGACAAGACAACCGGAAAGGAAAGAGATCACCGGGAGCGTCCCAGGAGAGGTCCGTTGGAGATCGGGCAGCGGCGAAAGAGTTTTCGGAGCTAGAAAAAAAATATATATTATGTTTGATATTAATTAGTGTAATTAATATGCAAATATGATTTTATATATTTATTTTCGAATTTATTTAGGCTGATTTCCCTAAATGGGCCTTCTGGTCGAAAGAAGGCCCAAGAGGGGGGGAATCCCCTTGGGGATTCGGTGGGGGCCAAGAGGGGCCGACCCAAGTGGGCCAAGGGGCCCACTAGGGGGCCGGCGCACCCTCCCTAGCCGCACCAGGCGTGTGGGGGTTAGTCCCACATTGCCTGGTTAGCTAGTTGGCTCCCCCCTGGGAGCCTATATGAGAAGGGGCACCCCTGGCCTTTTAATTCACCAATTAATTCCCAATTTCTCTCTCGATCTTGTGGTTCCCTTGTCGGAGCCGCGCGGAGCTGAGGAGGGGGATCTCTTCCACCATAGCCCGCTGCCGCGCTGCTGGTGTTCCGGTCCAAGTCTTCCGCTGCTCGTCCTGGACTGGAGCTTCGGAGGCCGTCGTCTCCACCGTACGTGTGTGACGCTCTGCGAGGTGCTGCGCTAGCAGTACTCGGAGGTCTGATTCCTCTACACGACCTTGAGGTCGGCTTCGTCGGTCTTCATCGACAACGTTTATGCGGGAACGTAATCCCCGTTTTCGGTCTACAAGGGTACGTATTCCGATCTCCGTTCGTACTACTATATCTGCATAGAATATATCTTGACATGCTTTTAGGATATCGTTGGTAGGAAATTTTTTGTTTTCTGCAAACGATCCTCTTCACTATACTATGCATATATAGAAGTACAAATGGAGATCGGAATACATACCATGGTAGACCGAAAGCGGGATGACGTTCCCACACAAATGTTGACGATGAAGACCGACAAAGACGACCTCAAGGTCGTGTAGTGGAAGTAGACCTCCCAGCACCGCTAGCGCGGCACCTCGCAGGATGTCACACACGTACGGTGGAGACGACGGCCTCCGAAGCTCCTGTCCAAGACAAGCAGCGGAAGACTTGGACCGGAGGCACCGGGCTATGGTGGAGAGAACCCCTCTATACTCGGCGCAACTCCGACAAAGGGAATCACGAAATCGAGAGAGAATTAGGGAATTAATTGGTGAATTAAAAAGCCAGGGGTTCCCCTTCTTATATAGGCTCACAGGGGGGAGCCAACTTGCCAGCCAGACAATGTGGGACAATTCCCACATGCCTGGTGCGGCATGGCTGGGTGCGCCGGCCCCATGGTGGGCCCCTTGGCCCACCTAAGCCGGCCATCAAGCCCCCCACCGAATTCCCTTGGGGATTTTCCCCCCATGGGCCTTCTTTCCGCCGGAAGGCCAATTTAGGGAAATCAGTCTAAATAAATTCGAAAATAAATATATAAAATCATTATTAAACATTAATTACACTAATTAATATCAAACATATTATATATAATTTATTCTAGCTCCGAAAACTATTTCGTCGCTGCCCGATCTCCATCGGACCCTTCCCGAGACGTTCCCGGTGATCTCTTTCCTCTCCGGTTGTCTTGTCGAAACCCCTTAAGTGTGTTACCCTAGCGGTTCGATATAATAACAGGTATGATCGAGACTCCTCTCTGATCAACGACTAACTCGTAGGCCTGGACCCCATGAATTAATCCCTGTGATATAACGAATGACTCTCATCTATAAAACCTGAACGTTAAGTCTTAAACCCTTTGTCATGGCGATACTTAGCGTGTCCGAGCATCATTCTCAGATATCTCCATATCTAGCTGACCTCGTTACCGACATCGCTATCTTCTACTCGTCTATGATTTCATGTCTCCGTGACCTAGTCACATGCTTGCAAGCTCATTAGACATAATCTCACCGAGTGGGCCCTAGAGTATCTATCCGGCTATACGGACTGACAAATCCCGTTGTTGACCCCTCGTCTCAACTTCCCCCTTCTGATACCCAAAAGTATCACCTATCATTGTCACACTATATAAGATATGATGTTTGGTGCCATCAAAGTATCTTATAGGGATAACAATAAGAGTTGATCTCACGGTCTTAAGGCGTAATGACTACGCCCTACAAATATGGGTATGTCGGTCACATCGTTCCACCAACGACATGACTTTCATTGCCGACCGGCGCCATGCCTTATGATCGGATGTCGGGGGGCTGCCCCCCGGGTAGGGGCAGATCCCGGTATAGTATAGTAAGGTGCCAACGGTACTTGACCTTTGGCGACAGCAAGGGACACCTCCTGGTGTGCTGAAAGGGCAGCTTGACCCTTGGGCACTGGAAGAGGGCAAGGTGCTTCCTGGCAGCCGCAAGGGTCAGCTCTGGCAGCTATAAATAGACACCCCCGACCCTCACAATCGCAGCATAAGCATGAGCGGGTGGTTCCTCTAAGAACTAGCTTCTCGAAGATGTCTTTGCTGATAGGCTAAGACATCTTCGGGAGGCTAGGCCTAGAGATACTCATCCTGGGACGAGCTCGGACATATCCGGAAAGGGTCCCGAGTCTCGCGGTCCATGGAAGCTCCCGGAAGGAGGTGTAGTCGGTTCTACCGGATAGGTTATCCGGTGAGTACTAACCGGAATGTATGTCTCGGTGTTGATCTTATGCAGAGGGGGCTCACAGTGGCAAGCGAGGAGGTAGCCGGCGTGAGAGCTTCCGGTAGGCCGTCAACGGTCTAGAGCAGGCTTTCCCGTCTGTCACGGGGGGAAGTACCGTTCCGCCTGACACGGAAGCATGGTCACCTCCCGCCTGACACGGAAGCATGGTCACCTCCCGCCTGACACGGAGGCATGGTCACCTCCCGCCTGACACGGGAGCGCGTCAGCCGGTACGATCGTGGTACGACAAGACCTGACATGCCTAGCCCGGCAATCCGGAAAAGGCTATCCGGGATGGGCAAAGACATGTCTTGTATCTGACAAGGGGACAATGATGATGCAGGACGGCGCCTGCCGTCCTTAACGAGATGATGACGAAAGGGCTACACCGGATAGCCCGGCGACTAGGTCGCACTAGCCGGTGACGGCATGCCGGCTAGGCCTGTCCGGTGGGGCCAAGCCAAGTTAGGGTTTCCGGCCCTCCTGGCCGGAACTCTATAAAAGGCGCCATAACTGCTCCTGAGAGGGAGAGACCAACTTCAGAGCCAAAGCTATAGTCACATTTACTCTTAGAGCAGTTACTCTTTCTCACCTTGAGTTCATCTAGTTCTTCGTACTCCTTCCTTTGACAGATCTTGTAGCAAGTTGTAGTCCTTGTACCACCAATATATAGAGAGGAAAGGCAGGAGTAGGGGTGTTACCTCCTCACGAGGGCCCTGAACCTGGGTATATCGTGTGTGTGCTGTGTGCCTTCGTGCATTTGTTTGTGTTTGTTAGATCTTCCCCTTTGCACTTAGATCTTATTCCTTGTTCTTGGGAGATCTCGGTTTTACCGGGATCCTCCCCGTGTGAGCTCTTCAGCTTGCTATCCCTCCCCGGATCCACCAACGTCCATCGGCCCCACAAATTAGCCATCCTATGGCATCTGCGGTGACACCACCACGACAGTTGGCGCCCACCGTGGGGCAGACAGAGGCGTTGGCTGGTGTACACATCCGGACGGGCTCCCCCGTTTGTTTCGACGTTCGGGTTCTTTCTGGCCTAGTCGTAAGGCTAGGGGAGATGGACTTCGTCTGCGACAACGCAGGGTGCTTCCGGAACAGACCGTTTCCGGTAAACGGATGTCTCATTGACTTTGGTGGTTTCACCACCTACGTGGCCACCGAGGTTGTCTGTAGCTACCCGGACGTGGTCCTGGAGGCTGAGGACCCTCCCATGCTCTGCGCTGCTCGGGGTCTGCGTGCCGGTCGCCCCCCGAGTTCCGTCGCAGTGATGATGGTCGGGGCAACCGAGGAGGAGTATCAAGATGCTGACGGCGATACCGACGGCCACCCCCGTTTGGCCGAACCCCCGCAGGAGAGGCCTGCGGCCCGAGATGGTGATCCGCAGTCATCCCATCCGCGACGCCGTCCGGATCCCCTCTCGGGACTCGTGTCTAAGTTGGCTGTACCGGTAGCTACCGGAGCAGATGCCCAGGCCACTTCGGCCGAGTTAGAGGAGCAGCGGAAGTTGCCACTCGCTGAGGCGCAGGAGACCGCCGAGATCCGCCGCGAGCTCAGCGCTAGCCTCCGGGAGTACAATGCAGCTCACGGATTCCCTAAGATAGACTCCCGGGAGAAGCGCATTGCAGATCTGCGCAAGAAAGGAAGAATGGTGAATGAGGAGCTGGCTGGTGGAGCCACCATCAGTAACACTGGAAGTCGAATTTCTACGGGGAAGCCGGCGTACAGCTCACCGACGAAAACCCTTAGGGCCGCCGAAGCCGCCATGGCCGAGTTGGTGGGGCTATCCGGTGAAGCCCTGCGCAAGCAGCAGGAGAGGATAAACGAGTTGGTGATTGAAGCCAATCGTCAGAATCTGGCCTTCAAGAAGAAGAACCCCGGGGCAGGATCCCTGGTGCACTCAGCCAGACCCGACAGCAAGAAATCGGATGGGGAGGCCTCTTCCCCGCATCCAAGCAGAAGCAAGAGCAAGAGCAAGAGCCGGAGCCGGAGTCGAGGTTCCGGGAAGAATAAGCAGCTGCAGACCTATGATCCGGCCTTTGCCGGTATCCAGCAAGCCGGGCAGGCCGGACAACGTAACTCGGGACAGGCGGGAAGTACCCGTGGGGATGGTAACCTGGGTGTAGGAAACAACAACCCGGTTGGTCGTGGTAATCCACCCCGGAATCCTCCTGACGATCAGGGAAACCCGCAGAGGGAGGTCGTCTCCGTTCCCCAGCAGGCCCTGGTCCCTGCGCAAGACAGGCTCAACGATGGCAACTCGAGGTTGCAGCAACTCGGATATCAGCCAGACGAGAACCCTTTGGGATCTCGGATAGGAACCAGGCAGCTGAACCCGGCAGATGCCAGATTCCGGCTCGACCGAATTCACCAATCCGAGTTGGTGGAAGAGCAAGGACCTCCGGGACCTGCCTGCTTTGGAACTCGGATCATGCGGGAACCTCCTGTGCGGAACTTTCAGCTCAACCGAGGTGCTAAGACCTATGATGGTAGCAAGAAGCCGGAGGACTGGCTAACCGACTATGTAACTGCAGTAAGCATAGCCGGTGGAAACAGACGATGGGCGGTACGTTATGTACCGCAGATGTTGGAAGGACCAGCCCGGATCTGGTTAAACAATCTGAGAACTGGCAGTATAGACTGCTGGTTAGACTTTGAAGAGGCATTCATCAGCAACTTCACCAGCACGTACAAGAGGCCCAACAGGCCTCAGCAGCTCGCCATCTGTAGGCAGAGGAGCAATGAGACCGACCGGGAGTACCTTACCCGGTGGAGCAATATTCGCAACTCGTGCGAAGGAGTGGTGGAGGCACAGGCCATCTCCTGGTTTGCGCAAGGATGCCGGCATGGCTTTATGCTGTGGCAGAAGTTGCAGAGAAAGATGCCCACGACTTTGGCAGAAACCATGCGCATCGCCGATACCTACACGCTTGGAGATCCCATGCAACCCCTAGTGGATGTCGGAGACTTCAACAGGAGGAATGCGGGACCTCAGCGTTCAGGACCGAGCAGGAGCCATGATCGCCAGGAGTTCGGCCACAAGAGGAATCAGCCCGAGTACCACCATGCAGCGCAGCATGTCGCAGCTGTGACCCGGGAGCAGGAGGATGCCGGCAACAGCCAGCGTGAAAAGACAAGTGGCCCGGCTTGGGGTCAAAGTCAGGAGGTGCAAAAGACCTGGGTGGAACAAAAGAAGCCCCTGACGTACGAGGAGATGCTGAACAAGCCATGCTGGTACCACACTCTGGAGGCCAACAAGCCCGCAAACCACTCTACTCGGCAGTGCGGCTGGTATCAGCGCACGTTGCACAAAGGCAGCTCGGGAGCTATTCGGCAGAGTGCTCCGGCATCTCGGCCCAATATCCCGAGACCCCCTCCTCCGACATCGGGGGCCAATGCTGTGCGACTTCCCCCTCCTCCGAGAGGACCTCCACCTCGCCCAGTCAATGTGGTGCATACCCGGAACGACAACGGTAACCAAGCCGGACACCAGCAGAGCAACTACCGGGAGACACATCAGAGCTATGTGGTCTTCGTGACCGAGATCGAAAGAGTGTGCGGCAGCGTGCCCTGGAGGTGAATGCTGTGATCCCGGCGGTGCCCAAATTCTTGCACTGGTTCGAGATGGAGATCACCTGGAGCCGGAAGGATCACCCCCGGGTTATGCCCAAGCCGGGAGCGTATGCCTTGGTGGTGGACCCAACCTTAGTCGGACCCAACCTCAACGTCCGTTTCAGCCGGGTTCTGGTTGACAATGGCAGTGCCATTAACATCATCTACAAGGACACGATGCTGAAACTGGGAGTATCCATGAACACCCTACTGCCCACCGAGACAACCTTCCATGGCATTGTGCCCGGAGTCTCTTGCTCGCCCATGGGAAAGATCTGGGTTGAGGTGCTATTCGGAACTCGGGAGAACTGCCGAACCGAGAGCTTGGAGTTCGAGGTCGTGGACCTCGAGAGCCCGTATCATGCACTGATCGGCAGACTGACCCTTGCCAAGTTCATTGTCGTGGTGGTGTCACGGCAGATGCCATAGGATGGCTAACTTGTGGGGCCGATGGACGTTGGTGGATCCGGGGAGGGATAGCGAGCTGAAGAGCTCACACGGGGAGGATCCCGGTAAAACCGAGATCTCCCAAGAACTGGGAACAAGAACAAAGCGCAAAGGGGAAGATCTAACAAATACAAAGAAATGCACGAAGGCACACAACACACAGACGATATACCCAGGTTCAGGGCCCTCGTGAGGAGGTAACACCCCTACTCCTGCCTTTCCTCTCTATATATTGGTGATATAAGGACTACAACTTGCTGCAAGATCAGCCGAAGGATGAAGTACGAAGAACTAGATGAACTCAAGGTGAAGAGGAATAACTGCTCTAAGAGTAAATGTGACTATAGCTTTGGCTCTGAAGTTGGCCTCTCCCCCTCAGGAGCAGTTATGGCGCCTTTTATAGAGGTCCGGCCAGGAGGGCCGGAAACCCTAATTTGGCTTGGCCCTACCAGACAGGCCTAGCCGGGATGTCGTCACCGGCTAGTGCGACCTAGTCGTCGGACTATCCGGTGTAGACTCCTCGTCATCATCTCGTTAAGGGCGACAGGCGCCGTCCTGCATCATCATTGCCCCCTTGTCAGAGACAAGACATGTCTCTGCCCATCCCGGATAGCCTTTTCCGAATTGCCGGGCTAGGCAGGTCAGGTCTTGTCGTACCACACTCGTACCGGCTGACGCGCTCCCGTGTCAGGCGGGAGGTGACCATGCTCCCGTGTCAGGCGGGAGGTGACCATGCTCCCGTGTCAGGCGGGAGGTGACCATGCTTCCGTGTCAGGCGGAACGGTACTTCCCCCCGCGATAGACGGGAAAGCCTGCTACGGACCGTTGACGGCCTACCGGAAACCCTTGCTCCGGATACCTCCTTGCCTTCCACTGAACCTCTTCTGCACAAGATCAACACCGAGAGTTGATCCGGTTAGTACCTACCCGGAATACCTATCCGGTAAAGCCGAGTACACCCCCACCCGGAAGTCTCCCCGGAGTCCTAGATCCGGGAGCCTTCCCGGGGACGTCCGAGCTCGTCTCAGTATGAGTATCTCTAGGCCTAGCCTCCCGAAGATGTCTTAGCCTATCGGCAAAGACATCTTCGAGAAGCTAGTTCTTAGAGGAATCACCCGCTCATGCTTGTGATGGGACTGAGGACTGGGGGTGTCTATTTATAGTTGCCCGGGCTGACCCTTGTGGTTGCCAGGAGACACTTTACCCTCCTCCAGTGCCTAAAGGTCAGGTTGCCCTTTCGGCACACCAGGAGGTGTCCCTTGTTGTCGCCAAAGGTCAAGCACTGTTAATATTTACCGGATTATACCGGGATCTTCCCCTACCCGGGGGGTAGCCCCCCGACACTAGTCCCCGAAGCTGGTGCTGCACAGCGACCTCGGATGATGTGCGGGATCAGCTTTAAACAATAATCATTTTTCGAGAACCAATTATACCATCCTTTTATTCCATGTCTAGATCGATTCTTCTCGAGATCTTTTTACCGAGATCCTTTTACCGAGATCTCCCCACCGGGATTGCCTTAACCGGGAGGCGAAGCCTGCGACCGGATAGTACCATGCCAGTGAATCTCGACCGTTGATCTCCCGATGAAATCGAGACACTGCGCCAGGGCCCACCCGACGTCCCGTCTGTGCAGAGGCGCACTCGAGTGCCTCTGCGCACGCACGGTGTCGCTTGGGTTCCCGCGCCGGGTAGCCGCAATCGATCCGGAATCCAACCGTTGGGGCCGTGTGGCCCTCGGTGTGGCCGGATCGGGCGGTCCGGATAGTGCCACGTGTCCTGTGGCACAAAACAGATCCCACCCACGATCGTGGAGATCGTGGGCAGGAAAATCGGAAACCGCTCCGGAATCCCCCCCATAAATAGGGGGCCGGAACGGTCTCCTTCACTTCTTCTTCTTCCCTTCTCTTCTCCTTCACCGTTTCGAACTCGCCGCCGCCGCTGCGCTCGTCGCCCGCACGACGTCCCGCTCGCCGTTCGCCGGAGCTCGCACCCCGCCGTTCCTCTCGCACGCCGTCGATCTCCTCCACCGGTGAGTTGCTCTTCTCCGATGCGATGCCTTTCTCCGGTAGAGTAACCTCCCGACGCCGGCCGTGCCATAGCACGAGCACGGTTGCGCCGCCGCCGGTGAGCACATTCGAGCGGCGCGCGCGAGGTGCACGGCGATGAACCACCGTGGCGCTAGGATGCATACTGGCCACCCGTATTCGTACCTCGTTTGAGTTTAGCGCGAGCCATTTTTCCTCTCTTTGTTTTGATTACTTAGCACATGATAGATCTTGCTTCCCACCAACTCGGTAGTGTTTAGCAGTTTGTGCCCCGACATCCTCGTTTCCGATAGACTAACTTCGACTAACCACCGCTGCGCCTGCAGAGTAGCCCGGATACCCCTGCATACTTCTCCGACATGGGTGAAGAACGTGCTCGGGGGTGCTGGGATGGGTCCGAGACGAAGCAGTCGGATCTTGACTGGCTGTATCGGACTCACCGGATTCCTCCGGAAGTCGAGAGCCGTCTACCGGGAGAGGAGGTTGCACCGGAACCCCAACCCGGGGAATTCGTGGTATTCCTATCGCACTTTCAGCACGGGTTTGGGCTTCCGGCTAGCCCCTTCTTCCGCGACTTCCTCGACACGTACGACGTCCAACCTCACCGTCTTCCCGCCAACGCCATCATGATGCTCTCGGTCTTCACCACCTACGCAGAGGCGTATCTCGGCATATGGCCATTTGTGGATCTCTGGGCGAAGTATTTCATCCTTCGCCGCCAAGCCATCCCCAATCCGGATCAGAAGATAAAGGATTTAGTCGATTGCGGAGCGGCCACCATCATCCCTCGCGCGTACTCCGGATTCCCCATAGTCAAGGGACTAGAGTCCTGCCGGAAATGGCAGCGTAGCTTCTTCTACGTGAAGAACCGGGAGCCCTCGGGAGATGGTCCGGGGTCCTCGAACCCGGACTTCATCAATCTGCCGGAATTCGTCATGGGTCTTCCGCGCGAATTCTGTCGCTGGAAGTATCTTCCCGACAACGACGAGATCAAATACATGCACGATGTTCTGCATGTGCTAACTCAGCAGATGACCGGGGATGATCTCTTGCGCTGCTTCATTGTCCGCCGGGTCTTCCCCCTTCAAAACCGAGTGCACAAGATGTGCCACATGTCCGGGAACTTCGACCCCACTAGGACCAGTATCCTTGGGCTAAACCACGGGGGGGTCGTCCGTCGTGTCCGAGCTATTGCCTGGACGGAGATGACGGAGGAATACACTTGGGGGCTCCTTGGGGGATGTCGGAGAAGACCATGCGACCAGGTGCTTATATCAGTCTTTCGTGCCTTCGCCTTCGTGCATGCGCTCACCTGGACACCTACACGGCCTAACTTGTTTGCGCAGTTGTTCGAGCGTCAACACGAAGAAGACGCCGTCCACGTCAACGGGAATTACACGCCGGACTTCCCGAAACCGGACGTGATGCCGAGAGAGGATCCCGACGGCGAGGACCACCTCGCCATCCCTTTCGTCAAGGCCCCGGGTAATCCTTCAACTCCAGAGGCAGTTTTCATTTCTTCGGATGATGAGGATGAGATTGACTGCGAGATCCTTGACGTTATTGACGCTCTTCCTCTGAATTGGGCCCCAGCAGTGGTTCCAAAACCGACAACCGGGACAAAGCGTGCCGAGAGCCGGAAGCGCGTGGCTTCCGACACCGAGGGGGCCGATAATTCCGGCAACCCCTCCAAGAAGAGCAAACCGACTAAACAGACAACCGAGAAGCCTGCTCGGCGCCGGCAGAGGGGTCCTCCCCTTGTGGATTCCGGGTACGTCTTTCTTGCCTCATGTTATTTGACTTTGTTTTCTCCACAACTTTTACTAAGACATTTCCTTTCAGTGACGCGCTCGAGCTCCCGACACCTGCTGTTCCTCCTCCTCCGGGAACTCGGACTCCCAGCCCGGCTCGGGCCTCTCCTTCACCTCTTCGCCCTTCTGCTCGAGGAAGTGAAGCCGCCGCCTCCGGTGCCGCACCGGCAAGCGTCGCGACCTCGGATGCACCTCCGGTGATCGACGAGATCGCGGTGCAGGCCACGACCATCTCGGGAGAAGTGCTTCTTCCGGAGAGCCCGCGCCGGGTTCCCGGGCTGGAGGCAGAGATCCTCAGCCCTCGCCGGGAACCTGCGGCAAGTGGCACCTCTCGGCCAGCCGCGACTAAGATCATCCCGGAGAAGCAACTTACAGCCTCCTCCCGGCCAGCAGATCAAGCTCCCAAGTCTCGCGGCAAGGCTGCTGGGCAGAAAACGCCTTCTGCCCCACCCGCAGCTGCCCCGACCTCCTCGTCTCAGGACCTGGTGCTGCGCCCGGGTACGTTTTCCTCGCTACCACCGCCTCCCGCCGAGATCCCTACTGCTGCCTTGCGGATGTTGCGAGCAACGGTCAGCTCCTTTGTATCTTCAGGATCCCAGGATGTTGCTGCTACCCGCGCTGCCGGCAGCTCCGGCATTCGGGTTGTTGATGACTTCAACAAGGCCTGGCTTGCCGCCGACGCTTCCGAGACTGCAGGGGACTTGCACGCTGCTGGCCCGAGCCGCAGCGCTCAAGCCCTGCATGCTCTCCAGGTGGCCGCGCTGGATGTCACCCGAGTAAGCGAGGTAAGCCTTTCCTCTTTCAAAAAACGCATTTGTTCCTTCCACCACCACTAGTCCCCGAGATTGGTGCTTAGTGCTCTAGATTCCACCGAATAGCAGATCACTAGGTTCCAATCTTAGAGAAAAATCCAGGACTTGGACACCGAGTCCCCGAGATCCTCCCAACCGGATAGGTTGCTTCAAAATTTGCTCAACCACTAGTCCCCGAGATTGGTGCTTAGTGCTCTAGATTCCACCGAATAGCAGATCACTAGGTTCCAATCTTAGAGAAAAATCCAGGACTTGGACACCGAGTCCCCGAGATCCTCCCAACCGGATAGGTTGCTTCAAAATTTTCTCCACCACTAGTCCCTGAGATTGGTGCTTAGTGCTCTAGATTCCACCGAATAGCAGATCACTAGGTTCCAATCTTAGAGAAAAATTCAGGACTCGGACACCGAGTCCCCGAGATCCTCTCCCCTGGGTTTTTTACATCTTTTCCATACTAACTTTGCCTTCTTTGTCTTGCTTTCAGGAGTGCAGCCAAAAACGCCGCAACATCTTCAACCGGGTTCTCGCTGAACTCGGCCAATCCAAGAAATCCGAGGAGCGCTTCCGGGAGGAGCGAGACGCGGCGCGCCAGATCTCGGTGGACCAGAAGACTGCTCTTTCCACCGCGCAGTCCGAGATCGTGCGGCTGAACGGCGAGCTCGGAAAGGTCCAGGCTGCTATGTCCGAGATGAAGACGCGCTTCATCGAGGCGACCAAAAAGCAGAAAGAGACCCTGGACGAATCGGTGGCGCGCGCGGATAACGCCGAGACCGAGCTGGGTCTTCTCCAGTCGCGCTCTGACACTTGGCTCACCGAACTTACCGTGTTGAACCGGGATCTCAACAGTTAGTAATCCGACATCCCTCTTCTCCTGCTACTTCCTTTATTTGCTGTTGCTTTTCTTATGACTTAGCCGTTTGACAGCTCTTCTTTTTAAAGGAGAGTTTGAGCACTCCCGGGAAGCTGCCGCCAAAGCTGTTGCCGCCTTCCGCGAGAAGCGCGCCGGGAAGGGTCCCATCTCGGATGCCTGGGACATTGAGGATCACCTCACCGCCCTGAAGGCCCGGATAGTACCTCTCCGGTCTATCGGGATGGAGCTCCTCAGCGCCGCGATTCATGTCCACGACTTATTGTGGCCAAGCATCCGCGGGACTCTCTCGATTCCGCAGCTCGCGGGCGCACTCCGGGGTGCCGGGAGTCGCCTCCACGCGTGGAAGCGTTCCGGCGCGCGGGCTGGTGCCGACCAGGTCTTGACCCAAGTACTTAGTTGGTACAAAGGTCTTGATCTGGCGGCGATTCAGCGCCTGCGGACGGTGTCGCCATGGGTGAACGATCCGGAGAAGGTCCAGCAGCGGCAAGAGGTGGCGCACCGCATCGCCATGTGGTCCAACATCCGTGCCTTCACCGCCAGCCTCGTTTCCTCAGAGTCTGAATCAGACTATGCGGATTCCGAAGAAGATGATGCCGCTTCTGGCGAGGCGGAGGACGAGGTCCCGGAAGGAGATGACGCTGCTTCCGATGCTGCGCCCGAGAAGGTGACTCCCCGGGATGCAACGTCTTCTCCGATACCCGAGGCCACCGAGACCGAGGTGCATCCCGATGCCCCAAGTGGTGATGCCGATCCTGAAGGCGAAGCTGCTCCTGCTCCTGCCGGTGCTGCTTCCGAGGTCTCCTCTCCCGAGGTTGTTGCTCCCGAAGTCGCCGCTTCCGGCGTCGCCGCTTCCGAAGTGTCCGTTGAGAAGCCCACTTCCCCTACTGCATAAACACTTAAGTAGTATATTCGTTAAATCCCCGGGATGCCGGGTGCAAGATGTATCGTACACTTATGTTATTTCTGTTTCACTGTGAACTATCTATTCGAACAACTTATGTCAATGTACTCAGCTTTTAGTTCCCGAATTGCCTTTCATGTTTACCGTACTTAGGTAATTTCTGCTCCTGTCTACCGTTTCGGCGTTCGACAGTCGAGTCACAAAACTCCACATACGGCATACATTACTTAAAACAATCCGAGTTCCTACTAACCGGATTCCCGACATAAAAAACAACTAAGTTAGTAAAAACAAGCATGCCGGATAAGTTCCTGCTCCAAGTCCCCGAGACCATTTTCGTGTTTCCCACCTTCCCTCTCTTTGCTCTTGACTACCATTTCGGCGTTCGTCAGTCGAGTCACAAGATGATTTCACATGACATACATTACTTTGTCCTTGAGAATCGAACTCGGAACTTTCCCGGCATGCGCTCAATACAAAAAATAACTATCCGGCAGTCCCCGGGTTCCTTCCCGGGATGCCGGTAAAAAATAATAAACAAGCTTAACAAAACAGAAGTAATAAGGAGCACAGAACCAGGCAGTCCCCGGGTTTCTCCCGGGGTGCCTTACTTCCATAAATATTGAAAATTGAGATACACATACACTGAGTCCTTTAAGCGAAAAAGGGGCGAAGTAGAGCTACATTCCATGGACGTTTGGTTTCCTCACCGGATTTGTCCATTACACCTTTCCTAGCTTCCTGTGCATCTACAAGGTAATAGGAATCATTGTGCAATGCCCTGCTTATCACAAAAGGTCCCTCCCATGGAGGTGACAACTTATGCATTCCTGCCGTGCGTTGGATGAGCCTCAGCACCAGATCTCCCTCTCGGAACACCCTCGGGTGTACTTTCCGGCTATGATAGCGACGGAGGTTTTGTTGATAAATTGCGGACCGAGATAGTGCCAATTCTCTGGCCTCTTCGAGTAGATCAACATCATCTTCTCGGGCCTCCTTTGCCTAAGTTTCGGTGAACATTGTTACTCTCGGAGAATCATACTGTATGTCGGTTGGGAGTACTGCCTCAGCTCCATATACCATGAAGAATGGGGTGTACCCGGTAGATCTATTCGGTGTAGTCCGGAGACCCCATAATACTGCCGGTAATTCCTCTATCCAGCATCCCGGAGTTCTCAATAGTGGTTCGATCAAGCGAGCTTTGATGCAATCTAAGACTAAGGCATTTGCTCTTTCGACTTGCCCATTTGCTTCCGGGTGTGCGACTGATGCTACATCCAGCCGGATTCCCTTTTCAGCACAAAATCGAGCGAATTCCCCCACAGCAAAGTTTGTTCCATTATCTGTGATAATGCTGTGTGGGTATCCGTATCTCAAGATGACGTCTTTCAGGAATTGCACAGCGGTGTGTCCATCGCACTTCCGGATTGGCTTGACCTCTATCCACTTAGTGAACTTGTCCACCATCACCAGTATATGTGTCATATTGCCTCTTGCCGGTTTGAATTGCCCGACCATATCCAAACACCACACTGCGAATGGCCAAGTGATGGGGATTGTTTTCAGTGCCGACGCCGGCATGTGTATCCGGTGAGAAAATCTCTGGCATCCTCCACACTTCCGGACAATATCTTCTGCTTGCTGCAGCGCAGTGGGCCAGTAGAACCCATGCTGGAACACCTTTGCTACCAGGGCCCGGGATGACGCATGATGTCCACACTCCCCTAGATGTATTTCCACCAGCATCTCTTGTCCTTCTGCTGGTTCCACACATCTCTGGAGTACTTCGGTGACACTTCTCTTGTACAGCTCTTGATTGATGACAGTGTATGCTTTTGATCTCCGCAGTATTTGCCGGGCTTCCACTTCATTCCCCGGGAGAGTCCCCTCCAAGATGTAAGCCATAATGGGTTGTGCCCATCCCGGGACTGGTCTAACCGGGAACACAGGAGTGTCTATGTCCATTGGTTCTGCCGACATCACCTCTATCATCATCTTTCTTTGCCTCTCCGAGCACTGGGACGCAGTCCCCGGGTTCGATGTTATGCTCCCGACATCTACTTCCATGGGTACGGCATCTGAACCAGGCTCCTTGGGGATGAAGATAGATTCTGACTCGGGTGATGGTTGAATAGATGGCTTCCTCAGATGCTCTAGGGCTATCCCGGGTAGGATGGCATCCCGGGATGACCCTAGCTTGGACAAGACATCCGCTGCTTCGTTTTCTCCTCTGGGCACATGTTTGAACTCGCACCCGTCAAAAAATCCGGAAATTTTCTGCACATGAAACCTGTACAAGGCCATGTTTGCATCAAGGGCATCCCAATTCCCCGACACCTGTTGTTCTACGAGATCCGAGTCACCAAAGCACTCTATCCGGCGGATGTCGATTTCCTTGGCGACGTTGAGTCCATGAACCAAGGCCTCATATTCTGCGACATTGTTGGATGCCCGAAAATGAATCTGCAGCACATACTTCAGTACGTCTTGCTTTGGGGAAGTGAGGACCACTCCGGCACCCAATCCGATCTTAGCCTTAGAGCCATCGAAATGCATCCTCCAGAAATTGTAATCCGGTATCGGAGGTTCATACTGCATCTCGGCCCAGTCTACCAAAAAGTCCGGCAGCGCCTGCGACTTGATGGCATCTCGTCTCTCGTATGCGGAGCATACGGAGACAACTGGATGGCCCATTTGGCTACCCGGCCGCTAGCATCCTTGCAACCGATGATCTCGGCTAGAGGAGCTTCGCACACCACTGTGACCGGATGTTCCTAAAAGTAGTGCTTGAGCTTGGTCACTGCCATGTATACTCCATATGCCATCTTCTGGTAGTGCGGGTAGTTCTGCTTTGATTCCGAGATCACCTCACGGAGGTAATACACCGGCCTCTGTATCAGCTTACCCCCCTCTTCCCTTTCTATTACCATCGCCACACTGACTACCCGGTTGGTTGCGGCAATATACAGCAACATAGGTTCCTTGGGTAACGGGGATGCCAATACAAGTGTTGTTGAGAGCATTCTCTTCAGATCATTGAACGCCGCATCAGCCTGCGGGGTCCAAACAAATGTCTTGCTCTTCTTCATCAGTTGATACAGAGGCAAGGCCTTCTCCCCAAGTCGGCTCACAAACCGACTGAGGGATGCCAGACACCCGGTAAACTTCTGCACATCCTTGAGACGCACGGGCAACTTCATGCTCTCAATAGCACGAATTTTACCCGGGTTGACCTCAATTCCTCGGCTGGAGATGAGGAAACCGAGTAACTTCCCTGCTGGCACACCAAATGTACACTTATCCGGGTTCAACCTCATCCGGAATCTTCTCAGGTTCTTAAACGTTTCCCTCAGATCATCTATTAACGAGGCTTTTTCTTAAGTTTTTATGACTATGTCATCGACATAGACCTCGGCATTTCGGCCTATCTGGTCATGCAAGCATTTCTGCATACATCTCTGGTATGTAGCACCAGCATTTCTTAACCCGAAAGTCATAACACGATAGCAATAAGCCCCATAAGGGGTAATGAAAGCAGTTTTTAATTGATCATTCGGATTCAAAGGTATCTGGTGAAAACCAGAGTAAGCATCTAGGAAAGTTAAAAGCTCGCTTCCGGCAGTGGAATCTATCACTTGATCTATCCGGGGTAGCGGAAAGGGGTCTTTCGGGCATGCCTTGTTGAGGTTGGTGAAGTCGATGCACATGCGCCACACTTTAAGCAGGAGGGGATCGTCTTTCTTCTTCTCCACCAGGACCGGATTTGAAATCCAATCCGGGTGCAGCACCTCCATGATGAATCCGGCGGCCAGCAGTATAGCCAGATGCTCCATGACAGCAGCTCTTCTCTCATCCGAGAGGCGCCTAGTTGGTTGCTTCACCGGCTTCGCATCTGGTCGAACAAATAGAGAGTGGTCAGCCAACTCCCTCGGGACGCCTTGCAGATCGTCACTCGACCACGCAAAGGCATCCCGATTCTCACGGAGGAAGTCGACGAGCTCGCCTTCCTATTTGCTGTCCAGGTTGCTGCCAATGATGACTTGGCGCTCCGGGTTGCTGGGGTCCACACACACCTTCTTGGTCTCCTTGGGGGGCTGAAATGATGCCCCCTGCTCCGGGTTCACCATCCCGGACATTCCGAGTTGGGATGTCTTGGCCATCGCCACCACCTGCTGGATTCTCTTCTTCTCCTCCGCGATCACCAGAGACTCAGCCAAGCACGATCCCGCCGAGGCACATTCCATGGAGCGCTTGTGGTCTCCCGAGATGGTGATTACACCGTTAGGTCCCGGCATCTTCATCTTGAGGTAGGCCACATGAGTTGAGATCATGAATTTGGCGAGGGCTGGTCTGCCGATCAGTGCATGATACGGGCTCTCGAGGTCCACGACCTCGAACTCCAAGCTCTCGGTTCGGCAGTTCTCCCGGGTTCCGAATAGCACCTCCACCCAGATCTTTCCCATGGGCGAGCAAGAGATTCCGGGCACAATGCCATGGAAGGTTGTCTCGGTGGGCAGCAGGGTGTTCATGGATACTCCCAACTTTAGCATCGTGTCCTTGTACATGATGTTAATGGCACTGACATTGTCAATTAGAACCCGGCTGAAACGGACGTTGAGGTTGGGTCCTACAAAAGTTGGGTCTACCACCAAGGCGTACGCTCCCGGCTTGGGCATAACCCGGGGGTGATCCTTCCGACTCCAGGTAATCTCCATCTCGGACCAGTGCAAGAATTTGGGCACTGCCGGGATCACAGCATTCACCTCCAGGGCACGCTGCCGCACACTTTTCCAGTCAGTGGGCTCGGTCACAAAGATCACATAGCTCTGATGTGCCTCCCGATAGTTGCTCTGCTGGTGTCCGGCTTGGTTACCGTTCTCATTCCGGGTATGCACTACATTCACTGGGCGAGGTGGGGGTCCTCTCGGAGGAGGGGGAAGTCGCACAGCGTTGGCCCCCAATGTCGGAGGAGGAGGTCTCGGGATATTGGGCCGAGATGCCGGAGCATTCTGCCGAACAGCTCCCGAGCTGCCCTCCTGCAACGTACGCTGATACCAGCTGCACTGCCGAGTAGAATGGTTTGCGGGCTTGTTGGCCTCCAGAGTGTGGTAGCAGCATGGCTTGTTCAGCATTTGCTCATACATCAGGGGCTTCTTCTGCTCTACCCAAGTCTTTTGCACCTCCTGACTCTGACCCCAAGTCGGGCCACTTGTCTTTTGACGCTGGCTGTTGCCGGCATCCTCCTGCTCCCGGGTCACTGCTGCGACATGCTGCGCGGCATGGTGGTATTCGGGCTGATTCCTCTTGTGGCCGAACTCCTGGCGATCATGGCTCCTGCTCGGTCCCGAACGCTGAGGTCCCGCATTCCTCCTGTTGGAGTCTCCGACATCCACCAGGGGTTGCATGGGATCTCCAAGCGTATAGTTGTCGGCGATGCGCATGGTTTCTGCCAAGGTTGTTGGCATCTTTCTCTGCAATTTCTGCCACAGCATAGAGCCATGCCGGCATTCTTGCGTGAACCAGGAGATGGCCTGTGCCTCCACCACTCCTTCGCAAGAGTTGCGAATATTGCTCCACCGGGTAAGGTACTCCCGGTCAGTCTCATTGCTCCTTTGCCTACAGATGGCGAGCTGTTGAGGCCTGTTGGGCCTCTTGTACGTGCTGGTAAAGTTACTGATGAATGCCTCTTCAAAATCTAACCAGCAGTCTATACTGCCAGTTCTCAGATTGTTCAACCAGATTCGGGCTGGTCCTTCCAACATCTGCGGTACATAACGTACAGCCCACCGTCTGTTTCCACCGGCTATGCTTACTGCAGTTACATAGTCGGTCAGTCAATCCTCCGGCTTCTTGCTACCGTCATAGGTATTGGCACCTCGGTTGAGCTGAAAGTTCCGAACAGGAGGTTCTCGCATGATCCGAGGTCCAAAGCAGGCAGGTCCCGGAGGTCCTTGCTCTTCCACCAACTCGGACTGGTGAATCCGGTCGAGCCGGAATCTGGCGTCTGCCGGGTTCAACTGCCTGGTTCCTATCCGAGATCCCAAAGGGTTCTCGTCCGGTTGATATCCGAGCTGCTGCAACCTCGAGTTGCCATCATTGAGCCTGTCCTGTGCAGGGACCATGGCCTGCTGGGGAACGGAGACGACCTCCCTCTGCGGGTTTCCCTGAACGTGCGGAGGATTCCGGGGTGGATTACCACGGCTAGCCGGGTTATTATTTCCTACACCCAGGTTACCATCCCCACGGGTACTTCCCTCCTGTCCCGAGTTGCGCTGTCCGGCCTGCCCGGCTTGCTGGATACCGGCGAAAGCTGGGTCATACGTCTGTAGTTGTTTGTTCTTCCCGGAACCTCGGCTCCGGCTCCGGCTCTTGCTCTTGCTCTTGCTTCTGCTTGGATGCGGGGAAGAGGCCTCCCCATCTGACCTCTGGCTGTCGGGTCTGGCCGAGTACACCTGGGATCCTGCCCCGGGGTGCTTCTTCTTGAAGGCCAGATTCTGACGATTGGCCTCTATCACCAACTCGTTCACCCTTTCCTGCTGCTTGCGCAGGGCTTCACCGGATAGCCCCGCCAACTCGGCCATGGCGGCTTCGGCGGCCCTAAGGGTCTTCGCTGGTGAGCTGTACACCGGCTTTCCCCCAGAAACCCGACTCCCTGTGTTACTGGTGGTGGCTCCACCAGCCACCTCCTCATTCACCATTCTTCCTTTCTTGCGCAGATCTGCAATGCGCTTCTCCCGGGAGTCGATCTTAGGGAATCCACGTGCTGCATTGTACTCCCGGAGGCTAGCGCTGAGCTCGCGGCGGATCTCGGCGATCTTCCGCTGCTCCTCTAACTCAGCCGACGTGGCCTGCGCATCTGCTCCGGTAGTTACCGGTACAGCCAACTTTGCCACGAGTCCCGAGAGGGGATCCGGACGACGCCGCGGATGGGATGACTGCGGATCTCCATCCCGGGACGCAGGCCTCTCCTGCGGGGGTTTGGCTAATCGGGGGTGGCCGTCAGTATCGCCATCAGCATCTTGATATTCCTCCTCGGTTGCCGCGACCATCATCACTGCGACGGAACTCGGGGGGCGACCGGCACGCAGACCCCGAGCTGCGCAGAGCATGGGAGGATCCTCAGCTTCCAGGACTACGTCCGAGTAGCTACGGACAACCTCGGTGGCCACGTAGGTGGTGAAACCACCGAAATCGATGAGACACCCGTTTACCGGGAACGGTCTGTTCCGGAAACATCCTGCATTGTCGCAGACGAAGTCCATCTCTCCCAGTCTTACGACTAGGCCAGAGAGAACCCGAACGTCGAAATGAACGGAGGAGCCCGTCCGGATGTGTATACCAGCCAACGCCTCTGTCAGCCCCACGGTGGGCGCCAACTGTCGTGGTGGTGTCACGGCAGATGCCATAGGATGGCTAACTTGTGGGGCCGATTGACGTTGGTGGATCCGGGGAGGGATAGCGAGCTGAAGAGCTCACACGGGGAGGATCCCGGTAAAACCGAGATCTCCCAAGAACTGGGAACAAGAACAAAGCGCAAAGGGGAAGATCTAACAAATACAAAGAAATGCACGAAGGCACACAACACACAGACGATATACCCAGGTTCAGGGCCCTCGTGAGGAGGTAACACCCCTACTCCTGCCTTTCCTCTCTATATATTGGTGATATAAGGACTACAACTTGCTGCAAGATCAGCCGAAGGATGAAGTACGAAGAACTAGATGAACTCAAGGTGAAGAGGAATAACTGCTCTAAGAGTAAATGTGACTATAGCTTTGGCTCTGAAGTTGGCCTCTCCCCCTCAGGAGCAGTTATGGCACCTTTTATAGAGGTCCGGCCAGGAGGGCCGGAAACCCTAATTTGGCTTGGCCCTACCAGACAGGCCTAGCCGGGATGTCGTCACCGGCTAGTGCGACCTAGTCGCCGGACTATCCGGTGTAGACTCCTCGTCATCATCTCGTTAAGGGCGACAGGCGCCGTCCTGCATCATCATTGCCCCCTTGTCAGAGACAAGACATGTCTCTGCCCATCCCGGATAGCCTTTTCCGGATTGCCGGGCTAGGCAGGTCAGGTCTTGTCGTACCACACTCGTACCGGCTGACGCGCTCCCGTGTCAGGCGGTAGGTGACCATGCTCCCGTGTCAGGCGGGAGGTGACCATGCTCCCGTGTCAGGCGGGAGGTGACCATGCTTCCGTGTCAGGCGGAACGGTACTTCCCCCCGCGATAGACGGGAAAGCCTGCTACGGACCGTTGACGGCCTACCGGAAACCCTTGCTCCGGATACCTCCTTGCCTTCCACTGAACCTCTTCTGCACAAGATCAACACCGAGAGTTGATCCGGTTAGTACCTACCCGGAATACCTATCCGGTAAAGCCGAGTACACCCCCACCCGGAAGTCTCCCCGGAGTCCTAGATCCGGGAGCCTTCCCGGGGACGTCCGAGCTCGTCTCAGGATGAGTATCTCTAGGCCTAGCCTCCCGAAGATGTCTTAGCCTATCGGCAAAGACATCTTCGAGAATCTAGTTCTTAGAGGAACCACCCGCTCATGCTTGTGCTGCGACTGAGGACTGGGGGTGTCTATTTATAGTTGCCCGGGCTGACCCTTGTGGTTGCCAGGAGACACTTTACCCTCCTCCAGTGCCTAAAGGTCAGGTTGCCCTTTCGGCACACCAGGAGGTGTCCCTTGTTGTCGCCAAAGGTCAAGCACTGTTAATATTTACCGGATTATACCGGGATCTTCCCCTACCCGGGGGGTAGCCCCCCGACATTCATGATCTCAACTCATGTGGGCTACCTCAAGATGAAGATGCCGGGACCTAACGACGTAATCACCATCTCGGGAGACCACAAGCGCTCCATGGAATGTGCCTCGGCGGGATCGTGCTTGGCTGAGTCTCTGGTGATCGCGGAGGAGAAGAAGAGGATCCAGCAGGTGGTGGCGATGGCCAAGACATCCCAACTCGGAATGCCCGGGATGGTGAACCCGGAGCAGGGTGCGTCATTTCAGCCCTCCAAGGAGACCAAGAAGGTGTGTGTGGACCCCAGCAACCCGGAGCGCCAAGTTATCATTGGCAGCAACCTGGACAGCAAATAGGAAGGCGAGCTCGTCGACTTCCTCCGTGAGAATCGGGATGCCTTTGCGTGGTCGAGTGACGATCTGCAAGGCGTCCCGAGGGAGTTGGCTGAGCACTCTCTGTTTGTTAGACCGGATGCGAAGCCGGTGAAGCAACCGACTAGGCGCCTCTCGGATGAGAGAAGAGCTGCTGTCATGGAGCATCTAGCTATACTGCTGGCCGCCGGATTCATAATGGAGGTGCTGCACCCGGATTGGATATCGAATCCGGTCCTGGTGGAGAAGAAGAAAGATGACCCCCTCCTGCTTAAGGTGTGGCGCATGTGCATCGACTTCACCAACCTCAACAAAGCATGCCCGAAAGACCCTTTCCCGCTGCCCCGGATAGATCAAATGATAGACTCCACTACCGGGAGTGAGCTTTTAACTTTTCTAGATGCTTATTCTGGTTTTCACCAGATCCCTTTGAATCCGGATGATCAATTGAAAACTGCTTTCATTACCCCTTATGGGGCTTATTGCTATCGTGTTATGACTTTCGGGTTGAGAAATGCTGGTGCTACATACCAGAGATGCATGCAGAAATGCTTGCATGACCAGATAGGCCGAAATGCCGAGGTCTATGTCGATGATATTGTCATAAAAACAAAAGAAAAAGCCTCATTAATAGATGATCTGAGGGAAACATTTAAGAACCTAAGAAGATTCCAGATGAGGTTGAACCCGGATAAATGCACATTTGGTGTGCCGGCAGGAAAGTTACTCGGTTTCCTCATCTCAAGCCGGGGAATCGAAGTCAACCCGGGCAAAATTCGCGCTGTTGAGAGCATGAAGTTGCCCGTGCGCCTCAAGGATGTGCAGAAGTTTACCGGATGTCTGGCATCCCTAAGTCGGTTTGTGAGCCGACTTGGGGAGAAGGCCTTGCCTCTGTATCAACTGATGAAGAAGAGCAAGACATTTGTTTGGACCCCGCAAGCTGATGCGGCGTTCAACGATCTGAAGAGAATGCTCTCAACAGCACCTGTGTTGGCATCCCCGTTACCCAAGGAACCAATGCTTTTGTATATTGCCGCAACCAACCGAGTAGTCAGTGTGGCAATGGTGGTAGAAAGGGAAGAAGGGGGCAAGCTGATACAGAGGCCGGTGTATTACCTCAGTGAGGTGATCTCGGAATCCAAGCAGAACTACCTGCACTACCAGAAGATGGCATATGGGGTGTACATGGCAGTGACCAAGCTCAAGCACTACTTTCAGGAACACCCGATCACAGTGGTATGCGAAGCTCCTCTCGCCGAGATCATCGGTTGCAAGGATGCTAGCGGCCGGGTAGCCAAATGGGCCATCCAGTTGTCTCCGTACGCTCCGGCATACGAGAGACGAGATGCCATCAAGTCGCAGGCGCTGCCGGACTTTTTGGTAGACTGGGCCGAGATGCAGTATGAACCTCCGATGCCGGATTACAATTTCTGGAGGATGCATTTCGATGGCTCGAAGGATAAGTTCGGATTGGGTGCCGGAGTGGTCCTCACTTCCCCAAAGCAAGATGTACTAAAGTATGTGCTGCAGATCCATTTTCGGGCATCCAACAATGTCGCAGAGTATGAGGCATTGGTTCATGGACTGAACGTCGCCAAGGAAATCGGCATCCGCCGGATAGAGTGCTTTGGTGACTCGGATCTCGTAGTACAACAGGTGTCGGGGAATTGGGATGCCCTTGATGCAAACATGGCCTTGTACAGGTTTCATGTGCAGAAAATATCCGGATTTTTTGACGGATGCGAGTTCAAACATGTACCCAGAGGAGAAAACGAGGCAGCAGATGTCTTGTCCAAGCTAGGATCATCCCAGGATGCAATCCCACCCGGAATAGCTCTGGAGCATTTGAGGAAGCCATCCATCCAACCCTCACCCGAGTCGGATTCTATCTTCATCCCGAAGGAACCTGGTGCAGATGCAGTACCCATGGAAGTAGATGTCGGAAGCATCACATCGAACCCGGGGACTGCGGCACAGTGCTCGGAAAGGCAAAGAAAGATGATGATAAGGGTGATGTCGGCAGAACCAATGGACATAGACGCTCCCACATTCCCGGTTCGACCTATCCCGGAGTGGGCACGGCCCATTATGGCTTACATCTTGGAGGGAACTCTCCCGGAGAATGAAGTGGAAGCCCGGCAAATATTGCGAAGATCAAAGGCATACACTGTCATCAATCAAGAGCTGTACAAGAGAAGTGTCACTGAGGTACTCCAGAGATGTGTAGAACCGGCAGAAGGACAAGAGATGCTGGTGGAAATACATCTAGGGGAGTGTGGACATCATGCGTCATCCCGGGCCCTGGTAGCAAAGGTGTTCCAGCATGGGTTCTACTGGCCCACTGCGCTGCAGCAAGCAGAAGATATTGTCCGGAAGTGTGGAGGATGCCAGAGATTTGCTCACCGGATACACATGCCGGCGTCGGCACTGAAAACAATCCCCATCACTTGGCCATTCGCAGTGTGGTGTTTGGATATGGTCGGGCAATTCAAACCGGCAAGAGGCAATATGACACATATACTGGTGATGGTGGACAAGTTCACTAAGTGGATAGAGGTCAAGCCAATCCGGAAGTGCGATGGACACACCGCTGTGCAATTCCTGAAAGACATCATCTTGAGATACGGATACCCACACAGCATTATCACAGATAATGGAACAAACTTTGCTGTGGGGGAATTCGCTCGATTTTGTGCTGAGAAGGGAATCCGGCTGGATGTAGCATCAGTTGCACACCCGGAAGCAAATGGGCAAGTCGAAAGAGCAAATGCCTTAGTCTTGGCCGGCATCAAAGCTCGTTTGATCGAACCACTGTTGAGAACTCCGGGATGCTGGATAGAGGAGTTACCGGCAGTACTGTGGGGTCTCCGGACTACACCGAATAGATCTACCGGGTACACGCCATTCTTCATGGTATACGGGGCTGAGGCAGTACTCCCAACCGACATACAATATGACTCCCCGAGAGTGACAATGTTCACCGAGACTGAGGCAAAGGAGGCCCGAGAAGATGATGTTGATTTACTCGAGGAGGCAAGAGAGTTGGCACTATCTCGGTCGGCAATTTATCAACAGAACCTCTGTCGCTATCATAGCCGAAAAGTGCACCCGAGGGTGTTCCGGGAAGGAGATCTGGTGCTGAGGCTCATCCAACGCACGGTCGGAATGCATAAATTGTCACCTCCATGGGAGGGACCTTTTGTGATAAGCAGGGCATTGCACAATGATTCTTATTACCTTATAGATGCACAGGAGGCTAGGAAAGGTGTAATGGACAAATCCGGTGAGGAAACCAAGCGTCCATGGAATGTAGCTCTACTTCGCCCCTTTTACACGTAAAAGGTTCAGTGTATGTTGTATCTCAATTTTCAGTTTTAATGGAAGTAAGGTACCCCGGGAGGAACCCGGGGACTGCCTGGTTATGAGCTTGTCTTGTTGTTATTTTTGTCAAATTCATTTACTATTTTGTACCGGCATCTCGTGAAGGAACCCGGGGACTGCCGGATAGCTGTTCTCTACTTTTCTTTTGTATGCCGGGAAAGTTCCGAGTTCGACTCTCAAAGTCAAAGTAATGTATGTCATGTGAAATCATCTTGTGACTCGACTGACGAACACCGAAATGGTAGTAAAGAGCAAAGAGAGGGAAGGTGGGAAACACGAAAATGGTCTCGGGGACTCGGAGCAGGAACTTGTCCGGCATACCTGTTTTTTATTAACTTAGTTGTTTTTTATGTCGGGAATTCGGTTAGTAGGAACTCGGATTGTTTTAAGTAATGTCTGCCGTATGTGGAGTTTCGTGACTCGACTGTCGAACGCCGAAATGGTAGACAAGAGCAGAAATTACCTAAGTACGGTAAACATGAAAGGCAATTTGGGAACTCAAAGCAGAGTAGATTGGCATAAGTGGTTCGAGTAGATAGTTCACTAAGAAACGAAAATAATATGAGTGTATATTACATATGCCACCCGGCATCCCGGGGATTTAACGAATCTACTAAGTTTTTCAAGCAGTAGGGGAAGTCGGCTTCTCGACGGAGACCTCGGGAGCAGCGGCCTCGGGAGCAGCAGCCTCGGGAGCACTGGCAGCAAGAGCAGCAGGAGAAGCAGCGGGAGCGACTTCGGCTTCGGTTCCGGCGGCGCTACTCTGGGCCTCGGGACGCACCTCGATCTCGGGGGCCTCGGGTCTTGGCGAAGTCGCTGCGTCCCGGGGAACCACCTTCTCGGGCGCAGCACCGGAAGCAGCGTCATCTCCTTCCGGGGCCTCGTCTTCCGCCTCGCCGGAAGCGGCATCATCTTCTTCGTCGTCCTCGTAATCTGATTCCGAGTCGGAAGGAATGACGCTAGGCGTGAAGGCGCGGATGCTTGCCCACGTAGCGATGCGGTGCGACACCTCTTGTCAGCGCTGGACCTTTTCCGGATCGGTGACCCACGGAGAAACCGTCCGCAGGCGCAGGATCGCCCCCAGATCGAGACATTCGTACCAGCTGAGTACTTGGGTCAAGACCTGGTCGGCGCCAGCCCGCGCACCGGAACGCTTCCAGGCGTGGATGCGTCTCCCGGCACCCCGGAGTGCGCTCGCGAGCTCGGGAATCGAGAGCGTCCCCCGGATACTCGGCCACAGTGCGCCGTGGACATGGACCGCAGCGCTGAGCAGATCCGTCCCGATAGACCGGAGGGGTACTATCCGGGCCTTCAGGGCGATGAGGTGATCCTCGATGTCCCAGGCATCCGAGATGGGACCCTTCCCGGCGCGCTTCTCGCGGGAGGCGGCAACAGCTTTGGCGGCAGCCTCGCGGGAGTGCTCGAACTCTTCTTTAAAAAGAAGAGCTGTCAAACGACTAAGTCATAAGAGTAACAGCAAGAAAGAAAGCAGAGAGAAGGCGAGAGGGATGTCGGTCCACTTACTGTTCAGATCCCGGTTCAACACTGTGAGCTCCGAGAGCCAGGTTTCAGACCGGGACCGGATAAGAGCGAGCTCAGTCTCGGCAGTGTGCACGCGCTCCTCGGACTGGTCCAAGGTCTCTTTCTGCTTCTTACTCGCCTCGATGAAGCGCGTCTTCAGGTCGGTCGTAGCAGCCTTGACCTTTTCGAGCTCGCCATTGAGCCGCGCGATCTCGGCTTGCGCAGTGGCAAGTGCAGTCTTCTGGTCCACCGAGACCTTGCGCGCCGCGTCTCGCTCCTCCCGGAGGCGCTCCTCGGATTTCTTGGACTGCCCGAGGTCAGCAAGAACCCGGTTGAAGATATTGCGGCGTTTCTGGCTGCACTCCTGAAATCAAGACAAGGAAGAAGTTAGGCGGGAAAAGATATAAGGAACCCGGTTGGGAGGATCTCGGGGACTCAGTGTCCGAGTCCTAGATTTTTCTCTAAGATTGGAGCCTAGTGATCTGCTATTCGGCGGAATCTAGAGCACTAAGCACCAATCTCGGGGACTAGTGGTGGAGCAAATTTTGAAGCAACCTATCCGGTTGGGAGGATCTCGGGGACTCGGTGTCCGAGTCCTAGATTTTTCTCTAAGATTGGAGCCTAGTGATCTGCTATTCGGCGGAATCTAGAGCACTAAGCACCAATCTCGGGGACTAGTGATGGAGCAAATTTTGAAGCAACCTACCCGGTTGGGAGGATCTCGGGGACTCGGTGTCCGAGTCCTGGATTTTTCTCTAAGATTGGAACCTAGTGATCTGCTATTCGGGGGAATCTAGAGCACTAAGCACCAATCTCGGGGACTAGTGGTGGTGGAAGGAACAAGTATTTTTTGATAAAAGAAAGAGAACAAGTTTACCTCGGTCACCCGAGTAACATCCAGTGCGGCCACTTGGAGAGCGTGCAGAGATTGGGCGTTGCGGCTTGGGCCTGCAGCGTGCAAGTCTCCCGCGATCTCGGAGGCATCGGCGGCGAGCCAGGCATGGTTGTATTCGTCAACAACCCGTATGCCGGAGCCGCCGGGCGCGCGAGTAGCGGCAACATCCCGGGATCCTGAAGGTACAAAGGAACTGACGGTTGTTCGCAACATCCGCAAGGCAGCAGTAGGGATCTCGGCGGGAGGCGGTGGTAAAGATGAAAACGTACCCGGGCGCAGCACCAAGTCCTGAGACGAGGATGTCGGGGCAGCTGCAGGCGGGGCAGAAGGTGTTTTCTGCCCAGCAATCTTGCCGCGAGACTTGGGAAGTTGGTCTGCTGGCCGGGAGGAGGCTGTAGGCTGCTTCTCCGGGATGGTCTTGGTCGCGACTGGCCGAGAGGGGCCACTTGCCGCAGGTTGCCGGCGAGGGCTAACGATCTCTGCCTCAAGCCCGGGCACCCGGCGTGGACTTTCCGGAAGAAGAACTTCTCCCGAGGTGGTCGGGGACTGCACCGGGGTCTCCTCGATCACCGGATGTGCATCCGGGGTCGCAACGGTAGCCGGTGCGGCACCGGAAGCCGCGGGCTCACTTCCTCGGGTAGAAGGGCGAGGAGGTGAAGGAGAAGCCCGAACCGGGCTGGGAGTCCGAGTCCCGGGAGGAGGAGGAACAGCAGGTGACGGGAGCTCGAGTGCATCCCTGAAAGAAAGTGTCTTAGTAACAGTTATGGAGAAAACAAAGTCAGATAACATAAGGCAAGGAAGACATACCCGGAATCCACAATGGGAGGACCCCTTTGCCGGCGCCGAGCAGGCTTCTCGGTCGTCTGCTTACTCGGTTTGCTCCTCTTGGGGGGGTTGCCAGGGTTATCGGCCCCCTCGGTGTCGGAAGCCGCGCGCTTCCGGCTCTCGGCACGTTTGGTCCCGGTTGTCGGTTTCGGAACCACAGCTGAGGCCCAGTTCAGAGGGAGAGCGTCAATAACATCGAGAATCTGGCAGTCAATCTCATCCTCATTATCCGAAGAAATGAAAACTGCCTCTGGAGTTGAAGGATTACCCGGGGCCTTAACGAAAGGGATGGCGAGATGGTCCTCGCCGTCGGGATCCTCTCTCGGCATCATGTCTGGTCTCGGGAAGTCCGGCGCGTAATTCCCGTTGACGTGGACAGCGTCTTCTTCGTGTTGACGCAAGAACAACTGCGCAAACAGATTAGGCCGTGTCGGTGTCCAGGTGAACGCATGTACGAAGGCGAATGCACGAAAGACAGATATGAGCACCTGGTCGCATGGTTTTTTCCGAGACCCCCCAATGACACCCCAAGAGTAGTCCTCTGTCATCTCCGTCCGGGCAATAGCTCGAACGCGACGGACGACCCCGACGTGGTTTAGCCCAAGGATACTGGTCCTAGTGGGGTCAAAGTTCTCAGACATGTGGCACATCTTGTGCACTCGGTTTTGAAGGGGGCAGACCCGGCGAACAATGAAGCATCGCAGGAGATCATCCCCGGTCATCTTCTGATTTAGCACGTGCAGAACGTCGTGCATGCAGTTGACCTCATCGTTATCCGGAAGCGTCTTCCAGAGACGGAATTCGCGCGGAGGACCAATAACGAACTCCGGCAGATTGATGAAGTCCGGATTTGAGGATCCCGGACCATCTCCCGAGTGCTCCCGGTTCTTCACATAGAAGAAGCTGCGCTGCCACTTCCGGCAGGACTCTAGTCCCTTGACTATAGGGAATCCGGAGTCCGCGCGAGGGATGATGGTGGCCGCTCCGCAATCGACTAAGTCTTTTATCTTCTTATCCGGATTGGGGATGGCTTGGCGGCGGAGAATGAAATACTTGGCCTAGAGATCCAAGAAGGGCCAGATGCCGAGGTATGCCTCCACGTATGTGGTGAAGACCGAGAGCATCATTATGGCGTTGGCGGGAAGATAGTGAGGTTGGAGGTCGTAGAGGTCGAGGAAGTCGCGGAAGAAGGGGCTTGCCGGAAGCCCAAACCCACGCTCGAAGTGCGCGAGGGATACCACGTATTCCCCGGGTTGGGGTTCCGGTGCAACCTCCCCCTCCGGGAGACGGCTCTCGACTTCCGGAGGAATCCGGTGAGTCCGGTAGAGCCAGTCCAGATCGGACTGCTTGGTCTCGGACCCATCCCAGCATCCCCGAGTACGTTCTTCGCCCATGTCGGAGAAGTACGCAGGGGTATCCGAGCTACTCTGCAGGCGCAGCGGTGGTTAGTCGGGGTTAATCTACCGGAAACTAGGATGTCGGAGCACAAACTGCTAAACACTACCGAGTTGATGGGGAACAAGATCTACCGTGGGCCAGATAATCAAAACAAAAGGGAGGAAAAAAGGGGCAGGCTAAAACTCTTACGAAGCAGTGCAAATGAATAATCTACGCCCTACCGCGGCAATACATCACCGCCGTGTGCCTAGTGCGCGCCGCTCGAGTTGTGCTCACCGGCGGTGGCTCAACCGCGCTCGTGCTACGGCACGGCCGGAGTCGGACGGTTGCGCTACCGAAGAAAAACATCGGAGCGGAGAAGAAGAACTAACCGGTGAAGGAGGAGATCGGTGACGAGCGAGGCGGACGGCAACGTTCGAGCTCCGGCGCGCGGCGATGGCGACGGCGTTCGGTGACAAGCGTAGCGGCAGCGATGCGCTCGGGACCGAAATGGAAGAAGAGCGAGGAAGAAGAAGAAGGGGAGGAGACCGTTCCGGTCCCCTATTTATGGGGGGGGGGGGGATTCCGGAGCGGTTTCCGATTTTCCCGCCCACGATCTCCACGATCGTGGGTGGGATCTGTTTTGTGCCGCGAGCCACGTGGCACTATCCGGAGCGCCCGATCCGGCCACACCGAGGGCCACACGGCCCCAACGGTTGGATTCCGGATCGGATGCGGCTCCCCGGCGCGGGAACCCAAGCGACGGCGTGCTCGCGCAGAAGCACTTGAGTGCGTCTCTGCACGGACGGGACGTCGGGTGGGCCCTGGTTCACTGTCTCGAATTCATCGGGAGGCCAACGGTCAAGATTCACTGAGATGGTGCTATCCGGTCGCAGGCTTCGCCTCCCGGTTAAGACAGTCTCGGTGGAAAGACCTCGGTAAGAAGATCTCGGGAAGAATCAATCTCGGCATGGAATAAAAGGATGGTGTCATGTGTTCTCGGAAGATAATTGTTGTTTAAAGCTGATCCCGCACATCATCCGGGGTCGCTGTGCAGCACCAGCTTCGGGGACTAGTGTCGGGGGGCTGCCCCCCGGGTAGGGGCAGATCCCGGTATAGTATAGTAAGGTGCCAACGGTACTTGACCTTTGGCGACAGCAAGGGACACCTCCTGGTGTGCTGAAAGGGCAGCTTGACCCTTGGGCACTGGAAGAGGGCAAGGTGCCTCCTGGCAGCCGCAAGGGTCAGCTCTGGCAGCTATAAATAGACACCCCCGGCCCTCACAATCGCAGCATAAGCATGAGCGGGTGGTTCCTCTAAGAACTAGCTTCTCGAAGATGTCTTTGCTGATAGGCTAAGACATCTTCGGGAGGCTAGGCCTAGAGATACTCATCCTGGGACGAGCTCGGACGTATCCGGAAAGGGTCCCGAGTCTCGCGGTCCATGGAAGCTCCCGGAAGGAGGTGTAGTCGGTTCTACCGGATAGGTTATCCGGTGAGTACTAACCGGAATGTATGTCTTGGTGTTGATCTTATGCAGAGGGGGCTCACAGTGGCAAGCGAGGAGGTAGCCGGCGTGAGAGCTTCCGGTAGGCCGTCAACGGTCTAGAGCAGGCTTTCCCGTCTGTCGCGGGGGGAAGTACCGTTCCGCCTGACACGGAAGCATGGTCACCTCCCGCCTGACACGGAAGCATGGTCACCTCCCGCCTGACACGGAGGCATGGTCACCTCCCGCCTGACACGGGAGCGCGTCAGCCGGTACGATCGTGGTACGACAAGACCTGACATGCCTAGCCCGGCAATCCGGAAAAGGCTATCCGGGATGGGCAAGGACATGTCTTGTCTCTGACAAGGGGACAATGATGATGCAGGACGGCGCCTGCCGTCCTTAACGAGATGATGACGAAAGGGCTACACCGGATAGCCCGGCGACTAGGTCGCACTAGCCGGTGACGGCATGCCGGCTAGGCCTGTCCGGTGGGGCCAAGCCAAGTTAGGGTTTCCGGCCCTCCTGGCCGGAACTCTATAAAAGGCGCCATAACTGCTCCTGAGAGGGAGAGACCAACTTCAGAGCCAAAGCTATAGTCACATTTACTCTTAGAGCAGTTACTCTTTCTCACCTTGAGTTCATCTAGTTCTTGGTACTCCTTCCTTTGACAGATCTTGTAGCAAGTTGTAGTCCTTGTACCACCAATATATAGAGAGGAAAGGCAGGAGTAGGGGTGTTACCTCCTCACGAGGGCCCTGAACCTGGGTATATCGTGTGTGTGTTGTGTGCCTTCGTGCATTTGTTTGTGTTTGTTAGATCTTCCCCTTTGCACTTAGATCTTATTCCTTGTTCTTGGGAGATCGCGGTTTTGCCGGGATCCTCCCCGTGTGAGCTCTTCAGCTTGCTATCCCTCCCCGGATCCACCAACGTCCATCGGCCCCACAAATTAGCCATCCTATGGCATCTGCCGTGACACCACCACGACATCGGAAAACCTCGATCATCAATCACGCAACAAAACTAGTCTTAGTAGAGGCTACTAGGGACATGGTTGTTTACGTATCACACCTGTATTAATGTTTTCGCTTAATACAGTTATAGCATGACACAAAACGTATTATGAACAATCGAGATATGATAAATAAATACACTTTATTAATGTCCTATAGGGCATATCTCCTTTAGTCTCCCACTTGCACTAGAGTACAAATTAATCTAGTTTACAACTTGGTAAAAACTTAACACCCATAACTTCTTGGTGTTTCTCGTGCTTGTCAAGCCGAAGAGGTTTTGTTAGAGGATCTGCCACATTCAGATCCGTATGTACTTTACAAATCTTCACATCGCCTCCTTGTACGTACTGTCGTATCACATGGAAGCGTCGGAGTATATGTTTGGCGGTGGAGTGAGAACTTGGTTCCTTCGCGTTACCAATGGCACCCGTATTGTCATAGAAGAGAATCACGGGGTCTTGCGCGTCTGGGAACACTACAAGTTCAATGATGAACTTCCTTAGCCACACATCTTCATTCGCGGCTTCGCAAGCAGCAATGTACTCCGACTCCATTGTAGATTGCGCGACGATGGGTTGCTTCCCACTTCTCCAGCACACGGCGCCTCCATTCACCTTAAACACATAACCTGTTTGTGACTTAGAGTCATCGAGGTCTGAGCATCAATGCAACTTGCATCAGCGTAATCCGTTACGCCAAGTTCTTCATCACAACCACCATAGACAAGGAACGTTTTCTTTGTCTTCTTGAGATACTTAAGAATACTCTTAACAGCAATCCAATGTTCCATTCCTAGACTACTCTTGAAACGGCTCGTCAAACTAAGAGTCAATGCTACATCAGATCGAGTAGTCAACATTGCATACATAATTGATCCTATGGCTGAAGCATAAGGATGTTTAGTCATTTCGGCCTTAGTCTGTTCCATTACTGGACATTGTGCCTTCCGCAATATTTTATTCCTGATAACAGGCAGAGGACCCTTCTTTACTGTCTCCATAACGAAACGCTACAGTATCTTATCAAGATATGTACTCTGACTCAACGCTAATAGGCGTCTTGATCTATCACGATAGATTTTAATGCCTAAGACGTATGCAGCTTCTCCTAAGTCCTTCATGGAAAATTTACTGTTTAAATAATTCTTCACGCTATTCAGAAGTTCCACATCATTCCCAATCAGCAATATATCATCAACATATAGTGCTAAGAACACAACCGAGCTCCCCACTCATTTTCTTGTAAATGCAAGTCTCTTCTAAATTTTGGACAAATCCAAAACCTTTGATCACCTCATCAAAATGAAGATTCCAGCTCCGAGATGCTTGCTTCAATCCATAGATGGAGCGCTGAAACTTTCATACCTTGTTAGCATTTTCTAGATCGACAAAATCTTCCGGTTGCAGCATGTACAACTCTTTCTCAATGTTTCCATTTAGGAAGACTGTTTTGACATCCATCTGCCATATTTCGTAATCGTAATATGCAGCAACTGCTAACAAAATATGAATAGACTTTTGCATCGCTACCGGTGAAAAAGTTTCATCGTAGTCAATCCCATGAACTTGTCAGAAACCTTTTGCGACAAGCCGAGCTTTATAGACGGTCACATTACCATCAGCATCAGCCTTCTTCTTAAAGATCCATTTATTCTCGACGGCCTTGCGCCCTTCGGGAATCTCCATCAAAGTCCACACTTTGTTATCATACATGGATCCTATTTTGGATTTCATGGCTTCTAGCCATTTCTCGGACTCTAGACTCGTCATTGCCTCCTTGTATTTCGTAGGTTCGTCTTGTTCAATTAACATGACGGTGCAAACCAGGTTGTCATACCATTCTGGTGCGATACGAGATCTACCAGACCTACGAGGTAGAATGAATTCGTCAACAGTTTCTCCCACTCCATCTGTGGAGGACGTTTCCGGAACAGCTTCCGTTGCGTCACTCGGAATTTCGAGTTAAGGATCAACGATCTCGTCGAGTTCTACCTTCCTCCCACTTACTCCTTTCGCAAGAAACTCCTTCTCAAGAAAGGTAGCGGTCTTCACGACAAACGTTTGCCCTCAGCTTGGTTGTAGAAGGTGTATCCTACGGTTTCCCGCATATATCTTACAAAGACGACTTTCTCCGACTTCGGTTCGAGTTTGTCGGGCTATAGTTTCTTAACATATGCCTCACAACCCCAAAGCTTCAGAAACGATAACTTAGGTTTCTTGCCATACCATGACTCATATGGTGTCGTTTCTACAGACTTGGACGGAACCCTATTTAAAATGAATCCGACTGTTTCTAACGCATAACCCTAGAAGGATACGGGCAAATCGGTAAGAGACATCATAGACCGCACACTATCCAATAGAGTACGATTACGTCGCTCGGACACGCCGTTACGTTGCGGTGTTCTGGCAGGCGTAAGTTGCGGCACGATGCCACAACCCTTCAGATGTGTGCCAAACTCAAAACTCAAATACTCGCCAGCACGATCGGATCGAAGGTGCTTGATTTTCTTGTTAAGTTGATTTACAACTTCACTTTGAAATTGTTTGAACTTTTTAAATGTTTCAGACTTGTGTTTCATAAAATAGATATAATCGTATCTACTCAAGTCGTTGGTGAAGGTGACGAAGTAACGATAACCATTGCGTGTCGATACGCTCATTGGTCCACACACATCTGTATGTATGACTCCCAATAAGTCCGACACCCGTTCAACAAAACCTTTGAACGGTGTCTTGGTCATTTTGCCCATAAGGCATGGTTCGCAAGTATCGAGAGATCCAAAATCTAACGAGTCTAAAACTCCATCTGCATGGAGTTTCTTCATGCGCTTTACACCAATATGACTGAGACGACAATGCCACATATACATGGCGGTATCATCACTATAATTAATCCTTTTGGCATCTGTGTTATGGATGTGAGTACTACGATCGAGATTTAACAAGAATAAACCAGTACGCTCGGGAGCATCAACATAAAAGATATCATTTATTGAAATAGCACAACCACTTGATACGATTTAAATGAATAACCGTCTTGCAACAAGAAAGACCCACTGATAATGTTTACACTTAAGGATGGTACAAAGTAACACTTATTTAAAACCAAAACTAATCCCGATGGTAGATGTAGAGGGAGTGTGCCGACAGCCACCACGTCGACTCTCGAACCGTTGCCGACGCACATCGTCACCGCATCCTTAGCCAACCGCCTCTTAGTCCGCAACTCCTCCTGAGAGTTACAAATATGAGCAACATAATAGTATCAACATACTCAAGTGTTGCTACAGGCGGATATAAGGTACACATCTATAACATGTATATCGAATATACCTTGCTCTTTGGCGACTATGTTGCCAGCTTTCTTGTCCTCCAGGTACTTGGGGCAGTTGCGCTTCCAGTGTCCCTTTCCCTTGCAGTAGTAGCATTCCACGCCAGGTTTGGGACCAGACTTGGGAGTCTTGCGCTTGACAACCAATTTTCCCTCCCTCCTGGACTTCTAGTCGTTCCTTCCCTTACCACCGAATTTCTTGAAATCGACGGTCCGATTGACCATCAACAGCGTGTGCTGCTTCTTGATCTCCACCTCAGTAGTCTATAGAATCACGAATACTTCAACTAGGGACTTAGCCATGCCCTGCATGTTGTAGTTCATGACGAAACCTTTTAGCTAGGGGGCAACGATTGCAGAACCCAATCAATCGCCAGCTCATCAGGAATCTTGCATTCCAGAGCAGTCATGCGTTGAACGTAGCCAGACATCTTGACCACGTGCTCGCTCACACTGCTATGCTCCTCCATCTTGGCCGAGAAGAAAAGCTCAGAAGCTTCATATCTCTCAGCCATAGCCTGTGGCGCAAAAGACAGCCTTGAGATCAGAAAGTATCTCGAAGGCACTCATCTTCTCAAAGTGCTTCTGCAAATCGGCTTCCATGGCGAAGAGCATGCCACTCTGGAGAAAGGCGGAACCCTCCGATTTGGTCTGGAAGACCTTCTTCTCATCATCAGAGGCGTCATCTGTGGGAGGGTCTACTATAGTGACTTCAATGACGTAAGCCACCCTATGGGGAGTGAGGAGGATCCTCAGGTTGCGGAACCAGGCCATGAAGTTGGACCCCTTGGTCTTAAGATTTTCTTTCTCAAGGAACAGAACTAGGTTAAACGAGGGGCGAGACATCTACAATGGAATTTGCAACAACATATGACTTTGTACATAATAATTTGAGTTATAGTATTTTAGAAAATAACTATCATAACTCCCACTCAAACGAACATCCTCCCTGGTCGTTTAAGCGATTACACGAACCCCATCCATTGCACAACCCCTCATCGTCAGAGCCGGCAACACAACTTCAAGGGTAGACAACGAATTGTCGATCACAACAACTTTGTGACTCATGCTCGACCTTTCGGTCTCCGTGATCTGAGGCCATATCTGCATATGCTAGGTTCGCCACAATAACCTCCACGTAACGCTTGTGTAACATGGCTTACACCCACTGTATACGAACGACGATATGTATGACACCCGATCGTCACGGCCTGCCTCATAACGTAGAACTTTCTTGGTGGTGCTCGTTGGAGGAAGAACACAAGTGGTATTTTTGAAGGGATCATCTTATATATAACTACCGCATTGTAACCAATATATAATCACACAATATAGAATGCAATTAAAACATCAAATGAAATGCGATGTGATATAGTCCATTGCGCCATGATCTTCTTGGCGCCCGCAGTTCATAAACAATCTAATAAACCTACCTTGACCATGTCACATTTCCCCTGCAAAATAAAGTTAGACGCTTCTACTTTTTCTTTTGCATATTTTACGTGGTTGGGGCTTTCGTAAAAAGAACCTCTTCTTACCTACGAACTTATGACCACAACAACGATCCAATAATTACATGTTTAAGCATCCCTTTTGGGCCCTCCATTGAAAATGCAAGACCAACTAAAGAGAGACAAACAGACACCAGCCAGACACAGATACGGTACAAGCCGTATGTCACTAGTACGCGTAAAGTCGGTCTGGGCCGCTTCATCAACTCGATGCCGCAGGAATCAGAAGTGCACGCTAGAGGGTAGCAAATAACAAGAACGGTGCCAACGTGCAGAACACGGGTTCTAACAACGTACAGCTATATCTACGATAGATCGGCTCTGATACCACTGAAGGGGATCGTGTGCAGAAAACAACAATTTCCTAGCAACGATAACACTAAACTAGCCAAGATCTATACTATGCAGATATAGAAGTACAAACGGAGACCGGAATACATACCCTTGTAGACCGAAAGCAGGATTACGTTCCCGCACAAATGTTGACGATGAAGACCGACGAAGCCGACCTCAAGGTCGTGTTGTGGAAGTAGACCTCCCAGCACCGCTAGCGCGGCACGTCGCAGGATGTCACACACGTACGGTGGAGACGACGGCCTCCGAAGCTCCAGTCCAGGACGAGCAGCGGAAGACTTGGACCGGAACACAAGTAGCGCAGCAACGGGCTATGGTGGAGAGAACCCCTCTCTACTCGGCGCAACTCCGACAGAGCGAATCACGAAATCGAGAGAGAATTAGGAAATTAATTGGTGAATTAAAAGGCCAGGGGTGCCCCTTCTTATATAGGCTCCCAGGGGGAGCCAACTTGCCCGCCAGGCAATGTGGGACAATTCCCACATGGCTGGTGCGCCGGCCCCATGGTGGGCCCCTGTAGCGTACCTGCACTTTAAATAAGGCAGATACCTGTATATAGTGCAAATCACTGGATCGATTCGTTTGCACACACAGTTTACGATGTAATATCTCAACAAAGCGTCAATTTTATTACATCGATGATCCAGAATTACAAAATATTCGATACAAGTTGCATAGCATAAAGCTAGCATTGAAAAAGTACACAGCGGAAATACAAAAGCAGTGGGTCTCCAACAACTTCATGTTGCCACATGCGAAAACATGTTGGTTGTAGACTCGAAACCTATAAACGAAACCTCACTCATCGTCTGAACAATCTGCAATAAGGAAAATATTGCAACAACGTGGGTCAGATTCCATTAAAAATGATGTCTGGCAAGTGACACTGTGGTGGACACTTAATGGAATAACTCTATAGCCTATATGCATATTTGGCTGGTGGAGTTCAAGGCTATTTTGCATAAAGCCAATTTTTCCTATCTCTTTGGAAAACACTTTCTTCAAATCAAGACAAGTATGGCATGAAAACCATAATCTCATCTTCCCTTGTTCACCCATCAAGTTTTATTTCTGAAGTTGGAATGGTGGAATCCTCCGTTGACGTCCTTGTTCAGCTGCTCAATTGTCCGTTTCCGGGGACACGGCTAAGTACTTAGTTTTATACTCTGCAGAGGTTGTGCATGTTCACCATTGTACCCATTCAACCCAAATTACCCTTTACACACCATTTGTGATAAGGAAAGGAGAAGAATGAGACGAGATCTTTCAGAAGAATTTTCCCTCCCACTCTAGCCTGACGCGCTCCACCTACAAACCACTACCTCCACCTGTCAGGCCGGGGCGAGTCCACACAGCTTAGTTGATCAAGCCAGAGCCCATATTGGCAATGGCTGCACGAGAAGCAATCTTCACTCGGAGTTCTTCAGATCCCTTTGTTCCTGGGTGGCCATCCACAAGTGAATATCCCACTGGTAAATCCCCTGGGGACAACACTCAACTCATACAGCCAAGCAACCAATTCCACCCAGGTGTTTGATATAACTTAGTAGAATTTAACATTTCATCAAAAATAGTTTTGCATAGCATCACAATTCTACTAAGTATTTTCATAGGAACCTAGACACAGGAATAAGGAAGTCTAAACATGGCTTGCATACCAATACTATCCTACACATGCTTATAGAAAATAATCTACTCATGCATAGAAAATAATAGGACTTTTATGGGGGTGTGCCACTTGCCTTTGAATGTTGTCGTTGTTCACAAACTCTTTTCAACAACGAACGTTTGCTCTCCGTTCAATCTAAACAATATAAGCAAACAACAATACAACAATCAACAAACAACAATCATCAAACATACATGCACATACATAGTGAACAAATAAGTTTCATAAAACTTCTAAGGAAAACATGTTATGTATGATATGCAAATTATTTCTAAGGACTAGAGATGCATGTCATGCCATGAAAATCTTTTTAAGTCTTAAGTGAAAGACAAGATTAGGAAAGAGAGAAAAGATAGAAGATGTAGTTGGTCTTCCAGGCTTCATCTCCAGACTTGTAATATTCTCCTTGGTGATGTCTTGATTGAATTCTTGGTAGACTTGAATAATCTTCAGACCAGATGATTTTTGTATCACCTGGGCTGGTCTTGGATTTACTTAGTCTTCATGAAGTCTCAGAGAAGAAGAAAGGACAGACAGAAAGACTTAGAGAATAGAAGGGAGGTTGGCCTTCTTGAACTTCTTCTCACTTTTCTTCTAAGTGCTTGACATCTTGGAATGCTTACAGAGTCTGTTTTCTTCTAAGTCCTTCATTGGTCTTCTAGCTCCATGTTGAAAATCCTAAGTGTCTAAGTGTATCACTTTACCAAAATGCTAAGTTGAAAATATTTCTAACTTAGAGAAAATGGGGAAGGAGATTTCCTTATGGGAAATATAACTACAAAATAAAATATGATATGCATGAAATGCAAGTTTTAATCACATGAACAATTATTCTAATGCAATTTAATTATTTTCTATTTTCACAAAATATAAAAAAGGAATAAATATAAAATTAAAGTTTTATGTGATTTAATTTTTCTAACAAAATTTTATAATTAGTATTAATAGACAAAGGGAATTTAATTAAATTTATAGCAATTGGATTTAATCAAAATTAATGTTTCTATTAATAGTTATGTCAAAAATAGTCAAACTATTCAAATTAACACATACAACTATTAAATCATGAAAATAATACACAAAATATTTTATAACAGAGGCATCAAGTTACAATATTCTAAAGTTTACAGAACAATTTTATTTACAATTATGGATTTATAGATTTAAAGTTATTACAAATATACTCAAATCATCCATTTAAAATTTGAATATCTTAAACTAAATCAAATTTGAAATCTAACAGATCTAAAATAATCTACATGTCAAGGGCTTTCCAAATATATAAAAATATTTGAATTTGGGTAAACAGAGAAAAAGATATGATAATTTGAATAGGCAGGGGATTTTCTGCAAAAGTGCCAAATCTGTTGACTGTGCGCTGATTGGATCCGACGTGGCGCTGACTGTGCATGCTGACTCAGCGCTGACGTGGATAAGTGATTTGATCTCGGCCGTAGGATACAGATCCAACGGATCTAATCTCACCGTACCGATTCGCATAAAAACTTCTAATCTCAACCGCACGATCTAGATCGGATGGCTCAAAGTGATTACCAGAAGGTGACGGCGGGATTCCGCCGGAGATGGCAACGACGGCGGCGCTGCGCTCGGCGACGACGAGGATGGTGCTGCGGTGCTCCCCCGGACGCGCGGATGACGCCCTCGGGTGCGGCTCGTCGCGAGGAAGACGATGGAGGCGGCGTCGCCTTCTCGTTTGTCCTGGAGCGGCGTAGAGGCGCGGGCGGAGCTACGGTAACTCCGGCGAGCTTCGTTCGTGCTCGGATTGGGCGTTCGGCTGCGGAAAAAGGAAGGAGGAGGGGTCAGGGAAAAGCGCAAGGACAAGGGGAGGAGGATGGGGGAGGTCTTGGACTCGGGGGAGGCTCACCTCACCGGGGAACCAGGAAAAACGGCGGCGGGTACCGAAAAGCTCCGGCGAGCTTTTCCGGCAGCCTGGGGGCACGGTTTTGAGAGGGAAATCCGAGCGGAGGAGGAGGGGGTTAAAAGGGGTCGAAGAGGACGTTGATTTCTCCCTTTAATCGCTCGAATTGATGCGAATTGAAAACGGCGGTTTTGGGCGAGGTCGGGGGCGGGATTTGGGGCGAGGTTGAAGATGGTGACGTCAGCATGACGTCATCGGTTTTTCTTTTTCTTTTCTGATTTTTCTGTTAATTCATATCTTTTGATTTAATTGTCCAAATGATGTCAAACAAATTTCTAAAAATTTGTAAAATTATTATATTTGTGTTAAACCAGTAGTGGGCATGTTTTGAACATTTTTGAAAAATAATATTTTGAAATATTGCTTAAATATAAATTTGACACTTTATGTTAAATTTAAAACTAGGGTTTAATTAATTTTATTTTTGGTTAAAATAAATTCTATGAAAAACCCACATTCAAAATGTTTGAAATTAAGTTATTTAAACTTATTTTGCTGAAATCATTCATCTTTATTTTGGCATAATATTAAAGAACAAAATTTAAATAATTTTAAGGAAATGGGAAATATAAGGTATTCATTTTTAATTGAAAATAATTTGTGCACCATTATATTTTATATTATGATAATTCATTTGAAAACCTTATAACAACTTTGGAAAATATTTTAGATTTTAATTCATTTCTTATGTAGAAAATATATTCATGAAAGTCATTTTATGTTTTGAAAATAAATGAAAATCCTTTAAGCTAATGAAATATTTATTTGGATAATTCCTTAATTGTAAAACCTATGAAGTTTTAAGGTTATGAACTATAGGCCTGTAATTTATAAAACTATGTTTTGAACTTAGGTGAAAGATTGAAACCAATTTGCAAGTATACCATTTTTCAATAATTTTGAATTTATGAGTTTAAGAAAGATATGGCTAAGTGGTTGGAATCAAATACTTATAAAGAAACCTTTTATTTCATGAACAAGGTTTGAAGTTTGAATTTTTTTTTTGACAAATTAGATATTGAGGTTTTAATAATTACAACGAAAAATAAATTGTTTAACTTGAAACAACTTTTTAAAATAATGATAAACTGAGATATTTGAAATATTAAATTCTTTCAATATGTTTGAAGTCTTTCATAATTTATTTTCTTATGCATTTTAATGTTTAATTTTAATCAAAAAAAAGTTTTAAATTTTAGTGATTTTTGAACATTATAAAATGTTGGGATGTTAGAGCCCCTTGGCCCACCTAGGCCGGCCATCAAGCCCCCCCACCGAATTACCTTGGGGATTTCCCCCCCATGGGCCTTCTTTCCACCGGAAGTCCCATTTAAGGAAATCACTCTAAATTAATTCGAAAATAAATATATAAATCATATTTAGACATTAATTACACTAATTAATATCAAACATATTATATATAATTTATTCTATCTCCGAAAACTATTTCGTCGTTGCCCGATCTCCATCGGACCCTTCCCGGGACGTTCCCGGTGATCTCTTTCCTTTCTGGTTGTCTTGTAAAAACCCCTTAAGTGTGTTACCCTAGCGGTTCGATACAATAACAGGTATGACCGAGACTCCTCTCTTATCAACGACTAACTCGTAGGCCTAGACCCCATGAATTAATCCCTGTGATATAACATATGACTCTCATCTATCAAAGCTGAACGTTAAGTCTTAAACCCTTTGTCATGTTGATACTTAGCGTGACCGAGTGTCGTTCTCAGATATCTCCATATCTAGCAGACCTCGTTACTGACATCGCTATCTTCTACTCGTCTATGATTTCATGTCTCCGTGAGCTAGTCACATGGTTGCAAGCTCATTAGACATAATCTCACCGAGTGGGCCCTAGAGTATCTATCCGGCTATACGGACTGACAAATCCCGCTGTTGACTCCTCGTCTCAGCTACCCCCTTCCGATATCCAAAAGTATCACCTATCATTGTCACACTATATAAGATATGGCGTTTGGTGCGATCAAAGTATCTTCCAGGGATAACAATAACAATTGATCTCACAGTTTTAAGGCGTAATTACTATGTCCTACAAATATAGGTATGTCCATCACATCGTTCCACCAACGACATGACTTTCATTGCCGACCACCGCCATGCCCTATGATCGGAAAAGCTCGATCATCAATCGCGCAACAAAACTAGTCTTACTAGAGGCTACTAGGGACCTGGTTGTTTACTTATCACGCCTGTATTAATGTTTTCACTTAATACAGTTATAGCATGACACAAAACGTATTATGAACACTCGAGATATGATATAGAAATACACTTTATTAATTGCCTCTAGGGCATATCTCCTTCACCTGCTTCCGGAGACATGTTGGACGCGGTTCTGGAGAGGACGGAGGTCACCGAGAAGATGGCTGCTACTGGAAAGGCAGTCGTTCTTGAAGAAACTAACATGGCTGAAGCTTCGGCTAATGATGCCTCCAAAAATGTTAAGGAAGAGGTCTTTGATGGCGAGGGATTCCTTTTCCCTTCTATTGCGGCAAGAATTGCTGCTGAAAAGGAGTTTGTTGGGCCATCTTCGCCTAAGCCAATTACTACGGCGGTTACAGTGCGCAAACTTGAAGATAATAGCGATGCGTTGTACGCCAAGATGAAGACTGGCCACCGGCTTTTTAAGAAGCATGTCAAGGTAAAACAAATTCGCCTTATCCATATTCCAAGTCCCCGGGCTTCTCTTTGATCTAATGAATTTAGTTAAAGTGATGGCCTTGAATTTGATCTTTTTGTTTACCAGTCCCCAAGTGTACTCACTTGACCCTTTTGCTTGCATTTCTTCTGGGTTTTTTCAGGAGGGCGAGGACCTGAACCGTGACTTGTGTAACTCCTTGGTCGTGCAGAGCCAGGAGCTCAAGTTCACCAAAAACAAGGCGAAACATGATGCTGGTATGTAATACCCTAAGTGCCTTTGCTTTTGGAAGTTTTTTGTCTTTTGTCGCCAAAGTTTCTCCTTGCTTATGAAAAAATGTTGTACTTTGCAGATCTGCTTGCAAGGCCCAGCAAGCCGCTGAGGAGTCTGGCGACATTGCTGTCGTTAGGTGTGAAAATAAGGCCCTCTTCAAGTAGATCCAAGAGAATCAGAAGTTGTCTGAGGACGCCATGAAGGCGCTCCAGGAGAGTGCAGAGGCTGAGCAGTTGCGTCTTAAAGACGAACTGGCTGCAACTCGTCAAAAAGCCGAAGACGGCAGGAAAGAGATGAAGTCTCTTACTGATAAGGCGGAGCTCCGTATCCACGAGCTTGACGACTAGCTGGAATGTCGGAAAGACGAAATCCATGCTTTGGACGACAAGATTCTTGGTATGTTTCCCGCCTACATTTCTTCGTCTTTCGTCTTCTTGAACGAGGTTTTTTGCTTTTTGCCTTATTTCCTTTTTGTTTTAGCTCCTGCTGGGCTTGGCGATATTGATGACACCACTCGCCTGGAGCTCGTGTTGGAGTTTGGTGAGCTGATTGCTCGCCAAACTGCTGCTGTGAAAGGCTTATTGAGTCAGATGTTCCCTAAGCAGCTGCCTTTGGCAATCAACATGAGGACTCTGGTGCCTCTACTTGAGGACTGCGCCAGCAATGCTGAGGAACGTTTTCGTGCTGCCGCTTGTGGAGGTGCCAAACTTGCCTTAGGCAACGTTATGGGCCACCATCCCGAGATGGATATCAAGAGGATGGTGAGATGCTTACCAACCCATGACGATGAGGACAACGAGATCAACCCGACTGCTGTGTATAACTCTGTGACGGGCTACGCCTCCTTTATTGCTGAGAAGATCAACCCAAAGGTGCTCTATGCTCGCCAGGACATGTCTGAACTTCTGTGAAGCTCGTCAGAAGACGAAATCTCTGAGCAGACTGGCACGCAAGGCGGAGAGCAGGAGGAGACTGCCACCTCACAAGCCGAAGGCGATGCAGATACGCACTCTAAGTTCCTTGCACAAGATTAAAAGAAAGAATTGCTGTGTTATGAAGTCCTTATGCTTAAGGCGAACAACTGTTTTATTCATGAAGTCTTGTAATATATTTTGTGAACAAGTTTGTCATGTGATGCATACCATGCTCTTTTGGTACTTAATATTGAAGTATTGCTAGCATTGTGCCATGCTACTATGTTCCTTGCCCGTCTTTGAATTATCTGGTTTATGCCTTTAGCCTTTTCGTATGTTAGCGAAACCACAAAGACGGTGACACTTTGTTAGGCAGCAGGACCATAGTCAATCTGCTTACACCTAATGCCCGTGCCGCCCTTGGGCGCATAAAACATCTAGTGGAGCAACTCAGAACATAAACGATCAGAGAAAAAAATCTTAGATGGAGGCTCATTTTATTTTATTAGGGCAGTAAGCCGAACCTGTCATGCTTAGTTATTCGTGTTAACAAAATTGACATGTTCAAAGTGAGGAATATGATCATTGGGAAAAAAATATGGATGAGTAAGTGTAATACTATCAAATGCAAATTTGGCAGTCCAATACTTTTTATTTCATGAGTATAGACATATGTTTACAATAGAATTGCTAAGTGTAAAAGGCTGTAGCTGCTCAATGTTCCAAGTGCGTTTTGATTCCCTGAGTTTCGCTTCTTCGCCTCTTTTCCTTTTGCGGCCTTTTTTCTTCTTCGTTTTGAGATCTCTAAGGTCCACAAGATAGTATGCCCCGTTCTTGAGCGCTTTGCTGATAACGAAGGGTCTTTCCCATGTAGGGGACAACTTGTGCTCCTTTTTGTTAACTATGCGGAGCACCAAATCACCTTCTCAAAACGATCTTCGCCTTACTTTTCTAATGTGATATCTTCGTAGGTCTTGTTGGTATATGGCGGATCGCTGTAGTGCAATCTCCCTTTCTTCTTCGAGTAGGTCTAAGCCGTCTTGTTGGGCTTCTTCTGCGTCTGCTTCGACGTAGGCTGCAATGCGGGGAGAATCATGTATAACGTCTGTTGGAAGAACTGCTTCTGCGCCATATACAAGGAAGAAGGGCGTGTAGCCGATTGATCTATTGGGTGTTGTCCTGATGCTCCAAAAGACGGCAGGTAACTCTTCTACCCAAGCTCCAGCTGCCCTGTGTAATGGTACTTCCAAGCGTGGCTTTAAGCCTTGAAGAATTATACCATTGGTTTGTTCGACTTGTCCATTGGACTGTGGGTGTGCCACAGATGCCAGATCAAGCCGGATATTGTTCCTTCCACAGTATATTTCAAGTTCTCCAACGGCGGAATTCGTCCCGTCGTCGGTGATTATGCTGTGGGGGACGCCGAAACGATGTATGATGTCGATTACAACCTTTGTGACTGTTTCTCCGTCTAGTTTTCTGATAGGCTTGGCTTAGACCCACTTTGTGTACTTGTCCACTGCCACAAGTAGGTGTGTTAAGCCGCCTCTGGCTGTCCTGAATGGACCAACCATGTCAAGTCCCCAGACCGCAAATGGCCATGTGATAGGGATTGTTCTTAGCTCTCGAGCCGGCATTTTTGGTTGTCTTGCGTAGCGTTGGCAGCCTGCGCACTTTTTGACTATCTCTTCCGTGTCTTGTTCTGCGGTGAGCCAAAAGAAACTGTGCCTAAAGGCTTTGGCGACTATAGCCTTTGAAGAGGCGTGATGTCCGCATCATCCGGAGTGTATTTCTTCCAAGATTTCTTGACCTTCTTCTGGGGAGACACATCACTGGTATATCCCAGTGGTGCTTCTTTTGTATAGTTCTCCTTTGATGATTGTGTAGGCTTTTGCCCTGCGTATCACTTGCATTTTCAGTACTTTGTCTTCTGGTACTTCACCATTGACGAGGAAATTGATGTAAGGTTGAGTCCAGTCAGGCGTTATCAATAAGACGACCACAGACTTAACCGAATTTGGGTCTTCACTATCACCGCCTTGGATAGAAGGCTTGAACAATTGCTCCAGGAATATATCCTTGAGAACTTTGTCTCGTCGTAAGCCCATTCTTGCCAAGGCGTATGCGGCTTCGTTTTCTTCTCTTTTGATATGTCGAACTTCAAGCCCTGTAAAGCATTTGCCAAATTCGTCAACTGTGCGTCGATACTCCGCCATTGTTGCGCTTTTGGTGTCCCAGGTGCCGTCAAGTTGTTGCGCCACCAAATCTGAATCGCCATAGCAAAGTAGCCTTTTTACGCCAATGTCTTTACGATGTGAAGAACATGCAGTAAGGCTTCATTTTCTGCCACGTTGTTTGTGGCGTCAAAGTGGATTTGGAGGACATAGCATAGCTTGTCTCCTTTTGCTGTAGTTAGCAGCACGCCTGCCCCTGAGCCTTTGAGCATTTTTGAGCCGTCAAAGTGCAGTACCCAATATTCAGAATCCGGCAAAGGCGTCTCATCCATAGTCTCCGTCCAATGTGCGATAAAATCGGCTAATGATTGGGATTTGATGGCTGTTCGTGGTTTGTAACGGATATCGAACGCTGCGAGTTCGATTCCCCATTTTGTGACGCGTCATGTAGCGTCTGTGTTGTTGATGATGTCTCCAAGAGGCTTTGCTCACCATTGTTATGGAGTGATCTTGAAAATAGTGTCGTAGCTTTCTTGCGGTGAAAAATACGCCGTATGCCAATTTTGATAGTGGGGGTACCTTTGCTTAGATTCTGAGAAGACTTCTCTTATGTAATAGACGGGTCTTTGTTCGGTAATTGTCTGTCCCTCCACCGATCTTTCGACAACTATGACTGCGTTGATCACTGAGTTGGTTACCGACATGAAGAGTAGCATTTGTTCCTGCGGTCTTGGTGCTGCGAGTATTGGTGCGCTGACTAAGGCCTCTTTCAATTGAGCTAAGGCGGTTTCTGCTTCTTCTGTCCAATCGAATTTATCTGACTTTTTGAGAAGGCGGTAGACGGGTAAAGCTTTGTCACCAAGCCTGCTTATGAATCGTCTTACAGCGGCTGCTGACCCTGTTAAGCGCTGGATATCTTGTAGACATGTGGGTCGCTTGATATCCATGATGGCTTTTATTTTATCAGGGTTAACTTCTATGCCTCTCTCGGAAACTATGAACCCAAGGTGTTTTCCTGCTGGGACGCCAAAAAAGCATTTTCCCGGATTTAACTTCATCTTGTACTTTCTCAAGTTGTCAAAAGTTTCTTTGAGGTCGGCCAATAGATTGTCTTCATGTTTTGTCATGACTGCAATGTCGTCGACATACGCGTGTACGTTACAGCCAATTTGGTCGTGTAGGCATCTTTGGATGCACCTTTGGTACGTCGCACCTGCGTTTTTTAGCCCGAAAGACATTGTTAAATAGCAGTAGGTACCGAAAGGCGTGATGAAAGAAGTCTTTATTTGATCAGACTTCTCATCTTAATCTGGTGGTAACTGGAGTAAGCATCCAAAAAGCATAGTAATTTTGCCCCTGCGGTAGCATCTACAACCTGGTCGATTCGCGGTGAAGTCGGTGAAGTCAATGCACATGCGCAACGCCTTCGTGTACTTTTTAGGTACTGTTACAGGGTTGGCGGACCATTCTGTATGAATGACCTCTTGTATGAAGTTTGCGACTGTAAGTCGCGCTATCTCTTGTCCTATGGCTCTCTTCTTCTCTTTACCAAAACGCCTAAGGCCTTTCTTGACTGGCTTGGCGTCTTTTGCAACATTGAGGGAGTGCTCGGCAAGTTATCTCGGGACTCCAGACATGTCTGATGGAGACCATGCAAAGATGTGACGATTCTCACGGAGGAACTTGACGAGCTCGCCTTCCTATTTGTCATTGAGGGTGGTGCCGATGTTCGTCGTCTTCTCAGCATCCTTGTCATCAACTTTCGCCTTCTTGGAGTGGGAACCTGCTGTGAAGGTGACGTCGTGTATAGTTGGAGGCTTCTTTATGTCTGGCATAGGCTCCTGCTTGACTTCCTTCAGGTAAACTTCAAGTTCGCCTTTGCTGATGACGGCTTCTTCAAAGACGGCATTGCCCAGCTCACACTCCCCCGCCTTCTTGTAGTTGTCGTTTATTGTGATGACGACGTTGGGTCTAGGAATCCTGAGCTTGCTATAGACATAGCATGGCCTTGCCATGAAGGTGTCAAAAGCCGGTCTGCCAAAGATGGCATGATAGGCGCTTTTGAAGGGCACTACTTCGAAGGATACTTCTTGCCGGTAGTTGTCCTCTTCACCACAAGTGACTTCCAAACTAATTTTTCAACGGAGTTTGCCTGCCGTCCTGGGACTATACCATGGAACTTGACGTCTTTGTGCTTGAGATGGGTTTCTGACAGGTGCATGCGCTTGAGGGTTTCTAGGTATAGGATGTTGATGCTGCTGCCACCATCCATGAGTACCTTTGAAAGCCGACAATTTGCCACTATGGGATTGATGACGAGAGCAGAGTACCCTGGGTATTGAGGAACGCGATCTGGATGATCGTTGCGATCCCAAGTGACCGGTACTTCGGACCAAGTTGCATATTGGGGAACATCCGGCATAGTAGCGTTGAGTTCCTTCCAGATGGCCTTCTCCTTCTTCGCCGAAGGGGTTGCCAGGAAGGTGACGAAGTTTTCTTTGACTCTGGGGAACTTGCTGTTCTTCTTAGCCTTTGCTGGTTCTTCGCCTTGATCTGATGAACTGCTATCGTCCTCCTTTGCCTCTTTGGTTGCTTCCTTGCGAACTTTGCGTTTGTTGTTCTTGCTTGCCCTGTATCCAGCTTCGGAGTCTTTTTTCATGTCGTCATTGATCCTGCACTGCCTGTTGGTGTGGGTGCATTTGCCGAACTTGCTGTGAGAGGTACAGGGGAGATCCTTGATGTCATCATATGTGACCTTGATGTTTTTCCCTCCTTGGTTATCATTGTTCGGCTTCCACGGGCCTCCTCTTTTGTTATGTCCGCCTTTGCCGTAGGTGAAGGCTACTTCATTGGAGGAGCATGCATTGTCATTGGGTTGTGCTTTTTTATTTGTTGACTTGCCCCGCCTTTCGTTGTTGTTGATGGAGATATCGAGTTTTGCATCTCCATCGTCAGCACGAGCGTCGTCTTCTGCGATTGTGAGGTTGTTTGCACCGTCAAGCAGATCTCGAAGGGTAGTGATTCTTTGGATTGACAAGATGTAACGCATCATGTTTCCTTTCTTCAAGTTGTGCATGAAAGCATGGATAGCTTGCGTTTCGGAGACACCTTCGCAACTGTTTTTCATCTCTGTCCAACGTGCGATGAAATTGCGACTGGACTCATTCGTCTCCTGAGTGCAACGTAAGAGATCTGTGTAAGCCTTTGGACGTTTGGACGTACAGGAGAAGTGTTGTGTGAAGCAGCGATTCATGTCTTACCAATTGAGGATGCTTTTTTCCGGCAGAGTGTCAATCCAAAGGCGTGCATTACCTTCTAACATCAGGAGTAAAAAGCGGACTGCGGCGTCGTAGCCTCCGTTATAAATTCTCACTATGTTGAGGTAGTCAGGCAGCCATGTCTCAAGATTATCCACGCCATTGTACTTGTTCACAATCTTCTTGATATTGTCGAGCGCCTCTGGGAGCTGCACGTTGTGGATTGTCGGGCCAAAGCACTTGGGACCTATTTAGGTTTCTTCCCTTGCGGCTCTGATTTTATTTAGGCGAGTGCGGGCATCTGACACTTGGTATTTTCCTTTGCAGCGTCGCCTTGTTGATGTCGGATTCCGTCTTGACGATGTGGTGATCGAGATCTTGAGCGCCTGCGTTGGCGGTCTTTGTCGGCATTCTCGTCGTCTCTCCTGTGAAGAGGTCGAGGCATGTTAAGCCGATCACCATCACGTGTTGGGGCAGTTTCTTTGTCGCGATTATTATCGCGGCTCTTCTCACGCCTTCTTTCCTTCCTGGCGGCCTTGTCTGCCTTGTCCTTTTGACGTTCCTCCCGGTGCCGGTTAGATCCCGTGCCTGATACATCATCGCGTCGCCGAGCCGGCTTTTCAGGTTGTTTGGCTTTGCCATGGCTGCTAGACTCAGATGGATCATTGGGTGGTCCTATCCCGGCTCCTGCTTAGCATAGGATGGTGTTGTTAGCAAGGCGGCAACTTGAGGTAGCTACTTCCTGTAGTTCTTCCGTCTTTTTTAGTAGTGCTTTTGAATAAAAAACTTTCTCGTATGTTGGGATCTATTCGTATTCCATGATCTCCCGTGCAGCTTCCATGTTCTTTGCAGGGGTGGAGAAGTATATCAAACCATCTTTGTCTACGGTGTAAGGGTATCTCTGCCACGCCTTCTTCTTTAGGGAAGACGGTCGATCAAAGTTCTTCGTGAGATCCCTATGGAGGAGAGGGTCGTGAGTGTCCTTCACGCGCCGGAATTTTTCACTTTCCATGTGGCGGCGAAGATCTTCTTTGTCCTCAGCTGTAGCCTTGAGGGATTTTTCCCTGTTTTGTAGAACCAAGTTATGGCGAATGCCTAACTCTGACTCACGAAGGAGGTACTTGCAGCTTTCTTTGAGTTCCTCTGGGGTTGCATTGGGACCGAGCGACGTCTTGAGTATGTCAAGTGCTTTCTTGCGCACATCAGACGTTAGCTCAGCCTCCAGGTCTTTGTCAAGGTTTTCTTCAAAGGGAGAATTGCCTTTTGGCTTGCTCCCGGACGCCTTTATTGTGTGGATCTCAACATGTGACTCTAAGCTAGCAGATTTGGAAGGCGACTTCGACCCATCTGCATGCTTGTCAGGTGCTGCATCTGTTTCCATAGGAGTTGGTCCTGCCATCATGACTTCTTTGGGACCTCCTATGTTGAAAGAGGCGACTTTTCTTGCAAAGTCGCTCTGTGCTTTCGGCATCTGAGTTTTCAGCCATTGGGGTTGTATTCTCAGATCCGGCTTCAGAGTCTGGACCAACTTGCAAAGCTGGTATAATTGACTCAGGGTCGGAACCTACCGGCTGATCGCCGGTGGTTGCGATTGTTCCTACAAAGTGAAAGTCGGACTCCATGTAGTCTTCTGAGAAGCTGGAGCTAGTTTCACTTTGTGAATCTAGATCGTGAGCTGCAAAACCCTTAGGCGATACCGGATATGCGATCCGTTTTCTGGGTGGTGGGCGGGAAAGAATTTTCCAGATCCCTTGGGGAACCCGTATGCGGCGGGCGTAAAGCCGGTGAAGATGTTGATGTCGCCGATGGGCATGATGAAGCTTGAGACGAGCTCGTCGTCTGCTGGGGTCCATGAATCTGCCTCCACGAAGCCGACATCGCCATCCAGATTGGCGCGACCTACCGCCATAGATCTTCCGATTTCGCCCAGAGCTCCCGCCTGGAAGGTGACACCCAACGCCTTAGGCCCCACGGTGGGCGCCAACTGTCGGAGTTATTGGATTCTTAGGAACGTAAGGAGGTGCCATGCTCCAATGATGTAAAGAGGGGGAAGGCATGGCGGCTTCTAGGATCGGGATTGCACACAAAGGTTTACCCAGCTTCGGACCTTGCAGCGGTGGCAAGATCCTACGTGCTGCTATAATTCACTAGATGCGAATATGTGTAAAGGTTACAATGTAGGCGTGTCCCTTGAGGGGAACAAGAGGCCGACTTATATAGGCGTCGGGCCTTCTCCTACAAGGAAAGGCTAACCGACCTATATTAGTGAAGGGGATCGCAGGCAGAAAACAAAAAATTCCTATCGGCGATATCCTTAAACTAGCCAAGATCTATACTATGCAGATATAGAAGTACGGCGGAGATCGGAATACATACCCTCGTAGACCGAATAGCGGGGATTACGCTCCCGCACAAGCGTTGACGACGAAGACGACATAGCCGACCTCTAGGTCGCGAAGAACTCGACGCGACGAAGACGGCGAAGATGACCTCGAGGTCGGGTGGAGGAAGTAGGCCTCCGAGTACCGCTAGCGCATCACCTCGTAGGGCGTTACACACATACGGTGGAGACGACGGCCTTCGAAGCTCCAGTCCAGGACGAGCAGCGGAAGACTTGGACCGGAACACCAGCACCGCGGCAGCGGGCTATGGTGGACAGAGAACTCTCATCCTCCTCGGCGTAACTCCGACAAAGGAAATCACGAGATCGAGCAGAAATCGAGAATTAATTTGATTAATTAAAAGGCCAGGGGTGCCCCTTCTTATATAGACTCCCGTGGGGAACCAACCTCCCTAGCCAGGCAATGTGGGACTATCCCACATGCCTTGGTGCGTCTAGGGAGCATGCGCTGGCCCTAGCTGGGCCCCATTTGTCCCACCTAGGCCGGCCCTCCCCCAATCCGAAGCCCTTGGGGGACTTTCCCCCCCTCATGGGCCTTCTCCACCAGAAGGCCCATTTAGAGAAATCAGCTTTTAAAAATTCTAAAATAAATATATAAAATCATATTTAATCATTAATTACACTAATTAATATCAAACATATTATATATAATTTACTCTTGCTCCGAAAACTATTTCGTCGCCGCCCGATCTCCATCGGACCATTCCCGGGACGTTCCCGGTGATCTCTTTCCTTTTCGGTTGTCTTGTCAAAACCCATTAAGTGTGTTATCCTAGCGGCTCGATATAATAACAGACATGATCGAGACTCCTCTCCGATCAATGACTAACTCGTAGGCATGGACCCCATGAATTAATCCTTGTGATATAACGAATGACTTTCATCTATCAAACCTGGATGTCTAGTCTTAAACGTTTTGTCATAGCGATACTTAGCGTGTCCGAGCGTCGTTCTTAGATATCTCCATATCTAGCTGACCTCGTTAACGACATCGCTATCTTCTACTCGTCTATGATATTATGTCAGCTGGTGACCTAGTCATAACTTTGCAAATTCATTTGACATAATCTCAACGAGTGGGCCATAGAGTATCTATCCGGCTATACGGACTGACAAATTCCGCTGTTGACCCCTCGCCTCAACTACCCCCTTTCGATACCCAAAAGTATCACCGTTATTGTCATACTAAATAAGATACGACGTTTGGTGCAATCAAAGTATCTTTCAGAAATAAAAATAAGAGTTGGTCTCACGGTCTTAACGCATAATGACTATGTCCTACAAATATGGCTATATCCATCACATCGTTACATCTATGATATGACTTTCATTGCCGACCGGCGCCATGCCCTATGATCGGAAAACCTCGATCATCAATCGCGCAACAAAACTAGTCTTAGTAGAGGCTACTAGGGACCTGTTTGTTTATCTACCACAGTTGTATTAATGTTTCCGCTTAATACAGTTATAGCATGGTATAAAACATATAATGAATAATAGGGATATTACCAATAAACTATGTTTATTAAGTGCCTCTAGGGCATATTCCCTTCAATTAGGAGTACTAAACTAACACGGGATAAACCCTAACTTGTTCTCTAAGGCGAACTTCGGTTCGTCTGGATCCTGGTCGACTTGTAGGCTTCCTCTTGCGCTTCAGCCCACTTGGCCGCCCGATAAGCCGACGATCTTATCACCTCTTGGGTCACCCTGGTAAGCTGGTTTGGTCCTCGTGGTTGGCATACCCGTTTCGTATATCCTCCACAGGACGCTTGCTGGTGCGAGTGTCTTTTATTCGATTTTTATTGGATGTTCTCTTAATTGCATGTCAAAGTGGAATTGATCAAACAAAAACGGAACAAGGAGAGATTGCGCCGTCCGAAAGGTAAGATATGTTGAATTGGATTGCAAGCATGTTGCTATCGAGTAGGTTGGTAGCTAGCTAAGTAGTTGAACGTTAGCTAGAGCGAGCCAACCTAGATGTGGAGGATGAGAGAGGCTCGGCTCATATATAGCACCTCTCATGCTTTATTTTTTAAACAAAAAAGAGGCTTGACTCGCAAGTCACAGTAACTTATCATTGTTTGCTTTGACGAAGACAGAAGACATGGCTTGTGTCTTGTTAATTTACGACTGGTACTGTACGAACGTTACTTCATCTTTAACTCAAATCCGAGTGAACTACTAGCTCCCGTCAGGTTAGATTTGACAAAAAAATAAAAAATACTTACTTTAACAATATGAATGGACAAACAGTCATATTTGTTAACATGACGCCAACGTGTTTCAAAACCATTTATTTGAGTAGGGGATATTATCCTGAGGTCATATTCTAATTTTAATAAGAACCTCCGTCTTCTATTCATCTCTATCAAGCCTTTACAATTTGATATAATATTTTCACCTACTAAGTACAACCTCATCAACTCGTTCCTAACCACACATTTTGCTCTCCATATATACTTATTGCCAGTGGCTCACTCAATAGCACTAACGCTGTTATTAGAACTTTTGCTATACTGATATAGAGTGGGCGTGATTCACATCTTTATAGTTGCACTACAATCATTCTAAACTTGATTGGTTGGATCTTGCTCGATAGATGATATAATTATGAAACATAGTCGCGAACTCACTTTTCGGGAATGAGCGTCATTGGGAAAGTATGTTGAACTAGTTTGTGGTTATGTGCGACATGATCTTATCTTTAGTGTACTTTCTAGACTCAAATCGGTATGCGCTTGAAGCTATACGAGTTCTTGAAAGTTCACATTTTTTAGAATAGGACTTAGAGCATCGAGTGGGAATGAGTTGATTGAGTACTTTCCTATTTGCATGGTTGAAACAGGCAATCATGATTTTTCATTAACAAGTCGTTAGTCGTCAAAATTGCCAAGTTAGTATAGAAATTTCACGGTTAAATTAGTATGTGTGCCGCACAGCGAAACATGCACATTAGAGTAGTATGAAGGAAAGAAGGTCCCGGGTTCCAGGACATGAATGAATGAAAAGAGGAACAAGATTACAAGAACCACATGCTGGACCTGCAAAGATAAATGCTCAAGACATAAGTCAGGTAGATCTAGCAGCAGAGAAAGCCGTGCGCCAGGGAATGCGATGTTTGTTCATTGCTCTCGCACGTGATGGTCCTCTACCTGTGATATTTTTTCCTTAGCGAAGGTGTTTACGCGGCTAGAGCACTTAGCGAGCGCTATTTATTCTACATGGATGACGGCTTGATCGACGAATTTGCGTTCACAGTAGGTGTCTTGTTTTTCGCCTCTTCAATTTTGTTGGTTTATGTGGCCATTTACAATTGTAATCTCTTTTAAATTGTATCATCTCGATGCTATCTAAAGAATAATAAAGCAAGAGATTCATAATGACTCATTTTGTTTGGAAAAATAGTAAAATGTGTTAAGGAGTATTAGTATTGGTCTAGGAGTCCGTAATAGACTAGATTTACTTTCGTGTCCTCCAAGTCAGATGTACTATATATTGTGGCCTTTGGCCCCTAGTAATACAAGTTGCATATTCCTAACATGGTATCAGAGCTTAGGTTTAGCCTTTTCTTTTCCGGGCGCGCAACTTGTCCTGCCCCCGATCCACCTCTACCCTCTTCCGCTGCCGATACAATCTAGATCGTATTCTTTTCTTTCCGATCTGTTGCTAGTGCGCTGCTGCAGCTGTTTTCCGGCTGGCCTGCTGCCTCTCCGGTTCTAATGTATCCCTTCCGTACGTGTCCAGCGCGGCTCTCCTGGCTGCTGCTGACGTTGTACACTTCGATTGCTCCTGGTCGCTGCTTCTGGTTCCGTGCTCGTGTGGTTCTTCTCGCACGTGTGGTTTCTGCTATCATTGATTGGATCGGATCTGCTAGCATCCATTGGATCTGATCGGTGGTTGACTAAGCTCCTTCTAATAAACTCTTTTTTGTCAGCGGTTTTAGATCTTGCCGCCATCGTAATCTTTTTTTCTCCGACGTCGCCGCCGCTGCGCCCTGGTCGCCGCCGCCCTCCGGCCGCCACCGACGCGCCCCGGCCGCCGCCGCCCTCCGGCCGCCACCGACGCGCCCCGGCCGCCTCCACCGTCGCCAGCTTCTCCGACGTCGCCGCCGCTGCGCCCTGGTCGCCGCCGCCCTCCAGCCGCCACTATCCCCTCGTCCTCGGTGTCTTCTTCGACCGCGGCGCCCCCTTCGACTTCGGCGCCACCTTCTACCTCGGCGTCGTCCTCTCCTAGTACTCCTCCGTCTAGTTCCCCTAGTTCTCCTCGTTCTCCGGTTTCGGATTCTTCCTCTCCTGTTTCTTCTTCCTCTTCTCCTTCTCCTAGCGCAATGCTTTTCTTCTCTTGATGTGCCATCTTTTGACAACCCATCTTCTCTCTTGATGCGGTCTGTCTTTCTTTGAAGCGCCATCTGTCGCATTGTCATTGATCTACGCACATTCTTTTGTCGCGAGCTTCTTTCGCCATCGTTTGCTTGTGCTATGATCGTTTGTGACATGCTCTTCTCTTGATCGATTTTTGGTCTCTGTCGGTCTTCTTCTTCGATCGACGCTATCCACTTTGGCTTGACTTTCACAGGTTATTGAAGACTCTTCATGCGATGATGATACTCTCAAGACGTGGATTTTGGATTATCTTTTGTTTTCTAGTTTACACTTCTTCAAATGCAATGCTATTGCATACGCTTTGCATTTGAGTGGGGTGTTAAGAAGTATTAGTATTGGTCTATGAGTCCGTATTAGACTAGATTTACTTTCGTGTCCCCCAAGTCAGATGTACTAAATATTGTGGCCTTTGGCCCCCTGATAATACAAGTTGCATATTCCTAACAAAATGTATTAAAAATTATTTGAGAAAAATGTAAAAAAAAATCGGTACGAGTTGTTGAATACATAAGCAATTTAGCAATGGATTTAAGCTTCGAAAATATCAAATAGATTATGACTAGAAAATATCAAATAGATTATGACTAGCAATGTAAAACCACGAACCCATCAGCTCTTCTCTGTTCGCTAGTAGTACTACTATCTTCGTTTATTCGACCTTACCTCAAGATATTATCGTGCCCTTGTTGGTGGTTGCTCCAGTTGAACTGTTTCTTCTTCGTGGATCTCCATGCATGTGAAACTACTACTTAGAACGAGGCATGGATAATATATTCGTCAAACACTGATCTGGAACAGAACTCCTACGATCGATTGCACCCCCCCTTTTCCATAACTAGGTTACTACTCACTCGTACTACGATGCTAGACGGCTAGAACAAAACGAGTCAATGGCGTGAAGGCTAGACAGCTTGTGCTCCTGTACGTTCTTTCATCAGAAGTGACACCAAACTCTCAGCCTAACTTCGGCAACAGACGGCTCACCCGTTCATTGCATCCGGAATTTGCCTCCACTTGCACAATGCATAATGCACATTATATTAGGCACGTCGGTCTCTACCCGTCCCTAATGCCTTATATATGAAGGCGTCTTCTAATAGAGGGGAAAATTCAGTGAGCAATTCAGCCTGCGTCAGCTCATTACCTGCCTGCCTAACAAACAGCTCAGCCTTTGCATTTGGGGACGATGATGCCTAAAAGGCGCACTTCAGACTGGCAAAAATAGATACTCCATGTCACGGGCGGTTTCTCTATCAAGTATTTATATACTCACTCCGTCCAACAAAGCGTGCCACAGTTTTGATCAACTTTGGATGCATCTATACACTGAATTATGTCTAGATACATCTAATTTTTTATCAAGTTGAGACATCTTTTGTTGAACGGAGGGAGTATATAGGATGAAGTGACATATAATCGGAAGTATTTTCACGTAGGCCGCTTGAAAGCTCCATGTCACCGGCGGTTTCTCTGTCAAGCACTCTTCTTTTTGCGACTCGTGTGTTAAGTACTCAACGTATTACTACTATAGCTTGTGCTAATCATTCCAGCATTTGAAATGCCGCGTGCACCGATCCACAGTACTTAGGGACTTACCTGGAGCCCTAGTAAAATGCTGAGAAAACTAGTGTGCCCGTACAAATGCCTTCTTGTTTTCCCTCTTCACTCTCAGAATGTTCAGACTCACTCTGGTCCGCTCAATTCACTACAGGTGCGCAAACAGATTATGACAGGGCAGGAATCAATCACACGCTGCTCGATTAAACTTGCTAGTAGTATAATTAAGTGAGCGGGACTGCCTTCCTGCGCACCTCCCTCATTTGGGAGTGCTTAAACTAAGCTCGATTTTGTGCTGCTTGCCTTTGGAAAGTCGATTGCTTGTCCGGGCGCCCGTGTACATATGCGATGCGACTCTGAATTGTGCATGGGGCACTTGTGTGTGTAGTGTCAGTGGTCACTGGTCACAGCTCTGGTAGTGCTCGTGGATGTCTTGGTAGAAACACTTTCCCCCGTTGCTGTTTCTTTCTGGTAATAGGATTGTGTGTGTTCCGATGCTAAAAACCGAAGAAGAGGAGGAGGATGTCGCCGGATTGCATTCTCCCATCTGATATTCTGATCTTCCCGGTCCCGATATATACCAAAGGCAGGCTTATCAAGATTGGACGAAATTATCCAATTCCCGTCAGAAATCACAACAATTCTTAGCTGCCTCACTGTACAACTGACACATCCTTTTCCAATACATAGACCCGTTCCAGCAACACAACTAGACGATCGCCCATACCCTGACCTGCTCCTCCGCTCATATCATTCCGTGCCCATCATTTTCTTTTCTTTTCAAACTGATTCGTGCTGATCTATTAACTCAAGCCACTAGAGTAGTAGATATTTTGATGCGACGTGTACCCTCGAACCGTCCCCGGCGATCCAAGTGTGTGATGTCTGAACTGATCCCTACTTTCGAGTCCAAGATCGGTAGAAAAACTAGAGTTCGTCGGGTCATTTTCAAGCAAATGGACTTAAGCGTCTGTGCGTCGGAGAGTTGACGCGAATAATTTCGTTCCAACGCAGCGCCGACCGTGACCGGCCGGTAGGGCCGATGGGTGGCCAATCTATGTCATGTCTCTCCAACTCCAGGGCCCAGGTTCCTATATACTATCTGAGAGTTCTGAATACAACTTAATGAAATCTTAATCAGTCCATTACACATTTGAAGTTTTGATGCCTCTTTTCTATTGCTTCCGGCATGCATGCGTGCTGTCGCTCTCGACCATGTCTCCGTACACGTACTCGCCATGGTCTTCCGTCGCTGAGGCATGCCATGCATGCACTGCTGCTGCAATATACAACATGCATGCGGTCCGGTTTCTTCAGACGATGGGCCTTTTGTTTTACATCTGCACAACTTTCTACCGAGCCTAGCAAACACAAGCACCCTTTTTTCATCTAGTGATGAAGATGTGTGTTGTGCGAGATAGTAATTAGAGGAAGGCACCGGCCGAGATGGGCAAAGTCAGCTGGAAAACCTATCATAGATTGGTGTTGCTGTGCTGCTGCTACGTAGCTCGATCGTGGTCGGAATCAGGCCGGGGTTGGCAAGTGATGTCTTGTCCGGTCGGATCAACCTAGCTAGTGTTGGTTGGTTGCACAAAGATCACACCATGCGGTGAAGTCCTGTCAGCTTTCCATGGCTGAAAGACCGAGCCCCGTGCTGGCCGATAGACAGCTGAAAGACTCGCGTGGTGAAAATAAAGCAAACAGCGTGCACCATCAGCTCTGGCCTCAGGCCCAGCTGTGGTGTGTGTGAAATGTGATGAAGCATTATGATGTCCAAGAGAGAACTCTGCTCAATTTTTTTTTTGAAACGCAATGAGTTGTGGGGTAAATGAAGTACTTACCGGCGCGCGGTGAATATATATGTGCATGCCAAATAGAGCATAGCGTGCCAGAAAGTTGCAGCCATGCACTGTATGGCATGGGGGTCACTCGACCATGATAAGGAAAACAAGGATCGATCACATGGCGGCATGCAGCACTGGCAAGGATGAATGCCCAGAAACACACACACGAGACTGTTGGTGTTGGACCTCGCATGCATGCGGCAAGGAGAGGACTCGAGCGCCATGCATCTTGTCCTTGTTCCGATCGCTCGCTCGCTCGCATGATTTTGGCCCATCGACATCGATCGATCGTCGGCAATCCCGGCCGGCCCCGTTCGCTCGCTTTGCCAGCAAGCGTTTGTAGTCGGCAACGCTACAGGCACGGAGGAACAGACCCTTCTCCATGCATGATTCGTCGCGGACGCTGCAAAAGTGTAACCAGCATGTGTACGACGGGATCATGGATCGGAGCAAGTTGGTAGCAGCGTTTCCTTGCATGCATGGTACGTAGGCCCAGGAGCTGGCTGGGCACGCGATTATATGATCAATGCAAAGCCATGGTGGTAGACCCCTAAGCTTGGTGTGGCAACACATGGGTGCGAGAGAGTTTGTTGGCTCCATTTGTTGGATGGTCGACCTTGCTGGTGGCTCTCCTCCTCAGTCCTCGCAGAAAACGGAAAAGATCTCGCCGGTAGGGTCGATCTCCAGATGGAATTAGCCCTAGCCCGGAGGCTAACAGCTAAGATAAGCTAGTAGTTCATCCGTTAATTCTATCGGTCTCGCATGGACGCCACGAGTCGATCGCTCAGTCCGTCCTGCCGGCGCCCATCACGGCGCGTGTATGGTCACGTACAATTCATTCTCGAGCTCCTACAGCTCACCTATGATCGATTCTCAAGTTGTGCATGTTGACGCATGGTCCTGATTGACGAACCAACAGAAGATAACGTTGGGAAAGCACCCGCACCCGTACCGAACCACCACAGAGCACAGACACATAGCCCTACATCTAGGAGGAGTACATGCTGATCGATGCCGCCCCTCATGTGCTCCGGCCGGGGTCCCAATCCACGGGAGCAGCACAGCTGGTTCATAATCTATAATTAATCGTGTAAGTTATTCTTGTGCACCGTAATTGCAGTTCCGGATGCATGCACTTTGGAGATGCTTTCTCTAACGTTATGTGATCATCGATCTCTGATCGGCTTCTCTCTCAGACAAGTCTTTTTTTTCTTCCCGGCCGTCACCTGAATTTACGTAAATGGAGTATATTAATCGTTGGGGTACTCAGCTGGAGTATTCATTTGTCCCCTTTGCCATTAGTTAAGTGTTGCACACATACATCACCGATGGTGTTTATGCTGTGTTTGTGGTGCTTCGTCGCAACCTCTGTTGTCGCGCCTGATGGCCTCTGCCACCGCCGCCTATGTCGTTACGGTGCTCGCCGGGGACTGAGATCAGATGACATGTGCATGGCATGTCACCGTATACCATGCCAATTGCATGTGCCGTCCATTTTTCATCTAAGGGTCAACAAAGATTGAAAATTTTTACTCAAAAATAAAACATTTTAGAAAAACTCGAAAAAAAATTCAATAGGTTTAAAATAGTTCGTTCTTTAATCTGAGAAAGTTTAAACTTATTTAGATCACCCGTTTAGGACATAATTGTCTTTTAAGATCAAACTTTGAAATGGTATTTGATGATAAAATAATTATCCAAGTGAGCTGAAAATTTCTCAGCGGGCTATATTATATTTACTGTCATTTTTTCAAAATTTTCTAAAATGTTTTATGTGTGAGTTAAAATTTTGGATCGTTTTTTGGCCCTTAGATGAAGATTGGACGGCAGATGCTCGGGCATGGTACATGGTGACATGTCATGCGCATGTCACCTGATCTCAATCCGCTCGACTCGTCATGGATAGATCACAATTGTCGTTGCCATCGAGCTCCGCCGCCACCATGCCACGACATTGCCATACTAGTGACGCGTCATCGGTATGTCAGTAGAGATGTACAAATATGGTGTGGACAAATTGGGTGTGGATGGCCCATATCAAAACTAGTTCGCACCCCGCACGTTGTTGCGGGAATGATCTTCGTATATGCAAAAAAAAAGAGGCACGAAGGGTCATGAATCAAAATTAAGATGGGAAGTGGTCTTAAACTCTTATGCAAGAAAATAATAATCACATGGGAGGAGTTAACTAACTAAATTTTGGCATTGTGCATGCTAAATAGCAGAAAGTAACGCTATAGTAAAAATGTCAAATTTATCATCACTAAGTGATTATTATGATTCCTCACATTAGAACAAAGACACATCTGCAAAAACAGTTAGGAACAGTTTCAAAGACATGATGCGGTATTTGGATGACGCGTATAGAAGATAATATATGATTGTCAGAAGTTAACCAACTAATGTTAGATTGTAAAAATCTCGCGCACAATTAATAGCAGGATAAGAGTCAGTACTACGCGGTTAATACTACATCCTTATATCTAAAAGGAGAATGTAAAATATTTGACAATAAAGACAGAATATTAGAAAAATCCTATGGAAAGGACTGTCGTGATCTTTATTCATCAGGACATGTCCCGGATCTGTAAAATTTAAAGCCACCCACTTGTCATCATGTTGACCTTTTATTCATCAGATCGTGCTTGGGTATTTGCAAAATCACGTTCGTATTTGAAACTGAAAACTCATTAATATTTTTAAATATATAACTATTTTTATATTATCAAACAGAGAGTTCATTTCAAATTATTTGATCAGATGTATGATCTGCAAAGTGTTATACTTTATTTCTTTAGTAACGTTGTCTTAACAGCAAACTCTGTAGACTTGGAGGGTGCTCGCTTGCAGGTGCTAATTTTACCTTTTTTGTAGCAAATCTTGCCCTCTTATAGTTTGAAGGGAATTGGCGATGCTGCTAGTGCCACTGGTGGCTAATTTCGTGATCTTCCCAGGGCTCAACAAAATACGGGAGGGGAAAGCATGTTGCCATGCTGGCGATTGGAATCTCCAAAGAAGGAGAGAACGGACCAAACACCTCAGAATACAGGATTCACCCGATGGTCTCCTGTGACGACTGACGACATACTTGAAATCTCCAAACGCTTCTGCTTTGAGGATGTCCTGCAGTGCGCTTATTCGGCTTTCTGTCAACTTGGAGCGCTGAGTACGATGTAGACAGCGACGCATAATCCCATGGGGACGGCGTGGAATGGGAGCAGGATGTGAGTATTTACGGAGGGAAGTGTTGGGTCGAGGTGAAAAATGGCTGGCTGCCTGATCGCCTGCCTCATAAATTAAGGCTGGGGTCGGTTCGCTTCAACTTCAGAAGAGCGTGCACTCTGGAGAAGTCTGTGGAACTCATCGCTGCACTCCGGGTGCACATGTCAGTTGGGTTTTCTAGCTGATGTTATGATAAGAAAATTTCTAAATAATATAAAATGATGAGGTGGCACGTACGTGATGTGGCATGTTTGCATGTTGAAAGAATCCCTTGAAGTGGGTTGTTCCTATTTAGATATAGAAGATAACTAAATAAGTGACAGGTTTACAGACGAGATCAAGATGAGGATGTTAAATCCTTGCATGCTAGGGTACTCAACGATCAATACAACATGGCTTAAGAGTCCGCCAAAGTTTGCCTTGGCCGGTAAGCCCCAGTGAGATGAAAATCTCATGATGTCTATCAAAAGGCTTCCATATAGTGAACAGAGAACCCCACGATATTATGTTCGGTCAGCAACGAACAAATGGCGAAGATAGAAGAGCTGATGGTCCATCCGCGGTTTTGACTAGGCTGCAGTAGCACATTCCGTACGTGCGGGTTGGTTTGGTTGACGCACGCTTGCCGGCACTGCGGGCGACGTTATCGGGACCCAGTGCGTTTCGTTATCATCTCCAAACGCATCCACACGGAAGCCTTTGACTTGTCTTCCATTAGTTAACTGCAGCGCCTAAAACTGAGTCGAAATGGACCACGGTCCCTAGCTTTTTCACGCATCCATCAAAACAAGTTTGTTCCAACTTCGAATATGCATATGAGTCATAAAACACATTATCAATCCGATAATCATGTTTTTCACTAAAACACACAAATTAGGCGAGGAAATGCCCTTTTATGTGGGCATTGGTGGCACGAAGACCAACTTTTTGTCGGCACCATCATGAGGCGCTTGTCAACCATCGAAACATGGCCTTGGGGTTTCGGAGAGTTACGAGCCGCAAATGATCATGTTGGCGCGGTCGAATCGTCAATCCACGTCTCTCTTGTAGGACACATCCTTTATTTTTCTTGCGAATTAAGGGCGCGTTCCTATCGGAGCAGAAATCATGCACCTTAAGTTATGCTTATTCCTTAATCAGTCTTTCCGTCGCAAGTACTACTCGCGCACATCACTTTCGTTGCTCTGAGAGTGAGATTGACAGACACCCAACCCTATGTACCCTATTTCAGTCAGCATCAACATCGCAAGTTGAAGCACACTTAACAGTAGAAATCTGATTCGTGTGTATGAAATGCCTTTTTTCGGCGTCCGTAAATTTAGACATTGGAATGGAAGGGTAATACTGCTTGGCTTGTCCTGGTCTTGTACTGCCACTGCCCACTGCTACGAAGAGCATCGATCATTCCGCGAAAGAATCATCACAGGATGGGCATTGGCATAGTAGGATTGTCTTGTCCGGTCGGAGTTGGTATATGTTGCAACGCGCGCGCGCACACTGACGCACATCATTCGTCTCGTCGGTGAAAAAGCAAACAGCGTGTGCAACAGAAGTGGGCATGGATCGGTCCTTCCCCCAGCAAGGAGAGGAGGAATCAGAGGTGATATTTTTCCGAAATGTGGCCAGACATCATGATGCATATGTTGCAGAGGCCAGCGTGCATGCCGAGTCACTCACCGATCGATCAAGCATTGTCTGTCGTATGGGCCGACGTACGGGTTTTACTACAGTTGTATTCTACCACGCACTGCTGCACGTACGTACGGGTTTCGGTGGATCGGGCGAAAGATGAGCGAACCTTTCGAGCTGCGGGGGGACGCGGCTGTGGCCAACCAACCAAATGGCAGAGCTCTTCACGGGCTCACACGTACGTACGGCCCAGCTCGGAATGATCAGGGCAATTTCAACCGACCGACACAAACGGATACTAATAATTTTTGTCTACGTTATTGATTGGGTCGTCGAACTGATAACCGTCCGATCATGTCCGCAGGCCACTGCACCCAACGGAAAGATCCATTTCATACATTTTTATTCAGGTTTTTGTAAAAAAAAAACACATCGATTAGCAAATTCAACCAAACAAAAATAGCAAATATGGAAGTGGAGCTCCGTTATTTGACGATGCATAGGGGCTTTCGTAGGAGGGTCCGTTTACGTCGCTCCGTTAAATCTTGCGCTGCCGCGGACACAGATTGACATAAACCTAATTGAACGAGTCACCCCGTTGGAGTTACAATTTGCTGAGCCACGTACATATGCGTTTGTCACGACCGCGATCCTGTCAGACGTCACAGGGAGGTTGAGAGTAGGGAGGGCCCCGGACAGTTCCATGTGCTCGACAGGCACCGGCCGCGGCGGCCGCGGAGCGAGCGCGGGTCCGGTGACGCGGACGGTGGCCGGACCGCCAGTTGTTCCACCTCGCCGTCGCCGTCGCCGTCGCGTGACAAGGCCGGATGTGTGCGTTTGCGTGTATCGATCGGGGGCCTCGCTAGCCCAGGGAACGCACAGGCACGTACGTACGTAGGTGTTGGAACGAGTTCTACGTATACCTCAAAAAGCTAGTACCGGTTTTGTAGTGATCAATCAAGTGATCAACGACCGATCTGCAGCTTCACCAGCTGCCACAAGTCGCAGAAACTCCCAACTGTTCAACAGTTACTGTCGCCTGGTAGCACTTCCTGATCATGAAGAGACCATCTACTTACCAAGTCTTGTCAAGGTGACCAGTAATATCGATGAGTATATATGAGAGAGACGCGCTGAAGATCCAACAGAAAATAGATCCAAGTACCCAACTAACCATGCATGCAATTATTTCGTAGTACGTCCTCCATTCGTGATTCATAGCCAAGCAAGAAGGGCCCATGCCATGCAGAACTTGCAGCGCAAATGAGGCGTTAATCGCCGTGTGAACGAACATGTGCATGCTAAATCCAGCATATATACTGCATGTTGCATGCAGCAGCTACAAAACTGCTCCGTACGACTCATGCATCACCCAGCAAAGTTGCAGTCATGCGTGGTCCGGTCTGCACGGGGACATGCATGAAATGAAGAACAGTCTCCACATGCCGGCACTGGCGGCATTGGTAAAAGATGAGTGCGAGGGAGGAAGAAGAGGGAAAACACAAAGAAAGCCTCTGTTTAGATCTAGCAGCAGAAAGCCATTGGACCAGGAATCCGATGTAAAGAAAAAGGAAAGCCATGTCGTTGTCGTTCGATGGATCGCAAGTTGCAATGGACCTCTCTCGTCCACGCATGCAAATATTTGGTTTGGTATGATTATGAATGAATAAACCAGCAAGGATGCAATCAACCACGCATCACAATTCACATGGGGTACATACATACGTGTTAGAGAGTTTGTTAGTTGCATTATTTAACATCTTGGCAGCACTTTGTAGGAATAAATAAAAACCACCGCGCGTGTGTGTGTGTGTTGTGTGTGGTGGTCACGCTCACGCCCTGTTCGTTCTCGAAACCTCTCTCGCAAAGTCACGACGCACTTGTCTTCACCCAGTGGTCCCCAACAGGTCTCATGCATGCACGAGAGGGAAAGCTAGTACGTGCGCCGTAATTTGCACTTCAGGGGACGAAGCTTTAATTTGATTTAGTGCCTGATAGATACGACCCGCTCGTGCAAGGTGCTTTGGCAAAGGCTGGATTCCGTTCAGTCCAGTTGTAGTGCGTACAATGCTGCTGCGGCGTCCATTCGGCAGACGGTAGTGGGAGGGATCCAAGTCAAAGTAGAGCTCCACTTCCACTGATGCAGTTGGAGACTATGCCTTTTTAACGTCCTCCAATCATTATTCCTATCTCTCCCCTCCCGATAATAACAACTTGCACTTCTAAAGTAACGAGGAAAACAGAACGGTGTCGTCAGATCAGCTGGCAACGGTACCGGCGTTACCAGTCAAAGCACAGATCAGCTGTACTAATAAGTAATTACCATTATTACAGGTCTGATACAATGATTCGTTTGTGAATCCAGCTGAAAATAATAGAACGAGACACCTAGATTCATGATAGCGCCTGAATGGCTAGATTAGCGCCGGGTCATGCACTCAGACATCTGGGGCAGACTCCTGAATGATAGTATCATTCGCTTTCTTTACGTGAAAGATGAGCCCAGGTGCTGAGCAACCCACACCCATCATATTAGGCACACATCACTGATGCAGACATCAGGAACATTCGGTTAGGAGGAACATGCAAACAACCAAGATCAAAAGACAAGGATGAAATGTCCAGGGTGATTCAGCGCAAGGACATGCCCAGTAGTCTCACTGATAGTTACCGTTTCAGGGCCGAGCCCTGGAATCTTCACTTCGGAGTAGCAAAGAAGGATACAGCATGTCGGACCATTTTACTGGCAAATCAATGTGTTTCAACAAATAATTGTCAAAACCGATATTTATACATGATGGGCACCTGTAGAGCACATTTGAGGACAGTGTTGCTATGCTCGGTTGATTCTCAAAACCTATTCTTTACTTGGCTTTCTCAAAACTTGGGGGAAGACAGAAGGGATGACAGCTCTGTTGCCAACAATATATAACCTTGCGGAGCACAAGGAGCCTGTATCGGTGGTGCTCAGGTACTTCCATTCCATCCCCCAGAAATGCAGAGCTTGTTTGTGCAAAAAACCGGCAGCGACGTCTTCACGTAGAACGTAATTCCATAGGCTCGACACCTACGGAAATAACTTCTTTAATCGATTAATGGATAAGCCAGCCGTCTTGTTCATTGGTTCGAGGACAAGGGCATGGCTAAAATCTGCAAAATGTGAGAAGTACACAGTTAGTTTTACCACTACTAATAGTCAACAAGTCATACAGATAACTGAATATCAAGCGGAAGGAGAAATGAAAGATCAGACCGTCGACAGCATCTTTATAGTATCCAAGCATCTCCCTTGCCGTGCCTCTCCGCAAATAAGCTTTGACGATCTAAATGTATACAGAATTGACACAAGAAGTTATATAAATACGGACTATTATGCGCAAACTCGCACACCATGACAATCAACAGATTAACAACATCTAATGTAGCACACTGAAAAGAGAAGCCTAGCATTTAAAAAGAAGTGGACTATAATGTAAATCTGAATGTATAAGGCCCATCATATTTCAAAGTTGAAACCAGGAAAACAGATCCTAACCTTTGGATCAATATCGATGGCAGTAGTGCAATCTGTCTCAGCTTGGCGGTAACTGTAAGGTACGAAACAGATAAACATGAGTAACCAAAGTGTGAAACAAACACCCATGCATGTGACCTCTTCAAAGATAAATGGCAAGCACTCATGCCAGCTCTCTAAGATAAACTGGAGAGAAAAATGCAGGAGCGAAGAAGATGGTTTACCTGGCTAATTCAAGAAAAGCCGCAGCTCTGTTATTGTAGTATGTGGCTACTTTGCCATTTAATTTTATCGCTTCAGTATACAAATTTATTGCCTTTTGCCATTGTTTCTCCTTAAATGCACTGTTACCCTGTCAAGTAGCAAGCGATAGGGGAAAAAGTAATAAGAACCAAAAAGCAACATATTTAACACTTGCTATCTGGCAAGGTGTAAAGTACAAAACCACAGGCCAAAGGGCCAAACCGAACTAAAAAGCCAGAAAGCTACGAAAAGATCTAGAATCCTAACTAGAAAGTCAGATGGTAAGACGTAACACCTATAATTCCCATGTGTTTCCTGTGTAAGTTATCAGTTCTTCTTCAAATAGTGAACTAAACCACAATGGGTATGGTGTGCTACTGTAAGAAAATACTTGGGAAAAAGCAGTGGTTGTGGCTAGTTGGCAAAAGTTTGAAAAAAAAGCTATATTCCCAGATGACTGTAATAATATACAAACTGACTTTCTCTTTGGCAGCTTCAGCAGCTTCTTCATTCATGGCCTCTTTACTTGAAGCATTAGATTTCGCTAGCATCTCAACTTGCTCTTGGATGGTGGCATAAATGGCTTGAGTGGTGTCCAGCAAGAAACGATCACCACCGTGCCTTGCAATGAGGGAAACTGAAATCGGACACTTATCATGTGCGCCGACAGGAACAGTAACCTGAAAAGAGCATCAGCATTGTTACATTAGCAAAAAGGACAACAGAGGCTTACAAGGAATGAAAGTCCATGTGTCAGTGAAAATCTTCACAATTACCAAATTTCATACCCTCCACAATATTTAAAAATATGACCAGTATATCTACAGCATTCACAAATGATGGATACAGCACAAGAATAATTACTACAGTATATCGACAATATTCACAAATGGAATATTGCTTCAAGTTCTTCAATACCGACCAATAATCACACCCAGGGTCCAAATCCGACTCAGATGATGTATTGCTCTACCAAAAGCAGGAGTAAAATCTCACAAGTCAATTAATTGAACCAATTAAATAAAAATTGATTATCAATTTCTACTGCCGACATATGATAGGTCAATGTGTTGATGCCACTAGCTATCACATATGCAATAGAAATCTACATCCTTACTCAGGCAAAAAAAAGGGCTAAAACTTAAAAGAAAGGTCAACACAGGACATAGTAACAAGGTTTATATGCTAGTAACTTGAAATCAGAAGAACACTATAAAAAATTTACCTGACAACACCCTGACATACTAGATAAAGATTGAAGGTATAATGTCTCAGCATTGTAGCTTGTAGATGAGAGCTCCCTAGCATTAAGTTTTGGAGGGCACCCCAAAGTAGTTGGGATGACCAGAATTCCATCATCCTACAGATCAACACAATATCACCATTAGAAAAGGCATTTCTACGATGCCACTAAATAGTAAGGCGATTATTCATCACAGCACATTCAGTTGCATGCAAGATTGCAAAACAAGATTATAAAGCAGAATGGGAGAATGGTCTCCATCTAACAGTGATCCAATAGGCAAATTTCTGTCCAGTAAAAAAACAAATCTCTTGTGTACTATGGGTTACACCACAAAATGTAAATAAACTACTTTATTTACGCCAGCAGAAGCAGCTTTAGAAGTAAGAGAGCTCAAGAACTGCCTCCAAAGTCTAAACTCTGATGTAAAACAGAGCCACAAATAACACTATAACAGCCACAACAGACATCAAGTATCAAAATACCACATCTTAGAAACAAATATCAAAATACCAACATAAAGGTATATATTGACTGGCCACCTTCAGGTTCAGCCATAATTTCAGCCTGTCAGCCAGGTTGAAGTCCAACAAAATAGCAAAATGATAAAAAAATAATATATTCAAGAAAAATAATTCACAAATGTTTTTTTTAGTAAAATAAGAGCTTATTTCACACTCCAGGCGTTGTCTTGCAGGCCCATATAGGTTGAGGTAGGACTTTCAAGGCCAGGATTTCTCAGCAGGCGTTATTGCAGGAGAAGTGGAGACTAGCCCAATAGGGTGAGAACCCAGCATGGCTCATGAAGTGGTCTAGTTGACTCTTCGAGACAGAAGAAACAGGCCAGTTCCATCAAAGAAAAGCAGGCCACTTCTGCAAAGAATTCTGGCAGAATTACTGGGATCGAACAGAAGGATTGTACCATATTTGACCGTTAAAGATACATTTTGTATGATTTGCACTGCTTTATATGCACTTTAAGGAATTATCTGCACATGATATTCCAATAGCACCTAATATCCCTGATAATTGCTGACCAAGGTTCTTGAGTCGACAAGTCGACGAATCGTTCAGGGGTAGCGACTCTTGACTAGTCGTGACTAGTCAAGACTCATGGTAGACTAGTCGACATGAGCCGTTTAGCAATAGGTAGTATAAAATTGCCATATTATATGTATAATTGTATATAACTATATACTTATTAATAGTCTATAATTGCTGGCCTACTCTTAGGATCTTTGAATGGGTCATATTGCTCATCAGCTTCTGCTACAGCTTGAGCTGAACGAACAACCTGGGCTATCTCTGGCTGGGACTGGCTCCGTGAAAAAAGAAAAATAACTTCACTCAATTGTTTGTTGACCTAATCAAGCCCTAAGCATGTGGTCGATCTAGGTTTTCACAGGGAGCTGGGCAACTTTGAGTCGCGTTTGACTCAAAAACATGGACTAGTCAAGACTAGTCGAGACTAATCGATTGAGTCACTCGACTCAACCGATGAGTCGAGTCGAGATGCCGAGTCGGACTTTGTATTGCGACTCATCGACTAGTCGTCGACTAGTCGCGACTAGTCGAGCGACTCAAAAACAGAGTTGCTGACTTGCAAACAAAATGGTATCACTAATTGTCAAGTTGACTAACCAATCTTGTGGGGTACAAACTTTGCAGGTAATCATTTACTAGCCTTCCAGCAGAAATCTATTAGAATATAAGTTTTACCTTCATAATCTGTTGGCTATCGATTTGATGCACTCATGGCACATAAAATAGAAATTTCAAGAAAGTTTCCTTTCAAAGCACTATACAACACTATGTTTAGTTTGCCAATTGGAAATTCACAAGCTTTGAGCAGCTCACAGCTTCAGGAATCATACAAGAGGCATAACATAAGGTTTTGTTCAATGAAATTTATGCAGCAAACTATGTGTAAGGGGAGAATGAATGTTTTAAGCACATGATCAGACATGGTTTTTCCAGATAATGTAGGCAGTTACTATCATAATCTCACAGGATCCTAGTTCAGTCAGAATAGATGCTATAATACCTTAAGAAGTGCATTTAGAGCTAAGCGCATTTCCTTTCTTGTAGCTTGGACATTATCAATAGTCAAATCACCATCATCAGACAAATTACTGACTATGGAAGCATCAACAGCAGATTTAGCTGAGTTTATCCACTCGTTATGCTGATCTCTGAATTCATGCCTGAAGGGAACCACAAAATAGCAGGATTACATTGCATTACAATTATATGTCTCAAGTATGGAAAATTGACAGAGAACTATGCATACATCCAAAAAGGTAAAAATCTCGCTTTAATAATATATCATAAACATACAACAAAATTGCTCATGTAATTTATACGACAAGTCCAAAATTTCTGCGTTGAAGACAAGCCAAAGTAAGACCATGCATGGCAGTTCATTTTTGTTCACTAAACAGCATTTATAGTCATTACTGGCGGAACCCAAAACTTCAAATAGCTCTAAGAAAAGAATAGCCTTTTGCAATTGCCCATTATCAGAATTATTAGACCATGTAGATAACTAACTAGATAGCGGATAGAAACCACATGAGAAAAACTTAAACTGAAAGTCTAAACTGAATCATTATTTCCATAAGTTTGGTAAATACTATGATTAGTTTAATGCAGGACCATACTTGTGAAGGAACTGCATGGCACTAGAAAGTGCTTGCAATGATGAAAACTTTGAGTCCCCATTCTTGTGCCCATTTGAATAGTTCTGCAAGTTGGGTACTTTTGAAGCCAAATAATTTCCAATATTCACATGATTCAAGACTTGTCCTGAGAAAAGACACAAGTTAACTTCCAGCAAAAATATATACTGAAATAACAGAAGACAGTGTAAAGAGGATATACATACTTCCATAGAGTTTTTCCACAGATTTTGTTACCACCTGAGTTAACCTTCTTGGAGGTATCTTTGATATTTCAAAGCAATCATCTGCTATGTAGAAATTTCTAGGTAGACGGATATCGGTATAAGATAATTTCAGAAGAAGATGACCAACTCGACGCAATACAATCGGATCCTTTGCAAACCAGCCTGCAATTGAAAGAAGAAAATAACAAGACATCATGATTTACTGTCTACAAGTCAAGATCTATTGTGTGGTCATAAGAATAATATTTTCAGTGGTACCTATAGTGTCTAGGCTAGGCGCGACAGGGATAACACCACTGTTGGGTATAACAGCGTGCGAAGGCCGGAACGCTAGTACGCCACAATAGCCACCTGGTACCCTTACTCCTCCAATGGAATCAATACCTACCACATCAAATTATCCGTGTAGTGTGAGAGGGGTAATAACATCATGAGAAGCATAGATAGTTCCACAAAATAAACATCACTTAAGAAAGATCCAGCAATAACAGCCAAAATGACAGAAATTTTGGAAAGTCCATGAAATTGTAAAGGAAAAAAACATATATGTTACACATCCACACTGTACAAACAGCAGATCCAAAACTGAGCAGGAATATGAATTGAAACATTACAATTCTATAGAATATACAAATTGTGGAGTTCAAATAAACTACCACCAGAATAGGGTCTGCCTAAACAACAGATTGAGATAATTATGATGCACATGAAAGTAAGATTTACTGCAAACAAACTAGGGTAAACATGACATGTTACAACATCATTTCAATTCTTAGGAGGCTGATAAAAATGTTTTTTGCTAGTTAGTACTTACAGTTTGCTTGGATCAACGATAGTGGCGGCAATATCCTTGCAGACTGAAATCAACATAAAGTTACCTTTCTAGTAATTATTTTATATTACTTCTAGTGGTGTCCAAAGTAAACTCGACGGTAGTTACTATTGTTTGCTATATATTGTACGATATGTTGAATTGCCACAAGCAAAAAATTTCTTTCTCTGCAAAAAGGTCACAGTATGAATTTTGGAAATGTTACTCGGATTGGGTGAGTGCATCACGTGCAAAGTATATAATATGTAATCAAAGAGAGTGTGAAGTTTAAAGGAACAATTCCACCCACAAAAACTAAATGCCGCAAACACTATTAAATGAAAAAGCAAGTATCATAAGATGCATACAAGTGATAAAACTGAGTGGAAAAGAACAGGCCATTTGTCACCGCTACTATTGATACTAAGATCTGCTATCCAAAGGATAATGAAGCAAACAGCTGTAAACAACAGTGTTAACAAACTTCAAGTTTTCCTAAACGAGAAGCACAAAGATCCACCTACCCAAAGCAAAATCTACCATGCCACCAGCAACAGCGACAGCTGATCCACTTGAGCATCCACCAGGTACTCGATCAGAAGCTGCAGGATTTGTTGGTGTACCAAATTGTTTATTCTCGCCATGTATACTGAACAAGGAAGGGCATTAAGTCAGCATACACACTACATAAAGAAAAACTGAAAAAGTAATCCTAGCAAAATGTAAGGAACATATATCCATATTCATGATAATGGCACCAAAACGGAAAGGAACAAATGAAAAAAAATTGAACTTAACATGGGTTTCTATAACTATGTTCAGAATTTTTTAAAAAATGTACCTATATGCCATCTCATCAATAACAGTTTTCCCGACACAAATAGCGCCACCATCTACAAGAGTTGAAACCACTAGAGATGTTTGTGTTGCTGCATCGTGTGTCTTCGCCCATTCCAAGCTGCCGAAGCTTGTTATATAGCTACTGACATGGAATCTGCAATCATCAAAACAAGTGTATCATATATGTGGTCCAGGGCAAGTAATAAAACCAGCACAAAGACTACGTAACCAAGTAGATGAACTCTCCTGACATTCAGTTTCAGAAACCATTAAAGTAGATACTTAAAAGTAAAGCACAACAGCATTTAAAACAATAAAAAGCAGCATTTTTGGGGCAGTGGAGCATTCCATGAAGAATACAGGCAAAGTTCAAAAACAAACAAAGGAAATATACATGGTAACACATCACACAACTTACGAGCACCAGATAATATGTCACAACCATTTATTAGATGCTTATTCAAATGGCTATGTGGTGTCTGTCATCAGTTTGAAAGTTTGGATAAATAGTGCCAGTAGCGTTAAGGGGATAGCATTTCTTCCAGGAAGCAGATATAACCTACAGGCGCTAAAGAGTACAACCTCTGATTCAAAGCGTAAGAGCTTTTCGCCTTTTTGTCAGTCAAACATTTGTAAGAACTTTTAGCATTTTTGCCAGGATTCCCACAGGTCTTTGCGAAGGTGCTGCCTTTCTAGTTCTGCTCACCCCTTGGAAGCTGTGGAAGCATTGCAATGATTGCACATTTGAGGAAGCCACTGCTTGTGTTGCTGTTTTGCAATGATTGCTCAGGGAAACTTTGGGCACACGCTGGTGGTTTAGGGCTCAGGGCGTGATTTCCAGGAGCATGGGATGCCCACTGATCCTGGAGTAGTGTGTTGCGGCGTACCGGACCCTGTTCTTGGGGCTTTGTGAAAACATTTTCCATATTTTCAATATATCGAGACGCAAGCTGTGTGTTTCCTTGTATAGAAACTAACGCCCTAAAGATCAAACTGAAATTAATATATTCATAAAGATTTTCATATACTTTCATACGGTATAATTACTTTTATGTGAGGCAACATGTTTGAACAGAAATTAATGGTCGAAGCACTATCTTGAACACTGGTCTAATTTCTGAACACTCACAATTTGGATCAGAGGAAGCATGCCATAAACATAAATTAGATGCTTATTTATATAACACATTCAGGACATGGCTGTGAAGTGCCAACCATTTATTTGGAATTTCGGATAAATAGCTTACATCATGCGGGTAGGGTTGCGAGGAACAGCATTTTCCTCCAGGAAACAGATATCACCCACGACACAGTTTCCAGGGTATACCTTAAGTACTTAAGGTCATTAGAATAGCTCTGTAGCACTATAGCAATTAACAAATACATCTATGTTTAAAAGTTTTAACTACAGATATTGTGGTTGCAAGTTGAATGCAGATCCTATTTTCCAGGCAATCATGCAAGTTTTACTTTTACAGATAGTTGGTTCATTTTTCCCAAATATAGGCCCATCGAACTCCTTCAGGCGAGCAGTTAGAAGCAATAGCATGATCCGTAACTAGCCAATCCATTCCAATTTAAGAGTCGAATATAAAATGCTAAAACGGTGTTAAACATAGTAAAGGAGGTCAAACATGAGAGGGTTTGAGTTGGTTCAAGTGAGAAGATGTTTTAGAAATTGTGGTATTATCAACATATCCATGTGTTGTTGCAGAACATGTATCATGGGTTTGCACCTGTTTGGGTTGTGTGAAGAACTTAATAACTAGCATGATTCCAACAAGAACAGTATCACACCACAAAGGTCAAACATCCGTTCATTTTATCAAAGAGGACACAAATGTCTGCTCCACACTGATTTAACAACACCGCCACCAAACTAAATTTCTTAAATATTTTCAAAGAAAAACCATGAGCCACCACAGACCACATCATTTGGGAAAGGAAAGCATGCATCATCACAGGCTTAAGTTGATAAAACTATGGCACCTTTAATTTGGTAAGGTACTAAGGTGATGACTGGGGAATTTCAAGATAGTTATTTGCTTTCAATCTTCCCATGATAAAGTTATTAGCATACATTGATGTTAAGAACTAAGATACAACCTATCAGAAAAAAACTGTCACTTGAGGAAAAATCCATTGCACATGCCGGGAAACAAATTTTAAGCAAGACATGAACAAGGTTTAAAAAAGTGCTAGGTGTAAATTCCCAGTTTTAGCTCTGTCTAGCACCTATTTCGCCAACGCACGTGCGTAGGAACCTCGCACCATGGCACTCATTTCTTAACCATGGGGATGAGTAAAAAATTGAGAACAAATCCCAAACTCTCTCCTCTAGTTGTTCTTACCTGAGTAACGCCCTACGAGTAAAAGAGGCATCACAATAGCATTTATTCATAATAAAGCTGCGAATACATAGTGTGTGTGTGTGTTGGGAGGGGGTGGGGGCAGACTGTTTCAACAGTCACATAAACTAATATGGTTTGTGCAGTTGATTTAAGCTGTGAAGTTCCCAGCCTACAAAAAATCCCTCAAATAGGCTTCTGAAACCAAGTTTAGTTCTTGCCTAGACATGTATGTTTACAATCCCTCAAACTTGATCTTGATTCCCAAGTTTAGCTGTAGCAAGTAACAACTGGAATGACAAAGCTAACAAGATAAATGATCAGTGAACTCATTATTATGTTACCTATTATCTATGGATTCTGGCATCCCCTAATATAACTCTCGTCAATAGCCACAACACATGCTGGAACTACTGAGTCGCCTAGTTCTTGGGAAGATTGCTAAGTAACTATGATAATGTATCTCATGCCAACATTCATGTGTTCTTACAGGGCACTGCTTCCTTTTTTGGCGCCAGCCATTAAAAGTTGGCAAGTCATTCACGAAGCTGCCCCATGTGAGGCCGAGGCATTACAATCACTACCACCAATGCAAATTCAATCCCCACACCGCTAAACACAGCGAATCAGTGGCGTCACGATAGCAACCGACGCAATCGAATTATGACACACGCTACGCCAACTCGATCCCTCCGATCCAATTGTGGGGTTAGAACTTAATTAACGCCAGCAAAACACGGAAGGGAAGGGGGCGGGAGCTTACGCGTCAGCTACGGCGAAGCAGAGGTCGGTGAGCGGGTGGCGCGCCTGGGGCGGCGGGGGCTGAGGAGGCGGAAGGAGCTCGAGGCGCGATATGAAAGCGCCGCTGTCCGGGCGCGCCGGGCGCCTAAGCCGCTTCGCCGCCAGGAAGACGCCGGCGATGCCGAGGCCGAGCAGCACCCAGAGGTTGGCGGCCGTCGAGGACGCCATGTGGGCAGGAGGGGAGGGGGGCTCGTGCGCTCCGAGCGGGCGGGGGGCGAATTCGGGAGCTAGGGTTTAGGGGCGGGGTTTTTGAGGCGGGGGCGGTGGAGGAAGACGGCGAGGCCGGGAAGAAGGAGGAGGAGGAGGAGGCGTGAAGGGAGAAAGCTGCGTGCGTGTGCGTGTGGTGCGGATGGATAACACGCCGTGGTTTTTGTCATGTGGTGTTGCTGCTGTTGGCTTCCCGGAGCTATACGAAAGGTCGTCTATTTTCAAAACAGAGTCCTGTTTGAATTCTTCACTATTCACGACCTATTCGGGTAACTTTAACATCTACCAAAACGGAATAGGTGCCTGAAGTTTTTGGACTGCAAACAGTCACCTAATTTGGTGGTGAAAGCATGCCTTGCACGTCGTTTGGATGTCGGTATTTGAGCAAAGAATTGGGAATTGAAATCAGATTTCCTGAAGTAGGCCGGGATCAGACCCGCGTGGGTTGAATCCCGGAGCTTTCTTTTTTAACGTTCGGTTATGCCCGGGGAGTATTACATCCCGTCCTATTCCTCGTTGATCCCGTCTAATTTGGGAGGGAAATAAACCTCGAGCTTTATCCCGTGGAACGAATTCACGAGACGCCACGAGTCCCTCCTCTCTCTCTCGCCCTGACCTTATTTGCTCTCTCGTGATTTGGAGGAGCGGGTGGCGACGGCGACAAAGGAAGGACACCAAGCCGGCGTGGACCTCGGCGGCACAACTAGGAGACGGGCCCTCCCCTGCATCTTCTCCTTCCCTCAACCCAGTCGCCGTCAAGAGCCTGACCGGAACCCTAACCTCCGGCTCGCTGCCTCACATCGGAGTAAGCAGCGGCGACGAGTCTCTCTCTCTATCTCTCAGGTTGATCTCGCCGGAGAAGTAGCAGGCATGTGGATTGGATTTGGGAAGGGAATGCTCTCTTCTATCCTCCTGCTAATGCTTGTCTGCTGCCGCTTGTGCAGAGGATTAACCGAACGGAAAGAATTACTAGGGAATCTGGGATGAGGGGGTAGTGGGGATTCGAGTGATGATTGGGGTTCACCCAATCCCTGCGGGGGTGGATCCACATCATTGCCAACCGAATAAAGCATCACTGGTTTAAGGGCCCCTCGACGAGACGGGCGGGAGAGCGTAGCGGTCAGCACACAATATGCTTGTATGCGTACACATGCATAGTTTGAGGCAAGTTTTTAAAGATTAATTAGTAGAAACGTAAAAAATATCATGCTATAAGAGCTGGTTATTTCTTTAGAGACGGTTTATATTAAATAACCGACCTACGTGTAGCCTATGACACCTTCTTATTAGTTTTTTAATTCCTCTAACCGCCACTTCACCGACGGTAATATTCAGTTTTCTACTACACTAGTGCTTTCTACTCCCTCCAGCTAGTATTAAATGGTGGCAGGGGATTTATCTACTTACGAAATATAATTTTTATCTACAGCAGTACACCCATAAGTGCGTCAACAACAAAAAAAAGGTGTTGTCCCGAACGTTCTTTGCCTCCTTGCCGAGGCAGATTTTGGGCTCAAAAGATGGATTTGAGTATTCGGTGGAAGCAAGGTTTATTAGAAAAAAACTTGCTCCATGTTGATAGCGAGGTTGTAAACGAGAGAGATGTCCTATAGCATGGGGATGACAGCGCCGTGATTCTCACCTTGTTCATTCCAGGAGACAGACGATGGATACCTAGCGAAATAATATTGGCAACGGGAATTATGGGGCCCTCGTGGACGCTAGTACATTTATCATCTCTATCATTAAGGTCAAATTGAAGGGGTTCGTAGCAATAATTTTTCTAACTAACGAATACCAAAACTAGTCAGGATATATCTATCTAGTAATGCGGTAACGGTGGCGGAACGGGTCACATACCTCTTGTAGACCGAATAGCGGGGATTACGTTACCGTACAACCGCTGCTGATGAAGACGACGTAGCCGACCTCTAGGTTGCTGATACGTCTCCAACGTATCCATAATTGCTTACGTTTCATGCTATGCTATATCATATTATTACATGTTTTATATGCATTTTATATATTTTCTGCGACTAACCTATTAACAAGATGACATAGTGTCAGTTCCCTGTTTTCTGTTGTTCTTGGTTTCAAAAAAAAAAACTTAAAGAAATATCCGCCAAATTGGAAATAAATCAACCAGGAAATATTTTTAATTTTTTTTTGGAATATTTGCCCCAGCCTGGCCGCGCCAGGAGGTGAGGAGACCGCCTCGGGCGGCCACCGACCTAGGTCTTTCGCCCATATAAACCCTCCGACTTAAAAACAGAGCAGGGTTGAACACTTTTTCCTCCACGGGTCCCGAGCCGCCGTCGTCGTCACCACCACTTCGGGAGAGATCTGAACTTCTCCCCGGCACCCTGCCGGGAGGGGGAATCGTACCAGGAGGCTTCTACGTCGCCATGACCGCCTCCGGACTGATGCGTGAGTAGTCTATCTTGGACTACGGGTCCATAGCAGTAGTTGTCTTCTCCTCTTGTGATGTCATGTTTAGATCTTGTGACCTGCCTATCATGATCAAGATCATATTTATATAATTCTCCATGTTGTGTTTGCTGAGATCTGATGAATATTGAGTACGAAAATTATTGCTTCATAATATATCATACGTGTGCTATTTAATGATCTTGCATGCTCTCTGTTACTTGTGTGTGCTTTGGCCAAATAGATGCTCGTAACTCCAAGAGGGGGTATTTATACTCGATAGCAGGTTCATGTCTCTATTTAATCTGGGGCTGTGGCAGAAAGCTCTAAGGTTATAGATGTACTGTTGCTACTAGGGATAAAACAGTAGTACTTTGTCTAAGGATGATGTTACTTACTTACTTTACACACGGTGCTTAACGCGATAATCTGTTGATGCAACTTAATACTGAAAGGGGTGCAGACGCTAACCGGAAGGTGGATTATTAGTCATAGATGCGGTTGGAACGGTCTATGTATATTGTTGTAAATCACACACTAGACACCATATCATTAGTATATGCATTGGGTTGCTCATTGATGCACACGGTAGGTGTGTTGTTGGGAGACCCCAAGAGTAACACTAGAGCAAAACAAGCCACTGGTCCCGGGCCGGCAGGGCTTTTTGTCCCGGTCACGCGCCCGGGACAGCGTGTTCGGGACAAATAGCCTCCCCTATTTGTCCCGGGCACGCCACGGCCCGAGACCAATAGGGGGGTCACGTGGCCAAACAAGCCAGCCTCTGGCTGCCACTCATTTGTCCCGGTTCGTAATACGAACCGGAACAGTATATATGATTTTTTGTTTTCTTTTTTTTGTTTCTTTTATTTTGTTTCCTGTTTTCTATTTGTGTTTCTGTTTTTGATATTTATGTTATTGATTCTTTTCTGTTTCTGTTTTTTCATTTATGTTTCATTTCAAACAAGATCGAGTTGCATATTATACGTTACTATATAATATATATCATGAATACACGATTTTTTCCTCGGGATATAGTCATGAATACTACTAGTACACGAGTTCTCCCAAACAAATATTTACAACAAATATTTTTAAACAGAGATCATGTATAAATATTTACAAACAAAGATCATTACATGACAGAGAGACATTATGAAGGGGATCGTGTGCAGTAAACAAAAAATTTCCTAGCAACGATATCCTTAAACTAGCCAAGATCTACACTATGTAAATATAGAAGTACGGCGGAGATCGGAATCATACCCTCGTAGACCGAATAGCGGGGATTACGCTCCCGCACAAGCGTTGACGATGAAGACGCCGTAGCCGACCTCTAGGTCGCGGAGAACTCGGCGCGACGAAGACGACGAAGATGACCCCGAGGTCGGGTGGAGGAAGTAGGCCTCCAAGTACCGCAAGCGCAGCACCTCGCAGGGCGTCACACACATACGGTGGAGACGACGGCCTCAGAAGCTCCAGTCCAGGACGAGCAGCGAAAGACTTGGACCGGAACACCAGCAGCGCGGCAGCGGGCTATGGTGGAAGAGATCCCCCTCCTCTACTCGGCGCGGCTCCGTCAAGGGAACCACGAGATCGAGAGAGAAATTGGGAATTAATTGGTGAATTAAAAGGCCAGGGGTGCCCCTTCTTATATAGGCTCCCAGGGGGAGCCAACCTTGCCAGCCAGGCAATGTGGGACTATCCCACATGCCTGGTTCGGCCAAGGCTGGTGCGCCGGCCCTAGGTGGGCCAAGGCCCACCTAGGCTGGCCAAGCCTCCCCCACAAAGTTCCCTTGAGGGTTTTCCCCCCCATGGGCCTTCTTTCGACCAGAAGGCCCATTTAGGGAAATCAGCCTAAATAAATTCGAAAATAAATATATAAAATCATATTTGCATATTAATTACACTAATTAATATCAAACATAATATATATAATTTTTCCTAGCTCCGAAAACTCTTTCGGCGCTGCCCGATCTCCATCGGACCCCTCTCGGGACGCTCCCGGTGATCTCTTTCCTTTCCGGTTGTCTTGTCGAAACCCCTTAAGTGTGTTACCCTAGCGGTTCGATATAATAACAGGTACGATCAAGACTCCTCTATGATCAACGACTAACTCGTAGGCCTGGACCCCATGAATTAATCCCTGTGATATAACGAATGACTTTCATCTATCAAACCTGGACGTATAGTCTTAAACCCTTTGTCATGGCGATACTTAGCGTGTCCGAGCATCATTCTCAGATATCTCCATACCTAGCATGATCTCGTTACCGACATCGCTATCTTCTACTCGTCTATGATATTATGTCAGCTGGTGACCTAGTCACATGTTTGCAAACTCATTTGACATAATCTCACCGAGTGGGCCCTAGAGTATCTATCTGGCTATGCGGACTCACAAATCCCGCTGTTGACCCCTCGTCTCAACCACCCCTTTCCGATACCCAAAAGTATCACCGTTATTGTCATACTAAATAAGATACGACGTTTGGTGCGATCAAAGTATCTTCCAGAAATAACAATAAGAGTTGGTCTCACGGTCTTAAGGCGTAATGACTATGTCCTATAAATACTGGGTACGTCCATCACATCGTTACTCCTAACGATATGACTTCCATTGCCGACCGGCGCCATGCCCTATGATCGGAAAACCTCGATCATCAATCGCGCAACGAAACTAGTCTTAGTAGAGGCTACTAGGGACCTGGTTGTTTATCTACCACACCTGTATTAATGTTTTCGCTTAATACAGTTATAGCATGGTGTAAAACTTATAATGAACGATTGGGATATTGCCAATAAACTATGTTTATTAAGTGCCTCTAGGGCAAATTCCCTTCACATTAGACCCTATTTTTTCCTCGGGATGGTCTTTTTCCGCGGCTGGATTATACTGCAATCTGCGGCTGGCTTTATGACATAGTCAAGTAGAAAGCCCGCAATTTCCTCCGCAATTGGTAGTAGGCGGTCTTTTGCATCAAGCCTGTTCCGGATCGTCTCAAACTAAAAAGGAGAGATCAACACCAATATATCAACCATTATGAAAATAATTCAATTTAAAAAGTGAACAAGTTTGAATAAATTGTTAACGTACCCTATTCCAGTCTGCACCCTCATTGAAGTGAATTCGGATGAACTCGCAGACATAGAATGCACACAAATTGGTGCCTTGTTGCTACTTCGCGCACTTTATGATAGAATAAGATAAGAATCCAATAAAAAATAATCAAAAATATTGAAAAAAATGGTATTGTGAGACTGAAATTAAGAATATGCATACGTGGAACCTAGCTAGTACGGCTTACCTCTCGCCATTTAAAAGTGAGGTTCCGGGCTATACCGACGTCCTTGTGGAAAGAGGTGAACTTGTCCCAAACCCTGAATTTTACAGTATGGAAAATTAGTAAAGAAGTTTACTAATTACTATATATTATTAGAAAAGACGAGGTCGATTGTGATAATGAACGAAATTACCTCTGGAGCATCTGTTTCGTGTCGTCGAACTTTTCTTAAGGTTTCGATAATGGGTCGAAGACATCAACGATTGCCTTTTCAACATCAATCTCAAATAATACCCAGTGAAATCTGCCATATGTTTATATTTGTTAATAACTAAATCATCAATTACATATACTTAACATCGAGTATGTATAAGAAAGTAAACAACTCACTTGAAGTTGAACGGGAAAATTATGGTGTTTTTGTAATGTTGCGCCATCAAATAAGTAAGCAAAAGCTCCTCCGTACTCTCTGGGTAATGTAACAAACCATGATGATGAACTCGATTAGGGTCAATGAATCCAATCTTGTGATTGAGTCCCAGCTTTCGAAATTGTATAATTTTCAGCCTGCATAATAGAGTACAAAAGTAATATAGTGATAACTATAATTACAAGCAATGAAAAATAAGTTGAGGTAGAGAATTACTGACATATATACATAATTTAATTACTTACATGCAAAAGGCACTGATGATAGATTTGTCGAGCGCGTCAAAATTGAAGAACTGCCATAATTCGCAATACTCAATTTGAATCTCATCATCACCTGGGCCATAAAAATCCGTTGGAATTTTCCCATAGAGCCAGTCTCCTTCTTGACTTTTCGTAGTATGCATGTACCATGCATTTAGTTGGTGCAACCTAGCTGGTAGAGTGCGCACCATAGCAGGGTCGACAAGATCTTCTCCTCTCACATATTTCCGCACCACCTCATGTATGGTGACACTCTCGCCAGATTGTAATGCCTTAAGCTCTGCCAGAGTTATACCCATATCTGTAGCTTGTTGCGAAAGTACATCATCGACCGGGTTCCGGTTGTAAGGCGCCAATATGAGTGGAGGGGCCAATTGTCCCGCCTGCATTCCGAGCTGTGGAAAATCTCTCTTCTGGGTGGCAGCAGATTTTTGTTCTTCCCGCACTCTCCTAGATGTACGCACCAGAATGCGTGTGTAGTCATCGTCCATATTTAGTTCATATTGCGACGGATGCGTAAGAAATTTTATGGCCCACCGTATCGCATCCGAAGAATATACCGGAACAGGCAAAGGCATCTTTTTTGCCTTCTTTCTCTGGGAAGCCTGGATCTCGTTGACCCATATATCGACATCTTCGCGAGAGTTCACAAAGCGAGACTTCCCCGTTTCGCTTTTCTGAGTACTAGTCGACGCAGTGGTGCACTTCCGCTTCTTTTGCGGAGGCGGCGGAGTACGCTCACGCGACGGCGGAGATGGACTAGCGCCTTGGTTGTCGTTGTGGGGGGTGTCTGGACTAGCGCATTGGTTGTCGTTGTTGTAGTTATGTGGGCTGGCATGTGGACTGGGAGGGCGATTTTGCTGCATGTGTGGGAACACGATGTATTCCTTTTTCCATAAGCAGGTACTCTTGAGGGCAAATCTCAACTCAACCTCGTCTTCACCCGTAGGGAAGTCCAGCTTAATTCCCTCATATGTCTTGATAACCTCATCAACCCCGACAACAGCATAGCCATCTGGAATAGGGCGGCAATGGTAAGTTCTATTTGGTCTAGGCGGTAGGGCAAAGCCGTGCGCCACCTTCACGGTTATGTTCAAGCATGTCACATGTAGGTCGCAAAGTTCCCGTTGCACGATATTATCCACGGGGTGACGAGGACCCTGCATATCATTGTGGCGATCGAGCTCCGTTTAAGCCACGCTGCTTCTCCGCATTGATTTTGGATCAGGAGAAGGATCTTCGGGCGTCTCAGATTCGCAGGGCATCCGTCGAGTCTGCGCTGCCTTCAGCTCTGCTATCTCCTTCTCATGCTGTAGTAATTTATTTTCCATCCACTGGACCCGGTCGGCATGCTCTTTCTTCTTTCTCGATCGGCTTCTGTAAGTGCCAACATCTTTGGGAAACCCAATTATCCACGGTACGGAGCCAACGGTTCCTCGTGTTCGTCCACTGTGTTCAGAATTCCCAAGGGCTCGCGATAGCTCGTCCTTCTCTCTGTTAGGGTGCAACCTGCCTTCTGTGACCTCCTTCCATACCTCTCTGAGAGCTTTAATAGGGTCAGCTCCGTGCTCCGTGGTAAAAAGACAGTCACCTGTTTCAGGGTCTAACTTTCCACCATGCCCATAGAACCAAGCCTTAAGCCGGTCTGGCCAGCCAAATGTCTCGATCTCTATACCTTTAGCCAAAAACTCATCCTCCATTTTCGTCCACTTAGGCATGGCCGTCAGGTAGCCACCTGACCCCATGTTATGGTGATATATATTTTTCTCTGCATTTTTCTTATTTCTCGCTGAGATTTTCTTAGCGGCTTCCGATTGCTTGTACGCCTTAAATTCGGGCCACTCATCTTTTATAGTCTTACCTTCAGTTATGAACCTGTTTAGCCTTTTCTTCCAGCTGCGGAACAATTCACCCATCTCAATATAAGTCCAGGCCTTGCATCGATTCTCTATAACCGGCTTCTCTACATCCTCCTCTTCCGGTAAAGTAAAATTCTGCATGAGCTCGTCCCAAACGAGTTGTTTGTCTTCATTCCTTACATAAATAACCCCCTCTTTTGGCACCTTTGGCTTATACCATTCTTGAGCCCTGATGGATAGTCTGTCCCGAACGATGACTCCGCACTGAGCTACAAATTTCCTTGCGTGGTTAGCGGGAGCAATCGATTTGCCTTTTTCATTGATCTCCTCGATGTGGTACTTCTGTTTCCCTTGGAGATTTTTGGTCCCGGTTCATGGCCCGCCTCGTTTCACGGATGCTTTTTTGCTTGGTCCCGGTTCATGGCCCGCCGACGGCTAAACACAAGAAAAAGTGATAGTTAATATATGTATACACACAAATCTATTCAACGGAGACAAAAACCTGAGGGCATATATCTACCTCGGCGGCCGACTTTCCAACAGTAGAGTCGGTGAACTGTCGGTGACGTCTATTCCGTCTGAATGCCCCTCCAGTCCATCACCGGACTGGTTCAGAAATTGCCCGGTGAAATCGTCTAAGTGTTCCTCTTCTTGTTGGTCCAATCCATCACTTTCGCGGATGATGCCGAACATGTCCTCTTCTTGTTCAAGGTTTCTACTGGTGTCCATAGTTTCGGCAAGGGATTTCAATCCATTTACATTCGCAATAGTAATGTGTTAATAATGTAGTCGAACAATATATAATATGTTAATTTATATTTCAATCATCCATTTATATTTCACTAAAATAGTCGAATATTCCATTTAAAAAACCGATAATACATCTTAAATAATCCATTTACATTTTCTTGCTCGTCTGACAGTGGAGGAGTAGTCGAAGAAAGTTGGGGCTCCGAGAGGGCGCAAAATCCGAGGGGGCAGCGCTCCGACACTACGGTGGCTCCGACACGGTGACAAATCAGAGAACCTGTATCAACACATTACAATATTTCAACACATTACAATAGTTCAACAACTAAACATCAATTGCTAATGACCTAACAATTTTCTATGATTTTTTTTCAATGACCAAGTGTTGAGCTATGAAAATTCAAAACATTTGCTTCAATGTTGGAAAAGTGTTTGAATTCAACAAATTTTGTCATGACACACAAAATAATATCACATTTGCATTTGCAACGATATTCCAACAATTTTTTTGTTTATTCAAACTTATTCAAACACACAAAATAATGACACAACAACATCCGTGTGAACTAAAAACACACAAAAACATTACATATTGAGTATCATATTGCATATTGCTACTGAACTAAAAAGAAGATGACACAACAAACTTATTCAAACACACAAAACATTACAATATTGAGTATCATATTGCATATTGCTACTGAACTAAAAAGAAAATGGGACGATGACGTCATCGTGGAGTCATCAATGGAGGCTACGGTGATGGGGATGGCCGGAGGCGCGGGGATGGGGATGGGGATGGCCGGAGGCGCGGCGAGCTATACCTCGGAGGCGGCGGGGATTGCCGGAGGCGCGGGGAGGCTACGGGGATGGCCGGAGGCGCGGGGATCGATGGAGGCGGCGGGGATGGAAGCGGCCGGCGCGGGGAGGACAGAGGCTCGGCCGTGCGCGCGACGGGGATCGACAGAGGCGCGGGGATCGACAGAAGCGCGGGGAAGACGGAGGACGGAGGCGCGGGGATCGCCGGAGGTCGCTGGCGACGGGGATCGACGGAGGCGGCGCGACGGAAAATTTCGGCAGCGTAACGCTAGGATTAGGTTCGGGCTCCGGGTTGAGCCACCACCCGCGGCTAAGTGTGGCTTATATAGCCCCACCCATCTATCCCGGGTGGTGGCTCAGCCCGGGACAAATAGGGGTCATCTGTCCCGGGCCGTGGCTGCGCCCGGGACAGATAGCACCCCATCTGTCCCGGGCTGAGCCACCACCCGGGATAGATAGCACCCCATTTGTCCCGGGCTGAGCCACCACCTGGGATAGATGGGGTTTTTTTCTTTTTCTTTTCTTTTTCTGTTTTCTGTTTTCTGTTTTCTGTTTTAAATAACTTTGGAATTTGAAAAAACTTTCAATATGAAAAGTGTTTGAATTTGACTAACTAATACAAAAACATTTTCTCTTTTCTATAACCATTATTTTAATTAGTTCAAAACTATTTTGAATGTGAATTTGTATAACTTTTGCAAACTTTGGAATTTGAAAAAACTTTCAATATGAAAAGTGTTTGAATTTGACTAACTAATACAAAAACATTTTCTCTTTTCTATAACCATTATTTTAATTAGTTTAAAACTATTTTGAATGTGAATTTGTATAACTTTTGCAAACTTTGGAATTCTGAGCTGTTCGATCAACACTTTAACTTCCAAACTGGGACTAAAGAAGCACACGGATCGTGTGTTTCTTTCAAGCACTTGTAAGCCGTTTGATCATGTGTGTGTTTCTTTTGATTGCTTCTGAGCTGTTCGATTAACGCTTTCAGTTTCAAACCGGGACTAAAGAAGCACACAGATCGTGTGTTTCTTTGAAACACTTGTTAGCCGTTGGATCAGGGGTGTGCTTCTTTTGAGCACTTGAGAGTTGTTGGATCAACACTATCAGTACCACTGGTTGAGCCCGTGACCCTATATATAGCCCCCTCTCGGACGAGGCGAGCACTCAGTGTTTCCTCCTTCTAGTGCCTAGCCGGGTGGTGTCTGGTATACAAATCACTCGGATTCCCTGCATACGCCCCACGGTGCATTTCATATGCAGACACTCAGGAGCCACTGTGGGGTTGTATGCAGGTGAAATCGTGTGTTTTGTTCTATCAAAAGAATAGTTCAATTCATCTACTGAGGAATATATACAAATCGTGTGTTTTGTTCTATCAACGCCGACGGATCCATTTGATATGCAGGTAAAAATGGAGCATCTTCTTCATATAAAAAGTTTAATATATTAATTATTACATATCGCACCAACATCTCCATCACACAACACCGCCAATTCTTCTGCGTCGGAACCATGGAGCATCTTCTTCAATCAACTTGATGATTGGGTCAATGTTCACTACGAAAGGCGGAATTTCATCAAAATTATTATAATCATCTGACATGTCTGTCTTGTCCTCCACTCCCACGATGTTTCTTTTTCCTGAAAGAACTATGTGACGCCTCGGCTCCTCCACTCCCAGGATGTTTCTTTTTTTGGGTCTGCTAGACATGTCTTTCACATAGAAAACTTGAGCCACATCATTGGCTAGCACGAATGGTTCGTCTCTGTACGCAAGATTGTTTAGATCTACTGTTGTCATTCCGTACATCTTGTCTACCTCAACCCCGCCTTTCAGATTGACCCATTTGCACCGAAACAAAGGGATCTTAAAAGAAGGTCCATAGTCAAGTTCCCATGTATCCTCTATGCAACCATAATATGTGTTCTTCTGCCCATTGTTGTTTGTTGCATCAATGCGAACACCACTGTTTTGGTTCGTGCTCTTTTTATCTTGGACACTCGTGTAAAATGTATTCTCATTTATCTCGTACCCTTGGAAAGTACATATAGTTGTAGATGGTGCCCTGGCCAACAAGTGTAACTGTTCATCAACCTTGTCTTTATTTTCAAGATGTGCTCGCAACCAACCGCCGAACGTCGCCATGTGTGTACGTACAATCCAGTTGTCAGACTTCCCCGCGTGTAGAGAGCGTACAAGATTCTTGTGTTCATCGATATACGGGGCCACCAAGGTAGCACTTTGTAGAACTGTATAGTGTGCTTCAGTGAAAGAATGTCCATCCATACAAATTTTTGTTTTCTTTCCTAGTGTGCCTTTTCCACTAAGTCTACCCTCATGTCGTGATTGTGGAACACCTATCGGCTTAAGGTCATGAATAAAGTCAACACAGAACTCAATGACCTCCTCGTTACCGTAGCCGTTGGAGATGCTTCCTTCTGGCCTTGCACGGTTATGCACATATTTCTTTAAGACTGCCATGAACCTCTCAAATGGGAACATATTGTGCAGAAATACAGGACCGAGAACTTGAATCTCTTCGACTAGGTGAACCAGGAGATGCGTCATAACATCGAAGAAGGATGGAGGGAACACCAACTCAAAACTGTCAAGACACTGGACCACATCATTTTGCAACCCTGGTAGAATCGCCGGATCGATTACCTTTTGAGATATTGCATTGAGGAATGCACAAAGCTTCACAATGGGTACTCGAACATTTTCCGGTAGTAGCCCCCTCAGTGCAATCGGAAGCAATTGCGTCATAATCACGTGGCAATCATGAGACTTTAGGTTCTGAATTTTTTGGAGTCTCACATTTACTATCTTCTTTATATTCGACGAGAACCCAACCGTGACCTTGATATTGATCAGGCATTCAAAGAATATTACTTTCTCTTGTTTGGTAAGAGCGTAGCTGGCAGGACCTTCGTAGTGTTCTGGACTTAGGCCGTCTCGTTCTTTCACACGTTCCTGGTCCTCCCGTGCTTCCTCTGTATCTTTTTTCTTCCCGTACACGCCCAAGTAGCCTAGCAGGTTCACGCAAACATTCTTCGTCACGTGCATCACGTCGATAGCAGATCTAACCTCTAGGACCTTCCAATATGGTAGCTCCCAAAATATAGATTTTTTCTTCCACATGGGTGTGTGCCCGTTAGCGTCTTTCGGAACCTGTTGTCCTCCAGGACCCTTTCCAAAGATTACTTTTAGATCCTTGACCATATCAAATATTTCTTCACCAGTACGGTTGACAGGCATCCTACTGTGATCAGCCTCACCTTTAAAATGCTTGCCTTTCTTCCTTGCGGTGTGCCTGATCGGAAGAAATCGACGATGCCCCAGATACACACACTTCTTACATTTATCCAAATATAAACATTCAGTCTCACCCAAACAGTGTGTGCATGCATTGTACCCCTTGGTCGACTGTCCTGAGAGGTTAGCAAGAGCAGGCCAATCGTTAATTGTTACAAAAAGCAAAGCTCGTAGGTCAAATTCCTCATGTTTGTGCTCATCCCACACCCGTACACCTTCTTCCCGCCACAACTGTAAAAGTTCTTCAAATAATGGCCTGAGGTACACATCAAGGTCGTCGCCGGGTTGCTTCGGGCCTTGGATGAGCAATGGCATCATAATGAACTTTCGCTTCATGCACAACCAAGGAGGAAGGTCATAAATACATAGAGTCACATGCCATGTGCTATGACTGCTGCTTTGCTCCCCAAACGGATTGAAGCCGTCTGTACTTAGACCAAACCTTAAGTTCCTTACGTCATCTTCAAATTCTGGGAACTCTCTCTCAATTTTTCTCCACTGCGACCCATCAGCGGGGTGTCTACACATCGCGTCTTTCTTACGGTCCTCTTTGTGCCATCGCAACAACTTGGCATGCTCTTTATTCGCGAACAGGCGTTTCAACCGTGGTATTATAGGAGCATACCACATCACCTTGGCAGGAATCCTCTTCCGGGGACGCTCACCCTCAACTTCACCAGGGTCATCTCGTCTGATCTTATGCCGCAATGCAGTGCATACTGGACATGCATCCAAATTCTCGTACTCACCGCGGTAGAGGATGTAGTCATTAGGGCAGGCATGTATCTTATGCACGTCTAATCCTAGAGGGCACACAACCTTCTTTGCTTCGTACGTGTTGTCGGGCAACTCGTTGATCTTTGGAAGCATCTTCCTAATTATCTGCAGCAACTTTCCAAATCCCTTGTCAGTCACACCACACTCTGCCTTCCACTGCAGTAATTCCAGTGTGGTACCCAGCTTTTTCTGACCATCTTCGCAACTTGGATACAACAATTTCTTGTGATCGTCTAACATCTGGTCGAACTTCAACCTCTCCTTTTCAGTTCCGCACTCTCTCTTTGCATCAGCAATGGCCCTACCAAGATCGTCAGCGGGCTCATCTGGTGCCTCTTCAACTTCAGCTTCCCCCGTTGCAGAATCTCCGTACTCCGGGAACATAGGATAGTTGTCATCATCTTCCTCTTCTTCATTGTCTTCCATCATAACCCCTTTTTCTCCGTGCTTCGTCCAACAATTATAGCTGGGCATGAAACCATGCCGAATAAGATGACTTTGAAGGGTTCTCGCGCTTGGGTGATCTGTCTTATTCTGACAGTTGACACATGGACAACACATGAAACCATTGGTACTGTGGGCCTGGGCTTTCTCGAGAAATTTCCTCAAACCCGTCATGTACTCGGCAGTGCGTCGGTCACCATACATCCATTGTCGGTCCATCTACATTATATAATTAACTATATCAATAACCATTACAGACCATTGAGAAATAATCACTAAACATGCACGGTATCAATTAATGACAAATGAAATGAGAAAAAATTAACCTCGATCGAAAAGAAGGATAAGATAAATTTCTTTAAGTGGACATCAAATCATTTCGTGAACTCTCTCGGGCATTTCATCGAACACCTTGCATGCATACTTAAAAAAAATAGACTAGCACACACCCCCTCCTTCTATTTCCAAAAAAAATGACTCCAATGGTTTTGGGAGGGGGCGCTGTTGGTGAGTATATATAAGCACCCATTTTTTGTCCCGGTTCCAGCCACAAACCGGGACAATAAGCAAGCCCATTTGTCCCGGTTTGTGACTGAAACCGGGATAGATGGGGGTTTCATTTTTTTTCTGTTTTTATTTTCTTTTTCTGTTTTCTGTTTTAATTAACTTTTGCAAACTTTGGATTTTGAAAAAACTATGAATATGAAAAGTGTTTGAATTTGACTAACTAATACAAAACCATTTTCTGTTTTCTGTTTTAAATAACTTTTGCAAACTTTGGAATTTGAAAAAACTTTTGCAAACTTTGGAATAACTTATGCAAACTTTAGATATATTTCGGTCAATACATGAGAACACGCGCACACAGTATTTTTGCGTAACGGAATACATAGATAGCCTACTCATCAATGACATTAAGATGATCATACTCAGTATTATAGCCGCGTAGACTATCCCACTTCCGTGCAATCTCGAAGCCAAGGCGAGCGTCTAAAGCAGCATATACGACTTGATCGTAGCTCAATGGAACGTTGCCCCATCCGAAAATTAGGTCTTCTTCTAACGTGTCTTCCTTGTCGTCTTCCGTGTTCTTCTTCTTGTATTTCGTCTTCTTCTCCAGATTTGTCCCAATGACCGCATTAGAGAGAGCATAGAGACTCGGAGTAAAATTGCCGGTAGGGTTTCGGCGATCCCTCTGCAGGTCGACCGCGGACCGAATAATTATTCCGTAGTAGGCTAGCATCTTCATGTCATTATGGATTGCCACGCCGTAGAATTTGATTGTCTCATCACCTAAGAAATCCACGAGGACCTGTGGCACCCGATCAGCTTCGCAAATTTGGAAGACAAGAGTCTCGGTCGCCACCGAGAGTTGAAGGACGGCGACGCGCTGCGGAGTATCCTTCCGTCGAGGGTCGGTGAACTCGCAATCGAGTCCAACGGCTTTGATCGGAGCGGCGTCGAGGAAGTAGTTCTTCACATCGCGGATCCACTTCTCCACGCGCCAGGCACGAAGGGTGACCCACACCTTGAACCGCATGCCTTCCTTCTTGTAGTAGTACAACTCGGACCGAGGCGGACGCGCGAGTGGCTCCATAGGACCGGAGAAAAGAGAGGAGAACTGGTGTGTGGAGGAGCCGGAGAGATGGTGTGTGGAGGAGCCCTACTGTGCATTTTATAGCGCCAGAGAGGTAGATGAATCGCCGGCCGGAGAGCAGAGGAATTAATCGCCGGAGGAATCGCCGGCGGCGCCGTACTTCCGCTCGTCTTCCGTGCGCGTCGAAAAAACGCGGCGATGGCTCGACTTCCGCGCGCGTGTAACTGAAACCATGTCATTTGTCCCGGTTCCAGTCGCGAACCGGGACAAATAGGTGTACGCTGGAGCGCTCGGTGGGTGCCAGCTTATTTGTCCCGGTTCGTGGCTGGAACCGGGACAAATGGGTGTCGCCTGGAGCGCTCGACGGGTTTTAAGCCCCATCTGACCCGGTTTGCAGTACGACCGGGACAAATGGGGTTTTGGAGTTTGGTACTTTAGCCTGTTTTCTACTAGTGTAAGGTATGAAGTAGTGCAGCAGCAAGTTTCCCTCACTTATGAAACCAAGCTTATCGAACCAGTAGGAGATGAAGAATTCCCTCGAGGTATCAACGACGCCAGAAAAGAGCTTGACGTAGTTGATGTGGAATCTGCACACAACACAATCAAAGTATTTTGCCCCAACTCAACGGTGAGGGTGTCAATCCCACCGACTTGCTGTAACAAACATATGTGTGGAAGAAAGAGTGATGTTTAGAGAAAGTAATAGGTTTGCAGTTGTGGTTTTATCAGATTAATGAGAAGGACCGGGATACACAGTTCACTAGTGGTGACTCTCCATAAATAATAATAACATTCATCCATGCGTGGTAAACAAATTACAGCTAGGCAATTGACAGAATATTGATGAGCAACCCAATGCATATACTAATAATATGGTGTCTAGTGTGACATTCATTCGGACATTACAACAATATACATAGACCGTTCCAACCACATCTATGACTAATAATCCACCTTACGGTTAGTGTCCGCACCCCTTTCAGTATTAAGTTTCATGCAACAGATTATCGTGTGAAGCACTGTGTGTAAAGTAAGTAACATCATCCTTAGACAAAATACTACTGTTTTATCCCTAGTAGCAACAATACATCTACAACCTTAGAGATTTCTGTCACTGCCCCAGATTAAATAGAGACATGAACTACTATCGAGCATAAATACCCCCTCTTGGAGTTACAAGCATCTACTTGGCCAGAGCATACACAAGTAACGGAGAGCATGCAAGATAATTAAATAGCACACACATGATATAATATGAAGCAATAACTTTAGTAGTCAATATTCATCGGATCCCAGCAAACACAACATGGAGAATTACATAAAGATGATCTTGATCATGATAGGAAGCTCACAAGATCTAAACATGATAACACAAGAGGAGAAGACAACCATCTAGCTACTGCTATGGACCCGTAGTCCAAGGTAGACTACTCACGCATCAGTCCGGAGGCGGTCATGGCGACGTAGAGGCCTCCGGGGACGATTCCCCCTCCCGGCAGGGTGCCGGGGAGCAGTTTTGATCTCTCCCGAAGCGGTGACGCCGACGGCGGCGACGGCGGCTCGGGACCCGTGGAGGAATAAGTGATTAACCGTGTCGAGTTTTTAGGCCGGGGAGATATTTATGGGCGAAAGACCTAGGTCGGTGGGCGCCCGAGGGCGCCACACCACCTCCCGGCTCGGCTGGCTTGGGAGCCGCGCCAGCAGGCGATGTGGGCCCCTCGGGGCCCGTCTTCGTCTCGTCTTTGCTTTTCCTGAACGCATATTTTTCAAAAATAATTCCTGGTTAGGTCGTTTCCAATTTGGCGGATATTTCCATAAGAGCTTTATGAAACCAAAAACAGCAGAAAACATGGAACTGGCACTGTGGCATCTTGTTAATAGGTTAGTCCCAGAAAATGCATATAACTATATAAAATGCATATAAAACATGTAATAACATGATATAGCATAGTATGGAACACAATAAATTATGGATACGTTGGAGATGTATCAACATCCCCAAGCTTAGTTCTACTCGTCCCGAGTAGGCAAGAACGATAAAAGAAGAATAATTTTTGAAGTGACATGCTAAAAAACAATCATGATCATGTAATATTGTAAGGCATGTAAACTGAGATCAAATGAATAAGGGTTGTAATTTATATCGATATCAAATGAGTAATGAACAAACAAGTAGGTGAAGCAAGCAAAGCTTTCAATGATATAGTACTAGATAACAATCAACCATGCAAAGTAGATATTAGATATGATTTACGCTTCAAGCACAACAATATAATCATCTAATGCTTCCAACAAACATGACAACTTTATGAAAGGATCAAGTCAAGTAATAGCAATATGCACGTAGAAGATCAATATATTATTTGTTCAAAAGAAACAAGCAAGCGTTCAACGTTGGTTCATGGCACCAGGATGTTATGGCTAAGAGAATGTTAACGGAGATTTGGAAGGCCAACGGAAGAAAGGCTCACAAAGCTATAAGAGAAAGTCATACAATCAAAGCTATGCAAGGAGTAGTGATTGCCATACAACGGATGCACAATAGTCTATAAGTATATGAAAGCTCTCCAATAGAACTAGTGGGGGTGCATCCAACTTGCTTGCTTACGAAGACCTAGAGCACTTTTGAGTAGGCTCATCATTGGAGTATACAAGCCAAGTTCTATAGTGTAAAGTTCCCCACATAGTTATGCAACTAAGACATGAAAACTCTCTCACGTGGAGTAAAGGTGCTAATCATGAGCACAAATGATGATCACAAATGATATGGTGCTATAACATGAGCACAAGTGTGTGATAAAGAATAGTAATGTTGTCCCCTTTTTTTCTTTCTTTTTTTTCTTTTTTTTTCTCTTTTCGACGGCCTTAATGGCTCTTTTCACTTTAAAGGACAAACATCCTAATATGATACATGATGTATGACAACACACTAATGATGATAAAACAACATACTGATGATACAAGTAACTAATATGAATGTGCCACAAGAATACATATGACAACCGTGCCTCTGCCAGTGTAGCAGGTTATGCAGTGCTCTAGCGTAACATGAAACCACACATCAGCTTTATAGAAACACGCAAAGATATAAATAAGTAATGAATGACAACAAGTCATGTAATGTAAGATGGATGTTGCATGGCAATATATCTCGGAACAACTACAAAAATGTTGTAGTAGGTAGGAATGGTAGTTGTTTGGAGGAAGATGTTTGGCTTATGTGTAGGAGAACAAGATAAAGATCTCCCACGAGTTTAGATGTACCCACGAAAAATGCACCAACTCTCAATGCGAGAAAGGGAAATGCAAAGTACCGAAGAGGCTAGCAATATGGTGGTGGAAGTGTCATGAAAACCACAGTTTTAGAACTCACAAGTAAAAAGATTCCAAATAAAAATATGATCATACAAGGCATAATGAAAATTACTCCTAGAGTGAACGTGGCGAATGACAAAGTTACCGTTTTCTTCCCCGACCGTAGCGCATAACATAAAGCCATTACGGTTGTCTTAGGCAAATAGAAGTCATATACCATTATGCGATCAACTGGAAATTTAAGTGTGGCACAGTTTTCAAGTTTCTCTCCAACCATTTAATCATTCCACTTTACTAGACCATCATGTTTACCATTAAGCAAATTAATATCTCAAAACAACATCAATGATTCAAGTGACACAATTTAATGATCTACAAAATTAATGTATCATTTAATTATACCATCTACCACATTTAGCATTTTCTGTTCTCAACCAAACACCAATCAACTTATTTAAAAGATAAACTCTCCAAGTAATTAAACAATGAGATATGATAGTATAACATAACAAAGCTAACAGCTCTAACAAGATATGCATGAAAAACAAGATCTAGAGAGCAAACAACAACAAAAGAAGAATACTCAACAAATATAAGTGAAAAATACGAGTATTCATATGAAAAAGCGGAGCGTGTCTCTCTCCCACACAAAAGAATGCTAGGATCCATATCTATTCAGAGAATGAAAATAACAAAAACAAACAGACGCTTCAAAATAAGCACATAAGATGTGACGGAATTAAAATCTAGTTTCACTAGAAAGGACCTGCTAGTTTGTCGATGGGGGTGCCTTGGGAATCCCCAAGCTTTGACGCTTGAGTCTTCTTGAATTATATTGGGGTGAACCACCGGCGCATCCCCAAGCTTTGGCTTTACTATCCTCTTGATCACATTATATCATCCTCTTCTCTTGATCCTTGAAAACTTCCTCCACACCAAACTTAGAGTAACTTCATTAGAGGGTTCGTGCACAAAAAATTATGATATTATGTAGGAACACAATTGCTACCATTGCTGCTAGATATTAGCTACAACCACTGATACTTAAAAGGACAAAAAGATCCAATCAAAATAGCAAAAGAGGCATTGCAAAAGAAAATGGCAGAATCTGTCAAAAACAGAATAGTCTGTAAAGACAAAAAAATTTGAGGCACTTAACTTGCTCAGATCAGAAAACTCAAAACTAATGAAAGTTGCGTATACATATGAGGATTACGCACAAAAAGGGAAGATTTTTCTGACGTTCCAGTGAATTGATATAATTTTTACGGTGGACAACAGAAATCTGTTTCAGCACAGGAATTGAATTTTAAAATCAACTTTCGACTAGAGGCTTAACTTGACACAACATTGCAATAAAAATAAGATACAAAGGAATTGCTATAGAGGTAGGACAAGTCCTTTACACAAGCAAAACAAATTAAAATAACCGGAAATAAAAGTGGGTTGTCTCCCATAAGGGCTTTTGTTTAACGTCTTTGATCTAGGCACAAAGAAAAACTCAAGTATTATCAAGAGATGAAGCATCAACACCATAATTTGAACGAACAATAGAATCAAAAGGTAGCTTAATTCTTTTCCTAGGGAAGTGTTTCATACCTTTCTTGAGTAGTAATTGGTACTTGATGGTAACTTATTTCATATCAATAATTGCACCCACAGTTCTCAGAAAGGGTCTTCCCAACACAATTGGACAAGATGGATTGCATTCAATGTCCAAGACAATAAAATCAACGGGGACCAGGTTATTATTAACCATAATAGGAATATCACTGATCTTCCCCAAAGGTTTCTTCAAAGCATTATCAGCAAGAAAAACATCCAAATAACAATGTTCCAACCGTGGCAAGTCAAACATATGATAGAGCTTTTTAGGCATATCAGAAATACTTGCACCAAGGTCACACAAAGCATTGCAATCAAATTTATCTACTTTCATCTTAATGAGAGCATTTGTAATATGAGTAGTAAAAGCCAAATTAAGAGAGCTAGCATTAGGACTTGTGGCCAATTTTTTCAAGAACTTAATAACTTCAGAGATATTAAAATTATCAAAATCAAAATTATTATCATCAAAAAGCATACCGAACCGCATTCTGTCACGTTCTTAAAAATTTCAGCACTTTTATCAACTCTAGTTTCAGCAGTTTTAGGCAATTTTAAATTTTTGGGTGAAGTAGAGGAGACATTTCCAACACCAACTATGTTTCCATGGATAGTAGGAGGCTTCCTAACATGTGAAACACCATTATTTTCTGAGGTAGTAATAGTAAAAACTTTAACTATATTAGCCTCTTTCTCTAGTTCTCTCTCTCTCTCTCTTTCCCATCTAGCACGTAATTGAGCCATCAATCTAACATTTTCATCAATTTGAACTTGGATGGAATTAATTTTAGCAAAGTGATTATTCTCTTTAGTTTCAGTAGGCATAACTTTAGATTTTAAAAGATCAACATTAAGGACAAGATTATCAACTTTAGATGCAAGAATATCGATTTTCCCAAACTTTTCCTCAACAGTTTTATTAAACAAAGTTTGTGTAGTGATAAAATCTTTTAGCATGGTTTCAAGTTCAGAGGTGGTAGTCCTATTGTTGTTATAAGAATTACCATAAGAGTTTCCATTATTAGGAGGATAGGGCTTATAGTTGTTATTACCATAGTTGTTCCTATAGGCATTGTTGTTAAAATTATTGCTTTTAATAAAGTTTACATCAACATGCTCTTCTTGTGCAACTAAAGAAGCTAAAGGAACATTATTGGGATCAATATGGGATTTACCACTAGCAAGCATAGACATAATAATATCAATCTTTTCACTCAAAGAGGAGGTTTCTTCAACAATATTTACCTAATTACCTTGAGGTGTTTTCTCCGTATGCCATTCAGAATAGTTCATCATCATATCATCCAAGAGTTTTGTTGCAGCCCCCAAAGTGCTGGATATAAAGGTACCTCCCGCAGCTGAATCCAATAAGTTTCTTAAAGAAAAATTTAGTCCTGCATAAAAGGTTTCGATGATCATCCAAGCAGTCAGTCCATGGGTTGGGCAATTCTTTATCATAGATTTCATTCTTTCCCAAGCTTGAGCAACATGTTCATTATCAAGTTATTTAAAATTCATGATGCTACTTCTTAGAGAAATAATCTTAGTAGGAGGATAGTATTTTCCAATGAAAGCGTATTTGCATTTAATCCAAGAATCAATACTATTCCTAGACGGTGAAAGCAACCATTCTTTAGCTCTTCCTCTCATAGAGAAAGGAAATAATTTGAGTTTTATAATATCACCATCTATATCTTTATATTTTTTGCATTTCACATAATTCAACAAAGTTATTTAGATGGGCAGCAACATCATCAGAACTAACACCAGAGAATTGCTCTCTCATAACAAGATTCAGTAAAGCAGGTTTAATTTCAAACAACTTAGCTTCAGATGCTGGTGAAGCAATAGGTGTGCATATAAAATCATTATTGTTGGTGCTTGTAAAGTCACACAACTTAGTATTTTCAGCGGAACTCATTTCAGCAATTTTATTGACAAACCAAAATAACAGAATTCAGAAAAATAACACAAACAAAATAAACAAAGCACCAAAACTAAAAATAAAAAGTGCAAATCGAAATAAGAAAAGTAATGCAAGTAACTTTTTTTTGTATTTTTTGATATTAAGCAAACAAAACAATAATAAAAATAAACTAAGCAAGAAAATAAAAAAATAAAAAAATGGGAAGTGCAAAAATTCCCCTCGTGAATCTTTATCTCCCCGACAACGGCGCCAGAAAAATGTTTGATGAACACGGTGGGTGTGTTGTTGGGAGACCCCAAGAGGAAGGTATAAAGTAGTGCAACAACAAGTTTCCCTCAGTTATGAAACCAAGGTTATCAAACCAGTAGGAGATGAAGAATTCCCTCGAGGTATCAACGGCACCAGAAAAGAGCTTGACGTAGTTGATGTGTAATATGTACATAATACAATCAAAGTATTTTGCCCCAACTCAACTGTGAGGGTGTAATTCCCACCGACTTGCTGTAACAAAAGGATTAAACGTATGTGTGAAAGAAAGAGAGATGTTTGCAGAAAGTATCAGGTTTGCAGTTGTGGTTTTATCAGATTAATGAGAAGGACCGGGGTCCACAGTTCACTAGTGGTGTCTCTCCATAAATAATAATAACATTCATCCATGCATGGTAAACAAATTACAGCTAGGCAATTGACAGAATAATGATGAGCAACCCAATGCATATACTAATGATATGGTGTCTAGTGTGACATTCATTCGGGCATTACAACAATATACATAGACCGTTCCAACCGCATCTATGACCAATAATCCACCTTCCGGTTAGCGTATGCACACCTTTCAGTATTAAGTTGCATGCAACAGATTATCGCCTTAAGCACTGTGTGTAAAGTAAGTAAGTAACATCATCCTTAGACAAAGTACTATTGTTTTATCCCTAGTAGCAACAGTACATCTACAACCTTAGAGCTTTCTGTCACTGCCCCAGATTAAATAGAGACATGAACCTACTATCGAGCATAAATACCCCCTCTTGGAGTTACAAGCATCTACTTGGCCAGAGCATACACAAGTAACGGAGAACATGCAAGATCATTAAATAGCACACACATGATATATTATGAAGCAATAAGTTTAGTACTCAATATTCATCGGATCACAGCAAACACAACATGGAGAATTACATAAAGATGATCTTGATCATGATAGGAAGCTCACAAGATCTAAACATGATAGCACAAGAGGAGAAGACAACCATCTAGCTACTGCTATGGACCCGTAGTCCAAGGTAGACTACTCACGCATCAGTCTGGAGGCGGTCATTGCGACGTAGAGGCCTCCGGGGACGATTCCCCCTCCCGGCAGGGTGCCGGGGAGCAGTTTTGATCTCTCCCAAAGTGGTGACGGCGACGGCGGCGGCTCGGGACCCGTGGAGGAATAAGTGATTAACCGTGTCGAGTTTTTAGGCCGGGGAGGTATTTATGGGCGAAATACCTAGGTCGGTGGGCGCCCGAGGGCGCCGCACCCCCTCCCGGCGTGGCAGGCATCTGGCCCGCGCCACGAGGTGATGTGGGCCCCTCGGGGTCCGTCTTCGTCTCGTCTTCGGTTCTTCTGGTCGCAAATATTCCAAAAATAAATACTGGTTGACTCGTTTCCAATTTGGCGGATATTTTCTTAAGAGCTTTTCTGAAACTAAGAACTACAAAAAACAGGGAACTGGCACTATGGCATCTTGTTAAGAGGTTAGTCCCAGAAAATGCATATAAAACATGTAATAACATGATATAACATAGCATGGAACACAAGAAATTATGGATAGGTTGGAGACGTATCAGGCCCCTTTCCCCTCTTGGTGCGGCTCCCCCTAATGGCCCCCAATTGGCCCATTAAGTGGACTGCCCATTTTTTCTTTATTTTAATTAATATAAAATACGATTAATTTATAGTTAATATATTTGCATGTATTTAATCTCCCGTGACTCCGAAACATTTTCCGGACCACCGGAACTTCTTTCGGACATTGCCGGAACCATTCCAGACCTTCCCAACTCCTTCCGGACCACCGGAACTCTTTCCGGATCATTTCTCTCTCTCCAATAAAAACCTATAATATTCCAAAACCTTCTCCAGGTGTCGTTAAGACCTTAAGTCGTGTTACGCTCCGATTCGAGAACACTCTAGACATGGTCGAGACCCTTCGCTCGCCAATGACCGCCAGGGATACCTGGATGCATATGACGGTCCCTGTGCATTCTACGAATATCGTGGTTGAACGATAAACATGATATTCATTTCCTTTGTTTCTACGATACTATCTTGTCCGAGATATGATCACAGACATCCGATGCCCTGTTGTATCGCGTTACCGACATAGGTTATTAACTCGTCTACGATATTACATCTCCATGACCTAGTCATATACTGCGCAGCTATATAGATGCAATCTCACCGAGTGGACCCAGAGTATCTTTCTGTTACAAGAATGAACAAATCCCACTCTTGATCCTTACGTCTCAACATACTCTTTCGGGGCACCCAAGATGGACACCGTTATTTTCATGCTATATAAGACACGACGTTTGATGCTCTCAAAGCACCCCTACGAAGTAGCAATAAGTACGGTCTCACGGTCTAAGGAATAAGCTATCAGATTACTTATCTGTTGCAAATGACAAACATCATAATACGATCTTATTGCTATACTTTGCGTATGTCCATCACCTTATTCTACTAATAAGATGACCCCACTATCAACATACATCCATGATCGGGAATCTCGATCATTTGTTGCCCAACGGACTAGTTTATATAGAGGCTCACTAGGGACTCTGGTTGTCTATGTATCACACGTGTATTAATAATTCTGATTAATACATTTATAGCATAATACAAAATTCTATTATAAACTTATGAGATAATGCGATAAATAGTAATTATTTATTTGCCTATAGGGCATATCTCGTTCATTATTTTATTGCAATGTTGTGTCAAGTTAAGCCTCTAGTTGAAAGTTGATGCTTAAATTCAATTTCTGTGCTGAAACAGATTTCTGATGTCCACCGTAAAATTCATATCTCCCTACTCGAACGTCAGATAAATTTGCCCTTTTTCTGCGTAATCATCAGATGTATACGCAACTTTCATTAGTTTTAAGTTTTCTGATCTGAGCAAGTTAAGTGCCTCGAAAAAATTCATCTTTACGGACTTTTCTGTTTTTGATAGATTCTGCCATTTTATTTTCCAATGCCTCTTTTGCTATTTTTATTGGATTTTTTATCCTATTAAGTATCAGTGGCTGTAGCTAATATCCAGTAGCAGTGGTAGCAATTTTGTTCGTACAGAATATCATATTTTTTTGTGCACTAACCCTCTAATGAAGTTACTCTAAGTTTGGTGTGGAGGAAGTTTTTAAGGATCAAGAGAGAAGGATGATATAATGTGATCAAGAGGATAGTAAAGCCAAATCTTGGGGATGCCCCGGTGGTTCACCCCAATATAATTCAAGAAGACTCAAACGTCAAAGCTTGGGGATGCCCAAGGCATCCCCTTCTTCATCGACAAACTATGAGGTCCTTTCTAGTGAAACTATATTTTAATTCCGTCACATCTTATGTGCTTATCTTGAAGCGTCTGTTTGTTTTTGTTTTTTATTTTCATTCTCTGAAAAAAATGGATCCCAGCATTCTTTTGTATGGGAGAGAGACACGCTCCGCTTTTTTATATGAATACTCGTATTCTTCACTTATATTCGTTGAGTATTCGTCTTTTGTTATCGTTTTCTCTCTAGCTCTTGTTGTTCATGCATATCTTGTTAGAGTTGTTAGCTTTGTTATATCATACTCTCATATCTCATTGTTTAATTACTTGGAGAGTTTATCTTTTAAATAAGTTGATTGGTGTTTGGTTGAGAACAGAAAATGCTAAATGTGGTAGATGGTATAATTAAATGATACATTAATCTTGTAGATCATTAAATTGTGTCAATTGAATCATTGATGTTGTTTTGAGATATTAATTTGCTTAATGGTAAACATGATGGTTTAGTAAAGTGGAATTATTAAATGGTTGGTCTAGAGAAACTTGAAAATTGTGCCACACTTAAATTTTCAGTTGATTGCATAATGGTATATGACTTCTTTTTTCCTAAAGCAACCGTAATAAATTTATATTATGCGCTACGGTCGGGTTCCCAACAGTGACTTGTTCATTTGCCATAGTCCCCGAGGAGTAATAATCATTATGCCTTGCATGATCATATTTTTATTTGGTTTTACTCGTGAGTTCTAAAACTGTGTTTTCATGGCACTTCCACCACCATATTGCTAGCCTCTTCGGTACTTTGCATTGCCCTTTCTCACATTGAGAGTTGGTGCATTTTTCGCGGGTACATCCAAACTCGTGGGAGATCTTCATCTTGTTCTACTACACATAAGCCAAATATCTTTCTCAAAACAGCCACCATACCTACCTACTACAACATTTCCATAGTTGTTCCGAGATATATTGCCATGCAACATCCATCTTACATTACATGACTTGTTGTCATTCATCACTTATTTATTGCTTTGCGTGTTTCTATAAAGCTGATTTGTGGTTTCACCCATGTTACGCTAGAGCACTGCATAACCTGATACACTGGCAGAGGCACCGTTGTCATATGCATTCTTATGACACATTCATATTAGTTACTTTAATCACCAGTATGTTGTTTTGTCATCATTAGTGTGTTGTCATATATCATATTAGGATGCTTTCCCTAAAAGAGAACAGAGCCATGGAGGCCATCGAAAAGAGAAACAGAAAAAGAAAAAAATAGAAAAAAGTGAAAAAGAAAGAAAAAACGAAAGAAAAAAAATAAAAAGGGGGCAACATTACTATTCTTTATCACACGCGTGTGCTTATGTTACAATACCATATCATCTATAATCATCACTTGTGCTCATGTTATAGCACCATATCATTTATGATCATCATTTGTGTCATGTTTAGCACCTTTACTCCATATGAGAGAGTTTTCATGTCTTAGTTGCATAACTATGTGGTGAACTTTACACTATAGAACTTGGCTCGTATATTCCAGTGATGAGCCTTCTCAAAAGTGCTCTAGGTCTTTGTGAGCAAGAAAATTGGATGCATCCCCACTAGTTCCATTGGAGAGGTTTCATATACTTATAGCTCATTGTGCATCCGTTGTAGGCAATCACTACTCCTTGCATAGCTTTGATTGTATGACTTTCTCTTGTCTAATGATCATTTATAGCTTTGTGAGTCTTTCTTCCGTTGGCCTTCCAAACCGCCGTTAACATTCTCTTAGCCATAACATCTTGGTTCCAGGAACCAACGTTGAACGCTTGCTTGTTTCTTTTGAACAAATAATATATTGATCTTCTATGTGCATATGCTGTTACTTGACTTGATCCTTTTATAAAGTTGCACGTTTGTTTGAAGCATTAGATGATTATATTGTTGTGCTTGAAGCTTAAATCATCTCTAATATCTACTTTGCACGGTTGATTGCTATCTAGTACTATATCATTGAAAGTTTTGCTTGCTTCACCTACTTGTTTATTCATTACTCGTTTGATATCAATATAAACTATAACCTTATTCATTTGATCTGTTTACATGCCTTACATTATTACATGATCAAGATTGTGTTTAAGCATGTCACTTCAGAAATTATTCTTCTTTTATCGTTCTTGCCTACTCGGGACGAGTAGAACTAAGCTTGGTGATGTTGATACGTCTTCAAAGTATCCATAATTTCTTATGTTCCATGCTATGTTATATCATATTATTACATGTTTTATATGCATTTTATATAGTTTTATGCATTTTCTGGGACTAAACTATTAACAAGATGCTATAGTGCCAGTTCCCTGTTTTCTGCTGTTATTGGTTTCAGAAAAATACTTAAAGAAATATCCGCCAAATTGAAAATAAATCAACCAGAAAATATTTTTGGAATATTTGCGTCGCGAAGAACCGAAGACGAGACGAAGAAGGGCCGCGAGGGGCCCTCACCACCTGCTGGCGCGGGCCCCAGCCTGGCCGCGCCAGGAGGTGCGGAGACCGCCTCGGGTGGCAACCGACCTAGGTCTTTCGCCATATAAATCCCCCTGACCTAAAAACAGAGCAGGGTTGAACACTTTTTTCTCCACGGGTCCCGAGCCACCGCCGTCGTCACCACCACTTCGGGAGAGATCAAAACTTCTCCCCGGCACCCTGCCGGGAGGGGGAATCATCCCCGGAGGCTTCTACGTCGCCATGACCGCCTCCGGACTGATGCTTGAGTAGTCTACCTTGGACTACGGGTCCGTATCAGTAGCTAGATGGTTGTTTTCTCCTCTTGTGCTATCATGTTTAGATCTTGTGATCTTCCTATCATGATCAAGATCATCTTTATGTAATTCTGAGGGAAATCTTGCTGCTCTGCTACTTCACACCCTCCTCTTGGGGATTCACCAACCACACGTTTAGCACCATCAGTCGCGAAGAACTTGGCGCGACGAAGTAGACGATGACGCGGCGATGTTGACGAAGACACGACGTCAACGAGGAGGGGCGTGCCCAGCAGGTAGGGCGGCGGCGTCGGCAGCAGGGCAGCGGCGGTGGCGAGACGATGTCGCCTTGGCACCTCAAATGTGGCGCCTCCGAGTACTCACAAGCATACGAAGCTTAAGAACAACCACCGGTCTCTCAGATCCAGCTGAGATCGCAGGGGTAGACCTTTTCTGGAATCCCGCAGGACAACGGCGCCCTGCGGTATAGCTTCGTGGGAGAGAGAAAGAAAAGCGGGCGTAGAATTAACTCAAGTCGGCATATACAACATTAATTGTATTTTTGATTGTATTTAAAACAATTAATATGCCTTTGCTTATAAAGAGGGAGAGGGTGTGCAAACACCTTGCCTCCCCTATGTGGGGCTAAAGGAGGGGAGGGGGGTTGGCCGGCCGGCCGAACCAGGCGTGGTGGCCATGGGCCCCACCCCTTTGGTGCGCCGACCCCCACATGGGCCTTTCCTGGCCCATTAAGTGGGATGCCCCATTTTTCCTCCTTTTTAATTAATATAAAATATAATTAATTCATAATTAATATATTTACATATTGTTTAATCTCCCGTGACTTCGAAACAATTTCCGGACCACCCGAACTTCTTTCGGACATTCCCTGAACCCTTCTAGAACCGCCAGAACCTTTTTCGTGTTATTTCTCTCTCTCCTATATCTATTATTCCAAACGATCTCCAAGTGTTGGTAAGACCTCAAGCTTGTTACGCTACGGTTCGAGAATACTCCAGACATGGTCGAGACCCATCGCTCGTCAATGACCGCCAGGGAGACCTGGATGACTGTGACATAAAATATAATTAATTCATAATTAATATATTTACATATTGTTTAATCTCCCGTGACTTCGAAACAATTTCCGGACCACCCGAACTTCTTTCGGACATTCCATGAACCCTTCTGGAACCGCCAGAACCTTTTTCGTGTTATTTCTCTCTCTCCTATATCTATTATTCCAAACGATCTCCAAGTGTTGGTAAGACCTCAAGCTTGTTACGCTACGGTTCGAGAATACTCTAGACATGGTCGAGACCCATCGCTCGTCAATGACCGCCAGGGAGACCTGGATGACTGTGACGGTCCCTGTGCATTCTACGTATATCATCATTGAACCATAAACATGATATTCATTCACTTTGTTTCTTTGATACTACCTTCTCCGAGATATGATCGTAAACATCCGATGTCCTGTTTTATCTCGTTACCGACAAGGGTTAATCAACTCGTCTGTGATATTACATCTGCATGACCTAGTCATAAGCTGCGCAGCTTTATAGACGTAATCTCACCGAGTGGGCCTAGAGTATCTTTCCATTACGCGAATAAACAAATCCCGCTCTTGATCCATACGTCTCAACGTACTCTTTTGAGATACACAAGATATACATATTTATAGTCACTCATTTATGAACTGACGTTTGATGCACTTAGATTATCCTACGACACAACAATTAATATGATCTCACGGTCTGAGGAATAAGCTATCATATTATTTTCCTATTACAAATGATGAACATCGTAATACGATCATTTTGCAATACTTTGTTACGTATGTCCGTCACCTTATTCTTCTAATAAGATGACCTCATTGTCAACCGACGTGACTGTCCATGATCGGGAAAACTCGATCAACAGTTGCCCAATGAACTAGTTTGTATAGAGTCTTACTAGTGACTCTGGTTTGTCTATTTATCACACGTGTATTAACAATTTCGATTAATACAGTTCTAGCACGATACAAAAAAACATATTATAAACTTATGAGATAATGTGATAAATACTATATATTTATTTGTCTTTAAGTCATATCTCTCCTTCAAAACTGCCAAAACATCACCTCAAACTAGCTACTGATTTCAAAACGTCCAACTAATTTTGTGAATTTTATTGGATATTTCGATAAGTTAGGTTAAAAGAATAAATTTGACCAATAGAAATTCCAATTACCCATTCCGATAAGTTAGGTCCAGACATCCTATTTGAAATTCCAAATAGAAATTTATAGCCAAAACTGGACTAACTTTTTTTTCTGAAAAGAATAAAGTTGTCCAGTTACCCATATAATGCTCTACGATTAGTTTGAAACTAAGAATCAATTCGTGATTTTTATATTTACTTTACAGTTCATAATTTTTTTACTCAAAGTTATTTTGTAAATTCGTATCTAGAGAACTTACAACTCTTCGTATCTTTGTGGATACAATTATGTTTGTGTGTACATCCTGATATATGTACATTGAGTCGACAATGAATGCACGTGAGTACTTGATATTGTAGTAGGTATTTCGATCAGGCCAATTAGTGCAGCTTTATCTCAAACATATTATGACGGACATGTTTCTTTCTATGTATACTTTCTTTGTGTGACTCCTCCCAGAGAAAGTATACGACATTTGAACGTGGCTTCGGCTCACAATCCATCTCTTACTTTTGTTCACACAATACAAGGTTCTGGTCACTAGTGTTTAGGCATGGAGGGCATTGGGAATTGTCGCGTGAGTGCACTTGTGCTATGAGTGGTGTGTACGAGCTGGAAGTGTGCATTCGGGTACAATTTTACGTGACTGGGCTGGAAACATAGGAGCTTGCAGGCACTGCGTAGATAATGAACGTAGCCAAAGTCTCTATCAACTAAAACAAGCGGTAGATGTGGTTCAACCAAGAGAATATTGTTTACTTGGTAACTGAGCGCCAGGCGCGGAAGGACGGCAGCACGGTGCTATTGTTTGCTCGCTGGCAGAGATAAAACGTCCGGCAAGAAAGGGAGGAGTGAGGTAATGTGCGCGCTACTCTGCCATCTTCATTAGGTCAGGCTCCAGCTCGACGATATAAACGCACAAGCACGCCGCGTCCGTGGTCTGCTGCCTCACTGGCCCGGCTATCTCGCATGCTTCATCATCGGATCATGCCACCTCCGATCTAAGATGACAGCTCTGCCGAACAACTTTCTTCACTGTCGGAAGTGTCCTTGGACGGGGCTGCCGGGAGTGCGTAGCCGTCGGCAAACAGCTTATAGACGTACACGTAATCACGAATGCAGATTGACTGCTTGATGCAAGTTTTAATAAAATATTAAGGAGTCCAAAAATATATAACTGCTCGTGCTAACCTAGTAGTGAAGATACTAAATATTTTGAATTGGCTAACAAAGCTAGCAAGCTAAGCTACCGAAAGTATCTAAAATAAATCATTGAAGCTGTCAAAGCAGCGTGATGTGTCTTCCTACTCCCCAGTGGCGGAGCCGGAAATGACAGAGAGGGGGGTGCTAACTAATAGCTGTAACATCCTGTGATTTGAAAAATCAGAAAAATTTAAAACTTTTAAAAATTACTTTGTACTTTGCTTTGAAAAGAAAAATCAAGCATTGCATCCATGCATCTCATTATTGCATCATGTTATTTAAATCACAAAGGGTTTAAATTAAAATTTAATTATATGTTTAAATAGGATTTATTTCCATAAGTAAGTTACTTGTATCTTTAATAATATTCAAAGTTATTAATTTTATTTTTGGGAAAGAATACTACCAATAAGTCATATTTTTAATAAGCTTTTCAAAACATATTTTTATGAATATTTTTGAATTTTTTTGTTTAAGTTTAAAAACCAAATTTAAATTAAAAGATTTAAAACAGAAAGTTTGGTAAAAAAAAAGGAGATAGAAGAAGAGAACCGGCCGCATCCCAGTTTTGGCCCACTTCCCTCCTCTCGTGCATGCAGCAAACAGAGCCCAACAGCAGCCCACCACCTCCCCTTAGTCGCTGACAGCCCGGTCCCACACGTCATCCCCTTCCTCCATCGTATCTTCAACCTCCCGACGTGTTTCTCTATCCGGTGGAGTTCGTTCCGAACACGGATCAAATCCGATCCATTTCTTGCGGGATAATTCTCCTCCGTGCGCTCCATAAATACCTAGAGACGCCGCCCTCTTTTCCCCAAAGAACCCTAGCCGAGCGCCCCCAGGCTCCGTCCTTTTTTCTTCAACTCCGGTGAGCACCGGCAAAATCGAACCCTCTCATCTCTCTCTTTCTCCTTCTTATGTCTTTGCGCATCTTTGTGACTTGCTCGTGTATTTTTACACGCACTAGAACGCCTTCGCCGTCCTCGACTGAAGCACGCCGCCGCCATCATCAACTCCGACGAGCTATTGGAGGAGGAGCCGGACGCGCCGAGCACTGCCGCTTCGCCAACAGCCTCGCCTCATCGCCCTCTCCCTATGGTAAGAGCCCTCCCTCGCGAAACCCACTAGGTCGCATGGAACGCGCGTCGCCGGCGTGTCGCCGCCGCAGGAGGAAGTCGCCGGAGTGTTTCCGACCGGTGGCGCCGCTAGGTTTAGACCGGGTAGATGTGGACCGTTAGATCGTAATCTAACGCCTTCGTTTTAATGTTCCTTCCAAACCGGTACCGTCCAATCAAAGGAAGCCACGTGGATGCCCCGTCAGCGTACAGTCGGCGCCGCGTGGAAATTGATTTTTCTATTTAGATTTAATCTGGCAGTTTTGCAGAAAAGACCCCAAAACTTAGATTCATTATAACTTTTATTTGGTTTGGCCAAATTTAACAAACTTTATACTTTTGAAAAGCTCTCTAATTGTAGAATAATTTAATTCTGTTGGAAATTAAATTTTGTCCTATTTTAAATTATTCAAATTTCAATTGAGAGTTGGAGTAAATTTGTCATAACTTTAAATCTATAAGTTCAAAAATTGTAAATAAAATTGTTTTAGAAACCTTAGAATATGTGATATATGATGTCTCTGTTAGAAAATATTTTTTAGCATTATTTTGACAATTCCACAATCATAATTTTAATTTGAGTAAGTTTAAATAATTTTAATATAACCTTTGATGGAAACATTATTTTGGAGTAAATCCAATTGCTATAAATTTGAATGACTAAGTAGGGGCAGTAGTAATTTTCTAATAATTTTTGTAGAATAATGTTATGTGCTTTTTGTATTTAAAATTGATTAAATTATTTTAAAATGATATTTTAATGATTAAAATTGTTTAAATATATAATAAAATTTATTTTCATCATCTAGTTGAATTATAAAGTACTTAATAATATTATGACCACCTTGGTCACAAAAAAAAACTTAGAAATATTTTGCCTTCTCAAACAAAGTAAATTTCTCCCTTAGAAAATATTTGATAAATATTTGACAATACTTTCCCTTAGAAAAATTTCAACACCTTAAAAATGCTAAATTTTTTCCTTAGAGAAATTTAGCATCTACAAAACTTCGTTGTTTTATTTTGATAAGTGTTGTCCTTAGAAATAAATTGCATTGCATGCATAGCATATTGTATTGTATAGTTATACTCCTCATAGGAAAACTTCTTCCTTATTTTCTCTAAGTTAGGATTATTTTGAGCATAGTGTTTTGGTAAAGTGCTATGCACTTAGACACTTGGGATTCTCAAGATGAAGACTTAGCCAAGAAAACAAAACTCCGAAGGCATCTCCAAGAAGCAAAATACACTTAGAAGAAAATCAAGAGGAACTTCAAGAAGACCATCCCCCCTTTATTTCTCTAAGTCTTTCTCTCTCTTATTTTCTATTTCTGTTATAATTCATGGTGGATAAATTATATTCAAGACCAGCCCTGGTAACACTAAAATCATCAAGTAAGAAGAATCGTCAAGCCCGAAGAATCATCAAGTCTGAAGAACCAAAGTCTACAATATTTCAATGAAGACATCACACCAAGGAGAGCCTGGAAGACCAACTACATCTTCTATGTATCTTTTTCTGCCTTCCTATTCTTTTTCCACTTTGGACATAAACCAAGTCCTTAGTGATTTTGACCAAGTCGTGCTAATTGAAGATGAAGGAAACTACAAAGGAGTTGAAGAATTTAAGATCAAACATGATGAAGACTAGGAGCAGTCTTACAACTTAATCAAGTTGATTTATAGCAAGTGATTTTATGACCTTGGTCCTTAGTCATATTTGATTAACACACTTGCCTTGCATTAACTTAGAATAATTTCTTGGCATGGCATGCATCTCTTGTTTTTAGAAATATTTTGCACATCATGCATACCATATTTTTGTATTGTTATTTTGTTTGAATGTTTATTTGGCCTTGTTTGATGTGTTAGAAATTTCGGAGGGAAACGACAACTATTGCAGCTGTTGTTGCTAAATTCCTTGTTGCCAAGGCAAGTGGCACATCTCATAAATTTCCTAAGTATTTTATATGCATTACTTAGTGTATTTTCTATATGCATGTGTTGGATAGTATTGCTATGTTGAAACTACTATCTCCCTTACACTAGTTATTTTATGCAAAAGTTATTTTATGAAAAGTTAATTTCCACTAAGTTAAAAAAAACTTCTTGGTGGATGTGGCAAGAGGATGGAAGTTGTAGTTGAGTGGCTGCTTAGGCTAAGTGGGTGCACCTGGCTAAGACCCAGGCTCATTTAGATGAGTGAACCTGAGTACGTGCACTTGAGGATGGCCACCCAGGAACAAAGGGACCAAAGTTTTCTCCAAGTGAAGATGCTTTCAGTGTAGCCACGTGGTATAATGACTCTGCCTTGACTTTTCCCAAAAGGTCTCGTCTCAGGTTTCTTCTTTCCTTTTCACTACATGAGGGTCAAGGACAAAAGGGTTGCTTGAGTCTCGTGGTGAAAGTGCACAACCTCTGCAGATTGTAAAACTAAGTACTTAGCCGTGTTCCCGGTTACGGACAATCTGAGCAGCTGATCAAGATTTAACGGAGTCTCCGAACATTCCAATTTCTAAGATAAAGTTGATGAGCGAACAAGGGAAGATGAGATTATGGTTTTCATGCCATACTTGTCATGATTTGAAGAAAGTGTTTTCAAAAGAGTAGGAAAAATTGGCTTTATGCAAATTAGGCTTGAACTCCACCAGCCAAATATGCATATAGGCTATAGAGTTATTTCATTAAGTGTCCACCATAGTGTCACTTGCCAGACTCCATTTCTAATGGCATCTGACCCACTCCGTTGCAAATTATTATTTGTTGCAGAAATTTCTGACGAAGAGTAAGAACTACATTTGAGTTTCGAGTCTTCACCAACATGTTTTTGCCTGTGGCGTATCATGAAGTTGGAGGCTCATTGAAGATTTATTTCCGCTGCTTTATTGTTTTGGGCTAGCTTTAAGCTATGCAAAGATGTATCGAACTATTTATTTTACCAAGTCTGGATTATTCGTGTAATATTGATACAATGTTGTGATATTCATCGTAAATTGTGTGTGCAAATGAATCGATACAGGTGTTTACACTATATACAGATACCTGCCATATTTTTAAGTGCAGGTACGTTACAATAGCACACACAAAATTCTACTATACTGCAACCAAAATTTACCATAATCAAAGTACATTTCGATGATAGACACAACACATAAATAGCTAATATAGTACTCCTTCCGTCTCAAAATAAGTGTCTCAAGTCTCTAAAAAAGGTGATGTATCTAGACATGGTTTCATGTCTAGATACATCACCTTTTTGAGAGACTTGAAACACTTATTTTGGGACGGAGAGAGTATCAGATGAGTTAGAGATACCATCAGCGTGATGTGTCTTCCTACTCCCTCCAGTCCGTTGAAAGTATCCGGAAATTTAAACTTACCGAAGCATAATTTCATAACTACAAAAGTGATGTTTTTAGTGGATCAGAGGGGAAACTTTTCTTTTAAGGCACGTGTCTACCTAGATATTGCTAGTTGAGAGGCAGACGACCCTGTTTGTTCATTGGTTGCCTCGATACGTTAGTCTTAGTGAGTTGGGCCGCCTCCATAAGACTGGGTATACTTTTTTTGTGAAATTTTTTACGGCCCATGGCCCCAGCCCCCAGATTGGCATGTCCCTCTATTACTGAATATTTTCGGCTCAAGTTTGGATTTTAAGTCCTCCAGCCAAGCTTGTCGCCAGCAACGCGCCACACCTTTTGGTGTTTGAGCATCAATGAATGTCCATACACCTGGCATACTTCCCTTCCATTCATGACCATATTTAAGTGGTTTACTGTATCTCTCTAGTTTTTGTTTCCGAAATGCATGGTGAATCCACCAAAATGATGCACTTTCCTTTTAGTAATAATATAAAACATGAAACCACCAAAGGCTTACAAAAAAAACATAATCAGTCAGAAGCCACCGTAATTAGAAGGTTCGGTGGAAGTAGAGGGTTTTCTAACATATTCTATAATCATATACTCTATGAGTACATTTGTAGGATTGCAACATGAAATATTGATAAAACATTGATTATTGTTAATAGAGAGGTTGTGAATGGGATGGCGGCGCCGTGATTCTCACCTTGTTCGTTCCAGGAGATAGACGATCGATACCCAGCGAAATAATATTGGAAACGGGATTTGTTGGGCCCTCGTGGACGCTAGTACCAAAATATTTCTATACCATCTCTATCATTAAGGTTAAACTATCAAAGCATCACCTCAAACTAGCTACTGATTTCAAAATGTCAAACTTATTATGTGAATTTTATTGGATATTCCGCTAAGTTAGGTTGTAAGACGTCTGGTTCATCCGTGGAAGATCTGAACTTTAGTGACCTTGGTTCTTTTTTGAATTATTCAAATACTATTTAAAAGTCCAAAGTCAATTTAAATAGAAAAATATAGCCAAAACTTGACTAAATCTTCTTAAAAAATTAGAGTTGCTCAATTACCCATTGAAAGCTCTGCCGTTAAGTTTAAATACTTGAAAGTTGAGAATTCGGCTACTCAAAGTTGTTTTATAAAATTCATCCGGAGAACTTATTTGTGAATACAGTTCCGCTTGTGTACATGCATATATGTACCGCATAATCTATTTCGTGCCTAGGCACCGCTTGGGCGTTACAGAGTGCTCACATGTTCACGCGTCCGATTGTGATCGTACGACTCTTTGCTTACGGACGATGCTGAAGACCGAGTCAAATTCCCCATTCTCGTCATTACTCAGCTCGCATTCCATCCCCTCTCACTCCCCAATCTCATCGGCGGCGTGCTCCTGCCGGCCGCAACTTCTATCCCAGCGCCTCAACGACCAAGCCGAAGCCGCCCCCAATCACCATAGCTCGATCTCCGCCGGCCACCGCCGCTCCTGTAGAAGACCCGCGCCGCTGCCCCCATCCGTGGTAGCCATATCTCCGCCGGACGGCGACCAACCGTTGATGGAGGCTACACACGACGTTGGGCCTCCTTCCACCACCTGCTTCTAGGCGGCGCCGGCGGACGCTTCCGAAGAAGCTGAGCAATCTCGGCCGCTGGTCTCCCCGCGCAACAATGATCTCCTTGCCTGCTCAGGGTTCAGGTGGGATCGATGTGGCTGGTGGTGAATGCTAGGGGAGGGCCTGCACGCAGAGGGTGGAGCCCAAGATGGCGCTGGTCCAGGTGGAGCTTCCGCCCGAGAGTTTCCACGAGGACTAGCAGATCGTTTTTGCCCTGTTCTTTTTCAGGCTGCATGGTTCTCAATCAGGTAGCTCACTGATTTGCAGCCTTGCTAAGTAGGTTCTCCCTGTTTATTGATCTGTTACAATGAAACTGAACAACTTATGTACTACTGCAGAAGATATATTCAAGTTTCCTTGCAGAGATGTTTCGTTGTTGCTACTTTCAACTCACTGTATGTTTGCGACACTGAAAGTGCTGCTCCAGTTCTTATACATACTAATCTATATTAATGCCGCCATTACAGATATTGCATGGTGATATTTATACTACAATAGTTTGATCCTTGCTTGATCCAGCTGATTTTTTTAAATGATACTTTTTTTTAGAAATTCGAGAAATATTGCGCAGTTTCAGCAAATTTCAAAAATAATACGGCCTCGGCCAGGTGGAGGCCGACTGGGGCTGGTCGGCCCGGAGGTGGCCGACGGGGGCTCGTCGGCCCAGAGCTGGCCGACCAGCGGGGAGAGAGGATCACGGGCGCGGCCGATTGCCTGATCGGCACCGAGCGGCCACGATTCGGCCACGTCACGGCCGATTGGCCCGTCGGCCACCTCCTGGCCGACGAGGTCCTGTTAAGTGCCCGAGCCCCTTCTTCTTCCTCCCATCGCGCGGCTTTCTCTTCCTCTCCTCTCTCTCTCCTTCTTACAATCTAGCCACGAGCAGCAGAGGACGGGGATGGCGCGGAGGGTGCGGAGGGCGCGGAGGGTGCGACCTCGACGGGGAGCGGGCTAGTGAGGTCGCGGAGGGCGCGGAGGCGGGCGAGCGCGGACGGGAGGGAGCCGTTAAAGGCGGAGGAGGCCGCGCAGGCGGGAGAGCGCGGGCGGGAGCGCGCCGGAGAGGTTGAGGCCGGACACGTCGAGCCCCACGACGGTGCCGCGGACGCCGCAGGTGACGGCCGCCCACGCTTCAAGGGTAAGACTTTTACATGTATTAGGGTTAGGGTTTGTGTTATATGTAAATTAGGATTTAGGGTTAGGGTTAGGGTTTGTGTTTTTTTCTATAGGGTTAGGATTTAGTTTGCAGGTAGGGTGTAGTTAGTCCGGATGGATTTGTAGTTAGTATGGTAATACTGGTAGTTGATAAATGCAGACTAGTGTGTAGTTACCGTCCGCATAGTTTCATGCATTAGGGTTAGATTTTGTGTATAATCTTGGATTAGTCTTAACGTTCGTGTATACGTAATCTGGTATAATTAATTACATCTATTATAATTATGTAGTAGTTTTGGTAGAATTTTAGGTACGATGTGATATTAATATTTGATGCATTATAATATTTTTTAGGTGAGCAATTATGTCGAATATAGTAAAGTTTGTTTTCTACTACAGTGTCGGTTCAGTAAAGCAAAATGAGTATGGGATGGACCTGAGTGAGTTTGAGCACGTCGAGTTGGATCTGACTGGCCCTGAAAATTGGTCTGTTAGTCAGTTAAAAGATTGGTTGGCACAGTGTTTGGGATTAAATGCAGAAACACACACTGTCGGGGTGCACGCGTTATGGTCAAGGTCCAGTAAAAAAATTTGGTACACTCTGAGGCCGATTGATCGGGATTCTCAGCGGGTGAACTGGTTGCAAGGTTGCGAAAACAGGGGAAGCCACCCAGTTGCCTTGTTGCTTCCTGTCGTTAAGGAGGTAAATGTCAATCCTCCTGAAGGCGAGGGTGGGCACGATCCAGGGCAGAACAGTGCAGCAACCATGGAAATTGAACATGATGACAGGCATGGTTATGAAGGAGGCAGTGCTTATGAATCAGGGCAGAGTAGTATGGCTGGAGGGCATGATGACGGTGAAAATGTGGAGGCAGATGGGGATGAGGAAGATGGCCGAATGCAGGACGAGATGGAAGATGAAGATATTGAGGGTCATTGCGGTGATGGCAGTGATTCTGATTCATCGAATGACACAGAGTACGAGCCGGAGGTGCCTTATCCAGCTTCATGGACTCAGGACTTCTCATCTGGCATGACTCTGGACGATGGTCATGATTCTTCCTGGCAATATCACCAGAGCAGCATGGCTGTGGGAGCAATTTACGCTGACAAGCAACATCTGCAGGAAGCAATCATACAGTGGGCAATGTCGACATCAAGGGTTTTCAAGACAACTGTGTCGAGTAAGAAATATCTGACCATCGAATGCTCGAGGATAGATTGTCCGGGTAGGGTGCACGCATATGTCCCCAAGTATGATACAAACTGGGTTGTGAGTGACATGGTAATGCATACATGTCGTATTCCCAGCATCCTTCAGGATCACCGTAATCTGTCATCCACGCTTATTGCTCGTTTGTTTTACACGGAGATAGTGGAGAGCAAGGCGATGGAAGTGAAGGCAATAAGGAACAAAGTCTTCACAAGATTCAATTTCAACATTTCTTATGGCAAGGCCTGGAGAAGCAGAGCGCGCTGGAGGCCAGATTTGGGTCATTCTTTGACTCATATGATTCTGTTGTCCGGTTGCTCCGCACGCTTCAGGCGAGGAATCCTGGCACATATGTTGATCTTCAAGACTTCTACATGCCAGAGTTCCCTACAGTTAGGGTGTTGCACCGTTTGTTCTTCTCTTTTGGTGTATGCATCGAAGCCTTCAGCCACTGCCGACCAGTGTTATGTGTCGATGGCACATTTTTGACCGGCAAGTACAAGGGTCAGATATTGACTGCTATTGGTCAAGACGGCAATAACCAACTGTTGCCCCTTGCTTTCGCTTTTGTTGAGAGCGAGAACACGGAAAGTTTGACGTGGTTCTTTAGGCAGTTGAAAAAAGCTGTTGTCAAGGATAAGCAGAATGTTTGCGTACTACATGACAGACATGCGGGTATACTCAACGCTATAAAGGCATTAACAAACCCTGGACCAGATGAAGAAACACCGTGGGTGGATCTTCAGAGTCGTTGGTGCATGCGCCATCTAGGTGCTAACTTCTTCTCACAGTTCAGAAATAAGAGTCTCATGAATCTGTTCAAAAAACTCTGCAAGCAGAACCAGGAATGGAAGTACAATTTTCTCCGTGGCAAGCTTGATGAGTTCACGAACAAACATGTTCGGGAGAGGAAAGCTGCACGTACTGCGGCAGTGGCGTTTCATGTAGCCCAAGTAGCGGCACAAGCAGCTACAGGGCCTGCACCGCAAGAAGAAGAACCGATCGGTCTGTGTGATCTTCCAGGATTTGACCCACCGGGCACGAGGAGAAAGGGTGGACGGTATGTCGATTCGTACTACTACATCATCATGTACTCAAACTATTTACAAAATAACATGGTACATAAAATTTCTCGATTCTAGCACAATTCGACTTCGACTTGGGGCCTATTATCTCCGAGCATTACTCGGGTGCTTCTGGTTGGGAGAGTCAGCCGGACGTGTTTCCCGGTGCGGATGCGGACACCCAGTGGCTCAACATGTACAACACTCCTCCTCCACAACCCACACAGGATACACAGCAGGCAGATGACGGGTCCTTGGTTCCTCCACGAGTCACCCGCCCACCCCATCGGTTTGGATGGAGGACTCCTCAGCCACATCCGCCACGTCGTGGCAGAGGCGATGGCTGAGACTCTACTTATGTATCAGAGACATATGTTCGCTATTTTCCATGTACCGTCAGACCTATGTATGAGACATATGTATGCTACTCCTTTCCCTCGAGGCGCACAACGGTGGCCAGAGAAGACATTATGTATCGTTATGTACTAGACTTATTAGTACGATCTATGTGGCAATATTTGATATGTCCGTAACCGGTAGACATTGGTACATAAGATAAGATACAATAAACCTCGATTACATACCGATCACACCACACAACAAACGGAAATGCAGGTACAACTACTAATTAATCGATACTCAAAGAAAGATACAACATAACTCAAATTAAGATTCTACCTATCTCCCATCAATGCAGCATGCACCATCCGCAGATTTAGCACCCTTGCCCTTTGACGATGATTCAGCCTTCTTACCCGCACCCTTCCTCGATGTTTCTGCCTTCTTCTCCTTGCCCTTACGCACTGCTTCAGCCCCCTTTTCCTTTGACGACGGCATGAAATCGTTGTCATCATCGCTGGAGTATACCCAGAGAAATGAACGACCGTACCTCTCACGTATGTCTTGAGTTCGATGAATCGGCTCATTAGTAACATGCCTATCGAACTTATCCGCAAGCCTCAAGACTTCAACACGGATTTGTTCTGTGGTCCTATACGGAAACCCATCTCGGCATAGCCTCGCCCCTAGCAAAGCGAGATGTCTCTCACTACCAACAATTTCTTCAAGTGGAATTTCCCTACCATCTACCTTCAAATAGGTGATAATCTTAGCTAGCTGCTCGGATGCGGCTATATGAAAGCCGGACACACACTTCTCACAAGGTACAATACACACCATGCTGGCGCTCTGTGAGAGTACCCCGCTTAGCCTAGAGTGGTTTTTATAGGACAATGGTGGCGGGAGAAACAGGCGGGAAACGGTGGCGGGAGAAACGGGCGGGAAACGGTGGCGGAAGGAATAGGCGGGAACGGTTGGCGGGAGAAACGGGCGGGAAACGATGGCGGGAGAAAAAGGCGGGAACGTCTGGCGGGAGAAACGCGCGCTAATCGTGCGCTAAGGAGAAATAGGCGGATGAGAAGTTGCTGCATGCAACGATCGGCTTACCCTGGGCCGACAGGGCTGGTCGGCCACCTCCCAGCCGACCAGGTCTATGCCAGGTCCTGCAGGCGCGCAAATGCAGCCGACGAGACCTGGTCGGCCAGCTCTGGGCCGACGAGCCCCCGTCGGCCTGCTCCGGGCCGACGAGCTCCAGTCGACCTCCTCCGGGCCGAGGCCGTAATATTTTTGAAATTTGCTGAAACTGCGCAATATTTCCCGAATTTCTAAAAAAAAAAGTATTATTTAAAAAAAAATCAGCCTTGATCCAAGTAGACCTCTGTTCATGGAATGCTTGTTGTATATGATTAGTGCTTGACTGGCTTTCTTTTTTGTGATGGTAGGAGCAATTACCGTGGAGGATGTTGTTCACATAGTCTTTTAGTTTTTATTTATTTAGTACTGCATGTACTTCTCAAAATAGTAGATGTAGTTTTGACATCTTTCGCCCCCATGAATCAGTGTGTTTTTTCATTCTCATGTGCATTTACTCATATAGCTGCCTAGATTGCTTTAATTAGGTTGAAATATAATTTATCAAGTTTGAGATATAATTTTCATTTTTTTCGAACTGCATGTAGTTTCGAATAGTAGATGGTATTATTAGGACTATTTGCGCAAGATGTAGTATCTGAATTTCGTGATGTAACTTGAGGTTATCAAATACATATGTTTTATTTAGCTGTCCGGTAGTTTTCAATTTGGTGTTAATGTAGTTTTATGAAGTCTGAGATTTTTTTTCTTACATCGTTAATGGATACTATTTTAATGATCTCACTTTTTTTGTGTGATCAACCTATTACATGTTCAAGATGTAATTTGTAGTGTTTCCCAGGAGGTGGTCCTTTGGATCCAAGCTGAAGGTGGGTGGCCCTAGTGGGCAATACACGGGTGCGCCTCTGACTCACCGCAAAACGTGAGTGGCTGCGCTGCTGCTGCTGCTGCCACGACCTTCTGCGGGGTGCCTATCGATGGCGAGTCCTTTTATCCTCCATCCTTGGTGATTTCGAGCTGCTTCTTTCCCGCAAGCTCTGCCCGGTGAGTCTTTCCGGCTACTGCCAGTTTGATGCTCTCCCTATCAATCTTTTGGTAGCTGTTCATGAAGAGGCGCTCTGTATTGCCATTGGATGTGACGCTAGTGCGCACAAAAATGGGTTTGAGCATGGTGTACAGAAATCTTTACATATGGGGAGAGGAGTCTTGCCCTATTTCCTCATTATTTCGTTCATCATGTTGGTGTCGTGTGTGGTGTTTGTTATCGTGGATCATATATGCCATGTATTGGTTGTGGGGTAATCCTTTTATGATGTGGTTTTCCAACTATAGTTAGATGTAATTTTGAGTGCAATCGTACGAGATGTAATTCTGAGTTGTTTGGCGCAGGATGTATCTGTTTTATCTAACATGCTAATGTTTCTATTGCACTAAAATTACAAGACAATGTCTTTGTACATCCTTGAGGCATAGGTCATTACATCCTTTAGGGTTCTAACATCAGTTTTGCATGTAATTTCAGCTTTATAATTTGTATCACGGTTACAACCATGTCCATTCTAACACAATCATTGGGGTGTAGTTTTTTGTAAATCGCTGTGTAGCCAGGTCCGTATGTTTATATGGTTTTATTTGTGTTGATGTACTTCATGCACTGGAGGATGTAGTCCTTGAACTTTTCGTATGTAGGTACTTCAGTTTTCAAGATGTAACTCATGAAATTAAGATGTAGTTTCCCTTTAGAATGTACTTCATGTACCAGAAAATGTACACCTTCAAGTTTCAGAGATTCAGTTTTCTTAATGTGTAGATGTAGTTTCGTAAGGTCTGGATGCAGTTTCTGAAGGTGTAGACTCTTACATCCATCAGGAAAGGTGCTTGGGGTTGATATTGTGGAACATTTCAGTTACAGGGGCTGGAATGGAAGGGCCATTAGGTGGTAGAATGGTTCTAGAGTTTACAGGGCCAGGCTTCTTATTGTTGCTGACCACGGATCTGGGATGTACAGTACTTGTCCAAGGATCAATGTGCATTTCTGTGCTGATGCAACTCTGTGATGCTAAAGATCTGTGTTTGCCATATACGTGTGGGATGTTTGGGACAGATTGAGAGTGGGAAAAAGGTTTTTGGAGGCAGTGGGGACCGCCGGGCGGGATTTCCATCCCTTTTCTGGAAAGACTGACGACACGGTCAAGACCGTTTCTATTAATGGAGGGAACACCGCGTAAGACTATATTAGTGCCCGCGCACTGTGTAGACAAGTCCTATATGTACGTTGAGTTGACAATAGATGCATGAGTGTACTCGATATTGTGGTAGGTATTTCGATCCGACCAATTAGTGGAACTCTGTCTCAATCACATTATGAGAGTCATGTTTATTGCTATATATACTTCATTTTGTGTGCCTAATTCTGGAATACATTATGAGATGTGTATTGGACATGGCCAATCCTTCTTTCAATTTTGTGCACCTAAGATTCTGGTCACTAGTAGGCATGGAGATGGAGGGCATTAGGAAATATGGAGTGAGTGCGCTTTGTGCTGTGAGTGGTGTGTACGATCTGGAATGGTGCATTCGGGTATAGAGCTACGTGATTGGCCTGGAATTGTAGGCAGTACTTAGATAACGATCGTAGCCAAAATCGCTATCGAAAACAAGCGAGTTCTTTTTAATAATATTTTTTTAGTAAGAATTTCGGATAGTAGCTTGTGCATACATGAAATTTAAAAAGTAGCGCGCTGTCATTCGGGAGCGGATTGAAAGTAACAACTTTCGACCTGGCCCGGTCCGAAACATCACTTTCAGATTTTATCACCCTCGCCGGAAAACTAACCCAAAACCTTCACATCGCAGGAGCGGATTCAACTGCCTTCTGCCGGGAAACTAACCCAAAACCTTCACATCGCAGGAGCGGATTCAACTGCCTTCTGCCGTCAATGCTCGAAGCTGGCTCGTATTTCAGGTTTTCCTAGCGTATGTAATATCTGGCCGCCCCTTCCTTGTTCAGGAATTCCTGGCCATGGGCGGTATTCACTTGATATCGCGTTCACAAGCTTCTTCTGGCGTACGTAATGTGAGGTCTTTCCTTCGCTCCGCTACTAGTTCTCCTGGGCCAAGATTGAAGAAAGCGAGTCCAAACTCAAGCACAAGCAACCTGGCGGCGTGCCCAGAAGGAAGGAGTCTTTTGCCCGACTCTGCGATTCGACCAAGCACTCGGGGGCTACTGACGTGGGGCTACTCTTCGGCTACCCCACGATGAGTCTAACTGGGCCACGCCAAGGTTACGGAGGCCCATAGAAGGCCCACTAGGGGTATCGTGTGACCTAGTTCTAGTCGGTTAGGTCATACGACTCTTACCATATCCGTAAATGCCATCGGCACCGTTCACCCGGGACCTGGCCTACCTATAAAGGACAGGAGGGTTGCTCGTCCAAGGGACACGCTCATAGCCGCCACCACAAACCCTAGCGAGATCGACATCTCGCCATTGTAACCACAACTCGCCCTTTACGACTGGCTGACCGAGTCGCAGCTCTCAGCAGGTTCATAAGTAAGTTGGGTGAGAAGGCCCTGCCCTTCTACCAACTGATGAAGAAGACTGACAAGTTCGAGTGGATAGAAGAAGCGCAAGATGCATTCGACCAGCTCAAAAAGACCCTGACGACTTCCCCAGTCCTACAATCACCACTGGAGAACGAGCCGCTATACCTGTACGTCTCAGCAACCAACAAGGTGGTGAGCACGGTACTCGTAGTGGAGCGAGAAGAAGAAGGGCACAATCACCCTGTCCAAAGACCAGTCTATTACCTCAGCGAAGTCTTAACATTGTCCAAGAAAAACTACCCGCACTACCAGAAGCTAGCCTACGGGGTCTTCATGACTTCCAGAAAGGTCGTCCACTACTTCTCCGAGCACCCGATCACGGTGGTAAGCTCCTCTGGTCTAGCAGACATACTCACAAACCAGCGCGCGACAAGAAGAGTCGCCAAGTGGGTTGTCAAACTAGGACCCTGGGGGCTGAAGTACGCTCACCCGAAATCGATCAAGGCTCAAGTCCTTTCAGAATTCACCACCGAGTGGATAGAAGCCCAGCTACCACATATCCTCGACTTATCCAACGCATGGACAATGTACTTCGACGCCTCCAAGAAGTTCAAAGCGGTAGGGGCGGGAGTCGTCCTCATCTCCCCCAAAGGCGACAAACTGAAATACGTTCTGCAGATGGACTTCCCAACACCCTCCAACAACGAAGCAGATTACGAAGCCCTGATCCACGGCATGCGGATGGCCAAGAACTGCGGCGCCACTCATCTCATGATCTACAGAGACTCTTACCTCATCGTACAACAAACCATGAAGTCCTGCGACGCCATCGCCGACAACATGATCGCCTATAGAGACCTGTACAACCAGATGGAGGGTACATTCGACGGCTGTGAGCTGCGGCACATCGGCCGCGACAGCAACGAGGAAGCCGACGCCCTCGCCAACATGGGATCAGACAAGGTACCAGTTCCACCCGACGTTTTCCTCGAGCGCATCACGCAGCGGTCCATTAAGACTCGGCCCGCAACAATCCCTTCCACACCGGCAACGAGTACTGCCAACCCGCCAAGCAAGGAAAAGGAACCCATGGAGGTCATGCTGGTCGAAGCCACATGGACGGGACCATATCTAGCTTACATACTGCACCAAAGGCTGCCAGCCGATCCAGTCGAAGCCCAGCGCATCATTTGGCGCTCCAAAAGTTTCACCGTCATCAATGGTGAGCTCTACAAGAGAAGCATCTCAGGAATCCTACAAAGGTGCGTGGATCCAGTCGATGGCCAAGCTATCATACTCGACATTCATGCCGGCATCTGTGGGCATCACGCCAGTAGTCGGGTCTTGGTGGCCAAAGCGCTACGAGTCGGGTTCTACTGGCCAACAGCTATGCAAGACGCAGAAGATCTAGTAAGGAAGTGTCCCGGATGCCAGGAGTTCGCCAACAAGCCACACGCACCGGCGTCCGCGCTGAAGACAATACCAGTAGTCTGGCCCTTCGCCCAATGGGAGCTGGACATGGTAGGCCTGCTGAAGAAATCTTCACCCGGAGGACACACTCATCTCCTGGTTGCAGTCGACAAATTCACCAAGTGGATTGAAGCCGTGCCCATCACGAGTTCGACTGGATCGTCAGCAGTCAACTTCATCAGATCCATCATCTTCAGATTCGGAGTACCAAACGGCATCATCACGGACAATGGCTCAAACTTTACAGCCGAAGAATTCAAGGACTTCTGTGCCGATCAAGGCATCAAGCTCAACTATGCATCTGTCTCGCACCCGCAGTCCAATGGGCAAGTCGAAAAAGCCAACGGCCTAGTTTGCAACGGCATCAAGAAGCGCCCGCGAGTACCGCTGAGACGCGCCGCGGGCGCGTGGGTCGAAGAACTGCCATCAGTGCTATGGAGTCTGCGAACTACTCCGAACAGATCCACCCAATACACTCCGTTCTTCATGGTGTATGGCGCAGAGGCAGTCCTGCCTTGCGACATCAAATTTGACGCACCGCGGGTGGTTGCCTACGACGAGTCAGACGCAGAAGAAGCACTCGAAGACGACATGGACGTCCTGGATGAAACCCGCGACATCGCCCTGGCACGATCAGTCGTGTATCAGCAAGACCTGCGCAACTACCATGGATGGAGGCTGCGGCCAAGGGCATTCGTCGCGGGCGACCTAGTCCTCCGACTCAAGCAGAAGAAGGTGCACAAACTTGCCTCCCCATGGGAGGGCCCATACATTGTGGCAGAAGCAATTGGCAACGAAGCCTACCGCCTGAAGGACTCGAAGACGGGAGCAGCCTGCAGCAACCCGTGGAACGTCGCATAGCTCCGTCGTTTCTACGCCTAGTCGACTCAATCATTGTACCAAAGAAAGCATGTCAAGGCGGCAGGTTTCAGACCCACTCTTTCCTTACCAGGGTACCTAAGGGGACTGGAAGGGTTTTAACGAGGCGGCCTGCTCGCAAGAATCAATAAAGTGATTCATGGAACAAGCTCTCTCCTTTACTTTTTCAGTCAAGGCAATCCCTAACCTAGGCCGCCACTCGAACCACTCGGGGGCAACGCCATACAGGTCAAGTCAAAAGCCTAGGCCGTCACTCGAACCACTCGGGGGCTGCGCCATACAGGCCTTACTCGCAAAATCCTAGGCCGCTCTCCGATCTGCTCGGGAGTCGCGCCACACAGGTCAAGTCAAAAATCCTTGGCCGCCGCCCGACACACTCGGGGGCTGCGCTTTACAGGTATCACTTGAAGTCCTAGGCCACCACTCGAAATACTCGGGGGTTGCGCCATACAGACCCTACTAGTAAAATCCTAGGCCACCACCCGAACGACTCGGGGGCTGCGCCGCACATGTCAAGTCAAAAAATCCTTGGCCGCCGCCGGATACACTCGGGGGCTGCGCTTTACAGGTATCACTTGAAATCCTAGGTCGCCACTCGAAATACTCGGGGGTTGCGCCATACAGGTCCACGACAAAGCCCTAGACTGCCACCCAATACGCTCGGGGGCTGCGCCACACAGGTCAAGACTCACACTCGATGCACTCGGGCCACGTCGCACAAGGACTAGGCCTAAGTCGCACTAAGTCCACTCAAGGGTGCACAACAGATATTCGCACAGTAATGCAAACAGTTTCAACTTGCTTACTCGGGGGTTCCTTTAACCTCATACATTGATATTTACATTTGGCAAATTTGCCTCCTATAACTAACCCTGTACAACAGAAGATTGCTACCCCTAATCTGCAGGCTCATCCTTTGGCGCATCGAGTGGCCCTACGAGGCGCTCACTCAGCTTTTGAACCTGTTGAATCATCTGGCGCGCAGCTGGCAAGGTATCGGCGTAATCGTCATCCCCAGGCAGGCCACCTAATAACCTCTCCAGAGGAAGATTTGGCCGGTGTAGTCGGACATACGCCAACGCCACGTTCGCCCCGGCGACGAGTTGGGCGTTGAAAACCTCCTTCAATGCGTCACCTTCGCGGAACCTCTCCAGCAATGTGGCCAACTCGTGGGGCTGCCCATTGTGCGGGAAGTACACGCGATGGATGTGCCAAAGGGTCTTCCTGCAACCTTCCAGGAGAAAAGAAACCCGCCAGGTACGATTAAGCATATACGCGAGGATACGCCCTCTCGATCTGTTCGACCAGAAGTGGCGCGCCTCGTGTGAATCGCCAGTTGCCTCCCGGGTGACCCGCTCTTCGACCCGAGCCTGCTCAGCTTGCCAATCAGGGTTCACATCTGCATCAAGAAACTACTAGCGTTACAATCCACAAATCGCAAGGAGGAAGTCAAAGATAAAATGCTACCAACCTTGCAGCTGTCTACTGATCAGATCAATCTCGCCAAGCAAGAAGTCCTTGCACTGAGAGAACTCCGCGACAGGGTGCGACTTAGAGCGCTCCAGCTCCAACTCGGCACGCTTCAGACTCGCCTCGAGGTCGACCACCTTTTTCCTCATGTAGGTGATCAATCGTTGGTCGTTCGTGCTCCGCTGAAGAACTGGTGTTGATCGACGACGGCGCACTGAAAGGGCATTTCTATGATCTCTGTGTTTTGTGTGTTAGTTAACAACATGTGGATGTATTAAGTTGGTGTTAAGTAATGTAGGATAATTTAGGAACTCTTCAGATGCATCAGCACCAAAAAGGAGAAAAAGAGACAGCACTGAAAGTGTGCTCAGCCTCTGGTGGGGGGCGGAGTTTCCGGCCTGGGAGGCCGGAGTTTCCGCCCCTGCCTGAAGTTTTCGGTCCCTGAGGACCGGAATCTTTTCCGATGCTCGGGTGCCAAAGTTGTGCTCAGCCTCTGGTGGGGGGCGGAGTTTCCGGTCCCGTGGACCGGAGTTTCCGCCCCTGGCCAAACTTTCCGGCCTCGTGTGCCTCGAAGATGTCCAAGTTCAGATTGAAGATCAGGTGTTCAGACCCTGGTGGCCCCCGGAGTTTCCGGCCTCCTTAGGCCGGAGTTTCCGCCCCTGGCCGGAGTTTCCGGCCACTAGGGCCGGAGTTTCCGGCCTGGGGTTTGGCTGCAACGGCTACATCTTTGGAGGGTATAAATACCCCTCCTCCTTCCTCCAGAAAGGGGCTTGACCTAAGAAAAGGAGGAGCTCCATTGTTGCAAGCCAAGAATCCCAAGATCTCCCAATCCCCCCATCCAAACTCGTTGATCTTTGGAGGATTGAAGGAGAAGGCCCCGATCTACATCTTCACCGAGCCGTTCTTCATTTCCCCCTCATTCATTTGAGGGAACACTTGCTAGGGCTTCCACTAGGAAACCTAGCCCATTGTTGTACTTACCTATTGTCTTTGTGACAGATTGTAGCTGTTCGGGAGCCCCCAAGCCCTTTGTGGGTCGTGCCCCGAATCGTTGTTGTAAAGGCTCCGGATTCCGCCTCGCCGCCTCGAAGGATTCCGATAGTGGAAGTGGACCAAACCTTTGTGGTGCGGTTCACCGGAGATTAGGGTGAGGCCTTTGTGGCCGTTGAACCATTGTGTTGGTTCACACCTCTCCAACGAGACGTACTCCCATTTAAGGGAGGAACTCGGGAATACATCCTTGTCGTCTCGTGTCTTCACTTCGGTTACTTCTATCCTTATTTATTGCCTTATTATATCTTGCTTAGTTGCTAGCTTGTCATATAGGAAATTCACCTTAGTTGCATATCTAGTGAATTTACCTTTTGTGTCAAGCCTAATTTGAAAAAGAACTAAAATTTGAATTAGCACCTATTCACCCCCCCTCTAGGTGTCATACCGATCCTTTCATTTGGTATCAGAGCCTTGGCTCTCTTATTGGGTTTAACCGCCTAAGAGAAGTATGACACAAAGTGAGGATGAGACCGCAAGGCTTGCCGAGGCTAATGAGTCCCTTAAAAAGGACCAAGCCACCGCGGCATCCATGGCCGATATCAAAGCTTTGGAAACAACTTTGACATCTTCCATAGATGCTAGGTTTAATGAGTTTCGTGACTTGCTCAATAAACTCATTAACAACAAGCCCTCGGATATCATCACGCTTGAAAAAGCTCCTAACTCCGATGAGGGTGGTTCCAAGGAGAATAAAGAGCAAAAAGAGAAGGAGGTGAAAGCCAATGATAAGCCTAAGTCATCTCCCAACTCGCATGAGGAAAAGGAAGAGTATCATGCCGTTCGGGGATGGTACTCTCCCGATCCAATTATCACTACCCGCATAAACCCTTTAGGTCCCCCACCTAAGCTTAATGCATTAGCTTTTGCTAGTTGGCAACGCTCAATGAAATCTCATGTCAACAGTGCCTCCATCGAGCTTTGGAGGATTATTGAAGAAGGATACATAGTGGAGGATCCAAGCAACATGACCAAGAGAGAGTTCGCCGAAAAGCAACTAAACGCTTCCGCTCTCCATATGATTGAACTCTCCTTGAGCGACAACGACAAGCATCATGTTCTACATGCCACCACCGCCAAAGAAGCTTGGGATTGTCTTGAGCGTGCCTTCCTTGGAAATGAAAGCATGAAGAGAAATAGATATGAATCTTTGAGCAATGCCGCCGAAGGTTTCTACATGCTTGACAACGAGACCCATGAAGAGATGTATGGTAGACTCAAGACTCTTGCCAAAGCCTTTTATGATGTGGGAGCAACATATGTTGATGATGCTTGGGTCAAGAGGAAGTATGAGAATGCTCTCTTGCCCTCAGAGCCAATGGAGTTGAAGTCTATTCAAGGAAGATACAACTACCTTCAATTGTCCTCCCATGAAGTTATGCAAGAAGTCCAAGCCTCCAAGGTTGCCACAAGAAATGCCGAAGATAACCGTGCTAGGGCCATGGGAATGAGACAAGGTTCCTCACTTGCCTTGAAGGCCAAGGTGACTTGCATAGATACCAATGACGAAGTTGAAGCTTGTCCGAGCAACATTGCTCCACATGATCTTGAGCAAGCCCTCAATGGTCACATTGCACTTGCCACAAGAGTGTTTTGGAATGACCCGGCTAGTGCTAAAGCTCGTGTTGATCGAGATAACAACTCAAGTGGCAAGAAAGAGCTTGCCTCAAGGACAAAGACATGCTACAATTGTCATGACAAGAACCACTATATAAGACAGTGCCCTTATGAGAACCGTGAGCAAAATGGTGGGAAGCTTATCCCAAAGGATCACTCCAAGTTGATTCAAAAGAAGCCCGCAAGACCAAGAAAGCCCTTCTTCAAGAAGGCACCGAGAATTGTGTTGGTGGCACAAGAGGAATATGCCACAAGTGATTCCGAAGATGAAGATGCACCTAACAAAGAGGTAGCCGCATTGGCTATTGTCTCCACTTCATCATCATCTCTCTTTGAATCCCCCAATGAGAACCTCTCCACCAACACCGCTCGTTGCCTCATGGCTCATGTCACCGAGGTATCATCCCCTTCTCCTAAGACTATGCATGAATCTAGTCTTGAGATTAAGAAGGAACTAGTTGCCCTCGATACTTTTGTGACTAACTTGCAAGGTGAGGCCAAGGAACATGTTGAGTCTCTCATGAGACAACTATGTGCGGCCGAAGAACTTCTTCAAGAAAAGAGTAAGATTGAGAGAGAGGATTCTCTCACCATTGCTTCTTTGAATGCTTCCATAGCATCCTTAAATAGCTCTCTTGATGAAGAAAGTGAATATAGAACCACTCTAGAGGAAAGACTTGAGTCTCTTGATGCTAAAAATGATGAAATAATTAGTAAAATCATTAAGGATAGAGATCATGTTTTTGCCAAATATAAAGTGATTAAAAAGGAGAAAGTTGAACTTGGAGTTGCGAATACTATACTTCTTGAGGATATGGAAAAGCTTGATAAAGCTCACAAGGTCTTGAAAACGACCCACTCCAACCTTGTTAAGTCACATGAGCAACTCCAAACTCAACTCTCCAAAACTTGCTCAACTAGCATAACCATTCTTCCTCGTGTTCATGAAAATGTCATTGAAGAAAATGCTAGGTTGAAGGTGGATCATGCTAAGACCTCCATTCCTAAAGGTAACAATAAGGGTTTTGCTTATTTGTTTGAGTTAAAACCACACAAAGGAAAGGAAGGTCTTGGGTATGTGGCCGAGGCAAAGAAGAAGGTGAGCAACACCAAGGAGATCAAGACCAAGGCCGCACAAGCTAAGACTAACATTGCGAATGGTAATGCCACTAGGGGCAAGACCACTCGTAGTGACTTTGCGGGGCATAACAATCCCAACTACATTCTTTATGTTGAATATTATGGTGATGTTTATGCAAAATATGTTGGTCCTTATGATGGTTACATTGATTATTCTATTTGGGTTCCTAAGACCCTTGTTGCTAACCGAAAGGGACCCATTGAAAATGGGTACCTAAATGCAAGAAATGATTTCTTGTAGGACTATGCTTCCGGTGGATCTAAATGGGTGGTTGATAGTGGATGCACTAGTCATATGACCGGAAGCAAGGAGATCATGACGGAGTTGAGACCAAATTTAAATCACTCAACTGTCTCTTATGGTGACAAGTCCAAAGCCGAGGTAAAGAGTCTTGGCAAGGTGGTAGTTGCAAGGGATATCACCCTTGTAAATGTCATGCTTGTTGAGTCTCTAGGTTACAATCTTATGTCCGTCCGTGCTCTTAATAAGATGAACTTTGATGTCCACTTTACTCTTGATATGGTGGTACTCTTGAGGAGCAAGACTCTAAAGGTCATGTTCGTTGGGTATGTTGAAAATGAGTTGTTTGTGGTAGACTTTTCGGGGTCAACCAACACTCAAGCAATATGCCTATTCGGAAAGGCCGACGTGGGGTGGTTGTGGCATCGCCGCTTGTCCCATGTTAATATGAGAACTTTGCAAAGTCTCCACAAGGGTGGCCACATTCTTGGACTAAATGAGAATGTTTCTTTTTCTAGAGATCGTCTTTGTAGGGCTTGTGTTGAAGGAAAGATGCATGATTCTCCCCACCCAAGCAAGACCATCATCTCATCATCAAGGGTATTGGAACTTCTTCATGTTGATCTTTTTGGTGCCGTACCTCAACCTAGCTTTGGTGGGAAGAAATATTGTTTGGTGATTGTCGATGACTATTCAAGATTCACTTGGGTTTTCTTCTTCAAGACGAAGGATGAAACTCAACAAACCATCATCGATTTCTCCAATGAAGTTCAACGTCAACACAATCTTCCCATATTGGCCATTAGAAGTGACAATGGCTCCGAGTTCAAGAACTACACCCTAAATGAGTTTCTTAGCGATGAGGGAATCCGACATCAATACTCCGCCGCATATACTCCTCAACAAAACGGTGTAGCCGAGAGAAAGAACCGGACTCTTATGGATATGGCTAGGTCCATGTTGGCGGAGTTTAAGTCCCCACTCTTCTTGTGGGCCGAAGCTATCTCCACGGCGTGTCACTCCTCCAACCGGTTATTCTTTCGCAAAGGGAAGAAGGAAACTCCATATGAAATGCTTACCGGCAACAAGCCCAACATCTCCTACTATTGAGTCTTTGGTTGTAAGTGTTTCTACAAAATCAAAGGTGTACATCTTTCTAAGTTTGAAGTTAAAGCCTTAGAAGGTGTTCTTGTTGGGTATGGTGCGAACTCTCACACTTATAGAGTCTATGACAAATCCTTAGGGAGAGTTGTAGAATATTGTAGTGTGAGGTTTGATGAGAATGACGGCTCCCAAGTGGCGCAATTTCGTGTTTGTGATGTAGATAACGAGGAACCTCAAGATTCAATACAAAGAATGGGTGTTGGATTTCATCGCCCCATCGAGATTCACCATGAGCCTCCTCAAGGAAGTACAAGCTCCACTCATGTGGAGATTCCATCATCACAAGTTGAAGTGGCACCCTCTATGGAAGCAAATGAGACACCTACCCAAGAACAAGAACAAGCTCCTCCTCAAGTTGACCAAGATGTCTCACAAGATTCAAGAACTCCTATTCTCAACCCTAGTCAAGATCAAGAGCAAGAGCATCCATCTTCTCCCATCATTGAAAATGTGCAACAAGATGGAAATGCTCATCAAGACGGTCAAGACGGGGACTCAAATGATCTAGGTGATCAAGCCGAAATCCCACGCAACAATGGGGATATCGAAACCCGTCGTCAAGCAAGAGTCAAGAGAAATTTGGAAATCAAGTGTCACAAGCTTGAAGCCATCATTGGTGATGTATCTCGCAAGGTTTCCACAAGAAGTCAATTGGCAAGTTTTAGTGAACATCAAGCTCATATCTCTATGATTGAACCAAAGAAGGTGTCGGAAGCAATTGAAGATCCGGATTGGTTGGAAGCCATGCATGAAGAACTCAACAACTTCAAGCGCAACAAAGTATGGAATCTAGTAGAAAAGCCAAAAGATTGCCGCAATGTTATTGGCACCAAGTGGATATTCAAGAACAAGCAAGATGAGCATGGAATGGTTGTAAGGAACAAGGCGAGATTGGTAGCTCAATGGTACTCTCAAGTTGAAGGCATTGATTTTGGAGAGACCTATGCTCCCGTGGCTCGTCTTGAGTCCATCCGTATCCTACTTGCCTATGCATCTCATTTTAATTTTAAGTTGCAACAAATGGATGTGAAGAGTGCATTTCTTAATGGTCCCTTAAAGGACTTGGTATATGTAAAGCAACCACCGGGATTTGAGGATCCACACTTCCCAAACCATGTCTACAAGCTTGATAAGGCCCTCCATGGTCTCAAACAAGCACCTCGAGCTTGGTATGAGCACCTAAGAGAGCTATTGCTAGACCGTGGCTTTGAAGTGGGGCAAATCGATCCCACTCTCTTCACAAAGAGGGTAAAAGGGGAGCTTTTCATATGTCAACTTTATGTTGATGATATTATCTTTGGCTCATCTAACAAAGCTTTCAATGATGAATTTTCAAAGCTTATGACGGATAGGTTCGAGATGTCCATGATGGGAGAGTTGAAATTCTTTCTTGGTTTTGAAATCAAGCAATTAAGTGGAGGGACTTTCATCTCTCAAGCCAAATACATCCAAGATATGCTCAAGAGGTTCAAGATGCAAGATGCAAAAGAGAAGAGGTTTCCTATGGACACCAAATGCCATCTTGAACTTAGTCCAAAGGGTAAAGATGTCGATCAAAAACTCTACCGCTCTGTGATTGGTTCTTTGCTTTATCTTTGTGCATCTAGACCCGATATTGTGTTGAGTGTAGGAGTGTGTGCAAGGTATCAAGCGGCTCCTAAAGAAAGTCACTTGATAGCAGTGGATCGAATCTTCCGATATTTGGTTTATACCCCAAGGTTTGGTTTGTGGTATCCTAGGGGGTCCAACTTCTCTCTTGCCGGTTACACGGATTCGGATTGGGCCGGTTGCAAGGATGATAGGAAGTCTACTTCCGGTGCATGTCAATTCCTTGGGAAATCCTTGATGAGTTGGTCCTCCAAGAAGCAAAATTGCATATCCTTATCTACCACCGAAGCCGAGTATGTGGCGGCCGCTAGTGCTTGCACTCAATTACTTTGGATGAGGCAAACTTTAAAGGAATACGGTGTCCTTTGTGACAAAGTGCCTCTTTTATGTGTCAATGAAAGTGCTATCAAGATTGGTCACAACCCGGTGGAGCACTCAAGAACAAAGCATATTGAGATTCGCTATCATTTTATTCGAGATCACATCAACCGGGGTGACATTGAGCTTGGTTATATACCAACGAAGATTCAACTTGCCGATATGTTCACAAAGCCACTTGACGAAGCACGGTTCACCTTTTTGAGGCATGAGCTAAATATCGTGGATTCTAGGAGCATTGGTTGACTACCTTGCATGCACACCTCTATCTCAACTTTCTATTTGGTCTAGGTGTAGGCATGGACATAGGGGGAGTGTTGTCCTAATCTATTGGACTTTTCCTCCCCCCATTATGCCAATAGTAAGAATTGTTTTCGTCTCCTTTTGTTCATTCTTATGAATTGTGAGCCTAAATGTTGAGTAATGGCGGTGAACCCAAGATATATCTTCGCGGTATCACACCACATAAACTCATACATGGTGGCCTTGGCCACCAACTTCTTCCTTGTGAAGAATTGGTACTCGTGTGGTGTTATCTTGATTTCTTTGTTTTATTCTTGCTCTTATGGAAAATGCACTCAAGCGTTGCTTCTTAATGTCGCTTTTGTTGTTTCTTACCAAACTTGAGTGCATGGTACCATCTCCAGTGACCATTTGTCTTATCCCAGGCCTACCTCATCTTAAAAACTGCTCCTCTTGCCTTTGCATGTCCAAAACACATAAAAACCTCGGATTTGGAGTCGGTGGGGCCGGAAACTCTGGTCTTCCAGGCCGGAGACTCCGGTCTGACTGAAGTTTCCGCCCCTAGAACCGGAATCTCTGGCCAGGGCCGGAGACTCCGGTGTCTAGGGCCGGACACTCCGGTCTGGGCAGTTTCGCTGGGATCTTGAAAGGGGATCGGGGTGAGGTGTTGTCCCACAACTCCCCACACACCCCCGACCCCCACACCTCTCCCAGCCGCCGCCGCCTCCGAGGACCCCTCCGGCCGCTCCCCGCCACCGGAATCCGCCGTGCCACCGGCCCCTCCTCCGTACAAGTGTTAGGGATCCTTCTCCCTCGCATTTGACCTCCACCATGTCGGGCAAAGGTTTTTCTTCTCTCTCTCTCTAGGTTTTCACTCTAGATCTTGTTTTGAGAGAACTTCTGCCTGTGCTGCATGGTGTAGAACCCTAGTATTGGCATTTCGATCTCTAGAAAATTAGTTGTGCTCAATTTTTCCTTAGATTTGAACTGGATTTCAGTTTTCCTGCCACAGGGCGGAAACTCCGGTCCCTCATGCACCGGAATCTCCGGTGTGGACCGGAATATCCGCCCCTGTGGCCGGAAACTCCGGTCTAGCTCATGTCTGAGAGAAATTCTGACACTTTTAATTTTCTCCTTTTGGCCTTCTTGGACATGCAAACTTATCTCCATGCTATCCATGTACTCTCTGTTTCACAGGTCAGAAGAAAAAGGTGGTCACTCGGAATCCGCTCCTTGCTTCAAGTAAAGAAAGAGCTCAAACAAGGGACAAGCTTATATTTGATAGCAGCAGTGGCCGCATGAGACAGCAGAGCACTATTGATGAGGAGGCCACTAGACAAGCTGAACTTGGTGGTTTTGATAATGAAGAAGAGGCCGAGCAAGCCCATTTTGACTCCTTGACCACCGTTCTGGGTATGGGGAAGCTAGAGTTCCGTCGTATGAGGTCACAACAGTTCTATGACTTGCCTCCCAACACCACCAACCCCAATTTCCCAAGGAGGGAGCAGCAGCTGATTATGCAGGAGATTTATGCCCGGATTGAGAAGCACGCAGTCTGTGAACAGAAGATTCTGGATCTTGAGGCGCTGAACAAGAAAGCATACTTTCGGGAGGCTGTTTGGATTGCTAGGAAGCTTGGTCTGGAAAAGCTCATCTCTTACACTCAGCAGGATTATGATATTCAGCTTGTGCAGCAGTTCTTTGCCACTGTGGTGTTTGACAACGATGAGGATGTCACTATGACGTGGATGACTGGACCTATCAGGTGCACCTCCAACTTTGTGGAGTTTGCGACCGCTCTGGGCTATGACTTCAAGGGGGCCACTACTCCAGTTGGGATGAGGATGCATGTGGAAGGGACTGCATATAACAAGAGCCGTTTGCGTCCTCTTTACTCTGTTGCTTCTTCTATGGGCTCTAATCAAGACCTCCTTCCCACCTTCAACATCTTCCTTCGCATGGTTCGGCTCAACCTTGCTCCTCAAGCCGGGAATGTGGATGCTATTCGAGGAGGCCTTGTCAATCTACTCTATCATGCTTACAAGGTCCTTCAAGCAGGTCCGGAGTGCCGTGGCCAAGAGGTGGATGTGATGGATTTCATCAAGTGCGAGATGCATTGGGCCATTTTCGAGCACAAGAATCCACTCTATGCTCCCTATGTGATGAAGCTCATTCTCTCCAAAGTGCCCACACTTGATCGCTCTAGCTTCATCAAGCACGCCAAGGGTACTCTCCATATTCTCTCCAAGCACACAAAGCAAGCTTCATCCTCTCATGCACCTCCTCCCCAAACTAGTGATGAAGAGGACGCTCCCTTACCTAAGAGGAGAAGCAAGAATGCCGATCCCCCCACTAGTCTTCAAGGGAAGGCCAAGGTAAACGCAGAATTTAGCAAGCTCTCTTGGTGGAAGAGGAAACTGTTATGCATGGATGTTGCTATTCACAAGGAGAATCATGGGTCTTATGTGAGAGAGAAACACATTTTGAGCAACCAAAACTTGATGATCAAGGAGATGCGCAAAATGAACAATGGAAATGTTACTCCTCCTCCGGAAGAAGATGAAGCTGGCATTCCCATCATTTCCTCATCTTCATCTGACACGGTCCCTATTGAGCAATGGAATCAGGATGTCTTTCCTTGGGCTGATTATTCGGATGTGACCTCCTTTCCTACCACGTCTCACAACACCGGCAAGGCTCCCATGAACCTCTCCGATGAGGACTACGACGACGAAGGAGATGACGACATGGATGAAGATACCGAGTGATCTTCATGGGCCCGTTAGTTATGCTCTTTTCCCCTTTTTGGTGTCTCGGTGCCAAAGGGGGAGAAGTAGTTCTATTAGGTTCTCTCCGGGATTTGCATGGGTTGGGACACAAGCATGTGCCTCTATCATTTTATTGCGCTTGTGTCCTTGTTATGTTATTTGAATTTCGAACTTATTTGCCTTCTCTTTGACATGAACTATGTGTGTGTAAGACATTTGGATTTCTTATATTATGTGGTTGAGACTACTATTGTGCCTTGGTTATATGAGGTTAATATCTTCAGTTTTGTGCACAAGGTATGTCTTATTTGTGAAATGTATTGCCTACCTTTCGTACTTGCAAATTGTTGTTCGAATTTACCTCTATATGTGTGCACGTGCATTCCAAAACAAATTTTCTTGATGCACACATCTAGGGGGAGCTCTTTCAGCTATCATTACATGTTAGTGAAATTACTGTTATCGCAAATCCATATGTTGTCATCTAACACCAAAAAGGGGGAGATTGAAAGGGCATTTCTATGATCTCTGTGTTTTGCGTGTTAGTTAACAACATGTGGATGTATTAAGTTGGTGTTAAGTAATGCAGGATAATTTAGGAACTCTTCAGATGCATCAGCACCAAAAAGGAGAAAAAGAGACAGCACTGAAAGTGTGCTCAGCCCCTGGTGGGGGGCGGAGTTTCCGGCCTGGGAGGCCGGAGTTTCCGCCCCTGCCTGAAGTTTCCGGTCCCTGAGGACCGGAATCTTTTCCGATGCTCGGGTGCCAAAGTTGTGCTCAGCCTCTGGTGGGGGGCGGAGTTTCCGGTCCCGTGGACCGGAGTTTCCGCCCCTGGCCAAACTTTCCGGCCTCGTGTGCCTCTAAGATGTCCAAGTTCAGATTGAAGATCAGGTGTTCAGCCCCTGGTGGCCCCCGGAGTTTCCGGCCTCCTTAGGCCGGAGTTTCCGCCCCTGGCCGGAGTTTCCGGCCACTAGGGCCGGAGTTTCCGGCCTGGGGTTTGGCTGCAACGGCTACATCTTTGGAGGGTATAAATACCCCTCCTCCTTCCTCCAGAAAGGGGCTTGACCTAAGAAAAGGAGGAGCTCCACTGTTGCAAGCCAAGAATCCCAAGATCTCCCAATCCCCCCATCCAAACTCGTTGATCTTTGGAGGATTGAAGGAGAAGGCCCCGATCTACATCTTCACCGAGCCGTTCTTCATTTCCCCCTCATTCATTTGAGGGAACACTTGCTAGGGCTTCCACTAGGAAACCTAGCCCATTGTTGTACTTACCTATTGTCTTTGTGACAGATTGTAGCTGTTCGGGAGCCCCCAAGCCCTTTGTGGGTCGTGCCCCGAATCGTTGTTGTAAAGGCTCCGGATTCCGCCTCGCCGCCTCGAAGGATTCCGATAGTGGAAGTGGACCAAACCTTTGTGGTGCGGTTCACCGGAGATTAGGGTGAGGCCTTTGTGGCCGTTGAACCATTGTGTTGGTTCACACCTCTCCAACGAGACGTACTCCCATTTAAGGGAGGAACTCGGGAATACATCCTTGTCGTCTCGTGTCTTCACTTCGGTTACTTCTATCCTTATTTATTGCCTTATTATATCTTGCTTAGTTGCTAGCTTGTCATATAGGAAATTCACCTTAGTTGCATATCTAGTGAATTTACCTTTTGTGTCAAGCCTAATTTGAAAAAGAACTAAAATTTGAATTAGCACCTATTCACCCCCCCTCTAGGTGTCATACCGATCCTTTCACGCACAGCCGCAGTCGAGCGAGAACCTCTCTCGCCACTCACGCCAGTCGTCGCAGCAATGGAAGTGGTCTCGCGCATGTCAGTCTGTCACGAATATGCAGTGTCAATACTGAAAAGGCGACCCCTCAACCAAAGCAAAGTTGAAGTGAAGGAATATATAATTCAGCACAAAAGATAGTTCAAGGCCAGAAGACGCGTCAAAATATAAGTCATTACAAGCTGCAGACTCAAGCACATACTACTACGAGTACCAAGTCCTACACTACAAGGTTCCTATGTTGTGGACTCCGACCGGGAGCGACTCCTCCGAGCAGCTGCTGCTTAGGTGGCCTTGGCGATGCCCCTCTCGAAGGTGGCAACAAGCTTCACAGCCAGTTGTGCAGCCTGCGCCTTCACCCCGCTAAGGGACGCGGTCTTGCCGTCAGGCCTTCGAGGGAAGCCGATAACAACTTTCTCGAAGTCGCCAGCGACCTGGTGACCAAGCAGAAGCTGGAAGGTGAGCTCGGAGCCGCGTACCATCTACGTCCGAGTGAAGTCCGCGAGGGTGGTCGCGTCGTCTTCAAACGGCGCCGTGAGGGCATCGATGGCAGTCGGTGGCGGCGCGCTGGGAAAGATACTCCGATGCACAGTCGCCAGCGCTCCGGTCAACTTCTGCAACGCCGCTGCAGCGCAGCGGAGGCATACGCGTAGACACGATCAAGAAACCCGACCGCGGTGGCCAAGTCAACGTCGTCACTGGACGAGCCTTCCGGAGGAACGCCTCCGCATTTCTCTGGACAAAAGGTCAGAAGTCAACAAAAGGCAAATCAAGAAAAGACAAAAGTAGGCTTTAAGCCGAAAAACTCACCTCCAAGGGCGCCGGCGAGTGCGAGTAGGCGGTCGACTTGTGTCTTCTCCTGGACGACCTGCACACGCTCGCGCTCCTGCGACTCGTGCAGCGCTTTCTCCAGCTCCGCCTAAGCCTGAAGCTTCAGCTCCAGCTCTGCAGTCCGCCTAGCGGCCTGGTCCAAGGAGGTGTGCAGTTGATCCCTCTCCTTCTCCAGGCGAACGTAGGCAGCGGCTGCCTCAAGCTGCTGGCGGTAGTATGGCTGCAAAACAAGCAATAAATTATAAAGTTGCGGGCGACTATCCTAGTCACCCACACCTTCGGGGCTACTCCCATCGGGAGCGTTGTTCGTGCACCCGATGTAACTACAGAAGAACAAGTACAAGAACTTACGTGGTCCAGGAGGTCGGCATCCGCCGAAGTCGCCGGGGCAGCGCCACTCGGCGCCGCGGAGCCACCAGCCCGCGCATGCTCCTCGACCACCACCCGCATAGCTAGCTCGGTCGAGGGAGCAGACGTGTGCTCCAATTCGCGTGGAGGGGAGCATACGCCGCCAGAGCGGTTGCTGACACAAGATTTAGAGAAAATCAACTCGAAGCCTGAAACTCACGAAGGCAGCCCGACGCAACAAAAATGAAAAAACAACTTACATGGTGGTCTCGAGGTCATCGTCGCTCCCCGGGGAGACGGATGGCATCCGAGCGAACTTGCGCGGTGGCACAGAGCTGACAGAAGGGGAAGCCAAGGGCTCGTCCCAGTCGTCCCGGGACCGCGCACCCGAAGAAGACATGCCAGCCTCCTCCAAGTCAGCAGCCGCATCCTTCGCAGGCGACGAAGCAGTCGCAGAGTTGCCGCCACTCCGCATCTTCTGCTTCTTCCGCGCGGGCTCCTCTTCCTCTTCTTCATCCGCCTCGTCACTCGGAGAGATGGCGGGTGGAATGTCCTCATTGTCACCCTCCTCCTCCACATACGTCGCCTCGTTATGAGGTCCGTTTTCGGGGAGCGGAGGGAGGCTGACAAGAAAAGAGCGGCCCTGTAACAAATAAGGACAAGTTGATTCAAGGAACAGAAGATCAAGAAATCAAGCCAAGAAAATAAGAAAAAAGCAGAAGCTTACCTCAGGAATGGGGTTCGCCGCTCCGTACACGGCGACAGGACACTTGACGTTGCAGGGGTCTGCGGCTCGGAGGCTAGTGATGCCCCTCACCTTGATCTCCACCTCCTCATCGTCAAGTGGCGGGTCGCCGGCGCCCTCGACTGCCCACATCGGGTAGGGGCGAGCGCGGAGCGGCTGGACTCGCAGCCTGAAGAAAGTGGCCATGAGGTGGACGCCGCCCGACTCGCGTCCCAGGGAGTTGAGCAGGTTGCGCAACAGGCTCAGCAACAGCCTCGCAGACTCCTTCTCCTCCTCAGCGAGCGGGTGCGCCCAAGCGCGCGTCTTCCGCAACTCGCGCTCGCCGTTTAAGTCTACGAGACCCTCCTGGTCGCACCTGATGTAGAACCACCGCTTCCGCCACCCCTGAACGGAATCCAACTTCTTCATCTGGAAGTACGCAGTGTCGCCGCGCACTTGGATGCCGAAGCCGCCCACCGGGTATGTCAACCCGTTCTTCCCCACGTTCTTCCGAACAAGGAAGAGCGACTTCCATAAAGCCCAGTGGGGAGCGATCCCCATAAAGCACTCGCAGAGCACAATAAAGCTCGCGATGCTTAAGACGCCATTGGGGGTCAGATCGTGGATCTGAAACCCATAGGCGTACAGAAGACCACGAACAAAATCGTGGAGTGGGAACCCGAAGCCCCGTGGAAGGAAATCCACGAAGCAAACGCGCTCCCCCTCGCGAGGAGCAGGGTAGACCTCCTTACCAGGGGCGCGTACCGTGGCCTGGTCCGTCGGGGGCAGCAGGCCCTGCTTGCGCAGGACCTCAAGATCGGCCTTCTTCACCGACGACTTCTGCCAGTCGCCGTCAGGCTTCTTCATCACCCCTGCTTCGGCGGCGACGACGGCACTGGCGGTAGCCTTTGACTTCCCCATCAAGTTGGGCGCTCACGGAAGGTGAGAGGACACATGGCAACGAGCTCAGATGAGGGCAAGAATGGCGCAAGGAATAGAGGCAAGGACGATTGGAGAAGATGACTTGTTGTTGCGCCGCGGGGCAGTACTTATGCCGTGCAGGGCAGTCCATCTCAGTCGTTCGCGAAGAAATCGTTCCCAGCAAAAGCATCCAGTCGTCCACGTGTCATACGGAGAGACTAACCGTCGCCCCACTCCGTCCACTTTGCACGGGGATCAAGGCACCATCATCACGCCGCGAAAATTTCGCGCCCAAAACCAGAGATAAGCGGCAACTGCTGACTAGAGTCAACACTTACAGTGGGGCCCGCCCCGTCATGTCCCATCAGGCGCAGAGGCGTGCTACGAAGCGTCATCAATGACGTCAGCAAGGCAACTTCTCTGATGACGACGCAGAGCTAATGAAGAACTCGAACGCATGATTCGAGTAGTAAGCTTTGCAGCTGAAAATAAACCAGACATGGTGCTGATCCGAGAACTCGAAACATTCAACCGAGTGACAAAGAAGAAACAATAAGCCCAGCCGGCTGAATCAACAGACAGTAAGCCAGCAGGCTGAATAGAAGCGAGTTCCATACAAGCCAAGACAAAGTAATTCGACTGCACAATTTACTCCCATCGGGAGCGTGCTCTTCGACTGAAGAAAGCGAGTCCAAACTCAAGCACAAGCAACCTGGCGGCGTGCCCAGAAGGAAGGAGTCCTTTGCCCGACTCTACGATTCGACCAAGCACTCGGGGGCTACTGACGTGGGGCTACTCTTCGGCTACCCCACGATGAGGCTACCTGGGCCACGCCAAGGTTACAGAGGCCCATAGAAGGCCCACTAGGGGTATCGTGTGACCTAGTTCTAGCCGGTTAGGTCATACGACTCTTACCATATCTATAAATGCCATCGGCACCGTTCACCCGGGACCTGGCCTACCTATAAAGGCCAGGAGGGTTGCTCGTCCAAGGGACACGCTCATAGCCGCCACCACAAACCCTAGCGAGATCGACATCTCACCATTGTAACCACAACTCGCAATCAATACCAGACAAGCGAGAAGTAGGGTGTTATCCTCCGGGAGTCTGAACCTGGGTAAACGCCTCGCTTGTCAGCAGTCGTGATCACCAACGCTCCTTTCTCTCCCCCTCAATCAACCCGGGGTGGATAACCCTGGGATTCGTCGAGTTACACCCTCATCATTTGGGGCATCATGTTCAATTGTGAGTTGGATAGTTCGTTCCAGATATGCATAGTCAGAAAATCTCGTTCCGGCTCCATTCTGGTTGGAAAGGCCTGACAGTTGCATGGGCTGTCAGGCCCGACCTGGGCTGAGCCGAAAGCACTCACATCTTGCGGTAGCCGGCAGCTCCAATCGTGTGGACAAGGAGATGTACAACTTCCTACAGGTTTAAGTTTTAATTTTGTAACTAAAACATGATTTGCTTAATCGTGTCTCTCGGTTCAAGATGAAATATATGAAATATATGCGTATCAATGAGTAGGTTCCATTCACTTAATCGGTTTCAAGTTTGATCGTCTCTAACTTCTTAATTTGAATCGTAATTCGTACAATTATTCGATGATTTTTGTCAGATTCGTCACACTCGGTTCACCGTTAGAAATTTCCTTTTACGAATACAAATATCTCACCCTTCTCCACAACTTTTACGTTTCAACTTTTTTTTTGACAAACGTATTTATTTTTTCTATCAAATACATATTTTTTTCAATAGATGCTACCGAAAAAATAAATACGTCCGTCAAAACAAAAAAGTTGCAACATAATAGTTGTGGATAAGGGTGAGGTACATGTACTCGTGAAAGGAAATTTCAAACGGTCAAATAAGTGCGACGAATTTGACAAAATTTATCAAATAATTATATAAATTGTGATTCAAAATTAAAAAGTTAGAAGATACCAAACTCAAAACCGATCGCGAAAATGGAACCTACTCATCGATATGCATATATTTCATCTCGAACCGAGACACGGTTAATCAAATTTTGCTTGGTCATACCAGATTGTATCGGTTTCCGCTCGGTTTCGGCCCGCTTCGCACGAAAAGACGTGGGCCCTAGTATGTGGCTTCGCACGGAAAGACGTGAGCCCTGGTCTGCGTATGCATGTATGGTAGACTTTCGGTAATCAATAAAAACTGCTTCCCTTTACAAAGGAAATTTTACCCTCACTCTCGTGGTGATAAGTGTTGCTTTCTGCTTGTTTTGGTCCCCATAGTTGTTTGCATGTCCGCCAAGTGTCGCTAACAGATTAAAAGAGGGAATAAGGAGTAGAGGTGAGAGTGCACTTTTCTCTTTTATTTTTTAAAAACGAAATTTCAAAACAAAATATATTGGAAACCGTTTATTCAGATTACGAACCATTTTCACTTTTAAGTTATTCGCGTGGAGATCTTCAAAACTAGATACCATGTTGAACATTTTTTTGTACTGCCGATTATGTATAGTTAGTGCAACCTGAGTCTTTGTTTACGTACAACTTGATTATGTGGAGTTGTAAGCTGTGTATTTGTACGTGTATAAATTTGAGTCTGTAGTTGTACATCTGAATCTGTGTAGTTGTATGTGAGTGCACTTTTCTCTTTTTATTTTTTAAAAACGAAATTTCAAAACAAAATATATTGAGAACCGTTTATCCAGATTACGAACCATTTTCACTTTTAAGTTATTCGCGTCGAGATCTTCAAAACTAGATACTGAAGGAGATATGCCCTAGAGGCAAATAAATAAGGAGATATTCGCCTCCTGCAGCCGCCGCGCCTTCCCCCCCTCTGCTGCCGGCGCACCAGCCCCGGTGCTGGCGCTCTGCCTTCTTACGCCCGACGCCCGTCGACGCAGATCATCGTCGACAACCCGGCGTCATCGACTCCGACATCGCGGCAAGTTCTCCGCGACCTCCAGGTCGGCTACGTACGACTTCATCGTCAACGCTTGTGCGGGAGCGTAATCTCCGCTATCGGTCTACATGGAGGTAATGTAACCCGTTCCGCCACCGTTATCGCATGTACTAGATAGATAGATCCTGGCTAGTTAGGGTTTCGTTCACTAGAAAATTATTGTTTTCAGCCCCGTAACCCTTTCAGTGGTATCAGAGCCGATCTATGCGTAGTACCGCTGGTACGGTTAGAACTCATGTTGAATGAGGGCGTCTTTCTTATATTTGCTTTCGGTATTGAGTTGATGAAGCGGCCCGGACCGACTTTACGCGTACGCTTACACGAGACTGGTTCCACTACTGACATACGGCTTGCACCGTATCTGTGGATGGCGGGTGTCTGTTTCTCTCTCTCTAGTCGGCAAAGCATTTTCAATGGAGGGCCCGAAAGGGATGCTTAAACATGCAATTATACGATCGACGTTGTGGTACAAAGTTCGTAGGTAGGGAAGCGATTCTCTTACGAATAAGCCTATATGCCACGTAAAACTTGCAAAACTAGATAAAGCTAGAGGCGTCTAACTTTGTTTTGCAGAGGCGTTATTTCATGTGACATGGTTACGGTAAGTTTTTGATATTACTCGTACTGTCGGAGGCAATGGAGGGCTCTGTAGACTCGGAGCCATGCCGGGGCGCCGGGGGCCAGGCACATGGCGCCATGAAGGTCCAGGCGCATCGACCATGTCACATCGCACTTCATTGCATCATTATTGTGTGCTGTTGTGTGTGCATCCTATTGATTGCTTATATGCTAGATATACAACGATAGCATCATAAATAGGATGATCCCTAACGAATACCAAAATTGTGTTCTCCCTCGTTGCGCACCACCGAGAAAGTTCTACGTTATGAGGCAGGCCGTGATGATCGGGTGTCACACATCTCGTCGTTCGCATACAGTGGGTGTAAGCCATGTTGCACGCGCAGGGTCTTCGAGGTTTGATTGGCGAGCCTAGCATACTCAGAAGTATGGCCTCGGAACACGGGAAGATCGAAAGATCGAGCACGAGTCACAGAGTTGTTGTGATCGACATGTTATGTCCACCTTTGAAGCTGTGCTGCCGGCCATGATGATCGGGGGTAGTGTGGTGGATGAGGGTCGTGTAATCGCCATTATTATTTTTAGGGATAATAATCTTGGTGTGGTGTGTTTTTGATAATGAGATTATAGAACTAAAACTCACCTATATATTATAAACTTATCTTACCTCTTTTGCGATCACATCTGGAGACTACGGAACTACGCTTCGGTTACTTCTTCAAGAGCTCGGATTCTACCTTGGAAGCCGACGGGTCCAACTTCATCAGCTGGTGCATTAGTTTTAGAAACATTCTCCAAACACAACAAACATCCTATATGTGCTAGAACATTAGTTAGGAGTTAGACCAGATGATTCTGATAGCAAGGAGAAAGATGATGAGTTCCGTAAGCATCATGACATGTTCATGGAAATGACGATCGTCATGAGCATATGCCTAGCACCTGAGTTGAAAGTTGTTTCAACACATGGAGCCATATGTCGTGATTGATGCGATCAGAGGTCACTTCAAAGATGAATTGAGTCTTGAGCAGTTCAGACAGCTTAGAAAGTTCCAGACCATTCACATGGGGAGCATACCTGTCTGGAGACTCAGTTGAAGAAGTTGTGTGACATCTACTTCAGGCTTACGAATATCTACGATTTCTAGATAGCGAACTCCAGTGCAATAGAGATTGTGCTTTACCTCCTAGCTGTGAATAGCATGTGCGTGAATATGCTATAGAGACACGGTGAGCTTCTTTACGTTCGTGAACAAGTTTAAATCTCTAAAAGTTGATTCCATCGAAGAAGAGTTCTTCGACGCTACGGGTATATTTGATATACGAAGATATAAACGTATTCTTCTCATACTTGATGAAAAGTATTTGATACTTGTTCTGTTTGTGAAACAGTCCCTGATTATCACAAGTATGTGGCGAAGGGTGACGTGACAGTGCACGAGTGATGGCAAGTTCATGGCCAGTAGTGCTCACGCCCTCGAGATATCATATTAGTTATCATCAATAGTTTTTGATAAGACATTCTGTAATAGTGAGAATGTGATCTAGTTTGGTGTCTTGAATGTTACAAGACATAATTATTCATATAGAACACATCAGTTGTTTTATGTTATGGAACAAAGCAGTTGTTTCATGTTATGAGTAATTTTCATCACATCTCAATTACATTATGCGTATGATATACATTTATAATAGCGGGAATGATAAAATTATGTGTCCAAAGAACAAACACCATCGAATTTAGTCATAAAGGCAATGAAAGAAGTAATGGATATTTTTTGGTCCATTTGAGTATTTCGAGTTCCAAAATTGATTAAGTTTGAAATGCAGTATTGAAGTTGCAATACTAGAGGAAATTGATTGAGAGTCATTTTTAATGATTAATCAATGGTGTTATTGCATGATCCGAATTCTTCCATGATTTTGGTAAATAGGAGTATTTGCTCGATAGATTATGGAGTCTGAATTTAATTTGATAATAGATCAAATGGGGTTTTTCAGAAGAAAGATTAGTGAATATTGTATTCACAAGATTCGATCAAAGTACAATATTTTTGAATCATGTTTTCAACACAAGAGACTTGTGGAAATTTGCTTCACAAAATTATAATGTCATATATAGTGATATGTGGGGAATTATAATCATGCTCTAATAAAGTGTGGTCTGTCAGAATCTGTCTTAGAATCTCCTAATATGTTTGAAACATTATAGTCGATGTCCACTTTAGAAAATAGATATTTTTCTCAACGAGAATTCGTAGGATCGACAGTAGTGTCGACATGTATATGATTATGCGATAATTCAGAATATACATGAGTGGTTCTTTGTAGATTGCTCGCATTAGATGAGAGTGTATTCCAAAACCAATTAGAAAAAAAGTTAAGTTTGTTGTCTATGTAATTCCGAGAAAAAGATGATTTTTCGAATTATGGTTTATGGATTGGAATTAGAAGTTTGGAATAAAGTGTCAGACCTATGTTGGAAGGTGTTCCAAAGAGTATATGTCTGCTAATGAAAATTTGGTGATTAAGAGTGAGGGAGACTAGAAAATTGTTTTCTGCTTGCAATCCTCTTCATAAAGATCATAATATGTTCATGAAAGAAACTTCTAAATAAAGTGCTGTTATATTTAATATTGCTGTCAGGTCACAGCACTGTATTAAGTATTTCAGACCTTGTTGACAGATCAAGGTGCACTTTATGAATACAAAGAAAGTTGAGAAAATATCGGAATACGAACAAAGGCTTTTGAGTCTGGAAATCCAAAGTTGCATTTGAAAGGATTAAGAGAGTAATTGTTGCTGCAATTCTTATTAGAGGAATAAGATTGTTTAATCGTCATATAAGGTGTTATATGAGAAATGTGACTATAAGAAAGACGCGGTAGCATGTCTTGTCAAGAAATGTGTCTTGGACAAGATCAAATTTGTTGACTACATTTATGTAGACATGCTTGAAGTCTGAGGGATTTGTATTAATGTAATACTATAGTTTGTATTAAATTCGAATTGATGATAGATCAATGATTTTGGTTTGACCTAAATGTCGAATTAAGTGGGAGTCGTAGTTAGTTTACTCAGGTGGAATATGTATGGAACATATTTTTGAGTGGGAGCTCAGGAACTCAAATATGTAGATAACACGTTTTTGAGTGGGAGCGTGTGTTGTCAAATATGTGGAGACATAGTTTTGAGTGGGAGTTGAATTCATTTTGTGTAGTTAACACATTGTGAAACTGTACCAATAGAATAGGATGAAGTTGTGAAACTGTTTAAAAAGTTAGTGTCTATTTTGAAATAGAACGGGAATTTTAAATAGTTAGTCGAGTTGTGTTGGATTATATCTGAGGAGTCAGAATAGAATCAAAAGGATGGTCCTTTGGAATCCAATTGGTCATTAAGAGTAATGATGCATGAAGGTAATGGTTGTATGACATGTGGGTCTATTATGTATATATTAGACATCATACAGAAACCATATTATCTGCTCGATAAAATATAACCGATGTTCTTGGAATAAGAGCAGTTATAAAAGTAAATTTGGAATTTACTGGAAGTAGATGTGCGTTAGTTAAGGGATTGACATTTGAATGTCAAGTTTTCTACATTGGTGTGAAAGTATGTAGATATCGCGAGTTTGTAATTGTTACAAGGGGCTCTGCATGGCTGAGTGTGCTTTTCAGGGCAGTCATATGGTTAGTATAATCAGAGTAAGCGCTGGGAAGCAGAAGTCTCACTTAGTTACGGTATTTGCATATATGTTGTTAGACAACATGGTGATGTCAAGCAAGTTGATGCCAGTGAATCGCAAAAGCATGTACAATCATGGATTGTGCAGTAACACTTTTCCACGAGCAAGCATTATCAAATGATTCTTATTTGATAAGGGATTCTGATAAAGTAAAATGCAGCTAGTTTGTTTGTACTCTAGTGCAAGTAGGAGACTGAAGGAGATGCCCTAGAGGCAAATAAATAAGTAGTATTTATTGCATTATCTCATGAGTTTATAATAGGTTTGTGTATTATGCTATAACTGTATTAATCGGAATTATTAATACACGTGTGATACATAGACAACCAGGTCCCTAGCAAGCCTCTATATGAGCTAGTCCATTGGGCAACAGTTGATCGAGATTCCCGATCAAGGACAATGACGTCGGTTGACAATGGGGTCATCTTGTTAGTAGAATAAGGTGATGGACATACGCAAAGTATTGCAATAAGATCGTATTACGATGTTTGTCATTTGCAATAGATAAGAGTATGATAGCTTATTCCTTAGACCGTGAGACCGTACTTATTGTTGCTTCGTAGGAGTGCTTTGAGAGCATCAAACGTTGTGTCTTATATAGCATGACAATAACGGTGTCCATCTTGGGTATTCCGAAAGAGCATCAAGACGTAAGGATCAAGAGCGGGATTTGTTCATTCTTGTAATGGAAAGATACTCTGGGCCCACTCGGTTCTATTGCATCTATATAGCTGCGCAGCTTATGACTAGGTCATGGAGATGTAATATCGCAGACGAGTTAATAACCTTCGTCGGTAACGAGATACAGCAGAGGCATCGGTGTGTCTACGATCATATCTCGGACAAGGTAGTATCGCAGAGACAAAGGGAATGAATATCATATTTATGGTTCAACGACGATATTCGTGGAATGCACAGGGGTCGTCATATATTTCCAGGTATCTCTGACGATCATTGGTGAGCGGAGTGTCTCGATCATGTCTGGAGTGTTCCCGAACCGTAGCGTAACAAATTTAAGGTCTTAGCGACGCTAGGAGATAGGTTCTGGAATTTTATAGGTTTTTATTGGAGAGAGAGAATTGATCCGGAAAGAGTTCTGGTGGTCCGGAAGGAGTTCCGGGGAGATATGGAATGGTTCCGGGAATGTCCGAAAGTTGTTCGGGTGGTTCCGAAATAGTTTCGGAGTCATGGGGTATTGAATTATATATAAATATATTAATTATGAATTAATGGGATTTTTATATTAATTTAATATTAATTAAATAAAGGAAAAAGGGGGCTCCCACCTAAATGGGCCCTAAGAGGGCCCAAGAAGGGGAAACCGCATCCTACAAGGAAAAGGGGAAGGCTTGGGCCTCCTAGTCCTAGTTGGACTAGGAGTGGGACAAGCCCAAGGGGGGTTCGGCCGAACCCCCCCTCCCCTCTCCTCCTTTAGTCCCACATGGGGGAGCCAAGGGGGTTGGCACACCCCCCTTCCCCCTTTATATAGCAAGGCATATTAATTGATTTAATTCATAGGAAATTCAATTAATTCCCAATTTCTCTCTCGATCTCGTGGTTCCCAAGTTGGAGCCGCGCCGAGCTGAGGAAGGGGGTCTCTCTCCACCTAAGCCATACCATAGAGCGTCGTTGCTCTGCGGGATTCCAGATAAGATCTACTCCTGCGATTTCAGCTGGATCTGAATGACCGGGAGTTGTCGCTAGGCTCCGTATGTTTGCGAGTGCTCGGAGGCTACTCTATTGAGGAGCTTGGGCGACGTCGTCTCGCCTCCTGCAGCCGCCGCGCCTTCCCCCCCCCCCCCCTCTGCTGCCGGCGCACCAGCCCCGGTGCTGGCGCTCTGCCTTCTTCCGCCCGACGCTCGTCGACGCAGATCATCGTCGACAACCCGGCGTCATCGACTCCGACATCGCGGCAAGTTCTCCGCGACCTCGAGGTCGGCTACGTACGACTTCATCGTCAACGCTTGTGCGGGAGCGTAATTCCCGGTATCGATCTACATGAGGTAATGTAACCCGTTCCGCCACCGTTATCGCATGTACTAGATAGATAGATCCTGGCTAGTTAGGGTTTCGTTCGCTAGAAAATTATTGTTTTCAGCCCCCGTAACCCCTTCAGATACCATGTTGAACATTTTTTTTGTACTTCCGATTATGTATAGTTAGTGCAACCTGAGTCTTTGTTTACGTACAACTTGATTATGTGGAGTTGTAAGCTGTGTAGTTGTACGTGTATAAATTTGAGTCTGTAGTTGTACATCTGAATCTGTGTAGTTGTATGTCTAAATTTGTCTGTATAGTTATACGTACAATCTGAGTTTGTATAGTTGTACGCGTGAGTCTGTGTAGTTATACGTCTGAGTCTGTATAGTTGTACGCAAGAGTCTATATAATTGTACGGCTGAGTGTAGTTGTATGTATAGATTTAATTTGTGTAATTCTCTGTATGTCTAATACTGCATAGTTGTATGTATAAGCAAATCTTATATAGTTGTACCAACAGGAGTTTGCTCCCGCCTCCAACCCTCCCCCTCCCCCCTCCGCTCCCCCCTTGAAAGTCAACCAAGGCGGCGCCCCAGATCCGGCCGCTACCACCGCCGGCGCTTGCGCTGGCTGGTGTGGAGATGGTTTAGGGTGCCGGCCCCCTCTGTTTTCTAGTAGTCTAGGTTCTAGATGTAGGTTTTCTTTCGTTGCCGATGTGCAGCTTGGCGTCTTATCGTCGAGGATTTGCTGGCTGGCGCGCCCGAGCCGTGTCGGTCGGACGGCGGTGACTTCTCTCCCTCTGATGGTGCTCCGGTGGTCGGAGCTGTGCGCGGTGGGGGAAGGTGATGCATCCTTGTTCATCAATAAGCTCGAAGGCCTGCCTCCGGTTCTGGAGGAGGGATGCCCTATTCCGGCGACCTCAGGTACCGCTGTTGATTCTCCGACCGGCCATGGAGGCGAGGGGAGGAGATGGAGTCAGGTTCTTGGAGTTCGTCGCTTGGGCGCAGGGGATTTGCTGCAGGTGTCCGTGGACGGCTCCCTGCAGTGGCTAGCGCTGCTTGAGAGGTCTTCTCAGCTCTGGAGGTCAGAGCCCAAGACTTACTTTTGCATCGTGCCGTCGTCCTCTTCAACAACGTCCACTGGGTGCAGATTTGGTGGCTACGATGCTGGGAGGAAGTGCTCTCCTTTTCCTTGCCATGGTGGCAAGAAGGGAGTTGCTCTTTGCCTCTCCGCTGTTTCGCTGCTGCCTCTGTGCTCTGGGAGTTCGGAAGCTGCTCCCTGGAGGTCACCCATGGCAGCCCTTCGTCAGCTGCCATTCCTGATGGCCGAAAGGCGGCCCCTCCAACCCTTCGTCGTCAGCTTTGGCCCTCCCGGGCTGATGATTGTTGGTGTTATTCAACCTCCATGCCATGGTGCCATTTCGGAGGCCCTCAAGCTTTGGTGCGGTTGGCTCCCGGTGCTCGTCTCCAAGTGGTTCGTCCCCGGCGGCGGCGTACTAGACTGTGCCGTGCTCTTCCGTTGCGGTGGAAGCGGAGCTGGACCCGATTGCGTTTCTAATTCCAACCCTAGGGTCTTTCGTGCGAATTGTAAGGACCTGTGTGTAATTCCTACTTTCTCCTGGTCCTCCTTGTATTTGCCACTGCAATGAATATAAGCTTCTAGGTCCCTCTAGGACCACCCCTTGTGGAAAAAAAAATATAGTTGTACCAACATACTCCGGATGTACAGAGCACAGATCTGGCGGAAAAAGACGACGCTTCGTACGTTGCGGCACGGCACGCGGGGGCTTGTATTTCCGCTGGGGGCTTCGGCCGATCGCTGCACACGTACGTATGCGACACCACGTGGACGCGACGCGAGCCATGGCTGGAGCTGGACCTCTAGGAAGGTCGTTCGTTTTTTAGCGATACACTAGACTTTCGGCTCGGACGGAACCGAATCACATGTTTCCGCTCGGACAGGACCAACGGCATGTTAATCTTTAAATTTTATGTATGCGCGAATTTTTATTAAAAATAATATTATTTAAAAAACTCCTTAATCACAGGTGCAATGCAAATTCTGCAGAGGTGCAGGCTCTGTTCTGACAAATAAAAGAATGGAACAGAACATATTGACATTCATTTCATTGTTAAAGGCAAAAAGGAACATTTCAAGTGTAGAGAAAATTTCTTATATGACACTCTTTTAAAATTCCGTTCCTTATTTGGCACCGGTATAAATTATCTTCCTTATATGGACTCTGTCTAAAATTTCTTTCCCTATATGATACTCTAGTGCAATTTGTCCATTAAGAAGGCATAAAAAGACTTTTTTACCCTTGGTTTATAATATAACCAATAGATAACGATTACAGTTTTATTACATATTTGGTGGGCAAAGCTAAACATCAGGTTTTATTACATACTAGGTAACTTGGCGCGGCATGTGAGATAAAAAGAAAATGTAATTTAAACATTTATTTAAGTTTGGAAATGTAACCTTTATAGTGTTTTTTTTGTGTCTAAACCTACGTCGTGCTGAAATTCTCAAATTTTTTGCGTTGTGTTATTTGTTGAATTATGTTATAAGCATGTTGCATTTTGATATAAGTAGTTAGTTACCTTTTGTAATCATTCTGACTTTTTAGTATTTTCTGATGGTTATGTTCATAAATATTATTGCGACAGTGAGATAAAGAAATGGTAGTTTGATCATTTATTTGAGTTTGGTAATTTAATCCATTTAGTAATTGTTCTTTTGTCTAAATTTACAGTGTGGTGAAACTTTAAAAAAAATTGCGTTGTGCCATTTGTTGCGTTGTCTAGATTTACAAAATTATTCAAGTTGTGGTGGTTTTAAATTCAAATTTGGTTTGAAAATGGATTTAACAGTTGCCTGAAACTACACGGTGTAGAAACTTTCAGATCATCCCGTATTTTTATATTAGGTAGTTAGTTATTTGTTATTGTGGTCAGCTTGATATTTTATGGTTTGTATATAAAGGAAACAAAGTTAAAATCTACTCAAATTTGAAAATGTTTTGAAGCGCAAAAATGTTTTCTATTCCTAGCATAAGTAAGTACTTTTCTTTTTTGAGGTCATTCTGTTGTTTTGTTGATAATTTTTGGTGGATAAATTTGAAGTTATTAGTAACCCAAATTTGTATTTGAAGGAAATAGAGTAGAAATTTGCCCAAATTTAATTGTTTTTTAAATGCTAATTTTTTTTGTATTCTCGGCATAAGTAATTAGGTCTATTTATTGTGGTCATTTTGATATTTTTTTTAGTTTTTTATGATTTGGAAATCAAAAGCGGCGACGGAGGTGCCCAGCGCTGCCGATCCCGCGCAGCGTGGCGGCGCACGAGCGCGGCCTCGAGACGGCGGGGATTCGAAGGAGCAGTAGGAGTGGAGACGAACGGGCGGCGCGGAGTGCAGTTTGGTCACCCGAGTCACCGGCGGCGACCAAATCCACGGCGGCGGACCCGAAGCGCGGCGTTGACGAAATCGACCGGATTGGAGACGACTCTGGTCGTATCAGGGCGCGATCTAAGGCGAGGTGATGGCGAAGGAGACGGATAAGGACGCCATGCTCGTTGGTTGGAGCGGCGAAGCGTGGAGCGAGGCCGACGCGCGGCGACGGCGGCGGCGGCCGCGCGGTCGCGTGAGGGGAGAGGACGAAGAAGGGGGATTCTCCGGGTTTTTTTGCAGAAAAGTCTGCGGAGTTTAGCATATTTGCATTCTGGTCTTTTCCTGTGTTAGAAGATGGAGGGCGAGTTGATGTTTCACTCTTTCAGTTACTTCTCTGCCACGGTGATCGGTGGAAACCGGAGACGACCGGCCCGCGACTGGACGACGTGGCGCGCTGCTATTGGCTTAGAGCCCCGTGCTACAGTAACTACTGTTTGGGGGGTTTCTGTGGGCGCATCTCGGCCGTCGGCGGCGTCGATCGGACGGCTTGCGGTTATCGGGTGACGTGGAGGCCAGTTTGGGACGCGAAACGGACGCACTTTCATATATAGAGTATTTGGTGGGCAAAGCTAAACATCGAGTAGATGTGACGATGGAGCCAGCACCCGGAAAGTCGGGGCGGCTGCCCAGGCTGGTTCGGCAAATCTCCACTAAGTACTAGTGTAATCATGGTGTTTAGCATTAATTTTGACTGGGGCAAACGCCGGCCGCCGGGCGATGTAAGAAGGATCCGTTCAAGCTCCGTCGTTGCTCTGGCTCCGCCACTAGATGGAGCAGGGCACGAACGCACACACACGCATGACAGCAACGTACACCCGGCACATACGCGCACACACACGCAGGCCAGAACACACACGGCACGCACGCTGGCAACTCACACACGCACGGGAGCAGCACACACGAACGCACGGCAGCAATGGAGCAACGCGCACACACGGCAATGCACGCCGGCACGAACGCACGACACCGCGCAGCACATCACAGCGCACACACGCATGCACGGCCACACACAAGCGTACATGTATAACATGGCAGCTGATTGTTTTGTATACTTATAAAAATTTAGTACAAAAAATCGTCAACCAGAGTTATTGTTCTGTAAAGAATTTTTAACACATCATGTACTTAGGGTAAAAGGTCTTTTCATGCCTCTTTGGTGAACAAAATGCACTAGAGTGTCATATAGGGAAAGAAATTTTAGAGAGAGGCCTTTTTTAAAAAAAACTAAGGCAAAAGCTTTTAAGGAACAAGATTTTAAGACAGTGTCATATAAAGAATTTTCTCGAGCACTAAAGTGACCAGCGTGCTGCAGTGAGCAGAAGGGAGCTACACCCTCTTGCTTTCCATGTCAGTGATGAATGAGTCTTGCAGAGTTGGAAGGGCGGAAATAACCTGAAAGAGATTGGTGGAATAAAACATAAGAAATCAATAATTAACAGATTGTGTTGATTACTATAAAAACAGTACTTGAAGAATATGACTGACCATTACTACTAGTTCGTTACACAAGATTTCTAGTTGATCAAGAAAGGGCATCAAGTTTGATGATGGACACCACAATGGCCAAACTGTGAAAGCTCCTAGAAACCTATAGATACATGATGTGCTTACATGGTGGCTTTTACATACAAATCACACAAACAAAAAATGGATAGATGATGTTGGTCAAATTCAGAAGTTAGACAGCAGAACCAAGGCCTGGGGTAGCTACTTTAAGACCCATTAAGAAACCGAGTAACCAACGTAAATACTTCTCTGAGACAATTGGAGTTTTGCTTTGTTAGAAACTCTAAGTTTTCTCTCGCCCTGACCCATCCACATATAATTCTCAGTTTTGAACCAGATTTATCAGCCACGACCACTATGGCTTAACAAGTTAGTTGTTACCATGGTTGGATCATGGTGAGTCAATCAACTGGGCCGCTAGAGGTACATATAGAAAAGCAAATAGAACACCAAGTTGTTTGACATCTTTAAATAGATCTCACCAAATGTATAGTATCAATGTTATGGAGAATTACTTAGAATCAACTGATCAGTTACTTCTCGTCTGGTTGGTTCTCTTTCTTTTAGAACCAGCTGCCATCTTATCTCCGTACTTGGATTTCTTTGATGCTTCTGGTTCCAGAGACTCTTCAAGTTTCTTTAGAGCTTTTAAAAACCCAGACAGAAAAAAATTGAATGAATAAAGTACAATCAGATGGGTAACGGCGGAAATAGGATCTGATTAAAGTAAGACTGTTCTCTCACCCGTGGAAAAAACTGGTCGAAGGCTTTCTATTGATTCCTCGGGTAGCGAGCGAAGGCTGCAGCTAGAATCATCTGCCTTCTTGAGCATTTTGTCAAAAGATTTAACCTGCACAAGATTTAAAAGCAACCCAATTGATAAAAGAACTACAATAAGATTAACACAATTGCACTTGATCTGGGTATAACCCAGTTGGGCTTTCTTTTGGTAGTAAAAAGCAGGCTGATTTCTCAGACCATATGCTTATTTATACATCTGGTAATAGAAACATATGTTTTAATTCCCAAACATATATCCGAGTGATTCAACATTCATGCATTCGTAGAATCGTAGGTCCTAACTCAGGTTGTAAGTGGCAGCGGCGTCCACTGGTCCCCTTTACGCCGCCCGCTAAAATCAGTCTAAATGGCGTTTGTGGATAACCAGTTAATCTATGTGGCGTATATGGCCGGCAGAGCAAGTTTTCATCTCTGCTTACGGCAGAGGTGAATAGCGGCCGCGTGGGAGAGCAGTAGAGCACGACCTCCGCCGCCGCGACCGGGTCGTCAGCGACGCCGTGGCCGACCGCAGCGGATGCTGCACAATCTCGTGGCACGGGGACGCTGACGCCTGACGCAGAGATGTTGGCGATGAGCTCGTGGCTTCAGTTAAAGGCGCGATGTTGTTTGAGGATGTCGCCGTCATCAGCCTACTAACAGGGCGGCGCCGCTAGCCGTCCCCCGTAGGCACGTCTTCGGCTGACAAACACCACTCTCCCGCTGGCTCCTCCAAGCCGCTGCGCCGGCTGTCGAACTGCATCTCAACTCAAGATCCACGCGCCCCTAACCTCCCTTTGACAGCCCTCCGTCAGGATTTTCGGCATTGATCTGGATGCGTCGGCACTGGCTGAGCACGGAGCACAGAGAAGCCGCAGATGCTTGCCGAAGTAGACGCCGATAGGCGGGAGTGCTGCAGGAGATTCGTCTCATCCCGACGCGGAGCAGAGCAAAGATCGATCCTTGCATCAGGAGCTGACATTCATCCGGAGCGGGCGACAATGGGCAGGTGGATCGATTGATCCGAAGGAGCGAAGCAAGATCGATTGAACGCTAGCCAAGAGAAGTGCTGGCTGCAAGCCTACAACGTGCTGGTGGCTGTTGTCGTCATCAGCTAGCAGAAGAGAGCGCACTGTTCAACATGACTGTTGCGGCACCGTTTATCCACATAAAACCGCCAATTATGTTAACTGGCCGCCGAAATCCATGAAACTGCTATGTGGCCGAAGCGGCTCTGTCCATATCGTCCAGTGACGGACCATTTACATCCTTAGTCCTAACCCAAATCAGGAAGTCCCAATTGTTTTTTACAAGAATACAACAGTCATCTACAGCAAATCACAAAGCATAAAAAAATTATGAACTTGCTGTGCATGTGTCTAACTCCCAGCAATGCAGGTATGAGATAGGTTTTTGTTCTCCATCTTCTTAACACAAATAATCATGACATGTTCATTATCAAGGTGTGTGAACAAACCAACCAGCTAGTACCAGAAACGTTAAATACTGTTACTGTTAAACAATGCATTACCTCATGTTTCCTTAAAAACGTGAAGCAAGAACCAGATTCGCCCGCTCTAGCAGTACGACCTGCTCGGTGGATGTATGTTTTCACATAAGGTGGCATATCATAGTTGATAACATATCTTAAACCATCAATATGTATTCCTCGAGCCATTATATCTGTGCCGATGAGAACATCTATTTTTCCTTCCTTGAAGGCTGCCAATGTCTCCCTGCAGTATAGAGTACAATTAATATCACAAGGAAAGACACGATATGGCTACAGAATTCCACCGTTAACAGAAGCTAACTTTTCAACTCGTGTTATTTCCTTAAGTTCACAATCACATATGCTAAACAAATATGATCCATAAAACATGAATAAGGCATACTCGGCCAGATGTGTTGGTTATTTGCAGTTTCTTATTATTGTGGCCATTTGCAATCAACTAAATGAAAACGAACTCTGATTTACAACACGACACAAATATGAGTAATTTACCTTCGAGCAGATTCACGCTGCAGACGTGAAAATTCACTAAACTTAAAGGGCAAGTCTTCGAAAAACCCGAGTAAAGTGCTTAGTCTATGACTTGATTCTACAGATGAAGTAAAAACCAAGCACTTCTCCCCACGCAACTCTTGGAGAAGAACAATGAGACACAGTGGTTTCAAGTTTGATGTGCAAACCTGCAATAGCAGTAGAGCATCAGGATGAATGAAAGAGCGCAGCAGAATTCCTGATACCCTTTACACCTTTGACGTATTGGGCATCAGCATTGGAAAAAAAAGTTTTCCCGTACAAAGATGGAGACATACCAGCTTGTATGACTCGAGCTTTGTAGGAATTCTGTAACGCTTCCTCCCACTATTCAACAGCAAGGGATGATGCAACTCAAGTTGAGAAAGTTTGCTAGGATCTTGAGTCAGTGTGGCAGAACAAACTATCTTCGCCAGTCTTGGAAAGCATTTACCTTTAAACCCTCGCTCGACACCCCTAATGCCATAGAATAATTATGTTCTCAACTGAAATATAAAGTGAGGACACGAATAATATGGGCAATTAATCTGGTAGAGTAAGGCTTACGATCTTCTAATGGTAGTCAATGGATGTAGTAGAGTATGTCCAGCAGTATCACGCTGGAGATGATCTTGATTAGTCGAGCGAGTAAACTGGATAACTGCTGGCAACCAGGACTGATATGCCTCTCTTAACATCCTGTCTGTCTCATCAACAACCTGAAATCCAAAGTTCAAAACTAAGTACGAGGCATTACTAAGATGCACAAGATTCTCAGAATGGTATGACTAGTATCATAATACGCCAGCCTAGATAGACAAACTATAGAACTGATGGGCCTATCAACCCAAAAATACCGTGAAAAACACACAAGCAGCATGGCAAATTATGTTGTAAACGGCAACTAATGGCAACACTTGTATGACTTTCAAATATAACCACAGCAAGGGGCATAAACAAGAGGTGAATGTGGAAAAAGAATTGGTCAGCCCTAATGCATGGATAGAGGCCAGCTGAAGTAAATCATACACGCATCAGTCAAAGCCCATTGACAGAATAATCTAAGTGAAAAAATAGCAATAGTTTTTTCTTAAAATTTCTACATTGTAGTAAGCACAAACAAACAATACTACATTCAATCTTTCCAAGAACATTGTAATGCCACATATATGTATAACGGTACATATCAATGTATCACATATGAACTCAGTTGTCATTGCCGGAAGAAAGACGTGTGCAAAGAAGACACAAAATTTTGGCGTTAAGCTATACCAGGTACTGAAGATGCTCCAGACTAAAACCTTTTGTCATGTTAATATGATCCATCAATCTTCCAGGAGTAGCCACCAATATATCGACTTGAGTCTGTGGTTCCATTTCCACAAATTCTTCATCAAGAGTTGGGTAAAGCCCTTGTTTGGATTTTCTAATAAGATTTGAAATTTCATCCGCTATGGAAGATTGACCAACTGCTGAAGCTACAGACAATCCCACCGCAGGCGCAATAGCATCAAAAACCTCTTTAACCTGAAACGAGATTATCAACCAGAGCACGGTTCTATTTGTAAATATGAACTGAAGAATAAGAAACTGATAAAATTCGCATGGGCTATCAGACATAAGTTTCTACTAGAACGTACAATGAAACTGCACAGACCTGCAATGCTAAATCCCGTGTAGGCAGCACGACCAAAGCACGCAAGCACCTTACTGTCCGAGAGGAGAGCATTTGCACAATGGGCAAGGCATAAGCAAGGGTCTTGCCGGACCCGGTCGGGGAGTTGATACAGATGTCCCTCTGGAATGCGCCGGGACCAATTGTTTCCAGCCATGTTGCTGCCTGAACCGAGAAGAAGGATTCGATTCCCATCTTCCGCACTGCTGCTGCCAATCTGTAACAGAAAATTACAGAGCCATCAGTCGCATGATCATCCTAAGATGTTTGCAGAGTTACAAGTGCACACGGTTGATACTTTTGTAGCTCTACAAAAACAGGCCAAATGGAACCTTGGACTGAACAAAATGGCTGGAGCCAACGGGCTTCAGTGAAGTGCAACAGCCAATGCCTAGGAGAACTTCAGTGAAGCGCAACAGCGGACAGCTCCATTGTTCCAAAAGCTAGTGAACCTCTAGTACTTTCTTTTTTTAGAAACCAGAAAACAAAGAGAGTAGTGGTACCTGGGGTCGAGGCGGGGGAGGCTGGTCACGGGGCAGCCGGAGAAGGAGTCGATGTCGACAGGGCTCCGCATCCACGGCAGGTGCGGCACGCGGTCCGAGGGCGTCTCATCCTCCTGCTTCTTGCTCTTCATGGCGACCATCACGCGCGGGACCGGGCAGACAGGGAGGTGACTCGGCGCCGGCGACGAGGAGCGGCAGCGCTACGAAGCGGCGATGGAAGGGAGGAGTAAACGGGCGAAGCCTGTAGCGTGGCGGGGGACCAGGAGCGGCGGCGGAATCGCAGGGAGAGGGACCAGGATGCGAGCGAAGGGTTTCGTGGGTTCGTTTTGGTGGGTTATTGGCCTGGGCCACAAAGTGGACTGATATTAATCATAAGTTATAGCCAGATATGCAATTTTGTAATGGTAGTATGGTACACAACAATACAAGGTAAACATAAAAAGTGCAGATTAGACCAAGAACGGTCCCTGTTGCTCTTTCATGCTTAGCTGACAAAGTTTTGATCAAAGTAAATTGCTTATACTTCTTATATATATCATATGCAAGATTCTGTGCAAACTATAGCATAAATGATGGCAACACGAGATCATATAGTTATGGACGAAGAAAGGGACCGCTTGATCATTCGTCCGAGCATACAAAGTGTAATTATAATTACCTATGATCACAAATTATAAACATCATTTTAGCTGATATGTAAAGAAAATAACTGTGGATTAGACAGAGAGCGGGCAAATTTTTTAGCAAGATGAATTGTTGGCTCTGTAATGGAATGTCATTATTTCTTAATGGGGTCAGGTGTAACATGTTTTTTTTGTTACAAATCCTTGTTGTGGTTGGTTAGGTCACGAGCCTAAGATGTTCTGAGTGCTTAACACTCTTAGAAGAGGCGGATGGGATGGTTCTTGTAGCCTTATATAGATGCTCGGTGATGCACTTATGTGGGATATATCTATTGGAACCCTCGTTCTCTTCAAGTACGGTAGTTATTCGACTCTGGTGGTGAAAGTGCATGGTTGCCCCCATGCGTGGTTTTGGTAATTAATGACAATCCTTATGGACTAATGTTTACATTGAGATATTCTTATAGATCTTGTCCATGGGAAATTACAGGAGTTCATGTGTTTGACTCTTCAAGATGACTTAATGACCAATGCTCTATTCAAAGGGTTTATATGAAGAATGGTCATGTGTAGAGTTGAACTCATTGCAAGTATGGCTTGGAATAGAAGATTGAGTGAACAATCATGTTTAACCCCAAGCCATCATACATATCAAGAGAAGAAGATGAAGTGCAAGCTCAATAAGATGTATCTCGGAAGATATCTTTTGACTGAAGCTTGCAAAGGAGACATGAAGACGAAGCTTAGCGAGGCCCTCCCATAATGGAGTATGGGGGAGCATTTGGAGAAGTCTTCATCAAGCATGTGCTAGCAAGCACAAACAAGAAAGGTGTTTCAACCTGAGAGAGTCAAGATCGTCATCATCTAGCTCAAGTGGAATGATCATGGCAAAGGTATGATCTTGATAGGGCTATAGGTTAGATAGGCGTACTATCAAGAGGGGCTCTCGAGTGAGTAACTTGATCGCATCTTTATGGAGAGCTCAAACATTTGCATGCTTGGCATATCATCTTTCTTGGTTCTTATTTGGTTTTTCTCCGTGTTGAGTTTTGGTGCTTGTCGTGATCTTCATGACAAGACCAAGTCCTTCGAAAATGGTTTTACTTTGAAAAACTTGTTGCCTTTTATCAATGTGAGGATTTAGGGCTTGGTTTATCTCCATACTAAGCTCTAGTTCATCAAAAACAGATTTCGTATGAATATCTTGTTGCGTTTTTTATGAAGGAGTTTTTACTAGTTTGCATTGTTTAGGAAAGTTCAACCTTTCCCCATTTGGTTTTATCCTCACATGATGGACTGTGATGTTTCTATGCACATTCAAGTAGAGCTCGTTGTAACGATTCCAACGAGTCAAAAATCATCGAAAACGGAGTCCGGATGGAAAAGATATTGACGTTTTCGTTTATCAGTTTCTGTTGTTTTTTGCTGTGGAGGTAGTACCGCCGCGGTACCGCCCGAGGTACCGCCGGAGCTAACAGAGAGCCGTTTTCGGCGGTACCGGGAGCGGTAGTTCCGCCGGGGCGGTAGTACCGCTGCCCGGGGCGGTAGTACCGCTACGGAAGCCTGTTTTCAACCCGTTTTGATTCCCTAACTCCCTAGGGGGGCGGTAGTACCGCTAGGGCCAGCGGTAGTACCGCTACGGCGCGAATCTGCACCCAACGGCTGGATTTTGGGTTGAGCTATTTAAGGGGCCTTCTTCCCCAATGGTTTTCTAAGCTTCTAGCAAGTCTTTCTCCTCTCTCTCCTCCATTGTTGCCCTTTGGAAAGCTTGCTCTTCCTCTCCATCCCTCCCATGGTTCTTGCTAATATTTGAGGGAAAGTGAGAGGTGATCTTGATCTACGTTTTCACCGATCGATTTCTCCTCTAAGTGAAGGAAACCTTGTAGATCTTGATCTTGGAGTTCTTGGTGCATCTCTTCTTTGTTCTTTCTCTCTTATTCCCCCATAAGCATTTGTTGCTTTGTTGGAATTTGAGAGTGAAGGATTTTGAGCACTTGTGCTCTTGCCTTTTGCATTTGGTGCATCGGTGTGCTCTCCACGAGGATTTGTGGAAGTTGAAAGTTTGTGAGCTTGTTACTCTTGGGTCCTTGGACCCTAGACGCCTTAGTGGTGGTTGGACCCTTGTGTGGTCACTTGAAGCCGTTCGGGAGCCCCCAATCCCATTGTGGGTTGTGCCCCGGATTGTTGTTGGAGGCCGTTCGGGAGCCCCCAATCCCATTGTGGGTTGTGCCCCGGATTGTTGTTGAAAGGCTCCGGATTCCGCCTCGAAGGAATTCCGATAGTGGAAGGTGAACCAAGCCTTTGTGGTGCGGTTCACCGGAGAAGAAGGTGAAACCTTTGTGGTTGTTGAACCGTTGTGTCGGTTCACACCTCTCCAACGAGACGTACTCCCTTAACAAGGAGGAACTCGGGAATACATCCTCGTTTCCACGTGCCTCGGTTATTTCTATACCCGAGCTTTTACTTATGCACTTTACATTGTGATAGCCTTCGTGCTTGAAGTATTCTATTACTATCACCTTGTTGCTTATCTTGCTTAGCATAAGTTGTTGGTGCACATAGGTGAGCCAAGTTTATTTAGGTTGTCGGCTTGTTAATTTAAACACCTAGTTTTATTCCGCAATTATCAAGCCTAAACCGGAAAAGTTTTAAACTGCCTATTCACCCCCCCCCCCTCTAGGCGACATCATTGTCCTTTCAATTGGTATCAGAGCCCGGGCTCTCTTGTTGGGCTTTACCGCCTAGAGAGTAAAAGATGTCGTTTAGAGAATTAGTGCACGATCCCACTTTCATATTTGATGGCACAAATTATGATGTTTGGAAAATTCGCGTGCTTAATCTATTTAGGGCCATGGGTCCAAATTATGTTAAGAGGATTGTAGATGTGTGTTTATCTCCTCCAAAGGATTCTCATGAATTATCTTTAGAGGATGAGATAAACTCTCATCTCGAGACTCAAGTTACTAATGGTTTTATGTGTACTTTGACCAATGTAGTTCTTGCTTCAATCATGCCTTTTCGAAATGCACATGAGCTTTGGACCAAGCTTCAAGATATATATGAAGTGTCCAAAATTATTGAGGATGATTGTTCTTCCTCCACCTCCGGCCGTGATGAGTTCACAACTTCTTCCACTTCACCATCATGTGATTTGTCACACGGTAACGATATGGTGAGTGGCGATAGAAATTGCATTGGTGATGGTGAACTTACTATTGATTATACCTCTTCTCTATCACATTGCAATCTTCTATCTTTGGACTTAAAATCTTCTAGCACTCAAAATGTCATACATGCTAGAGTTGATTGTCCTTGCATATCAAGTAATAGTTTCTTAACTAAATATAATGATGATATGCTCTCTATGTCTTGTTGTGATGAAAATTACTCTTCCATATCCTCTAGTATTTGCATGACTAACAATGTAGAGGAATCCCAACACTTGTTGGAACAAGACATGGACCTCAATGGAGCTTCAAGTATTTCTTCATCCTCCTCACCCAGTAATCATGTTTGCCTTATGGCTAAGGATTCCGAGGTATCTCCCACCTCGAATCCAAATTGTGATGATGTGGATGAGGATTCTCATGAAGAAGGTTTTGACTTTGAATCCTTAACCAAGATGGGTGAGATGGTACTTGGTGCTCTCCCCAAAGGTAGTAAAGCTATCCCTCCTCTTTGTGAAATCATTGATTATGTTACTAAGAGTAGGGAATTCATTGAGGATTTGGAAAGTCAATTTGATGAGAAATGTCAAATTGAGAGAGATGACTCTATCACCATAGCTTCTTTGAAAGCTTCTCTTGAAGAGGAAGAAGAGCTTAGGGTTTCTCTTGAAGAGAAACTTGAATCCCTTGATGAGTCTAATGATCTTATTATTGCTAAAATCATTAAGGAAAGAGATCATGCTATTGCTAAATATAAAGTGCTTAAAAAGGAAAAAGTTGAATTTGATGTTGGCAATGCTAGACTAAGTGAGGACATAGAGAGACTTGACAAAGCTCACAAAACTTTAGAAAGTGAACACTCTCTCCTTATCATGTCTCATGATCAACTCCAAACTCAACTATCTAACAATGATAAGCTTTCCAAATTGTCTCCTTCCATTTCTAATGTTAATGATGCTTGTGCTACTAACTCCATTTCTCGTGAAGCATCTATTTTGAAGGAAAATGTTGAGCTAAGGGCTCAACTTGAGTTGCTATCTAGCAAGTATGGGAAATTGGAAGAAACTCATGAAAGGTTCTCTAGCTCTAATGACGATCTTCGAGCATGCCATGCTAAGCTAAAGTTAGCTAATGAGGCGATTATGTCAAAGGTAACATCTTGTAAGCCTCATGTGGACAATGGCACAACGTCTTCTCTTAATGCTATATCATCTTGTGCTAGTCCTTGTGATTCATCCACTCATAATGTTGCTACATCTTGTGATGAATCACTTTCCATACCTTGTTGCTCTAACAATGAAGTTTCTACTTCCTCTAGCATTTGTGTTGATACTAACCATGTAGAGGAATTAAAAGAGCTCAAGGCCCAAGTCACTTCTTTGAATAAAGACTTGGAAAAGCGTCATGTTGGGAAGTCCACACTTGACGATATGTTGAGTGTTTAAAGACGCCCCAATGACAAGAGTGGACTTGGATTCAACTCCAATAACAAGAACAAGTCCAAGATCATCAAGAAGAAAAAGGGCCAAGAACAAGTCAAAGATTCGGCCAAGATTGTTTGCTTCAAGTGCAAAGTTGAAGGGCACCATGTTAGATCTTGCCCTTTGAAGAAGAAGGCTCTTAGTGAGAAGCAACAAGGAAAGAAAACTCAAGTTCAAACTCAAGCTCCTCAAGTTGAAGAACGGTCTCTTCCCAGGAAGAATCAAGCTACCCATCCTCAAGTCAAGACTCCAACTAATAAGAGAGGAGGAAGTAGATGTTGCTACCTATGTCGTGAGAAGGGTCACCTTGCTTATTCATGCACAAATGGTACCTTATCCAACCCCATTATAATTAATGATGTTTATTCTCTTCGGAAGGATAAGGTTGGCAATGTGTTTGCCAAATATGTTGGTACTCAAAGTGGTGTCAAGAAAAGAACCATTTGGGTTGCCAAACCTATTGTGACTAACCTCTTAGGACCCAACTTGGTTGGGGACCAACAAGTTAAAACTTGATCAATATGTGTTGTTGGAGGCATTGGAGACTTGGCTACATTATGAAGAATTAAGGGATCTTCATCAATTATATTCTCTCAAGTCAAGTCATATGGATCATATTGTTCTATCTCATATCCAATGTTCCTCCTTGCGGTAACTTTTATTTAAATCATATATACATTGAAAGTTGCTTGCACCCTTGCATGTGTTTGGTTTTGTACCTTGCTAGTGTTTGTATGTGTTGTGCTCTCTACTTACTTATCTTGAGAAATCAAGTATGTGTATGTTGGTTTGCACACCATTTACTAGTTTTGAGCCTTATTGTTTTTATTTGATATCTTATCTTGTTGGCTCTCTTTGAGAGATTAATGGACTATCATATTTTGGGGGAGTGATATGCTTCGTGCACATCACAATCCTAAATTGTGTATTCATGAGAAATACAACTTTGTGTTGATATATTTATATTATCTACTATCTATGTGGTATGTCATTCTCATGAGAAATTCAATTTCTATAATGTCCATTAAGTTTTCGAGTTGGTTTTGTTTGCCTCTTGCTTTAAATAAATGGATTATCACATTATGGGGAAGTAATAAGCTATGTGCATATTACAAGCCTAGAAAATGTGAACATATGAGGTTTTTCCACCTAGAATTGATATTGCTAGTTATCTTGTTCCTTTGTGGCATGTTGCTCAAACAAGTTTCCATTTACTTAAATACTTTTTGTCTCTCACTCTTTTGGATCTTGTTTGTGGAGGATGTTCTTGGTATGGCTTTCCCTAATATGTTCTCATGTATCTTTGGGGAAGCCAATTGTTTCAAGCTACTCCTTGGAGTTGCTTTGCACCTTCGCATGATTTGTGAAGCTATCAAGAATATCTATCTATCTAAGCATGGCTTTTAATTCCTATCATTTGCCATATGCTTTGTGAATATGATCTTGAATATATCTTTGCAATCCACCTCCGAGAAATATCTCCATACATTACTTGTCTTGACAAGTGATAATCTTTTTGTGGTAAATATATTGATCATATTCGCTTTGGCTCTTGCTTTGAATTGCTTTATTTGATTGCCAAGGATTTGTTTTGATCTAACTCTCATTTGTCGTCATTGTATCTTTTGGATCCTTTATTGCTCTACTTAAAAGTTATTTAGTGCTTTCTTGAGTTGGGAAAAGCAATGAACCAATTATTGTGCATTGACATTCAAAAGTCATACTTCTTGATAATGCACTATTCTTTGGGAAGCTATCCTACTTTGAGTAAAACATCGTTCTTTAATTTGGTATTGCAATTTCTTGCCTTTCTTGAACATGACTAGTGTTTGAATAATATACATGGAGAGTGATGATCTCATTTGTGTGCATTGTGTATTCAAATGCAAAATCATAAATAATGCACACATCGTGGGGGAGCAATCCTATATGCTTTTTGAACATTAGTTGTCTCCGTTTGATATTTGATCCCGATGACGTGTCTCCTTGGAAGACAAACATTCTTCGTCTTGGTACCTTGTGCCATCATGAAAAGTGTAGAGGGTTTGGTTTATTCCTTGATGATATTTTTCATCAATTGGTCTCTTGTTTTCATTGGTATCTTTTCAAAGTGGTATCTTCAATCATGTGTTGATTTGGGTATTTGATATAATTTGGACAATTTGTTTTCTTGTCACACTTGTGTGTGCTTTGTTGGTTTACTTGGTGTTCTGTCTAAATTATATCTCGCTTGGTTCTTGAAAGTCTTGTGCATGCATATTTATTATATGTATATCGTATGGCATGCTTACTTTCGTTGATCAAATATAAAGGATAAACTCCATCAAATCCTAAATGGCTAAGATGTGCATGAAATTCAATTTCATATCAATATGCACATATTTATGTGGAGTTTGTCCTATGTGTTGTAGTTGCTGTAACTACTTTGGACCCAATTAGTTTGGGTACCATGTTGTACTTAAATTTGTTTTAGGTACACTTGAGATGCATTGGAAGCTTGTCTCATCTACAAGATGGTGTCAACATGTGTCCATTGGATGATGGTTCACTCTTATCTTCTACATCACCAATACTATCTCGGTAACAAGTATCTACCGCATGCATACATTTCTAGCTTTCAACCTTGTGTAGGTTGTATCTTGGCATGAATCTTTTTATTGCAATCAATTTGGTTCTTGCAAAACGTCTTTATTGCAAATATGAGTAAGCCGGGATGATTACATATAAGGGGACTATATATTCATTTCTATGATTCATCGATCCCAAGTATGTCAATCTAGCATTTTCTACTTAAAGTCTCTCATGTGCAATATTGATGTTTCTTGAAATCATTTGCCTTTCGTGATACTTGTTATCTTTCTCGGATCATCCTTTTATCACCTTATTGAAGAGAATATGCCCTAGAGGCACTTAATAAACATAGTTTATTGGCAATAACCCAATCGTTCATTATATGTTTTACACCATGCTATAACTGTATTAAGCGAAAACATTAATACAGGTGTGGTAGATAAATAACCAGGTCCCTAGTAGCCTCTACTAAGACTAGTTTCGTTGCGCGATTGATGATCGAGGTTTTCCGATCATAGGGCATGGCGCCGGTCGGCAATGGAAATCATATCGTTAGGAGTAACGATGTGATGGACGTACCCAATATTTATAGGACATAGTCATTACGCCTTAAGACCGTGAGACCAACTCTTATTGTTATTCCTGGAAGATACTTGGATCGCACCAAACGTCGTATCTTATCTAGTATGACAATAACGGTGATACTTTTGGGTATCGGAAAGGAGTAGTTGAGACGAGGGGTGAACAGCGGGATTTGTCAGTCCGCATAGGCGGATAGATACTCTAGGGCCCACTCGGTGAGATTATGTCAAATGAGTTTGCAAACATGTGACTAGGTCACCAGCTGACATAATATCATAGACGAGTAGAAGATAGCGATGTCGGTAACACGATCATGCTAGGTATGGAGATATCTGAGAATGATGCTCGGACACGCTAAGTATCGCCATGACAAAGGGTTTAAGACTAGACGTCCAGGTTTGATAGATGAAAGTCATTCGTTATATCACAGGGATTAATTCATGGGGTCCAGGCCTACGAGTTAGTCGTCGATCATAGAGGAGTCTTGATCGTACCTGTTATTATATCGAACCGCTAGGGTAACACACTTAAGGGGTTTCGACAAGACAACCGGAAAGGAAAGAGATCACCGGGAGCGTCCCGGGAGGGGTCCGATGGAGATCGGGCAGCGCCGAAAGAGTTTTCAGAGTTAGAAAAATTATATATATTATGTTTGATATTAATTAGTGTAATTAATATGCAAATATGATTTTATATATTTATTTTCGAATTTATTTAGGCTGATTTCCCTAAATGGGCCTTCTGGTCGAAAGAAGGCCCATGGGGGGGGGAAACCCTCAAGCGAATTTTGTGGGGGAGGCTTGGCCGGCCTAGGTGGGCCAAATGGGGCCCACCTAGGGCCGGCGCACCAGCCTTGGCTGAACCAGGCATGTGGGATAGTCCCACATTGCCTGGCTGGCAAGGTTGGATCCCCCTGGGAGCCTATATAAGAAGGGGCACCCCTGGCCTTTTAATTCACCAATTAATTCCCAGTTTCTCTCTCGATCTCGTGGTTCCCTTGACGGAGCCGCGCCGAGTAGAGGAGGGGGATCTCTTCCACCATAGCCCGCTGCCGCGCTGCTGGTGTTCCGGTCCAAGTCTTCCGCTGCTCGTCCTGGACTGGAGCTTCGGAGGCCGTCATCTCCACCGTATGTGTGTGACGCCCTGCGAGGTGCTGCGCTTGCGGTACTCGGAGGCCTACTTCCTCCACCCGACCTCGGGGTCATCTTCGTCGTCTTCGTCGCGCCGAGTTCTCCGCGACCTATTGGTCGGCTACGGCATCTTCATCGTCAACGCTTGTGCGGGAGCGTAATCCCCGCTATTCGGTCTACGAGGGTATGTATTCCGATCTCCGCCGTACTTCTATATCTGCATAGTGTAGATCTTGGCTAGTTTAAGGATATCGTTGCTAGGAAATTTTTTGTTTTCTGCACACGATCCCCTTCAGTGGTATCAGAGCCGATCTATCGTAGATATAGCTGTACGCTGTTAGAACCCGTGTTCTGCATGTGGGCACCGTTCCTGTTATTAGCTACCCTCTAGCGTGCACTTGTGATTCCAGCGGCATCGAGTTGATGAAGCGGCCCGGACCGACTTTACGCGTACGCTTACGCGAGACTGGTTCCACTACTGACATACGGCTTGTACCGTATCTATGGCTGGCGGGTGTCAGTTTCTCTCTCTTTAGTTGGCTTTGCATTTTCCATGGAGGGCCCGAAAGGGATGCTTAAACATGCAATTATTGGATCGTTGTTGTGGTCATAAGGTTCGTAGGTATGAAGCGGTTCTATTTGCGAAAGCCCCGAGCCACGTAAAATATGCAAAAGATAAAGTAGGAGCGTCTAACTTTATTTTGCAGGGGCTATGTGATATGGTCAAGGTAGGTTTATTAAATTGTTTATAAACTGCGGGCACCAAGAAGACCATGGCGCAATGGACTATATCACATTGCATTACATTTGATGTTTTGTGTGCATCTTATATTGTGTGAATGTGTGTATAGTATACATTAGTTACACGGCGGTAGCTATATAAGATGATCCCTTCAAAATACCACTAGTGTTCTCCCTCCAACGCGCACCACCAAGAAAGTTCTACGTTATGAGGCAGGCCGTGATGATCGGGTGTCAGACATCTCGTCGTTCGCATACAGTGGGTGTAAGCCATGTTGCACAAGCGTCAGCGTGGAGGTTTTTGGTGGCGAGCCTAGCATATTCAGAAATATGGCCTCGGAACAGGGAGACCGAAAGGTCGAGCACGAGTCACAAAATTGGTGTGGCGGACTTTTGTCTACTCTTGAAGTTGTGCCGCCGGCTCTGATGATGAGGGGTGGTGAATGGATGGGGGTCGTGTAATCGCTTAAACGACCAGGAGGGATGTTCGTTTGAGTGGGAGTTCGGATAGTTATTTTCTAAAATACTAGAACTCAGAATATAATGAACAGAGTCTGTTTTGCAAACCTTTGTAGATATTAACCATTGTGATAGCATCTTTTCAAACTAGGCGCATTCCTGCGATTGAGAAACTTAAAAGGTTGGGTCCAAACTTCATAGTTTTATACTTTAGCTTGAGGATACTCCTTGTTTAAACCGTTAGCTCTTTGTGATACAATACCCGCTAGGAGATAAACCCGGAGATTCCGCTTTCAAAAGATAATTTGGATTATCGGATTTTGAGCGGATGATATCATCATAGTCCAGTGTATGCTATGATCTCTGCCATAGAGAACCAACGGTGGGTACGAGTTATTGGATCGCGGACATATGATATGGTCGCTAAAACTCGGGGTACCCCTAAAGTTGGATTGATGAAGTTTATCAGTACGTTGACTGATTGTCTTCTCAACCAAGATGGAGAGAATACACACATTGAGGGAGCACGTGGCGGTCATACTTAATGACATATGTTCATGATTAATGAACATTGAGACGACTCGCTCAGCTCAATCACTGGATGACAGACATCGTTGCCAAGTGTAACCTCTGTCATAGACTATGTCATGCAAGGGGAATCGTTCACCTTCATGGTTCTTGATTACGGTGGAAGTATCAAGAAGATGAAACAGATCGACGGAAGTCCTCAATGATGATGGTGTATATATGATATACATGTTATGAATGTTTTAGCTAAGCAAGTGCTCGCAGTAGTGACTAAGTCTTAAACTAGTCATGTTTTGTGAAAAACCAGGTTTACTGCTTGAGTAGCTTGAAAGGATGAGGCGACATTGCGTGTTGATAACGGCAGTCAAGTTGTTGTGACGGCCATAGACACTCTCCCTCTAGATCTACCATTTGAATAAATCTTTATGATCGGGTGTTGGTATGATCGTTACGAGTGTGTCTCCTCTAACGAGACACTTGTTCATACATGATAGTGACAAATTGGTGTCCTATATTTATGAAGTAATGATCATATGCCGATTTGAATTTAGATGGTAGAAGCTCCCACATTCATAGTATTAATGCCAAAGGATACAAACTTAATAAAGACACCACATATGTGTGGCACTACCGTTTAGTCATGTCAATGTTATATGCATTAGCTCCACACTGGATGGACCTACAAGTTCTAAGATTTGATCTTTTGACACTTGCAAAATAACCGTGACACCGTTTTCGGAAAACGGGCATATAACTTATTGATAGTTATACATGGAGATGTATGTGGTTCAATAAAGTAAATGACGGGTAGTGGAGACCTTTATTTCGTGAACTTCACTGAACGTTTTGAGTATAGCTTGTTGAGAATCATGCATATGGGTGTATGTGAATCAATGAAGTACTTTAACGTGTAGTGGAAGTCTTTATTTCATAGACTTCATGAATATTCCGAGTAGATATATGGATATCCACTCCGGGGAATGTTAGTCTGAATTTTTGATTCGATCAAACGAAGTTCAGAATGAAGTAGGAAATAAACTTAACAAGAAAATCAAATTTCCACGATGCATATCGAGGAATGAAGATTTGAGTTATAATGTTGGCACATCATTGGAAGACTTGTGAGAAAAGTTCCACAAATTACGTCGCATGGAACACCATAGTGTTATGGTGTGTTAGGGCGTCGTAATCGCACCCTATCGGATAGTGTGTGGTAAATAAATCTCTTACCGAATTATTGTGATCATTAGAGTCATATGGTAGAAACTTAAACACTCACGTTAGCAAATAGGGAAACCATTTGAATCCATGGAGACAATACCATACGAGTGATGGCATGGCTTTTGAGCCTGGATTGTCGTTTCAGCAATTTAGTGTTTCGATGTAATCGAACCTAAAATGGATTAATCTTTGTAGTATACCCTACCTAAAGAGTTAGTTGGGTACATGTCTCACGACATAGGCAAAATCTTTGCCGGGATATACCTTGCGAAATAAATAGTTTCTTGTCCGAGGGTATAAGTGAGAAAGAAAGTAGAGCAAGACGAAGTTGGTGAACTTCTTCTCCAAACATCAGAGTGGCGCAATCGAAAGTGTTTTCGGTGTCAGACCCCACAGCTTGAAAAAGCTAATGATTCAAGATCATGATGTTCTGAGCTCATACTAAGAGCGTAGGCATACGAGGTTGTGTTCCACACTGTGTGTTACGACAATCTTGTTATGGAGGTCATATTAATGGAATATGATAGACCTACGAACTACGAAGAAGAGATGGTGGACCTAAGTCCGAGAAATGGCTATGAGTCATTTGTGATCCGAAATAAAATCCATATACGATTACCAGGTATTGACTTGGGAGATCTTCTTGATGGCATCTAGGATGTTAATGGTATATGGAATTTTATGAGAGAATAGACATTGAGCAGATTCGATTTGTCGTGAAACAGTTCCGATAGACCACATGAGAGTTTGTCTCAAGTGGCGAAGCCTAAATCTATTCTGGGTCGTTTAGCAATAACTATAATTTCGAATGAGAAATTGATAGATGGATGAGAAAACCATGGTTCTTAATAGTGTAATTAAGAATGGTTTGTAATCCTGAGGATGCTAAACATGTGTGCAAACTTCGGTTGTCCATTCATGGGCAGAAGCAAGCATATCGGAGCTGGAATCTTCACTTTGATAATGTGATCAAATGATTTTGGAGTTGTCCAAAATAGTTGAAGAAACCTACATTTGCAAAGAAGTGAGTGGGAGCAAAGTAGCTTTCCTTGATCTTATATGCGGAAGGCATATTTGAGTGGGAGCTAAGTAGCTTTTCCTTGATCTTATATGCGGAAGGCATATTTGAGTGGGAGCTAGGTGTCATTTGTGATTCTGTATGTAGCGACATATTGAATGACACAGATCCTCTAGTAGAGTGTAAAAGATTATTTAAGTGATTAAATTTTCTATGAAATGAAGTTAGGAGTATTAGGCATCCAATTTATAATTGTATAGATCAGAAGGGGCTTAATAACATTAGGTCGGAATATTTTCTAAGTCAATATTCTGAAGTGTTTCAGAATAGGATAAGCAAAGAAAGAGGTTCTTACTTGTATGACTAGGTAAAATATTAAGTTTATCTTGACATTTTCAGTTATAGCAAATGATGTTCGACATTATCTATGTATCAGACATAGATGCTATCAGACTGAAAGCTCGACTTAGTGTGACCCGAGTTCTTGGTTGAAGAACAGGTTCTAGAGTGATCCTTGTGTGGATCAATGAACAAACGTTAAGTTTATTCTTCAGCGTCTATGAGAACTGAAGATAGGTTTTCTAGTAAAGGGTAAGAGTGGAATGGCAACTTGCCGTAAAGCGGTTACGATGATGCAAGTTATTACACTGACCCATACGACTAGAAATCTCATATAGGAGATGTCTTTTAGTTTGAAGATAGACATGGTTAGTTTGCGAAGTCGCGTGTGAATGCACTGTCGCACAATCTACATAGGTATATAAATATATCGCGACTTTAGAAGTAGCAAGTGTGATTGGACTGAGCAGTTTTCCGAGCGTAGGTGGTCCCTTAATAGATCTTTCAGACTTTTAAGGCGCATGCTACGCGAATGCTCGAGTCTCACTCCATCCACTGGGATATATTTCACCGTCATCGTAAGATACGGGATGATGTCAAACTAGGTGACATAGAAGTGTTGCAAAGCACATATAGGTCTCAATGTGTGAGATCTGTTGACTGTATTCCTCTTCCACGAGGCGAGCAGGCACCAAGATGCTATGGGTGTTGAGCTTTACCAGGTTGTAAACTAGATTAAGTGTTACTCTAGTGCAAGTGGGAGACTGAAGAGAATATGCCCTAGAGGCACTTAATAAACATAGTTTATTGGCAATATCCCAATCGTTCATTATATGTTTTACACCATGCTATAACTGTATTAAGCGAAAACATTAATACAGGTGTGGTAGATAAACAACCAGGTCCCTAGTAGCCTCTACTAAGACTAGTTTCGTTGCACGATTGATGATCGAGGTTTTCCGATCATAGGGCATGGCGCCGGTCGGCAATGGAAGTCATATCGTTAGGAGTAACGATGTGATGGACGTACCCAATATTTATAGGACATAGTCATTACGCCTTAAGACCGTGAGACCAACTCTTATTGTTATTCCTGGAAGATACTTTGATCGCACCAAACGTCGTATCTTATCTAGTATGACAATAACGGTGATAATTTTGGGTATCGGAAAGGAGTAGTTGAGACGAGGGGTCAACAGCGGGATTTGTCAGTCCGTATAGCCGGATAGATACTCTAGGGCCCACTCGGTGAGATTATGTCTAATGAGTTTGCAAACATGTGACTAGGTCACCAGCTGACATAATATCATAGACGAGTAGAAGATAGCGATGTCGGTAACGAGATCATGCTAGGTATGGAGATATCTGAGAATGATGCTCGGACACGCTAAGTATCGCCATGACAAAGGGTTTAAGACTAGACGTCCAGGTTTGATAGATGAAAGTCATTCGTTATATCACAGGGATTAATTCATGGGGTCCAGGCCTACGAGTTAGTCGTCGATCATAGAGGAGTCTTGATCGTACCTGTTATTATATCGAACCGCTAGGGTAACACACTTAAGGGGTTTCGACAAGACAACCGGAAAGGAAAGAGATCACCGGGAGGGGTCCGATGGAGATCGGGCAGCGCCGAAAGAGTTTTCGGAGCTAGGAAAAATTATATATATTATGTTTGATATTAATTAGTGTAATTAATATGCAAATATGATTTTATATATTTATTTTCGAATTTATTTAGGCTGATTTCCCTAAATGGGCCTTCTGGTCGAAAGAAGGCCCATGAGGGGAAAACCCTCAAGCGAATTTTGTGGGGGAGGCTTGGCCGGCCTAGGTGGGCCAAATGGGGCCCACCTAGGGCCGGCGCACCAGCCTTGGCCGAACCAGGCATGTGGGATAGTCCCACATTGCCTGGCTGGCAAGGTTGGCTCCCCCTGGGAGCCTATATAAGAAGGGGCACCCCTGGCCTTTTAATTCACCAATTAATTACTAATTTCTCTCTCGATCTCGTGGTTCCCTTGTCGGAGCCGCGCCGAGTAGAGGAGGGGGATCTCTTCCACCATAGCCCGCTGCCGCGCTGCTGGTGTTCCGGTCCAAGTCTTTCGCTGCTCGTCCTGGACTGGAGCTTCGGAGGCCGTCGTCTCCACCGTATGTGTGTGACGCCCTGCGAGGTGCTGCGCTAGCGGTACTCGGAGGCCTACTTCCTCCACCCGACCTCAGGGTTATCTTCGTCGTCTTCGTCGCGCCAAGTTCTCCGCGACCTAGAGGTCGGCTACGTCGTCTTCGTCGTCAACGCTTGTGCGGGAGCGTAATCCCCGCTATTCGGTCTACGAGGGTATGTATTCCGATCTCCGCTGTACTTCTATATCTGCATAGTGTAGATCTTGGCTAGTTTAAGGATATCGTTGCTAGGATTTTTTTTGTTTTCTGCACACGATCCCCTTCACTTATCCCTTGTGGATACGTTTGATGCTATGATGAGTATGTGTTTGAAGTTCCTCTATATCCCGTTAAGTTAAAATTGAGCCTTGTGTTATGCTTTTAAGCAAAGATCTTATTGGTGTATTTATGACTTCCTCTTGGATATCATGATCTTTTCCCTTGTACCTATCTTGTGTGTACATGTTTATTTTTAGACCCATATCTTAGTGATTTGTGTGTACTTAGAAACTTATACACATGAGATTAGTTACATCTTTTATTGATATTCCAATTCTTTAGTGACCGCCTCTTTTTGCTTTTAGTTCTTTGGTGGTTTCTAAAAGGAACAAGCTTTATTTTTCATGTGTTATGCTTTTTGCATTTTACTAAGCTTGTGGAGTTATTTGCTATACCTCTTTTGGTGTGTGGGTATGGGAAAGACACGATATGCACTATGTGCAACTCTTCTTGAAAGACTATGTTGATGCTATCATCCTTGTATTAGTCTCCTATAATGTCTTTCTATCTCACGCCCATTATTTGATTTACCGCTCCTTGCTCTTGTTGCAAAACATTTTATTAGGTGAAAGTTGTTTTGCCTCCTTTATCATTTACATTCTCTTGCATGATCTTGTGTTCGAATTTATCTAGGAGGGAGTGAGGATTCCATGTTGTGCACACTATATTGAAATACAAATCCTATTTGTGCACGCACCTTGGGGAGTTCCCTCATGATATTTAGAACACTTTTCAGATCCTTCTGATTGCTTGCTTATTTCGTTGAACTGTCTTTCCATTTGATATTTTTTTGCAATCTTTGGATCCTCTATATAGTTTGATCTCCCTCCATCTATTCGTCATTGGATATGTGCATTTGATTTCACTCATATTATGAGAAATGCACACATTATGGGGGAGCTCTCACTATATTTGCCTTCTAAGTTTTTCTTCCCATTTCGGCAATCGATGCCAATGGGGGAGAAATTTAGAGGGTTTAAGGGAATATGGGTTTGTTCTCTTGCATCCTTGCTCTTTGTGTTGCATGGTTGCTTAAATTCATTATATAAACCCTCGTAAAAGGGATTGTCATCAATTACCAAAATGGGGGAGATTGAAAGTGCATGGTTGCCCCCATGCGTGGTTTTGGTAATTAATGACAATCCTTATGGACTAATATTTACATTGAGATATTCTTATAGATCTTGTCCATGGGAAATTATAGGAGTTCATGTGTTGGACTCTTCAAGATGACTTAATGACCAATGCTCTATTCAAAGGGTTTATATGAAGAATGGTCATGTGTAGAGTTGAGCTCATTGCAAGTATGGCTTGGAATAGAAGATTGAGTGAACAATCATGTTTAACCCCAAGCCATCATACATATCAAGAGAAGAAGATGAAGTGCAAGCTCAATAAGATGTATCTCGGAAGATATCTTTTGATTGAAGTTTGCAAAGGAGACATGAAGACGAAGCTTAGAGAGGCCCTCCCATAATGGAGTATGGGGGAGCATTTGGAGAAGTCTTCATCAAGCATGTGCTAGCAAGCACAAACAAGAAAGGTGTTTCAACCTGAGAGAGTCAAGATCGTCATCATCTAGCTCAAGTGGAATGCTCATGGCAAAGGTATGATCTTGATAGGGCTATAGGTTAGATAGGCGTACTATCAAGATGGGCTCTCGAGTGAGTAACTTGATCGCATCTTTATCGAGAGCTCAAACATTTGCATGCTTGGCATATCATCTTTCTTGGTTCTTATTTGGTTTTTCTCCGTGTTGAGTTTTGGTGCTTGTCGTGATCTTCATGACAAGACCAAGTCCTTCGAAAATGGTTTTACTTTGAAAAACTTGTTGCCTTTTATCCATGTGAGGATTTAGAGCTTGGTTTATCTCCATACTAAGCTCTAATTCATCAAAAACAGATTTCGTATGAATATCTTGTTGCGTTTTTTATGAAGGAGTTTTTACTGGTTTGCATTGTTTAGGAAAGTTCAACCTTTCCCCATTTGGTTTTATCCTCACATGATGTACTGTGATGTTTCTATGCACATTCAAGTAGAGCTCGTTGTAACGATTCCAACGAGTCAAAAATCATCGAAAACGGAGTCCGGATGGAAAAGATATTGACGTTTTCGTTTATCAGTTTCTGTTATTTTTTGCTGTGGCGGTAGTACCGCCCGAGGTACCGCCGGAGCTAACAGAGAACCGTTTTCGGCGGTACCGGGAGCGGTAGTTCCGCTGGGGCGGTAGTACCGCTACGGAAGCCTGTTTTCAGCCCGTTTTGATGCCCTAACTCCCTAGGGGGGCGGTAGTACCGCTAGGGCCAGCGGTAGTACCGCTACGGCGCGAATCTGCACCCAACGGCTGGATTTTGGGTTGAGCTATTTAAGGGGCCTTCTTCCCCAATGGTTTTCTAAGCTTCTAGCAAGTCTTTCTCCTCTCTCTCCTCCATTGTTGCCCTTTGGAAAGCTTGCTCTTCCTCTCCATCCCTCCCATGGTTCTTGCTAATATTTGAGGGAAAGTGAGAGGTGATCTTGATCTACGTATACCAAGATATTGACGTTTTTGTTATCGGTTTTGCTGCAGTTTTTCCTAGGCCGGAGTCTCCGGTCCTAGACCGGAGTTTCCGGTCTGTGCACGACAGGAGTCTCCGGACTCAACGTTTTTATCCAAACGTTGTTCAGCCCCTGGTGGGGGGCGGAGTTTCCGGCCCTAGAGGCCGGAGTTTCCGCCCTTGGATGAACTTTCCGGCCCAGGGCACCAGAGAGTTTGCCCAAGCCTCGGCGGTGTTGATAGTGTTCAGCCCCTGGTGGGGGCCGGAGTTTCCGGTCCCAGTAGGCCGGAGTTTCCGGCCCTAGTGACCGGAAACTCCGGTGTGAAGTTTTCCTGCAACGGCTCTTTTTCGTGGGACCTATAAAAAGGCCCCTTCTTCCCCAGAGAGAGCAGCTCTTCCAAGCACGAATTTTCCCCCTCTCTCTCCTCCATTGTTGACCTTGGAAAGCTTGCCCCTCTCTCATTTCCTCCCATGATTCTTGCATATCTTTGAGGGATTTGAGAGAGGAGATCTAGATCTACATTTCCAGCAATCCATCTCTCCTCTAAGTGAGGGGAACCTTGTAGATCTTGATCTTGGAGTTCTTGGTGCATATCCTCTTTGTTCTTACTCTCTTTTTCCACCATAAGCATTTGTTGCTTTGTTGGAATTCGAGAGTGAAGGATTGGAGCACTTGTGCTCTTGCCTTTTGCATTTGGTGCATCGGTGTGCTCTCCACGAGGATTCGTGGAAGTTGAAAGTTTGTGAGCTTGTTACTCTTGGGTCTTTGGACCCTAGACGCCTTTGTGGTGGTTGGACCCTTGTGTGGTCACTTGAAGCCGTTCGGGAGCCCCCAATCCTATTGTGGGTTGTGCCCCGGATTGTTGTTGTGGAAAGCCGTTCGGGAGCCCCCAATCCCATTGTGGGTTGTGCCCCGGATTGTTGTTGAAAGGCTCCGGATTCCGCCTCGAAGGAATTCCGATAGTGGAAGGTGAACCAAGCCTTTGTGGTGCAGTTCATCGGAGAAGAAGGTGAAACCTTTGTGGTTGTTGAACCGTTGTGTCGGTTCACACCTCTCCAACGAGACGTACTCCCTTAACAATGAGGAACTCGGGAATACATCCTCGTCTCCGCGTGCCTCGGTTATTTCTATACCCGAGCTTTTACTTATGCACTTTACATTGTGATAGCCTTCATGCTTGAAGTATTCTATATTGCTATCACCTTGTTGTTTGTCTTGCTTAGCATAAGTTGTTGGTGCACATAGGTGAGCCTAGTTTATTTAGGTTGTCGGCTTGTTAATTTAAAGATCTAGTTTTATTCCGCAATTATCAAGCCTAAACCGGAAAAGTTTTAAACCGCCTATTCACCCCCCTCTAGGCGACATCATTGTCCTTTCAATTGGTATCAGAGCCTGGGCTCTCTTTTTGGGCTTTACCTCCTAGAGAGTAAAAGATGTTGTTTAGGGAATTAGTGCACGATCCCACTTTTATATTTGATGGCACAAATTTTGATGTGTGGAAAATTCGCATGCTTAATCTATTTAGGGCCATGGGTCCAAATTATGTTAAGAGGATTGTAGATGTGTGTTTATCTCCTCCAGAGGATTCTCATGAATTATCTTTAGAGGATGAGATAAACTCTCATCTCGAGACTCAAGTTACTAATGGTCTTATGTGTGTTTTGACCGATGTAGTTCTTGCTTCAATCATGCCTTTTCGAAATGCACATGAGCTTTGGACCAAGCTTCAAGATATATATGAACTGTACAAAATTATTGAGGATGATTTTTCTTCCTCCACCTCCGGCCGCGATGAGTTCACAACTTCTTCCACTTCACCAACATGTGATTTGTCACACGGTAACGATATGGTGAGTGGCGATAGAAATTGCATTGGTGATGGTGAACTTACTATTGATTATACCTATTCTCTATCACATTGCAATCTTCTATCTTTGAACTTAAAATCTTCTAGCACTCCAAATGTCATACATGCTAGAGTTGATTGTCCTTGCATATCAAGTAATAGTTGCTTAACTAAATATAATGATGATATGCTCTCTATGTCTTGTTGTGTTGAAAATTACTCTTCCATATCCTCTAGTATTTGCATGACTAACAATGTAGAGGAATCCCAACAATTGTTGGAACAAGACATGGACCTCAATGGAGCTTCAAGTATTTCTTCATCCTCCTCACCCATCAATCATGTTTGCCTTATGGCTAAGGATTCTGAGGTATCTCTCACCTCGAATCCAAATTGTGATGATGTGGATGAGGATTCTCATGAAGAAGGTTTTGACTTTGAATCCTTAACCACGATGGGTGAGATTGTACTTGGTGTTCTCCCCAAAGGTAGTAAAGCTATCCCTCCTCTTTGTGAAATCATTGATTATGTTACTAAGAGTAGGGAATTCATTGAGGATTTGGAAAGTCAATTTGATGAGAAATGTCAAATTGAGAGAGATGACTCTATCACCATAGCTTCTTTGAAAGCTTATCTTGAATAGGAAGAAGATCTTAGGGTTTCTCTTGAAGAGAAACTTGAATCCCTTGATGAGTCTAATGATCTTATTATTGCTAAAATCATTAAGGAAAGAGATCATGCCATTGCTAAGTATAAAGTGCTTAAAATTGAAAAAGTTGAATTTGGTGTTGGCAATGCTAGACTAAATGAGGACATAGAGAGACTTGACAAAGCTCACAAGGCTTTAGAAAGTGAACATTCTCTCCTTATCAAGTCTCATGATCAACTCCAAACTCAACTATCTAAGAATGACAAGCTTGTCAAATTGTCTTCTTCCATCTCTAATATTAATGATGCTTGTGCTACTAACTCCACTTCTTGTGAAGCATCTATTTTGAAGGAGAATGTTGGGCTAAGGGCTCAACTTGAGTTGCTATCTAGTAAGTATGGGAAATTGGAAGAAAGTCATGAAAAGCTTTCTAGCTCTAATGATGATCTTCTAGCATCCCATGCTAGGCTAAAGTTAGCTCATGAGGCTATTATGTCAAAGGTAACATCTTGTGAGTCTCATGTGGACAATGGCACAATTTCTACTCTTAATGCTATATTGCCAAATGCTAGTCCTAGTGATTCATCAACTCATAATGTTGCTACATCCTGTGATGAATTACTTTCGATGCCTTGTTGCTCTAACAATGAAGCCTCTACTTCCTCTAGTTTTTGTGTTGATACTAACCATGTAGAGGAATTAAATGAGCTCAAGGCCCTAGTCACTTATTTGAAGAAAGACTTGGAAAAGCGTCATGTTGGGGATTTTTCACTTGACAATATGTTGAGTGTTCAAAGACGCCCCAATGACAAGAGTGGACTTGGATTCAACTCCAATATCAAGAACAAGTCCAAGCTTAACAAGAAGAACAAGGGCCAAGAACAAGTCAAGGATTCGGCCAAGATTGTTTGCTTCAAGTGCAAAGTTGAAGGGCACCATGTTAGATCTTGCCCTTTGAAGAAGAAGGCTCTTAGTGAGAAGCAACAGGGGAAGAAGACTCAAGTTCAAACTCAAGCTCCTCAAGTTGAAGAACGGTCTCTTCCCAAGAAGAATCAAGCTACCCCTGCTCAAGTCAAGACTCCAACTAAGAAGAGAGGAGGAAGTAGATAATTGCTACCTATGCTGTGAGAAGGGTCACCTTGCTTCTTCATGCACAAATGGTACCTTATCCAACCCCATTATAGTTTATGATGTTTATTCTCTTCGGAAGGATAAGGTTGGCAATGTGTTTGCCAAATTTGTTGGTACTCAAAGTGGTGTCAAGAAAAGAGTCATTTGGGTTGCCAAACCTATTGTGACTAACCTCTTAGGACCCAACTTGGTTGGGGACCAACAAGCTAAAACTTGATCAATAGGTGTTGTTGGAGGACATTGGAGACTTGGCTACACTATGAAGAATTAAGGAATCTTCATCAATTATATTCTCTCAAGTCAAGTCATATGGATTATATTGTTCTATCTCATATCCAATGTTCCTCCTTGCGGTAAATTTTATTTAAATCATATATACATTGAAAGTTGCTTGCACCCTTGCATGTGTTAGGTTTAGTACCTTGCTAGAGTTTGTATGTGTTGTGCTCTCTACTTACTCATCTTGAGAAACCAAGTATGTGTACTTTGGTTTGCACACCATCTACTTGTTTTGATCCCTATTGCTTTTATTTGCTATATTATCTTGTTGGCTCTCTTTGAGAGATAAATGGACTATCCATTTTTGGAGAGTGATATTCTTCGTGCACTTTACAATCCAAAAAATGTGTGTACATGAGAAATACCACTTAGTGTTGATATATCAATATTATCTATTCTCTTTTTGGTATGTCATGCTCATGAGAAATTCAAATTATATAATGTCCATTAATTTCTCTAGTTGTTTTTGTTTGCCTCATGTGTTAAAATAAATGGATTATCACATTATGGGGGAGTAATAAGCTATGTGCATATTACAAGCCTAGAAAATGTGAAAATGCGAGGTTTTGCCACCTAGCATTGATATTGCTAATTATCTTGTTCCTATGTGGCATGTTGGTCAATCAAGTTCCCATTTACTTAAATGCGCTTTGTCTCTCACTCTTTTGGATCTTGTTTGTGAAGGATGTTCTTGATATGGCTTTCCCTAAATATGTTCTCATATATCTTTTTGGGAAGCCAATTGATTCAAGCTACTCCTTGGAGTTGCTTTGCATTATCACATGATTTGTGAATCTATCAAGAATCTATCTAAGCATGGATTTTAATTCCTATACTTTGCCACATGCTTATGTTTTTTGAATATGGTCTTGAATATATCTTTGCAATCCACGCCCGAGAAATATCTCCATACATTACTTGTCGTGACAAGTGATAATCATAATTTGTGGTATATATACTGATCATATTCATTTTGACTCTTGCTTTGAATTGCCTTATTTGATTGCCAAGAATTTAGTTTAATCTAACTTTCTTTTGTCTTCCTTGTATCTTTTGGATCCTTTATTGCTCTACTTGAAATTTGTTTTGTGCTTTCTTGAGTTGGGACTTGCAATGAACCAATTCGTGTGCATTGACCTTCAAGAGTCATACTTCTTAATAATGCACTATTCTTTGGGAAGCTATCCTACTTTGAGTAAAACACCGTTCTTTAAATTTGTATTGCAATTTCTTGCCTTTCTTGAACATGACTAGTGTTTGAATATATATATGAAGAGTGATGGTCTCATTTGTGTGCATTTTGTATTCAAATGCAAAATCATAAATAATGTACACATCTTGGGGGAGCAATCCTATATGCTTTAGAACATTAGTTGTCTTCATATGATATTTGATCCCGATGACATGTCTCCTTGGAAGACAAACATTTTTCGTCTTGGTACTTTGTGCCATCATGAAAAGTGTAGAGGTTTTGGTTTATTCCTTGATGATAGGTTCATCAATTGGTTTCTTGATTTCATTAGCATCTTTTCAAAGTGGTATCTTCACTCATGTGTTGATTTGGGTATTTGATATAATGTGGACAATTTGTTTTATTGTCACACTTGTGTGTGCCTTGTTGGTTTACTTGGTGTTTTGTCTAAATTATATCGCGTTTGGTTCTTGAAAGTCATGTGCATGCATTTTTATTATATGTATATCTTATGGCATGCTTACTTTCGTTGATCCAATATATAGGATAAACTCCATCAAATCCTATATGGCTAAGATGTGCATGAAATTCAATTTCACATTAATATGCACATATTTATGTGGAGTTTGTCCTATGTATTGTAGTTGCTCTAACTACTTTGGACCCAATGAGTTTGGGTACCTTTTTGTACTTGAATTGTTTTAGGTATATTGGAGATGCATTGGAAGCTTGTCTCATCTAAAAGGAATGTGTTGTCACCATGTGCTTATTGGAGCCAAGCTTGGATGATCATGAGCTCTTATCTTCTATATCATCAATGCTATCTCGGTAACAAGTATCTACCTCATGCATACTTTTCTAGCTTTCAACCTTGTGTAGGTTGATTTCATGGCATGAATCTCTTTGGTTGCAATTCTTTTGATTCTTGTAAAACGTGTTTATTGCAAATGTGAGTAAGCCGGGATGATTACATATCAAGGGAGGAATATATATAATCATTTTCATGATTCACCAATCCCAAATATGTTAATCTAGCACTTTCTAATCTATGTCTCGTATATGTAATATTGATGTGTTTCAAAATCATTTGCCTTTTGTAAGACTTGTTATCCTACTCGGAGCATCCCGTTTATCACCTTATCCCTTGTGGATACGTTTGATGCTATGATGAGTGTGTGTTTGAAGTTCATCTATATCCCTTTAAGATAAAAGTGAGCTTTGTGCTATGATTTTAAGCAAAGATCTTATTGGTGTATTTATGACTTCCTCTTGGATATCATGACCTCTACCTTTGTATCTATCTTGTGTGTACATGTTTATTTGTAGACCCATATCTTAGTGATTCGTGTCTACTTAGAAACTTATACACATGAAAATAGTACATCTTTATTTGGTATTCCAATTCCTTAGTGACCACCTCTTATTGCTTTTGTTTCTTTGGTGGTTTCTAATTAAAGGCACAAGCTTTATTTTCATGTGTTATGCTTGTTGAGTTTTAATAAGCTTGGGGAGCTACTTGCTATATCTCCTTTGGTGTGTGAGTATGGGTAAGACATCATATGCACCATGTGGAACTCCTTTTGAAAGACTATGTTGATGTGTTTGCTCATCCTTGTATTAGTCTCCTAAAATGTCTTTATATCTCACACCCATCCTTTTATTTGCCGCTCCTTGCTCATGTTGCAAAACATTTTATTTGTTGCAAATTGTTTTGTTTCTTTTCTCACTTATATTATCTTGCATGTGCTTGTGTTCGATTTTATCTAGGAGGGAGTGAGGATTCCATGTTGTGCACACTATATTGAAATACAAATCATATTTGTGCACGTACCTTGGGGAGTTCCCTCATGATATTTAGAACACTTTTTGGATCCTTTTGATTGATTGCATCTTTCGTTGAAGTATCTTTCTATTTGATATTCTCTTGCAATCTTTGGATCCTCAATATAGTTTGATCTCCCTCCATCTATTCTTCATTGGATATGTGCATTTGATTTCACTCACATTATGAGAAATGCACACTTTATGGGGGAGCTCTTATTATATTAGCCTTCTTACTTTTCACCCATTTCGGCAATCAATGCCAATGGGGGAGAAATTTAGAGGGTTTAAGGGAATATGGGTTTGTTCTCTTGCGGTTATCTTGCATCCTTGCTCTTTGTGTTGCATGGCTGCTTAAATTCATTATATAAACCCTCGTAAAAGGGATTGTCATCAATTACCAAAATGGGGGAGATTGAAAGTGCATGGTTGCCCCCATGCGTGGTTTTGGTAATTAATGACAATTCTTATGGACTAATGTTTACATTGAGATATTCTTATAGATCTTGTCCATGGGAAAATATAGGAGTTCATGTGTTGGACTCTTCAAGATGACATAATGACCAATGCTCTATAAAAGGGTTAATATGAAGAATGGTCATGTATAGAGTTGAGCTCATCGCAAGTATGGCTTGGAATAGAATATTGAGTGAACAATCATGTTTACCCCCAAGCCATCTTACATATCAAGAGAAGAAGATGAAGTGCAAGTTCAATATGATGCATCTCGGAAGATATCTTTTGATTGAAGCTTGCAAAGAAGACATGAAGACGAAGCTTAGCGAGGCCCTCCCATAATGGAGTATGGGGGAGCATTTGGAGAAGTCCTCATTAAGCATGTGCTAGCAAGCACAATCAAGAAAGGTGTTTCAACTTGAGAGAGTCAAGATCGTCATCATCCCTCCCATAATGGAGTATGGGGGAGCATTTGGAGAAGTCCTCATTAAGCATGTGCTAGCAAGCACAATCAAGAAAGGTGTTTCAACTTGAGAGAGTCAAGATCGTCATCATCGAGCTCAAGTGGAATGCGCAAGGCAAAGGTATGATCTTGATAGGTTTTCTATTTTACCGGTCTCATGGTGTTAGTGGGAGACCGGGTTTTAGGATAGATGGCGTACTATCAAGAGGGGCTCTCGAGTGAGTAACTTGATCGCATCTTTGTGGAGAGCTCAAACCTTTGCATACTTGCCATTTCATCTTTCTTGGTTCTTACTTGGTTTTTCTCCTTGTTTAGTTTTGCTGCTTGTTGTGATCTTCACGACAAGCCCAAGTTCACCGAAAACGAATTTCATATGGAAAACTTGTTGCGTTTTCGGTTTTGGAGGTTTGCCGATAATTCCTTTTTAGAGAGATTTTAACCTCCTCCATTTGGTTTTATCTTCCATTGTTGGACTATGAGGTTTATCTGCATGATCTTGTAAAGCTCTTCGTTTTGATTCCAACGAGCCAAAAATCATCGAAAACGGAGTCCGGATGGAAAAGATATTGACGTTTTCGTTATCGGTTTTGCTGCAGTTTTTCCTAGGCCGGAGTCTCCGGTCCTAGACCGGAGTTTCCGGTCTGTGCACGACCGGAGTCTCCGGACTCAACGTTTTTATCCAAACGTTGTTCAGCCCCTGGTGGGGGCGGAGTTTCCGGCCCTAGAGGCCGGAGTTTCCGCCCCTGAATGAACTTTCCGGCCCAGGGCACCAGAGAGTTTGCCCAAGCCTCGGCGGTGTTGACAGTGTTCAGCCCCTGGTGGGGGCCGGAGTTTCCGGTCCCAGTAGGCCGGAGTTTCCTCCCCTGGCCGGAGTTTCCGGCCCTAGTGACCGGAAACTCCGGTGTGAAGTTTTCCTGCAACGGCTCTTTTTCGTGGGACCTATAAAAAGGCCCCTTCTTCCCCAGAGAGAGCAACTCTTCCAAGCACGAATTTCCCCCTCTCTCTCCTCCATTGTTGACCTTGGAAAGCTTGCCCCTCTCTCATTTCCTCCCATGATTCTTGCATATCTTTGAGGGATTTGAGAGAGGAGATCTAGATCTACATTTCCAGCAATCCATCTCTCCTCTAAGTGAGGGGAACCTTGTAGATCTTGATCTTGGAGTTCTTGGTGCATATCCTCTTTGTCTTCCTCTCTTTTTCCCCCATAAGCATTTGTTGCTTTGTTGGAATTCGAGAGTGAAGGATTGGAGCACTTGTGCTCTTGCCTTTTGCATTTGGTGCATCGGTGTGCTCTCCACGAGGATTCGTGGAAGTTGAAAGTTTGTGAGCTTGTTACTCTTGGGTCTTTGGACCCTAGACGCCTTTGTGGTGGTTGGACCCTTGTGTGGTCACTTGAAGCCGTTCGGGAGCCCCCAATCCTATTGTGGGTTGTGCCCCGGATTGTTGTTGTGGAAAGCCGTTCGAGAGCCCCCAATCCCATTGTGGGTTGTGCCCCGGATTGTTGTTGAAAGGCTCCGGATTCCGCCTCGAAGGAATTCCGATAGTGGAAGGTGAACCAAGCCTTTGTGGTGCAGTTCATCGGAGAAGAAGGTGAAACCTTTGTGGTTGTTGAACCGTTGTGTCGGTTCACACCTCTCCAACGAGACGTACTCCCTTAACAAGGAGGAACTCGGGAATACATCCTCGTCTCCGCGTGCCTCGGTTATTTCTATACCCGAGTTTTTACTTATGCACTTTACATTGTGATAGCCTTCATGCTTGAAGTATTCTATATTGCTATCACCTTGTCGTTTGTCTTGCTTAGCATAAGTTGTTAGTGCACATAGGTGAGCCTAGTTTATTTAGGTTGTCGGCTTGTTAATTTAAACATCTAGTTTTATTCCGCAATTATCAAGCCTAAACCGGAAAAGTTTTAAACCGCCTATTCACCCCCCCTCTAGGCGACATCATTGTCCTTTCAAGTGAGAGGTGATCTTGATCTACGTGTTCACCGGTCGATTTCTCCTCTAAGTGAGGGAAACCTTGTAGATCTTGATCTTGGAGTTCTTGGTGCATCTCTTCTTTGTTCTTCCTCTCTTATTCCCCCATAAGCATTTGTTGCTTTGTTGGAATTTGATAGTGAAGGATTTTGAGCAGTTGTGCTCTTGCCTTTTGCATTTGGTGCATCGGTGTGCTCTCCACGAGGATTCGTGGAAGTTGAAAGTTTGTGAGCTTGTTACTCTTGGGTCCTTGGACCCTAGACGCCTTAGTGGTGGTTGGACCCTTGTGTGGTCACTTGAAGCCGTTCGGGAGCCCCCAATCCCATTGTGTGTTGTGCCCCGGATTGTTGTTGGAGGCCGTTCGGGAGCCCCCAATCCCATTGTGGGTTGTGCCCCGGATTGTTGTTGAAAGGCTCCGGATTCCGCCTCGAAGGAATTCCGATAGTAGAAGGTGAACCAAGCCTTTGTGGTGCGGTTCACCGGAGAAGAAGGTGAAACCTTTGTGGTTGTTGAACCGTTGTGTCGGTTCACACCTCTCCAACGAGACGTACTCCCTTAACAAGGAGGAACTCGGGAATACATCCTCGTCTCCACGTGCCTCGGTTATTTCTATACCCGAGCTTTTACTTATGCACTTTACATTGTGATAGCCTTCGTGCTTGAAGTATTCTATTACTATCACCTTGTTGCTTATCTTGCTTAGCATAAGTTGTTGGTGCACATAGGTGAGCCAAGTTTATTTAGGTTGTCGGCTTGTTAATTTAAACACCTAGTTTTATTCCGCAATTATCAAGCCTAAACCGGAAAAGTTTTAAACCGCCTATTCACCCCCCCTCTAGGCGACATCATTGTCCTTTCAGGTGGGTTATGTGAGTATTATTCAAGTTAAGTGGAACTAGGTGAAGCTGATACTAATCTTCCGCTTTATCTCCAGAGATGGAACGACTATAGTTTGGCTTAATTTTCATGAACTTTTCTAGCTAGGTGTATCATCTCGATCTTGGTACGAAGAAGGGTTTAAAAATATAAGTATAAATTCCTAAGGATTTTGAAAGCTTTCAAAAAAATTCACCTACCAAGGAGTAAAGATTATACTCTTGAGTATTGACCTACCAAAATATCAATGACCATCTCCCTGCGTAAAATGCGAGTCATATAAGTAGCGAAACTTTCCTTGGCAATGGATGAATAGCTTATATCATCATTTCAATTATTATTTTTCTTTTTCTTCTTGTATTTACATAGTCTAATTATGTGCATTACTTTAGCATCACTCTACAAACTAGGTTATGAATTATGATGATTGGGCATGGGAGGCAACGGGAAGAACCAAACCATAACCGGAATCACAACATGCACTTCTCGGTTCTGAACTAGAGTCATGATATGCTCGATGGGAAATATTCTGCTACACGCTTGGGTAGATGTCCCCACTTCGGATGTCGTCCATTAGCGTCATCGAGATACATGTCACATTTAGTTAAGATTTTTCAATTGAAGAAGAATTTGCTAATTACCTGAAATTACCTGACGATTTCCTGACAGTGAGAGACAGAAAGAAGATGACAAAAGTGCATCGTAAATTGTGTCACGGGAGCATTGGTTTCCGCATTTTATACCCATTTTATACCTGTCATGGTTATCTCTATGACAAGGTTATAAATAATCGCATAGTTTCATGTTAGTAGTAAGACAATGAGTCACATGCATGTCGCCTCGGAAAGAGGGTTATGAGGGTTATGTCACCAGAGAGCAAAATAACAAAATATTTAGTTACTACATGTAATACTTAGCTACTGAATGCCATGCATCATGCATGCAAGGCCATTAATAGTGCAGCACTAACTGCTCTCTCCATATTTTTCTCATTCTCTCTCGGCATGCGACATGCATAGCCAATGAAATGACAATAATTAGAGATTAGTTAGAAGAGAATAAAACATGCATGTATAGATATGTGTATGTTACAGTTGCAATGTAGTCATGCACCGGTTTTCGTGTCTGGTTGCCACATGGTGACAAAAAAACTGCGCCACATGGGACTCCACAAACATTACATCGGTTCTTGTGTTTCATTGTCATAAATAACACCAAAAGTTGTGCATCTTTTGGACTTATCCTGCTCACGGATCACACAAAATCGTATGACAACATGTAAGACAACCGAATAATTACGGGGGAGTACTAGCTTCCAAAACATGACAGCCAATCATATTCAATTATTCCTATAAATTAGGTATTTGCTTTCTTAATCATAGTTCAGCTATGTAACAACAATGAAAATCCCGAGATATATCCAACGGTAGATCTGGATCCGGCATCTGACATCGCAGCCTCCTGAAGAGCAGGAAGAATTGGCTCAGGATCGGTGCTTTCCGGCTGGGAATCGGATCCCAGTCCGACAACTCCGACGAAGTGGAAGTCGGATCCGGCCGACTCCTGAGAGAAGCGGATTCAGATCCATCTTACCGGTCGACTGCTTGGTCGAAGGGTTGGTGGGTGGGGTCGTAGAAACGCGGTAGACCGTACGCCTCTGGCGTGTACCCAATGAAGACGTCAATCCCTCCGATCGGTACGATTGTGCACCCGATGAGGTAGTCATCCGCCGGGAGCCAGGACTCATCTGAGTTGACGTAGTTATGGCCGCCATACCTTGTGACGCGGCCGACGGCGATCTGCTTGCCCACGCCGCCAAGTGTTCCCGCCTGGAACGTGACGCCAGAAACCTTAAACCCCACGGTGGGTGCCAACAGTCGGAGTATCGGCATAATTGATAGGAGACGGCGGTCCTCTAGCCTACGTATGGATTGTGGGGGAAGAAGGCTGGAGTCGTCGAGGACGGGATTGAATACGGCGAGTTTACCTAGCTTTGGATCCCGCAACGGTGGCGAGATCCTACGTGCTGCTATAATTCACTATAAGGCAATAGCCGTGAACATGTTACAATGTGTATGATGCGTCTTGAAGCGTGCCCTAAAGGCTTCCTGGTGACCGGCTTATATAGGCGGCCAGACCCCAGGATACAAGGTAAGTACTTGTCCGGCAAGTAAACAGAGTACTAGACCTAGCCGGCTTAGTTGCCGCCTTCTGTCTTGGCCTTGGTAGCTTGATGGGATTTGGCCTTCCGCCTTCATTGGACCGTCTGCCTACTTCCTTGTACGTCAGCTATCTGGGCCGCCCGACAGGCTTCACCCTTACCACCCTTGGGCCACCCTGGACTAGCCGGATTGATTCATGTCAGAGATACCCCCACTTGGTATATCCCAACACTGTGGGTAGTTGGCCCCAATACTACTGTGGGTAGTTGGCCCCAATACTACCTGTGTACTTCCGAATAAAAGCTCATCGAGTGTTTGGTCGATAGTTTTGGAGAAGCATCACAAACGTCTTTAGAGACATACACAAAGTCGTGAATCAATAAGGGACTGACGAGGAACCACATTGTTTCAAGTCTAACCGATGGGGAACCACGGTTTTGAGTGAGTCTTACTTTCAGACTATATACTGCCACAGACGGTGTAAAATCACAGTTCTTGTTAAAGTTAGTTGGTGTATGTGAAGTTAAGCCACTGCCTAGTGGACGGGGATTTTAACATAATACAGGAATCTGAAGAAAAGAATAATAATAATTATAATCTGAAATGACCTATTATGTTTAATGTGAGTATCAAAAGTCTGGATCTGAAAGAAATTGAGCTTTCAGGTAGACAATATAGTTGGACCAATAGACGTGATAATCCCACTTTTAAAAATTAGATAGGGCAATAGAGTGGGAACAAAATTTTCACTAGTTACACTACAAGCCTTCACCCTTGTGGGGTCAGATCATACTCTATTACTTGTGGATACTAGAGTTTATGCCCATCTAGGAAATAGATTATGATTTTTGTTTGAACTTTCATGGTTAAGAATGGAAGGTTTTTAATAGATGGTAGTGGTCGAATGGGCTGCTTTTACCAAGGGCGATATAGCTATTGAGGTTTGGCAAAATAAAATAAGACATTTGGGTCGTTTCCTAAAAGGATGGCAATAATCAAAGAGGAAAATATAATATATAAAAAATTGTTGTAAATCATTGATGATTTAGATATTAAAGCAGAGACCACACTGCTCACACTAGACGAAGGGGAAACTTTGAGAGTTGTAAATGAACGCATTGCTAGTCTCTGTTGTGATTAGGAGACAAATTGCAAAACATGTGCAAGAAGGTGGAAATAATATGAAATACTTCCATCTCATTGCTAATGGGAAACATAGGAAAAAGAGAAAAATCTAGGTAGATCAAAAAGAATGAACCAGTGTATGGGAAGAGAATCTAAAGAGCTACATATCAGAATACTACAAAAATTGTTCAGGTCAACGACCCCGGATAATATTCTTATGGATGAAAATGTCATCCAAGATATTCCACAATTAACACAAGAACATAATAACATTATTACAAATAATTTCTCTATGAAATAAGTGTATGATGCAATCTAACAAACGGATTTGAATAAGGCACCTGGCCAGACAAGGTTCCCCGTTGAGTTCTATCAAAAAAATTGGGAAGTTCTTCGAAAGAATTTAATTGCTACGTTTCTACCATTTCAACAAGGAAATTTGCCTTTGTGTAAGTTGAACTTTGGAGTCATCACATTGCTTCCTAAAAAATAAAACATAGTCCAAATAAAACATAGACCGATTTACCTTTGTAATCTCAGCTTTAAATCTTCACAATAAAAATAGGTACTAGTTGCATTACTGAAATTGCTTATAACACAATCAAGCCTACTAAATCGGTATTTATGCCAGGGAGGCATATTCTAGAGGGTATGGTTATCCTCCATGAAACCATACATGAACTTAAAGAAACAAGGCGGATGGTGTTTTGTTTAAAATTGACTTTGAGAAGTCGTATGACAAAGTTAAACGACCTTTCCTCCAACAAGCTATGTGTTTCACAACAATGGTGTAAATGATTATGCATCTTGTTCAGGGAGGAAGTGTGGTTGTACGAGTAAATGATGATATAGGTAATTATTTTCAAACCAAAAAAGCCTAAAGGTCGGGGGGGCTGTTGTCTCCGATGTTTATTAATATAGTCGTCGATATGTTAGCCATTCTTATTTCTAGGGCGAAGGAAGATGATCAGATAGGAGATCTCATTCCTCATTTGGTCGAGGGAGGACTATCTATTTTGATGAAGCTATATTATTTATGGAACATGATCTAACAAAAGCGGTGAACATGAAACTAATCCTTTGTATTTTCAAACAATTATCATGTCTCAAAATATATTTCCACAAGAGTGACATCTCTTGGTTTGGAAACGCAAAAGAGGTAGAATATTAGCATTAGAAAATATTTGGTTGTGAATCTGATTCTTTACCCTTTAAATACTTAGAAGTTCTAATACATTATAGAAAGCTTCGAAATTCTGAATGGTACCTGGTAGAAAGTCGGTTTGAAGGCAAGCTGACTCTCTCGCGGAGATCGTTTAGTCCTAGAAAATTCATTTTTAACAAGGTTACGGATGTTCATGTTGTCATTTCTCGAAATACCCAAGGGAAAAAGCTTGACTCTAGATCACGATTTTTCTGGCAGAGTGTTGAGAGTACGCGAAAATATCGGTTAACTAAATGGAACGTCATATGTAGACACAAAGATTAGGGAGGTTTAGATTTCAAGTGCTTGACTTGAAAAACAAATTATTGCTTGGTAAGTCGTTGCTTAAACTTTTAATTAAGAAGGGGCATGGCAAGAATCGCTTCAAAATAAATACCTACATAATAAAAGTCTAGCTCAAGTTGAAGCACAACGGACTGAATCTCACATTGTGCAAAGGCTAGAGTTTTTATTCCCCATTTTGACAACAAACTCGCATGGTTTGTTCAATCTGAGAGTACGCTAATCTTTAGATGCATAGGAAAAAAAAGGGAAAGACGGAGCAACTTTTGGGGGATTTGTTGGAATTCTGAGATGCATAGGGACACTAGTGGCTTTATGCTATGGATATGAAAAACATAGGATATGTTGAAATTCTGGGAATAAGAGTTAACGTATTTGGTGTCCCTTCCTGTGAAAAGTTTAATGGCTCGGGATGGAGGTTCTAATGTATCACCTAGCTAGCAACCTTTATCACCGGGAACTGCATATCAAAAATCGAGATCTTTTTCCTGATGAAGATAGTTTCGAACTGTCGATATCTACAAGAGTGCAAATTTAACTCCAAATTTATTATATTTGGGGCTGCACAAAAAAGACAAACCAGAAAATTTCAATTTTTTAAACTTTATACAGTTCACCACACATTTTTCATAATTTCCCAGCCCACAATTCAACAAATTTCGATTAAAAATTTGCACACGTGTAGATCTCGACCCTATCTACATATGGAAATTTCAGAAGTGTCGATTTTGATTTTTTTCAAAAAACGAGCTCCATTTAGCTCGAGAGCATTTATCCAATCTCCCTCTATTACCATATATTCCCTCCTTCCCAAGGATTAAGGCGTAATTTGTTTCTTGCTTTTTAGTCAAAACTTAAGGCGCACGGTGTGCTATGCCCCATTTCTCCCACAACTGCCCCTCCTTGCATGCGGGTGATTAGCAGAAAATTAGGAGAGAATTTAACGGGGAGTAGTTATATTGTGGATCAGCTATTGGGTGCATGGGGGAGAAATAAAAGAAATGCATGCTGGAGAGAGAAGAGATGAGGTAGTTAATTACACTACATGCGTGCATGCAGGGGTAAGAAGGGAAATATGTCAATTATTTCTCTTCACCCATTGTTGCCTTGATAATTGCGCTGAGATTTATACGCCCTAAGACTAGTCATAGTGGGAGTATCATAGGTAGTAACATAAGTGCCACATATGCAAAAATAATGATGTGGCAAGTAATTAATGAGGAGAGAAGTGGTGGTGGTATCATAAGTAGATACCGTAACATAGCGGATTTCGAGATAAGATGAGTCTATAGTCTAATAAATGCATGGTTATATGATACTACATCTATGTTATAACCCACTATTGACATAGTAACATAGAGTAGTATCATATATGCATGATACCACTATATGATACTCCCCACTAGGACTAGTCTAAGACTTGACAAGGAGGGAGTAGGTTTCACGGAATGATGCACCTATGAGTGAAGACTTGCTGTTTCCAAGTGTTGTATTTATTTAAATTTAATGAATGTTTCCAAGTGTTGTAGTTATTCAAGTTTAATGAAACTAGGCGACCTTGTCTCTGCTTGGCTCGTTTTTTTTCTATTGGGACGGTATCAGTGAGCGGCAACCGTTGGCTCTAGTTTCATGAACTTTCCAATAATGATGCACTGTTTTGGGTATGTGGGTCGTCTTTATGGATCCAGGTGAGCAGTTCAATTCTTCATCAAAAGGAAATTCATTATTTGTTTTAAAGATCGGTAGTACTCCCTCCGTCCTCAAGAGGGTGTGCATTTAGAGATTTGCACATGGATCAAAAGAAATGGGGACTTAACTCCATGACATAACTTTATAAGTGGTTGTGAGCATTGAGAAAAGGAGATTAAATAAGATTTGTTGCATGCAGTAATTAAGACAGGACATGGAGTCAATAGCTATACCTCAAATTATTGCATAGTCAATTAATAATGATTAAGTTAAAAGTAAAGTGTATTGGGAGTGTAGATGGACACTCTTTCATAATTTTTTTTGGATGCTAGATGTATAGTTTCTACCGGAGAGGGAGTAGCTTTTATAGCCACTGTGCCTACCAAAGGACCAATGGCTTCGTATGACAACCTGCCATTCAATTCTTTATAAGTAGCAAGGCTTCCCTAAACTAGGACATATGGCTTATTTTCTCATTCTACCCTATAATCTAATTTGGTGCATCATTTGTTGTGCTCTGCACACTAGGCTATTAATTTGAAATGGGCATAAAAGGGAACGGGAATTGCCGATGGGGTAACCGAGCACAACCACCACTCAAACATCTTCCCTACCGGTGTGTTTTTCTCTTATGCTCCACGGCCTCCATTCTTCCACGGCCTGATGAATGATAAGTGTAGAAACCTCTTCTAGACATCTCGTATGTCTAACTCTATTTGAATTTTGAGGAAGTAGGATATTGGTATTTTCTTGCTCTAATGGGATTGGTTAGCGGGAATATGACGTGGCATGATCAACGAAGAGCAAACACAGTGCGGGGCACAACAACAAGATATAAAATACTGTTTTCTAACGTTCTAAGCGACCCAAACTTGTCAAGCTTAAGTGATTCGTACTTGGCAAGCTCTCTTTTCAGACATCTGTTAGATTAGCTCACTCAATAAACAAACAAAGAATAAACCTATCACATAAATATACCACCTATGCTCACAATGCATAAAACAAGTCGAAACAGATAAAAAGATGATTCTAAATTAAAAAGATCGATGATATGTCCTTGATATATTTTTTGTAAAAGCCCTGGGGCCGCTGCACCAATCAATATCGAAAGCTTGGATGCAAACTTTTATTCTAGCCTAATTCTTCTGCAGCATATTTTGATTCCTCATCTCTTCATAACCGAGCCATTTGCTAACATATCTATCAAAAGTTTGAGTTTTTCTTTTTTGCTTTTTCTATTCACCGGTAATACGATTTCGCATATCCACTTAAAAACTGATGTAGGTGCCTAATCTTATGCTGGCATTTATCTATTGAAGTTATTCCACCAGATGTAGATTGACGCTCCTTAATAATCATCTCATAAAAACATGGCTTATGAAGCCAAGACAATCCAAAGAAGAAACTATTTTGTTTCCTACATGGGCATGGGCCTCCGAATCAATTATTAGTGGTGTATGATTTGACCGTGTACGAGTCATTGCATGAACTAAGGGGATTTATGTTCCCACTCCACACTTGCGAGGAAGGGATCCAACTTTTCCTATGTTGGCACCTCTCGCCTACTTGCCGATTTGTACCGTCGGCTTGAGAGCTCAAGCTCTTTGAGGATTAGACTTTTTTGTAATTGCATTAAAAAATAACGGCCAAAGCATATTGAAATTTGAGTTGTTTTTCTCCTCTTCTCTTCTTATAATATTGAGATCACCTCCTACCAATATGGGTACTGTTTCAATCTCACAGATGCGGACAAGTTCCGCAAGAAAATCAGGTTTGAGATTGTCTTGAGCAGCCCCATAGACTACCACCAACGTCCAGGGAAACTCATCAAATTTAGACTTTATTTGAAACTACAAGCGTCAGTGATATTTTCATTGTAAGCTCTATCTACATACTTGTAATAAACACGAAGAGTAAACCCATGAAAGAAAAGAATGCCAGTGAATATAACAAGTTGATATGTCAACGTACTTATAATAAACATGCAAAGAATAAATCGTCAAAAAAAAAGAATGCTCTCCATGAATATACCAAGTTGAATAAATAATAGCTATATGTAGAACTTGGAAGATGCATGGTGTATCCTTGAATTTTCTTGACTGGACGCAAACAGCAACACGAGGAAAATCAATTGTTCGTTTGGGGAATGACGAAACCCTTGCAGCTATCTACCTACTCGAGGACAAGGTTATAAACGAATTGATTCTTAGATATCGACCTACCAGAGGACCAATGAATTCATGTCACTGTCTACCACTATGTGTTTTATAAAGAACAACGCTTCTCTAAACAAAAGATGGATACTTATTTCTCATGTTACTTTTCCATCTTAGAATTATGTGTTTTCTATTTTCTACATTGTTTGTTGTGTTATGCACATCTCATATATGAATTTATAAGAATATAGGCATAGAAGGCATCAGGAACTACCCACGGATCATCGCAAGCACAACATGCACTTATGTGATCAGTCAACCCGCTGCACTATCCCATTAGTCTAACTTGTACACCACGTTCTTGTGGCATCTTTAGGAAATGTTTGAGTGATATTAGCTTTCTTGGCTAGAATGGAACAACAACCGGAGGCTAGAATGGGATGTAGATAGTAGTACATGGAATACCCGCAATACCGTGGGTGAAAGAGGGCGAGAGAATTGAAGCAGCCTGCAATGTGCCAAATTCGTGGGAAGATGGAGTCTAGCAAACCTTCATTCGGAGAAAGTATGTGGGAGATCGAGCTGTCTCTCAGGTTCTTTGGAAACCTGGTGATTCACACTTCTGGGCTGGCCTCACGGCTGCTAAGAAGTATTTTTTCCAACATAGTTCTTTTTCTATTAGGGATGGATCGGAAATTCGATTCTGGGAGGATAAATGGCTTGGCCATTGTACCCTCAAGGAACAATATCCGGCTCTTTAATCTATTGTACGAAACAAAAGCGATACGCTCACGAAGGTGTTAGGTTCCGACCCACCAGATGTTTGTTCAGAAAAAGTTTATTTGGAGCAAGAGAGATATCCTGGAATGCCTTGCTTCTCCGACTGGATTCAATCCATTTGTCGGAAGGTCCAGACAATTTCAATGTAATCTGGTAAATTCTCGGTTGATTCTATGTATAGAGCTCTTATTCTCCCTGAAATACCAATCGATATAAAAGATAACAACAAAATTTGGAAGATGAAGATACCGGTAAAAACTAAATTGTTTGCGTGGTACCTACGTCGGGGGGTAATTCTTACAAAAGACAACCTTGTCAAGCGTAATTGGCACGGAAGTAAAAAGTGTGTTTTCTGTCACCATGACGAGACAATTACACACTTATTTTTTAAGTGCGATTTCGCCATGTCTATATGGTCAGTCATCCAAATAGATTCCTCCTTACATCCACCGCATATTGTTGCTAATATTTTTGACAACTGGTTAAACAGCGTGGATCCTAGGTTCAAACTATTCAGTAAGATGTGCGCGATTGCAGTTATTTGATCGCTGTGACTATGTAGAAATGACAAGGTTTTTAATGATAAAAATGCTTCTGTGATGCAGGTTATCTATCGGTGCACAGCTATGTTACGGGCGTGAGCGACCTTGCAGCGTGTGGAGCACTGGGACTTATTTTTGAAGGTGGCGCTGAGACCGGAGGCTGCGGTCCGGGAGCTACTACCCCGGCATGGTTGGCAGCATAGGCTCCGGATAGACCTACCAGTTTTCTAGACGGATCTACAATTTCTCATTATGATATGGCATTCGCCTTTTTATTTTTTTCGGTTCGGAATTGGTTTCTGGTGAATTGGTGGCTGTGTGCATCTTGGTTATGCAGAGGCCGGGTGTAATACTTAAAACTTTTAAGTAATAAAATCCCTTTATCTAAAAAAAATGCCAAATTCGTTTGATGCTGCTTGTGGATTCATGGAAGAACCTGCAGGTCTGCTAGTTCTTTTTTCACCCAGCTTGCCAGATAGATCTCTAAAAAAAACTTGCCAGATAGATATATGGGAAAAGAGGTCTCATAGTCAGGAATGTCGTCCTTAAAGCACCACACTAAACATTTTACAACTTCGAAAGAAGTACGCCATCGATAAAGCGACGGCCTCTTGCTGGACAATGGTGCTGCTGACACCTCAGTGATGAAGGTTATCACAATACATCCTCCTTGTAAAAATCATACGGAGCGCGGCAAGATGAAAAGACCACCAAGAACGGACAGGCTTCAAGGATCAAGTGCACTGCCGAGCATAACTGAAAAACAAGGAAATAGATTTACTGGTCAATTAGTTTCAAATGCACTGCCGAGCATACATCTGCCGACCAGTAAATTAGTTTCAAAGTGCAAAACCAAGGATCAAGTGCACTGCCGAGCATACATCACAATACTACTCGTACATAACTCTTTACCGGAAAAAGAAACATCAACTACTATACATTTCTCAATCAAGTGGTGATATTTACACGCTGCTATCAAGGATACCAAAATCATGCTAGCTCGACGAAAGCAAGAAAGAACCTTGTATAATCATTAATTACTGAGATCTGTAGGCAACTATATAAATTCAACTAAAAATGGTATGAGAAGATCATGAAATACACTTATTCTGATTGCAAAATATTAATTTGCATTCCCCAAAAGTGCAGTGATGCAGTTCCATTCACATTGATTGAGTAGTCAAAATAGCAGTGTATGGGGAATATCCATCTGAAAATGTATGGTGTAGCACTTTGGACCTAGCGACCAAAGTTCAAATCCTGTCAGATGTGGAATATCTAAAATCCTTGTATGGTTAACTTCTATCTATTAAAATACCACCATGGGTTAGTCCTGATTTTTTTTGTATGGTAGCACTTTCTCTTGCATAAGGTGTGTATATTTTTAAATGCCGAGGTAATCATAGTTACTGAGACATGAATGGAGATTACCAAGAAAGGGTATTGTAAGATTATGCAATACACTTACTTTAGATTATGTTGCAGCGCATTCTCTAGGACTGTTTTGTATTTCTTTTCATATTGACCGTGTAACTGAAAAAGTGCGCCTCAAGAAATGTTAATGTGAAAATGAATGGTGGCACTTCTTCTGGCAGTGGTCTGAATTATGAAATGTGTTCATTTAATGCTTTGGTGTACTGCCACACCATCTACTGATATAACTAACTTATCCACATATATGTTCACATATGACAAAAGATCAACATAATTTGAACTTTTGCCATATTGAACACGACTAAATTTGTTTTGTCATCATTCAAGCTGGGAAAGGTTTATCAGCCCAAACGTTGCCGGGAGTTTCAAGCTGAAGACCGCTTCTCCTGCCTGCAATTCAGACGGATTTGTTTTAGTTTGAGTATACCATTGTGAATTCTAGGCTTCGTTAATGGGGCAAGGGAAAATATGCTTAAACCAAGCTTACCCTTTGGTTCGGGGTACTCTTTTCAGGTGAGAGCGCACGAGGCTAGGCAAAGATTCCAAAGAGTTTTTTTGAGTGAAAATTGTTTCTATTGTAGGTCAAGGGGTTAAGGACCTTTTTGAGGAAGATACTTCCTATCCCTTAAAAACAAGAAGAACCAAAGGTGAAAGAAAAAAGCAATACAATAACTCTGAAAAGAGAGATTTTCTATCTTCCCTTTCAACTAAGGGAAAATACTATCGGCTCCAAAACCAGATCCCAATCCTTTACTCCCGCTCGCACGTTCCCTTTGTTCTAAACCAATCTGGAATCAAATTGTATTTTGTACAATCAAAATAGAGCATTCTCCATTCCATTGACGTCGTCTATTCTGAATTTGTACGTTTTCAGCAATGCCTCGTCCTCCACATGTATCTGAATTTCAGTGCCCTTCTTCAAGAATCATAGCATATTCCATTGCCGTTCTCCACGAAATTGTGCTCATAGTTATCGCGTTTGCTAATTGAAGGCGCTGCAGTCAATCCATGAACAACCGTCTACACCTGCAATTCTATTATTAACACGCGTTACTTACGCCTAGAGTTCTTTTGTTTATATTTTATTTGTTTTTATTATTGTTTTTACTTCTTTTAGATTCACTTGTGTCAACATGTATCTAAACATGTTTTAGTATTATTAACACGCGTTACTTACGCCTAGAGTTCTTTTGTTTATATTTCATTTGTTTTTATTATTGTTTTTACTTCTTTTAGATTCACTTGTGTCAACATGTATCTGAACATGTTTTAGTATCAAAATCTCAATCCACATATAATCAGCAAGTGAAATACATAAGACATGTTATTGGTTAAGATTTTTTGGAAATAATCCCCTTATTCCTAGACTCAGCTCGCCTCTATCCGTGATTTTGATTTTATATTTAGATTTAGAAACCCAGGCAGGAGTAAAACTTAAAATCCATAATCTGTACTAGTACCTGGTCAGGTTCTGCCAGCTCGCCCCATCCAGATTTGAAACCGCAGGCAGGTGCAGGGCCGATTCCCAGCCGTCCATCCGGTCTGAGACCCTAGACTCCAGCCGTCGATTCGCGATAGAGGCGACGCCGCTCGTCTAGAAAATCAATCCGATCCCATCGCCCACCCCAATCCAACCAAACCCTAGAAATTCCACGGCAGCAGCGATGTCGGACGTCGCGGCGGCGGTGATCTCCAAGGCCGACAGCAGCGTGAACGAGGACACGGTGGAGATCCGGGAGGTGTGGGCGGAGAACCTGGAGGCGGAGTTCGCCCTGATCCGCGACGTCGTCGACGAGTTCCCCTTCGTCGCCATGGACACCGAGTTCCCGGGCGTCGTCTGCCGCCCCGTCGGCGCCTTCCGCTCCCCGGCCGACTACAACTACGCCACCCTCAAGGCCAACGTCGACATGCTCCACCTCATCCAACTCGGCCTCACCTTCTCGGGCCCCGCGGGGGAGCTCCCGGCCCTCGGCGCCGGCCCCCGCCGCCGACGCTGCGTCTGGCAGTTCAACTTCCGCGAGTTCGACGACTCGCGCGACATCTTCGCCACCGACTCCATCGAGCTGCTCCGCCACAGCGGCATCGACTTCCGCCGCAACGCTGAGCGCGGCGTCGACGCGCGCCGCTTCGCCGAGCTGCTCATGTCCTCGGGCGTCGTGCTCAACGACGCCGTATACTGGGTCACCTTCCACGCCGGGTATGACTTCGGCTATCTGCTCAAGATCCTCACCTGCGACAGCCTCCCGGACACGCAGGCGGGGTTCTTCAAGCTCATGAAGATTTATTTCCCGACAGTGTATGACATCAAGCACCTCATGAAGTTCTGCAACAGCCTCCACGGCGGGCTCAACAAGCTCGCCGAGCTCCTCGACGTGGAGCGTGTTGGAGAGTCACACCAGGCCGGCTCCGATAGCCTCGTCACGTCTTGTGCCTTTTGGAAGCTCAAGGATTCCTTCTTCGCTGGATCCACCGAGAAATATGCTGGCGTGCTGTATGGACTCAACGCAGAGAATGGTGTCAGTGCACATTGACGGATGCTGCTGCTCTCTCTCTCTCTTTGAATCATTATTATAGCTCTGCTCTGTGAATGGATTTGTTTTAGCCTTTTAGGACAGAAGAAAGAGGTGATAGATAAGGCAAAATGAGGACCAGTTATGTAGGTTGAGTCATCTCACTCAATCGCATTTTGTTGGATGTAGTTTGAATGTAGTGTTTTTATGTTATTATCCCATTGAACTAGTGTTTTTTGTTAGCCTTCTTTGCACATTAATTAAATAGAAAAATATCACCTTCAAATATCACACAAGGGCTCTTATATTTTCTGAAATTTGAACAGTAACAGAAAAGTTTTGATTTTCTCGATCATTTTGTCCTAGGGAAGCTGGTCGTATTGGTACTCTTCATAACACGTGCAAGAAAAAGAGAAGCAAATACAACTCTGTCCTCTTAGAGACTGCCACTTTATAATTTGCTATTGCTATAGACAATGAGAGTATCTTATGATCTTACCTTACCATTTTTTAGTTCGGTTTATTTTGTAATCTCCATACAGATCTCAGTAACTATTAAACAAGGTGCTTTTTGATGCTATTGTCGAGCTATCATGATTTTGTATAAGTGATAGCAGCTTGTAAATATCTCCGCTTGATTAAAAATGTATAGTCGATGAATTTTTGTGGTTATAGTGTTCCGTTATCTATTGGTCAGTTATAATTTCTACTTTCTGCTTGGTGCTGGCCAATTTATTTCATGAGTGACTTCCTTCCTTATACTGAGTTCAATTAGGGAGAATACTGCTTGAGATTGCACAAAATATTTGAATTTTGTACCGATATAAATCTTCAATTGTACCAGTACAAATCATGCACATAACCTGAAGTCCCAGCAATTTTATTTCTTCTTGGACCTGTTTTCTGATGATCAGAGTAAGTATATCTGTCTTGAGCTAGTGCTGCTGATGCTAATTAACTTATTTTCATGCAAGACTTTGATTGGTATCTACTCCAAACTTTAATCAGAAGATTTTCATTGGACTCACTTTATTTCTTCACCGGTAACTGAATATTTAGGAGTTATCGCTGCAATTTTGACATCCTTCGCTGCAAATTTTAATATTTTAGAACATTGTTCCTATATTCTGCTTCAGCTAGTTAAAAAATTTGCAGCCTAGAATATTAGACTTAAGGATTGCTTATTTGCTTTGGTGCAAATAGGCTCGTCATTGGGTTATAGCCAGTTCATTCAATATATCTTTTGGGGATAAACGTCAAACCATTTATTACTGGGGCTCTGCATAATTAACAAGGTTATTACGGGGTGCAATTTTCCCATGTTGAAGCTAAGACAATTCTGGGTAGCCAGAAACTGTACAGAATGACCTTTGCATGTTTTGGCAGGTATGCCTTACACTGTATTTGGTTGACACTTTATTCTTGAAGCCTGTGCATTTTTACTCATGTTCAGCTGTGTTTGATTTTCACTGGAGTATGTTTTGTGTCACAACATTTTCCTGAACCACAATTATTAGATATATGAAATCACTTCTCCCATGTCTATCTGGCAAGCTTGGCAAAATAAAGAAGAAACACCTTGCAATTTGCTAGGCTCTTACACTAGCACCATCGAACGGCATGGACAATTTTGAGTCTGCTTCAGTTCTCTTCCCCTCTTTTACAATCTCTTAGTACAACAGGACCATTTGGTACTACCCCCATCACATCCTAGCCTATGGTCTACATTCCATCCCAGCCAAGTAAGCTAATTTTACTCCGATGTTAACTTAAGATGACACGAGAGCATGCTGTAGGGGCAAAATTTTCTCGGGGATTGACAAAGCATGGACGAGCATGTTGTGATTTTGATAATACATTGGTAGTTCCTGATGCCTTCTATCCCCATATACTTTGTCAAATTAGGATGCTTGTTGTGCAGAGATGCAACACATATATTGTGCAAAACTGCATACCTCCAAGATAGACAAGTAAAATGAGCAATAGCTAGTTATGCTTTGCGTGTAGAATCCTTGTTCTTTTATAAGACTTGGTGGTTGAGGGCGACATGAAGTTATTGGTCCTCTTGTAGGCTAGCTAAGAACCCCCTGTATTTACTTTGGTCCTTGGTGTTTCTGTTTGTGCTGAGTAAATAAAAATTGAAGGAGGCAACATCTCTCAGCTCTACATTTAGCCTCTCTTTTTATTCAACCTGTTATATTTATATTCTTTGTAAGCATTCTTTTATTTTAAGGTTTATCCTTTGTCAGTTTATAAAGTGACCTAGTCTAATAGAAGTATGTACAAAAAGATTACGACGGAGATATCACTGAATCAGGGCGACAATCTGGGATCATCTGGTGGTTTCCCTGAGGCTCTCGATGCGAGTTGTGGCCATGAGTTTCTCTACACCCCTGCTTCCCACCAGCCATCTTGCTGTACATCATCCCAGAGTCAATGGAGCAAGGTCATGGTGCATAAAAGTTTTGAATTTCTCCATCTTTTTGTCATTGATATGCCTATAACCTGTAAGGAAAGCTGGTCGTATTGGTAGACTGGGTTACATTTGAGCATTAAAAAATGTATGTACTCTTCATAACACTTGCAAGAAAAAGAGAAGCAAATACAACGCTGTCCTATTTTGAAGACTGCCACTTGATAATTGCTAATTGCTATAGACAATGAGTGTATCTTATGATCGTATCATACCATTTTCAGTGCAATTTATTTTGTAATCTCCATACAGATCTCAGTAATTATTAAACAAGGTGTTTTTTATGCTATTGTCGAGCTATCATGATTTTTGTATAAGTGATAGCAGCTTGTAAATATCTCCGCTTGATTAAAACTGTATAGTCGATGAATTTTTGTGGTTATAGTGTTCCGTTATCTGCTGGTCAGTTATAATTTCTACTTTCTGCTTGGTGCTGGCCAATTTATTTCATGAGTTCCTTCCTTCCTTATACGAGTTCAATTAAGGAGGATACTGCTTGAGATTGCACAAAATATTTGAATTTTGTACTGTTATAGATCTTCAATTGTACCAAGTGTAAATCATGCACATAACCTGAAGTCCCAGCAATTTTATTTCTTCCTGGACATGTTTTTTGATGATATGATACTGATCAGAGTAAGTATCAGTGTCGGAGTAGGTAGCAATTTTATTACCTGCTCTCTCTCTCTCTCTCTCTCTCTCTCTCTCTTTGAATCATTATGATAGCTCTGCTCTGTGAATGGATTGGTTTTAGCCTTATAGGACAGAAGAAAGAGGTGATAGATAAGTCATAATGAGGACCAGTTATGTAGGTTGAGTCATCTCACTCAATCGCATTTTGTTGGATGTAGTTTGAATGTAGTGTTTTTATGTTATTATCCCATTGAACTAGTGTTTTTATGTTATTATCCCATTGAACTAGTGTTTTTTGTTAGCCTTCTTTGCACATTAATTAAATAGAAAAATGTCACCTTGAAATATCACACAAGGACTCCTATGTTTTTTGAAATTTGAACGGTAACATAAAAGTTTTGATTTTCTCCATGTTTTTGTCATTGATATGCTTATAACCTATATGGAAGCTGGTCGTATTGGTAGACTGGGTTACATTTGAGCATTAAAAATTGTATGTACTCTTCATAACACTTGCAAGAAAAAGAAGAAGCAAATACAACGCTGTCCTCTTAGAGACTGCCAGTTTATAATTTGCTAATTGCTATAGACAATGAGTGAATCTTATGATCTCATCAAACCATTTTTTAGTTCAGTTTATTTTGTATTCTCCATACAGATCTCAGTAATTATTAAACAAGGTGCTCTCTGATGCTACTGTCGAGCTATCATGATTTTGGTATAAGTGATAGCAGCTTGTATATATCTCCTCTTGATTAAAAATGTATAGTTGATGGATTTGTGGTTATAGTGTTCCGTTATCTGCTGGTTAGTTATAATTTCTACTTTCTGCTTGGTGCTGGCCAACTTATTTCATGAGTCGAGTTCAATTAAGGACAATACTGCTTGAGATTTCAAAAAATATTTGAATTTTGTACTGTTATAAATCATCAAGTTTACCAAGTACAAATCTTGCACATAACCTGAAGTCCCAGCAATTTTATTCCTTCCTGTACGTGTTTTCCTATGATATGATACCGATCAGAGTAATTATATCTGTCTTGAGCTAGTGCTGCTGATGCTAATTAACTTCATGCAAGACTTGGATTGGTATCTACTCCAAACTATATTCAGAAGATTTCCATTGGACTCACTTATTTCTTCGCCAGTAACTGAATGTGTAGGAGTTCTCGCTTCAATTTTTACATCCTTTGCTTCAAAATTTAATATTTTAGAACATTGTTCCGATATGCTGCTGGACTGCAAGTTAAATTGTTTTACAGCCTAGAATATTATACTTAAGATTGTTTATTTTCTTTGGTGCAAATAGGCCCCTGTCATTGGGTTATATCCAGGTCCTTCAATATATCTTTTTTGGGGATAAACGTCAAACCATTTATTACTGGTGGCTTTGCATAATTAACAAGGTTATTACGGGGTGTAATTTGCCCATGTTGAAGCTAAGACAAGTGTTGGTAGCCAGAAACTGTACATGATGTCCTTTGCATCTTTTGGCAGGTATGCCTCACACTGTATTTGTTTGGCACGTTATTCTTGAAGCCTGTGCATTTTTACTTATAATGCCGAGCTGTGTTTGGTTTTCAATGAAGATGTATGTTGCTGGTTACTGAGCAAACAAAGTTGCTGGTTATATGATTTTTCGCAACCTCTTGAACTGAGAGAACCATATGTTTTTGAATGGTCGGGAACCATATTTTCCTTGGGTTTCTTCACAAAGCTATTTTCACCCGATTAAACATCTTTTTTCACGGTCTCCTTATGAAACACGCTATCTGTCTCATCAGGCACGTCTTGGGGTCAGTGTTCTTCTTATTTCCTTGCTAATTCACTCTCACAGTTTGTTGTCTGATCTTTTGCTAACCGTCAATCACTGGTTACTGAAAATTGAAAACCATACCTTTTGGAATTGGAATTATGATTAAATTAGAAGACACTGCTACTTGGTGTTTTTTTTAAGGGACACTGCTACTTGGTGTTGGTTTGTGACAGTGTCTTGGTGTTGGTTGGTGACAGTGTCACATTTGCATTTTGTCGTCACTACTCAATGTTCTTTTAGCTTGGTTCTGTTACTACCTTAGCTTGTGAGATTATAATGGCCACGACCACGAGTACACCACAGGTAAATCTATTGGTAGTACAACCCAGCCTGAACGGTTCAACACAATGCAGCTTAGTACTCTCTCCGTTCCATATTAGATGGTTTTCATTTGTATAAAAGTAGATTCATCTAAGCGTGTAACATTTCTAGATACATCCATTTTTATACAAATGTAAATCATCTAATTTGGAACAAAGAGAGTCGAAGGAACAGATCGAAGATTTTGGTTGTAAATTAGATCAATCACCTCTTTCATCAGCAATCCATGTTTTCATCACCAGTAATGGGCCATACACCGCAGGGAACATATCGGAGGGTGCCGCAATCACTACTGTACAAAATGTCAACGTGTGCAATATGTGGTGAAGGTAAAACTCTGGAGAAAACAAAGGAGGAATAGCAGCAGTACCTACCAACCGAACTCAAAACTCGGGGAACAGCAATTGAACTAGAATGCCAGTCAGTTGCCGACAAAAACTAGATGCATATTCATGATGATCACAAACATTCACATTACAGAGGTGAAAGATAAAACACTTTAATTTCAAACAGACCGCACCAACCCTCCTTCATTGCAAAAAATGCAATTCAACAATTTTGCTTCACTATGTCTACAAATGTCGTCAGGTCATCACATATTACAGTTTAAAACTACAGACAAAAAACATGTCAAAACTTCGAACCGTCTCTTAAATCAGGCTACGGTTGGCTTCTGGTTGCCCACTCCAAACAGATTCTCAAACAATTTTGAAGCCATCGGAGGAACATTCATAGGAACCGGGGCCATGAAATTAGCGAGCTTCTCGTGGACATTATATCTGAAAGAGAGCCACGCAAGAAAAAATTAATAGCAAATACAGGGACGAAACATCGGCATCAGCTACACCTAAAGCAGGGCAGTCTACCTTATCTTCCTGCTCTTTGAAGCACGGCGATCGACGAGTTTCCTCTTCTTGTGCTGCTTCTTTCTTAGCGCATAAAATGCAGACTCTACAAGCGGCACGGTGCATCAATACATACATTTAGGGCAAAAACAATGAGTGCAGATGCGCAGTAGCTTGATGTGAACTCACCTGATGCTCCATCACATGACTCGAGAAACTCCTTCAGAAGTTGGTGGTAAAATTCGTAATCATCAACAAGTTCAGGATCACCTTCCACGGTCTGCCCCTGAGTTTCAACAAGGGGTTAACATATGAGACCAAGTGCACTACACATAGTGCCTAATTACAAATTTAATCAGTGGAAATAGACAGTCGAAGATACATGATTTTTTGTTTCAATGGAAGAAATGAACTATATACTAGACTACATAAAGAAAATTGGATAGAAAAATGAGAGGCAGGCTTAAAATTATTCCAAGTAAAGAATGAAAAATTTCTCAAACCTCCACAGTCAAAGCAGGCTCTGATGCAATCTGCAAAATGAATGAAAAGGCACACAGATTTATCATTATAATTAGAAGTACAAACATGACTTGTGGCCCTTTATAATAGATGCATATAAAATACCTCTCCAAATACACCAACATCTGATTTCCTCAAGTACATCCTATTAATCATCCTGCTTGGGTCTCTCATATAGCCAGCAACTTGGTCACTTATGTTCTGTTCTCATACAACAAGGAGGAAGCAAATGTTTTAGCCTTTTAGATCAACTAGGCCAGTTCCGCAATTACAAATTACTAGAAGCAGTTCAACAGGTATTCAGCCAACCTGATTAAATGCGCGCAACTTTCCTTTCAGGGCAGCAGCGCCAGTTGTGACCTGTGTTTTCCTCTGCCATTTATCTATCTCAATATTTCTGAATGGGGTTATCCTATACAAAAAAATCATGATATTAACCCCTGGTTTATTTTGTGCCTGTGTAGGAAGTCAGGTAAAAGATAGCCCAGGTAAAATACATACATGTGCAATCTGACAAAAGTGTCGCTTCCAATTTCCGCTTTTTAAAACATAAAATACCCATTCAGTAATTTATGTTTATTTGAGTTGTCAAAAAAAATTATGTTTATTTGAGTATCCTTATAACATTCTTTTATTCTGTGTGTGCTAACCTAAGGATTGGCCATATGGTGTGTAATTAATTTCTTTTCTTGGAGGATGTTTGCCTCGATGCAGGTTACCAAAGGGATACGTAGAAAATTAGCAATAGAGAAAGCAGAGGTCTTGTAAAGTTGTACCCCAGAAATCTTAATGACAGAACCAAGCAAACAAGTCACAAGTTACAAGAAACTACTATATGAAAAGACTAGGGACAAGTTTAGATGATCAGATCAGCATTAAATTACAACAAATTCAGCAGACATGATGTGCAAGCATACAGGGGTATAACTGCATACTTCTGATTAAGAAAAGATCTGCTGCTATGCAAAACACTGCAACATATTGAAGAATAATTCCTACGGTACTTCATCACAGTTTCTATTGCTGCAAAAGGCTACCTTGTCTGCACTTTCTGTACTTCCAGCCACTCGTCATTTTCTCCATTCCATTTAGGTAAGTTACCTGTCAATAAGTCGGGATTAACAAACGTTTCAAAGCATCTTTGAGAATGGGAAAGACTGGACAGTACGTAGTATTACCAACCAGACCCTTTGCAGCCTGGTTCTTCTCCAGTAAAGCCTACAATAAGTTTTGGAGAACATACATATTGCATAATATAAGAAAACCTGGAAAGGTACATTATGTGTGGAGTACTATAATGTAGCATTTAAGCAAAAAAAAACTAAAAGAGAGAAGGGTAACTAAACCTCCTGTAGCTCAAGCATGCAACCGAGAGTATGTTTCGATGAATCCAGCAACTCAACATACGCTTGCTCAATCTCCTTATCATGACTGCAGAATCTTGACTTGGTGGGATCCTGCAAGAACACAATAACAGTTACATACGTCTGAATGCAGCCTACAGCCCGTGCGTTCTTCGGCAGCAACAACAATCGAGGTGAAAAAACGAGGAACAAATACAGACCTTGGGAAGCTTGTTTGAAGCAGAGAATGCCTTCTGCAGCAAGAATCTCATCTCGAGGGCCTTATCCCATAGAGCCTTCAGTTGAATAGAAATTGGACGCACGTTAAGGTTAACAGTTTGAAAGCTTAACCACAGTGGATGGATCGATGTAAAGGTTAAAAATTGCAAACGATCATGATACCTATGCGATGTAAAGGGAAAAAAAAGACCTTTTGGTTCTTGACCGCCTGGCCTCTAGCGATGTCGTCGTCTCGGTGCTGCTTCAAGGTCTGGAGAATGCTTCTGCAGGTGGAATGGAATAGAAAGACTGAAGTTCATCGAGCGTGTGAAGGTGAGGCGTGTAGAGAGAGAGAGAGAGCAGGTGGAAGGGTGGAGATTGCGTACTGTTGATTGGCCTGGAGGGTGCGATACTCCTGCTCGAGCTCACCCATCTCGCCATCATCATCTTCCTCCTCCTCCTCGTCGTCGGAACCCTGTTCGTCGTCGTCGGAATCTTGTTCGTCTTGGTCATCATCAACAGCGGCGCTCCTTGCGGAGAAGAATCCGTCGTCCTCGGGGTCGTAGTGGTCGTCGAGGTGGAGGTCGGAGTCGGAAGAAGCCTCCGAGAGCGAGGCCGGCGGGGAAAGTGATGGCTTGCGGCGCTTGGATGCGAGTGGCGGCATCGCACCTTCTTGGCTTCCTCCGGTTGGCTCTTGGAAATTAAGAGCTTGTTGTCTGACCTGGCCGCAGGGGGAGAAATTGCCGTCGAAGAGGGCCGAGGGGGCGTGGAGGAGCAGTCGAGCAGGTCGGGAGCGAGCGCCGGCGGCGTGGTGGGGGCGTGGAGGAGCAGTCGAGCAGCGGAGCAGGTCGCGACCAAAGCTTGCGGTTGGGCCTGGATGGGCTGGGCTGGGCCCCGTTGGGCTAGGCCGAATTGTGAACCATAAAGAACTAGTACTAGTACAGAAAAATTGACTGCTCCTATCAAATATCAATGTAGTCTAAAAAAATAAAATCAAATATCAATGGTGTGCAGTGCATACCTCTATATATTTGATCTGCATCGAACCATATCGCTTCCTTTCAAACCACACTCATGGTAGCTAGCTCAGATCTCTGCATCCATTTATAATGCCTTCACCGCCCGTGAGCAAAAAAGATAAAGATCCAAAGGGCAGGAATATATTGTTGAAGGGACTTAGAGTGGGCTATATATGTACTGATGTACACACATACATACCACGAACTTGACTTTGGAGCTGGGAATAGGAGGTACCAGGAAACGAATATTTTTGCTTGCCGGCCTATAGTTGTCTGTGTTCACGTGATTGACTTGTCTACCGCGTGGCTCACGGCCGAAAATTCTTAGTGATGTGATGAAGGTATCATAATGTCCAACTTTGATAATGCCAATGAGCACAATATTATGTGACCACATTGCTCATATCCACGTCAGCTGCACCAGGATGCTAATTGCTCGGCTGCTTGGGACCTAGACTATCCGGGTGAATAGCTCACATACGACGTTGCTGAGCTGATATGAATTAGTTGAGTAGAATAGCTCACATGGCACCAATAAGGCAGATGAACAGAGGACAGACCGAATTAGCTCCAACCCTAATTTTCTACAAGTTCATCCCACAGTCAATGGAGCAACATTCTGAACCAACCTGGTCATGATGAATGGCTGTGACAGATAAGAGAGAATCTCTCTCTAGAGCGAAGTCCAAGTCGAGCCCTATAGATTACTTTCTTATAAGCTTACAATCAGACCACCAATGTGTCTAGCTGCTCAAGTTAGCAAAATAACCATGGACAGATGCTACAGTACATACAGCCCAAGCACGGCGGAGCTAAGCCTAAAGATCAGCAAGCTAGCTACAGTAAGAGCATCTCTAACAGCTGCCCTATCCTATATGTTGTTTTTACACATATAGGCACATGTTTTAGTACATATAGGGCACGGAGCAATTTTTCACTTTTCCAGCTGTCCTATTTTAGGGCACTACCTCTACAACAGCTGTCCTATTTTACGTGCCCTATCCTATACCAAATGGCTATTTTTTGCACATATTTCATACATATGACAAACAAATGATATGCTATATGATCCAAATAAATTTCTAACAAATAAAAATTAAATAGTACTGACTTTATTACAACACAATATGTATAGTTCATCAAATGATCCATCAAATAAAACACAAATATGCACACAACATCAAATTGTTCATCACATACAACAACAAATGAAATAGAATCAAGTGCACGGCCTTGCTCTTTGCCTTCCATTTCATGTCGACCACTCCTCCATGAGATCCTTCTAAAGATCGTTGTGCACATCGGAGTCCCGTATCTCGTGGTACACATCAAGGAAGCATTGGACTCGGTCTCCACCTCGCGTCGGCCGGATCGGACGCCCCATCAACTCGTAGGTGCCATAGATGGCATTCTGTTCACGCTCATTCTCCACGATCATGTTATGCATGATCACGCATGCCGTCATGATATACCAAAGAGTCTCCTGGTCCCAAAACCTCGCCGGTCCTCTGACAATAGCAAATTGGGCTTACAAAATCCCAAAAGCTCTCTCCACATCTTTCCTTGCCGCCGCTTGAGCATTGTGGAAATCCAGCTCCTTCTTGCCTTGGGGGAAAATCAAAGGCTTCACAAATGTCGACCATTTGGGATAAATCTCATATGCAAGATAATAGCCCATGTTGTATGTTTTTCCATTTGCCTGAAACTCCACATAGGACATCTCTCCGTTGGCCAATTTTGTGAATAGAGGTGAACGATTGAGAACATTAATATCATTGCAAGAACCAGACATGCCAAAGAATGCATGCCATATCCAAGTCTCCTGATCAGCCACGGCCTCAAGAATAGTGGTGGAACCTTGCTTGTGTCCTCTAAATTATTCATGCCACGCCGCAGGACAATTCTTCCACCTCCAATGCATGCAATCAATAGATCCAAGCATACCTGGAAAGCCTCAGTCCTTGTTGATCTGTAGCAGCCGAGTCATGTCTTTAGCATTGGGTGCTCTCAAATACTCGGGACCAAAAATCTCAACAATGGCAACCGCAAAGCGCCGAAGGCATTTGATGCCTTGGATCTCACTCATGGCCAAGTGATCATCCACAAGATCTACAGGAACATCATAAGCCATCTGGCGCAATGCGAAGGTGATCTTCTCGTAGATGCTATGTCCAAGCTCTCCGGTACAATTCCTCCGCTGTTCAAAGAACCTGTCGTGCAACTGCACACACTCGGCAATATGCCGGAACAAATCACGGCTCATTCGAAACCGGCGGCGGAAGTACCTCTCCGGATACACCGGTCTCTCCACGAAGTAGTTGGACATGAGCTTGGCGTGTGCAACTTGCCGCGCCCTCCGGATGTACTCTCGCCCCATCACCGAACCGTCGTGCTTCGGCCTCTTGTTCGCGTTGTGGTGCATCATGAGGACCAAATCAACATCTTCGTCCTCGTCCATGTCGAACTCCTCATCGGACGTGGTGTAATCGAACAACACCATCTACAAACAAGCACTACAATTATCTATCTAATCATCTACAAACAACACTATCTACAAACAAAACAATATGCAAAAAAACTCACCTCGGCCGCGGCGAGGCGGAGTCAAATCGTTCGCGTCGGTGGCGGCAGCACGCGGGGGAGCGAGGAGGGGTGGCACACGGGTGGCGGCGCTCGGGATCTACCCGCCCGGAGCTTCACGACCGCGGGAGACGACCGAATCTAGCTCGGTCGCGCGGCCCGTCAACGGCGGGGCGGATTCAACACCCGGCGGCCAAATCGATATCGCCTGCGGCCATTTGCCGGCGGGAATCGGCGGCGGAGCGGCGGGGCAGCCCGCTGGAGCAAGGGCGAAAGCTGGGGCGGCGGCAGGCGGGGCGAATCGCCGGCGGCGGCGGCGAATCGGAGATGCGGGTCGGGGGCGAAATGTTTTCAGAGTGGCGGTTGGTCGCGCACGCGCTGATTTGGAAAGGATAGGGCACGCATCCGCGCGGCCCTTGGTGCCCCAAATATGGGGCAGAGATGACCAAAATTTAGGACTGCCCCAAAACAGGGCACGTGATAGGGCAGCTGTTGGAGGCTGGTTTTTTTGCCCTCTCGTGCCCTAAAAAACGGTTTTTAGCACACGGAGGGTAAAATAAGTAGAGATGCTCTAACAATACACACAATACCATACGGTTGCGGAACGTATACACAGGATGCAGAGAGACGTTGATACATGGGGCGCAGCGGCCTCTGGTCATATGCAAGCCCCGAGGGAGTAGAAATCGCACCCCAGATCGTCGCCGAAGGAGACGTCGTCCTTCTCCTGCATATTCGTAAGCAAAGTCGCCATTAGATGAATCAGGTGGAGTTGAGGATAGGTATGCGATGAGATTATGATCAACACAAATGGTGCACACTAGCCTCAAGCTACGGTTCTGTTCCTTAAGATGAACGATACAGTAGGTATTGAAGAACAAAAAAAAAGTCACCTTACCGCTTTGATCATGGAATTGAGGAGGCCGTCGAAGCTGCAGGTGCTAGAGATGAGCTCGTTCTGCAGCCTCGGAATGCTTGGTTGTGAGGCATTCCTTGGCGCAGAAGCATCTCCTGAGAAGAGGATTTCGATCTTCGTTTGTGGAGCAACTGGTGAAGCACACATGCGCTTGTTTGTCCAAACATTCTGGCACCATGGCTGATGTTTGTGTTGCCATTGTTAGGCCTCTGGCTGATGGAATGATGAGCGCCAACATTGTTTGGCAGTTGAGAAGAGCTCCATACAAGCTTTTGATAAGTAAACTTTTTGCACTACACTCATTCGCCTTCGGTCTAAAACTATTTCCACTGCCAAAGCTCCAGTACTTTTGCTCGGTATCTGGAGATGAATGTATAATGCCACCAAAAGAGCTAGCTCCCACTTTGGTGGTACCATTTGCTACCGTGATGTCGTTTGTTGCACGAATACTTGCTCAGAATGCAGAGAAAATTGCAGATAACACCAACTTTTGATGCAAAAGTTGCACAAAACACAGAAATCAAACATCTTTTGCGGCTAGCCCAGCTTTTCGCTTAATAAGTTGCATCTAGCCTAAAACATTGATTTAGGGGCTTAACATTTAACTAACATGAGTATTATTATACCATAAATCATAACTATACGAGAATCTCCATCATCTATATTATTTGATGATTGGATCTAAAATTTATGGCTAATAATTAACAAGATAATTATAGATATCTTACCAGGTAATTTAGGTTGACACGATTAAGTTGAAATACTCTCAACATGAAAAATCATTTCGTATATAATAATAATGTACGCGTATATTTTTTCTTCGGCGGTCCGTTTTATCCATTTTAGACTCTCATATTTTTCGCTACAGAAACAGTTCTCATGTTTGATCAGACGTGAAAACTGAAACTCGTGTGTCAAGATAATATACTAGCTAGTCCATTAAGAAGAAAACACTCAAACATGAAGAGATGTATATGCGCGGGATATTCAAGATAATTAGCTTGTGTATGAGTGTATGTCATGACATGGTGATGGTGGTACATTGTAAAAACAAAATCTAGCCAGAAAACATAAACGATGCAGTAACATAATCGACTACCTTTGTTATAATATATATCATAATATCATATAATTATGATATACAGTGTAAATATACAATATAATGATCATGTACCCACACGTCAGAATCTTGTTAAGCCCCTAAATCAATGTTTTGAGTTAGATACAACTTATTAGACGAATAACCGGTGCTAGCTGCAAAAGATGTTTGATTTCTGTGTTTTGTGCAACTCTTGCACCAAAGGTTGGTGTTATCTGCAATTTTCTCTCAGAATGCATCACCCAATCTTGTTGCACGATTGTTGTTGAATGAGTCATGCACTGGCAACCTGCTAGCAGAAAATCCAGGTAAAGGAAGAGCACTCATCTGGGGGTACACGAGACTCCAACGCACCAGAAGAAGCACCAACCACACCTTCAAGATGTAATAAACTTAGAGCATCTATAATAGAGCCCTCAAACCGCGACCTTAAAGCCCTTAAACGTTCGCGGAAGTCGCGTTTTTCTTTCAAAAACGAGCCGCGCAATAGTAGTACTCGTAAAGCAGAACCTTAAAACAGCGTGGCTCATTTTCACGAACCTTAAACCATACAATTTTCATCATTTTCAGCAAAGATCACATATTTGACAATAGAAAATATTTCCGTAGCTCAAACAATAATACAAATTATTACAATAATCTAATAAAATGTCGACTCAGCAATATTATAAGACAATGTGCCATTTGAAAAGAATAGTACCAATCATACATGAACTCAGATGAAAAAAATGAAAAAAAAAATGAATAATGAACTTAAACGAGATGACAAATTACTACTCGTGCAACTGCCAATGGTGCTCAATGAGGTCTAGCTGCAATTGCTTGTGGGTCTCCTCACTCTCAATCTCCCTGTATGTTTCAAGTAATGCTTGTATATAATCCGGTTTTCTTACTGGCTTCACATGGCTGCCAACATTGTCATAAGACAAATCCAAGTTCAAGTCTCTTTCATCTTCAACAATCATGTTATGAAGAATAACACAACAAGTCATGACGTTCTTCAGGGTCTTCTTGTTTCAGAAACGGGCAGATCCTCGAACAATAGCAAACCTAGATTGTAGGACACCGAATGCTCCCTCTATATCCTTTCGGCAGGCCTCTTGTGCCCTGGAAAATTCTGCCTCCTTCTTTCCTTTTGGTTTAGAGATTGTCTTCACAAATGTACACCAAGAAGGATAAATACCATCAGCAAGATAGTATCTGACGTGGGGCTGCCTTTCGACTAGCCCACGGTGAGGCTACCTGGGCCGCGCCAAGCTTATGGAGGCCCACAAAAGGTCCACCAGGGATACCATGTGACCTAGTCCAAGTCGGTTAGGTCTCATAACCTGCCATATCTGTAATTGCCATCGGCATCGACCACCCGAGACCTGGCTTACCTATAAAAGCCAGGAGGGTCGCTCGTCTCAAAGATACGCTCATAGCCGCTACCACAAACCCTAGCGAGATCGCAATCTCGCCATTGTAATCGCTACTCGCCATCAATACCAGACAAGCAGGAGTAGGGTGTTATCCTCCGGGAGCCTGAACCTGGGTAAATTCCCCGCTTGTCAGCTGTCGTGATCACCAGCGCTTCTCTCTCTCCCCCTCAATCAACCCGGGGTGGACAACCCTGGGATTTGCCGAGTAATACCCTCGTCAATTGGCGCCGTCTGTGGGAAAGCACAACAAGCGTTGGAATCATGGTCGCACTGGCTCCATCCGCAATGAAGATCGACGTCTGCACCACCAGGGAGCCCATCCGCTTCGGCTCCTTCGAGTACGCCTTCCACCCGCCGGCCCACCGCTCGGTGTACGCCGATCTGTACAAAGGTATACACATCACCTTTAGCTCCATATACTGTTTCGTCGACAGTCGCGGCATATTCAGGTCCACGGCAACTGCGCCACGCGCGGCGGCAGCACCCGCATCGGTCACCCTCGCGCCGCAATCGCCGACACCCACTGCGAGAGTCGCATCTGCCACGCCCGTGAAGATTGTACCTACGTCGACTACAGCGGCAACCTTGGCAACGGACGCGCAGATCGAATCTACTCCAACCATCTCGGTCGCACGGCCGGCAAAGTCAAGATCTACCTCAACCACGACCGCACCCGCGCGTGCGACCAGGGGCGTGCTGTTGACAGCCGCATCGCGCACATCTTCGTGGGCCCATCAAGTCTACCCCAGGCCAATCGCACTCGCTCCGGCGAATGCAAAATCTCCTTCCACGACCACGGTGATGATCGCGAGAAGACGCAACGACGACTGCGCTGCCCACCATGTAGCAGCAATTTTTGATCCAGAGCAAGATTCGGATCAAGGAAGCGGCAGCGGCAGCGTAAACACTCCCACCCAGGTTTACCCCGCGCAAGTCTTCATGGCCGGCACAACGCCCCCAGAAGGCGAGGAGGAACCCGCGTATCCTCTCGAGGTGGTCATGCCTGACCAGACACGACTCACCATCACGCGTGACATAGGGATCAGGGCCATGAAGCATGTCAACGATGGCACGTTCCCTCCACCCGCCGCACCTAGGGAGGATCATCTGGCGGTCCAGTACTTGCTACGCAAGGAAGGCGAGCGACTTCGCACCAAAAAGGCCGAGCTGCTCAGGCGCAAGAGGGATGCGGATGCGTCGAGTGCCAGACGGGCTGCCATCTCGTTCAGTTCCTCCACAGAAGTTAACCAAAGAGGACGGCGACACAGAGCTCGTGTTCCCCTTATGACGGACGCCGATCGAGCCAGGGTCACCCGCAACCTCGACTCGTCCTTGATCACCGAGGACGAGAACGGAATACCTGTCCCCAAAACGGCGAACACCGCCATCATAGCAGTCGAAACATATCTTCGGCTCACGCAGCCGCCGGAGGGAGACGCACGCGCCCTTCTCCACAAGCAGCAGATCATGTCCATGAAGGCAATCGAGGAAGCTCTGGCGACCAGGGCGCCAAGCAACCGGGCACGTGAAGAGCGGGAGCACCAAGCCCACGAGCCAGCAACATCAGGGGTCCCGGCAGTGCAGCCACTAAGACAAGCCCAACCAGGCGAGGATCTTCGCAATGTCATTACGCAAAGGACGGTGGACCGCAACCGCAGCCAGCGTTCGGCTGACACGACGAACCTGGACGAACAGGCTGATCGCAACTTCGAGCCGTGCGGCGCCGCATGCTTCAGCTTCAACATCCGCGACACCCGCATGCCCAAAGGCTTCAAGCTGACAGCGGGAACCCCCAGGTACGACGGGAAGCAAGACCCGCGCCTGTGGCTCGAAGACTACCTCATCGCCTGCACCTGCCAAGGCGGGACGTCGACTACGGCAATGCAGTATATCCAGCTCATGCTCACGGACTCAGCGCGCGGGTGGCTCACCAGCCAGCCCAAGGACTCCTTCCGAACCTGGGAGGAATTCCAAGATACTTTCATAAAAAGTTTCTCTGGAACATACGCAAGGCCGACGACCTACATCGAGTTGCAAGCCTGCAAACAAGGAAGAGACGAGTCGCTCCGCTCGTACATCCAGCGGTGGACACTTCTCCGAAACACCATGGAACCCGTCTCAGAAGACCGGGTGATGGATGCTTTCATGCACGGCGTCGCTCGCCGCGACCTCCGCGAGGAATTCGGTAGGCTCCAACCGAAGACCACGATCGAGCTCATCAAGATAGCCAACCAGTGGGCCGAAGGAGAGGACTACGTCTGCGACACCTCTCCAAAGAAGGAAGCCGAAACAAGTAACTGGCGGGACGGGCGCCAGAAGAAGAAACAACGTTTCACAAATCTAGACACCATCGAGCTAGTAGCGGCGGGATATCAAACCCTCCGTGATGGCACACGAGATAACAGTGCCAATATGATCAGGGTCGACAGTCCAGCTCGGGGCAGTACAACCGCATCAGCGGCAGCATTAGCCACAACGATGGAAGCCAGAAGCGCGAGTGGAAGCGTGCGCTGACCCTAGCCGAAGAACTAATGCAACCTTGCAAGCATCACTCGTTCCACAACCCGGACACACGCAAGTGGGGTGCCAACCACCTGCTAAAGGACTGCCGCAAAGCGCGCAAGATTTACCAGGCTATGCAGCAGATCATAACTCCCGTGCAAGCACTGCCGGCAGCTCCGCAGTTCGCTATTCAGGCAGCATCCGCAAACAACAACACAACACAAGCGGCTGGGACCTTCCCCCAGCAGCAGGCGCAACATGAAGTCCAAACGGCAACGCACGACGCATACCCGACTGCGCGAGGACAGCTCAACATGATCCAAAAAGGACGCCCTTCGAACAGGGCCTAGAAGCTCATCACCCGCCAAGTACTCCAGGCTACCACCAGCCCGCGCGCAGTACCAGACTACCTGAGAGGGTCAGAGACACCAATCACATTCTCCAGGGCAGACCACCCGTCAGAGGTGCCTCGACCCGGTCACGCCGCTCTGGTTATCGAAGCCCTAATTGGCGATTACAGCCTGAAGAAGGTATTCATGGACGGAGGCAGCGACATCAGTCTCATATTCCCCGACACCCTGAGAAGAATGAACAAGTCGACAGAGAAGTTGCCGGAGTCGGAGACCACCTTCCACGGCATAGTACCAGGGCAGGCAATCACGCCCATGGGAACAATCACACTCGACGTCATCCTCGGCACACCCGAGCACTTCAGGAAAGAATCTATTGACTTCGAGGTCGTCGACTGGAAGTCACAGTACCACGCCATACTTGGGCGCCCAACTTTTTCCAGGTTCATGGCAGTACCCCATTACGCCTACCTGATGATCAAGTTGCCTGGACCCAAAGGGGTAATCACTGTGCGCGGCGACTTCGACCGCTCCAACTGCTGCGACCGTGAGTTCAGCAGGATCTCTGAGTTCTTCGGGGTCGAAGAGCACTTCAAGGCCATATCAGTCGATAACGATAAGACCATCTTTCCACCCCGCAAGAAGCCAGCCAAGACGCCGCCTTCAACACAAATGATGACACCGTAACCCACCAAGTACATCCGACTGACAGCAGCAAGACGGTCAAAGTATCATCAACCTTGACCCCTGCATAGGAAAGCGCGCTCGTTGAGTTTCTACGTTAGAACTGGAAAATCTTTGCATGGCAACCCTCTGACATGACAGGAATACCCAGGAATCTCGCCGATCACTCTTTAAAAGTCCACAAGGACGCCAGACCAGTCAAACAAGCCATGCGACGCCTCTCAGGACCCAAACGGGACGCAATCACCACAGCAATCGACCGACTGCTGCACGCCAAGTTCATCCGAGAAATCAAGGACTCGGACTGGGTTGCCAACCCCGTCCTGGTGGAAAAGAAGAAGACGAAGAAACTGCGCATGTGCGTAGACTTTACCGCAGTCAACAAGTGTTGTCCAAAGGATCACTTCCCGCTCCCGCGGATAGACCAGATCATCGACAGGACAGCAGGCTGTGAGCGCCTGTCTTTCCTGGACGACTACTCAGGTTACCAGCAGATCAGGCTGGAAGTCGAAGATGAAGAAAAAACGGCGTTCATCACACCCGACGGTGTCTTTTGTTACCATACGATGCCCTTCGGGTTGAAGAACGTCGGCGCCACATATCAGCGCACCATGCAAGCATGCCTCAAAGGGCTCATCGGGCAAATCGTCCAAGTCTACGTCGATGACATCGTCGTCACGACCCGAAAAGAAGACACCCTAGTCGACGACCTCCGCAAGGTCTTCGCGGCACTCGACGCATATCAGATCAAGCTCAACCCAGAAAAATGTGTGTTCGGCGTACCAGCCGGAGAGTTACTGGGGTACCTTGTCTCTGCAAGAGGAATCGAAGCAAATCCTGAGAATGTGCAGAACATACTCACGATGCCAGCACCCACCAAACTCCGGGAAGTGCAAGTCGCAGCTCTCAGCCGGTTCATAAGTAAGTTGGGTGAGAAGGCCCTGCCTTTCTACCAACTGATGAAGAAGACGGACAAGTTCGAGTGGACACAAGAAGCGCAAGAGGCGTTCGACCAGCTCAAAAAGACCCTGACGACTTCCCCAGTCCTGGTGGCACCACTGGAAAACGAGCCACTATACATATACGTCTCAGCGACAAACAGGGTGGTGAGCATGGTACTCGTAGTCGAGCGGGAAGAAGAAGGGCATAGTCACCCTGTCCAGAGGCCGGTCTACTACCTCAGCGAAGTTCTAACACTGTCAAAGCAAAACTACCCGCACTACCAGAAGCTGGCATACGGGGTCTTCATGACTTCCAGGAAGGTTGTCCACTACTTCTCCGAGCACCCGATCACGGTGGTAAGCTCCTCCGGCCTAGCAGACATACTCACAAATCAGCGCGCGACAGGACGAGTCGCCAAGTGGGTTGTCGAACTAGGACCCTGGGGGCTGAACTACGCTCACCCAAAGTCTATCAAGGCCCAAGTCCTTCCAGAATTCACTACCGAGTGGATAGAAGCTCAGCTACCAGATGTCCCCGACTTGTCTAACGCATGGACGATGTACTTCGACGGCTCCAAGAAATTCAAGGCGGCTGGGGCAGGAGTTGTGCTCATCTCCCCCAAAGGCGACAAGTAGAAGTATGTCTTGCAGATGGACTTCCCAACACCCTCCAACAACGAAGCCGAGTACGAGGCCCAGATCCACGGCATGCGGATGGCCAAGAACAGCGGCGCCACGCACCTCATGATTTACGGCGACTCCTACCTGGTTGTGCAGAAAATCATGAAATCCTGCGACGTCATCGCCGACAACATGATCGCCTACAGAGACTTGTGCAACCAGCTGGAGGGCACCTTCGACGGCTGCGAGCTGCGGCACGTTGGCCGCGATAGCAACGAGGAAGCCGACATCCTCGCCAACATGGGATCAGATAGGGTCCCAGTACCACCTGGCGTCTTCCTCGAGCGCATCACGCAGAGGTCCATCAAGACTCGACCCGCAGCAATCCCCTCCACACCGGCAACAAGCACCGCGAACCCGCCAAGCCAAGAAAAGGAGCCCATGGAAGTCATGCTAGTCGAAGCTACGTGGACAGGTCCATACCTGACATACATACTGCACCAGAGGCTGCCAGCAGACCCAGTCGAAGCAAAGCGAATCATCAGGCGCTCCAAAAGCTTCACCGTGATCAACATAGAACTCTACAAGAGAAGCATCTCAGGAATCCTGCAAAGGTGCATAGATCCAGTCGACGGACAAGCCCTCCTACTCGACATCCATGCGGGTATCTGCGGGCATCACGCCAACAGTCGAGCGTTGGTGGCCAAAGCGCTGCGAGCCGGGTTCTACTGGCCAACCGCTATGCAAAACGCAGAAGATCTAGTAAAGAAATGCACCGGGTGCCAGGATTTCGCCAACAAGCCACACGCGCCGGCGTCCGAGTTAAAAACAATACCGCTAGCCTGGCCCTTCGCCCAATGGGGACTGGACATGATGGGCCCGCTGAAGAAATCCTCACCCGGAGGACACACTCACCTCCTGGTCGTAGTCGACAAGTTCACCAAGTGGATTGAGGCCGTGCCCATCACAAGTTCGACTGCATCATCAGCGGTCAACTTCATCGGGTCCATCATCTTCAGGTTCGGAGTGCCAAATGGGATCATCACGAACAACGGCTCGAACTTCACAGCCGATGAATTCAAAGACTTCTGCTCAGATCAAGGAATCAAGCTAAACTACGCGTCTGTTTCACACCCGCAATCCAACGGGCAAGTCGAGAAAGCCAACGGCCTAGTCTGCAGCGGCATCAAGAAGCGCCTGCGGGTACCGCTGAGACGCGCAGCAGGCGCATGGGTGGAAGAACTGCCATCAGTCCTGTGGAGCCTGCGAACCACGCCTAACAGATCCACCCAGTACACTCCATTCTTCATGGTGTACGGTGCAGAAGCGGTACTGCCCTGCGACATCAAGTTTGACGCGCCACGGGTAGTCGCCTACGACGAGTCAGATGCAGAAGAGGCACTCGAAGACAGCATGTACATCCTGGATGAAGCCCGCGACATCGCCCTGGCGCGATCAGCCGTGTACCAGCAAGACCTGCGCAACTACCATGGACGGAGGTTGCAACCAAGAGCTTTCGTCGCAGGCGACCTGGTCCTCCGCCTCAAGCAGAAGAAGGTGCACAAGCTCGCCTCCCCGTGGGAGGGCCCATACATTGTGATAGAGGCAATTGGCAACGGATCTTATCGCCTGAAGGACTTGAAGACAGGAGCAGTCTGCAGCAACCCATGGAACGTCACACAACTGCGTCGGTTCTATGACTAGTCGACCCAATCATTGTACAAAGGATAGCATGTCAACACGACAGGTTTCAGACGCACTCTTTCCCTTACCAGGGTACCTAAGGGGACTGGAAGGGTTTTCATGAGGCGGCCTGTTCGCAACAATCAATAAAGTGATTTGAAGAAAATGCTATCCACTTTACCTTCTCAATCAAGGCAAACAAAAAATCCTAGGCCGCCACTCAAATCACTCGAGGGCTGCGCCATACAGGTTGAAAGAAAAGCCTAGGCCGCCACTCGAATCACTTAGGGGCTGCGCCATACAGGCACAACTCACAAAATCCTAGGCCTCTAACTGATCTACTTGGGAGTTGCGCCGCACAGGTCAAGTCAAAAATCCTAGGTCGCCACCCGACGCACTCGGGGGCTGCGCCTCGCAGGTCAAACACTTGCAAAAGCCTAGGCCTCCACTCGAATCACTCGGGGGCCGCGCCGTACAGGCACAACTCACAAAATCCGAGGCCTCTACCTGACCTACTCGGGAGTCGCGCCGCACAGGTCAAGTCAAAATCCTAGGTCGCCACCCGACGCACTCGGGGGCTGCGTCTCGTAGGTAACACTTGAAAAACCCTAGGCCACCACTCGAACTACTCGGGGGCTGCGCCATACAGGCCTCATTCGAAAAATCCTAGGCCGTTGCCCGAGCTACTCGGGGGCTGCGCCATACGGGTCAAGTCCTAAAACCCTAAGTCGCCACCCGACACACTCGGAGACTGCGCCAAACAGGTTCACAACACAGACTTAGGCTGTCACCCAAGGTACTCGGGGGCTGCGCTATACAGGTGAAAGCCACAGATACACAGTAATGCAAATAGTTTCATTCTCATTACTCGAGAACTCCTTTAACCTCATACATTGTCATTTACATGGGCAAATTAGCCCCCTATAGCTAACCCTGTACAACGGAAGACAACTACCCCTAATCTGCAGGCTCGTCCTTCGGCGCATCGAGTGGGCCTACAAGGCGCTCACTCAGCTTCTGAACCTGCTCGATCATTTGGCGCGCAGCCGCCAAGGTATCGGCGTAGTCGTCATCGCCAGGCAGGCCACCCATCAACCTCTCCAGCGGAAGGTTCGTCCGGGGCTGCCGGACGTATGCCCGCGCCACATTCGCCCCGACGACGAGTTGGGCGTGGACCACCTCCTTCAGCGCATCACCCTCGCGGAACCTCTCCAGCAAGGCGGCCAGCCCATGCGGCTGCCCATTGTGTGGGAAGTACACACGGTGGATGTGCCAGAGGGTCTTCCGGCAACCTTCAAGAAGAAAGGCAACACGCCAAGTCCGACCAAGCATGCGCGCAAGGACTCGCCCTCTCGACTTGTTCGCCCAGAATTGCGAGCTTCGTATGAGTCGCCAGCTGCCTCCCGGGTGACCCGCTCTTCAACGCGATCCCGCTCAGCCTGCCAATCCGGGTTCACGTCTGCATACAAAAGCTAGAAGTCAGAACAATCAAGTTTCAACGAAGAAAGCAGCCGCAAAGGATTCCAACCTTGAAGCTATCGGCTGATCAGATCAATTTCCCCGAGCAAGAAATCCTCCCGCTGGGAGAAGTCCACAGTAAGATGCGATCTAGAGCGATGCAACAACAACTCGATATTCTTAAGACTCGCCTCAAGCTCGACCACCTTTTTCTTCAAATAAGTGATTATTTGCTGGTCGTTCGTACTTCGTGGAGGAGCTGGCGTCGCTCGACGACGGCGCACGCCCGAAGAAGAGCCCTCGCAATCGGGCCAGCCGCCAAAACAGAGGAAGTGCCGCCGCGCACGTTAGTCTGCCATGAATGTGCAGTCAATACAAATATGTGACTGCTCAGCAAAAGCAAAGATGGTGGGAAGAAACACTTAATTTCGACATAAAAAAATACTGTTCGAGGCTAGCAGACCCGACAGAACATTAGTCATTACAAGCAAAAGACAAAAGTACATGCCACCGCGACTACTGGAAATCTACACTACAATTTCCACTTGGCAGCAGACTCCGGCCGGGAGCGACTCTTCCGAGCAGCAGCCGCCTCGGTCGCCTTAGCGAGCGCCTTCTCAAAGGTAGTCACAAGCTTCACAGCTAGCTGTGTAGCCTGCACCTTCACCCCGCTCAAAGATGTCGTCTGCCCATCAGGCCTTCGAGGGAAGCCGCTGACAACCTTCTCGAAGTCGCCAGCAAACTGATGGCCTAGCAGAAGCTGGAAGGTGAGCTCGGAGCCGCGTACCGTCTGTGTCCGAGTGAAGTCCGCGAGGGTGGTCGCGTCGTCTTCAAACGGAGCGGCAAGGGCATCAACGGCAGTCGGCGGCGGGTCACTCGGAAAGATGCTGCGGTGCACCGTCGCGAGCGCTCCTGTCGACTTCTGAAGAGCGGCCGTCGACTTCTGCAGTGCATCGGACGCATACGCACAGACGCGGTCGAGGAAGCCGACAGCGGTCGCCAAGTCAACATCGTCACTCGACGAACCTTCCGGAGGAGCGCCACCGCATCTCTCTGGACAAAAATACCAACTGTCAGCAAAGAGCAAAGCAAATACAAGTAGGCGCCAAAGCCGAAAACTAACCTCCAAGGGTACCGGCGAGTGAGAGAAGGCGGTCGACTTGAGTCTTCTTTTTTTTTTACAGGAAAACAGTAGGGAAAGCCCCTACTGCATTTTATATATAAAAGGGATGGATTTACAGTATGTATGCAATAGTTTTCCTGTCAAAAATTACATGGCATCAAGCCATTGTTGCATGCCTTCTCTAAGAGATGGCTTAGCTCTATGCATAGTAAGGGTAAAAACCTCTTTGAATAAGAGGAAACAAAGATCAACACTACACTGCCCAGCCTCAAATATGATGTCATTCTTGTGCTTCCATAAACTCCAACATCCAATGATTAAATATTCAGTGAAACAGATTTGTCATGATCGGTCTTTCCCATCCATAATCATCTGATATAAGTCTAGATCATAATTCCACTCCTGGTTTAATCTCCACCAGAATGTTTGGCTGAAACCACATCCAAAGAATAGAAGTTGCATGTATTCCAGGTGGGCATCAGGGCAAAGAACACATGACATGTCGTCTATGTAGAAGGTTTTTCGACAAAGGATGTCTCTGGTATTCAGGCGATCATGGAGTAAAAGCCAAAAGAAGAATTTATGCTTTAATTATGCACATGATTTCCATAACCATTGAAAAGGTGCGGGTGCCTGCTCAGCAGGGGTCATAGCATCATAAACCCTTTTTACGGAGAACCTAGCCCCATTAAGCAGATTCCAAGCATCATATTGAGTAGATCTTTCTCTGAGATTTAAAACAGTCAGTACCTCTTGACTCTGATGAAAAGCATCCATCGATAGTGGCAGATGAAAATGATTGAGGATATTGTCTGCATCTGAATTTCGCATCTGCTCTAAGGTGATGTTCTGCTGTCGTGCAAAAGAGAACAGATGGGGGTAGTCAACCACAGCAGTTGTGTCTCTCCACTTATCTTTCCAAAATCTGATAGTCGTCCCATCTCTGGCCAAGCAGGTAGTAATCTCCATGAACTGGTCCCACAGTGAGCACACATCCTTCCACCAGAAAGAGCCACATCGGGCTTGCACTTGTGGTAACTTGTAATTGGGATAATGGGCTTCCCAAATAAGTTGAACCCAAGGCAAGTCAACCCTATTCATAAATTTGTATAGATGCTTCATGAGTAGAGCAATATTGTGATTTCGTAGGTTAATAACTCCAAGTCCACCTGCCTTTTTGGGTTTACATATTTGCTCCCATTTAATGAGACAATTCCCCCTCTTATGTATGTCTTTATTCCTCCAAAGAAAGCCTCTGGCAGATCCTTCCACTATTTCAAGGAATCTCATTGGCATTTTAATGGTGCACATAGCAAATAGTGGGATGGAGATGATAATGGATTTAACTACCGTTAACCTTCCATCATAGGAGAGCAAATTAGATATCCCTCCTAATCTCCTGTCAATCCTTTCCAAAATGCCAATAAAGTGCTCTAACCTTGGCTTAGTGGTTCCCATAGGTAACCCTAAGTATGTAAATGGTAGGGCTTCAGGCTTACACTTGAGTCTTCTCCTGGATGGCCCGCACTCGCTCGCGTTCCTGGGACTCGCGCAGGGTTTTCTCAAGCTCCGCCTGAGCCTGAAGTTTCAGCTCCAACTCCTCAGCCCGCTTGGTAGCCTGGTCCAGAGAGGTGCGCAGCTGGTCCCCCTCCTTCTCCAGGCGAACGTAGGCAGCGGCTGCCTCGAGCTGCTGGCGGTAGTACGGCTATACTAGTCACCCACACCTTCGGTGGCTACTCCCATCGGGAGCGCTGTTCGCGCACCCGATGAAATTTCAAGACTATAAGTACAAGCATAAAGGACTTACGTGATCCAGGAGGTCGACACCCTCCGAAGCCGCTGGGGGAGCACGACTCGACGACGCGAGGCCAACAGTCGGCGCACGCTCCTCGATCGCCACCTGAGTCACCAGCTCTGTCGAAGGGGCGGATGTGTGCTCCACGTCACGTCGAGCGGTGGCTGGAGCAAAAACAATACAGTGCTCAACTCGAAGATTGAAACTCCAAAGTACAACTCGGAAAAGCAAGGTGAAAAGAAACTCACCTGGTGGTCTCGAACTCATCGTCGCTCCCCAGGGAAAGAGACGGCATCCGAGCGAATTCGCGCGGTGGCGCAGAGCTAACAGGAGGAGCGGCCAGTGGTTCGTCCCAGTCGCCCTGGGACCGTACACCCGAAGATGTCGCGCCGGCTTCCTCCAAATCAGCATCCGCACCCTTCGCGGGCGACGAAGCAGTCGCAGAATTGCCACCACTTCGACGCTTTTGCCTCTTCCGTGCGGGTTCCTCCTCGGCGTCATCGTCCTCCACCTCTTCGTTAGGAGAGAGAGCAGACGGGAGGTCTTCGTCATCACCCTCCTCCTCAACAATCTTCAACTCGTCGTCGGTTCCGTTTTCAGGGAGAGGAGGAAGGCTGACCAGCAGAGATCGACCCTGAAACAAGCAAACACAAGTCGAATCAAGAAACAAAAAATCAAGAAGCGAAGCAAAGAAGAGAACAAGTCAAGAACTAACCTCGGGAACAGGGTTCGCTGCTCCGTACGCAGCAACAGGACACTTGACGTTACAAAGGTCCGCGGCTCGGAGGCTAGTGATGCCCCTCACCTTGGTCTCCACTTCCTCGTCGTCAAGTGGCTGGTCGCTGACGCCATCGACTGCCCACATTGGGTGGGGCCGGGCGCGTAGCGGCTGGACGCGCAACCGGAAGAATGTGGCCATCAAATAGACGCCACCCGACTCGCGCCCCAGGGTCTTGAGGAGGTTGCGCAGCAGGCTCAACAGCGGCGGCGTGGACTCCTTCTCCTCCTCGGCAAGAGGGTGCGCCCAGGCACGAGTCTTCCGCAACTCGCGCCCGCCGTCGAAGTGCGCCAGGCCCTCCTAGTCGCACTAGATGTAGAACCACCTCTTCCGCCACCCCTGGACGGAGTCCGACTTCTTCATCTGAAAGTACGCGGTGCCACCGCGCACCTGGATGCCGAAGCCGCCCACTGGGTATGTCAACCCGCTCTTCCCATCGTTCTTGCGAACAAGGAAGAGCGACTTCCATAGCACCCAGTGGGGTGCGATCCCCAAGAAGCACTCGCAGAGCACGATGAAGCTCGCGATGCCCAAGACGCCATTGGGGGTCAGATCGTGGATCTGAACCCGATAGGCATACAAGAGACCACGAACGAAATCATGGAGAGGGAACCCGAAGCACCATGGGAGGAAATCCACGAAGCACACACGTTCCCCCTCGTGAGGTGCGGGTTACACCACCTTGCCAGGAGCACGTACTTGGGCCTGGTCCGACGGTGGCAGGAGGCCTTGCGCGCGAAGAAGCTCGAAGTTCGTCTTTTTCACCGTCGATCTTTGCCAGTCGCCATCGGGCTTCTTCATCAACCCGGCTTCGGCGGCGACGGCGGAGGTGCCAGTGGCGGTCTTCGACTTGCCCATGGCTTCAAAGGATCGTAGAAGTTGAGAGGACAAAAGGCACAGAGCTTGGATGGAGGCGAGAATGGTAGAAAGCAGAGGAAAGGAGGCGCGGACGGTTGGAGAAGATGATGCCCGCGCGCTGCGGCGCAGTACTTATGCTTTGAAGAAATTCATCTCAGTCATCCGCAAAAGCAACTGCTCCGAGAAGCTACATCCATCCGTCCACGTGTCGTATGGAGAGGCTAACCGTCGCCGCCCACTTCCTCCACTGCGCACGGGAATCAAGGCATCATCATCGTGCCACGAAAATTTCGCGCCCAGTTCGAGAGACGTGACAAATGCTGACCACATTCAACTCTGGCAGCGGGGCCCACTACGTCACGTCCCATCGAGCGCAGAAGCGTTCCATGAAGCGTCATCGCTGACGTCAGCAAGACAGTCTGGAGAAGACAAGGAGAAACAAGGCAACTCGAGCGCACGATTCGGGTAGTAAGCTTCAAACCTGAAAACAACAAAGTAGGACAGAGCAGTGATCTGAGAAACCAAAACAATCATTCGGGTGGCAAAGAAAATTGAGTAAGCTCAAGCAAGCCGAATTCATCAACAAGTAAGCCAACAGGCTGAATAGAAGCAAGCTTCACAGGAAGGCCAAGACAAAGTAATTCGACTGCAGAGATTACTCTCATCGGGAGTGTCATGTTCGACTGAGGAAAACGAGTTCGAACTCAAGAACAAGCAATCCGGCGGCGCGCCCAGGAGGAAGAAGTCCTCTACCCGACTCTACGATTCGACCAAGCACTCGGGGGCTACTGACGTGGGGCTGCCTTTCGACTAGCCCACGGTGAGGCTACCTGGGCCGCGCCAAGCTTATGGAGGCCCACAGAAGGTCCACCAGGGATACCATGTGACCTAGTCCAAGTCGGTTAGGTCTCATAACCTGCCATATCTGTAATTGCCATCGGCATCGACCACCCGAGACCTGACTTACCTATAAAAGCCAGAAGGGTCGCTCGTCTCAAAGATACGCTCATAGCCGCCACCACAAACCCTAGCGAGATCGCAATCTCGCCATTGTAATCGCTACTCGCCATCAATACCAGACAAGCAGGAGTAGGGTGTTATCCTCCGGGAGCCTGAACCTGGGTAAATTCCCCGCTTGTTAGTCGTCGTGATCACCAGCGCTTCTCTCTCTCCCCCCCTCAATCAACCCGGGGTGGACAGCCCTGGGATTTGCCGAGTTATACCCTCGTCAGTATCCCTTTGTGTAATCATGCCCGTTCACCGTGAAGTTGCAAGCAGGACCATCGCCTTCGGCTAGCCTACGAAGAAGATGGGACCTCTGCAAAATGTTGATATCATTGAGCGTGCCTGGCAAACCGAAAAAGCAATGCCAAATCCATAAATCCTCGGATGCAACGGCCTCTAGCACAACTGTTGCATCGCCTCCCTTGCCGTAGTATTGCCCGTGCCAAGCTTTTGGACAGTTTTTCCATGTCCAATGCATACAATCTATGCTGCCTAGCATGCCCGGCCAACCCCGCTTCTCATTGGCAGCCATCAACCTCTTCGTGTCATCTTCGGTGGGTGCTCGAAGATACTCTTTGCCGAACACCCGAATGATCGTTTTCGCAAATGTGTGAACTGACTCCATCGTTGTATCCTCACCAATGCGAAGATACTCATAGGCGTAGTCAGCCGGAACTCCATACACAATCACTCTCATTGCAACCGAGATCTTTTGGTAAGCACTAAATCCTAGCAAGCCCGCAGCATTCCGTCGACGGGTAAACTATTGGCAATTTTCCTCACACGCTTTCACAATCTTCACAAAGAAAGAGAGCGGCGCATTCGGTACCTTTGACGGAAGATGTGAGCCGGATACGTCGGGTTCTCGGTGAAGTAGTCGCGCATCAGCAGTTCGTTGCCGTAGAAGCGGTTGTGCGGGATGCAGAGGCGGCCGGCTCTTGATCCTTGACGGTCCGTTTGTAGCGGTCCTCAAACTCCTTCACGGCAAGGACCGCAACCACCATCTGTTGTCGGCGCACCTCGAAGAGCATGTCGTCCACACCGTCGTCATCGGAGGACGACAAGTCGGAGAGGACAAACTGGCAAACTGCTCGCACGAGGTCAAATCCATCTGCAATGGACAAGAAGAGGTGAGTTTAACCTCAGTAGCGACGATTCCGTTAGATCCAGCGGGCCACGGTGAGTTACCTCGGCGGCGGCGATTCCCGAAACGCTGCACCTCTGCTTGCTCTCGGACAGTAGATCCGGCGACCTCTTGAGACGTTCCGACAGTGGCGGGAAGGGCGGGGAAGGGCGGCAAGAGGAGGCGGCGGGGCCGGTGGCGGAGGCGGCGGCGGGTGGGGAACAAAGCTGTCTCGGAGCCGTGTAAAATGTCCCTCCCGCTAACCGCTTCCGAGAAATACAAGGGCTAGCCGGTTCCGAGGCGAAACCTTCGAATTCGCAGTCCCGCTGTCAGATTCCCGAGGCGACCTTAAAATGGTTTACGGATCCGCGAAGTTTGAGGGCGCTGCTATTTTTCCTTTTAAGGTTTCCGAACCGTATTTGGTAGTTATTTTACAGTTCCACGCAGTTTGAGGGCTCTGTTAGAGATGCTCTTACAGGGCTGGATAACTACTTTGGCTTGTGGGCACTCCGCAAGATCTGCAGGCAGTAATGGACTGCTTGTGACACTTTGGAGCGTGTGAGGAATGCCATTAGCCAGGCTATTCCCAGAAAGAATGGTGGACAGATCACTGCTGTCTTCATTCATCCACTTCTGTTGCAGTTGGGCCTGCCCAATCGATGTCGCTAAAACTTGTGCGGGGTTTCCATGCTGGTTTCCTGGTAGGCTAAGATGATACTTGTTTGCATCACCAATGGAATTATTTGTTGTGCAGCTGCCACTTCCGGTATGAATTGAGCACCCCCTGTATCACAACCGCTGCCTGGTTGTTTCTAGGTTTATTAAGCAAGCAATGTGCATTGAATGATGATAGAGCTGCATTGGAGGTAAAAGCTTGATAACCCTGGAGCCCTTCAAATGCATGCATGCGCAAAAATGGGTCTCTACCTCCGAAAGCAGCAACAATGCCAGCTTGTTGTGATGACACATCACTTAACCGTCGGAGATAAAGCCTATATTTCTGCATGTACATCAAAGAAAACAGTTAGACGTGTGGGTTATAATGAGTACTTACACATCTAGCATTTAGCCTTTAGTTTGTTTCAAAATACGATACATAATAATTATAGAGCTAGAGTTCCAGTTTAGCATACACATGCTTGTTGAATCTTTTTGAAAGCTGTAGAGAAATGCTACAGAAGAAAGGCCTTTTTTCCAGCTCTTACCAGATTACTCGTTACTAGTTTCAGGATTTGTTCATGAAGCTGCAGTGCTTTACAGTGAAAATACAATTGTGTTTTCAGACTCCACCTTCAGTATGGAGATTTAAAGCATATTTGTTCCAGGTTAATCAGGGTGGTAAACATGCTTTATTTCGTAACAACTTTAGTAATATTAGTACGTCAGCATATTATATGCTTATTATCCTGAACCATTTGCATCGGAGAACTCAATGACAATTTGCAAGATATACAATGCCTAGTGCAAAATAAAGTAAAAAACAATTTAGTTATGACTTGTTCTCTGGATTACTATCTTTTAATATCTAGCTGCTGGCTGCACTACAGATTTACACTCGACGGTAACACAGTACCGATCGACTTATAATACAAGAGAGTAAATTAAAGATCTTGCATGTAGGTGACTTGCAACATTTTCCCTAGTGAGTTTCTCAACATTCATGAGCTCAAGTCCTTTTAGGCACAGATTCTGCATATAATAAAACAGAATAGTGAGTACCATGAGTGACTGAAATAAAAAAAGACAAAAGGGAGATACTGGTTCTTACTGTCAATTCCAAGATGGTTGACAACAGCGACAAATTTTCGATGCACTTCAACTGACCAAATAACCTTGGCCTCTTTGGAGCTGAAGGATCATCATTGTCTTGACCATTGCTATCCTCGTCTTCATCTTCCTCCTAGCAATGATATTCCTTCCTCTTCTGGCTGGGCCTCCCACTTTGGTCAGGTGACTGACATGTAACTTGGCCATGCATGTAGTTGGAATCCACACTTGATGGCTTATTGCACTCTTCATAGGTATCAAGATTAACAGAATCACGGGCACTGAATTTCCTCCTAACAACATGCTGCCAGATGTTCTTAAGCTCTTCAATCCGAACAGGTTTTAGGAGATAGTCACAGGTACCATGACATGAGTTATCCCCTTCATAGCAGTTTTTGTCTCTCCATTCACGGATAACACTGACGAAACGAAATTCCAGTGAAATTTGGACGGGCCGATCTAGATCTGGCCAGAATCCAGATTTAGATCTGGCCGCCCTTTTTTTGAAATTCAAAAAAAAATAGTGACGCACCTAAGTGGGGGTGCACCACTTATAAGTTTTTGTGGCGCATGCTGGTGGGGTGCGCCACATAAATATTTCTGTGGCGCACCCACCATTTTTCTGGGTGCGCCACAGAAAGGCTTTGGGTGCGCCACTACTAGCCCTTTTTCCACTAGTGTTACTAGGAGTGACAGAACTTAATAGAGATTTTAACCTTGCTGGTGAAAAGAGGTTGCTAGACTTGAGTTCTTTAGATGAATGGAGAAGTGAGGCATATGAAAATGCTAGATTCTTTAAAGAGAAAGTTAAGAAATGACATGATAAGAGAATTCTGAAGAGAGAATTTCATGTTGGTGAGAAAGTTCTTTTGTATCGTTCTCGTATTAGATTTTTTGCAGGAAAACTAATCTCCAAATGGGAAGGACCTTGTGTTATTGTGGAGGTATATCGTTCGGGTGCAATTAAAATTGCTTCACTCAAGGATGATACTACACAAGTCGTAAATGGACAAAGACTCAAATATTATATTTCTGGAGATTCTTATAATGAATATTATTCAAGTGATCACCCCGGAAACTTTTATAAAAGAGCAAACTTCTGATCCTGCATAAGCTAAATTCGAAAAGGTAAAGTGCTGGTAAGAAATATTCGCAAATTTAATTTTGAAAGATAGTGTATTGGTTTTTAGAAAATATGAAAAAATACGAGACAAAAACGAGCATGAGACGGTGCCCGAGGCAATATCATCATGTGCTGGCACGGGCCCCTTCGTGGCCACGCCAGCACCTGATGAGGACGCCTCAGAGTCCGTCTCTTACTCGAGCGTGTTGCCTTCCTTTTGTTGCGTAAATTTTTGCTGTATAATCCTCCGGATCCCCCGAGGACCGTATATCATGTTTTCGACGTGTTCTTGTTTCGAGCTGTTTTCAGCCTTTTAGTTTTAGAGGCATCATGGTCTCCGCTAACGAGAAGGGTAAAAAGCCTTTGGAGGATGATCTCTAGGATCCCAAGCTAAGGAGGAAATCAAGAGTGAAAGATGAAGAAGAGGTGGAGAAAGATCCGCGTCAAAACCCTCGCGCCACTGTTGCGAGCATTGGCGTGGTGGCAAACCCCTCCAACCGCAAGATGGGTGCGTGGATGAGCACCGGAGGGAGAGTTCCCCGTCACTTCTAGCTCTAAGGACATCTTCATCAAGCACCAACAACCCTTTCCACACAACTTAACCTATTTTGATCAAATTGAAATAATTCCTGAGGCGATGCGGCCAAACCCTTGGAATATAGATCGTTCTAACAATGCAGGTAAAAAAGAGATCTAAGTCTAATGAGGAGTGGGGAAACATTTCCAAGAGCTGGGATTCACAGTCTGATATATTTATGAACCGTATTGAGCACAACACGAAGATGATTCGTGTCCATGCCTACAAGATTGATGAACTGAAGGAGCTAATTGAGAGGCTTATCGAGGAGTCTCCATCATCACCGAAGGAGTAATTCATCCTCGATATTGGCATCTAGCTTAGCTTGTTCCAAGCTTGGGGGAGTGTCGCGGTATCACATCATTTTTTTACCTTTTTACCTTTTAAGTTGAGTCATATCATGAGTAGAGAAGTTATCTTATAGGATAGTATGCAAGGTGGAAGTATCTCTCTTTTGTTTGGTTATCTATGTATCCCTTGGTGTGTGTTGTTGTTATGAAATATTAATAAGAAGTTTTATAATTTATTTTTTGCACACCTTATTTTAGTTTACAACTTCTATTATATATGATTAATCTTGTCATTAGTATTGGTATCACTTTGGCAGCATATAGTAATCTTTTGGTTTTGGCAAACTTAGCATTGGTCAGTAGCTACAATACTTTGAAACTTGAGTGGAGAAAATAAGTACATGTAGATATATTATTCAATGATCTTTCTCACTTGTAGCTCATAAGTTTATTATTCACAAATTAAAATTGTTTGTGCTTCCAAGGAAGATTGCATGATTGTTCTTACTACACGTATATTTGTTTGTATCCATCAACTTTTATGCTTGCTACCCAACCTTGCGAGCCAAAGCCTTGTATCGAGAGGGAATGTTTCTCATACATCCAAACCAAGAGCCAAAACCTTTGCCATATGTGTGCACCATAACTACCTATTATGTGGTAGTTTGCGCCACTCCAAGTAAATACTCTGTGTGCTATCTTTATTCAAAACTACTATCCCTTATTTGTGTCACTGTTTACTAGCTCAGGAGGAAGTGCGTAGGTTACTATGTTCAACTTGTAAGATAGATTTTCAAATGAGCTGGCAAATGGGGTGTCCAGTCCCAAGTAATTAATTGTTCAATTCTCTTCACATGGATTTCAACGAGTTATCAAAAATAAAGTTCCAAAGTGTTATATTATTCAAAAATAGGCACTCCTACAAGGTTTGAGATGGATTGGAAGGCACCCGAGGATTCGGTTAGCCATGGATTGTGTAAGCAATGGTGGGGAGGAGTGCCAAACCGATTTATAAAATGTGTACATGTGTAAACAAAAGAGAAGATTGATGCTCTACCCTTGGGTAGAAATAATGTCTGTCAATGGGAGCCTCTCTTGAAAGTCTAGACAACATGGTAAATATAGTTTTCATTCACTATATATCATTCGTTGACAACGACATACATACCTTAAAATTTACTTCATACTCTCTATATGATTTCAAAGCTTAAAAGCTCTAGCACATGTTTGTATCTCTACTTCCCTCTATGAAGGACCTATCTATGCTATCAACTCACAGTATGTCGATGGTTTATATTTTAGAACTGCAATATGACAAACCTGATAGTAAGGAACAGAGAGCAATTGTTATGAAGATAGAAGCCCTGATCCTACTTCTTCCTTCCCAGAAGTTGCGTCAATACACGCTTTACCTAATTTCGACGGAAAATGCTCTTTATGACGAACAGTAAGTGCGATTCAATCGCAAGTGGTCACATGTTAACTCTACCCAAAATTCCATGTGTAGATGCAAGAAATTCTAAAGCTGTTTTGAATGAAAAAAGTATTGCAATAATTGTTTTTTCATAAGAGCATTTACCTTGTAACTTACAGTGAGCCACTTAGCAAAATGGATCATAACATTTGTGCTATTCTCAGATGGAATAGGTCATATACGATGATGGGAGCACATGTCAACATTACTTGCAAGCCTGGTGTATAAATCATAATTTATCGTTCCATTAGTCAAAGCTAAACAGACAATGGAATCTAGGTATCCTTGCAAACACAAACCCTGTCGGCATATTTAGTTTTCATGTTTTTCTTATGAAGAGCTACTACAACCACTAAATTCCAGAAATCTATCGTATTCAGAATTCCTCTGTATTTTCTTTTATGCTACTAAATCAAGTCTTATAACTAAACTGGAATGACAGAAAATACCTAGAATCCTTAACCTCTGCTGTTCTCGGCTAGAGCGGGCTGACAGTCCCTGATCTGGGCGGCGGTTGGCCGGTCCGACAAGACTCTCTCCAGGGGCAGCATGGTCGGAGCTCGGGAAGCGGACGGCGGTGTCACGCGCCACCTCCAACGTCCACAGTCCATCGACGCAGGGCGGGGCCAGATCTGGGCCACGGCGGGCCAGGTGGGCCTGCTGCGGTTCTGGAACAGGTGTGGCCGGTGTGGCATCTCCGGTCGAGGTCGTGGTGGTGGTGGCTGTGCAGTGCGGCGGAGGGGTGTCGTGCGTGCACATGCCGGATCTGGACCAGGCGGGTCCAGGTCTGGTGGCGTCCTCTGATGCTTCTTGACCTCAGATCGGTGTGTCTAGGGGTTTGTCTGTGCTGGTGTGGTGTTCCTCAGATCAGCGGTGGTCCGGCTGGCCCGGGTGAGCACGTGGTCGATGATGCTGCTACTTGGCGGCGGGGATCTTGTGGATCTTCTGGTAGAGGGAGTCGGGACTAGTGACGGGGTTGGCATGGACGGTAGCACCCTTGCTGCAATGCGTTGGTCGGGCTTCACGAGCCCATTCGGGCACGGCTAGGCCAGGTGGCCTGGTTTGACCTACTGATGCATCCGGTCGGCTATCGCTGGAAGGCAGTGGAGGCAGTTCCCTCCCACGTGCTCCTGCTCTGCTAACCCTCGTCGAAGTCTTTTCATTTCCTCTTTACCGGTCTCACAACGTGTGTCTCGGTGAGACGTGGGTGGCTGCATGACCGGGGTGGCGTATGCTGGTGGGCGGTGAGCTTGGTGGAGCAATACGAAGCGTCTAGGAGTGGTGTTGGAGGGGTTGGGAGAAATCCTTGTTGTTTGACACCGACACGGTGACGTCTGTGGCTATCATCGACCTTCTTGAAGGGTGTCGGGTGTATCTCCTCCCCACCTCTCGTATCGTACCGGGGGAAACCCTAGGACCTATCCGGGCAGCAGCGTCATCGTCGTCGCTTTCCTTCTTGGAGGTGTTGCTTGGTACATGATGCTTCAGAGAGCTTGGAGCGTGGTGGGATTTCTCCGGAGGGCGCAACGGTCGCGGGTCACCCTTCGTCGAGCCACTATTGTTGGCTTTGCTTTCTCTTCCTTTTCTTTTTCTCTGTTGTTTCTTTTGGGCGTTGTGCTATTTGGCCTAGCAGCAGTCTCAATTTCTCAAACGGTGGTTGCTTTATTTATAAAGCGAGGCGAAAGCCTATTTCAAGAGAGTTGGCATAGTCCTTTGGCAGACCAACAAATTCGACACACCAGTGTATTTTGTGAGCATGATGTATCCATCCTATCATTTAAAAATTCAACGTAACGGCGGTGCAACATCAAGGATTTCATGCTGCGTCCAAAATTTCTCGTTTACCTCGGACTTGCATCCCCATATAACATATAGCGAAGTCTGCAAGAAGACCACAAATAATAATTCATCAGTAATCAGGATAGGAAATAAATCTGACGTAATCAGCGACCACAGATAACAATTCATCAATAATTCCCTAAGGGCATCCACAACGTTGCCAAAGCCAAATTGATAAAGTTGTCAGATTTTAGCATTAATGCTAAATGTGGTGTACTCCTCCAACGTAGGGAGCAACCAAATACATGTAAAGTGGGACCATCTTGTACTAAAGTAGTAATATCACTCACTGTAGAATGTCCCTCCACTCTTTTTTACTTTCCATGCAATCCCTTCGTACCTTCCCATGCTATTATTCTATTCTAGATCAGAATTTGGCATTGGGAGCATCTAGTTGCTCCGGCTCCCAATTTTTTGTTTGGCAACATGGCTCACAGTGGAGGGCATCGGCTCCAAAAGTCAAAAAGTAGATTTGGCATCGCAATATAGCACACACTGTGGTTGCCCTTAGGACAGGAAATAAATCTGACGTAATCAGCCAACCTACTGTAATCACCAGATGTCTAGTCAGAGTTTTGGTGTAAGGAAAAAATTCTTACCCGTAGTATTCTTTACCGCTGTATACGATCAGGGACAGGGTTGTGGGCTCGCAGCCGCAGCAGCAGAGGAACCTCGAGGTGGAGCTCGCGGCAGGGAGGGGCCTCAGAGGCGGCAGGACGGCGCCGTGTACGGCCGCGAGGGACTGCTGCAGTGGAAGTTCAGAGGCCCTCCATCTCCAGCGCTTGGCGCTGCTGCATCTTGGGTCGTCCCAAGCCTTGACGGGCGTCCAACATCTAGGGTTTGATGGATGCGTGGGGGGCAGAGGAGATTGGGTGGGTGCTGACGCCGACATCGACGGAACGGGTAGGTGGGACGCCGGCTAGTGGAAAGGCTAGATGAGGGGCGTGGTGGAGGGAAGCGGTGGCGCGCGCCAGCGACGGCGGCGGCATCGCCGCCGCGGGAGAGAGAAAGGAGAGGAGGGGAATCTGCGGGGGCGGTTTTGCATAAAAGTTTTTGTACTTCTCTGTATTCTTAATTAGGTCCTTCGCTGTGTTAAAGTTTGGACGGCGGGTCAGTGCGCGGGTCTTTGAAAGTCCTTTGTGGAAAATAGGTGCGGTGACCGGTGGAACCGGAGGTCACGGGCCGACGATCGAGCGACGTGTTGCGCTACGATTGGTCTAGAGGGTCGTGCTACAGTAACTCCAGTTTGAGTGGTCAGAAACTTACGATCTTGGTCGGCAGTTGCTCAGATCAGACAGCAGCCGAGGATTAAAGGGTGATGTTAACGTAAAAATGAACAACTTTCATATATAGTAGTATATATGGTTGCACGACATTCTTTATCGTTTTTAAAGAAAAAAAATCAAGAACTTTGTGTCTCTTCTGTCCTCGGACCTATCTTAGTTAACTAGCCGAGCTAGAGTGTAACACCCCGGCCCACCATCGGACCGAGCCTGTCACGCCTGGCAGCTCTCTAGGATCTCTAGACTGGCCCCGCAGATCAATACTGATCTTTTCTGCGCACTTTGTGCTCACTGTGCGCACCCGGGAAGGACTTCCCGGTCGGTCACCCATCCTTGAAATACTCCGGACCAAGCATGCTTAACCTCGGAGTTCTTTCCAGATGAGATTCCGGAAAAGAAGTTGCAACTTGTTGATATATGAGTATTCTATCAATTCTATTAAGCCCTGAGCCAGGATCTCACATCTGAGACAGGATCTCACATCCTTTAACTGTCACGCTCTGAGACCCGGTTCAGAAGAATGACAGCCGCCGTACGCATATAGACACGAAAATCTATATACGAACGGCTAGAAAAGCAGGATAAATCAGCTTAGTGGATCTCAATCAGCTCTTCTATTTATTTTACAAGATTAATTACAAATACATGATTAAATTCTCTAGTCGCATCCCACCCAACTGGTCCAGCCTACTCCTCCAACGATCACTCTTCCGCTGCAAACTCTGATAAAAAAACATAAGGAAGCAAGGGTGAGTATGATACAATCATACTCAGCAAGCAGGTACTTTACCGAGTGACAAAAATAATGAAGCAGGATTAAATACAGTAATAACAACCTTACTATATTAAAAGGAATTAAACAAGATATCAACGGAAGCAAAGTTGAATTTAGGGAAATATCAAGGAGATGTATCCCTATCACATGTGAGCAGCAAGGTTCCCTACCCAGAACTCATAGGGGTGAATATTCACACTTTTATACTCTTAAGAGGGGTACTCCGACATCGATAGCCTCGACCAGAACCACCAGGTTCTAGAACGAGCAAAGTTTTTTGACCCGCCGGGACACGACGACTTGACTTACTAGTATGGCTGTCTCCAAGGAATCCATCGCCGATACCCTGTTCGGACCAAGTGTCGCTCCCATTGGAGAACTAAGACAGTCTCATTCCTGAGCCGTGACCGGTACAATATGGTTGCAGTCGTGACACCAATACGGAAAGGATTTTATATGGTGGCGAACAAAGAGTTAGACATACGCCGCCCTGATATCAACTCTCACGTCTCTGCCTGAGTCCAACAACTAAACCATGACGATGAACTCTCTCGTCATCGCACACTTTAGCGAGCAGCATTACGGCTAACAACGGATATTACACAGAAGCACCATTTATGGAATGGTACCATAAGGAATCAAGAGATATCAACAAATGATTATCACTCCAACAATATTCAGATTAACGATGATATCAATGGAAAATATGGTGCTAACGGCAGCACAAGCATCTCAATAAGCAACAACGAGATAGAAACTAGAGTAGCAAAACTACTACTAGTACGGATCAAGAGGTTAGCCAAATAACCACTTGCAAGAGATTAGCAAAGTAAAGTACTTGCCTCAAGAGATCATATATTTCTATCGTCGCACCAGCATCGCCCCCAAGTTTCCCTCTCTATCTCTCTAATCATGCTCTCTCGATGGGGTGCAGAGTAAGAGGAGATGAGAATACAGCAGCAGCCAGACTAGCTATTTATAGAGGAGGCAGTGTACTCGCTCGATAGAAATAGCACCGCTTGCTACTGAAAATACCTGGGCATCCTTCGCTATCAGTCTCTATGTGCCCATTAGTCAGAGGCTGACCTACAGCTATTTGACTCTTTGATGCAGATAAGGATCAGCTGGCCGACGTCTTATCTTTCAGTTGCCGCTGGAATTCATGCAAGAGGTCCACGCCAGATGCTTGGATATGGTGGGCTCTCCTATGTTGCCACGTTGCCAACCAATGATGCGATGCATGCAAAATATCTAGGAGTAGTATGGAAGCATTAGTACCTCACTCTTAGCTAAGCCTAATCCAAGCAGCACGCAAACAACCAGTTAACAATGCACGCATGAGCTGCTTCATCTGTACAACTACTAGTTAGTGGTTAAAGTAAAAACAAGTCAGGCTAGCTTTCCATTCAGATTTATTTCTTAAATATAAATTTTGAAATCAAGAATATACACACAATTTAGACTCCCAAAATTAGCCAAACCAAAATATTTAAAAATTAATTTTAGCACCCTTAATTTTTTAAACAACCTGAAAAATCAGGGTTTTACATAGAGTCTAGACATACGTCTCTTTTTTTGGGCTGTACAGGACCAAGAGCGTTCTTCACTCCGGTAGTTTTATGTTCTTCCCGGGTGAGGCGATATGGCTCCCGGCCTCCCGGGTGATATGGAGCCTCGAATTTGAAAATTTATAAAAGTTTAAATTTAAAGCGTCGGAAAATTTTAAACAAAAAATATCACGACGTAGAAAAAACTATGCACTTAGACTGTGAGAAATTCTTTATGTGAAATAAAATGTATCCCAGCCTCAGCAAAAAAAAGACAAAAATACAGATCCTGGGCATGATCATATCAGTATTTTTAGATCTAAAACTTGTTCGGTTTATCTTTTTTTTTTGGCTGAGCCAAAATACAATGTATTTTAGACTCATGTTTTCCAGGATTGTAGTGCATATGGTTGGCTGCATCCGGGTATTTTTTTTTCGATTTTCTTTTGGAGCGTTTTCAAAAAAGATCAAGAAAGGGCTCCCTGTCGCCTGGGTGCCAATGTGACTATTTGTGTTCTTTCCCTCCGATCTTCTCTTTTCTTAACAACATTATACCGTTTTTAATAGTCACCAGGGGGGTTAACTCCCCGCCTAAGTAGGTTTCACTCATATTTACCTATATCAGGCTTTGCAGACTAATGCAAGATATGTTCAACTAAATCGGAGCGTACGGAGATCCAGGGCCGGTCCTGAGATTTTTAGGGCCCGGGACGAAAACTAAAAGTTGAGCCCTTAATAAACATCGTAATTTGACAGCGCTCGTTCGTGTCGTCTTTCTCGCCATTTCGTCCCCCAGACCGTCTGGGGCGCCGACGCTATTTTTCATCGAAACGGCGCTAACTGAACCTCTTGGGGGGGAGGGGGACGAGTGGTAGAAAAATGACGGTTTTGCTTTCGTCGGCACCAAAAAATCTCTGTTTTAAATAGCCGGCAATAGCCTGGCTACAGCCTTGCCAGAGGCTCCACGCTACGGCTAAGTCCTTTATAGGCTATAGAGATAATAACCGCTATCGTCTGGCTATAGCCCGGATAAATGGATTTAGCCCGCTATTTTTCAGGCATACCGGCTATAGGAGTCTCAAAAAAATATTTGAACAGAGTTGTGCTACTTAATTTTGTAATATGGGGACAAAACCATGTCCAGAACTTATTGTTCTTCATATCTATTGTGTGGCTATGTTAATATTGTATATATTTGTGAATTACTGATATATATATATACACGGATACATGTTGTTAGAATATTGTTTTTTCCCATTATTTATCAACGCGGCTATATGGTCATAGCTGCGCTATAGCCCGGCTATAGCCTTTCGTAGCCTCTGAAATCACCGGGGCTAAACAAAATAGTTGGCTTTTAAACAGAGCTAAAAATGCCCTTAACGATATGATAACACACACTCTGGAAACAAAAATTAACATCGAATATTGAACATAAATTGTACGTAGTTTGTGTCGGGCACCATACAGATTACTAGTATACTGGTATTATATACTCCAGCTAGATTGGTCAAATTAACGATGTGTGTCAGTATGGGTACCTCGCCTGAAGAGGAGAAAAGGGGCCGAAGCTGTGTGTCGTATTCTTCCGAGAATTGAAATCGGCTAGACGACGACCTCATGACCGAAGTTGTTACGGCCCAAACGCCCATGAATTGAAATCGCCGAGACGAGAAACTCGTGATCCGAAAAGTTAAGCCGACAGTAGGTCAAGGACGGGAATCACTTGCTAGAGTATGCCTGGCGGCGGGCGATGGAATACGAAGGAGAGCGAAGAACGGAGTCGACACACATGTGGTTGCCTTCCCAGCCACGACTCCATGGCCCATTAGCACATAGCCGTATAGACTTATTTTTCTTGCGATCGTTGTTCCATACAGCATTCGTTTCCTATACTGATAATTTTTTCCGCGGTAATATACATCATACGTATATACTGGGGAGGGCCACTAGATTTTTTGGGCCCGGGGTGGCCGCCCCTCTTGCCCCCCCTAGGACCGGCCCTGCGGAGATCCATACTTCTTATAAGTAAAACCTCACTGACTGCAGTTAATGTTAATATATCAAAACCAACATGTCAGGCCTTTTATGCATAGGAAAATAGACCGCCTGACGAATACACGCGGCGGCACCACTGGCTCGATGTGATATGTACCAATCAGATTGAATATAAATTTTATGCTTGAAAAGACGTTTAACATGTTTTTGAAACTGAACAACAATATTGTAGACATCAAATTTGCGCTTAATAAGATAAAGCCAAGTAAAGCGACTGTAAGCATCAACAAAACTGACATAATAATTATGACCACTAATAGAATTCTGAGGAGGACCCCATATATCTGAAAACACAAGTTCAAGAGGATGTTTCACCACACGACTAGACTCTGAAAAAGCAAGTTGGTGACTCTTTCCCTGCTAACAAGCATCACACACTGCTACATCTTTATTACTAGACATGCTAGCAGTGGCGGAGTCAGGAATTGAGACGAGGGGGGGCGAACAGTAAAAGGTGTGCCACCGGCGATTTTTTTTGACAACACATGTAATCCTCAATTGTATGGAACGAATAATGTAAATAAGTCGAAACTTCACAATATTAAACCTCACAAAATTTAGGCAAAGGCAAGTGTATTCAACACAAAAAAGGGTTCAAACATATTTTCAATTTCATAACTCATCAAGTACGACTAACAATGACATAAAAGTAACATAAAAATAACTTAACAATGACATCAAAATTCAAGTATTTTTCTACAACAATAGACATCAAAACTGAAATTTGAAAAAGAGGGAGAAAGAACATGCTCTTCTTGTCCCTGACGTTGTTGGTCGTTTGTGCCGTCGCGCCTCCGCCTGCCGTTTCGAGATGCTGGCGCTGCAACTTCCTCTGCATCCTCCAAGTCAAATGCATCCAACCGTGCTCCAATAGCATCCCAATCCAGCTCCCCATCTCCGGCATCCATTTGTGCTAAAATAGCTTCCCAATCCAGCTCCTCATCTCCGTCCATGGCCTGACGGCGGCACAGTTCGAGCTCGACCTCACCCTGGTAGTCACGACGGGAAGTGGGGAATCACCGAATCAAGCAGGGAAAGCGGGGGCGGCGCGGATGGGATTGGGAAATAGGGCAGGAAAGGATGGGATTACGAACCTGGGAGCAGGGAACAATGAGGCACGGAACGGCGGCGGCTACAGGCGGCGGATCGAGCAGGGAGCAATGAGGGGCGGCCCGGCCGGCGACGGATCGGAGCGAGGAGAGAGGAGAAGAGATGGGATTGGGGATCGAGCGACTCGTGCGAGGCGTCGACTCGTGCGACTGCTGCTCGTAACTGCCTGTTTTTTCTTTTTTTATCCCTCCTTTTCACGTATATCAGGTATATGGATACGTATAGTAAAAAAATTAGCAAAATCTGAGGGGGGGCGGCCGCCCCACCTCGCCCCCCTGGTGGCGCCGCCCCTGCATGCTAGGAAGCTCATGATGACGCAAAACATGGCGGACGATAGGAGTGGCAGGATGACCAAGACGGGCATGCCACTGTGACGACGACGCGCGAACTCCACTGAAAACACGAGAGACGCCAGGATGCTCCACGCGATAAAGACCCTGGCAAAGGCGCCCGCTAAGGAGAACGTCCCTCGTGTCCCGATCCTTAATAAAAAGATCAAAGGGGTGAAATTCACAGAACACATTATTATCAGCATTAAGTTTAGTGACTGAAAGAAGATTACGCGTCACAGTGGGAACTCGAAGAACATTACGAAGCTGGAGACTCCTATTTGCATGACTAGTGAGAAGAGATGGTTGACCAATGTGAGATATGCGCATACCTACTCCATTGGCGGTGTGAACATTGTCGGTGTCGTGATAAGCCTCGCGGGAGTGGAGCTTGCTCAGGTCGCTCGTGAGGTGGTCTGTCGCCCCACTGTCCATGTACCAGTGTGGATCAACGGGGAGGGACTGTGTATGTCCCTGCTGCTCCTTAGGCGCTGGACGATCAGCCATCTGTGCCTGACGCTCAGCAGCCCGCGGATCCTTGCCGTCATTGTAGAGGCCAAGGAAGCTCTTCTGGAAACGACGATGGCACTTGGAAGCGTAGTGTCCGTCACGACCGCAGAGCTGACACACCTTAGGAGCCCCCCCCCCCCCCCCCCCCCCCCCCGAGTTAGGCAATGCAGGAGGGGGTGCGGACTGAGGTGGTGCAGCTGGGGCCTTGCCCGAGCCAGCTGAGGAAGCGCCAGGATAGCCGTGACCCCCCTTGTAAGCGGCGTTCGCCGAGGAGGACCCACGGTTACGGGAGCGAGGCACCTCCACACGCTGCTCAGTGAGGAGGAGGCGCGAGTAGAGCTCATGCGCCGGCAGCGGCGACGTGTGCCTGCGCTCGTTGATGATCTCCACCAAGCCGTCATACTCCTCGTAAAGACCGTTGACGATGTAGGATTTGAACTCGGAGTCGGTGAGAGGCTGGCCAATGGAGGCCAGCGTGTCGGCGAGGGACTTGACCTTGTTGTAGAAGACCGTTGCCGTGGCGTCGAGCTTCTTGCACTCACCAAGTTGGCGACGAATAACGCTGGAATGCGCATGTGACTGCGACGCAAACGAGCGCTCGAGGATGGTCCACGCCTCATGGGAGGTCTTGGCGAAGAGGAGCATCCCGGAAACCTCCGGGTTTAGCGACCCCTGGATAGCCGAGAGGTTTGCCTGGTCCTGCCCCATCCAGACACGGTGCGCCGGATTGTAGACCGGACCGTTGACGCTGTGAACCAGCGTAGGTGGGCAGGGAAGCGAGCTGTCGACGTAGCCAAGCAGATGATGGCTCGCAAGGAGCGGAAGAACCTGCGCACGCCAAAACATATAGTTATCCGGCGTAAGCTTGATGGTGATGAGGTGGCCGAAGTGGAACGACAACGACAAGTGTCCGGGCGTGAAGACTGTGGGCGGCGCTTACGCCGCGGGTGTCGATCCAAGGGCAGTCGGAGGAGCACCGAGGGCAGGCGCCAAGGACACGGCCAAAGATGGCGCCGTTGAGATGCCATCAGAGGACGCCGAGGGGGGCCCGAGGGCGTACACCATGGCCAGCGCGGGCGCCGATGGCGCGGCAGGCGCGGACGTGGTGATGACCATAGTAGGAGCGGGCGGCGGCGACTGATACGGTGGCGCGGAGAAGAGGGAGCCGACGCTGATGGTGCCGACCGGTGGTGCCGTCATGGCAGCTGCAGCACCAATGGGGCGCGCCAGCAACGCGGCGAGCGAGGCTGGAAGTAGCCCAGTCGAGGAGGAGCCAGAGGTGGCGGCGGACGTCATGGGAACGGCAGCCGGAGAACGGAGGCGGAAGCGGTTGGATCGGTGGAGGAGGGACGGCAGCGACCCAAGGAGGGCGGCGGCCAAGGGAGGCGGCGACCACGAAGGCAGCAGCGACAACCCTAACCCTAACCTAGTCTGATACCATGTGATACGTAGGATATTGTGGGAACTGGCTCAACCCTAAAGGTTGGCCTATCACATGTATATATAAAGGTATGGTTACATCATACATGGTAGGTACATCATACATGGTAAGTACATGATACGGGAGCTATACAATCTACCACTCGATAAATCATCCATTCACACGAAATGCAGACAAAACACAAGTGACACATTTCATGACAAACACATATCGAAAGCCTTTTTCAAAACAAACACAAAAGCGACACAACGCATGAAAGACTGAATCCAATCCAGGGCAAAACAAAGATTGCAGAATTCATGGTTTCTCATCCGTCGGTATGAAGGTACAGAGACCATGTGGTACCACATCCTTAAACTTTGAGCACAACATCAGCCTACATATATATTTCGGATCTCATCAAACCGGGCTAGCTGCTCCATTATGAAGGCTGATTACCACATGCCATGTCGTGAGCAATCTAAACTAAACAAAATAAGAAACAATCATGGAGTACTCTACTGACTCATAATCCGTCCCAATGGCAAGGAACACTAGCTACGATCGAACATGGCAAAGCAAACGCAGGAGCGGCGGGATTAAAGACATGGGACACGGGAGACGAACTGACAACCCCAAATCCGCCAATCGTACTCCCCGGCCGGGTCTCCCTGTCACTGAAAATCAAGCGACACCTACTAGTAGATCGGTTGTCTGGATGGATCGTCGGTCGACGGACGTGGTGCATGCACTGGCATCTTCCTCCGCGCTGTCGACTGCCAGCCCGTGAGCTAGGCAACAAGCCCCGGGAGCTCACGAGCGGGATACAACCAAAACGGCCCGCGCGCCCCCACCTTTATCTCTTCTCTAAATTATAACCAGTGCCTACTGCAGTGCATCCGCGACTACAGTCAGTCTCAGAGTTCTCCTCCTCGCTCCAGCCAATGCACCGCTCCCCCTAGATCTTTATCTCCCCAGGAACGCCCTAGGACACGGTGCGGGCGCAGTATAAGTTGGAGGCCGGCTGCCGTCTCGATCTCGACACAAGGGAGAGAAGATAGAGGATCGATCTTAACCTGCTGCTTGTGCTAGAGCATACATGGCACACGGCAGAGGCAGCTCCGGGCGGCTGCATTCGCGTCTGCTGGCGGTGGCTGGCGCGCTCCTCGTCTGCGCCGCCTTCGCGCCGCGCTCCTCGGCGCTCAACGTCGGGCCCCTGTCTGCCGACGGCGACGGCGTGGTAAGCAACTAAATACACGAGCTACGCAGCTCGCGCCTACGTACGTTCATCTGCTCTTCTCGATTGCTTAGCAACTTACTCGGCTGACTGACTGAGCTTCGTCGATTGACTGTCGGCGGACGGGACGCGGGCGCAGAGCAAGCAGCAGGCGTGCAGCCGGACGTGCGAGTCCGACCACTGCACGAGTACGTCTACACAGTCTACTAGAGTATCTCCTCTATATATGTAGATGTAGCATTAACCTTCGATCGATCGTTACCCTAATACCCTGTGGCTGACGCCGAACTTACTTGAATTCCTGGTATTACATGGCATGCAGCGGCGCCGTTCCTGCGGTACGGCAAGTACTGCGGCATCCTCTACAGCGGCTGCCCCGGCGAGCGGCCCTGCGACCCCCTGGACGCCTGTTGCATGCGCCACGACTACTGCGTCCAGGCCAAGAACGACTACCTGAGCACGCAGTGCAACGAGAGCCTGCTGGAGTGCCTGGCGGAGCTGCGGGAGGGCGGCGGCACCTTCGAGGGGAACAAGTGCATGATCGACGAGGTCATCGACGTTATCACCGTCGTCATCGAGGCCGCCGTCGTCGCCGGCAGGGTCCTCCACAAGCCCTAGCTAGCTAGCTACCTCGACTGTATACATAGCGAGGGGACAGGAAACCACTTGCGTTGCGCGGTAGGTGGGTGGTACATGCTTTGCTTGCTTGTTGCCTCACGTACCAAAGAGTGTGATGCTTACCTAAGATCGACGACCGTGCAGAAACACTTAGCTTCCGACAAGTACATGGAGGTGGTCACGGCCGATACTGTGTGCAGCTCGTACATGTCATAATCGATCCCGTTGCTTCCCTTTTTTAGATGGTTACCTATACATACTGTTGTTATTGATGTACTCCCTCCGTTCTAAATTAACTGACTCAAATTTAGTATAACTTGCACTAAATCTAAGTCAATCAATTCAGAACGGAGGGAGTATAAGTTTCAAGGTATCTTATGGTCTAAGGCCAAATGGATTTCATGGTAATCTATCTACAAATTGGTGTGGTCTCAAATGTGCATATGTGTGTTGACATGATGGTGACGCCTTTGTTATTGTCTGATCGATCTGCGACTCTGCATAACTTGATTAATTTTGTAGTACATGTTGGTGCTCACGGGATAACAGACTCTTTTTTATCCCGTACCAACGCATGGGATAACAGACTCGAGCGTGGCAGGTCGGAACAAAAAAGGCCCCCGCTTGGACTGTTGCTGAAATCCCAAGCAGATACGGTGTCGGCACAATGTAACAAAGGGTGGCCAATAAAAGATTCAGAAGGAAACTGGATACACGTCAGGCTTGAACAAACAGTGAAATCGTGATCTTCTATATGACAAAAGAGCAAGTATAGCTACCTTCATCTAGTGGCAAGGTATCTCAAGACAACACGGTAGCAAGTATATTTACAACGTTCACATATGTGGAACACCTACAAGAAAGAAAACAAGCATCGTGTCCTGCGTCGTGGTTCCAGATTATATTGCAACAAGGATCATGAATCGGCACCATCAAGGGGAACTGTTTGCTGAAGATCCCTCGTTTTATTAGTAACTGGCTGAACTAGGACACATAAAGCGGTTCAGGTGCAGTTGTTCTTTGTATCCTGAGAACAAACCATAAAAAAGCATGTGAGAAACATGAGTAAAATCAAACAAGTCTCTGTACATAAATCACAGAGTATATCCATGACGAATATGGTGTGGCACATGCCTAGCCAGCGCACGCATACTACATATTCTAACATGAGAGTACTATTTTGCTCGACAGCCACAGAATAAACCCAAGTATTAGTGCTACCTTTACTAAACAAATAACCATATTATTAAACTAATGAACATGTTGCCTTATGGTATATTCTTAGGCAGATGAATTGGACACCGTCCTCAATACACAAATAGAGAACTGTATCTTAAACTAACATGAACATGCAAGTTGCCTCATGTTTCATTGTCTCCGTGGGTAACCAACTGTGTCTTCAGTTAATACGAAACTATGCAGTCTAAAACCAGACGCTTGGTTTGAGGAATAAAATTAAAAAATATAAATTGTAATTGAACCATTGTTGTGCCACCATGAACTAACCAGTTGTCCTTGGACCATTTACATCCTTCCATTTCAACCACATGTAAGCTCAGTGCATGCCTTGACACTGGAGAACTGTTCTCAAAGCTGTAAAAGAAAGATAAAGCAAATTAGTAAGAAAATAAGAAAGAAAACTGCAACGAGGAAGCAGCAGCGGTATAGAAAGGAAATTCACCTCTGATGTACAAGATCGCCATGAATAACAACAAAGTCACCTGATTTTACTTCCAGTGGTACAAACTCTTTCTGATCATAAATCAGGGAGGGACGGTCAAAATGAGTACCATTTTCATCCCTGATCATTTGCCTTTTCAGACCATCTGATACAGAACATTGCAAACAACAAAATGTTACAGTCTGTCAGCAGCAGAGCTGTTCGCATTCGATAATTTGGCAATATAATATTACTTTTATGTGATCCGGGTATTGCCCATAAGCAACCATTTGTTACCGTTGCATCTTCAAGTGCAAGCCACAATCCAGTGCAGGATAGAGGCTCTGTATAAAGGAATGTATTATCCTGGTGTGGCACCACCTCGCCACCAATGCCTGGTTGCTGAAATGCAAAGAAAAATAACTCAAAATGAAGAATAAAACATGGATATCATACAAACAACAAACTACAGGCTTCAAGAGGTTACCTTAAAGATGTACATAGATTGCATAACTGCAGGTCTCTTGTACCCTAAAGAAGAGAACAGGCTAGAAACATTCGCCGAGAAAGCAAACTTTTTGAAAACAGGGTCATGTTCATGTAAAGCTGCATAAAATACATCATGGTGGAGTTTATATACCTCAATAGAGAAGAAATTATGTCATCATCAAAATATGCAAGCATATAAACATGAGAATTCTCCCACGTCATGGAGAACTGTAACTCATATGAACTAGTACCTCTGTCCCAAAATATGAGATGTTTTGGCAGGTTATTTCAGCCTACCGAAACATCTTATATTTTGGGACAGAGGTGATAGTAAATAATAACTAAAAAAATAAATCAGCTCTAGATTGAAAAAGAAACAGGACCGGTCTGAACATCGAACATCATAATTCTGAATAGAACAATTTCATCCACTAAAAGGCAACGAAATGGTGTTTTAAACTATCACGACCAGAATCTATAAATCAAATGCAATTATTTTTCCAAAATATACTGAATGTTATCACTATGTAGTGATAAGGAGACATCGTTGTGGTTTCGCATACAAAATCATCTTAGCAGACAAATTAGACAGTATGTAGAACATGGGACAACAAGTTTTGGTGCCTGAAGCAGAATCAATCGAATCAAATTACAAGATCCAATCGATCATATAGTTTGGAAGACAAACATATAAAATATTTTTTCTCTCAATTTGATTGTACCATGGGCAAACTAACCATGTCCAACTTTATTAATTGAAAGTTCCTTTGGCTGTCTCAAGCATCCATCGTCTCCAAATGCCTTTTCTGTGGTCATAAAAACAGCAAAGCAGCAAAATCACCGTTAAGCGCTAAGATGCAAAGCAATAACAAAACTAATAGTACAGTTCACTAACAAGTAATATCCCCTTCTTTCGAATAAATTACCTATCAGTTCCTAGTTAAAGGAGCATAACTGATAAATGCTACCGGCAGGTGGTTCCTACTCCCTCCGTCCCACAATATAAGATGTTTTGGCAAGCTAAAACTTCTCACGGGTCCAGGATGACAGAAATTACATACCCTCAAAGAAAAACGATATATTCTCCGCGCTCTTAAAGAAGTAGTCATCCTTCAACTGGCGCTGCATAGGAAAACAATATTACTCAGGAAATGCGAATTCAAATCGTGCTGTCCGTAAGACTCATGGTCAAATCTAGCAAACGAAAACTGAAGCCACTCCTCTGAAGAACCACATGACAGTATGACAAACGCCTACACAGTTGGTACTAATTCCGCACAAGGATCTCCGATTGAACAAATAAACAGGGCTATATGATCCGCGTCTCATCGCTACATACATACATGATCCTTGGTGGAGAAGACGCTGGAGTCGGCGCCGTCGAAACCCTCGACGAGCTGGGCCATGCGGTCCCGCATCGCCCGCACCTCCTCCGCGCTCGAGAACGACTCCAGCACCAGGTACCCTGGGGAGCGACCAACCATGAGCGCGCACGCGATTTATGATTAGGGCTTCCGCTACAGATTTCGGAATGGGGGGATTCGCCCCCTGTTGCTGGGAGGCAGAGCCAGAGAAGTTGAGGGAACGAGGAGGGACAGGCGGCTCGCTTACCGTTGGCATCGAAGAAGCTGAGCTGGTCGGCGGTGAGGCTCCCGGCCGGCGGCATGGCTTGCGGCGGAGGAGGCTTGAGCGGAACAGGGGATGGGATGGCACGGAACTGCTTGGAATCACGATTTCGTTTTGTGTGTAGTTGCAGTTTCCTGGTTCCTGAAGCCACCGGGGATGACGCACGTTTGGTTAGACGATAAGAATACACCGCCCGGGCGGTATGGAGACCTCAAACAGCTGGTCTCAACATTTTTCAAGATGGATATGCAAATTTTTAATTCTACGGTATGAATAGCGTATCCTGTTTGCTGTCCGTTTGAACATGTGCTTCCAGCGACGGATGTCTGCCATCTTTTACATGTTCGGAGTTGCTTTCACCCTTTGCTTGAACAATGAACACGTCTTCTCTTTCTGAGTAGATTGCACAAACCCCACTTTCATGTCAACTTGTAACAGTTTCATTTTTTTGTTTGGAAAAAACTTCCACAATATTACAAATTTTTAGCTGAAAAGTAACAACTCGCCCAAATCGACCGTTTGATTGTGAATAGCAGATGTAAATTGGTATGCATGTGGATGTTGTGACCAAGAAGAAGATGTGATTTAGGCCTAGTTTGGCAGTCCAGTTTTTATAAAACTAGAGTATTGGAAAACCAAAGTATTCCATTGTCTGGCAAAAGAATACTTTAGTTTTCTCTTCTTTCTCAGTTTCCAAAAAAGAGGGGTAGACCTCTTTCTCAAATAATTTAAAAATACTGCAGTTTTGAAGTATACTTCAGTTTTAAAATCACGTTATTTATTGGGGCCAAACACCTTGAAGTGTTCAATACTTTAATATTTTCAAAACTGAAGTATTCGATGCATACTTCAAAAATACTTTGTTCCCAAACGGAGCCTTAGGGTTCGATGCTAAACGCGCAGTCTCAGAGCGACGGAGATCTCGGATATGCTCTCATTAAAATTAGAGTTTGACATTTAAAGTTGGATTTGGTCAATCTGCAGCGATATCACACAGGAAAAAAAAGAAGGGGTATACCCGCCTCCTTCTTGAAAGTGCATGGTTGCCCCCATGCGTGGTTTTGGTAATTAATGACAATCCTTATGGACTAATGTTTACATTAAGATATTCTTATAGATCTTGTCCATGGGAAATTATAAGAGTTCATGTGTTGGACTCTTCAAGATGACTTAATGACCAATGCTCTATTCAAAGGGTTTATATGAAGAATGGTCATGTGTAGAGTTGAGCTCATTGCAAGTATGGCTTGGAATAGAAGATTGAGTGAACAATCATGTTTAACCCCAAGCCGTCATACATATCAAGAGAAGAAGATGAAGTGCAAGCCCAATAAGATGTATCTCGGAAGATATCTTTTGATTGAAGCTTGCAAAGGAGACATGAAGACGAAGCTTAGCAAGGCCCTCCCATAATGGAGTATGGGGGAGCATTTGGAGAAGTCTTCATCAAGCATGTGCTAGCAAGCACAAACAAGAAAGGTGTTTCAACCTGAGAGAGTCAAGATCGTCATCATCTAGCTCAAGTGGAATGCTCATGGCAAAGGTATGATCTTGATAGGGCTATAGGTTAGATAGGCGTACTATCAAGAGGGGCTCTCGAGTGAGTAACTTGATCGCATCTTTGTGGAGAGCTCAAACCTTTGCATGCTTGGCATATCATCTTTCTTGGTTCTTATTTGGTTTTTCTCCGTGTTGAGTTTTGGTGCTTGCCGTGATCTTCATGACAAGACCAAGTCTTTCGAAAATGGTTTTACTTTGAAAAACTTGTTGCCTTTTATCCATGTGAGGATTTAGAGCTTGGTTTATCTCCATACTAAGCTCTAGTTCATCAAAAACATATTTCGTATGAATATCTTGTTGCGTTTTTGATGAAGGAGTTTTTACTGTTTTGCATTGTTTAGGAAAGTTAAACCTTTCCCCATTTGGTTTTATCCTCATATGATGGACTGTGATGTTTCTATGCACATTCAAGTAGAGCTCGTTGTAACGATTCCAACGAGCCAAAAATCATCGAAAACGGAGTCCGGATGGAAAAGATATTGACGTTTTCGTTTATCAGTTTCTGCTGTTTTTTGCTGTAGCGGTAGTACCGCCGCGGTACCGCCCGAGGTACCGCCGGAGCTAACAGAGAGCTGTTTTCGGCGGTACCGGGAGCGGTAGTTCCGCCGGGGCGGTAGTACCGCTGCCCGGGGCGGTAGTACCGCTACGGAAGCCTGTTTTCAGCCCGTTTTGATGCCCTAACTCCCTAGGGGGCGGTAGTACCACTAGGGCCAGCTGTAGTACCGCTACGCCGCGAATCTGCACCCAACGGCTGGATTTTGGGTTGAGCTATTTAAGGGGCCTTCTTCCCCAATGGTTTTCTAACCTTCTAGCAAGTCTTTCTCCTCTCTCTCCTCCATTGTTAACCTTTGGAAAGCTTGCTCTTACTCTCCATCCCTCCCATGGTTCTTGCTAATATTTGAGGGAAAGTGAGAGGTGATCTTGATCTACGTTTTCACCGGTCGATTTCTCTTCTAAGTGAGGGAAACCTTGTAGATCTTGATCTTGGAGTTCTTGGTGCATCTCTTCTTTGTTCTTCCTCTCTTATTCCCCCATAAGCATTTGTTGCTTTGTTGGAATTTGAGAGTGAAGGATTTTGAGCACTTGTGCTCTTGCCTTTTGCATTTGGTGCATCGGTGTGCTCTCCACGAGGATTCGTGGAAGTTGAAAGTTTGTGAGCTTGTTACTCTTGGGTCATTGGACCCTAGACGCCTTTGTGGTGGTTGGACCCTTGTGTGGTCACTTGAAGCCGTTCGGGAGCCCCCAATCCCATTGTGGGTTGTGCCCCGGATTGTTGTTGGAGGCCGTTCGGGAGCCCCCAATCCCATTGTGGTTGTGCCCCGGATTGTTGTTGAAAGGCTCCGGATTCCGCCTCGAAGGAATTCCGATAGTGGAACGTGAACCAAGCCTTTGTGGTGCGGTTCACTGGAGAAGAAGGTGAAACCTTTGTGGTTGTTGAACCGTTGTGTCGGTTCACACCTCTCCAACGAGACGTACTCCCTTAACAAGGAGGAACTTGGGAATACATCCTCGTCTCCGCGTGCCTCGGTTATTTCTATACCCGAGCTTTTACTTATGCACTTTACATTGTGATAGCCTTCGTGCTTGAAGTATTCTATTACTATCACCTTGTTGTTTATCTTGCTTAGCATAAGTTGTTGGTGCACATAGGTGAGCCAAGTTTATTTAGGTTGTCGGCTTGTTAATTTAAACACCTAGTTTTATTCCGCAATTATCAAGGCTAAACCGGAAAAGTTTTAAACCGCCTATTCCCCCCCCCCCCCTCTAGGCGACATCATTGTCCTTTCAATTGGTATCAGAGCCTGGGCTCTCTTGTTGGGCTTTACCGCCTAGAGAGTAAAAGATGTCGTTTAGAGAATTAGTGCATGATCCCACTTTCATATTCGATGGCACAAATTATGATGTTTGGAAAATTTGCATGCTTAATCTATTTAGGGCCATGGGTCCAAATTATGTTAAGAGGATTGTAGATGTGTGTTTATCTCCTCCAAAGGATTCTCATGAATTATCTTTAGAGGATGAGATAAACTCTCATCTCGAGACTCAAGTTACTAATGGTCTTATGTGTGCTTTGACCGATTTAGTTCTTGATTCAATCATGCCTTTTTGAAATGCACATGAGCTTTGGACCAAGCTTCAAGATATATATGAAGTGTCCAAAATTATTGAGGATGATTATTCTTCCTCCACCTCCGGCCGTGATGAGTTCACAACTTCTTCCACTTCACCATCATGTGATTTGTCACACGGTAACGATATGGTGAGTGGCGATAGAAATTGCATTGGTGATGGTGAACTTACTATTGATTATACCTCTTCTCTATCACATTGCAATCTTCTATCTTTGGACTTAAAATCTTCTAGCACTCAAAATGTCATACATGCTAGAGTTGATTGTCCTTGCATATCAAGTAATAGTTGCTTAACTAAATATAATGATGATATGCTCTCTATGTCTTGTTGTGATGAAAATTACTCTTCCATATCCTCTAGTATTTGCATGACTAACAATGTAGAGGAATCCCAACACTTGTTGGAACAAGAAATGGATCTCAATGGAGCTTCAAGTATTTCTTCATCCTCCTCACACAGTAATCATGTTTGCCTTATGGCTAAGGATTCCGAGGTATCTCCCACCTCGAATCCAAATTGTGATGATGTGGATGAGGATTCTCATGAAGAAGGTTTTGACTTTGAATCCTTAACCAAGATGGGTGAGATGGTACTTGGTGCTCTCCCCAAAGGTAGTAAAGCTATCCCTCCTCTTTGTGAAATCATTGATTATGTTACTAAGAGTAGAGAATTCATTGAGGATTTGGAAAGTCAATTTGATGAGAAATGTCAAATTGAGAGAGATGACTCTATCACCATAGCTTCTTTGAAAGCTTATCTTGAAGAGGAAGAAGAGCTTAGGGTTTCTCTTGAAGAGAAACTTGAATCACTTGATGAGTCTAATGATCTTATTATTGCTAAAATCATTAAGGAAAGAGATCATGCTATTGCTAAATATAAAGTGCTTAAAAAGGAAAAAGTTGAATTTGATGTTGGCAATGCTAGACTAAGTGAGGACATAGAGAGACTTGACAAAGCTCACAAAACTTTAGAAAGTGAACACTCTCTCCTTATCATGTCTCATGATCAACTCCAAACTCAACTATCTAACAATGATAAGCTTTCCAAATTGTCTCCTTCCATCTCTAATGTTAATGATGCTTGTGCTACTAACTCCACTTCTCGTGAAGCATCTATTTTGAAGGAAAATGTTGAGCTAAGGGCTCAACTTGAGTTGCTATCTAGCAAGTATGGGAAATTGGAAGAAACTCATGAAAGGCTCTCTAGCTCTAATGACGATCTTCGAGCATCCCATGCTAAGCTAAAGTTAGCTAATGAGGCGATTATGTCAAAGGTAACATCTTGTAAGCCTCATGTGGACAATGGCACAACGTCTTCTCTTAATGCTATATCATCTTGTGCTAGTCCTTGTGATTCATCCACTCATAATGTTGCTACATCTTGTGATGAATCACTTTCCATACCTTGTTGCTCTAACAATGAAGTTTCTACTTCCTCTAGCATTTGTGTTGATACTAACCATGTAGAGGAATTAAAAAAGCTCAAGGCCCAAGTCACTTCTTTGAATAAAGACTTGGAAAAGCGTCATGTTGGGAAGTCCACACTTGACAATATGTTGAGTGTTCAAAGACGCCCCAATGACAAGAGTGGACTTGGATTCAACTCCAATAACAAGAACAAGTCCAAGATCATCAAGAAGAAAAAGGGCCAAGAACAAGTCAAAGATTCGGCCAAAATTGTTTGCTTCAAGTGCAAAGTTGAAGGGCACCATGTTAGATCTTGCCCTTTGAACAAGAAGGCTCTTAGTGAGAAGCAACAAGTGAAGAAACCTCAAGTTCAAACTCAAGCTCCTCAAGTTGAAGAACGGTCTCTTCCCAAGAAGAATCAAGCTACCCCTCCTCAAGTCAAGACTCCAACTAAGAAGAGAGGAGGAAGTAGATGTTGCTACCTATGTCGTGAGAAGGGTCACCTTGCTTCTTCATGCACAAATGGTACCTTATCCAACCCCATTATAATTAATGATGTTTATTCTCTTTGGAAGGATAATGTTGGCAATGTGTTTGCCAAATATGTTGGTACTCAAAGTGGTGTCAAGAAAAGAACCATTTGGGTTGCCAAACCTATGGTGACTAACCTCTTAGGACCCAACTTGGTTGGGGACCAACAAGTTAAAACTTGATCAATAGGTGTTGTTGGAGGCATTGGAGACTTGGCTACATTATGAAGAATTAAGGGATATTCATCAATTATATTCTCTCAAGTCAAGTCATATGGATCATATTGTTCTATCTCATATCCAATGTTCCTCCTTGCGGTAACTTTTATTTAAATCATATATACATTGAAAGTTGCTTGCACCCTTGCATGTGTTTGGTTTCGTACCTTGCTAGTGTTTGTATGTGTTGTGCTCTCTACTTACTTATCTTGAGAAATCAAGTATGTGTATGTTGGTTTGCACACCATTTACTAGTTTTGAGCCTTATTGTTTTTATTTGATATCTTATCTTGTTGGCTCTCTTTGAGAGATTAATGGACTATCATTTTTTGGGGGAGTGATATGATTTGTGCACTTCACAATCCTAAAATTGTGTATTCATGAGAAATAAAACTTAGTGTTGATATATTTATATTATATACTATCTATGTAATATGTCATTCTCATGAGAAATTCAATTTCTATAATGTCCATTAATTTTTCGAGTTGGTTTTGTTTGCCTCTTGCTTTAAATAAATGGATTATCACATTATGGGGAAGTAATAAGCTATGTGCATATTACAAGCCTAGAAAATGTGAACATATGAGGTTTTGCCACCTAGAATTGATATTGCTAGTTATCTTGTTCCTATGTGGCATGTGCTCAAACAAGTTTCCATTTACTTAAATGCTTTTTGTCTCTCACTCTTTTGGATCTTGTTTGTGGAGGATGTTCTTGGTATGGCTTTCCCAAATATGTTCTCATGTATCTTTGGGGAAGCCAATTGTTTCAAGCTACTCCTTGGAGTTGCTTTGCACCTTCGCATGATTTGTGAAGCTATCAAGAATATCTATCTATCTAAGCATGGCTTTTAATTCCTATCATTTGCCATATGCTTTGTGAATATGATCTTGAATATATCTTTGCAATCCACCTCCGAGAAATATCTCCATACATTACTTGTCTTGACAAGTGATAATCTTTTTGTGGTAAATATATTGATCATATTCGCTTTGGCTCTTGCTTTGAATTGCTTTATTTGATTACCAAGGATTTGTTTTGATCTAACTCTCATTTGTCTTCATTGTATCTTTTGGATCCTTTATTGCTCTACTTAAAAGTTATTTAGTGCTTTCTTGAGTTGGGAAAAGCAATGAACCAATTCTTGTGCATTGACATTCAAAAGTCATACTTCTTGATAATGCACTATTCTTTGGGAAGCTATCCTACTTTGAGTAAAACACCGTTCTTTAATTTGGTATTGCAATTTCTTGCCTTTCTTGAACATGACTAGTGTTTGAATAATATACATGGAGAGTGATGATCTCATTTGTGTGCATTGTGTATTCAAATGCCAAATCATAAATAATGCACACATCGTGGGGGAGCAATCCTATATGCTTTTTGAACATTAGTTGTCTCCGTTTGATATTTGATCCCGATGACGTGTCTCCTTGGAAGACAAACATTCTTCGTCTTGGTACCTTGTGCCATCATGAAAAGTGTAGAGGGTTTGGTTTATTCCTTGATGATATTTTTCATCAATTGGTCTCTTGTTTTCATTGGTATATTTTCAAAGTGGTATCTTCAATCATGTGTTGATTTGGGTATTTGATATAATTTGGACAATTTGTTTTCTTGTCACACTTGTGTGTGCTTTGTTGGTTTACTTGGTGTTCTGTCTAAATTATATCTCGCTTGGTTCTTGAAAGTCTTGTGCATGCATATTTATTATATGTATATCTTATGGCATGCTTACTTTCGTTGATCAAATATAAAGGATAAACTCCATCAAATCCTAAATGGCTAAGATGTGCATGAAATTCAATTTCATATCAATATGCACATATTTATGTGGAGTTTGTCCTATGTGTTGTAGTTGCTCTAACTACTTTGGACCCAATTAGTTTGGGTACCATGTTGTACTTAAATTTGTTTTAGGTACACTTGAGATGCATTGGAAGCTTGTCTCATCTACAAGATGGTGTCACCATGTGTCCATTGGATGATGGTTCACTCTTATCTTCTACATCACCAATACTATCTCGGTAACAAGTATCTACCTCATGCATATATTTCTAGCTTTCAACCTTGTGTAGGTTGTATCTTGGCATGAATCTTTTTGTTGCAATCAATTTGGTTCTTGCAAAACGTCTTTATTGCAAATATGAGTAAGCCGGGATGATTACATATAAGGGGACTATATATTCATTTCTATGATTCATCGATCCTAAGTATGTCAATCTAGCATTTTCTACTTAAAGTCTCTCATGTGCAATATTGATGTTTCTTTAAATCATTTGCCTTTCGTGATACTTGTTATCTTTCTCGGATCATCCTTTTATCACCTTATCCCTTGTGGATACGTTTGCTGCTATGATGAGTATGTGTTTGAAGTTCCTCTATATCCCGTTAAGTTAAAATTGAGATTTGTGCTATGCTTGTAAGCAAAGATCTTATTGGTGTATTTATGACTTCCTCCTGGATATCATAATCTTTACCCGTGTATCTATCTTGTGTGTACATGTTTATTTGTAAACCCATATCTTAGTGATTAGTGTCTACTTAAAAACTTATACACGTGAGAATAGTACATCTTTAATTGATATTCAAAATCTTTAGTTACCACCTCTTATTGCTTTTGACTCCTTGGTGGTTTCTAAAAGGCTCAAGCTTTATTTTCCATGTGTTATGCTTGGTGCATTTTACTAAGCTTGTGGAGCTATTTGCTATACCTCTTTTGGTGTGTGGGTATGGGAAAGACATGATATGCACTATGTGCAACTCTTCTTGAAAGACTATGTTGATGCTATCATCCTTGTATTAGTCTCCTATAATGCCTTTTTATCTTACACCCATTACTTCATTTACCGCTCCTTGCTCTTGTTGCAAAACATTTTATTAGGTGAAAGTTGTTTTGCCTCCTTTATCATTTACATTCTCTTGCATGAGCTTGTGGTCGAATTTATCTAGGAGGGAGTGAGGATTCCATGTTGTGCACACTATATTGAAATACAAATCTTATTTGTGCACGTACCTTGAGGAGATCCCTCATGATATTTAGAACACTTTTCAGATCCTTCTGATTGCTTGCTTATTTCGTTGAACTATCTTTCCATTTGATATTTTTTTGCAATCTTTGGATCCTCTATATAGTTTGATCTCCCTCCATCTATTCGTCATTGGATATGTGCATTTGATTTCACTCATATTATGAGAAATGCACACATTATGGGGGAGCTCTCACTATATTTGCCTTCTAAGTTTTTCTTCCCATTTCGGCAATCGATGCCAATGGGGGAGAAATTTAGAGGGTTTAAGGGAATATGGGTTTGTTCTCTTGCATCCTTGCTCTTTGTGTTGCATGGTTGCTTAAATTCATTATATAAACCCTCGTAAAAGGGATTGTCATCAATTACCAAAATGGGGAAGATTGAAAGTGCATGGTTGCCCCCATGCGTGGTTTTGGTAATTAATGGCAATCCTTATGGACTAATGTTTACATTGAGATATTCTTATAGATCTTGTCCATGGGAAATTATAGGAGTTCATGTGTTGGACTCTTCAAGATGACTTAATGACCAATGCTCTATTCAAAGGGTTTATATGAAGAATGGTCATGTGTAGAGTTGAGCTCATTGCAAGTATGGCTTGGAATAGAAGATTGAGTGAACAATCATGTTTAACCCCAAGCCATCATACATATCAAGAGAAGAAGATGAAGTGCAAGCTCAATAAGATGTATCTCGGAAGATATCTTATGATTGAAGCTTGCAAAGGAGACATGAAGACGAAGCTTAGCGAGGCCCTCCCATAATGGAGTATGGGGGAGCATTTGGAGAAGTCTTCATCAAGCATGTGCTAGCAAGCACAAACAAGAAAGGTGTTTCAACCTGAGAGAGTCAAGATCGTCATCATCTAGTTCAAGTGGAATGCTCATGGCAAAGGTATGATCTTGATAGGGCTATAGGTTAGATAGGCGTACTATCAAGAGGGGCTCTCGAGTGAGTAACTTGATCGCATCTTTGTGGAGAGCTCAAACCTTTGCATGCTTGGCATATCATCTTTCTTGGTTCTTATTTGGTTTTTCTCCGTGTTGAGTTTTGGTGCTTGTCGTGATCTTCATGACAAGACCAAGTCTTTCGAAAATGGTTTTACTTTGGAAAACTTGTTGCCTTTTATCCATGTGAGGATTTAGAGCTTGGTTTATCTCCATACTAAGCTCTAGTTCATCAAAAACAGATTTCGTATGAATATCTTGTTGCGTTTTTGATGAAGGAGTTTTTACTGTTTTGCATTGTTTACGAAAGTTAAACCTTTTCCCATTTGGTTTTATCCTCACATGATGGACTGTGATGTTTCTATGCACATTCAAGTAGAGCTCGTTGTAACGATTCCAACGAGCCAAAAATCATCGAAAACGGAGTCCGGATGGAAAAGATATTGACGTTTTCGTTTATCAGTTTCTGCTGTTTTTTGCTGTAGCGGTAGTACCGCCCGAGGTACCGCCGGAGCTAACAGAGAGCTGTTTTCGGCGGTACCGGGAGCGGTAGTTCCGCCGGGGCGGTAGTACCGCTACGGAAGCCTGTTTTCAGCCCGTTTTGATGCCCTAACTCCCTAGGGGGGCGGTAGTACCGCTAGGGCCAGCGGTAGTACCGCTACGCCGCGAATCTGCACCCAACGGCTGGATTTTGGGTTGAGCTATTTAAGGGGCCTTCTTCCCCAATGGTTTTCTAATCTTCTAGCAAGTCATTCTCCTCTCTCTCCTCCATTGTTGACCTTTGGAAAGCTTGCTCTTCCTCTCCATCCCTCCCATGGTTCTTGCTAATATTTGAGGAAAAGTGAGAGGTGATCTTGATCTACGTTTTCACCGGTCGATTTCTCCTCTAAGTGAGGGAAACCTTGTAGATCTTGATCTTGGAGTTCTTGGTGCATCTCTTCTTTGTTCTTCCTCTCTTATTCCCCCATAAGCATTTGTTGCTTTGTTGGAATTTGAGAGTGAAGGATTTTGAGCACTTGTGCTCTTGCCTTTTGCATTTGGTGCATCGGTGTGCTCTCCACGAGGATTCGTGGAAGTTGAAAGTTTGTGAGCTTGTTACTCTTGGGTCATTGGACCCTAGACGCCTTTGTGGTGGTTGGATCCTTGTGTGGTCACTTGAAGCCGTTCGGGAGCCCCCAATCCCATTGTGGGTTGTGCCCCGGATTGTTGTTGGAGGCCGTTCGGGAGCCCCCAATCCCATTGTGGGTTGTGCCCCGGATTGTTGTTGAAAGGCTCCGGATTCCGCCTCGAAGGAATTCCGATAGTGGAAGGTGAACCAAGCCTTTGTGGTGCGGTTCACCGGAGAAGAAGGTGAAACCTTTGTGGTTGTTGAATCGTTGTGTCGGTTCACACCTCTCCAACGAGACGTACTCCCTTAACAAGGAGGAACTCGGGAATACATCCTCGTCTCCGCGTGCCTCGGTTATTTCTATACCCGAGCTTTTACTTATGCACTTTACATTGTGATAGCCTTCGTGTTTGAAGTATTCTATTACTATCACCTTGTTGTTTATCTTGCTTAGCATAAGTTGTTGGTGCACATAGGTGAGCCAAGTTTATTTAGGTTGTCGGCTTGTTAATTTAAACACCTAGTTTTATTCCGCAATTATCAAGTCTAAACCGGAAAAGTTTTAAACCGCCTATTCAACCCCCCCCTCTAGGCGACATCATTGTCCTTTCACTTCTCCACCTCACCGATGACATTCTCACTAACGATGTTGAGGAGGGTCGTGAATCATGTGTTCATTGATCCTTCGAAATGATGTATCTCAGTCTACATGTATCACATGTTTAGGCTATGTACAATGTTTGATAAGACGGTCTTATATTAAACCTGCGACGTAATCAAGATATTGCGAAAAAATATGATGTACAATGTGTTATTATTTAGTCATATCTTTGCTATCAAATACCCCTAAATTTATTGTGAGACAATTGTTGCTAAAATATCATATGTTTGCTAAGACAAACCTCCTGTGCTCATTTCTCTCTCCTCCAACTCAGCAATTATCCTATGTGGTAATGCTAAGATAAAATTATTGTACATGCCCTCAGTGTGTAAAGATTCAGATCATCTTCTGACACCAAACGTACACATGCACAAAGCTGGTTCTTACAGCTGGTACTTAGATCCAGAGGCTGCACGAAAAATTCTCATCAACAACGAGAGACCATCTTTGATAGGAAAGCGACGTTACGCTCTAATGACATAGTTATCCAAAGCACATATATATAATTTTTATTATATAATGCTTTACTTACTGTGAACTAAAAAAAAGGTGTTGTACATATGGATGACAACATGGACTTGTAAAAACTATGTTATTACATTTTTCTTAATTACTATTAGTAAAATGTCCGTGCGTTGTAACTGGGCCAGACGGTTGTGTTTACTCGATTATTAGTGGGCTAGACGGTTTGGAGTTGGGCTACCGTGACTCTATCTTCCACACTGGGCGATAATGGTAGTAAGGCGTTAATGGGCTGTACAAACAAATCGGCGGCCCAATCATGAACCAATATCAGCTTAGGAAGTACGCTAAAAATTAATCCGTCCGCGTGGGAAATAAGCAACCGGAGTTCCCCACGCCCAAAATCGGCAACCGCCCTCCGCAACGATCTCTCCTCCGCCGCGATGATATCGATCCCCGTCCCCATCATATAAGCCTACCCACCCCAATCCGGCCACCCCCCTCCCGGCCACCACGCGGAGCTGCCATGGCGGACTGGTCGGGGCTCCACGAGGACTTCCTCCTGCTGCTCGTCCCGCGCCTCCCCTCCCTCGACCTCCGCCGCTTCCGCGCCGTCTGCGCCTCCTGGCGCGCCGCCGCGGCCACCTTCGCCTCGGCCCACGGCCGCCCGCGCCCCGACCGCCCCTGGCTCGTCCTCCCCACCGACGCTCCCGACCCGGACGCCCGCCGCTTCGTCATCTGCCGCGACCGCGAGGTCCCCGTCGTCACCCTCCCCGCGCGCCTCGGCCGCGCGCACGACCGCCGCTTCGTGCCCCTCGGCTCCTCCCGCGGCGTCATCGTCGCCGCGGACGATGGCGGCGACATGCACCTCCTCGACCTAGTCACCGGTAAGCGCATGCCCCTGCCCCCCGCCGCCACGCTCCCTCTCGGCGGCGACCGCGTCGATAGGACCCCTGCCCCTGCCGGCCACCACCACCAGCGCGCCGGCGGCGTCGACGACCTGATCCTCAAGGCCGTCCCGGTGCCCACCCCGGACGGCGGGGTGCTGGTGGTCGCCATCTACCGCCAGCCGCAGCACCGCAACCAGTGGGCCACGGCCCGGCCCGGCGACGGCGCGTGGAAGTCCGTCAAGCTCACCAGCATCCCCTCCGTCGTCGACCTGGCCCTCCACCGCGGCCAGCTCTACGCCAACACCAGGTACGGGATGGTGTACGTCTTCCCGGAGCTACGCGGGCTCGGCTCCGCGTCGCCGGAGATCCTCCCCTCCGTGACGCGGCGGCCCACCTCCTACGTGGAACGCAGCTTCCTCGTGGAGACTCCCGGCGGCCGCGGCGCACTGATGCAGGTGGAGCTGCTCCGCCCCGTGGCGGCGGCCGGGGGCGAGGGGTTCGTGGTCCGCCTGCTGGACGAGTGCGGCGGGACGTGGGAGGAGGAGGAGGACATCGGCGACGTCGCGGTGCTCGTGGACGCGTCCGGCGCCGTGGCCGCGTCCACCAGGGAGTTCCCCGGGCTCAGGCCCAGCACCGTGTACTACGCCGTGAACCTCGACGGCGAGACGCGGGTGTGGGCGTACAGCCTCGCCGGCAAGCACAAGAGGATCGAGGTCGTCGAGTCCCTCCCAAGAGCAGAGGGATACAAGTCGCCGTGCTTCTGGTACACGCCGGTCTATTCACAGTGACAACAATTGTGCTCGATCCTTGTCAGTCAGTTCGCCATGGTGACTGCTGGCCAAATCTTGATGATCCAGCCTTGCTAAATTGCTAGGTGTCGCGTCGGTCTGGTCGTGAATTCGTGGTGCAATTACGAGTCGTTCTGTTGTTGCAATGGGGGCAGCTGTGAGTTTTGTAACTGGTGAAACTCTGAATGTTCATCAGCAGTGTCTAGTGCAGAGAACTTGGTGTCTCTGCTGATTGTCGTTGTCTCTGCTACAACTATGTACATACAGGAAATCATACTTGATCAAAACTTTACCTCTTTGTGTCTCATTACCAAATCCAGAAAGCTTTAAAATTTCTTTCTACTCCGTTGCCTGAATTTGTAACTATGTATACTGAATCTTCCCTGTGACTTGAATGGATACCGTCGCTGCGATATCTCTACTATATAATATTGCTTGGGGACATCGGTCCTACGTCATTATTTTGGACGATTTTGCCCTTCTACAAACCACATATTTACCCACCATGCCAACGGTAAGTGAAAGAAAACTTTTCGTTTTTTTCTATGCGCGAACGGTCTAGCCCGCTCGTCGCTGAGCGCATGGCGGAGTTCCCCGGGCCTGACCCTTTTGAGGTCGCCTGGGAAATTACAAAATCCTCTCCCTGAGTCGGCTTGTGCCCTGCGCGCAGCCGCCGCCGGAAGGTGCACGTGCGTCTCCAGGTCCGTCGGCTGCTGCCGACGCCCTAGCCTCGAGGTACCCCCGGCCCACCTCCTCGCGCTACACCCGTTGCTCTCTCCTCGCGCTCACCTTCCTCATCTCCGCCTCGCCCCACCCGCACCGCCACCGTTACCACTGCGCGCTTTCGTGGCCTTGCTACTCGCTGCGGTCGGCGGGCTCTGTGTGGCCGCCGCCGCGTCTCTGGTCCCCGAGGATGTCAGATGGGCTACCATCGCTGGGCTTGAACTCCGTGGCGCAGTATTGGACGGGGTGTTCGCCGCTCACTACTTTGGGCGTGGGAGGTGGTTGATTCAGTTCCCCGTCGTGCAGGTGAGTCAAATGGGGGAAGCTAGAAGAAAAGATGGGGCAACCGATCACTTTGTGCTCGTGTGACCTGATGAAGCCATGAGTGCTGCTACAGCGGCAATGAACATGAGCAGTGTGTATGTTTTCTTCCCCAAATAGCAGGATGCCCCAGAGGCCCAGAACGTGCTCACAAGTGGCAGTGCCTGATGATCAGCAATGCTTAAGCAGTTAGAATCATCAGTGCACAAAATTTTCCTCTATTCTTTGAAGATATTGTAAGTTTCTACCATCTTAAATGTAAAAAATTGTGACCACAACCTATGTTTTAAAGATTCAATATTTGTTGAACATCTTGAATCACAGATTGTAAACATGTTGAGTTTCTCTTCCAATATGAATAGATAAAAGTGGTACTGATTAGACAAACCTGAACAGCATCAGCATCAGCATAGCCAGCAGCCTGACCACCCATGAACTGGAATACACTACCAAAACCGCAAAGGAAACCGGCAAGAAGAGCCCATTGTCTGCCTTCACAGTCATTTAGATACGCAGATGGCTTTGGCACACCGGCCATTGGACGGTAGAGGACAAGATGTTCAACCCGGTACCGATGACAAAACACAAGATGGAGAAGTAGAAGAAGGCATTGTAGACCACCAGATGCAGGACACCTTCTTTTAGAGTGTGCCACTGGTCATTTTTTTTTGAAAAGGTGTGCCATTGGTCATTGGTGGCTAGGTTAATGGCCGGGGAGAAGAGAGAAGCAGATGCCAGAAAAATAAACTATCCCAAGCCCTATGTAGGTATTTGATCCAAATACCTGGAAAAGCATAAGTTTTGCCAGATCAGTTCAGTGGTGTTGCAACAAAAATTATGCTTCTCTCTTTAGTTCAGAACAAAGATCAAATACTATCTGAATTATTCTACAATGATGATTATATGACAGAATCACAAGTTGGCCTTAATGGAACGGCTGTAAATTGCACAGATAGTGTCAGTAGTTCATACAATAATTCACCACGTATATGATACCTTCGCCTATAACTTGTTCGGTTGTCGCTGTACATCCATGTGTCCTGTAAAATTATGCATCATAATGATCGGACTAGCAAATATAAACATTACACACTTAAACACCTAACAGAGGTAGTTACAAAGTGGGTAAGGTGATTTGGTTACTCAGCATGGCCAAAGTGGGAACAATTTACCCAAGTTTGTAGCTACTTGTGGAACAACTTACTGCCCATCACGCCCATGGAATTTGCCTACTCATAGAATTTCCTAGACATGCCTTTGAAAGGACTGCGTTACTCTGAAGTGGAGGTGCTTAAGAGGGTTGTTTACATGTAGGTGTAGTGAAAAAATTGTGAAATGTCAAGTTGTTCGGTTCTCTCTGGGACGATAGTTAATTAGAAAACAATTTGTGAAATGTCTATGAAGTTAACACATAAAAAGTTGTACTGATATGGTCAAATTGGAGGGATGAATATGGAGTTAATCAAACATATTCTGATGCTATACAACCAAACACATTGAGCTACTAAGATCCTTAAGCTCTATAACTAATTTTCTTTTCAATTTTCACAAATAATAATTTTTGTCAGACCCGTGGCAACACACGAGTATTTTACTCAGCTTGCTGGCCGTCCAAGGTGGAGCTCCTCGCCATCTGCCACTTTCGTGACGAATCCATGAAGCCCATAGCGTCGATGTCTCTCTACTTGTCGTGGCCGGGGAGAAGGGTGGGTATTGAGAGAAGAGGCATAAAGGCCTAGGTGCCAGGATAAATGGAGGAGGCGCGTGCTGCCGGCCCTATATCCTCCCAGCGCCAGTGAGGGCCGGTGTTCCTGCCCCTCGAGACGCTATCACTGACTACTTATAGGTTTATAGATGGTTTTGTTGTTCATCGCTATATCTTTGAGGGGCTCACGTCCATTTACCAGGTGAAATCTCTATATCATCATTGGAGGCATGCTAATCGGTGTAATTTTCAGTTATCTTACACTTCTATGCTTCTATGATATGCATGCATATGAACCTATTGAAAACATAGTGACTACTTTTACCATATTTGCATCAATCTTATTTTGCATGAGAAATGCATCACTAAATAGCTTCATCAGCCCGTAGCAACGCACGGGTATTTTGCTAGTGTGCATATTCTCTGTTCGATGAATATTCCTTCGATATCATGAAGGTTTGGTTGCCCGAATATTCAGTGCTGGACGGCTGAATATTCCCTACAAGTGCTGGATGTCGAGGAACAGAGAGAAAAAGGGCTGCATTTGGCACTTTGGTGATTTACGACAACATATCTGATTGAACCACTTTTATGCAACTTGTTGGATTTTCTATTGGTATGATCAAAACAACCGTTTAAAGCTGAGTCATTGCCAACAGAGAACTAACACAGCGCCAACATCCCCATCTTCTCCAGCTATCCACGTCACGCAGGCGTTCCCAGCCGTCCGATCAGCGCCGTGGACGGTCCGGATTCACTCCAGCGCGCGCCACACTGTTCATCCGCGAATTTTTACCAATAGCGACGCGACACGCGTCCCGGTCACCACCCGGTGGCGTCCGGTTCGACCGGTTCCCGTGCAATTTTACAGAAAAGCATACGAGAAACCTAACTCTCAACCCGCGGTCAAAATAACGTTGTGAGGGACCTCAATGCAATTCTAGAAAACTCGAACGCTTTTCCGTAAAAATTCCAACGCATTTTCCCATTCGACCCTTCTCCTCTCTCGCGACCCGCGAGGTCGCCGGCGGCGCCTCCGCGTGCAACGGCCTCTCCGCGCCTCCTTGGTCCGATTGAAGCCCACGGCGAGCTCCTCCGTCCTCCGCTCTACCTCCTAGCTGCCGATGGCGTCCCGAGAGGTCCGGGATCGCGGTGGTTTGTCGCCGTCGTCTCCACCGTGTCCGCTGCCCCGGATTCGGTCGCCGGCGCCGATTCCGTCGACCATTTGGTCAGCCGCGCGACCTCCTCGACTCGCCTCGATGTCCTCTTAAAGATGCACGCGATCGCACACCCGCGCGCGTGCGTGCAGCTCCGGCGTGAGCTCGGCAGCACCACCGCGTCCGCCTTCCGGCGTGACGTCAGGGGCTGACGCCAGCCCTTGCCCGCTGCAGCTGACCAGTGGGTCCCACCTGCCAGTTTTTTTAATTTCCAGTAATTTCCAAAATTAAAAAAATGATAACTTTCCACCTGTTATTCAGAAAAAATGCAAACAATATACCAAATTTTGCAGAAAAAAAACCTCTTTCCAACTATTGCATTAGACATGTGGTTAATCAATTTGTAATTCCTATTTTATTAGAAACTGTGAATGTCATCACCAAGTTACTTAATTTTCTACACATATGAAATTTGAAAATATCCCAAAAAATACAAATGCTTAAAAAACTAAATTTAGCATTAATTTACTACACGGGTGCGACATGGCCGCGCCGACTCCACTAGTACTAGCATAACAGGTAACACGGTATTGACCTTTTCAGTCATCTGGTATACTAATTTTAGCATCACTTGGTTTAACCTTCCAAAGGTTGTGAAAGTGTATGTAGCCCATGTGTAGTTTTGACAATTACGGTAGTTTCTCTGTACTAATCGTTTCACTAAAATGTATATGGAGTAATGTTTGTCAGACCCTGCATCCAGACGTCACAAAAAAGACGTATCGGTTGGGGCACACAACTAGTAGCATACTGGGTGTACCAATCCCGGAAAAAAGCAGGCAGGTTTGGAATGGATCATCGGCCTACAGCTCCTAGCGATCCCAACTTCACGTACGTCTCTTTCTCTTTCGCACGAAAGAAATAAAAAATCCTACCAATTTGTATATTTCAAACATACATACTTTGTATACGAACCGGTTTGGAAACATAATGGAAATCACAGGATAAACCTAATACACAAAGAAAAGAAATAAATATCCAAAACTCTCACTGAGCAAATATAGCGAATATCACCAAGCAGATGACACATGTCTCAACATTACATCATTGGAAACATGCCGGTCTGAGTACAGACAAGAAGCAAATAGGCATGAGGCCGAAACGAAAAGAGAAGGCCTATCCACGCGGTCCACCAGGAACAAGCCCAGGGAAACTCTAACTACTCGTCGTAGATCTCGTCGTCGAACTCCACGTAGTAGCCACCCACCTGGTCGTACGGAGAATCCTCAACTGCAGAGAAAACCACAGCCCGTGAACGGGTCAATACACCGGAGCGTACCAAACAAGCTAGAGCTAACAAGTTACAAAACTGAAAGACTCCCAAAGTATGGGGTAGGTGGACTTAGCGGCAGCAGCAATAGCAACCTAATAGAGACACGCTATAACTTATGTCTAATTAGAGAGCGATAAGAGAGTGCATAAGTAACCATCTACAACTAACACCAATCATAACACATTCTCGGATTAACCCCCTCAACCAAGTATGAGGAAGCAATTCGGAAAAACTCACACGTTAACAGTTTTAGTTACCATTTATTGTGAAAGTAATTCTATATTACTAGTCAAGTTAATTAACAATGATTAGGTGTAAGTTGTCTATGATCTTATTAGCCAGCATCATCACCAAGTCGTCCATAACCGTGGACACGGCTCATCGAAAAGATTATACCCTGCAGGGGTGCACTATTGTACCCATACTCGCATGATCAACCCAGTCAAAAATATTAGGGACTCTCAACACGACTCATTCCATCACTACAACAAGTCCAAGTGCCACTCATATGAGTTGTTACACGCGTCAGGAGTCTGGCCGAATCTCAATTGCGGACTCATTAGTTTGTGCATGCGCGCCATGCGGCTCAAACCACAGTAGGAATTGTCTGCTTCGCGCGCACCACCCCTATATGACACCCCGTATCATGTAACCTCTCATCAATCATCATCATCATGCACATGCATATTGGCAAATGGAAAACCCGAACTACTTGCAGCACATGGACAAGCTGAAGATCCCTTCAAAGTCGAGGAGGGCTCCATTGGGCCACCCACAAGTGGTTAGTGCGCTCAAAATTGGATCTGAGGACAAGAACTGAGTTCCTAGAACGACACTTAGCAGAACAAAGCACCTCGCAAGGACTGCCGCCGGTGCCTTATCATTTAATTATAATACCCCACATAAGATAACATTTTATTAAAGTAGAACAATCTATCATACTAAGCATGTGGAATAAAAGACAGACATACGACTCGCACAACCAACTCTAAGCATGCACTACGACTCGTAAAGGCCAACAAATAAACATGCAAGGGGTTATAGGTTGTGTAAAGTTGTATAGGCTGCAGGATAAACATGTGATGGGATCGCAATTCAAGAATCAAATACAAGGGTAGCAGAGATCAACGACAAGTATGAAAACCAAACATCTCGTAACAGGTTGGCAATACCTTGCCTGGCAGCTCATGGCCCGACACAAAAGTTGGAACCTCAGGGACGAAAGTACCGACATGAGACACGTCGTCGTCTACCCAGAGAAGAGCAAAACATAGACAATAGATAACATGATCAATTCATGGAAATGAGCAAACAATTGATGTGGTAATATGGTATGCGATGGTTAGGTCACATTAAAGCGGGGATGAAATCCCGGTAAAAGATTATGATGCAAGTTATTTGTGTAACTAACAAATTAAATGTTGCTTAACACATATAGCATGGCATGGGTGATCTAATCAATTTAAATGGAATAGGCAATAATTAAATATTTACCCAACACATTCCACGTTTATTATTTAGGTGCAAATATTAAATTACACTATGCATTTAAAATAAATTATGGAAAATAGCATAAGAATGTCATATTAATATTTATTGCATTTTTCTGATAATTAAACATATAAAGATTATTTAATTTAGAGTTATAGATTAGAAGTTATTAATGTTTTAAGTTTCTGGACCAAACTGCAAAAAGGCATGGGCTTGTTCGTGATGGAAAAGTGTCAGTGAGGGTTCTCTGTGCAAAAAAAAACAGGGGGCTCTGTGTAAACTTCCAGATCCGGAAAATGGCTCTGCCAGTTGGTTACCGTGCGTGTGTCTACCCCGGGTGGCTGACATGCGGGCCTAGGCTAACTGGGCGTTGCGCTGGCGCTGCGGGGGCACCTCGGTCACTGGCCGGTGGACCCCGCCTGTCACCGTGTGCAAAGAAACAGAAAGGTGGGCTTTTTACCACACGCCCGGGATTCGAACTCGCATCGCGGCGAGGACCAATCGTTGCGGCTGCGCTAGCCACGGTAGTGTTATTGTTAGGTATAGGTTAGGTTTAGTTTTAAGCAGTAAAGGCTTTGTTTTTTCCTCTGACGAAATTGTCGAAACAACAGCTACAGCGAGCACGGCGGTAGAAACTCGCCGACAGCGACCATTATTCAGCGGCGCTGGGCATCCGCGAGTGTGTGTGTGGGTGCGGGACGCGTGGGAAACTCGTTTTTGCGCTCGGATGTTTACGAGGGGTTCCGAAGCGTCGTGTTCGTGTGCGTAATCGTGCTCGTGTTCGCGGTGGCCGTGGCGGGGCGCTCCGGCGTCGGTGAAATTCCGATGAGCGGAGAAGCAACGGAGGGGGAAAAGGCACGGGATCGACGCGGCTCACCGAGGGGGAGTCGATGGCGAGTGGAGGGAGGCAGGGGACGACGGAGTGGACCGGTCGGTGTCGGGGAAGAAGAGAGGAAGCTCGGTTCGGCGTCGAAGGAAGGAGGGGTTGCGGCGTTTCCTGGGTTCGGCGTCTCGGCGACGAAGACGGAGGACTTGACGACGGCACTGCTGGCACGAGGAGGAGGCAGGGGACGCGCGGGTCACGCCGTCGTCGAGCTCGGGCCTTCGGGCTCCATGGCGACGGCGGAGCGTGGGGAGTGAGCGGCGACGGGGAAGGAGAGAGCTAGGGGCTAGGGTTAGGGTTGCGGCGCGGCTTAAGCGAGGCAAAAGAGTGGGGGCGCTCGGTGGGGGCGAGGTGCAGCGACCGTGGCCATGGCCTCCTTTGCCTTGCTGAAAAGGTCGTACGGAGAAGAAGACAAGGAGAGGCTGGCTGGGCCGAGTTGGGCTGGACCGGCCCACTTCGGTCAGGAGGTGAGGTTTCTTCTCTGTTTTGTATTTCTTTGTTTTTATTCTTTTCTGTTTTATATTTTTAAAATAAAATAGAAAAGGAAACAAGATAAAAACTTTTGGCAAATTTCTATAGTTTCAAAATAGACAATTTAACTTACTGGTTTGAATATTTGAAATGATTTTGAAACTTCACATTTGAATTTATTTGAGTTTGCATTTGAATTTAAATGTGTAATTTGAATTTGAATGCAACCACTTAATTAAATGCAAGACAAATGAAATGATGTCATGATGTTTTTCTTTATTGCACAACCAAACATACATTCTAGGAAGGTTTTACATTTGGGATGTTACAATGTTCACATGTAGTGTATGAAGAACATCGGATGGATTTGGATATTAATGCTAGGAAGATTACAATATGCATCAAAATACATCACAAATTCTATTATATGGGCCAACGGTTTTGTCAAGGCATAGACGTTCATAGGTGATAAATTAAGTACCGTGAGTGGATTCAGGATAAATTCAATTATCAAAATCATTGCTTTCAAGATATGATTATGTTATATGTAAGAAGAAACAAATAAACAGAACTTTGAAGCCCCAACAAAGTATTCAACGAGTGAACCAAAACGATTAAGATAAAATTCACGTGAAGAATAAGATATGATGAGGATGTAGTTCATAGTAGGAACTTAAAGGCGGTCATGTCTGGTATCATGATGAGCCACAGTTGATGAAGTCTTGAAGCAAGTAATTCAAGTGATTCATTAAGATTTTGATATCAAGGTATATCATAAAAAATATAAAAGTTGACAAGACGTGAAGTGGGTCTAGCTTAGCTGGTTGGTTTCTTGTGGTGGAACTAGCCCACCCAGGTTTAAGTATTAGACTTTGACATGAGTGGTCACACTTTTCTGGATTTTTTAGGATTTATCCGACGCTATGCTTTTAGTGGTAAGTGACGTGCCCGTCAACAGCGAGGCGCCTGTCGTGACTTTGTCAACCTCAAGATCTGCCGGACCAGCCTCTCGGAGGTGCTCATAGGGGTAGGGTTTACGTGCATACGTTCATAGGGGTGTCTGTACGTGTGTGTTTGTGAACATCTGCGTTTGTACTGTGTTTCTCAAAAAAAAAGTTGACTAGGACGAAGTCGGGGTATCGCATTCCATAAGATCAACATTTAAGTGTAAATTATTTACCGTGTGAGATCAAATAATCTAGTAGAATGGTAAACAATTGTGAATTACACTTTTGAAATAACCCATGAACAATTTGTTTGGTATTTCTACGTGGATTTGGTGCGAGTAATAGGTTTGCATCAAAATATAAGATTTCATATATTAGACAATGACACCGAGTGGAGATGGTTGTCAAGACTGTGAACAACATGTTCGAGATAAGCCCACGGTGGCTTATATGCTTGAGACTAGTCGTATGTATGATGGTCATGTACATGTCAAAATTTACTCAACCGAAGCTTTTCCATAGTGAATATCAGTGAGCACACGGAGAGTCTTCACTAAACGATCGGGGTCAAGAGAAGGAATTCAACTTGTGATTATTAAGATCAAATGGAGTGCATAAGGCTACAATACGCATTTTCTTAGTTTTATTGGTTTACTGAACTGATGGTGTTTGGTGGGAGACCGGTTTATAGTTTTGATATCTAACTAGTGGGGATGTCAGATGAGATCATGCGTACGCGAAGTGATCATATAGTTGCACATTTGCATTCTACCTTTTAGCTGTTCTTTGGTGGTTCTGCACGAGGATCTAACGCTCGTTGTTAGCTCAAAACCGAAAAGCTTTTTTTTTGAGTCAGATGTGATCATGCGTACGCGAGTTTGCCTTATATTTATTAAGAAGAAGGTGCCCGGTTTTATTAATGGAAGAAACCGGCCGAAAACCATACAACGAACATCAACACCATGAACCCACACAAACACAAAGACCAACACCTATGGCAACATCCAGAACCAACCCGACCGCTCACAACTCGTCTAACATATCTCAACCACGAACCGACTACCTCAAAAGGTCTCAACAATCAACTAGGCGCCTTGCCAAAGACGCCACTCTTCTTGCCTATGCTCCTAAGAGACTTCATCACCTTTTTGATCTTGCCAGTAGGAGCCTCCTCTGCTAGGAGGCAAATAATCACCTTGCCAGACCCAGGGCTAGCTGCCTCCAAGCAAGCGAGCAAACCACTAAGTTTGTCCACGAAGACCACCTCAGCAATACGTGCCAACATACCATCACAACCAAACAAGGGTACCTGAATGGATTTCAACACCTCATAATTAGGTGCCAGATCACCTACCTCATCAACCTCATCCTCCATAGACTCCATAGACGCCACCTGGCCAACAACTATGGGTGAGGGAGCAACACCCACACAGGGCGTCGAGTCCATCGTCAAATCCTCCATCGAGCTGAACTCCGTCGGAGACATAATAGATGAATCCTCACATGACTCCTGAAGCACTGGAGCCAAGATCTCGCCTATGTCCTCGCTCGCACGTGCGGACGTGGCTACAAGCTGCGGTGACAGACAAGGACTACCACGAGGAGAGATACAACCAAAGTGAAGAGCTTCCTCAACCACAGACGACTGCATAGTAGAGTCAAATGGAACCGAAGCCTGCACAAGGGCGAGCCCTAGTCCGCTAGAGGTACATGTCTCCATGGTCCGTAAAGAATCACCATCGCGTGCCAACAACAGTTTGAGAGTTTCAATCTCTTCATGAAGGGGGCGAGACGCCTCTTCAACACGGTCAGCTACCAGCTGACGAAGCTCCATACGCAGCAAGGCAAAGTGCGACTGCAAAACAGAGTCATCAAACTCCTCACAACACCTAGAGAGGGCCTTGGCTCCACCGGAGTACTACGCAGGCAAGGAGCCAGTGTCCGGTGAACGAGCCCGAGCATCTGGAGAGCGTGCATGGCAGAAACGCTCTCGATGGCCAGGACGACGACATCGGATGCATACGAAGGGCCCCCGACAAGAGCTGACTTGGTGGCCACGGTCAAGGCACCGAAAACACCTCCCTCGAGCCTAGCGCTTGAAGGCGAGGCAACGCTCGAGACCATCCTCCTGAAGCGAAGTCGTTGGAGCGCGGCCAGGACGGCCGCCCCGACCCACCTGGACCAAGTCTTCCTCATTTCCAAGAGCGGTAGCCGTAGTAGAGAGGCCATTGCAGGGCTCCGCATCGTCGACAATAGCCCCCAGGGACCGGGCGCGATCGGGGCGGCCACCCCGACCCACCAGCACCCAGCCTTCCTCATCTCCAAGAGTGGTAGGAGCAGCAGAGAAGTCGTCGCTGGACTCTGCTAGAGTCTCCACAACCTGGCGCACATCAGCCTTTCCGTGGATCGACTCGGAATCCATCTGTGTCTGCGGAGCCAACTCTTCATCGTCATAATTCTCGACAGGGCTCAAGGAAGCATCCCAAAGCAGGCTCGGAAACGGCACCTCCGGGCCGCCCGAGGCAGCCGGCGGCAAAGACAAGGAGCTGAGGCCCTCGACCAACACGGCAGGGTCGGAACCAAACTCCCCGTCCAACAGGCCATGGGCACACACCTGCCCGACAGGAGGGTGTACCGGCGGTGGAGCGACGGAAAGCGCCGAAGCAGGCTTGAGGGAGCGACGTCGACGATGCATCCGACCAGCAACAGAAGGGTTTGACTTGCGGAGAGCTAGGACGGCTGCAACGAGCACGTTAGCGGGCGCCAGTGCTGGAGCCGTCGTGGTCGTGGTCGCGGCCTTGAGCGTACCACCGCTGCCAGCGGCCAGCAGAGCGGACGGGTCTGCCGAGGTCGGCCGCAGCCTGCACGGTGGGTGGGGGGATGACGGAGCTGAGAACATCTCCCACGCCTACAAACCTGAGGCGAGGCAGGGGAGACGAGCAACTAGTGGGGGGCGTACGTGAGCGAGCTCCACTTGAGGACGACGGCGGACGGGGACGAAGCCAGAAACTGCGGCCCCGGCAGCGGCGGCACATGTCTTCCGGATGGGCGGAGAGAGGGCGCGGTGGAGGTCCCGGATCTACACTCGGAGCGTGACGAGGTGGACAGGGCTTGGAGATCGAGCGCTGACGGCGAAGCTCCTTGCGCGAGCGCGAGCTTACCTGCTCATCCCCTGCATGTTGACATCGTGTTTGACATTCATAAACAGAGTTAGTATGCAAAAGTTAAGCCGTTTATGTTCTAGCACTTTTTGGGCATGGAGACCGTTTTTAAAAGTTGCATCCGTTTTGCTCGAAAATGCATGGAGGACTGACAACTTATATGGGATCCGGAGAATCTTCGAGGTTCTTGAGAGATTTGGTGGTGGTTAGAACTCATGCTGGCATATAACAAGTCTTGTCCCCAAAATTGACCCACGACTTAGACATGAGTCCCCCCACCACCACCCCCGCTACTGTTGGACCTCCATGCTCCCTTTCTTAGCGATCCAATTCCCCATATAAGTGAGGGAATGGAAACCAATTGATGTGGAGATGGTTTTTGACCTACTCCATGGTTTCCCCTCCCTTCAATCCATCCGATGCATGGGTTACTTTTGACGAGATTTAAAAGTGAGGGGTTTTATCACAAGTTGCTTTGTTCTGAAGCTTTTGCATTTGTTTGATATCTTCATTCAATTGGTTAAAGTGAGCCTTTTTTGGGCACGCTGGTATGATAGCAGTGTGATCGATTGGTCATGTAGGTGTCCTTTTTTTGTCATGGACTTTTGTGTCCTGGATCGCTTTTCCTGTATTTTGGGTTGTCTTTTAAATAGGAAATTAAACATTATATAAACAATGTTATATTACTATTTTTTGAGATACAAAGTACAGACGCAGACGCTCACAAACACGCACGTACAGACACCCCTATGACCGTGCACACACAAATACTACCCTTATGAGCAGAGAAGATTGCACATAACACCAACCTTTGATGCGTTTGTTGCACAAAACACTTGTTGCAGCAAACATCATATTTTCGTTTAATCAGTTGTAACCAGCCCAAATAACAATTTTATCTAACATGTGGTTTTAGATTTTTATACTGCATAGGACTAATCTTGTACTGTATACAAAAAATATACGATATTTAACACAAAATTTCTAAGAAATACAAATTGGAAAATAGGAAGCACAACAGTACAAATATATAGATTATACTTGTCAAAATATTTCAGTATCAATAACAACATATAGATTGTACCGCATACTCACTTTGAATCATGTGGTGCAAAGTCATTTTAAATAAGCAAAGAGTCAAAGATACACTTGCACAAGGATGAATCATGTATGTGACATAACATAAGCAGTAGGCAGAAGTCATAATATAGATATGAGAAATGAAACAAACATGCATCATCCGAAAGAGATTATTATCCCTGGGTGTTGTAGCATATGGGACCAAAAGAATGATGTTATTTTTTATGGCACGAAACCAAATATTCAGAGATATATAATCTATTATATTATTAAAACACGAGATAATGAACGGCAATGATATGAAAATAACGTTCCAACATATGAAGGGTTGGATTAAGTGAAGGATTTTCTAAGAAGGTACTAGCAATGATTACAAGGAATTTCATAAAAAAGAGGAATATATGTTGTTTTGATTCTATACCAGAGCCATAAGATCGTTTGCTGCTTTCGATCCCGCCAACTCCATAAGACCGTTTGCTCGACAACTCTATATATAAAAACAGAGACAATATTAGAGGCATGTAAAAAAAAGTGTTCATGAGTCTCACGTTCGTTACAAAATTCACATTTTTCACAGCCTTTCAAGCCTATCAAATTATCTCTAACTAGAGATCTATTCCTAACTACCAAAATTTAGCTCTACTCTACAGGAATTTTTAGTTTCCATTACACTTCGTAAGGAAATCTATTTTTATCCTTACTAGTAGAGTATAAATGCTCATGTCCTAGTCTTTAACATATAATCTATATATTTTCTACTATTATGCGGCCTGTTTTCAATTTATATTTCTTGAAAAATTTGTTAATTGTCATTTTTTTTTTGTACAGTACAAAATTAGTCGTATACGGTATAAAATCCAGAACCACATGTTAGATACCTATTAAGTTCTCTAAAACTGTTATTTGGCCTAATTGCAACTGATTAAACGAAAACATGGTATTCACTGCAACAAGTGTTTCGTTTCTGTGTTTTGTGCAACAAACGCACCAGTGGTTGGTGCTGTGTGCAATTTTCTCTTATGAGCACCTCCGAGAGACTGGTCCGGCAAATCTTGAGGTTGACAAAGCCACCACGGACGTCTCGTTATTGACGGGCACGTCACCTACCACTGAGTGGGTACTGATTTCTTACCACGTATTGGTTGTAACTACATGTAAATTGCTACCTACTTCCTAGAATTGTCCAGAGCATGATCTGGAACATATAATTTTGGGCAAATAACACTATAAATTTACTTTTGAAATCATGTAAACCGCATTTTCCTTTTTTTAAAACAAGTTTTGTATTTCCCAAGTTACGATCCATTATACAATATTTACATTATGTGAAAGGTATAATTTTGGAGAAATAAAACTTCAATTTGGGTATGTATATAATGAATTTTGCTCCTTTTCAATCTCTCAGTTTATTGCTAATAAAATATAAAAAATTGAACTAGTAGCACCCCTATAAAACTACTTAATGATTTCATCTAAGGGTTGAGAGAATTTTTCCTCATCCCACATGTCATTGACCACTTGAAGAAAATTGTTAAGTTTTTTTTGCACTGTCCATTAATTAAGAAGAAGGTGTTTAGTTTATTTACAGGAGAAATCAGACGAAAACCATACAATAAACACACCGAGCAATATCTAAAGCAACAACCTCCCTTTACCTAAACCAAATCAGCCGGTGAAGCTTTTTTCTTGTTGTCCCCTCTTACTTCTTTTACCCCCCAATAGTAATCCTCATGAGAGATTTCTCCACCTTCCTGATCACGTCCTCCGAAATTTTCACCGCCAAGATGGAAGCAATGTCCTTAAAAAAAGTCGATTGCCAAAAGGACACCCCTGATCCCATTTGCTCCACCTTTGTACCCGAGAAGAATACGGTTTGCAGTACCGCCACAACGATATCCATCGAATCACAACCTGACAAAAACCTTCGCCATGTGTTGATAATTTGAGCTAGCAATGCTCTTAAATTTGCCATTCTTCGAGCTAGAATTTTCACGAGGTTTGAATCCACACTGCCAAGGAAAACTATAAGCTAGAATTGTCCTTATTTCCCATGTTTCCAGCGTGTGCCATTTCACCGTCTATCAGGACCCGATTTTTTCGTTGACACTGTGCTGTTTATCAAGCCTCGGGATCTTCACGTGACCACGAGAAAAGTCTCGGACTGGTTATCCAGCAAGCAATCGGAGATTCGGAGGCAACGCACACTTCCACTCCCCGCCTCGCAAATATTCCGCGCGCCTCCCTGTCCAAACTCCAGCCACAAACTTGCCCCGAGCCTCGCGGTTACGGACGCACCACCGCGCTTCCTACGCCGGGTCGCAGAGCTCCGCGCCGCCGCCGCCGTCGACCAAATCCAACCACTGCCGCGTGAAAACAAACCGCTCCGCTCAGCCGCAAATCTCACTTCTTTTTTCTCGTGAAGGTAGGAAAAAGGGTGAGAGTATTGTACAGTATCAGCACGAACTGGGCTGGAGGGGAAGGATAAACAGACAAACAAATCCGGCAAAAAGGGCGGCGCGATGGGCACCGTGCTGGATTCTCACTTCCTGGCGCTCACCGCCCTCGTCACCGTGAGTGAATATCATCCCTCCCGTCTTCTTGCGATCTCGCCGTCCCTCTGTGTATTCACCACTGTTTTCCCATTTTGGTGTTGGTTAGGTTGGGTACCAGCTGGTGTTCTTCATCATCACCGCCCTCCTCCGCTTCGACAAGGTCACGGATTTCGCCGGTAAAGCTCCAAATCCTGCCCTTCATCACCACTTCAACATGCAGTTTTGTTTGACTGGAATCCAAGTGCTCGATTTTCTTGGCCCAACCGACCGGAAGCTGATTGGCCTAACATTACAAACTTGCCTAGTACTTTTGCTCTATTTTCCATGTTGCCGTTTGTCTGCCTATCATTAGAATCCAATGAACTAGTACATGTTGACCCCACATCACCTACGTATATGGCAATCTCTACTGGGAGCCATTCGCGCATTCTACTTTTGTTTATGAGAATCTTAATACATCTCCTGTACGTGTCTCAGTGTCCCCATCTTGTTGTGCACGTCAATATAAGATGCTACCTGTTTGTCATACTCCTTTGCTGTGCATTCTTAGATTTTTATTTTTATGGAAAAGCTTTCGTAGTATCCATTTTCATTTCAGTGATATGTTTTTGTTTCAGGCAGTACAAATTTCGTCATAATTGCCGTCCTAACAGCAGCTTTGAAGGGAACATGGCACTTCCGTCAGGTAAATACTACTATCAAGACTAAACTCGTTCACTTTGTTGCTCATTTGGTGTAAGCATTATTCTTTTAAGATGAAACTTCCAATATAGCCGCATATAAACCTTCATTTCTTAACATTGGCTTAGTCATTGTTGATTTCTAGCTTGCCGGAACGATTGTTTTTTTTTTACTTTTGTGTGGAACCACATTTCCTTTTGCATTAGTATATTTAAAGCATTTGTGCAACATCAATGCATGCTTTAATAATAGTTTACCTGGAGGATGCACTATCTTTGATTACTTCTCTTAGATGAAAATGCGTTGTTGCAGTTGCAGCTCTTCAAGTTACTGGAGCATGGCTAACAAATTGTTTGTCTGAACCTTGGTCATAGATCCTTAGATTTTTCATGACTGTTGTGTGCTTAGTTTTGTATAAGGTACCATCCATTGTATGCGTTGAATTAGCTTGGGCATGGATGTTGTTGTGGTAGATAGTATTGTATTTGCAACAATGTGATATAATTGAATCTCTGTAGTTCTAATGTGGAATAATAGTGTTCACAAAGACGCAAGAATCGTCTCACCACTTTCACTGAAAATTAAATCCAACAGATTTTACCATGGTTCTGAAAGACTAGACGGAAATTGTGTTCATGAAGTGTTGACATGCTTATCTAAACCCACTTAGTTGGAAATACAGGACCGGCATATGTCTGTTTCATTGATATCTCTTGTTTTTCCAAGTTGAAAACCTCACAGAATTAATACTAGATTGAGACAGTAAACCTTAAATATAATACTGGTGTTCTTATGTGATACTAACTATATAACTGATTCGCCCATCTATCGTAACGATTGTTTTTCTTCAATAGAACATATCACAGTTGTTTTCTGTAAAAGAACGCCTATTCTTAACATAGATCCTTTTCTCAGGTTGTATTGACAGTGCTTGTTGTGATTTGGGGACTTCGCTTAGCAGTGTTTTTACTAATGAGGTATGTTATCCTAAAACAATACATTCTGTTGAAAGTTCAAACACATGGCCCCTGCTGATGTCTAGTGTGATCTTAGTCTCTTCTTCTCTTTCATGAGAGAATCTTTATTGATTCATGACTTCATGTGTTCTTGTGTACTTCATCTCACACTATTTATTTGTTTCAGAACTTTGGATGATATCATGTGCCAACTGATCAACAGTATTAGTAGGACACAAAATCTGATAACTAGGATCATATCATTCTTGTTCGCTATCACTATGGCTGTTGCCAGCTGCATTCACATCAATAAGCATGCCCAGTATAGAGCCACAAGAACACAACTAGTCCTTAGCCTGAGTGAAAACATATTGTTCTTGTGAAAGTGAGTTGTTAATGCTTGTTTTGCCTACTGTTATATAGGATTTTGAATTGGGGAGAGGATAAACGGTTTGATGAGATGCGCAGCAACTTGGGAAAATTAGCAGTCTTTTGGATTTTCCAGGTACGTTTCGCAACATATATACAGCATAGAAATCTGGTTAAGTTTTCATGTCATTCCCAGAGAGAACCTCACCAGGCCTTCTATCCTAATTTGGACAGGCTGTCTGGGTTTGGACTGTCAGCTTGCCTGTCACAATAGTGAATGCAAGTGACAGAAACCCGTCATTTGAAGCTCGTGATATCATTGGTTGGATAATGTGGGTCATCGGGCTATCTGTGGAAGCTATAGCGGATCAGCAAAAGCTTATGTTCAAGAATTCTCCAAGCAATAAGGGAAAGTGGTGTAACGTGGGTCTTTGGAGTTATACTCGCCATCCAAATTACTTTGGCGAGGTAAATCAATTTGATTATTATCATCGTCTGCATCCAGATCAAGATCAAAACTCTTGATTTGTATGTGACCTTGGCTTAATTTATGGATCTAAATTTCATCCTTCATGCACAACAAATATGTCTCTTACCTTCTCAGTTCCAGGGTCTCTTTTTTCTAGGATACACTCACAATTACCCACAACAACGCGAAATACATCATACATATACGGTTCTGGTGATTTAGGCTTTGAAAAGTTAATTCATTCCTGAGCAAATAATATGCCAAACATACCTAATATGATAACATCTGGTGTTTGAGGTTCCATTGGGCGGCAATTACTGCTAATTGTCAACTGTATTTTGCGGTCCACATTTCCCCTGAACTTATAAGTTGACTAGAACAACTAGTAAATCTAGTATGCTTGTATAATAAGTTTGGTCGGCATAGTGGATGTGAAAATAGTTAGGTAACCTCGTGTGTAGTCTCTATGATGATTAAGATAGGTCAATTTTTGATCAAAAAACAAGTCTATGCTATTTTTGAATTTAGACACAGTGAGAACTTGCTGACTTTCTCTTGCTTTATCATGGTTTAATCATGAATAGCTCTTTATTTGTTATGATTCCAGATAGTTACCTCAACTCAAATTGAATGTTACATCGTTACGGAGTCTGAATATTATTAATTATATTGTGTACATACACGAACAGTTTACGATATATATCTGACTTCTGAGAACTTTCATATGGAATGTTATGCATATCCAGGCATATGTTTGATGATTTGATACGGTGCAGATGTTGCTTTGGTGGGGGGTGTTTGTCGCATCAGCCCCAGTTCTCTCAGGAGCTGAATGGCTTGTAATCTTGGGACCTATCTTCCTGACACTCTTGCTTCTTTTCGTTAGTGGGATCCCACTTCTTGAGGTTAACCTCTAATCTCGTGCATCCTTTATCTGTCGCTACTTTGCTATCTCTGTTTCTCGATGCTGATGCATCTCATCTTCTATATTTCTATGCGAAGTCGTCTGCTGATAAACGCTTCGGTCGGCAAGACGAATACCGCACTTACAAGAACACTACAAGGTAAGCAGCATTCTTATACTGGTCCTTTTTCAGATCCCTCCCTAGCCTCTTCTTTGTGACAGAAGAGTTACTGATTTATGTACCGGTTGTTCCTGCACAGCCCTCTTATCCCGTTGCCACCTTCTGTGTATGGAGCCCTGCCTGATTGGTTCAAGGTAGCATTCCTCCTGGAGCTCCCCCTCTACAATCCTGGACCGGAACGCGATCCTGTCAGTTGAGCGCTGGATGTGCATTGTTCGGCTTATCTCGATTGATTATACATGTACACCGTTATTGTGGATGAGTGATTATTTTCTCTTTGGATTCAAGGTTTTAGAGTGAGTCTGTCCATATGTATCTCCCAAGATGTTGAAAAGATGTATTGTGTACCTGTGCTAATAGTGTGAACGTTTGATTTAATTTCGTATGCCCTCCTGGCCAAATCTTGCATGGGATGCTGGAATTTTCTCTAGTTTATGAGAAATCTTTTAAAGGAAGCTCAAATTTTCAACATTGAATCTGCATCAAGCAAATGGTATTCACATGTCCCAACTTTGCCACACCAAGCTGCAGATACCAACGTTTTTGTAAGGAATATAAATTTATCAGGCTGTCACAAACGAAGGCAGCTTTGACTCAAAATCAGTGGATCTGGCAATCTCTTTGACTCCCGAGATGCTGCGATCATTTAATTTTTTTAAAATATCAAAATTATGTTTTTAAGTTTTAAAAAACTCTGAATGGAAAATCTGGATCTAGTCAATAATGCACCCTACGAAAGTATGAAATCCTGACGCAAAATCATTACACTATGGTCTACACAAAAATGACAGAAATTTGTATATTTTGAAGATTTAAAAGTGTGTAGACACATTTATCTTTTTATGTTGTTCAAAATATATGGTATTTAAAATTTAGATTTAACACGTTTGTGGGATACATCATTGCCAATATTTAGGATTTTTAAAAATTTAAAATCTTCGATTTTTTTTAAGGATCCGAGACCGAGAAATCTCCACTGCTGTAGCCGATTTACGCCGAGGAAGGTTAGAGGAATTGGGCGAAGAAGGATAACAAACAACCCCATCCGGAAACAGGCGATGGGAACGGTGCTGGATTCGCACTTCCTGGCGCTCACCGCCGTCGTCACTGTAAGCAAATCTCTCGCGCCGCCTCCTCTCCCATCTCCTCCCCTCTTCCGCCCTTGGTGGATTGGTGTATTTATCACTGTTTCCATTTTGGTGTTCGTGGTGGTTAGGTTGGGTACCAGTTGGTGTTCTTCATCATCACTGCTCTCCTCCGCTTCGACAAGCTCACGGATTTCGCCGGTAACGCTCCAATCCTGCTTCTCCTCCTCCTCCTCCTCCTCCTATCTCTTTTCTCCATCTTAGTTCTTCCGGCTTTCTTCTTTTGGCGTAGCGGAGGGGGTTGTTTGGTTGGGTGAATCTGGTTGAAGACTGGAATCGAAGCGCTCGATTTCTCGGGAGTTAGTTTGACAGGCACCGCAACTTACTTAGAGTGTTTATTATTACTGCCGCCGTTTTTATGCAATCCAACGAACTACCTGTTGACCCGCATCACCTACGTGCTACGTATAGCAAACTACTGATAACCATTTTACTTTTCAGTATTGCTCTTGTTGGGCACGTCAATACAAAATGCTACATGTTCATCATACTCTTTTGTGGTGCATTCTTAGATATTTTCTTTTTGACCCAAAATCTTCATATCCATTTCCTTTTCAGTGATATCTCTTTTTTTTTCAGGCACTACAAACTTCGTCATAATTGCCGTCCTAACAGCAGCTTTGAAGGGAACATGGCACTTCCGTCAGGTAAATACTACCAAGAACTAAATCCGTTCACTTTGGTGCTCAGTTGACACTTGCTGTAAAAATTACTCTGTTTAATACAAAACCTCCAATTCAGCTGTGTATAACCTTTAGTTCTAAAACATTGCTAAACGAATGATGTTTTTTACACCTTTATGCTGATCCGCATTTCCTTTGCACTGCTTAAAATATATGTGCAACAACGACGCTTGTCCTAATGATAGTTTACCTGAAGGATGCTCCATCTCTTATTACTATTCTTAAATGAAAGTACCTATTGCAGTTGCAGCCCTGCAAGTTACCGCAGGCTAACAAGTTGTTTGTCTGAACATTGGTTATAGATCCTTTGATTTTTCATGACTGTGTTGTGAGCTTAGTTTATAATAATCTACCGTCCAGGGATGTGATTGAATTCGATTGGGCATAGATTTTATTCTGTTAGATATTGTATTTGCAGCAGTGTGACATAATTGCATCTCTGCAGTTCTAATGTTGAATAATAGTGCTAAAAAATATGAAGGATCGTCTCTCCACCTACATTGAAAAATTAAATCCAGCAGATGTTGCCATGGTACTGAAAGACTAGATGGAAATTGTTTGTTATGTCAATAAAATAAGATGGAAATTGTGTTCATGAAGTGTTAGCATGGTTATCGAAACCCATTAAGTAGGAAATACTGGAGCGGCATATAATTGTTCAACTGAAATCTCTTTTGGGAATTTCCGAAGTTAGAAAAAAACACAAATTACCACTCTGTTGAGACCGTAAATCTTAAAGATGGCCTCATTTCATTTGAAAGGCTATCAACAGAGAATAGTGATGTTCTTCAGTGATACCAACTATATAAGTGATTTGTCCATATATTATTTTGAAGCAACATCATCAAGATTATTTTTCTTCAAAAGAACATATCACAATTGTTTTTCTTCATAAGAACTTTATCTATTCTGAACATAGATCCCTTTCTAGGTTGTGTTGACAGTGCTTGTTGTGAGTTGGGGACTTCGCTTAGCAGCATTTTTACTAATGAGGTATGTTATCCTAAAACGGTACATTTTGTTGAAAGTTCAAACACATGGCCCCCTCTGGGCTCTGGCGTATGCCTAGTGTGATCTTGATTTCTTCTTCTATTTAAGGACAGAATCATTATTGCTTCATGACTTCATGTGATCTTGTGTAGTTGCTCTCACCCATGTTGTTATTTATTTGTTACAGAACTTAGAATAGATGGATGATATCATGCGCCTATTGTTCAACAATACTAATAGCACACACAACCTAAACATTATGTGGATGTTGCCTGCTGCGCTCACATCTGCAGACGCAGGCACACACATGAAATTGAATCTCAAGAGCATATAGAGTTCTGATAATTCAAGTACTTGTTTAGTTTCCACTTTCTAGATATGGGAATAGCCATTATTTTTCCAAGAAGTCAGTTGTATTTGCCTGCTGCTCCAGATTGATTTTTTTTTCGTCTTTCTTCCTACAAGATGTTATAACTTACGACTCAGCATACTTTAGCTGCTAGCACAATAACCCAACTAATCCTCAACCTGAGTGAAAACAAATTGCTCTTGTGTAAGTGAGTTCCTATTTCCTAATGCTTGTTTTGCCTAGTCCTATCTAGGATTTTGAATTGGGGAGAGGATAAACGGTTCGATAAGATACGCAGGAACTTGGGAAAATTAGCAGTCTTTTGGACTTTGCAGGTACGTTTCGCCACTTATATTCAGCATATATATCTGGTTCAGTGTTTATATCATTCCCAAAGAAATCCTCACCATGCCTTTTATCCTAATTTGGACAGGCTGTCTGGGTTTGGACCGTCAGCTTGCCTGTTACAATTGTGAATGCCAGTGACAGAAACCCTTCGATTGAAGCTCGTGATATCGTTGGTTGGATAATGTGGATCATCGGACTATCTCTGGAAGCTATAGCGGATCAACAAAAGCTTATGTTCAAGAATTCTTCAAGCAATAAGGGAAAGTGGTGTAATGTGGGTCTTTGGAGATATACTCGCCATCCAAATTACTTTGGCGAGGTAAGTCTGTTTGATTTGATTACTGTTTGCATCCAGATCAAAAGTTGATTGTTGGTTTAATTTTTGGATCTAACTATCATCATACATGCACAACAAATCTGTCTCTTACCTTCTCAGTTTCAGGCTCTCTTTTTTCTAGGATGCACTCACAATTACCCACAACAACGTGAAATACATCATACATCTTCGGGTTTTGGGATCTACGTCACTTTGAAAATTAAATTCATTTTTAAACGAGAAATATGCCAAACAGGCATAATATGACAACAGCTGGCATTTAGGTTTCATTGGGCGGCAATGGCTGATAATTGCCAACTGTATTTTGAGGTCCACATTTCCCCTGAACTTCATAAGTTGACTATTACAACTAATATGCTTGTGTAATAAGGTTGGTAGGTATAGTGGATGCGAAAATAGTTAGGTAACCACCTGTGTAGTCTCTATGATGATTAATGACAGGTCATTTTTTATACAAATAAAAGTCTATGCTGTTTTGGATACAGTTAGAACTTGCTGATCTTTTCATGGTTTAATCACGAATAAGTCTTTCTTCGTATTAATTCCAAATAGTTACCTCAATTCTAACTGAATGTTACATAGTTACCGAGTCTGAAACTTAGCTCACTATATTAGTATTATTATTCACACCGAACCTTTTATGATATGTATTCTGACTTCTGAACGCTTTGATACGGAATGCTGTGCATATCCAGGCATACGTTTGCTGATTTGATACGATGCAGATGTTACTTTGGTGGGGGGTGTTTGTAGCATCAAGTCCGGTTCTCTCGGGAGGTGAATGGCTTGTAATCTTGGGACCCATCTTCCTGACATTGTTGCTTCTTTTTGTTAGTGGGATCCCGCTTCTTGAGGTTGACCTCTCACCCCATACATCCGAAATCCGTCCCCATACTTTGCTATATCTTAATCTAAATGTTAATGCACCTCATCTTCTATATTTCTATGTTAAGTCGTCTGCTAATAAGCGCTTCGGTCGGTCAGAAGAATACCGCACATACAAGAACACTACAAGGTAAGCAGCGTTCTTATAATGGGTCTTTTTCAGATCCTTCCCCACTCCCCAGCCACTGATTTGTGGCAGAAGAGTTACTGATATATGTACCGATTGTTTCTGCACAGCCCTCTTATCCCCTTGCCACATGTTGTGTATGGAGCCCTGCCTAATTGGTTCAAGGTGGCATTCCTCCTGGAGCTCCCTCTCTACAATCGTGGACCGAAACGCAGCCCTGTCAGCTAAGGCTGGATGTGCGTTGTTCTGCTTATCTTGATTGATTATACATGTATACTGTTTGTTGTGGATGTGAAATTATTTTCTCTTTTATTTCAAGGGTTTTTAGTGACTTTGTCCATATGTATCTCTGCCACGATGTTCAAAAGATATATTCTGTACTTGTGTTTTCCTTTGTGTCCTCCTAGCCAAATCCTGAATGGAACGCTGGCTTTGTTTTTTGAAAATAACGCTGGAATTTCTTTGGTTTCTGTGAAAGTTGTTTGTTTGGGACGGGCTCTAATATGATTGTGAAGGACCGCTTTGTGAAAGTTCAAAATGTTTTACCTCAAAAAAAAAAGTTCAACATGTTGAAAAGATTGAATCTGCAGTAAGCAAATGGTACTCCCAAGTCCCAGCTGTGCAAATGACAGTTTCGGTAGTTTACATAACCACATTGGACTATTGGAGGGACATGGCAATATGAAAAGCTTGTTTGAGCGTCACAGTTTGATCATCTATCTACTCGTGTCTCGTGTCCGGAGATGGGCCTCACGCCGGCGCGATGGACACCTTGTCGACCTGCACGACGTACTCCAGCGTCGCCCCGGGCGGCACCTGCACGTGGTCGTCCCCGAAGTCGGCGCCGTCCTCGCCGAAGCCCAGGCTCGCCGGGATGACCACCCGCCGCTTGCCGCCGTTCCGCATGGACCGGAGGACGTACTCGATGCCCTCGCACATCCCCCTGGTGTATGGCCTGGAGCCCATGACGAGCGCCAGCGGCCTCTTCCCGTCGCCGAAGGTGTCCACGAATGCCTCGCCGCCGCCGGCCACCCGCCCCTGCAGGTCGATCACCACCAGGTCGCCCGGCCGCGGCACGTCGCCGCCGCCCACCCGCATCTCGGTGTACCTGCACCATCGTCGCTGTCACCTGTCAGAGCCCAAGCGGCCAGTGACTGACCAAGACCGTACGTCGGAGTGGAGCTGGTGGCATGCATGCTTACCGGATCCCGTTGGGCAGGACGACCTCCTTCTCCTCCTCCACATCCCTACGACGCGAGACATGCGTGCGGTTAAGTCTGAGTCAATGAACGAGAGCATGCATGGAGGCTAACGGAGCTGAAGATAATAATGGAGGTCAGGTCACTGACTTGGTGTTGGCCTCCTGCTGCGCGACCTCGAAGCGGGTCTTGAGCTGCTCCGAGACGACGCCGAATGCCAGGAACCCGACCCAAGCCAGCCCGGCGCCGATGCCGAACCGCCGCGTTAGCGACGACGCGACCCAGTCCGTGGAGTCCGCGGACGGCGGCGCGCGCTTCGGCGCCCTCGCCGGTGCGGGTTGCGGCAGTGGCTGCGCCTCGGCTTGCATGGGCTGCTGCTGCTGCTGCGGTGGTGGCTGGTCGGACGGCGGCTGGGCGCTGGGCGGGCGCGAGGGCGGCGCGCACGAGACGTGCGGCTTGGCGGCCGGCCGGGCGAGGAAGGCCGGGGAGCTGCCCAAGAACGTGGCCATGGCGATGTTGGCGCCGGCACGGTACGACGCTCGTGCGATGTGCGAGACCGTACGTGAGCTTGGGATGGAAGGATTGGAGTCGGATTATCCTGCTCCCAAGTATTTTTTGTTTGTTTTTGCAGTGTTTTCTCTGCGTCTCCTGCAGTGAAATGAAACGTGACCACACGCTGACTGCAAGAGGCTTATCCAGTTCTTTCCGTCTGTTGGCGTGCCGCCTGTACCTCGGTGGCGCTTGCGTGTTTGGTAGACTGCAAGACTTTTACTCATATTGGGAGTGTAATATTTGAGCCGTTTGATTTCCTGAATTCCTCCACATTGTTGCATAGCACGGTTCTTAAAACACGTTCGGGTCTAGTCCGAGAGGAATGGTCAAATCGGTCATTTCCATCGAGCCACCCTCGTCTTCGAAAAATCCGACAACGAGACGTTTCCATAAAATCACCGAGGGGAGATGCCGCGAGCACGCGCGAAACAACAAAGATTCGGCGGGACTATGGTCACTGCACTTAATTTTCACCATCGTATTAGGGCAGCTCTCTCACCGCCAAATCCAAATTCCCCATTTCCCCTCATTTTGAGCTCCTCCAACCTTCAACATATAGCGAGATGGTGTGCTCGTTCTCAGCCGCAAGGTCGGAGTGCCTGCCGGCGGCGGTCACTGGCTACAACGTGTCTTCTTCTTCCTCTGCGTCGATCCAATCCCGTTGTTGTAGCCTTCACATCGATCCAACCCGGTTAGAACTTGTATGGGCACAGGGAGATCTGAAATGATCTGTTATAGGTCATTCCTTCGTCGCCGGTCACCATGACAGGATCACAGTCGCGCATTTTGATAGTGGTCGTGATTGGATCTGACTTCAGCACGGGGGCCATTGTGCCATCTGTTTTTTCGCCAAGGTCTCCATCTTCCCCGCCCTCGGTGTTGCGTGTGGCTCCTCTGATGTAAATATTCTCCCTCTCTTGTGGTTGTAGCTGTAGTTTTATAAGTGATGTTGCAATTGCTTATGGATGTTCATGTTGTTGTTCTAGGGGTACTTCATTGATGTTCCTCTGGTACTTATCATGTAGGCTATCATACCGTTGGGCTCACTAGAGCTGTCTACTCCATCTATGAATGCTCATGAATCTCTGTTTACACCCAAACCTGCCATGGTTTAGCAATCGGTCATGTCCGAGTTTGTCCTGAACCGTTGGTTCAGCATACGTGTGCTTTAAGATGGGATTCATGATTCAAAGAGATATTGATGTGGAAGGTAGTTGATGATGTTCTTTCATTCATGGGCGTACAAACATTTGAGCACTATGTGGGTCTACAACCATATCAGAAAGTGGAGAACCATGTGGGGCGTGATAACTGATAAGGAGGATCCAATGAACATCTCAAGTGGAACGAACACTGTTGCTGCTTCTGGATAGCAGACGACCACAGGCTACGAGAGGACCTCAAGGTAACAAGATTCATTGATTTCTTTTCTTGATCTTACAGTACCTCAATGACATCCGCCATGACACTTGCTCCTTATGAATTGCAGTGTTTCCCAAAGCGTCTAGAGTGCATCAACACTCTTCACACCCTGATTTGTCAGCCAGTAGCAGTTGTACGCACCTAAGTTGTTGGTCACGGCATTGAAGTTCATTACTGACAACAAATAAGAGTATGCCAAGTATCAGACGCTAGGAAAAGAGGGCATGCCTTAGCAAGCAGTTTGATGCATGTCTCTTAGGGCTTATGCTTCTTTTTTTGTTGACGATGCTCGTGATCTGTTGTATATTTTAGGAGGTGCTCTCATATCCTCGAGTAGCGAAGACTTGGTTAAACTTACTCCCCGGTTTGTAATGATAAACTTGTTCAAGTTGATATATATGCTAACCTGTCTGATGCACCCCCTAGTAGGGGTAAATACTTGTTGTATATTACCAGCATCTTTTGTTCGAATGTTTCTAAACTGTGTTGTCATTTTGATAACCTAACCACGCAAAAGCAAGGGTATAGCAGAACACGCTCGCGCTAGCAACGCAACCAAACAAGGTGTACGTTGCACCAACAAGACATAACAACGTCTGTACAAGCATCCAAACAATGGAGTTATCTTCCCTCTTCTGTACTTAAAATGTCTTCGCGGGCAACCAAACCTTTTATGGCCAGTTTGCAACGCGCGGGGCTCTTCTCCCTGCGTCGGACAAACGCACAGCGCAGAGTATGTCTTCGGTTCTTTGGTTACGGGAAGCGTCGTGTCAACGTTACCTTGGTGCTAAAATTAGGCACGATGTTCACAGGTTGTAAGAGTATCTCAAGGTAACAAGATTCATTGAGCTATCTTACAGTACCTCATTGACATCCGCCATGACACTTGCTCCTTGTGAATTGCAGTGTTTTCCAAATCGTCTAGAGTGCATCAATAACCCTATCATGAACTATGCTCTGATAAAAAAGATCTTCACCCCCTAATTTGTCAGCCAGGTAGCAGTTGTACGCACCTAAGTTGTTGGTCAGGGCATTCAACTCCATTACTGACAACAAAGAAGAGTATGCCAAGTATCAGACGCTACAGGACGCGGAAAAGAGGACCTGACTTAGCAAGCAGTTTGATGCATGTCTCTTAGGGCTTATGCTTCTTTCTTGTTGACAATACTCATGATCTGCTGTATATTTTAGGAGGTGCTCTCATATCCTCTAGTAGAGAAGACTTGGTTAAACATACTCCCTGGTCTGTAATGATAAACTTGTTCAAATTGGTATATATGCTAACTTGTTCAAATTGGTATATATGCTAGGCTTGTTTTACGGTACCTTCTTGGTGGTCACTTGATGGAGCAGTGGAACTTCGTAGCAACGGTTGTGATTGATTGGCGTAGATTAGGCCCAACAGCAGCCGAGTCAGCCGTGTATAATTTTGATCGTAGTAACAAAACTGAACACCGGTACGGGTCGTAGACAAGAACAAAGAAATCACATACGCATTAATGTCACCGCCGCCAGAGGATATCTCGCCGCTGTCGAACCAAGCGGCCCGATCTCTCCAACCTCGCACTTCACCTTCGATCTCGCCGCCGGTCCACCTCACGGGCGTTGTCGTGGCCGTCACCCCCCACCTTCTGTCCCCTCGAAGGTGTCCTGGGTGTCCGGCTATGTGCTCGTTTCACCGTCTAGAGGATCCAGTGGGGCGACCTTGACGCGGAGGCGTTCGAAGACGAAGGCCATGATCTTCTTCTTCCATGATAGCCTCTCGTCGAAGGTGAGGCTCCCTACGGATCTTCTTGTCCATTCGACCATAGGGATCAAACAAACCGATAAGTCAGCTCCAGATGCAAAATGTCTGATGCGCTGGCTTAATTGCAAAGAAAACTAGTGTGATTGTTGGTATGTGCCATCATTGAATGGTCGCTTGCATATTTATGCGAAATTCTTGTGTCTTTGTGTCGAATTTTTGCTAGCTACATTTATCTTGGAGCAGATGCAACGGAGCAGGTGTAGCTAGGATCCACATCACCTACAGCCACATTTATCTTGCTGTAGTATTTACATATTTTAATTATTCATAAACTTTGTGTCTCACTTTCGAATTCTTGCTGTACATGGCAACAATATTGAAATATGGTTCAATGTTCCTTTTCAAATTCAGCACTTATGTAGTAGAAGAAATTACTACAGCCCTCGCTAATAAATGTATTGGAAAACAAACGAAAAATTGCAAGAGTAGAGAGCAGAACAAAGCAAAATTATATGTCGTTTCATCTAGCACATGAAATTATCTTTTTAATTTGAGACTGGTGCTTCGATCCGTTATCTATCCATGACTTCTCTCTCATTGTGTTCTATTGCTGCCATGCATCATCAGTCTTGCCTCGAAGGTGGGTTAGACTCGATGAAGTTAAAGAATAGTGCCTGGGATAGTGATGAAGACTTTGAAGATGATGATGGTTCCCCCTCAGGCGGGTCTAAAATGCGATGTGTATTGTGCACTACGACTTCCTCATAAGTTATTGTTTGCGGAGCAGTCCATATCCTGATGTGTTGTGTTGTAAGTTTTGAGCCTTGTAATTAGTATGCTCTTTTGGGGTGACACATATGTAATTATAGGCTCATTCTTTGAGTGGAGCTGTTTCCTGGGCATGAGTTTTCTGTAAATTTGACGCGCCAGATGACTTGAGCAAAGTCGTACGGCATTTTTTTTCTTGGTGCCATGCTTGCCAAAGTTGTTTCGCATAAAATGAGATGAGCAATTCAGATTGTGTAAAATGTAATTGTCACTTCACACTGTAGAACTGGAGCTGAGCATTGTACTCTTTTCAAAATAGTGTTTTATGTTGATGCCTTGCATCTCATGTTCTCAAGTATATCCTTTTCCCTGAGGCAGTGAAGCACCTGGTTTGTTTCTGAGACATCAGGACATGCAACAATTTGATATAAATGTACTAAATCAAACTGTAATAAAAGGCATTCGAGTAAACCCGTGAATACAAACAGCGTAAAAGTAGATGGTGTTCAACATTGTGTACTTTCTCACGACGAAAACACTATCATACCCTATTTACTTGCTAATATATTAGTAGCGTAACTCATGATGCTACTCCTGAAAACACAGAAACTGACATAACAAAGGCTGAAAGACAATTAAAGACAGTTTTCATGCAAAATGTTCTGCACTGACGTCTAAACAATGGGTCCTCTTGGGATTTGGGCACAGTACGACTCCCCAGTTTCTCCTCACTTCCTCCAGATCTTCATGGAAGTGTTTCTCATAGTACACAAACATCATATCTGTAGCCTTGAGGCCTGCCTTGGTTGCCCATGGGAAATAGTGCTGGAAAAACAGTTTCCTCTGTTTCTCACCGAACCTTGCGGAGCCATCGACAACAGAGAGCATGCACATTGGGAGGAACATCTGTTCAAACTCGATCACCTTGAGAGCAGTCTCGCCGATCAGGTTGGTCGGAAGGCCAAACAGCACGTGCCAAAAGTCATGAACCTCACGGACACGGGTCACGATGAAGGCGGGGTCGTCAGTCTCCAAGAAGCGAACTGGCGGGCGGTCGTCCGGCGAGAAGTTCCTTGATCCCATGAACTGAGCGTAGGCAGCACCGAATGTGTTCTCAGGCATGTCCCATGCACGGGAAACCTGTGTGGAAATAACCCGAGGACACTCCCAAAGAATTTCCTGTAGGAACAAGCTATTTTAGTCAGACTGGGAAGGAAGTACTTAGACAAATTGATTGAATTGTATCTTCAGTTTGCCATGAGTACGCAAATTGCACAGGACTGGAAAAAATAGAGAACAACTGTATCATATGATGTAATAACATTGACATGTCTAAATTGTTCAGAAACCAAAGGAGTTAGACTCAAACCAACACGGAGCGCTAATTTGGAAATTTAATCCAGTGATCAGTAGCATGATAAAAAGCGGTCTAAAATAAATCCTTCATATAAACCATGCATTCCTATCTAATATTTTGTGGGCTATATTCAATCCAAAAAAATCTGACTCTACAACAATTCTACCATGGGTGAATCATCAGATGTCAATCATTATAAATTTTCATATGATATTACACCTATAACAATCTGAAAAATGTCAAAAACATGTCTGGCTTGATGAGAGAACATAGTATGAATTTACCCTGCCTTCATGACTGTTCTTCATGCACTGGAGCACACACTCAAACAATGGCTTCCCAGTAGTCTTCCCAAGTGCAGCTATCAGATCAGCTCTTTAGGATCAAGCAAGGTCCCAAATGCAGAGCCAACTGCAACAACCGCTTGTTGCAAGCCCTTCAGATTGACGTGCGCCGCCAACATGATGCTACAAACACCAAGATACCGAAAGTGAAAACTCCATAATCCAATATCACTCTGGTAGCCTTTTGACAATTACAACATCACATCGCGCTAGTGAATAAAACACGTGTTACTAGTTGTCCAGGATGGCACGTACAAATACAACATAGACTATGCAGTTGCAGTGATGATCGCCCAATGCCAATTCGTTAAGGCATTTGATCGAACATCTAGAGGGCGTGATCCCAGGCACATGCACTGGCTCGTTAATGCCGTATGGCCTGCGGAGGCGCTCAGCAACCATCCATACTAAGAAGTGAGCACACACACACACGCGAGAAGTAACCGGCACCGCAACGCAGCAGATCAAGCACTAGAACAAATCACCGCCCCGTTTTCCATCACACTCCATACCCAGGACCGAAATATAGGGGGGCGGGAATGACTTGATTGCGCATCGACGACTCGGGCGGGCCGCCCAGGCCCTCCACCGCCTCCAGCTCCGCGAAGTCCACGAAGAGGCGTCGGAGGCTCTCCCCTTCAACCAGAGCGGCCCCGCCAGCCGGCGCCTCGCCCTCTTCCTCCTGCCCCCTGCGTGTTCGTCGGTGCTGGCGACTGACGGGCAGAAAGTGAGGGGAGAGAAAGTGATCCATCTAGGGTTAGATGTGTTTTAACCGGTTTTTTCATTGGGCCGGCCCATCTATATTTATTGGGCCTCGACCTGTCTCGCGTACGGTACACTGTTCATAACAGTGTGACTTAAACTGCTCAAGTTTTTACTATGATTTTGTTTGGGCCCTTGGATGAACGAAAATGAATGGATGTTATTCATTTGAGGGTACCACAAAACACCTCATATGCTAACCTGTCTGTGTTACACCAACAAGGCAGAACAACGTCTTTACAAGCATCCAAACAATGGAGTTATCTTCCCTCTTCGGTACAGAAAATGTCTTCGCCGGCAACCAAACCTTTTATGGCCCGTTTGCAACGCGCGGGGCTCTTCTCCCTGCGTCGGATATGGCCCGTTTGCAACGCGCGGGGCTCTTCTCCCTGCGTCGGACAAATGCACAGCGCAGAGTACGTCTTCGGTTCTTTGTTTACGGGAAGCGTCATGTAACGTTAACTTGGTGCTAAAACTAGGCACGATGTTCACTTTGTCCCGAAACCCGTCGAGCTCAAATTTGACATGCTGCATGTACACACTGAACATGTTTGTTAAACGCTATATACAGTAGCGGTTAATCCCTGCGAGGGGCTACAGTTCAGGCGGAGATAAATCAGCATCTGCTGGCCAATTTGAGAACCAAGACACAGATAGGGAAACAGGATATACATGGTGCTGACAGCCTAGAGGAGTGGAGTAGACTGACGGACTGGTCCTGTGAATCAAAGCAAACACGTCGCCGCTTGTATCAGATCAGATGGGTCCTGGGAATATCCCTTCCTCCCTCTGCCTGTTCCACTCCACAACCTGCAAATCAAAACTCTCTTCAACGACACAGACGATGCAGATTCGAGATGGAACAAACACCATATGAGAGAACAGAACCTACATACCCAATCTGTCGGGCAGAGAGATCTGTAGTAACGCTGGAACTTCTCACACGCCGACTTATCACCTTGCTTGGCCTTCATACACCTGACGTGCTCACGGAAACCACGGGATTACCTTGTGATGACACGCCAGACATATCGCAAGCTTGATGTTGAGTGGAGTGGAAAGCAAAGCGTGCGATCATGCAGCTAGTTTACCTGTGGTACTCGAGGTAGCGCGCGTAGCAGTGGCGCGTCTGGTTCGTGGTCGGGAACCGGAAGTCGGACGGCGCGGTGCGGAGCTCGATGGTGGCGCCGTCCGGTGGAGGAGGCGGCGAGTCCGCCACGCTGCCGGGCTCGTGTGGCGGCCTGGGCGCCTGCTCCCCTCGGGCCACCTTGTTGACGTCCCTGCTGCGCATCTTCTCGTGCGGGTTAACGATGGTGCTCGCCATGGCGGACGGTGCTCTGTGCTCAGGACAACGCGATGGATGACACTTCCTCTGGATCATGGTGTGGCCTTTTGTATTAGTGTTTAAGCGGTGGAAGCACCAGGTGTTTGTACCTGGCAGCAGCACTTGTTGGAATGTGCAGAGAGATGTTTCTCCAAGCAGACGCCGATTCCAATATGACCGCACTACGTCAAGGTTCCAGACAGACATTCAACAGGCTGAGACTCTACGGGGGCTTTATATGTGTGTCCGGCTATTTTAAAACTGTCAGATGTGTTCGGGTAATATTTGGTGGTCTATCAATCTATGAAACACCTTGTGGGCATGTATTTATAATTTTCATTTATTTAAACTTCATTTAAACGAGATTTAACAAACTTATAATTCTGAATTTAAACGAGATTTAGACTAGGCGAAGAGAAGGCCTATGCAGCTTCTCGCCTACCAATCAATGAAAAAAATAGCGCGTTATAGCGTTTCTGAGGAGGCTACGCTATATTTAGGCTAAAATGCTCGTTACGGCGCTACGCACGCTATATACGCGCTATACCGCGCTATACCATGCAAAATAATATAGCGTATAGCACACTATATAAAACTAGAAAACTGGGTCTGGAGCCCATCGGGCCAAACAAAAGCGCAGCTCCCATCGGCCCAAACACGTAACAAAATTATAAAAGTCCAACTCCAAAACTCATAGGAAGAACATTACAAGGAAATAGAGTTCCCTTCCTAGGAAGAGCTCCCAAGCTCATATAAATCTGATGATATACAAGTTGAAGGATCAACATCAAAGGAAAGAGAGATCCTAGGAAGAAGATGTTTCGTGCCTTCGGTAATGATGATGGTGTGTAATATGGTTATTCGTCTAGTGAGAAGAAGATAAGGCCAATAATTCTGATTAATGTTGTACACTGCAATCTGGTGGTTCTTTTTTAAACCTTGTTATTTTATTCATGGATATGTATCTCCTATTTTACGTTTGTGCCATGGATCTGGTTAAGTGGACTGATTCTGCAAGTATTACTGATTATTTCTGTTGAAGAAATCTTTAATATTCACTTATTCAGACTATATATTACAGTTTTTTTTTGTCAAACGCTATTTCAAAAATAGCACGCTATAACACGCTATAGCGTTTGTAGCATTTTGAAAAGGGTCACGCTATATTCTGTAGCGCGCTATTTTTTTTTCATTGCTACCAATACACGTGCCGGCACGAGAATAGATGCCACTTCATGGCCGGCCGAAGGAGAAGTAGATGCGAACCAAGCCAAAGAATCATCAAGAGACTTGCATGTCTTGATGATCTGGCGTTAGGATTGCATCTTTCGTTCCATCGGCTACGGCCTTTCGAAACGTCTCGTAGCATCCCGGCTGGGAACGCGTCGTTTTCAATTCACTGTCATGACATACGGCGAGGCGTTTGATGGGAAGCCTCTTCGGCTTGCGCCGCCCCTTCCTTCAGCAACAACGACGCTGCTGCCAAAGATGCAGCTGCAGCCGTTTGAAGAGGCAGATCGGGCAGCTCGGGGTCGTTGCCGTCCTCGCCGTCACGCTCGTCGTCCGTTGAGGACAAATCTGGTGGTGGCTCTCGTCGACAGCTACGACGCGTCTCGTACTCCTTGTTCATCACGGCGTGTCAGTAGGCCGCCGAGATGGAGTACTCGGGGTCGAGTTTTTGCTCGTACGGCATCTCCGTCCACTTGCGCTTGAGGAACTCGACGCGGTCCTGCCGCTGAGCCGCGGCCCCACCGGAATTTTGGCGGCGCTCCTCACCAACCCGTCTGGAAGGGTGGTGTCATCGTCCCCCGGCAGCTGGTGGCGGCTGCTCAGCCGCACGGTTTCCAGCGAGAGCACGTAGGGACGCTTGTTGTCGGCCTCCTCGCGCCACATCCCTCGCTGGAACGCCTTGGCCATCTCCGCTTCCTCGTTGTGATGCCGGAGTTCCTCCAGCTGGTCGTGGCGTTGCTGCCCGCCATGGCGGCCTATGTTCTTGAGGGAGAGGGAGAGAGAGGGAGAAGTGATGGTGTGAGGAGAGGAAGGATGCGCTCCAGTTCAGGACGAGCAGCGGAAGACTTGGACCGGAGAGATTCCCCTCTCAACTCGGCGCAACTCTGACAAATGGAATCGCAAAATCGAGACAAAATTAGGGAATTAATTGGTGAATTAAAAGGCCAGGCGTGCACCTCTATATAAAGGCTCTCAGGGGGAGCCAACCTTACCAGGCAGGCAATGTGGGACTATCCCCAATTGCCTGGTGCGGCTAGGCTGGTGCGCCGACCACCTGGTGGGTCCCTTTTGGCCCACCTAGGCCGTCCATCATGCCCCCACCAAATTCCCTTGGGGATTCTTCCCCTCTTGGGCCTTCTTTCGACCAGAAAGTCCATTTAGGAAAATCAGCCTTAATAAATTCGAAAATAAATATATAAAATTATATTTAAATATTACTTACACTAATTAATATCAAACATAATATATATAATTTATTTCAGCTCCGAAAACTATTTCGTCGCTGCCCGATCTCCATCGGACCCTTCCCGGGACGTTCCCGGTGATCTCTTTTCTTTCCGGTTGTCTTGTCGAAACCCCTATAGAGTGTTACCTAGCTGTTCGATATAATAGCAGGTATGATCGAGACTCCTCTCTGATCAACGACTAACTCGTAGGCTTGTACTCCATGAATTAATCCCTGTGATATAACGAATGACTGTCATCTATCAAACCTGAACGTTAAGTCTTAAACCCTTTGTCATGAATTAATCCATATCGAGCTGACCTCGTTACCGACATCGCTATCTTCTACTCGTCTATGATTTCATGTCTCCGTGACCTAGTCACATGCTTGCAAGCTCATTAGACATAATCTCACCGAGTGGGCCCTAGAGTATATATCCGGCTATACGGGCTGACAAATCCTGTTGTTGACACCTCGTCTCAACTACCCCTTTCCGATACCCAAAAGTATCACCTATCATTGCCACACTATGTAAGATATGATGTTTGGTGCGATCAAAGTATCTTTCAGGGATAACAATAAGAGTTGATCTCACGGTCTTAAGACGTAATGACTACGTCATACAAATATGGGTATGTCCATCATATCGTTCTACCAACGACATGACTTTCATTACCGACCGGCGCCATGCCCTATGATCGGAAAACCTCGATCATCAATCGCGCAACGAAACTAGTGTTATTAGAGGCTACTAGGGACCTGGTTGTTTACGTATCACACCTGTATTAATGTTTTCGCTTAATACAATTATAGCATGATACAAAACATATTATGAACAATCGAGATATGATAAATAAATACACTTTATTAATTGCCTCAAGGGCATATCTCCTTCAGCCCTATTGGGGGTGCCGGACACAAGGCCAGGCCCCCGGTGGAGATGCTCTCAGCTATTCGACTGGGCAGCTTAGCTCGCACTGCCACGAACTTTCTGGGCTCATATGCATCAAATATTACGATCCACAGACTTGTTTAAGAGCATCTCCACCGGGGGCCTCTAAAGGACCACAGAGGCCCTTTGGGGGGGGGGGGGGGGCGGAGTCAAAAAACGCCCACCAGCGGCACCCCAAAGCCTCGCCCCGAGCGATTTTATGTCCGGCACCCCCTATAGAGCCTCTATACTTGGAGGCCCTTCTCTGGTGCCGGACATCGCGTCGGCCATTGTGATGACCCGCCATGCTACCGCATGATTGCAGCACGCAGGACATCAATGTAAAACTCACGGAACACTGTTCCGAAAATTTCACACCATCAGAGTGGCACAACAGAAACATTGCATGGGTCCAACGGTCATACACATATTATTACAAGCCAAAAGTGTACAATTTCAGAAAGATCCTCTTTGGTCCACCGAGGATCCGCACTACTAGGTTCTATTTGTAAACTTAAGAGTTTACAAACAAGGGGTATTAACATACTTAAAACCATGGAGCTCAGCAACTTATTTAGTAAAGTTCTATGTGAAGGGGATTGTGTGCAGAAAACAAATTTTTTCCTAGCAACGATATCCTTAAACTAGCCAAGATCTACACTATGCAGATATAGAAGTACGGCGAGATCGGAATACATACCCTCGTAGGCCGAATAGCGGGGATTACGCTCCCGCACAAGCGTTGACGACGAAGACGACGTAGCCGACCTCTAGGTCGCGGAGAACTCGGCGCGACGAAGATGACGAAGATGACCCCGAGGTCGGGTGGAGGAAGTAGGCCTCCGAGTACCGCTAGCGCAGCACCTCGCAGGGCGTCACACACATACGGTGGAGACGACGGCCTCCGAAGCTCCAGTCCAGGACGAGCAGCGGAAGACTTGGACCGGAACACCAGCAGCGCGGCAGCGGGCTATGGTGGAAGAGATCCCCCTCCTCTACTCGGCGCGGCTCCGACAAGGGAACCACGAGATCGAGAGAGAAATTGGGAATTACTTGGTGAATTAAAAGGCCAGGGGTGCCCCTTGTTATATAGGCTCCCAGGGGGGAGCCAACCTCCTCACCAGGCAATGTGGGACTATCCCCACATGCCTGGTGCGGCCAGCCATGGTGCGTCGGCCCCCTGGTGGGCCTCTTGGCCCACCTGGGTCGGCCACCCAAGCCCCCACCGAATCCCCAAGGAGATTCTCCCCCTCTTGGGCCTTCTTTCGACCAGAAGGCCCATTTAGGGAAATCAGCCTAAATAAATTCAAAAATAAATATATAAAATCATATTTGCATATTAATCACACTAATTAATATCAAACATAATATATATAATTTTTCCTAGCTCCAAAAACTCTTTCGGCGCTGCCCGATCTCCATCGGACCCCTCCCGGGACGCTCCCGGTGATCTCTTTCCTTTCCGGTTGTCTTGTCGAAACCCCTTAAGTGTGTTACCCTAGCGGTTCGATATAATAACAAGTATGACCAAGACTCCTCTATGATCAACGACTAACTCGTAGGCCTGGACCCCGTGAATTAATCCCTGTGATATAACAAATGACTTTCATCTATCAAACCTGGACGTCTAGTCTTAAACCCTTTGTCATGTCGATACTTAGCGCGTCCGAGTATCATTCTCAGATATCTCCATACCTAGCATGATCTCGTTACGAACATCACTATCTTCTACTCGTCCGTGATATTATGTCAGCTGGTGACCTAGTCACATGTTTGCAAACTCATTTGACATAATCTCACCGAGTGGGCCCTAGAGTATCTATCCGTCTATGCGGACTGACAAATCCCGATGTTGACCCCTCGTCTCAACTACCCCCTTCCGATAACCAAAAGTATCACCTATCATTGTCACACTATATAAGATATGACGTTTGGTGCGATCAAAGTATCTTCCAGGGATAACAATAAGAGTTGATCTCACGGTCTTAAGGCGTAATGACTATGTCCTATAAATACTGGGTATGTCCATCACATCGTTACACCTAACGATATGACTTCCATTGCCGACCGGCTCCATGCCCTATGATCGGAAAACCTCTATCATCAATCGCGCAACGAAACTAGTCTTAGTAGAGGCTACTAGGGACCTGGTTGTTTATCTACCACACCTGTATTAATGTTTTCGCTTAATACAGTTATAGCATGGTATAAAACATATAATGAACGATTGGGATATTGTCAATAAACTATGTTTATTAAGTGCCTCTAGGGCATATTCCCTTCACTATGTTGCTCGGCTCACTAGCTACACTAGGGATTTGCTCTAGTAATCTTCCGTCTCTTCCTCTTGGCCACCGTAGGTGATGAGGTAATCGATGCCTTCGACTCCACCTGATAGGTCTGGCTCGTCGTAGACCAGATTGTCCTGGTTGTAGATGTCGTAACCTCCTTCGTCTCCTGTGGCCTCAAAGTCTAGAAAGGGGTTTAAGGCAAGGGTGAGTAACAGCGTTACCCCGCAAGTTCATTAAGGTAAGGTGGGAAGTTTGATGCACTAGCTAAAGCCACATACAATGGTTTGTCGTAGGCTAATGCAATTTTTATAAATATTTCTTCAAAGGTTGCTTTTATTCTGAAGAGCTATGTCTGTCAGGAGTCACATGGCTAGGGCTTTGAGGAGCCTCCTTTCCTGCTGCGTTCGTCGTTCCGTCCTGGAACGTGGAGTAACATGTCACATTTATACACTCTGCAGAGGTGCGCTGCTTTACCCATAAGAGATCAAGACCTTGTTGCACAACCGGGCGAATCTTTCCCGTCCACACTTCCCTGGTGTGTGGCCCAGTCAGTAATCCAAGCCAATCACTGCGCCTTTCCACCATCCCCGCACACCCCCCATTACTCTAGTTTACAGGTTGATGTGAAGTCCAACTTTCAACCTGATGACCATTTGAAGCCCGTCTCAAACTGGTCCTGAAGCCAACCTTCAATAGATACTCGACATTCGGCCGTTGTGATTCACAGGATAGACATCTCCCGGTAATACGGCTTTATCCTGGAACTGCAAACTCGCAACGTCAAACAAGCCCACCGATAGGCATCTCCCGGTAATACGGCTTTACCGGTGGCTTGTACGCACTACCCGGACAAGAATAGTACCCGTTGGTGTACGAGAGGAGAAGGGTACAGCTGACTTCTCCGTCCCATTTCAGATCTCATGGTTGCGCGTAATATTCGGCGCAAGAATCACTGGTGACATTTGTTGTTAAGTCCTAGGTGATACTTTCCCTTGCAAATGGAACCTCCACCACAACATTCTTACCGTGGTCCCATCTGCCAGCCATATGAGATTACCACCTCACTGGTGGATAACCATAGTCATATTATTATAAAATAAGTTTTATGCCCTTTTTGTGTGATATGCAATACTAACAGTTTGAAAATAGTTTCTTAACAAATATTTCAATAGGACATGTATAAAAGGGATGAACTTGCCTGCTGGCTGAGAGGTACTGTAACGTGAAGGTTCGGACTGACCCGGGACCTCGGGTTCTGAAATAAGGCATCATTGTCTCATAAGACAATGTTTAAAGAGGCAAATGATGCTATAATGTATAATAATGCCATGCATTGAATTTATTTTGCTAAATTCTTATTGAGATGAAATTCTATTTTGAAGTGTTAATAGAATGTGTGTTATTTTCTTTCTTTTTTAAATAAGCTAGGATTTATAAATAAACTTATTTTAAAAGATATTGTTTAAAATTAGGAATAAGTAGTTTTGAATACTTAATATTTTCATAACTTATTTTTATTTAAATTTTGGAGTTTGTATTCATTTATTTGTTATTTGATAGATAGTTCTATTTTAATTCAATGTTTTTTTTTAATTATTATTTGCAGGAATTTCTTATTGGGCTTTTATTTAGGGAAAAGCCCACTGTCTGGTGGGCCAGGGGTGACTCGGTCGGTTTGGACCGAGCGATTCAGACCGAACCCGGTCAACCCCAGACCACGCGCTCCTCTATCTCCTCCCGATCCCCTTTGGAATCGCCGGCGCCGTCGCCGGGCGATTCCGGCCGCTTGCGGCGACCTACGCCACCGCCACCGCACGCCATCGATGCGCCGCACCGAGCTCTACCCCCTGAGCCCCCTCTTGTTGTCGTGCGCGTCCACGGCTAGCCACTCTCTCCATGATCCGAAGCTAGGGTTTCTAACTCCGGCGCCCCTGGTACTCCGGTGACCCTCCGATGGTTCTGGTGCACGGGGAAGACGTCCCCGGGTTGCGCTGCGCCGGTTGCGTGGGCTCTGCCCCACCACGCCGCCGTGGTTGCGCCCGGGCGCTGGTAAGCACTTCTCCTCCCTTGTCTCTCTCTCACGTTTGGGCCCGAGGCCGTGCTCTGTGTTGCTTGATGCAGTCCATGATTAGTGGTTGTTATTGAATTAGGGTTAATATCCTCTCTGGTGCTCTTGTGGTGACCAATCGAATTGGATAGTGGAATTCTTATGTGGCTACTGTGGTTTGTAATGAGTGTTATCAAGTGCTCTGGTAGAATTATTGTGATGAGATGCAGATGGGGTTTGTTGATTTGCTTCAATTGCTGCCTTTGTGAGTTATTCCTATGGCTGCTCCTCTGAATTCCAAGGTTCAGAGATGCTAAATGCCTTAACTGAGTTAGATTCTTCAGTGAACTTAAGAACCATATCATGTTGTTCATCAAGATTGATTCCTGGAATTTTTATTACAGGGAGATGATGAAGGAGATATGCCCTAGAGGCAATTAATAAAGTGTATTCTTTATCATATCTCGTTTGTTCATAATAGGTTTTTGTGTCATGCTAGAACCATATTAAGCGAAAACATTAATGCGGGTGTGATACGTAAACAACCAGGTCCCTAGTAGTCTCTACTAAGACTAGTTTCGTTGTGCGATTGATGGTCGAGGTTTCCCGGTCATGGGGCATGGCGCCGGTCGGCAATGAGAGTCATATCGTTGGAGAACGATGTGATGGACATACCCAGATTTGGAGAACGTAGTCGTTACGCCTTTGACCGTGAGATCAACTCTTATTGTTATTCCTGGAAGATACTTTGATTGCACCAAACGTCGTATCTTATTTAGTATGACAATAACGGTGATACTTTTGGGTATCGGAAAGGAGTAGTTGAGACGAGGGGTCAAGAGCGGGATTTGCCAGTCCGCGTAGCAGGATAGATACTCTCGGGCCCACTCGGTGAGATCATGTCTAATGAGCTTGCAAGCATGTGACTAGGTCACGGAGACATGAGATCATGAACGAGTAGAAGATAGCGTCGTCGGTAACGAGGTCGGGATTAGGTATGGTGATATCTATGGAACGACGCTCGGACGTGCTAAGTATCGCTATGGCAAAAGGTCTAAGACTTAACGTTCAGGTTTGATAGATGAAAGTCATTCGTTATATCTCAGGGATTAATTCATGGGGTCCAGGCCTACGAGTTAGTCGTTGATCATTGAGGAGTCTTGATCATACCTGATATTATATCGAACCGCTAGGGTAACACACTTAAGGGGTTTCGACAAGACAACCGGAAAGGAAGGAGATCACCGGGAGCGTCCCGGGAGGGGTCCGATGGAGATCGGGCAGCGCCGAAAGAGTTTTCGGAGCTAGGAAAAAATATATATATTATGTTTGATATTAATTAGTGTAATTAGTACGCAAATATGATTTTATATATTTATTTTCGAATTTATTTAGTCTGATTTCCCTAAATGGGCCTTCTGGTCGAAAGAAGGCCCAAGAGGGGAAAATTCCCAAGGGGAATTCGGTGGGGGGCTTGGGGGCCGACCCAAGTGGGCCAAGAGGCCCACTAGGGGGCCGGTGCACCCAGCCATGCCGCACCAGGCATGTGGGGGTTAGTCCCACATTGCCTGGTTAGCAAGTTGGCTCCCCTCTGGGAGCCTATATAAGAAGGGGCACCCCTGGCCTTTTAATTCACCAATTAATTCCCGATTTCTCTCTCGATCTCGTGGTTCCCAAGTTGGAGCCGCGCCGAGCTGAGGAAGGGGGGATCTCCTCCACCATAGCCCGCTGCCGCGCTGCTGGTGTTCCGGTCCAAGTCTTCCGCTGCTCGTCCTGGACTGGAGCTTCGGAGGCCGTCGTCTCCACCGTACGTGTGCGACTCCCTGTGAGGTGCTGCGCTAGCGGTACTCGGAGGTCTGCTTCCTCTACACGACCTTGAGGTCGGCTTCGTCGGTCTTCATCGACAACGTTTGTGCGGGAACGTGATCCCCGCTTTCGGTCTACAAGGGTACGTATTCCGATCTCCGTTCGTACTACTATATCTGCATAGAATAGATCTTGGCATGCTTTTAGGATATCGTTGGTAGGAAAAAATTTGTTTTCTGCACACGATCCCCTTCAGTGGTATCAGAGCCGATCTATCGTAGATATAGCTGTACGCTGTTAGAACCCGTGCTCTGCACGGGGGCACCGTTCCTGTTATTTGCTACCCTCTAGCGTGCACTTGTGTATTCCAGCGGCATTGAGTTGATGAAGCGGCCCGGACCGACTTTACGCGTACGCTTACGCGATACTGGTTCCACTACTGACATACGGGTTGTACCGTATATGTGGCTGGCGGGTGTCAGTTTCTCTCTCTTTAGTTGGTCTTCGCATTTTCAATGGAGGGCCCGAAAGGGATGCTTAAACATGCAATTATTGGATCGTTGTTGTGGTCATAAGATTCGTTGGTATGAAGCGGTTCTATTACGAAAGCCCCAAGCCACGTAAAACATGCAAAAGATAAAGTAGAAGCGTCTAACTTTATTTTGCAGGGGCTATGTGATATGGTCAAGGTAGGTTTATTAAATTGTTTATAAACTGCGGGCGCCAAGAAGACCATGGCGCAATGGACTATATCACATTGCATTACATTTGATGTTTTGTGTGCATCTTATTTTGTGTGATTGTGTGTATAGTATACATTAGTTACACGGCGGTAGCTGAATAAGATGATCCCTTCAAAATACCACTAGTGTTCTCCCTCCAACGCGCACCACCAAGAAAGTTCTACGTTATGAGGCAGGCCGTGATGAACGGGTGTCAGACATCTCGTCGTTCGCATACAGTGGGTGTAAGCCATGTTGCACAAGCGTCAGCGTGGAGGTCTTTGGTGGCGAGCCTAGCATACTCAGAGGTATGGCCTCGGAACAGGAAGACCGAAAGGTCGAGCACGAGTCACAAAATTGGTGTGGCGGACGATTTTGTCTACTCTTGAAGTTGTGCCGTCGGCTTTGATGATGAGGGGTGGTGCAATGGATGGGGGTCGTGTAATCGCTTAAACGACCAGGAGGGATGTTCGTTTGAGTGGGAGTTATGTTAGTTATTTTCTAAAATACTATAACTCAAAATTATTATGAACAAAGTCTTATGTTGTTGCAAATTCCATTGTAGATGTCTCGCCCCTCGTTTAACCTAGGTTTGTTCCTTGAGAAAGAAAAGTTTAAGACCAATGGGTCAAACTTCATGGCCTGGTTCCGCAACCTGAGGATCCTTCTCACTCCCCATAGGGTGGCCTACGTCATTGAGGCCGCCATAGGTGACCCTCCTGCAGATGATGCCTCTGAGGATGAGAAGAAGGTCTTCCAGACCCGATCGGAGGATTCTGCCTTTGTCCAGAGTGGCATGCTCTACGCCATGTAAGCCGACCTGCAGAAGCGCTTTGAGAAGATGAGCGCCTTTGAGATCATTTCGGATCTTAAGGTTGTCTTCGCGCCGCAGGCTAAGGCTGAGAGATATGAGGCTTCTGAGCTTTTCTTCTCAGCTAAGATGGATGAGCATAGCAGTGTGAACGAGCATGTAGTCAAGATGTCTGGCTACGTTCAACGCCTGAATGCTCTGGAATGCAAGATTCCCGATGAGCTGGCGATTGACAGGGTGTTGCAATCGTTGCCGCCAAGCTACAAAGGCTTCGTCATGAACTACAACATGCAGGGCATGGCTAAGTCCCTGGGTGAAGTGTTCGTGATGCTCAAGACTGCTGAGGTAGAGATTAAGAAGGAGCACACGTTGTTGATGGTCAACAAGACCGTTGATTTCAAGAAGTCTGGTGGCAAGGGAAAGCAGAGCTGGAAGTCCCAGAGGGAGGCAAAGTTGGCTGCCAAGCCCAGGACTAACAGGTCTGGTCCCAGAGCTAGCGTGGAGTGTTTCTACTGCAAGAGGAAGGGTCACTGGAAGCGCAATTGCCCCAAGTATCTGGAGGATAGGAAGTCTGGCAAGACGGTCGACAAAGAGCAAGATATATTTGATATTCATGTTATAGATGTGTACCTTACATCCGTCCGGAGCAACACGTGGGTATTTGATACTGGTTCTATTGCTCATATATGTAACTCTCAGGAGGAGTTACGGAATAGAAGGCGGCTCGCGAAGGATGAGGTGACGATGCGCGTCGGCAACGGATCGAGAGTCGACGTGGTGGCTGTCGGCACGCTCCATCTACATCTACCATCGGGATTAGTTTTGGTTTTAAATAAATGTTATTTTGTGCCATCCTTGAGTGTAAACATTATAAGTGGGTCTTGCCTGTTACAAGACGGTTATTCATTTAAATCAGTGTCAAGCAATTGTGCTATTTATATGAATGATATCTTTTATGTTGATGCTCCCGAGAATAACGGTTTATTCTTGTTGAACCTCGATCGTAGTACTCACATCCATAACATAGAAGCCAAACGGATTAAGTAGTGACGATACCGCCATGTTTTTGTGGCATTGCCGTCTTGGTCATATTGGTGTAAAGCGCATGAAGCAACTCCACTCCGATGGACTTTTGGACTCGTTGGATTTCGGATCCCTCGATACATGCGAACCATGCCTTATGGGCAAAATGACCAGGACACCGTTCAAAGGTTTCGTTGAACGGGCGTCGGATTTGTTGGGGATCATACATACAGATGTGTGTGGACCGATGAGCGTTTCGACAGGCAATAGTTATCGTTACTTCGTCACCTTCACTGATGACTTGAGTTGATACGGTTATATCTATTTGATGAAACACAAGTCTGAAACGTTTGAAAAGTTCAAAGAATTCCAGAGTGAAGTTTAGAATCGGCTTAATAGGAAAATCAAGCATCTCCGATCCGATCGCGGTGGAGAGTAGTTGAGTTTTGAGTTTGGCACACATCTGAAGAGTTGTGGCATAGTACCCCAACTTACGCCAGCCGGAACGCCGCAGCGTAACGGCGTGTCCGAGCGACGTAATCGTACTCTACTGGATAGTGTCCGATCTATGATGTCTCTTACCGATCTGCCAGTGTCCTTCTGGGGTTATGCGTTAGAAACAGCCGCATTCATTTTAAATAGGGCTCCGTCCAAGTCCGTTGAAACGACGCCGTATGAATTATGGTATGGCCAAAAGCCTAAGTTATCGTTTCTGAAGGTTTGGGGTTGTGAGGCGTACGTTAAGAAACTACAGCCCGACAAACTCGAACCGAAGTCGGAGAAAGTCGTCTTTGTAGGATATCCACGGGAAACCGTTGGGTACACCTTCTACAACCAAGCTGAGGGCAAAACTTTTGTCGCGAAGACCGGTACCTTTCTAGAGAAGGAGTTTCTCGCGAAAGGAGTAAGTGGGAGGAAGGTAGACCTCGATGAAATCGTTGATCCTGAACTCGAGATTCCGAGTGGCGCAACGGAAGCAATTCCGGAAACGTCCTCCGTGGAAGGAGTGGGAGAAACTGTCGAGGAAGATGTTCTACCTCGTAGGTCTGGTAGATCTCGGATCGCACCAGAATGGTATGGCAACATGGTTTGCACCGTCATGCTAGTCGAGCAAGACGAACCTACGAACTACAAGGAGGCGATGGCGAGTCTAGAGTCCGAGAAATGGCTTGAAGCCATGAAATCCGAAATAGGATCCATGTATGATAACAAAGTGTGGACTTTGGTGGATATTCCCGAAGGGCGCAAGGTCGTCGAGAATAAGTGGATCTTTAAGAAGAAGACTGATGCTGATGGTAATGTGACCGTCCATAAAGCTCGGCTTGTCGCAAAGGGTTTCCGACAAGTTCATGGAATTGACTACGATGAAACTTTTTCACCGGTAGCGATGCTTAAGTCTATTCGGATTTTGTTAGCGGTAGCTGCCTACTATGATTATGAAATCTGGCAGATGGACGTCAAAACGGCCTTCCTAAATGGAAACATTGAGGAAGAGTTGTACATGGTACAGCCGGAAGGTTTTGTCGATCCGGGAAATGCTAACAAGGTGTGCAAGCTTCAGCGATCCATCTATGGATTGAAGCAGGCATCTCGGAGCTGGAATCTTCGCTTTGATGAGGTAATCAAAGGTTTTGGATTTATCCAGAATGTGGAAGAGACCTGTATTTACAAGAAAATGAGTGGGAGCTCGGTTGTGTTCTTAGCACTGTATGTTGACAGCATATTGCTGATTGGGAATGATGTGGAACTTTTGAATAGCGTGAAGGAATATTTAAACAGTAAATTTTCCATGAAGGACTTAGGAGAAGCTGCATATGTTTTAGGCATAAAAATCTATCGCGGTAGATCAAGGCGCCTATTAGCACTAAGTCAGAGCACTTATCTTGATAAAATACTGAAGCTTTTCCGTATGGAGAAGGCAAAGAAGGGTTCTCTACCGGTTATCAAGAATAAGATATTGCGTAAGGTGCAGTGTCCGGTGACGGAACTGGGTAAGGCCGAAATGACGAAACATCCTTATGCTTCAGCCATAGGATCGATCATGTATGCAATGTTGAGTACTAGACCGGATGTGGCATTAGCTCTAAGTTTGACAAGCCGGTTCCAGAGTAATCCTGGAATGCCGCATTGGGTAGCTGTTAAGAGCATTCTTAAGTATCTCAATAAGACAAAGGAAATGTTCCTTGTGTATGGTGGCTGCGATGAAGAACTTGACGTAACGGGTTACGTAGATGCAAGTTTCTGCTCAGACCCCGATGACTGTAAGTCACAGACAGGTTACGTGTTCAAGGTGAATGGAGGCGCCCTGTGCTGGAGAAGTGGGAAGCAACCCATAGTCGCACAATCTACAATGGAGTCGGAGTATATCGCTGCTTGCGAAGCCGCGAATGAAGCTGTGTGGCTGAGGAAGTTCGTCATCGAACTTGGAGTGTTCCCGAGCGTGCAAGACCCCGTGATCCTCTTCTGCGACAATACGGGTGCTATTGCGAACGCTATGGAGCCAAGGTCTCACTCCACCGCCAAACACATTCTCCGACGCTTCCATGTGATACGTCAGTACGTACAAGGAGGCGATGTGAAGATTTGCAAAGTGCATACGGATCTGAATGTGGCAGATCCGCTGACGAAGCCTCTCCCGCTTGATAAGCATGAACATCACCAGTTAGCTATGGGTGTTAGGCTTTTACCAAGTTGTAATCTAGATTAAGTTGTACTCTAGTGCAAGTGGGAGACTGAAGGAGATATGCCCTAGAGGCAATTAATAAAGTGTATTCTTTATCATATCTCGTTTGTTCATAATAGGTTTTTGTGTCATGCTAGAACCGTATTAAGCGGAAACATTAATGCGGGTGTGATACGTAAACAACCAGGTCACTAGTAGCCTCTACTAAGACTAGTTTCGTTGCGCGATTGATGATCGAGGTTTCCCGGTCATGGGGCATGGCGCCGGTCGGCAATGAGAGTCATATCGCTGGAGAACGATGTGATGGACATAACCAGATTTGGAGAACGTAGTCGTTACGCCTTTGACCGTGAGATCAACTCTTATTGTTATTCCTGGAAGATACTTTGATTGCACCAAACGTCGTATCTTATTTAGTATGACAATGACGGTGATACTTTTGGGTATCGGAAAGGAGTAGTTGAGACGAGGGGTCAAGAGCGGGATTTGCCAGTCCGCGTAGCAGGATAGATACTCTCGGGCCCACTCGGTGAGATCATGTCTAATGAGCTTGCAAGCATGTGACTAGGTCACGGAGACATGAGATCATGAACGAGTAGAAGATAGCGTCGTCGGTAACGAGGTCGGGATTAGGTATGGTGATATCTATGGAACGACGCTCGGACGTGCTAAGTATCGCTATGGCAAAAGGTCTAAGACTTAACGTTCAGGTTTGATAGATGAAAGTCATTCGTTATATCTCAGGGATTAATTCATGGGGTCCAGGCCTACGAGTTAGTCGTTGATCATTGAGGAGTCTTGATCATACCTGATATTATATCGAACCGCTAGGGTAACACACTTAAGGGGTTTCGACAAGACAACCGGAAAGGAAGGAGATCACCGGGAGCGTCCCGGGAGGGGTCCGATGGAGATCGGGCAGCGCCGAAAGAGTTTTCGGAGCTAGGAAAAATTATATATATTATGTTTGATATTAATTAGTGTAATTAATACGCAAATATGATTTTATATATTTATTTTCGAATTTATTTAGGCTGATTTCCCTAAATGGGCCTTCTGGGCGAAAGAAGGCCCAAGAGGGGAAAATTCCCAAGGGGAATTCGGTGGGGGGCTTGGGGCCGACCCAAGTGGGCCAAGAGGCCCACTAGGGGGCCGGCGCACCCAGCCATGCCGCACCAGGCATGTGGGGGTTAGTCCCACATTGCCTGGTTAGCAAGTTGGCTCCCCTCTGAGAGCCTATATAAGAAGGGGCACCCCTGGCCTTTTAATTCACCAATTAATTCCCGATTTCTCTCTCGATCTCGTGGTTCCCAAGTTGGAGCCGCGCCGAGCTGAGGAAGGGGGGGTCTCCTCCACCATAGCCCGCTGCCGCGCTGCTGGTGTTCCGGTCCAAGTCTTCCGCTGCTCGTACTGGACTGGAGCTTCGGAGGCCGTCGTCCACCGTACGTGTGCGACTCCCTGCGAGGTGCTGCGCTAGCGGTACTCGGAGGTCTGCTTCCTCTACACGACCTTGAGGTCGGCTTCGTCGGTCTTCATCGACAACGTTTGTGCGGGAACGTGATCCCCGCTTTCGGTCTACAAGGGTACGTATTCCGATCTCCGTTCGTACTACTATATCTGCATAGAATAGATCTTGGCATGCTTTTAGGATATCGTTGGTAGGAAAATTTTTGTTTTCTGCACACGATCCCCTTCAGATGATATGATAAATAAATGGATGATTTCTTGATTAAGTTGATAAGATCATATTTAGGTTTCTGCTTGTGGTGCTATTTCCATTGGAATTAGTGCCCAGCAAATCTGTATCTAATCAAATTGTCGGCTGGAATATATTTAAGTTTCCTAGCTAATTACTTCAGCAAGGAATTAATTTATGTTGCCTCAGCCAATGATGCATAAGCTGAGGCTTCTTTGAGTTAAGATTAAATGCAGTTTATCTTGCATGTTTGGAACATTGCCAATAGCCTGTGATGCACAAGCTGAGGCTTGTTTTGCTTGGAAAGTATATTTGGGTACTGGCTGTGTAACTATTTGCTACCCCATGCCTATGATGCATAGACTGAGGCCTTTTCATGTCTGGTACGAACAGATGCTTGCCCTTTTCAGTTTAAAACCCAGGGATGAGTCTTGCACACCATTTGTGTGCATCTCTGAGGGTACAACAGCTAATCCAACCACTTATGCATCCAAAGATGTGCCCACTGGCTAGTTGAGTTAAAAAATCAACCTCTGGCAGGTGTGGTGTGGTTCTGGTTGCTGTAGAGGTCCTGATCACTTGTGCTTGTATAGCTCTTGATCAATTGTTCCCTTCTCTTGTATGTACTCAGCCCTTCTCCTCCTTGCTTGCGCACAGCCCTTCTCCTCCTAGTGCTTGCGCACAACCCTTCTCCTCCTGGTGCTGCTCAGCTCTTCTCCTCCTTGGTGTTGCTGTCCATCATCTTGCTTTGCTTACAGCAGAGGTGGGATTGGTCTGGTGGTGCTAGGGAGGATGATTTGATTGATGAAATGGATTGGGTGATGAACAAATGATTGTGCTGGATATGTTGTGTTATGAGCTGAAGTGAGCAAAGTGATTTAGCCTCCCTTGCTTGCTACGGCAGTGAGTCCTTATCCTACTGATTTCAGCTGTGCTGGTGACAGCACTGAGGTTTTGCATGTGTGTGAGAGCTGCCTGCATACTAGCTTGCCCAGATCTTGTGATTGGAACTGATCCATTCGGCTGTCCTTGGTATTATCCATGTTGGGTGTTTATTTTGTGATGCCAAGTGTAATATTTGTCCCTAAGCCAATGATGCTGTTCTGAGGCTAATCTAAGGATGAGAACAGATACTAAACCTGATTAGGTTCTAACTCGATGATGTGATTCAGCAGTGCATCTCACTGCCAAAACTGAGAGTAATATTTTTAACTCACACTCCATGTTCTTATTTGCTTTTGCTTTATCTTATATGTTCTTGTATTGCTTTCTTTTGGATTGCAGGGAAGCAGAAGATGATACGAGATAAAGTTGATTAGCATGGATGAAGATTTGAAGAAGATGGATTTAGTTTAAGAAATAAATTATTTATGTAATTTAATTTTCATATCCTTAATTGTAAAGACAATATAATATTGTAAGTTATTAATAAAGTGTTCATTTGTCTAAATCACTTCTTTTATATTTAACATTTGTAATTATTTGTTTAAGAGATATGTAACTATTTGGTTTGTAATATAATTCTTTATTATGTAATTGCTTATAATTTATTCTGTGTTGTTTCAAATTCAAATTATTTGAATATTTGAATTTGCTCAATCTCCCTCAAACAAGTAAAATACCTAAAGGTCATGTCAAAATTTATCGCAATCACCTCAATTGAACTATATCCTACTCAATGAGATGAAAGAAACTTTGATCTCTTCAGGGTTTTAAGTTGCGAAAAATTTATTCGGACTTTCAGATGCATGGATGCAGATGCACAAATTCTATTTCTACCCTCCGTGGTTTCCTAAACGCTGGGACGTTACAGCCATGGCCCTGACAGCGCTGGCCCGCCCGTCATACACACGACGTGCTATTTTTCCCGAATGCTTTGTGATTCACAAAGTTTTTTTACATAAAATGCATGCATTCATAAACCTAACCTAAACCTAATCTAGTCAAAGTGGCGGAAGAGGTCGTCCCAGTCGTCGGCCAGCTGCTCCTTGACCTCACCGGCGTCTGGTCCGGTCGCCGGCGGCTCGGCTTCGTCCTCCGAGAGGACGATGATGCCGACTTCATGCACAGAGAAGGCCTCCGCGTACTCCAAGCTTGCCAGCTAGACGGTGTTGAAGGAGAGGCGAGTCGCCTCGGCCATCTGCGCCTTGAACAGAGCCTCGGCCTCCTCTTCTGTCATCTGGCGCGCCTGAGCGGCCGACGAGCCCTCGCCGTCCTCCATCTTCACCTTCTTGCTGGTGTCGGCGAGGGCGGAAGCGGCGGGCCTAGTTCGGCGTGGTGGCGGCGGGGACCAGCTCGGCTCCTTCTTGATGGCGAGAGGGAGTGTCTCCTTCTTGACGGCGAGGGGAAGCGTCTGGCCGCGCGATGCAGTCGACATCGTCATCGCCGAGCGCGACGACGACCCGCGCGACGTTTCTGGGTCGGCGTCCTCGACGCCAACCACGGGGCCCGCTGCAAGAGAGGGATGAAGCCGCGCTCGGCGAGGACGAACTCAAAGTTGCGATCGCCCTACCAGTGGTGGCGCCACTCCCTATTCCACGCCGCCGACTTGTACATGCTGGTCTGGTCGTTGATGGACGCCTCGCGCTCCGTGGCGAGAAGCGGGCGCCACCGCGGGTTGTTCACCGTGTATGCTGGGTCTTTGCGCTGCTCCGGCGTCAGGTCCAAGCAGCGGGCGAGGACGAGCGCGTCGGGCCCAGCCCCTTCGTCTGCAGGGGAGGGACGGCGTAGCCCATGGTGCTGGTCACCCCGCCGGGGCAGGCGCATGCCCGGCGGAACAGGGATGCGCTCAGTTGCCATGAACTTGGCCTCCTCCAGGCGGATATTCGTACTCAACGGCGTCGCGCCGCCACCGTTACCTCCGGCCTCGCTGTTGTGCGCTATCGCCACCGGTGGAGGAAGAGGGGGCGTCAGTGGGAGGGAGAGGAAGAGGGGGCGTCGATGGGAGGAGACGTGGCTGATATAGCCGCGGGAGAGACGCCACCGGCGGTTCGCAAGGTGTTCGAAAATTTACTCACGAATGGGGGTGGGCCTTTTGGAAAGTGCCGCTCATAGCGGCCTCTAAATGTTGACCGGACACATGTCCGGCACCCCCAAAGGAGGCCCAGTTGGGGGTGCCGGACACACATTTAGAGGCTGCTCTAATAGAGGTTATAAGTGTTTCAGATTCATACCATGTTGTTTGCCTCATGTTGGATTCAATTTAATTAGTTGACATCCTCATAATCACGTTGCTATGTACAGCTGGGAAGATAGCTAGCGTATTTCTTGGGTCTTGGCGTTGTTGACGTTGCCGCAAGACAATACACAGAAAGAATCACCATATTTGGTTAATGAAGTCAACTCCACGTTTCAAACACCCAGCAGGCACGAATGCCACTTGCAAATTCATCGTACATCTATGCAATACAAAGGTAAATACAAAATAACAGCAGTTCCATAGTCATCAGCTGCAACTCAGACACAACGTCGGTGATGAACTGCAAGCAAAGGGAGGCATTTCATACAATCATATGGACAGAAGAAACTAAAGGCATGAAAAGACATTCGGAGAAGCTGGGTAGCCAGATAAACCGAAATGGGTTTACAAACTTACTCTTCTCAGCACCTTAAACGGACATCATATGTGGCTTCTGTGCATTCTAGATTCCAGTAATAGTTCACAAAAGTCAACATGGCGAAGCACCATTTTAGTATATTTCAAGAATAAAAACAAGCTGGAACATGGAGCACGGTTTGATCAACAATGCCTATGCCACAATGAGACTTAAAATTTTAATATACATATGTCATTGCAAAGATTCAACCCCTATTCCATCATAAACATGACCCCTATGACCAATTTTTTTCTAAAATGACAGGGGATAAAGGTTTCCTCAAAATGGCCACCAAATCTCTGAGGTAGCAAGAGGCATTTGTATTGTCACCAAAATACACCTTACAAAGTTTGCCGATCAAAAGTTGGCACCTACCCAAACAAAGACCTGGACAAAATATTGGTAAGGTGCATTTTGGTCACAATCCAAACACAACCTTAACCCAGAATGTTTTTTTGTTTGCATCTAAGCAAGAGCGGCCCAAACATGCAGCAGTGCACTCATCAACATACTGTTTGGGTTCTGGAAAGAACCTGTGTGGGTGTTGCCATGGCCAAGTGGTACTCGTTGTGATGCTACCGTAGGCATTTGACTCGGAGTCATTATTGCCGGAAGTGCAGCAGGAGCATGGGCAGGGCACGATCGTGACCTCAGCCATATCAAAATTTGAAAGGCTGATGGGCAGATAAGAGGTTGCATCTTGCATGGGTGCTGACGTGACCACCCCCGAAGGGCGACACGCAGGAGCATTCGGCTGAGGTCATGACTCATGACACCAGCAGGACGTGTGGTAACGCCGGCCACAACCATGTTGTGCTCGGTCTCTTTGGAATATGTGAAAGAGAAGATGAAGAGTGTGGACTGTAGACAAAGAGTTTCATAAACCCTAGTCCATTAATAACTTAACAGATACAGCAAATGAACTACAGTCAAAGAAATAGGTCAAATATAAGTCCTGAAAGTTGACATCCTTGTTGATGCTCATTGCAAAACATAGTTACTAACACTTATAACTGTACCTTATGATAGAAGTCAAGATCACAGTTTAATCTCAAAACCAAAAGGATATGACCACATCAAGGAACATCTCATCTTAACAAAATATTCACAATTTTATATCATCTACACACGACATGTTAGGATAGCCAGCTTAAAGTTATTGGTTTCAGAACTATGACTCTGACTGTACAGGACTAGTAAAGAAATGGCCAACTGGGTCAACTATTCACAAGACACAACACAATCAGATGGAAGTGAATTTTCGCTCTGAAAATTCACTATCCTTTTTACCAGATATATACCTCGTGCACACTGAGACGCGTACGTTATCAGCGCACAATAACAAACACAAATTAAAAAACAAGCAAGATCAGATATCTTATCAGGTATCATATGACTACTACATACATATAAATACCTAACTCTAGCTGGATAAAACATTAAGAGTAAACTGTCTTAAATGATTCAATTCATAGAACCAACAAATAACTGCATACTTGCAGGATTTACTTCTATCCTAGACCAAACTGATCTAATAATAACATTGTAGGTATTCAACAAGCTTCAGCTGTTCAGCACCTACCCTTTATGACCATTGTCTAGAACTCATGAAGATGAGCAAAACGGAAGCACTTTCTATCCATTTATGAAATAAGCATATACCAAAATCTAATCTAAAGCCCACGTCTCATTTTCACCTTGGGATATTATCTAAAACGGGCAACTGGGTAATTTCAAGTCCTTCCTTTTTAAAAGCATAGAAAGCAATAGATATAGAACTGAATACCGAAGTACATAGCAAAAAACAAAGAAAGTAAATGGCACCTCTTGATACTTAAAATGCTGAAAGAACCACCTAATCTCCACAATGAAGATCAGATCAACATTTGCCCTCTGCAAAAATGATAGAAAAATGAATCTGAAGCAATGAGCTGACTGTACAAAAATGCACTGACTTTGTTCAACCTGAGAGGCTGAGACCAACACAACAAAAGCAGATAATATTTGGGTATGACAGAGTTTGCGGCACAGCACCAACGATACAATAAGATACACAAGTCCAGTTCTAGATCATCATAAATAAACTTAAGTTACAGCAATATAAAAGCTGGTTTGTGAACAGGAAAAGATAAAGATTCAAATTGTTATAATGTTTGTACCTCATCAGAACTAATAATCTAGACCCCTCAAATTCTGGTGGAAGTTCCTCTGACAATATTCAAGAAGGATCATCAGCTCTTTTTCAACAGATTGCTTCAGTGAGATGCAAAGACGGTGTCATTTCTTCTTGGAGGTCTATCTGGAACTGATCCTGGCTTAAACTTTGAGGCCTCGTGCCTTGCAAGTTCTGGTGGCACAGGACTGTTGCTCTGTATAAGCATCTGCTTCAGATCATAGAAAATATCAGTGTTTTCATGAGTTAAGAATGAAGTCGCAAGTCCCTTCTTTCCTGCACGCCCTGTTCTTCCTATACGATGTGTGTACGTATCAACTGAACTAGGCATCTCATAATTGATCACATGAGCAACATCAGGAATATCAATACCACGCCCTGCAACATCAGTAGCCACAAGAACATTAAACCTGCGGTTCCTAAATCCATCAAGACTGATTTCCCTCTGGTCTTGTGACTTCCCTCCATGTAGGGCTGTGACGCGGAAGCCTGCCTTGTCCAGATCCTTGGAACGATTGTCTGCTGACTTCTTTGTATTGCAGAATACTATGGCTGTCTTGTCCCCAAGATCTGTGAGTATCTTCTGGAGTCGTGACATCTTCTCTGACTCCTTCACCATGATCACGTTCTGGGTTATCAGATCTGTGGCCTTGCCAGCTGTGCCAATTGTGACGACAACTGGGTTCCGGAGGTACTTTCTAGCAAGGCGTTCAACAGCAGGTGGCATGGTGGCACTGAACATATAAGTTGTCCTGTAAATCCTCTTTTCATCCAGTTCCTCTTCCTCATTCTCAGGTTTCAAGTTACTTGATGGCATGGCATCAAGTACACCAACGACCTGTGGCTCAAAGCCCATATCAATCATTCGATCAGCCTCATCAAGTACAACATAATTGCACTGGTTGAGCACCGCATACCTTCTCTCCAAACAATCAAGAAGCCGACCAGGCGTTGCAATTACAACTTCACAGCCCTGCCTAATCTTGAAGCCTTGCTCCTCAATCGACTGACCACCAACAATGGAGACAACCTTAATGCCTAGGTAGGTTGCAAATTTCACAGTCTCTTCCTCAATCTGTTGAGCAAGCTCACGAGTAGGTGCCATGACAACAGCATAAGGACCCTCGGCCTCATTATCCTCGCTTATAGGCGGCAAGCGAGTAATGTATGACAGCATAGGGAGCACAAAAGCTGCAGTCTTACCAGAACCTGTCTCAGCAATACCAATGACATCACGCTGCTGGAGACCAAGTGGAATGGCAGCCATCTGGATGGGTGACGGTTTCTCGTACCCAACTTTCTCAATGGCACGAAGCAGCTCACTCCCAAGCTTGCTCTCGGGCCAGTTGCGCATCGGCCGTGGTATGCGAGATCCCTTGTAGGAGATATTGAAGTCCTCACGGAAGATACGCCAATCGCGCTCAGTCATCTCCTCGATCCCCTTCTCGGACCAGTGCCTGTCCACGCGCATGTCAAAGGCATCATACATCTCCGCAGCAGCAGCCTTCTTCTTATCCGCAACATCATCCTCTGGCCTGTCCTCCACGCCAAACTTGCGCCGCTGCTCGGCACGGGTCTCCTTCTCAAACACAGCCGCCGCCTTCTTCTGCTCACGGCGGTCGATCCCGGCGAGGAAACCACGGCCGTAGAGCAGCCGGGCCTCGTGCGGCGTCTGGTAGAGCGCGTTCATGTCGCGGCTGGTGTCCTCGGTGTTCTCCCAGTCGAAGGAGAAGCGGAACTTCTCCGAGGGCTTGATGACCCGCTTCTTGGGCTTCTTGGACCCCAGGTACTGCTCCTTGATGGCCTCCAGCTCCTTCTCCCGCTCCCTCTCGGCCATCTTCTCCAGCCGGTCCTTCTCCCTGTCCTTGTCCCGCTCCCCGCGCTCCCGGTCCCGGTGCTCCCTGTCGCGCTCGCGGTCCCGGTTCCGGTCCCTGTCCCTGTCCCGGCGAGACGGCTCGTCGCGGTCGCGATCCCGATCTCGGTCGCGGCGGGAGTCGTCGTCGCGGCGGCGGTCCCGGTCCCGGTCGCGGTCGCGGTCCCTGTCCCGGTCGGAGGAGTCGCGGTGGGACGAGGAGGAGGAGTCCCGAGGATGGGCGCCGGACGCGGGAGTCGGCGCAGCAGCGGCCCGGGGGAGCGACTGGAGGATGTCGAGCGCGGAGCGGCGCTGGTCGGCGACCTCGGCCTGGCGGCGCTCGAGGGCGAGGCGCTGGCGCTCCTCCTTGGAGAGGAAGACGGGCTTCGCCTCCACGGCGTCCAGAGAACGCTTCATGGCTGCGGCGGCGGCGGCGGCGGAGCGAGAAGCCGTGCAGGGGAAGAAGGGTTTGTGGACAGGTGGGGGATTTTTTCCAAAACAGATCAGGCGGAGTTTGGGTTTGTTTGTTCCGTCACAGAGAAACCAACCTAGTGTAATTTCAAAAGCAAAAAGAGAAACCGACCAAGTGGAGGTTGGGCCGTAAAAAAATAAATTGGGCCGTAAAGGGAGTTCGGGACGAAACATAGTTCTTTTTTGCTGATCCATGTAGCTTGGGACGATATCAGGGCCAGAGCTGCAGGACTATTGGGTACTCTCTCAAATCCGGATTTATTACAGACTCAGGCCCGTTTAGAACAAAGGAAAATGGTAGGAATTTTGAAGGATAGAAATTTTGTAGGAAAATTTCCTATGGTACCGTTTGGAATCCAAACGAATAGGAAATTTGGATTCCTTTGAAATTCCTATGGGATAGGCTATTTCATATGAATTTTGTAGGAAAATAAACATGAGGTCCCACCTCATGTTTTAATCTTCCTATTTCTACAATTCCTGTGTTTTTCTTGCGTAACATCCAAACGACACTTTGGAAAATTTTATGTGGTTTTGATTCATGTAGGGATTCAAAAAACATGGCATCTCAATTCATGTGTTTTTCCTATTTCTACGGTTTTACTTCCTTTGTTCCAAACGGGTCCTAAGGTTGGGCATATTTCCAGTTCCCGAATTCCAAATCCTGAATTTCCCGTTTTCGATCCCGACTTATGCAAACATGACAACCCCGAACGTTTTTTGGGAAGCTGTTTTGAAATCCTGATTTTTTTTGGGGGAAATCCGGGAATGTATTGTTGAACCCGAATATCCCGAAAAAAATAAAAAGCCCAATGACAAGGTTATATCAAACGGGTACCCCCCTCATATGGATACCTGCTGCACGTAATGATTAAATCCCAATTGTCAATAGGCTGAGGAAGCTCAACAAGCGAAGCCCAAGACGAAGACTTCTACCATAGATAGCATAGTCGGTAATACTTTCCATAAATGTAGTCGTAATCGGTTACGACCCGAGACCTGTACCCCTATCTAAAGGACAGGAGGGAGACCGACCAAGGACACGCTGAACCAGAATCACCAAACCCTAACAAGATCGACATCTTGCTATACCCTTGTACTCGTTGCATATACACAATCAATAACAGACAAGCAGGAGTAAGGGTTTTACCTCACTCGAGGGCCCCAAATCTTGATAATTCCCGCCTGCCAGCCGACGAATCTACCAACACCACGCGTTCTCTACCTCATAATTCTTACCCTAGGCTAATAACCATGTGTATTTATGGGGACATCCCTCGTCACCCTCAAGTGAAACGATAGTCCTTTTCACCCCAGATGAAGCACATATATGTTATGTTCGGCGAATGTGTAGCTAGACCCGGTCTTTTTTTCCTAGTGGTCTAACAAGTCAGCAACAACCCTATTCTCTCGGGCACACCAGCCCCACTTGGCCAGCAAACCTAAGACGATCTACATTGAAGTCTAAACTTCGAGAAATTTGGGATTTCCCGAATTTCCCGCCCCGAAATTTTGGGAAATCCCGAACGCCCACCCTGAATACAAACTAGACGATTCCCCGCGTTTTGCTACAAGAACATCTACTTCATATAGAAATTGTTACATAATTATTTATCATGAAAAATGGATCGTTGACACTAGAAAATTACTTATATGTCATGAAAGTTTTCATGAACTGCATTCTAAGTATCTACTTAAGAGATGAGCTCAGCCAATATAACCAGAGATATATCGGAATTATCAAAACTACTACTGCTGATTTCCTTCCAGCAGGGGAAGTGGAACATTGGTTTTCGCCGCATTTTTGGGCTCGAGTAAGTGGAGAGTTGGAGGAACATGTTAGGCGTTTCCCCTAGCCCTCTCGGACAGACCGGATATGGGACGTTTCTCAAGCTAGACACTTCTCGGTGGGTTCCGCCTACCGGCCGCTATTTAGGGGGGCGCGCTTCCGTGGACCTCCCACCGGTGGAATGCTCCATTGCCTTTGAAGATCAAAATCTTAGAGACCGCCTCCCCTCAGAGTGGAGGTGGCACAACCAGGTGATGGCACCTGCCCCCTATGTGATGTTTCCGAGACGGGAACACATATCTTGTTCTCTTGTCATGAAGCTCGCTTACTATGGAGCTTTCTCGTCGAGTCGCTGAGGCCTAGGACAAACCATACGGATAGGAGGAGACGCCTCTTATGGTTGGTGTTTTGCGACAATAACTTGTACCTTATGGACGATACGTAATAAGATGGTTATCGAGCGTGTCTTTCTGCGACGGGCCTCTGACTCACTTTTCAAAATTCTTGACTTTCTTATAGGAGTGGCATCCGCTTTCTAAACATCAGGACATGGAGCGGTTGGTTGACATGCTTGAGGACCTTCCAAAGGCGGTTCACCTGCTTTTTTCGCCTACCATTTGAACTCTACTTTGTAGAGTCCGTATCTGGATATGTCTATTTAGCTTAGGGCGTCCTTGTGTCGTGACCCCAGTAAAATCTTTTATTTTTTTTGGTACGTGGAACATGATTTCTAACAGTTGTATAGGAACATGATTTCTAACAGTTGTATACCGTGGATGGTTGATTTACTTAGAAACCATGACGAAAGCAAATTTCGAGAAGGATTCTGAAACATCACATGGAGCTTGGCCCGTCATGTGCTTATTTTTGAACCAGAAGCTCTATTGACCACCGCACGCAGTCCACTTAACCACACCCCGCAATTCTGCATGCAGGAGACAAAGCCTGCTCCATCACAACGCTTAAAGCCAAAGCAAGCGTCCCTCTCGATCGCATCAGTTCCGTTCGGTGATGCGAATGCGATATGATGCGATGCATCTTGTTAACCTGATCGTCCCTCCCTTCGCAATCAGAGCACAGTAACCGACACATTACATAATCAGAGCGTAGTACCACACACAGGAACATCACGCTGGGAGTGGTGACAGATCCAGCCTCCAGTACACCGGACCAGCTATAGCAGCCAAGCTGGATATATGTACCTTAGCATCAAACAAAGCTCCGATCATTGCGGCAGCAGACGGAGCTCGACTTCGATCGATCATTCTAGCAGCAGTACTAGCTAGAGAAGAAGATATGAATATGATGATGATGTACATACATCAGGTTCATGAACTGCGCTGCAATATGCAATGCAATGCAGCATCGCAACATGGTAGGGGCACACCCCAACCAACAGATTGTTCGGTGAGCTGCATCCATAATTCCTGACAGCTAAAACACCCAATCATGGAATGCCTGTTGCTTTCAGTGCCAAACTAAACTACTAAATCAGTACTCGCATCGTCCGGCTCGATCCCAAATCATCAAAAGGTAAAAGGAGATCGCTAGTATGGTACCCACATCAAGCAACGCTGCTTCTCATCGGACAATTATGCTATGCACGATGCACTCAGAAACACCCTCACATTCCAGAAGCCAAAAGCATTGCTAGTTGCTACATTCTATCCAGAGAATGTACAGGGGGGAATGATAAAAATAACTAAAGAAGAAGCCCACTAAGACTAACAATTCTTTAAAAATCTTCCTTTTATATCCACCCTCTACCTGGCACCAGAGCTGGCGGTGGCCTGTTTCATGTTAATTAATGCACCCAATTCCCCAAAGCCTCTCAAAAGCCATGATTTGTGCCACAAGACACACCTCATGGGGTGTGGGCGGCTCACCAACTATATAGATCATCGCCCTTGCGCAAAAGTTTGGAACTCCCCCATCAAATTGAAACCAGAACAAAATTAAAGGACACAACGTGGGGAGTGGTCCACCAAAAACCCTTACAAGGCAGATTTGCAGCATGATCCGCCTTCCGGATTCCGATGGCGACGCCGAACCCACCATAGAATGAGAGCACCAGGAGGAGCTCCTTCTCCTCCCTGAGACGAGCCCAACTTCTGGCATGACCATGGTCCTAATCTAGTCAGCTAACTCTCTTCTCTTTTCTCATTGCTGGTATATCTCATTTTGACGCGTTGTCGTCGATCGCGGAGCTCTGCTGCTGATCTGTGAGCAGAAAGCAAGGATTAAGGTTCTGGCAGAACTCAATCAGGCCGGAATGTGGTCTTGTTAGGCGAAGCTTTGGTGGAAATTATAAGTATTGTACAAAGGACATGTGGAGTGCATAGCTTTTACGAAAGTGGTATTTTGTCTATTCATTGTGTATGTATGTAACTAATAAACTTGTACAGTTGCACTAAACTAATTATCTTAGAACCTAAACAAGGAAACAATGATTGTACTATACTCCACGTGCAATATAATATTCAGCAAATCATGATCATGAAAGATGCACCTTTTTACCTTTAATCCGTGTAAGGATGCACATAATGTGGGGAGAGTTCTCCAAGGTTCCTTGCACGCTGCTCAATCCTTCTGAGGTCCCGAAGATGCTGTAAGATCTCCTGAAGAAGAACAAACCCTTTGCCTCCTTTGTTCAAGGACCTCACACACTGTTTTATGAACTCCTTGTCTGCCTCTAGAGCATGTAAGCGCTCATGGACTTGATCAATTTCACTGGCAATTGCGAGTTTATCTTGCTCTTTAGCAAGTTCCAGCACAACTTCTGCTGAAGGATCTGCCTCAGTGTATTGCTTTGTGAGGAGGCCATTCTCATTTTCCAAGGTAGCATCATCAAATAGAGGGAGGAGTGTCTTCCTTCTACAACTCACACCTTTTCTACCATCGTGAAGTTTAAAGCTGGTATCCTCATCAGAGAAACCATTTGAGGCGCCGTTCAATTGGTCATCTTCTGCGAAAAGCTTGTCCATCTTCATATTATCAGATTCTTCATCTTCGAGGTCAAAAAGCCTCTCCTCTAACACTTTAAGCTGCTCCAATATGGAGAGCCTCTCTTCCTCACAATCAGCCAGCGAGCCATCAATTGTAACAATATGAGTAGCGGTTTCATTTAAAACAACATCAGTAGGACTACTGCCATTGCTACTATTAAGACCATGGGCAGATTCATCACCCTCATAAAAACTTTGGGAAAGATCATCACTATCCTCAGCACTTGACGATGCTGAGGATGATCCATTCTGGTCATCAACCTTTTCCCTGGACATTTTCCTCCTCTCCTTTGCCTCATAGAGATGAATCTTGTGGCGATATAGTTCAAGCTCTCTCTCCATATCTTGCCTCTCCTTATCTCTCTTTACAACGAGATCATTCAGCCTCTGGAGTGCTTCTTGATCATACTCCGACTGCTCTTCCATAAGCCGCTGGTACTGCATTGCCTCCATCTGCATTGCAGCTTTCTGTTCTTGCAAGCGATTTATCATTGCCATGGTCTCATCAGCAGCTATAGCCGCTGCACTCCTCTCATTTTCAAGTTCTGCATATAGTGTGCTCAATGATTTGTGCGCAGCTGCCAAAGCAGATTTTAGTTGATCAAAAGTCACCAGTTCAACCCTTTCCAGATCAGTAGACATAGTAGCAACGCTTGAGTCAACAGAGTTGGTATCAGAGGTCACTGCTTCAGGGTCAGGCAATTCCTGCAAGTAACTAACGCCTCTAATATGGGTTACTGTATCAGGAACTTTCTTATCCTCGGCGTCACTACAGTCAGGAGATGATTTGTCAGAAGTTATTGAGTGTCCATCAGAAAGCTGGTGCAAGCTTGGTAGAAGTGCCTCAGTTGGATCAACTTCAATATCACCTGTTAAACATTTCAAATATTAAAAATTGCTTAAAAATATGTGCTAATAATGTCAATCAAAATGCAGGAAACAGGTAGAAACAAACAATAACACTTTTATACTCTCAACATTTTACCTTTGCCTGTGGTGGTGTTAACACCGAGAGACTCAAGAACCCCTGCTGTCAAAAAAAATGACAAGTTCTTCAGCGCAGGCTTTTCAACATGCTTTTCGGTGTTGTCACTTGAAGTCTCGATAACTTGTTCCCAAGAATCAGGTGCCACAGAGTCCAATTCTTGTTGTGACTCAGCTTGTGCAATCATGTTCTCTTCATATTCTTCATCTATATGCTTCACCTCAGTGTTCTCATTCGAAGCCTCAGAGTCACATGACCCACCTTCCATTGGCACAGCGTCGCATTCATTCTTTATATCAGCTTCTTGAGTCAGCATCTCTTGGGTATTTGCATCAGATTTCTCAACAACAAATCCACGCTCTCTGGTATCTGATGACGATGAAAATAATTCATCTTTTACAGCGCCCTGTTCAACTTGATCATCATCCTTTGACATACCATCCCCTATTGCAATATCCTGATACTTGTCCTTCAATCCATTGTTCCCCTGAGGAGCTGCGTGGAACATTTTAAAATCAATATGGTTTTCTAATTAAAATTAAATAAGCAAAACTATCAGCACAGGACCCAAAGGACACTGAATCACATGAAATCACTTATATTTGGTTAAGAGGTCTATTTCATGCTATCAACGTCACTCCCCATTTTCCTTGAGTTTCATTAAAGGTTCATCAATACAGATGCTAAAATCTAGCATATCATATGGATGGATCAGCTAAAATAAGAAGTCGGGGTAGAAATAGGCATGCTATTTTGCAAGAAATTATACTATATATGCATTCTACTTCACTGAATGACTAGCATCACAAATAGATATGCAGTGAAAATGACAAGTAGAGTAAATAAATATGAAGCGAAGCAATTGGAAAGGTAGATTATTGCCATAGCCAGGGCATGGATGAATTGGACATATCTATCAAAGGAGTAAAATGACTTACAGTGCTGATCAGCTAAGCTCTCATCAGTTTCTCCTGCATTTGTCTCACAGCTGACTTCATTGTTCATACTAGCAACCGAGACGAGGAGGGTAGGGATCACTCCATTGAAAGACCGATCAACTATGCCATCTATCTTCTCATCGTCAGAAGCCACAACATATTTTTCTTCATTGGGATTAACCTCATTCTTCGGCGCCACATAGTCCTGCTCCATGGTCCCGTGATCAGATTCATCCTTCCCTTCACCACTGGATTCAGATGACAGCTCAGACACACCGACGGCAAACGAGCCAACGCAATCAACATGGCTAGCACAATGTGCTGGCATGACACCAGCAGAATCATCGTCAGCCACCAATGGCTTCTCGTCGAAGAGCTCGATTACAGGACAGTCCTCAGACACGAAGACCACATCCCCGTGTAGAGAATCATGTTGGTCGTAGCCGCAGTCCAGGTCGGCTGACGCCGTCCTGGGGAGCAGGAAGGGCGGCGAGTAGAACCCGCTCTCGAGCGCGACGCCGCAGCAGGCGCAGGCGAGGTCCCGCTCCCCGAGCTCGCTCCGCCTCATCCACGACAGCAGCGCCCCCTTCCCGGACGCCGACGCGCCGCAGTCCTCGCACATGTTGGCGGAGTCCGCGAGCCGGCGGTGCGCGCGGCAGTAGCCGAGGCGCGAGACCTCGCAGGCGTGCGCGTCGCAGAGCACGCGGCGGAGCGGCTCGGCGCCGCCGCCTGCGCCGCGTCGGCGGGAGGGCTGGAAGAGGCTGTCGACGCCGAGGCGGGAGCAGAGCGCGCAGGGCGGCGGCAGGCCGCAGAAGGCGGCGAAGCGGGCGATGAGGTGGGAGAAGACGCCGTTGGCAAGGAGGAGCGCGATGAGGATCCACTCGAGGAGCGCGTAGGCGAGCACCCGCGCGACCCGGTTGCTCCTCTTGCACATGGCCGCGGTTAGGTGGGCGCCAGCGCCGCCCGCCACCACGGGGGCCTCCGGCTCCGACGAGACCACCATCTTCTCGGCGACCGGGCGGGAATGCAGTCGGTACTGCCGTGGAATCAAAGAAAGAAAGCACAAAAAATCGCGCCTTTAACAGTACCAAATCCCGCGCCGGGGACGATAATTGGACCGGAAGAAAGTGTCGGAAAACAGGGACGGCCGAAATGCGATTTCTGGTGGAACAGCCCAACCACTCTCAAGAAGAAGAAGCCGGTTTCGTTGCAAGAAAAGAACAAAAACAAGAGAACAAAAGAGAACTTCCTCCCACTGTACCAAATTGCAACGAGATTTTTCACAGGTGGAATCTGGTGGTGGCGAGAGAGAGGGAGACGAACGAGGAACGCCCGCGATGGAGGGATCTCTGTAACATGGAGGAGGAGTGAGTGGCGGTGGAGCTCGGGCGGCGATGGTGACAGAATTACGAGCGCTAGCAGTGTCCAGACGAAGAAGAGAGGGAGGAGTTTGGTGAAAAGAATGGTGGAGGCGAGGGAGGGAAGAAGATATCGAGGAGAGGGGCGGTGGAGAAGAAACGAAACGGAAAAGCGCTGGGTGGCAGGGCAGCGAGGCTACTACTGATGGTAATCAGCGTCATTACGGCGTGTAATGGCCGTAATAAATCGAGTATCAAGGCGAAATCCAAGAACACGCGCGCGGAGCGGGGTGCGGTAGATTTCCCCAACGTCTCTTTTTTACTTTTCCGTTTGACTGCGTAGCTAGATAGATTCTGATTTGCCGGTCGGTCGGACGTCGGCGAGACACAGGCACCGCTGCTTTGCCGGAGCCGCCGTCACGTCAACCACCGGATCCGAATGGCACGGGCACGGGCACGGCGGGTTGGACTTGCGTTGCGCGAGCTGCTACACAAAGACGACCGGATCAGAGACGGACATGCGAGTCTACCTGATCTGCCACTCCCACACGATCTGCGAGAGAGAGAACAACGTGGTGGCACTTCTGGCGTCTTTGACCTGGCTTTTTCTATCCGGACAGCTATCGATAGACACTCATCGGTCGTTTGAGCCAGCCCAAGGTTTTCTTTCTTTTCAGGGAGTGCCTATGTCTCAGGTGGCTGATTTTTTCTTAAGCCTCAATCATCTCAGAAAAGTGTAACTACAGTTTAAAGAAAAGTGCAACTGGAACAAGTTGCACTTTTCTGTCATAAAAGTGCAATTGCATTTTTTTATCAGAAAAGTGCAACTGATACATATTTTTGTGGGTGGCTGAGACTTAAGGAATTCTCAGGCGTCTGAGAATTAGCAAAACCGTTCTTTTTATCTTAGAGCGCGGATCTTCGGCGTGTGAATCTGTCTTTTTTTTTTGGGTAAAAGACAGTGGTTGAAGAATCCTGGTCTATCCATCCTGCCATGCATACATGATACAACCAAATTATATTTGAAACGGTGTTCGAAACAACTAGAAAAAAATGTATATCATGTGGCGGTTAATGTCGGGAAATATCGTCGTTGCGAATCTGACTATCTAATACTCTTACACATGTCTTCAAGATAGTACCAACAATTATACGATCACATTGTCGCAACCAACCATTGTGAACAACACAAGTGTCTTCGAAAAAGTAAGAGCGCACATATGATAACATTTTTGCAACCTTCCACTACAACCCTACAAGGGATTTCAATTTCCGGCTCTCCTCATCACAAATAAATGCAAGCATATGTTACATATTCTTCGAGGTCAAGTGAGTCTGGTATAAAGAGTTACCTTTTCAAAGTTCCACGGGTAAATAGGGTACGTGGTAGGTCTTGTATGGAGCGCGGGAATATTTTTCACGAGATGGCGGGAAATTTTCTACTCATTTATTGCCAAAATGGCGTGTTAAACATGACGTCGAGAAAAACATAATTAAGGTATAGAAACATTATTCTACATGAATATGGAAATAAACGCATGAATATTACTAGAGGTGGTGGATGTGTGGCTAGGGATACTTCAAAGTTCAAACACGCTAGAGTTTAGGTTAAGTCCAATCGAGGTGATACGTTTAGGAGCTTCTGATCTTCATGAAATGGACATAGCTAGCCTAGTAAACTCAGTACCCCATAATCGTATAGTGAATTCCATCGAGTGAAATCATTTCAGAACTTAATTAAAATCAACAATGAAACTGTATTTCAATCCACATGTTCTATGTATTCTCATTGTCCAAGAGGAAAGCTTGAATAAGATGTGATCTTGGTCATCTCTAGATGGAATGTATTGATCTCACTACAGGAATTTGGCTATATGCCTACATTCTCTTTGCTAAGGAGACACACATTTAGAGCAAAATAACTAATTTCCTTCTTAGACGGATAAAAATATGCAATATGGATTACAAATGAGGAGGGGTAGAACTGTACAAGCAAAGCTCAACCTTCTTAGAGGCACTCGGAGTTTATTTTCTCTCTATCGTTCCCTCTCCCTCTCAGGCTTAGGATGCATTTAGTGGATTTCTATTACTGCTAGTTGTAATCTTCAGCAATTAGATTATCAGTTGTGCTAAGTGATATCATTTTTTCTATTAGCCAGTTCAAACTTCAAATACTATGGTTTTGGCTCGCTCGAGACTTGATTTTCCACTTTAGTCTACCCATGTAGGCGTATTTCTCTAAATAAACAGTGTCCCAACTTTCATTTAATTAGTCAATACTTTCAACATGGAGGTTGGAAAACATGACGACCACCTTTGACCTTAAGAAGAGAATGACTCAAATATTACATTATACTCCACAAATAATGTTAAACATGTGAAATTTTCCTATGGTGAGTTTAGTTCCTGTCTTCCAAAATATTACAGAGCTATGGTATTTCAGTACCAAGTATGGAAGTATATATGTACAAACGTTGTCAACTTATTACGAAACCCAACTTGCAAGACACATTTGAGAGTGGTTCAGGTTATATTGTAAAGGTCATTATATATACACTACCTAGTAATACACTTGAGACCACTAAAGATATTTGTTGGATTGTAGTTCATTGCGAATTTAAGGATATGAAATATAAAAAACACATATGCATTCAATTAAGTTTTCATATTTATACATCATATAAATTATGAAGTTGTCAAAAATACTTCAAGGAGAATTATTTACCACAAATTTTGCACAAGGAAATTTTTATGATATACATTACAATTGTGTAACAAATAATACTCTAATAATTAGCCATGTGTTATGTCGTTAATTGTGATAACTCACTAACAAAAAATTATAATATCATAAAATTAGTTTAAACCTATAAAAGTTTGGTATAAAATATATTTTTATCTTAATGTGCACAAAATACGAAGTTGTTTGAATCTATCCTTAGTCTCATGGTTCAATATGAGCCGCATAGAAACTACTACTCTTGTCTAGTGCAATTTTGGACACATATGGTTATGAACGGATTGAGATCCGATGCCCTGCCCAATGGCAAGCCTCCAGTGAGCGGTCTTGTGTTTTACTAATTGGCATGTTAGATCATTAATATGTGAACAAGATAAAAATTTGTAACAACATTGCCGACTCTTTAGCAGATGCATTGTACTCGGCTCTGTAAATGTACAATATATGTCCCATCCACTCCATCAGTTTTTGATCCAGTGGGGAGAGAAGGGGTTCAACACATGGTAATGTTCATCAGAGACTCGCAATGAACCATCCGAGGTTCGAGAAATTAACTCTCCTAATATTCACATTCTCATACAAAGCACCACTATAATATCATGAAAAGCTAATACGGTGCTAACAAAGCAGATACGTAATTTAGTTTTAGCGAGAATTTTTAGAAAAATAAAAGAATTTGCAAACATATGTGAATAAAGTTTTTTGCTTTCGGCTGAAGCCTCGTATGCTTTGCTTTGTAAAGCTCATCCTTACTTTGCTCACACGTACAACGCACAAAAATCATTGCTCGGGGACTGGAGGAATTCGTGTTACTGATTAATTTAGTTTCTTGGCGACCACTTTCGTGTTTCTGGCGGGAGGAATGTCGTGGTAGTGTTCGATTACAACACTGCATGCACGTGTCCTCGCAGGTCGCAGCCTCCAGGCAAAGAAAAAATTACCCAATATTGAAAACAAAACCACGGAACCAATCAAGTAATCGATCAGTTTAATAGGTAAACTTAGCTATCTAGAGCGTAGTACTTGCTAAATTTCTGATGGTTAGTATTACTTCAGAACTGGAAGTCTGGAACTATATAATAACTGTATCACTGGACACAATGATCATACATCTACCTTCAACGCCTGAAAGCTACGGATGTGGAAAGCTGCCGTGAAGCCACTGACAGGAGCAAGGGCGACTGGACGAGGCAATAACCATGTCGAGCACAAAACAAGTTAAAATATAACAAAGACCAGAGTCAGCACAGTTGCTTCACTAACTGAAGTGCATATGCAGGCATGCAGCAAGCAAACAGCTCAAGCTAATCCAAGGAATCTTTCAGCCAGGAGGATCAACAACGAGTTGGCTCTTGTGAACTCATCTCAGTCAACTGCACTCTGCTTTTGAACTGATGCGCTCTGTGGAAACTCATCACTGGCGGGCAGAAAACAAGTTAAATGGATGCCCAAGATGATATACTGCCAAATTCAAAGAGATCCATTCATTTGATTTGTGCTACGGCCAAATATGCAACAGCAGCAGAAGATAAACATGATAAGATCAGCAAGTTTTAAATATATAGATCGACTTCTTCTGTTACCGTCAACAGAGGTAGCTGTAAGCTAGAGATTCCTTTGATGGGAATATGAGACCAAAAGGTACTAAATATTCTGAACAAGTATTCAGACACAAAAATATACCCCCATGTTGGGAATTCGATTCGAGACCTCAGGCATTTAGCTATATATCTTGATTGTGCACCATTTGCTTATAGTTAAAAGAGCACCAAAGTCAGCAATATAACAGAACATGTTCTTAAATAATTATCTGATGTACAATGTCATGCCCATGTTTCGTGTGTAGTGCTTAGTCTTTCCTGCCTTCAAACTTTCGAACATATTCTCCTTAAGAAACCAACCTACACCTCAGTGAAAAATAACTAGTGCTATAACTAGAAGTTAAACCTAGACCTGTCAACCCCCATGCAAATATCTGAACACCTAAATGAATAAAACTGTTTTAAGGATTCTCCGTAAAAAAAACTGTACATATACACAGCTGGAAAAGTTTGTTATCGCCGAGCACAATATAACTAGAAGAATCGATTCACAACATTAATAGTTCCACAGGAACATTACACCAAAAAATATTATCATATAAACAGCCATCATGCTTGAAATGATGTTGTTTCTCTTAACGAATTAAGTGTTTACTCAAGCATTCTTCTAATGTCAAGCTGGGAGCTAAGAATAACTATGGATCAAGTAGTTGCAAAAGAGCACATCATTAGCTAACATAGATCCTCAAATGAAACATGCAAATCACTGAAGCTTCATGTCTGCTGCCTACCGTAAGGAAACTATGGCATACATCAGTTCAACAAAGATACTTTAAAAATAATAATTATGTTAGATAATGTAAGAACAAAAATAAGCATGGAACTGATAGTACCAATGCACTAATCGATTATCTTGATCATAAATTGGAACTATCCCACTCAGTGAAAACAAAATTGCATACCATATCTCCTAGAGTCTACAGCGGGATCAAATGACAAATAGAATATAAAGCAATCAGAATAAAATAGGTCCCAAAGTAAACAGAATAATCATCTTACGAAGTTTGCAAGTTTAAAGATAATGAGACGAGGGTACTAGCATCCCCGACAAATCATTAGCAAGAAGACAACAAGATGTATATCTGCCCTGCAAAACAAATCAATTAGACCTAACATGCCACATTGCCACACAAGTCACAACGGTCGGACCCAGACCAGCAAGAAGATACCACTGCCTGCTTTGTAAGTTAAAACACTACTAGTGGAGAAAGGTGAAAAGACTAAGGTAGCTGCATGAACTACTTCTCATTACACATTAGCATCAATCCATTGAAAAATGATACTAGCAGCAGGACATTAGATAGACAACAATGCTGGAACCATAAGGCGTAATTGTGATGATGGAATGATTAACTTATAAACTAAGCGACAATATCCGTAGCGACGTTACATAGGCATAAATCATGATAGACCGGCTAAAGCAAGGCTCAAGCAGAGCAATGAGCAACATAAGCATAGCACAATAAGCTACTACTGTAGTAGTTTTCTATACATAGCAGCAAGGCAAAGGGTGGAAGCATGTCACCAAAATAAGTTTCACTTTAGTGCCCAGCCGCGGCGGTGGTATCCTCCACGAGCAACCTGAGCCTTCGGCTGAGCACATCAAGCTCGTCAATCCTCTGTTGCCTCCACCGCTTGGCAAGTTCGCTTTCCTCAGCGTTTGCATCACAGATTGTTCCCTCGGCCTTTGCCTCCCTCACACACTCCTCAAAAATATCCAGCACGGCGCTTGCCACACGCTGCTCACTGCTGCGCGGCAGCACTACCTTGCAGTTTCCGTTCTCATTGTTGACAGCAGCCATGTCGGTGGTGTTCCCAACAATATTTGGGACATCAGTAGTAGTCATGCCGACTCCATCGCCTGCAATGTCGTTGAAAGCAGCGACGGTCTCAGCCTGCTCTATGGCAATCCCATCGAGGTTCAAGTCAGCTGCCAGAGCAACACCTTCATCGAAATAGAGGTGGTGGTGGCCGCTTTCCTGCTCGAGGTAAATGGCATCCTCGCCGCCGCCGTTGCCGTCCAGGAAGGCGGAGGAACTAATCCCATTGTAGCCATGGGAGTTGCTGTCCCCCGAGGGGGCAGGCATCTCGAGCGGCACGCCTCCTCCTCCCTGCGGCGGGGTGGCGCGGCGGCGCTTGTTCCCGGAGGAGGATCCGGCGCCGGCGCCGGCGGCGAAGGGCGAGGTGGCGGCGTTGGCGGGGTCCCAGAGGCGGGCGCAGAGGTGGAGCACGTCGCGGTCGTGCGGGGCGAGTCGGGCCGGGTCGAGGCCCCTGGCGGCGCGGCGGTGCTTGTTCCTGAGGCGGCGGAGCTTCTCGGAGAGCTGGGAGCGGGTGTAGGGCTGGGGCATGGACTCGGAGAAGCGGTCGTAGAAGACGTTGAGGTCGCGCGGGAAGACGAGGCCCTGCGCGCCGCAGCCGAGTAGGCCCTGCAGGAAGCGCAGCTCGTCGGACTCGGACCAGATGCGCTGGAACTTGAAGGGCGGCTGCTGGTCCTGGTCCGGCGGCCTGAGCGGGTCGCCGCCGGAGGAGGCCGGGCCGGAGGAGGACGGGGAGGAGGAGGGCCGCGGCGGGGAGCGGCGCTTGATGGGGAGCTTCCGGGCGGCGGAGGAGGAGGGGGGCGGGGTCGGGTCGAGTTCCGGGAGCGGTGCGGTCGGGGTGTGGTGGATCTGGTTGGGGTTGGACGGGGCGGGGAGGGTTTGGTCCGACGCCATGGATTGGATCGAGCTGAGGCGCCACGAGACGAGCGTGGGATCGATCTGAGGATTGGATTGGGTCGCGGCGCAGCCAGACGGAGATTGAGTTGGTGCGGGGGAACGGAGACGGCTAGAGCTAGACCTAGATGAATGGGATTTGGTTAACCATTTATCTTTTGACCTAAATAACTGTTTTTATCTAAATAAATAAATAGGTTAACTATTTGATTAATTAGGTTAGAGATGGTTAACCGAGGTTCGAACCTTTATGCAATGATTATGAATATTAGGTGTACTAAAATTTGGCACCATGTTTGTTGAAATAAGAACACACTTCAACATAGTACATAGGAAAGTGGTTATCCGCAACAATCCAATGTTTGATGACCAATTTGAACAAAAGCATTGCAAACTGGAACAGAATCAACAACGAAAGACTTTGTAACACTCAAGTCCGACTTTTGTTCCAAATCAATCATAGCAAGCTTAAATTGTTCTGAATGCAAAAAAAATCAAGCTAACAACGACACTTCTTCTAGCTGCGGATAACTGACATGATGTCAATCCAATTGAAGACGACCATCTTCTAGTACTTGTCACCGGGCGATGGCCTCCTTCATGATGTGTTGTGGTTGCCTTCATTTCAAGCACAACCCTTCAGATTATTTAACACAAAAACAGTAAGCTAAAACAGAGAGAAATCAAAACTTGCAGCTTTCTACGCGTGCTAGTGAAGGGTATCGGGACAGAGGATGGGGCGCTTACAGCTCGAGCCTGAGGCCAACTTCGCGGACGAAGGAGCAGTATGTGGTCCGAAGCTGGGCCTCCTTGCCGGCGCCCATGCCGTCCCGCCTCGAGGGCGACCCGTGCGGCCGCGCTCGATCTTCTACTTGCTAAGGTACCAGGACCGGCCCCGTTCACCTCACGCGGTCTACGTGTGCTAGTGAAAGATGAGGGGGTGGAGATGAGAAGGAGGGCGAGCGGTGTCGCGGTGCCGCGTTGATGAAGGCGACCGCTAGAGATGGGAGGTACAGGTGAGGCGCTCGGAGGGGTTGAGGCTAGAATTGAAAACTAGGTTTTGGCTTCACTTGTGTGGATATGGGGTTGGCGTATTTTCTTATCACTGTTTTCACGAAATAATAGCTTATCTGGTTATTATTCTTGAAAACTAATTACATGTCTGGCTCCTCGGGTCAGTGTCTATCCGGATGAGACCGACATCGTGTACGTAGGTTGGTGCCAGGTGACCAACGTTCCCGAGTTTACTGATTGAACCCCGTTAAAATCCGACATGGCATGACCTAGACTATAAAACCATACTTGTTCTCTTTTTCTTCCACTCACTCTAATCATCCTCGACGACGTCCCTAGGGTTTTCTATCTTGTTTTCTGACCCAAACTTAAAATCTTCTAAAAAAAACTTGTGGATTTCTTTAATTTAGACCATGGCAATTCTCCTTAGAAGTATTCTCTCTCGAATGTATCTCTTAACATCCAAATATTTTTGAGATTCCATGACATTTTGGTTCAGATTTCTAGATCCGATTTTGTTGATATATTCTTTTGTTAAAGTAGTATAAATGTATATATGAATTAGATTGTGCTTAGTAATTCTTTTGCTGCAAACATCTAATTACATTTAAAATTGTAGTAGGTGGCTAAATTTGTAAGAGTCACTAGATATGGTGTCCTATTTTATAAGGAAGTAGTATTTATACTTTGTGGCAAAATTTAGAATATATATGTTGTGACCAAATATATGGTGGCAAAGTTTTTAGGACGCACCAATCTTGTACTTTGTAGAATGATAAATATATTTGTACTTTGTGTACATGGTGGCTAAGTTTTTAGAAGGCAATTCGTTCCATATATGTATGTGCAGCTTAGGGTGTGATTAGTTGAAAAGTTAAATGCATTATAAATGTATGTGGGTGGTTGTAGAAAATATGATAGTACCACGTATTTTATACAATTTCTTATATCATTTTACTTGCACATATGCATGTGTAGCTTTGTGTGGGTGGTAAATTTCTCATATTTTTAGGCTCCCTCTCGTATAGGTTCTTATGTATTAATTTTGTTTTCTAGATTCCGCTGACATTTACAAAGAAATTGGGCGTATGACGAGGTTATACCAAACGGGTACCCCTTCGTGTGGGTACCCGGTGCACGTAATGACTAAAACCTCATTGTCAATAGACTGAAGAAATCCAACAAGAGAATCCCAAGTCAAAGACTTCTACCATAGATAGACATAGTCGGTTATACTTTCATATCTGTAATCCAAGTCAGTTACTACATGAGACATGTACCTGTATATAAAGGACATGAGGATGGCCGATCAAGGACACGCCCAATCAGAACCACAAAACCCTAGTAAGACCGTCATCTTGCTAGATCCTTGTACTCACCGCATATTCTCAATCAATAACAGACAGACAGAAAGTAGGGGTGTTACCTCAGTCGAGAGCACTGAACCTAGGTAATTCCCGCTTGTCAGCCTACGAATCTACCAACACTACGCGTTCTCTACCTCATAACTCTTATCCTAGTCTAGTAACCATGGGTATTGATGGGGCATCCCTCGTCAGCGTAAGATGAATTTAGTAGCAACATCAAAGACAAGTATCCCAATGTATCATGTAAAGATTCTCCGACGCCACCAAGACATCCGGTTCCGAAATTCCTTGCAACAATCCTTGTGAAATCTCAAAATCTAGTCACGTTACGGTCGGCCGTGGGTTCTACATGTGCACGCGGATTGTGGAAAGGAGTCTCATGCGTGGGCCGCGACCGGTTCCTAATTCCTACAAATTCTTTTGCCAGAGCTTCTGATCTCATGTCAGCTTCTTATATGTGCTTGACTGCTTGATGTAAAACAAATGGTTTTGCTAAAATGAGAACTGATGTTTAGTGTTCATTTGACTTACTCTCTGCATCGTGATTCATATGTCCTATGAGTTTGCAACTGGCGTTACAAAGATTTTTCGGTTGCGAATTCTTACAACTAAGAATTTCTTAGTGATGAATACCCTTTTCTAGTCAATAACGCACCATTTTGACTTTTAACATAATATAATATAATAGTTAATTTGTAGAAGAAAAATACACAACACGAGCCTCTTGGGATGTGAGAACAAACCAATGTGACCACTGACAACAAGTTTAATTACCATGTTATTCTCTTTCTAAGGAGCTGCGTAGGTTTATAGAAGTCTACAGAACTAGATTTTCATGTTTAATTGTGTGCAATATTTTTTAATTTATGAACCTGCGGGGACTTATGTACACCATATGATAATAAAAATAGTGCATAAAAAATATTAAATAAAAAAATCTACATACACAAACTTATTAAAACCTAACTAAATTTCAATTGGATATTACTCAACCAATATTGTTCGATACCAAGTACAACGTATGCACACTTTGTTAAAATTTGACTTGCTGGACAAATTTGAGCATGAAAAAGTAGTGTCATTGCTTCAGTTCAGTCTCGACAAGTTTCTCTAAAGATGCTTACTTAATCATACACTAGAAACTCTAACGAGACATTACCCTAAATACCTATAATATATACAAATTATGCCTTGTTGAAAACAAGGTTTTAAAACAAACTTTGTTACAAAAACGGTGTAGTATCTAGAAACAAAAAACACCACTAATGTCTTACTTTTAGAATGTTGTAATATTAACATGTACGTGGTGAAACTATGTGAATAAACAAAAAATACTTCTAATATTATAACATGCTAAAAGTAAGACATAATGAAGTACAAAAGTTTAATATAAATTGTAATCATTTTGATTTGGCTCAAACACAATTTTTTATCGGCCCGCAGCGAACCCCCTATCCCAGAGAACGCATATCGAGGTGAGGTGAAACGAGACAAAACAGGACGATCGATCTGTGAATTGGGTCGCGACGCAGCCGGACGGGAGATTGGCTGGTTGGAGAGCTAGTGCGGGGGAGAGAGACAACTAGACCTAGATGAGTAGACGGTACGGGGCGAGTTCTATTAATCGCATGGGTTTGTTTGTGTGGATGCATTGTTGTTGCCCGCCTAGACGGTAGGCATATGGGTGCATGTGTGCAGCTTTGTTGGGGTTGTGGCTGTGCTGGGAGACTGATGACTTGGCTTTTGGTGGGGACGGGGCTGTGAGACGGTTGCAACTGAGAGTTGTAGTTGTAAAAGTGGGTCACAACTGAGTTTTTACAGTTACTGATGGGTTGTAATCGAGGAGAATGATTCACACTTTACAAAAGGAATCCAAATAGTTCAAAATTGTGGGTAATCACTTTAATGAAAATTAAGCAATTCTTGATCGAATATGAATTAGCCACACCAATAAAATCATGATTTTTGAACATTAATAACATCAACATTGTATACGGATATCGCATGCTATTATTGAAGGTGTTACGGTGCAGAAAACAATAATTTTCTAGCGTACGAAACCCTAACTAGGCAGGATCTATCTATCTAGTACATGTGATAACGGTGGCGGAACGGGTTACATTACCTCCATGTAGACCGATAGCGGGGATTACGCTCCCGCACAAGCGTTGACGATGAAGTCGTACGTAGCCGACCTCGAGGTCCCGGAGAACTTGCCGCGATGTCGGAGTCAATGACGCCGAGGTGTCGACGATGATCTGCGTCGACGGGCGTCGGGCGGAAGAAGGCAGAGCGCCGGCAGCAGAGGGGGGTGGCGCGGCGGCTGCAGGGGGCGAGACGACGTCGCCCAAGCTCCTCAAAATAGTAGCCTCCGAGCACTCGCAAACATACGGAGCCTAGCGACAACTCCCGGTCATTCAGATCCAGCTGAAATCGCAGGAGTAGATCTTATCTGGAATCCCGTAGAGCAACGGCGCTCTGCGGTATGGCTTAGGTGGAGAGAGACCCCCTCCTCAGCTCGACGCGGCTCCGACTTGGGAACCACGGGATCGAGAGAGAAATTGGGAATTAACTGAATTTCCTATTAATTAAATCAATTAATATGCCTTGCTATATAAAGGGGGAAGGGGTGTGCCAACCCCCTTGGCTCCCCCATGTGGGACTAAAAGGAGGAGAGGAGAGGGGGGGTTCGGCCGAACCCCCCATGGGCTCTCCCACTCCTAGTCCGAGTTGGACTAGGAGGCCCAAGCCTTCCCCTTCCTTGTGGGGTGCGGTTTCCCCTTCTTGGGCCCTCTTAGGGCCCATTTAGGTGGGAGCCCCCTTTTTCCTTTATTTAATTAATATTAAATTAATATAAAAATCTCATTAATTCATAATTAATATATTTATATATAATTCAATATCCCATGACTCCGAAACTATTTCGGAACCACCCGAACAACTTTCGGACATTCTCGGAACCCTTCCATAGCTCCCCGGAACTCCTTCCGGACCACCAGAACTCTTTCCGGATCATTTCTTTCTCTCCAATAAAAACCTATAAAATTCCAGAACCTATCTCCTAGCGTCGCTAAGACCTTAAGTTTGTTACGCTACGGTTCGGGAACACTCCAGACATGGTCGAGACACTCCGCTCACCAATGATCGTCAGGGATACCTGCAAATATATAACGACCCCTGTACATTCCACGAATATCGTCGTTGAACCATAAATATGACATTCATTCCCTTTGTCTCTGCGATACTACCTTGTCCGAGATATGATCGTAGACACACCGATGCCTTTGCTGTATCTCGTTACCGACGAAGGTTATTAACTCGTCTGCGATATTACATCTCCATGACCTAGTCATAAGCTGCGCAGCTATATAGATGCAATATCACCGAGTGGGCCCAGAGTATCTTTCCATTACAAGAATGAACAAATCCCGCTCTTGATCCTTACGTCTCGATGCTCTTTCGGAATACCCAAGATGGACACCGTTATTGTCATGCTATATAAGACACAACGTTTGATGCTCTCAAAGCACTCTTACGAAGCAACAATAAGTACGGTCTCACGGTCTAAGGAATAAGCTATCATACTCTTATTGCAAATGACAAACATCGTAATACGATCTTATTGTAATACTTTGCGTATGTCCACCACCTTATTCAACTAACAAGATGACCCCATTGTCAACCGACGTCATTGTCCTTGATCGGGAATCTCGATCAACTGTTGCCCAATGGACTAGCTCATATAGAGTCTTGCTAGGGACCTGGTTGTCTATGTATCACACGTGTATTAACAATTCCGATTAATACAGTTGTAGCATAATACACAAACCTATTATAAACTTATGAGATAATGCTATAAATACTACTTATTTATTTGCCTCTAGGGCATATCTCCTTCAGTCTCCCACTTGCACTAGAGTACAAATAAACCAGCTGCATTTTACTTTATCAGAATCCCTTATCAAATAAGAATCATTTGATAATGCTTGCTCGTGGAAAAGTGTTACTGCACAATCCGTGATTGTACATTCTTTTGCGATTCACTGGCATCAACTTGCTTGATATCACCATGTTGTCTAACAACATATATGCAAATACCGTAACTAAGTGAGACTACCGCTTCCCAGCGCTTACTCTGATTATACTAACCAGATAACTGCCCTGAAAAACACACTCAGTCATGCAGAGCCCCTTGTAACAATTACAAACTCGTGATGTCTACATACTTTCACACCAATGTAGAAAACTTGACATTCAAATGTCAATCCCTTAACTAACGCACATCTACTTCCAGTAAATTTCAAATTTACTTTCATAACTGCTCTTATTCCAAGAACATCGGTTATATTTCATCGAGCAGATAATATGGTTTCTGTATGATGTCTAATATTACATAATAGACCCACATGTCATACAACCATTACTTTCATGCATCATTACTCTTAATGATCAATTGGATTTCAAAGGACCATCCTTTTGATTCTATTCTGACTCCTCAGATATAATCCAAAGCAACTCGACTAACTATTTAAAATTCCCGTTCTATTTCAAAATAGACACTAACTTTCAAATAGTTTCACAACTTCATCCTATTCTATTGGTACAGTTTCACAATGTGTTAACTACACAGGGTGAATTCGACTCCCACTCAAATTATGTCTGCACATATTTGACAACACGAGCTCCCACTCAAAAACGTGTCATCCACATATTTGAGTTCCTGAGCTCCCACTCAAAAATATGTTCTTCACATATTTCACCTGAGTGAACTAACTATGACTCCCACTTAAATCGACATTTCGGTCAAACCAAAATCATTGATCTGCTATCAATTCGAATTTAATACAAACGACAGTATTACATTAATACAAATCCCTCAGACTTTAAGCATGTCTACATAAATGTAGTCAACAAATTTGATCTTGTCCAAGACACATTTCTTGACAAGACATGCTCCTGCGTCTTTCTTATAGTCACATTTTCATATAACACTTTATATGACGATTAAATAATCTTATTCCTCCAATAAGAATTGCAGCAACAATTACTCTCTTAATCCTTTTAAACGTAACTTGGATTTCCAGGCTGAAGAGCCTTTGTTCGTATTCCGATACTTTCTCAACTATCTTTGTATTCATAAAGTGCACCTCGATCTGTCAACAAGATCTGAAATACTTAATACAGTGTTGTGACCCGACAGCAATATTAAATATAACAGCACCTTATTCAGAAGTTTCTTTCATGAAAATATTATGATCTTTATGAAGAGGATTGCAAGCAGAAAACAATTTTCTAGTCTCCCTCACTCTTAATCACTAAACTTTCATTAGCAGACATATACTCTTTGGAACATCTTCCAACATAAGTCTGACACTTTATTCCAAACTTCTAATTTCATAAACCATAATTCGAAAAGTCATCTTTTCTCGGAATTACATAGACAACAAACTGAACTTTGTTTCTATTTGGTTTGGGAATACACTCTCATCCAATGCGAGCAATCTACAAAGAACCACTCATGTATATTCCGAATTATCGCATAATCATATACATGTCGACACTACTGTCGATCCTACGAATTCTCGTTGAGAAAAATATCTATTTTCTAAAGTGGACATCGACTACAATGTTTCGAACATATTAGGAGATTCTAAGACAGATTCTGACAAACCACACTTTATTTGAAATAGAGCATGATTATAATTCCCCACATATCACCATATATGACATTATAATATTGTGAAGCAAATTTCCACAAGTCTTTTGTGTTGAAACCATAATTCAAAAATATTGTCCTTTGATCGAATCTTGTGAATACAATATTCACTAATCTTTCTTCTGAAAAACCCCATTTGATCTATTATCAAATTAATTTCAGACTCCATAATTTATCGGGCAAATACTCTTATTTACCAAAATCATGGAAGAATTCGGATCATGCAATAACACCATTGATTAATCATTAAAAATGATTCTCAATCAATTTCCTCTAGTATTGCAACTTCAATACTGCATTTCAAACCTAATCAATTTTGGCACTCGAAATACTTAAATGGACCAAAAATATCCATTACTTCTTTCATTGCCTTTATAACTAAATTCGATGGTGTTTGTTCTTTGGACACATAATTTTATCATTCCTGCTATTATAAATGTATATCATACGCATAATGTAATTGAGATGTGATGCAAATTACTCATAACATGAAACAACTGCTTTGTTCCATAACATAAAACAACTGATGTGTTCTATATGAATAATTATGTCTTGTAACATTCAAGACACCAACCTAGATCACATTCTCACTATTACAAAATGTCTTATCAAAAACTATTGATGATAACTAATATCATATCTCGAGGGCGTGAGCACTACTGGCCATTAACTTGCCATCACTTGTGCACTGTCACGTCACCCTTCGCCACATACTTGTGATAATCAGGGACTGTTTCACAAACAAAACAATTATCAAACACTTTTCATCAAGTATGAGAAGAATACATTTATATCTTCGTATATCAAATATACCCATAGCGTCGAAGAACTCTTCTTCGATGAATCAAATTTTAGAGATTTGAACTTGTTCACGAACGTGAAGAAGCTCACCGTGTCTCTATAGCATATTCACGCACATGCTATTCACAGCTAGGAGGTAAAGCACAATCTCTATTGCACTGGAGTTTGCTATCTAGAAATCGTAGATATTCGTAAGCCTGAAGTAGATGTCACACAACTTCTTCAACTGAGTCTCCAGACAGGTATGCTCCCCATGCGAATGGTCCGGAACTTTCTAAGCTGTCTGAACTGCTCAAGACTCAATTCATCTTTGAAGTAACCTTTGATCGCATCAATCACAACATATGGCTCCAGGTGTTGAATACAACTTTCAACTCTGGTGCTAGGCATACGCTCATGACGATCGTCACTTCCATGAACATGTCATGATGCTTACGGAACTCATCATCTTGCTCCTTGCCATCAGAATCATCTGGTCTAACTCCTAACTAATGTTCTAGCACATATAGGATGTTTGTTGTGTTTGGAGAATGTTTCTAAAACCAATGCACCAGCTGATGAAGTTGGACCCGTCGGCTTCCAAGGTAGAATCCGAGCTCTTGAAGAAGTAACCGAAGTGTAGTTCCGTAGTCTCCAGATGTGATCGCAAAAGAGGTAAGATAAGTTTATAATATATAGGTGAGTTTTAGTTCTATAATCTCATTATCAAAAACACACCACACCAAGATTATTATCCCTAAAATAATAATGGCGATTACACGACCCTCATCCACCACACTGCCCCCGATCATCACGGCCGGCAGCACAGCTTCAAAGGTGGACATAACATGTCGATCACAACAACTCTGTGACTCGTGCTCGATCTTTCGATCTTCCCGTGTTCCGAGGCCATACCTCTGAGTATGCTAGGCTCGCCAATCAAACCTCGAAGACCTGCGCGTGCAACATGGCTTACACCCACTGTATGCGAACGACGAGATGTGTGACACCCGATCATCACGGCCTGCCTCATAACGTAGAACTTTCTTGGTGGTGCGCAACGAGGGAGAACACAATTTTGGTATTTGTTAGGGATCATCCTATTTATGACGCTACCGTTGTATATCTAGCATATAAGCAATCAATAGGATGCACACACAACAACACACAATAATGATGCAATGAAGTGCGATGCGACATGATCGATGCGCCTGGACCTTCATGGCGCCATGTGCCTGGCCCCCGGCGCCCCGGCATGACTCCGAGTCTACAGAGCCCTCCATTGCCTCCGACAGTACGAGTAATATCAAAACTTACCGTAACCATGTCACATGAAATAACGCCTCTGCAAAACAAAGTTAGACACCTCTAGCTTTATTTAGTTTTGCAAGTTTTACGTGGCAAATAGGCTTATTAGTAAGAGAATCGCTTCCCTACCTACGAACTTTGTACCACAACGTCAATCGTATAATTGCATGTTTAAGCATCCCTTTCGGGCCCTCCATTGAAAATGCTTTGCCGACTAGAGAGAGAGAAACAGACACCCGCCAGCCACATATACGGTGCAAGCCGTATGTCAGTAGTGGAACCAGTCTCGCGTAAGCGTACGCGTAAAGTCGGTCCGGGCCGCTTCATCAACTCAATACCGAAGGCATCGCAAGTGCACGCTAGAGGGTAGCAAATATAAGAAAGACGCCCTCATTCAACATGAGTTCTAACCGTACCAGCAGTACTACGCATAGATCGGCTCTGATACCACTGAAGGGGTTACGGTGCAGAAAACAATAATTTTCTAGCGTACGAAACCCTAACTAGCCAGGATCTATCTATCTAGTACATGTGATAACGGTGGCGGAACGGGTTACATTACCTCCATGTAGACCGATAGCGGGGATTACGCTCCCGCACAAGCGTTGACGATGAAGTCGTACGTAGCCGACCTCGAGGTCGCGGAGAACTTGCCGCGATGTCGGAGTCGATGACGCCGAGGTGTCGACGATGATCTGCGTCGACGGGCGTCGGGCGGAAGAAGGCAGAGTGCCAGCACCGGGGCTGGCGCGCCGGCAGCAGAGGGGGGTGGCGCGGCGGCTGCAGGGGGCGAGACGACGTCGCCCAAGCTCCTCAAAATAGTAGCCTCCGAGCACTCGCAAACATACGGAGCCTAGCGACAACTCCCGGTCATTCAGATCCAGCTGAAATCGCAGGAGTAGATCTTATCTGGAATCCCGCAGAGCAACGGCGCTCTGCGGTATGGCTTAGGTGGAGAGAGACCCCCTTCCTCAGCTCGGCGCGGCTCCGACTTGGGAACCACGGGATCGAGAGAGAAATTGGGAATTAACTGAATTTCCTATTAATTAAATCAATTAATATGCCTTGCTATATAAAGGGGGAAGGGGTGTGCCAACCCCCTTGGCTCCCCCATGTGGGACTAAAAGGAGGAGAGGGGAGGGGGGGTTCGGCCGAACCCCCCATGGGCTCTCCCACTCCTAGTCCGAGTTGGACTAGGAGGCCCAAGCCTTCCCCTTCCTTGTGGGGTGCGGTTTCCCCTTCTTGGGCCCTCTTAGGGCCCATTTAGGTGGGATCCCCCTTTTTCCTTTATTTAATTAATATTAAATTAATATAAAAATCCCATTAATTCATAATTAATATATTTATATATAATTCAATATCCCATGACTCCGAAACTATTTCGGAACCACCCGAACAACTTTCGGACATTCTCGGAACCCTTCCATAGCTCCCGGGAACTCCTTCCGGACCACCGAAACTCTTTCCGGATCATTTCTTTCTCTCCAATAAAAACCTATAAAATTCCAGAACCTATCTCCTAGCGTCGCTAAGACCTTAAGTTTGTTACGCTACGGTTCGGGAACACTCCAGACATGGTCGAGACACTCCTCTCACCAATGATCGTCAGGGATACCTGCAAATATATAACGACCGCTGTACATTCCACGAATATCGTCGTTGAACCATAAATATGACATTCATTCCCTTTGTCTCTGCGATACTACCTTGTCCGAGATATGATCGTAGACACACCGATGCCTTTGCTGTATCTCGTTACCGACGAAGGTTATTAACTCGTCTGCGATATTACATCTCCATGACCTAGTCATAAGCTGCGCAGCTATATAGATGCAATATCATCGAGTGGGCCCAGAGTATCTTTCCATTACAAGAATGAACAAATCCCGCTCTTGATCCTTACGTCTCGATGCTCTTTCGGAATACCCAAGATGGACACCGTTATTGTCATGCTATATAAGACACAACGTTTGATGCTCTCAAAGCACTCTTACGAAGCAACAATAAGTACGGTCTCACGGTCTAAGGAATAAGCTATCATACTCTTATTGCAAATGACAAACATCGTAATACGATCTTATTGTAATACTTTGCGTATGTCCACCACCTTATTCAACTAACAAGATGACCCCATTGTCAACCGACGTCATTGTCCTTGATCGGGAATCTCGATCAACTGTTGCCCAATGGACTAGCTCATATAGAGTCTTGCTAGGGACCTGGTTGTCTATGTATCACACGTGTATTAACAATTCCGATTAATACAGTTGTAGCATAATACACAAACCTATTATAAACTTATGAGATAATGCAATAAATACTACTTATTTATTTGCCTCTAGGGCATATCTCCTTCAATTATATCCTCTAAGGAGTCGGTTTGAACGTCCCAATATTCCTCCAATTGTTGTTTAGATTGACACAAGACTATTTTGTAAGATAGGAGTAGTAAAAAAAATTCCTACGAGATGTAGGAAAAAAGGTTTAAACATTGTTTTTTAGTGAATGCAATCTTATGGGTCAAACAATCCACCTTAAAAGAATAAATGAAAGACATGTTAATTCTGAAAAGGAATTATGCCGTGAGCAGCTTAACGTCAAATTCATTCTTAATTTCACCTTTTTTTGTACTGATTGCGAAGCAACACGTTATCAAAACTTTCAACACATGCTCAAATATGTCAAATGGCTAAGAAATCAAACATTTTCAACATAGTGGGCTAACCAACTATCATTTTGTATTGATGTTTTAATACGTAATAACATTATTTAGTTTCAGTGAAGGTGTATATGTGCCTCACCATATTTGTACTAGACGAAAAACATAGTGACCAAATCCAAATCAAAGATAGCTCAGTTGCTAGGATCAAGTCCTACACAATGAATCCTCACACTTTTCCGAATTTATTCCAAGTTTTTTGGTAGAGTTGTTTCAGTTAGAGACGACGTACTCGACATACCTTGTATTACAAGGCGCTCGTGGCGACCTTCTTTGTGTCTATATGACTATGTCGCCCGATTAGTCTTGTGGGGATGGTAATTAATATCGTGAGCTCCTGTGTGTTTCTAGTGGTCACACATGTTAGGAAGACTAGGTAACACCCCCCGCATGTTGATGCAGAAATTCATATTGATATATATTAGAAAACCTACTATTGTAAGGAATATGAATTAAGTTGTTTCATTTCTTTATTAAAAGATTTGACTCATAGTCTAAAGGTGAATGTGCATGACTTAATGTGACGCCCGAAAATCGGTACTATGTAGATTTAAGCGATCCCGCCGAAATCCGCATAATAACGATTTTAGGCCGTCCACCAGACATAATATGCACGCCGAAACATGCGCATTATGTGGGTGGAATTGTGATAACATTACAACAGTTCCGATACATCCACAAATACAACAAAGATATAATACAACAACGACTCGAACGGGTAAAGATACAAATGATACAATACAAAGATTCAAATGACAGCGGGGACAGCGTGGCGCGGCGGCAACAACCAGACGCCGGCGACCAAAGCTGGGCGGCGCGGTGCGTGGGCGTGTTTGCGGGTGGACGTGGGTGCGCCGGAGGTTTCGTTTTTGCGCCCGGATGCGAAGGAAAATGGGTGGAGCCCTCGTGCACGGCTTCGTGCAGTGCGCGGTGTCTGAGACGTGCGCACTCCGACGCCGGCGGGATTGGACCTACCGGGGAAGAAAACAGAGGGGGAAGTAGCCGGAGGGGAAGCGGCTCACCCTGGGGAGCTCGTCGGTGAAAGGCGGAGGCGCGTGGTCGACGGAATCGAGCCATCCATGTCGGAGAAGGTGTGGCGGTGGCCCGCCGGCCGTGAGGAAGATGGGATGCTCCCGACGCCGTCAGGAACGCCCGGCGTGATTCCTGGGGGCAGGAGTTTGGCGACGACGGTGCGGGGCTCCATGGCTCCTCTGCGCTCCTTCGACAGCCCCCGATCATCGCCGCCACGATGAGGTGCTCTGGTGACTTTTCCGGTGGGAAGAAAAACAAAGAAGGAAAAAGAGGGGAGAAGAGAGGGAAGCGCCGGCGCGATGGGAGGAGAGGGTTAGGGTTCGGGAGGGGGAGAGAGCCGGCTAAGTAGAGGGGAGGGGGTGGTTGAAGGAGCACATGGTGGGGATCACCATGGCTTCGCTTTCCTGCCTGCCTCGGTGGAAAGTGAAAGAAGAGGACATGGGTTCGGTGGGCTAGGGCCAGAAGAAGACGGGCTGGGCTTTGGGAAGAAAAATAGGCCAGGTGAGTATTTTTTCTTCTCTGCAATTTTTATTTCTTTTATTTAATTCTTTTCTATTTTTGTATTTTAAAACAAAATAGAAAAAGAATTTGTATAGAGAAACTTTACACAATAGTTTTTGTTTTAAATAGACAATTTAATTATTATTTCCAATACACAATTTAATATATTAATTTGAATATTTGAAAAGAATTTAAATAACACATTTAAATTAATTTGATTTGCATTTAGATTTAAACGGTGGAAAATAATTTAAATGGAGTTGAATTTAAATGCAATAATTTAAAATAAGATTGACAAATGCAAAATGATGCATGATGATGTCATGTTGACGCAAAAAGAAAAACAAACAATTTTCTAATTGGGAATAAATCCCGGGGCGTTACACTTAATGAATGGATCAATTAGAGACTTGATGACGTGGCATGCTTGCACGTTAAGAGAAATCAAATAGTGTGGTGCTCCTATTTAGATAGAGAAGATGAGTGGAGGAAGAAACACAAAATTAATCATAATGGCAAAGAAGTCAAACATTCTCAACATAAAGGGGTGTACACTTGACCGGTACTAGCCAACAATCATTTCATATTGATGTTTTGAAGGGTGACACATTCAAGATAGCATTATTTATCATCTATAAGTATAATCTACCGACACGTGGCTTTCTTGAGCATGAGCAACTAAAGGCGGGTGAAATTACTCCCTAGTAAAGTAAAAAAAGGCTTTAAAAGCTGAAATTTTGTTTTTTTCACTTGTTCATGCTAATGTTATTTGTCGCTTGGCAATTCTCAAACTAAATGAAATATATATTTCCGTCGATAGGAAACAACCTTTTGAAGTTTTGAGTGTATAACTTGATAAATGACAACACTCCCCTTGTTTCTATAAATTTTTGCAGACATTCAGAGAGTGTTAGCAAGTACAGTACTTGTCGATATATCATTTGATAGTTATGACCAAATAAAACTAACTAGTGAAACAAAAGAGTACGGTATTGCCAATCCCATTCCCAGCCCAACAACGCTGTTCTGGTTACTAAACCCTTTAAACCCTAATCCTACTTCTATCCATTCCCCTCCCTGCTCTCGCCCAGCCAGCCCCGCCTCCATGCTCGCCTGAGGAATCCCGCACACCTGCATCCGCCATGGCCTCCTCCAAGCTCCTAACCACCGCCATGAGCGCTTCCTTCCGGCGCCTCTACCGTGTCGCCTCGTCCTCTCTCCTGGCGCCCACCTCCCGCCGCCTCCCGGGCCCATTCCTCTCCGCGCGCTTCTGCACCGCCGCCGCCGCCGCCGCCACAGCCACCAAACCCGCCCCCGAAGCGCTGGATGTCGCCTACTCTGCCGTCGCCTCCGTATCCGCGGGCCACCCGTGGCCGGAGTGGGGCGACTTCCTCGAGAAGCTGCGGACCAGGGGGTATTTCGAGCGCCCCCCTCCCCCCGGCTCCGATCCTGCCAAGAGCACCGCCGGAGATGGAGAGTTGGTGGCGGACGCTTATGTCACGAGGGACCAGAACAGGGTCAAGAACGCGTGCCTCAAGTTCGCGCGCGAGCGCTTCGATCTTCTCAGGTTCTGATTGCTTCTGTGCATGAATTGGACTTTACTTTAATGCATACACCTAGTAGTAGGCAAGTCCTCACCTTATTTGGATACACAGCTCTTAGAATGGTTGGATACAACGAACGTGATCATGTCCGTGACGGTGGAAAATGCTGCAAAACTTGTTAATTTAGGCTTTGATCTGTTTCTGAAGTATAACATATTCCATACAGTTGTTACTGTTGTATTTTTCTTTTGTAGCTTTGTGCGCTTTAGTAAGTAAGATGAGGAAGTTCTACTCCATATCTGTTCCGCACTTTAGCAATATTTATGAGCACTTTCTGATGACGACAGTCTTGGAGACATTTGGTGAAGTCATTATCGTAGTCATAGGATCATATGATTCTATGATCACACAAACACAATACCTGAGTCATACCTGGTAGGATCGTACCTAGCTCTCCTAGTTGTACAATCCGATGGTAGAACCCTGCATGTTCTCAAATCTTGTGTATTTGGTTCTGTCTGTCCAGCAATTCGAATTGTATGTCAAGTAGTACTTGTTAGAAGACATTCAGATTCGGAGGTCCAGAATATAAGTATTAGTTTTACTTTTTAAATGATCTGGTACTCACTAGGTTCTTCAATTTGACATCGGTAGGATCAAATGGCACCAAAACAAAACCAAGATTCTAGTGGTGAACAATATATTAGTCAAATTACTTGCGAGATTGGCAAACAAGAACACTGTATAGTTGTGAAATGGGATCTGATCCGAAAATGTGACCTCTACCATAATGTCTTTGGTTCAATTCCGAAGCTGGTAACTTTGCCATAAGGATTAGGATTAAGAATTATCCTGCAAGTCATATTATAAGTAATTTTTAGTATTGTTGTTATCAGCATTTCAGCAGCGATTCTATAATTGGTTACTCTATTTCTGCCTACTACTTTGTTACTATTATATATTTCTGACTGGAGTAGAATTTAATTTGACTGCATTATTATCGCAGCTCTCTTGCAAAGCAGGATATTCAAGCTATTGTTGAATGTGGATGTCCCAATATCTTCCGAAAGGCTGTCAGTTCTGCAAAAAGGCTGAGAGAATTTTTGCAGGTTGACGAAGCAGATGTAAGTTGAAGTGTTATTTTTTAATGTGCATTCTCTTGTAATGAATCTTAATTTCTTTTAACACACAATATATTTCTTTCTGTACTCACCATTCACTTTGATCTCAAAAGGACGGTCTCATGTTTTTCTGCTTTATTAATACAGGCATGCAGTGTTTGCAAATTACGTGGATCTTGTGATAAAGCCTATGTCATGCCAAATGCTGAAGAAGCTGCTCGAACAGTTGATGTTGTGCGCATACTGCTAACTTACGCAATAGAGCCAACCAGCCTTTCAGGAGAAAATCCTGTTGCTGGGGGTGTGCAAGAATCTGCAAGAAAGCTTCTTTCAGATCTTACTATGCTTTGTGACACAACACTTGATCCATCTCTTTCTGTACCTGTATTTGAAATTGCTAGCAAGAAGGAGTCATCAACCAAGCGTGGCAAGGACTCACAATCACAAACAAAGTCTAGGGTACCAGCTGGAAAGGGTAGAGAAACATCTGTGACTGAAATGAAGAAGGGTGATTGGCTGTGCGCAAAGTAAGTTTGTTATACTATTATTAAGTGTTATGCTGCTATGCCTTCTGTTTTGTGAACCTTGAAGCTTGTTTTCTTTACGTTGCACCGTGAGATTGCTGAATTAGATATTTTGGTTATTTTGACATGTATGAGAAGTTGAGAACATAGATTGGCCATTAGTTGTGTGCTGTTATTCACTTAATTGTTGTTCATGATTATCAATGATTCCCTCACCTAACCACATGTTAACATAGGTGTCTAACACCATCATTAGCATCAGTTAGTTCTGTACAGGTTTTGTGAAGTTCCATCGAGTGGCGGATAACTGGATAGTCATATTTTTCGTAGTTGCTACAGTTAATAGAATTATAGAACTACTTCATAACATGTTACATAAGGCCATTTTATGGTTGTTTGTGGTATGGTGATTGCTCTCCCATTTGAATGCCTTCACCGTTTTATTAAAAGAATCCATTTCATGGCAGTCGTTGTATCCTCATGTACCATTAACCACAGCCCAGTTTGTTCCTTAATGCGGCTTTTATATGATTCAGAATACTTTTTATCATTACTGTTTGGTGGTCAAGTTTTTCTTCTACCATGTTAAGCATTCGAGAATTCTTGGTGGAATTCGTTTTTTATGATTTAATGTTTGCACTTTTACGGTTCGACTTTGCACAATTACAGTGTACTCGAATATACTTAACCTAATGGGCCATGACAATGTCGTCAAGCTTTTACCGCAATCCCTTTGCTTAAATTTGAAATCTATATTTTTTGTGAAAGAAATTTTGAAATATGTCAGTGCTCGATTGATTTTCTTTTGCATAGTATATTCTATTTGCATGTTCGGCAATAGTCTCTCCCATGGTAATTTGAGCCGAATTCAAATGTATCTATTATTTCTTGAAGGCAAACTTGAAATACCTAATGTTGTGATGGGATTCCTGACTTCCTAGCATGTAAACATAGTATCTAATAAAAGATTAGGAGGTGATTTTAGAAGCAAAGAGAACCTTCTAAATGAACTTATAAGCCTTATCCCTGAGGCTGTAGTTAAATTTAGTTGGTTCCTCATAGGTTATGCAGTTTTTTGCCGAGTTCACCCAAACAGGCTGGGCTGCCAGGTTTGTTACAGTTTGTTAGATACGTTATACAGTACAAACTTTCTATATTTCTATGCTTCAGTAAAACATTTATAGGTTTTGAAATGAACGTTGAGTTAAAAATGGGTGATGTACCAACCCTTTACTATTGCTAGGAGGTTCAGAAGCTGTGCAAATTTATTCAGTGGACCATAGAAGCACCTCTTAGATGGGATACACGTTGGGTATGCCTGATTTCTATTTGGCGCTTTTTTAATTATGTTTATATTACTGTCGGAAAGCTAAGGTTAATTAGTCCATCTCTTCATCGTCTGTTTTCATTCTATTTTCTTGTTCATGTTTAAGGAAGTTGGACCATTGGTTGGTCTTTAATGGGTTTTTTCTGTAATTTTGCCAGCTGCAACTTCTTAAATTTTGCTCGGAATCGACAATGTCTGGAATGCAAAGAAGCCGGACCAAAGAAGATTCAAGCAGACACAACTGAAATGAAAATGGGAGATTGGATCTGTCCACAGTAATTTTCTAGTCTGATATATGTTTTCTCCTAGTGTTTTAGCATTGCTCTATTTTCTTTAATCATTTGAATGCGCTTTCAGGTGTAACTTTATGAACTTCTCTCGCAACAAGAGTTGTTTTAAATGTGAAGGGCATCGACCAAAGAGGAACCTCAACCCTGGAGAGTGGGAATGCCCCTCGTATGTGCCTAACACTCATCCCCTTTGGTACCCTTTCCTGCTTACAAACTAATCAGACATTATCTCCCTTTATAGATGTGACTTTGTGAACTTCCGTCGCAACCAGGAGTGCAAGAAATGCAGCCACGACCGCCCTGAAGATGATACACAGGATAACAAGCTCGGATATGATGTATGGAGAAACACCAAGGGAGCTGATAAGGCCAGAAGCTTCGACGCTCAGGAAGATGATGACGACGACGAAGAGGTGTTGCGATACAAAGGGGAGCGTAGGCATGTAGCGAGCAGAAGGGCGCCACCGGCCCAGAGGGGGTTCGCTGGCAAGAGCAGGAAGGATGATGATGAAGACAGCGTCCTGCCATATGACGGGGAGCGCAGGCATGCGTCAAGCAGAAGGGAGGCACCGGCCCGTAAGGGATTCAAGAAAGATGATGATGAGGACGTAGAATTCGAAGTCTCGCCATACGAAGGGGAGCGCAAGCCTGTATCAAGCAGAAGGGCAGGACCAGCTCGGAGGGAATTCAGAAATGATGACGGCAGTGATGACGATGTCTTGCCGTACGAAGGGGCACGTAAGCATGTGGCGAGCAAAAGGGCCAGCCCGTCCCCAAGGAGATTCACTGCTGCTAGAGGCCGTTGAGAATATGTGCTGGCTATACAGCATTGAGTTATTTGTTTTTTTGCTTGCATATACTGTATTGCGTATACGTTAGGCGATTCACAAAATAACAGCGTTTGGGAAATTTAGGGATAATATTGACATCCTCATATTATTTGGTGGTGTGTCATGTATGAGAAAAACGAGATCAATACAACTGATTTTATACAAGGTTTCCCTTGATGCATGTCACTTCCTCAAACCCGAACCATAAAAATTTTCTCAAACCACAATGCATTTCACTTCCATCGCCAAATGAGAGAAAAGACACAGCGGATCAACTCTGAAAATACTCTCAAATGTTCTGATTAAAGAAGAGATGTTATGTCTATAAACTATGAAATAGCAAAAAGGAAAAACAGATTTGTGGAGTCTGAAAAACACAGCGGATCAACTCTGGAAATACTCTCAAATGTTCTGATTAAAGAAGAGATGTTATGTCTGTAAACTATGAAATAGCAAAAAGGAAAAAAAGATTTGTGGAGTCTAAAAAATTAGAGGAGACACAGCAGACCGACTGTGAAACTCTAAAAAATGTACTATTTGATAAACTCATAAAAGAACATAGTAGTATGTTATATGGCTAAAAAGTGAAATCAGAAAAGGCAAAAATATTTGTGGAGTCTGTCAGACAACCTCTGGGCCACCCTGAGCCAAGCGAACCGGACAGGAACGGTCATCTACAGCCGACGGGTTGCTCCATCAGGAGAAACAGATTTGTGGAGTCTATAAACTATGAAATAGCAAAAAGGAAAAACAGATTTGTGGAGTCTGAAAAACACAGCGGATCAACTCTGGAAATACTCTCAAATGTTCTGATTAAAGAAGAGATGTTATGTCTGTAAACTATGAAATAGCAAAAAGGAAAAAAAGATTTGTGGAGTCTAAAAAATTAGAGGAGACACAGCAGACCGACTGTGAAACTCTAAAAAATGTACTATTTGATAAACTCATAAAAGAACATAGTAGTATGTTATATGGCTAAAAAGTGAAATCAGAAAAGGCAAAAATATTTGTGGAGTCTGTCAGACAACCTCTGGGCCACGCTGAGCCAAGCGAACCGGACAGGAACGGTCATCTACAGCCGACGGGTTGCTCCATCAGGAGAAACAGATTTGTGGAGTCTATAAACTATGAAATAGCAAAAAGGAAAAAAAATTTGTGGAGTCTAAAAAATTAGAGGAGACACAGCAGACCGACTGTGAAACTCTAAAAAATGTACTATTTGATAAACTCATAAAAGAACATAGTAGTATGTTATATGGCTAAAAAGTGAAATCAGAAAAGGCAAAAATATTTGTGGAGTCTGTCAGACAACCTCTGGGCCACGCTGAGCCAAGCGAACCGGACAGGAACGGTCATCTACAGCCGACGGGTTGCTCCATCAGGAGAAACAGATTTGTGGAGTCTATAAACTATGAAATAGCAAAAAGGAAAAAAAGATTTGTGGAGTCTAAAAAATTAGAGGAGACACAGCAGACCGACTGTGAAACTCTAAAAAATGTACTATTTGATAAACTCATAAAAGAACATAGTAGTATGTTATATGGCTAAAAAGTGAAATCAGAAAAGGCAAAAATATTTGTGGAGTATGTCAGACAACCTCTGGGCCACCCTGAGCCAAGCGAACCGGGCAGGAACGGTCATCTACAGCCGACGGGTTGCTCCATCAGGAGAAACAGATTTGTGGAGTCTATAAACTATGAAATAGCAAAAAGGAAAAAAAGATTTGTGGAGTCTAAAAAATTAGAGGAGACACAGCAGACCGACTGTGAAACTCTAAAAAATGTACTATTTGATAAACTCATAAAAGAACATAGTAGTATGTTATATGGCTAAAAAGTGAAATCAGAAAAGGCAAAAATATTTGTGGAGTCTGTCAGACAACCTCTGGGCCACGCTGAGCCAAGCGAACCGGACAGGAACGGTCATCTACAGCCGACGGGTTGCTCCATCAGGAGAAACAGATTTGTGGAGTCTATAAACTATGAAATAGCAAAAAGGAAAAAAAGATTTGTGGAGTCTAAAAAATTAGAGGAGACACAGCAGACCGACTGTGAAACTCTAAAAAATGTACTATTTGATAAACTCATAAAAGAACATAGTAGTATGTTATATGGCTAAAAAGTGAAATCAGAAAAGGCAAAAATATTTGTGGAGTCTGTCAGACAACCTCTGGGCCACCCTGAGCCAAGCGAACCGGACAGGAACGGTCATCTACAGCCGACGGGTTGCTCCATCAGGAGAAACAGATTTGTGGAGTCTATAAACTATGAAATAGCAAAAAGGAAAAAAAGATTTGTGGAGTCTAAAAAATTAGAGGAGACACAGCAGACCGACTGTGAAACTCTAAAAAATGTACTATTTGATAAACTCATAAAAGAACATAGTAGTATGTTATATGGCTAAAAAGTGAAATCAGAAAAGGCAAAAATATTTGTGGAGTCTGTCAGACAACCTCTGGGCCACGCTGAGCCAAGCGAACCGGACAGGAACGGTCATCTACAGCCGACGGGTTGCTCCATCAGGAGAAACAGATTTGTGGAGTCTATAAACTATGAAATAGCAAAAAGGAAAAAAAGATTTGTGGAGTCTAAAAAATTAGAGGAGACACAGCAGACCGACTGTGAAACTCTAAAAAATGTACTATTTGATAAACTCATAAAAGAACATAGTAGTATGTTATATGGCTAAATAGTGAAATCAGAAAAGGCAAAAATATTTGTGGAGTCTGTCAGACAACCTCTGGGCCACCCTGAGCCAAGCGAACCGGACAGGAACGGTCATCTACAGCCGACGGGTTGCTCCATCAGGAGAAACAGATTTGTGGAGTCTATAAACTATGAAATAGCAAAAAGGAAAAACAGATTTGTGGAGTCTGAAAAACACAGCGGATCAACTCTGGAAATACTCTCAAATGTTCTGATTAAAGAAGAGATGTTATGTCTGTAAACTATGAAATAGCAAAAAGAAAAAAAAGATTTGTGGAGTCTAAAAAATTAGAGGAGACACAACAGACCGACTGTGAAACTCTAAAAAATGTACTATTTGATAAACTCATAAAAGAACATAGTAGTATGTTATATGGCTAAAAAGTGAAATCAGAAAAGGCAAAAATATTTGTGGAGTCTGTCAGACAACCTCTGGGCCACGCTGAGCCAAGCGAACCGGACAGGAACGGTCATCTACAGCCGACGGGTTGCTCCATCAGGAGAAACAGATTTGTGGAGTCTATAAACTATGAAATAGCAAAAAGGAAAAAAAGATTTGTGGAGTCTAAAAAATTAGAGGAGACACAGCAGACCGACTGTGAAACTCTAAAAAATGTACTATTTGATAAACTCATAAAAGAACATAGTAGTATGTTATATGGCTAAAAAGTGAAATCAGAAAAGGCAAAAATATTTGTGGAGTCTGTCAGACAACCTCTGGGCCACCCTGAGCCAAGCGAACCGGACAGGAACGGTCATCTACAGCCGACGGGTTGCTCCATCAGGAGAAACAGATTTGTGGAGTCTATAAACTATGAAATAGCAAAAAGGAAAAACAGATTTGTGGAGTCTGAAAAACACAGCGGATCAACTCTGGAAATACTCTCAAATGTTCTGATTAAAGAAGAGATGTTATGTCTGTAAACTATGAAATAGCAAAAAGAAAAAAAAGATTTGTGGAGTCTAAAAAATTAGAGGAGACACAACAGACCGACTGTGAAACTCTAAAAAATGTACTATTTGATAAACTCATAAAAGAACATAGTAGTATGTTATATGGCTAAAAAGTGAAATCAGAAAAGGCAAAAATATTTGTGGAGTCTGTCAGACAACCTCTGGGCCACGCTGAGCCAAGCGAACCGGACATGAACGGTCATCTACAGCCGACGGGTTGCTCCATCAGGAGAAACAGATTTGTGGACAGATTTGTGGAGTCTATAAACTATGAAATAGCAAAAAGGAAAAAAAGATTTGTGGAGTCTAAAAAATTAGAGGAGACACAGCAGACCGACTGTGAAACAATATTTGTGGAGTCTGTCAGACAACCGGGCCACGCTGAGCCAAGCGACATCACGGGTTGCTCCTGATCCATCAGGAGAACCCTAGCCGTCGGTCACGCTCTGGCCCAGAGGTCAGAATGCATCAACCAGACTTTAGTGTGTGCCTCCTTTTGGGTAAAGGATGCAGCGGTACGAGCCTATAGAACAGATCCTGTTCAAGTAAGGTCGTGGTATACAGCCGCAGTCTCCGCCTTATAAACCCGTGCTGCCGTTACTAAACTGGCGAGGTGGGGCTAATCTTTCGCACCCGACGCCTCTGCTGTGGCCTGTGGCTGTGGTCCGAGGATTCGACTACGAGCCCGTGTCGTTGGGCCTTGGAGAACAGGGCCGGCCCAGCGGAGTTTGCACCGTATCGTCCTCTCTCGCTTCTCCTTTTCGGATGCTCGTTGAGCTCGTGACGGAAGCCAGCCCAATCAGATCGCCGTCGTGGTCGTCGTCGCCGCCGGTTCGTTCGCGTCCAGCGCAGCTGCTCCGTCCATGGCCTTCTCCTCTTTCACGTGGCCGTTCCGCCGTCGAGGCAGCAGCAGCGGAGGAGATGGCCCCAGCAAACCCGCCGCCCCCTCCGTCGCGGAGGAGGAGCTCGGCGTGACGCCGCAGCTCCTCGACTTTCTCCGGACGCTCTCCCCCGAAGCCTTCAATTCGTCCGCCCTCCAGATCAACCAAGGCACTCCTCCAGACCCAGACCTCTCCCCTCTCGGCAGAGCCCGTCTAGGTTTCTGACTTGTGATGTTTCTCTGCTTCGCGGCAGGTGGCTCCGCACAGGCGGCGGCGGGCGGCGAGCTCTCGGACTGGCAGCAGCGGCACGCCGTGCTCGTACTCGCCAGAGCAAAGGTAGGTTTTCCCTGCGGATCTCGTGTCGCGGTGAACAATTCTTTTCTCCGGCTCTCAACTTTCAAGTGTGCGAATCTGTGCAGGAACTCGCCAAGATCCGGTATGACCTGTGCCCACGCCACATGAAGGATAAGCAGTTCTGGACATTATACTTCCTGCTAGCCAGGAGCCACATCTTACCGTAAGCTCTGTAACTTGTTTTGCTTTCGCATATGTTTAAGGCAAGAGCTTAGTTAGCTTCATCGTGCTTGATCCCCATTGCAGTACCTGTCAATGTGTACAAATTATCCCTCACGATCCAACACAACATCGTACACAAACTAACTTCGATTTTGTAAATATTCGGCGAGGAATTGTAATCCATGTCGTGCCCTGCTATCCATACTGTGATTCGGTGTCCAAATATAGTTATTTCTATCACATAGTGATATTTTCTGTACTTGTACATAAACATTCAGCAAATAGGGGTCTGTGTCTTTTATAAGATCATCATGTTAAGTGCAGCCTCTGTATGCCACAGTTCTTTCAGATCTCAACTTTCATTTCCCGGCCACGTAGTAAAACCAAATAAACCAAATTTCATCTAAAGGAATTAAAGTATGCCAAATGTGATTACCCTGTTTTGGGATCATGATGTTTCAAGGTCATCATGTAGACTATCTCTGTTTGCTCAAGTCTTTGTTGAGGTGTTAGCCCACTAGATTTAGCTATAATACTAGTCTTGTTGGTTTCATAAATTTTCTCAAATAACATCAATATCTCAATAAAGCAATTAGTACCATGGATTTTTGGAGCCATGGAGAGTTTTCATTGCAACAATTCACTAACTTTTACTGCTTCAAAGACTACATCGGGTGGGTTTAATGTTTATAGAGAAGCCGGGAGAGGAATTTACCATTCTTAGTTGGTCCTGAATATGTATTCACCAAGTTGTGCAAGCTTTAGAATGAAGCACTTAAGCTACCTTGTAGTGCAATCTTGACATGTGCATGATACAGCCATTTTGCCATCACAATGCTGGACTTCCACAATTCGGACTAGCATAATTGGAAACCACGTGTGTTGGTAGACCAAAATGTCAAACGTGCAGTGGTCAGATAGACTTTAGCTTTAGCTGTTATAGGATGGTCTCATTTTGTCTTACCATGTGCATCATTTTGAAAACATGTCATGTCTTGCAGGTACGAGCTACGTGCCATACAAAAAGAAAAGGTAAGAAGGATGGGGACAGAAAACGGGAAGGCCAAAGATGCGAGTACTGTTGAGGTGGAGATGCAAGAATCGAAGTGCAATAGAGAATCTCAAACGTTAACAGATGATTCAGAACATCATGATTCTTAGTTAATGTAAGAAACTACAATCCATTCTCTGAAAATTGCTCTGATTTTTTGCTAACATCAAGTTTACAAATCTGGAACTTATGGAAGGTCGGCTCATATACTTGGTTTAGTAACTATCACAAACTAGATAGAAAACTGGGACACTTATTTGACCTTAAGGGCCAGTTGGAAGACCATTTGAGATCAGTCTGGCTGCTTTTATTCGTCAACCAGGAGGACAACCATCCTCCTAATATTGTTCTGTATTTCTATGATGTTCCTTACAGTGCCGCTGCGCCATTGCACGTGCAACGGTGCAGTTGAGGAGCCTGAGCACCGGCGTCATGTCTGTAGATTGGTCGAAATTGAGTTCTGTATAGAGTCCTTTCACAGCTTAAGGCTAGCTCTGCCCAGTCTTTTTCTTTTACCTAGTTTCTTTTAGAACCTGGAACTTGAAGAACACAGATAGTGCCTTAGTTTTGTAAGTTATGATTTTGTACCATCTAATTATCCTTAACTGTGACCTCTACTGTCTTGGGTTCTATTCAGAAGCTGGCAACCTTGCCATAAGGATTGAATATTTCCCCGAAAGTCACATTGTTATTAATTAGGCAGTTCAGCAGTGATTCTGTGGTTGGTTACTCTGTATATGAACATGACCCTTGTGTGCAAGATCAATACAACTATTTCTGCACAAGGTTTTCCTTGGCTACCATTTGCATTCAGAGGATAAATCTTATGATAACCATCACGTTCCAATAGGAAAATCGAACTTGTTGCCTTGCCTTATGGATTTTGTATCAGACAAACACATAAAGGCTGAAATTCGTCGGAGGTAACAAGGAAAACAGAAGGAGATGCCGCGCGACAGACAAGAGACATATCAACAAAGTTCACAAGGAGATTTAGACATATTAGGACATCACAAACACTATAAAGAAAGTACAGTAGCAACAAGCCAGTAGGTGGAGCTGTAATTCAGACTGGTATCCTCTACACCCAGCCTTATTCCGTGAGAGTCGAACCCATACTGGCACACATACACACAAACACATTTGATACTTGATACTTTGCTTGTTAACACCAAAATAGAGTAGAGACCACTACATCTAGATGACTCGAGTCACGGCGTTGATGAAGTCAGGCATCACTCCAAAACAACACTCAGATTGCCTCCCTGATGACCAGGTTGATGCCAAAGGAGGCCGTGCAGAGGATCAGTCCGATTATCGCCAAGAAGTTGAGCCCCCTGCAGCGTTCACCAAAAGGAAGTGAGACAAATTCAGAAAACTACCTCGACAAAAAGAATACTGATAGAAGGCATCAGTCGCCCAGTCGGCATAAGCCGCAAACTTTGTTCAGTCAATGTACGGAAATTCCATACTGAATCCAGGGCTCACGGTTTGCTTTAGCGATCATTTTATAAACTTAAGTGGGTGACATAGGACAAAAGCTTAGCTAGGATCTGCACCTTTACAAACATCTCATTACCTACCGCTGCGTGCTGAGTGCTGCCCTTGGCGTCTGACCGACTCTACATCCAATTATCAATGACCTATGATGCAATGTGAACGAACCCCTCACCTACCAAACCAAGGTTTTGAATCACCTATCGCAGTGACCTGTGTCAATTCGGACAAGGATGTGCAGACAAGTTGTAGCTGGGCTCCAATCTGATCTGCTGGGGCATCAGCAACCCAACGCCAAGGATGAAGAGCTGAAGAGAAAGACACGTCTATGCGTCCAGAGGTTTAAGAAGCACTTCAAAGCTACTCCACCTCCACGTTGTCGGTTTTATTGATGCTCACCGAGTCAGCGAGCAGCAATGAACGAAGCCGCTTGTATCTTTTGACATGTTCAGTTAATTAATGAAGCAGCACCACGTTGAGCACTGTCTACCTACTCGCGGCATTAATTAGTTGATTGCAATTCTGTACTGTACTTTAGAGTACTGCTCTCCACTATCCTATCCATAATATCAAATGCATTTTCCAGCACTAAGAATTTCCTAACAAACTAAAACACACTACTCCCTCTATCACAGTTTATAGAGCACGCACGTAGTTTAAGAATGAACTTTGACCATTAATTTAAGCAACAAAATTCAAATTTTAAACTACAAAAATTATATCATTAAAAACTTATTTTCAATATAAATCAAATGGTATAATTTTTGTAACATATAACTCATAATTTATTGACTAAATTTAAAGGTCAAACTTTTTCTTAAACTGCGTGCGTGCTCTATAAACCGTGACGGAGGTAGTCCTAGAAATCAAGCGGATCGCTATTTCCTCACATCCACAAGAACTGGACGTCATAATCATCATAATTATGTGCATATGGGCCAGTTGTGGCATGGGGGAAAGCGAGAGATAATAAAAGCAGAGTTGCCCATTGCTAAGCAAATCATCCATACCCAAGCTTGAGGCGGTTATCCGGGATGCCGGTGGCGTAGCCCTTGAAGTAGAAGAACCTGGCGAGCGTGTAGAGGACCCCGAGCGCCGCGGCGATGACCGGGTGCTGCAGTCCTCCGAGCAGCACCGTGACGAAGAACATCGGCATGTTCTCAAGCGAGTTCTGGTGCCCCCTCTGCATCCCACAACACAAATCGACAAGGATTTAACCCACTTTCTTTTCCTCCCAGAAAACACAGAGATTAGCACACGGCGGACAAAACACAAAAGGAAAGAAAGGGAAGATCTGTGAGGCGGACCTGGACGCAGTTGAAGAGCTTGGCCTCCTTGTTCTCCGACTCGATGGCGTACATGGTGGGGTAAGAAACCTTGTACCTGAACAAAACATCGGCAAAAAATGGAAATTTGCGTCAGATTTCTCCCAACGCGGCAGAATCTGGCATGGAGACAGACGAACAGAACAGGAGGGAGGGCACGAACTTCCTGCGGGCCTTGCCGACCTGGAAGCTCATCCAGAAGTTGAGGAAGGCATAGGCCACCACCGTGAGCACCACGTACCCGTACTCCTTGGTCAGCTCGATGGACACCGTCATCGTCGTCGTCTACCTTGGGGTTCTCTCTCTGGATTCGTTTCTCTTCCTTGGAAAAGCTGTTGGTTGAAGAGGATGGGGAGTCTGTGGAGGTCTATCTTATAGGAGGCCGGAAGCGTCTAGAACTCAGAACAAAATGTGCCTTCCCTCTGGCCCAAGAAAGCTTTGACCATTTCACCTGGGCCCATCTCGGCCACGACACCAACCCTCTGGAGGTCGGTATTATTTTTGGTTTCTCTTTCGTTTCATTCTACTTTTTCAGAAAGACGCTGAAATTCATACCCTTAAAAACAAGAAGACACTGAATTTCATGGGATTATTGTATACCACTGATATTTCAAGAAGATAGTAGATAATAAGCTGGAATGAACATGTTCATTATTATGCGTGGAGAGCAAGCTATTTTTCTTTTACTTGGAGAGAGTTTGCGGGCACATTGTGCAGAAGTCAACTGGAGGCCTGCGTCACGCGTGATGTCTGACTGTCCCGCGTCCACTGAACACCGTTTAACAGATTGTCACATGAGTCATCCCCGGAGATCTACATCTCGGTGCTTGAATCTGCTGCTGCTCTTTTATATTCGGTGGCTTCAGGTCAAAAGGGTTATATACCGCTTCGTTCCGCAGCGCCGCTACCGATCTTCGTTCCAAAGCCTGGAGAAAACCGGATGACAAGGTTCCAGGCTTCCAGCCTCCCGTCAGCGCGGCTACCGATCTTCCTCGTCTTTGTGTTTTCCCATGTGTTTTTTGGGAATTGTTAGCATAAAACCGCAACTTTGATGTCTAAATTATAAAAAACCACGTTTTTGATGTGGGATCGCATAAAACCGCGACTTTGATGCCAATCGAGAGCATGTGCATAGATTTGGATCTAACCGCGAGTTGACACTCAAACTGACCAGTGGGACCCACCCGTCAGGGCTAACGTGGCAAGAATTTAGTCAATTTGCTGACATGGACCCTGTAAGGCCAATTAAAAGAAATCAAAATATCTAAAAGAAAACTAAAAATGGAAAAGAAGAGGAGGAACAGAGTCGGGCACCACGATCTCTCCGACGATCTCTCGGGCACCGGCGTCCCTCCAGCGACCTCACGCGCACGTGGACGCGCCCGCGCCGGCCGCGCACGGCCTATCCCCTCGCTGTGTGGGCCAGGTCCGCCCGTGACCTACGCCTCCTTCGGGAGCTCTGTGGCGTCGCGACATGCTCGAGCGCGTCCTGGCGCGCCTCCCGCCCGCCAGCTTCTTCCGCCTCCGGGCGTGTGCCGTCAGCGCCACGGGGTCACCTGCCTTCCTCGCCACGTGCGCCCCCGTCCGCGTCTTTCACGGCCATATCCCACGCGCCCGCCGTCGTCACCTGCAATCCCACGCTGAACGGATAGACGTCGCCTAGAGGGGGGAGGTGAATAGGCGATTTAAAAACTTTTTTGGAGGAGCCGGAATATCCGGTCCAAGAATGATCCGGAAATTCCGGTATGCTTGATAAAGACAGAATAAAACTAGAGATTTACTTTAACAAGCATACAACCTACATATAAATACTAGGCTCACCTATGTGCACCAACAACTTATGTTAAGCAATACAAGTAACAAGGTGATAGCAAGATATATGACTTCAAGCACGAAGGCTATCACAATGTAAAGTGCATAAGTAAAGAGCTCGGGTATAGAAATAACCGAGGCACGCGGAGACGAGGATGTATTCCCGAGTTGCACCCAAACGGTGTACGTCTCGTTTGGAGAGGTGCGCGCAACCACGACAGGTTAGCCGCAACGCCACAAAGGCTCACCTTCTTCTCCTGATGAACTCAACCACAAAAGGTTGCGAGTTCACCTTCCATTATTGATCTCCTTTGGGGCGGAGATCGAATCTCGTACAACTCTTGAGGCACACACCCACAACTTAATTGGGGGCTCCCAAGTCTTGAGGCACACACCCACAACTTAATTGGGGCTCTCAAGTGACCATAAAAGGTCTTGGCCACAAAAGGCCGGCCACAAAAGGCGTCTAGGGTCTAAAGAGCCAAGAGTAACAAACTCACAAGTATCACCACCACGAATCCTCGTGGAGGGCTCAAACCGATGGAAATGCAATGGCAAGAGCACACGAAGTGCTCAAGTCCTTCACTCTCAAATTCCAACACAACAACAAATGTTTATGGGGGAATAAGAGAGGAAGAACAAAGAAAACCACAAAGGAGTCAAATCCTTCACTCCCAAATCCCACCAAAAGCAACTAATGCTTATGGGGGGAGAAGAGAGGAAGAACAAAGAAGAAGAACCACAAAGGAACTCCAAGAACTAGATCCACTAAGTTCCCCTCACTTAGAGGAGAGAAGGATTGGTAGGATTGTAGATCTAGATCTCTTCTCAACTTTCCCTAAAGAATATGGAAGATTCAATGGAGGGATTGAGAGGGAAGTGAGCTTTCCAAGGTCAACAATAGAGTAGGAGAGAGGGGAAAGTCGTGCTGCCTTGGATTGGCTGGGGAAGAAGAAGGGGAGGGATATTTATACCCCTCCAGGAAATATAGCCGTTGGCTGTTTCGACACTCGGAATTCCGGTATTTGTGAGACTCGGAAATTCCGGTCAACCGGAAATTCCGAGTCCATAAAATTTCCGAGCTGAAAATCCAGCTGGAATCAGAACCAAAACTAAACTTTTCCTTAGCCATTTCTGGAGGACTTTTCTGGGGGCACTCGGAAATTCCGGTAGACGGAAATTTCCGAGCACAATTTCCGACTGGAGTCAGAACCCTTTTTCTCCTTTCCTTAGCCGTTTTCTTGGATGAGCTGGGGAACCAGAAATTCCGGTAGAGCGGAATATCCGACCCCAATAATCCGAATCAGCAAAACACCGAAACGAAAACTGCTATAACTTTTGCAAATGAACTCCAAATGAGGTGAGACCAATTTTGTTGGAAAGATAGCGACGATGAGCACCCCCAATAGGGCCTCCAAAGGTGTGGGACTCCTCACATGGCAAGGTGTGGGACTTTCCTCATGGTAGAACCGGCAATATTTCCGCCACCGAAAACGCAACAAGTTGTCCAAAGTAAAACCGATTTCGATAAACAAGAGCTTGACATGAAGATGAACCAAGCTCTAACTCCCCACCAACATAAAAGTCAAATAAGAACCAAGAAACATGATATGCCAAGTATGCAAATGTTTGAGCTCTCCACAACGATGCGATCAAGTTACTAACTTGAGAGCCCCTCTTGATAGTACGCCTATCTATTCTATAGCTCTATCAAGATCATACCTTTGCCTTGAGCATTCCACTTGAGTTGGATGAAGACTATCTTGATCTCTTCAATTGGTTCATCTTTTCTTGATTGCGCGTCCAAGCACATGCTTGATGAAGACTTCTCCAAATACTCCCCCATGCTCACAATGGGAGAGTCTCGCTTAGCTCCGTCTTCATGTATCCATAGCAAGCTCCAAGCATAGTATCTCTTCAAGAATCTTCTCTTGGTCTTGCACATCTCACATGACGTCATCCTCCATGAGCTATATGAAATCTTCATTTGATGCAAGCCCATGGGAAGATACCTAACCTCATATAATGATACCACACACACATATATAATGGGTTAGTTCACAAAGCTATGCGGACAGGTGTTTACCATCCCAAGAGATACATGATCGCTCTTGGTACATCTTGTAGCTTTGTGTGTTGATTAATATCTTGATCAAACTTGTATCTTCCAACATTTCTTCACTAATATGATGTCTTGAATCCTTCAAGACATACTTGCAATATGCTCCACCTAACACATAAGCTTCAAGAGTACAACACATGAACTCCACAATTCCATGGACATGATCTATAATGATATCTCAATGCAAACATTAGTCCATAGAGATTGTCATTCCATTACCAAAACCACATATGAGGGAAAATGCTCTTTCACACGCGCCGCCCGCCGTTTCCCACGGGCCCGTGGGAATCGCTTGCGGAGGAAGGTTGGGAGGACGAGGAGGTGGTAGTCTTGGATCCAGATGAGGTCGTCGTCGTGGCTGAGGAGCTCGGTGAGGCGGTCGCCGAGGAGGTGGGCGGCGAGGTCGTCGGAGGGGGTGGCGGCGGCGGTCAACGCAGGCCGGTATATTACTTGGCAGGCCGGTCACCTTACATGCGGGCCCCGCAAACTGAACAGTTTTTTTCCAGTTAAGTTGACAAGTTAGCCTTACAAGTGGGTCCCACTAGTCAGTTTGAGTGTCAATTCGCGGTTAGATCCAAATCTGTGCACATTGCTATCGATTGGCATCAAAGTCACGGTTTTATGCGATCGCACATCAAAGTCGTGATTTTTCGTAATTTGGGCATCAAAGTTGCGATTTTATGCTAACAACTCGTTTTTAGGTTATGTTTGTGTTTAATTCAAGAAGACGACGCGCTCACGACTACCTGAAGATGCATGGAAGGTTTTCCCTGTCCAGCTCTCGTTCTGGCTATGCGTCTAGCAATGCCTCCGACAGATCTCGCGAGATTCGGGCGGTTATGTTCGGTGGATCCGTTTGGATCCGGTCTTCGTTTGGCTACGTCTATATGTCTATAATTTGAATCGGTGACGGTTACTGTTTTGGCGTGGTGGTCTTGTGGGGTCATATCACGAATGTTCTCCTAACTGTTTACGACAACAAGGTTTGCCTGATTCCAATGATGGTGGGGCGATGACAGCGGTACACCTTCGGCTCGCTTCAGTAATTGTAGTCGTCAATAAGTGGTTCAGATTTAGATGTAATTTTTGTTACTTCTATTATCCATATTACCTTAGATATTTGATAAATAGATGAGAAGGTTTCACGAAAAAACAATTTCGTTGACTTCATAGAGCAAAAGCAAACAGAGAAGTCGAGACCTTCTTTAGATGAAGATCGTGCAAATAGACCATGCCGATCGAGCCATGTTTTTCTGCGTACCTTGTACTCCCTTCGTTTGGAATTAATTGATTCAGATTTAGTGTAAATTGTACTAAATCTAAGTAAAATAATTTAAAATTAAGGGAGCAGAAGAGAGTTGCTCGCTTAATTAATGGAAAACCGAGCAAATACAACCACAAGCGAACCACTTTAATAAAACAACCACCCAACCGCCTCTGCTTTTAGCTTTCAGAAGGAGTAGACATCGTAATTCTTCAGGGTGTGAACAGCGATTTACGATTTACGACGAGTCTCCAGTTCGTGTGGTAGCGCTAACCACTCCACTTTGTGGTCATTTTTCTAATTTCTCTGTTCATATCTGAGGCTAGAATGTAGTATAAGAGTATGAAGAGTAGGTAAAAGTTTTGACAAAGGGCGCATAGAGTGCGAAAAGGTGGATCAACCGGGGTTAGAAATGACTAGATCCTTCATCCTTTTCACTGAACATGCTTAAAAACGAATCGCCACCAGTCTTTCTCTTCAGAACACACACACATTCCATCAAGTCAACATACCGCATACACTCTTTTTTTAACAACTCGCACACACATTGAATCTAAAGAAATCAAACACAGTCACCTAATCAGCTAGTACTGTACTGGAATAAAATATCAAGATCGATACCGTATTCCTCAAGCACGCATTCACGATGATCGTACTCAAATCGGAAAACGTTTTATCTGTATCGACCCCAAGTTCCCAGTATGCGCTAATGATCCTACCATCCCTGCCCTTGTTGATTACCGCGCTGCATCCAGCATCGTAGCCTCGGGGTCGTCGGCCATCAGAAACTGCCTCCTTGTGAAATGCATCGCATAGTGGGCACCAAGAGGAGTCACAGAGGATGTTTTCAAGAATAAGAAGACTCAAAGCTGCTCTGAGATTGGCAAATACACGTGGTGATGTTAAAGTGGGGTCTTATTTGATTGAAAATTACACCTGGTGTCATAGGATTGTTTTCCAGTGAAGGTGTACTGAATAATTTACGCCACCTTATTCACAAAGCAAGCCCAAATTAAAGTGTTTTTTTATCCTCAAATTATCCTCAAACCATGGAGTCGGAGGAGAATGCACCGGTGGAGTGACTTAACCTTGTGGCTATACAACAATAGATGATGTCGAGGAGCGGTCTAACTCTCAGAATGCAGGAGAAAAAAAAGGACTTTTCTTTTAGCCCTTGTGAATGCTTTAGTTAACCGCCTCGTGAATTATTACATAACGACAATGTAGAAAATCCATTGTTGAAGGTGAAATATACTTTGGACTAGAACAACAGAGGGGCACTTAGCCGTTAACAATATAATAAAAATTTCGATAGCGAGAATGAAAGGTTTGGACATTTGAAACTAGAATAGTCCTCCCAACTCTTAGTGGACATACACAACACAACAATCATACTAAACACACTGTCTAAAATGTCGAGAACACCACATGCTTTCGGCATACATGACTTTATTCGACTCTCATAGGAAGCAAGCCGTATGTGACACTGTAATCCAAATGAATTCAGAAACCATAGAGAGAAGAACACCAATGATATACCAAATCTTGATGGAGATCTATCCATGCTGTTGTGAGTGCTAGTTCAACAAGATTCACGTCTTGGGCGATATAATTTACACAAAACTATTATACTTGCATAATCCTTTTCTTATTATATTATAATCTTAATAAAGTATATCTTTCCCATATGTAGTTAGCATAGTTAAATAAATATAAAAAGTTGCTAATATTAGGTGTAGTCTTCTTTGTACCGTAAAGTACATTAAAATACACTTACCTTGTGATGAATTTAAATATAGTTTGTAAGAAAAAAATGTAAGTTGTTTAGTTGTATAGACATAGGGTAAAACTAGAAAAAAATTGAATGCCTACTTAGTTTTTGCGGTTGCATTAAGATTTAAGTATCTTTAATACGTCGAAGGACATATCAACTAAGTAAAGTTTAACAAATATCTTAAAAGTGGTTTTCAGCTTATTACGCCACAAATTTATAGAACCTTCTTGAACATAAATTGAACGATTGTAAGAACTTGCCTGTGGCAAGATGGTTAGGAGGATGGTTGTATCCCCAGCCCACCAGAGTTCAAACCCCAGGTTTGACGCTGGTGTTTCTTATTTAGGCGGAATTTTCTTTCAATGGGAGGCGACGTTCCCGTCGACAGCGAGGCGCCTGTGGTGACTAAGTCAATCTCAAGACCCGCCGGTTCAGTCTCTCGGAGGTGCTCATAGGGGTAGGGTGTGCGTGTGTGCGTTCATAGGGTGAGTGTGTGCGCGTGTATATGATCGCTTGCGTTGTACTATGTTTCTAAAAAAAATTTGAACGATTGTTTTGACTCTCTATTTTTTCCCGGCCAAGTGTATTTTACAAGTAAAATGGTGTTCTATAGTAATCCCGTTGTTTAGAGAATGACCATCGTGCGTAGGAATACCAAAATCATTGACATTCTATGGACTCGTTGGCATGCCTCGCCTCACCGCCAAGGGCTCTGCCTTTTGGTGTCGTGATTCGTCATGCTGTAGTGTCATGTCAAGAGTCCGGGATTGCACACGCCCTCCTTCAAGGTGCTTCATGATGGATATTGAGCCCTAGTACCTTCGTCAGGATGAGCAGCCCGTATCAGAACACCTCCCACACTTCCTTCGACCTGATGCAGCATCCGTCGCGACTGATTTCCGACTCATGCTTGTTCGTCCTGGCGCGTGGGTGCAGTGAGGGTTTATATCCCCGACGAGAGGGAGGTGAGTGGTGCGCGAGCATCCACACCGACGTAAATGTATTGTGTGCAAACGCCACAACGCTGACGTGTGTACTGTCTGACGTGTGTACTGTCGCCTCGTCGGCGTTATTACACTGTGACGCGTGGCGGCATGCCTGTCGCATCGTCTCTTCACGTCACACCCCGTCTGGTCACGTCGTGCACGTCTAGAAACCATCCGACGACAGTGCGCCATTAAACGTGACGGAACGGCCTCCTCCACACCCTCTTTAACACACACACTCGGCGATGTGTGCACCGAGAGGACCCTGTGAAATGACTCGGGGCTGACCTTTCAAAGTGTCGCTGGGGCGTTTTTTAATGTTCGGGCCGTTAATGGGCTTTGGAGGGTCCTCCCCCGTGAAGATGCTCTTAGAGTAGATTGGATGAAGGAATGAGTTCATAAAATATGTACAGTTCCCAATCCCTGGGTGATGAAATTACACTCTAAAAACAAGGTCTCGGTGCGTGAAAAATCGATTTACGGCCGAGTCTCCAGCTCAGTTGGTAGCACTACCCACTCCATTGATCAGTAATTTTGTCCAATTTTCCCCTGTTCATATCTGGGGCGAGAACGTAGTTGAGTCCATGGAAGTATTGGAGGTTACGGATGGCGATTTTCATATCAAATGCATATCCGTAATAAATCCGATAACTTTACTTGGAGTCTTATCGCCGTGTATGGGCCTGCTCAGGAAGTGGCTAAGACCTCTTTTCTCTGTAATATGGTAAACTTGACAAAAGATAACCCATACCTTCTGCTCATTGGGGGGACTTCAATTTGCTAAGGTTTTCATTCGAGAAAAGCAAGGGTCGTTTCGACAACCGTTGGCCTAACGATGGTGGGAAGACAGTTCACTTGGACTAACTCCCTACCTGCTCCCACATACGAGAAACTAGACCGTGTACTGATGGACTCTGAATGGGAAGATAGGTTCGCGTTGGTGTCGGTACGGGCTCTAGAACGGATTGAGAATTTTTCAGACCATGCTCCCATTCTATTGACCACAGGAGTACCTAGAGTGCAGTGTAAACCACGGTTTAAGTTTGAACTAGGTTGGTTACACCGTGAGTGATTCCATGACATGGTTAAAAGAATTTGGGCTTTACCGGTTGCGGGAGATTCGCCTATCCAACGGTGGAATAACAAAATACGTGCTATACGTACGCACCTCGTTGGTTGGGCTCGTCATACCACCGGTTTACTTAAGAAATAAAAGGTGCGACTCTCCTCGATAATCGATGCTCTAGAAGCATTGGCAGAAGTTCGGCTACTGTCCACGCAAGAAATTGAGCTAAAGAGCCAATCTAATGCACATATAGCAAAACTTCTACGAGAGGAGGAGCTAAAATGGTATCAACGTTCTAAAGCTCAATTCATTCTAGAAGGAGACTCGAATACTCGCTATTTCCATAGTATTGCCAATGGTAGACACAGGAAAAAACGTATTCACTCGCTGGTCCAGGATGAGGGAACGATTGAGGGCCATGAACAGCTAAAGACGTACATTATAAATTATTATAAAGGTCTGTTCGGTGCTCATGAGGAAGACAATTTCTCCTTGGATGAGTCTCAAACAGCTGACGTACCCCAGGTTTCCCAGGTTTCAGACGAGGAAAATAGCCTTCTTACTAAACTCTACTCCGAGGAGGAAGTGAGAAATGCGGTTTTAAATGAAACATAATACGGCTCCTGGTCTTGATGGCTTCCCAGCTGAGTTCTACCAGAACTTTTGGGATGTTATAAAGGCCGATTTGCTCCAGTTGTTCGCCTATCTCCACAGAGGACAATTAGAGTTGTTTCGTTTAAATTTTGGCGAAATAATTTTGTTACCTAAGGTTAACGAGGCAGAAAGGATCCAACAATTTATACCTATATGCCTCCTTAACGTTAGTTTTAAAATATTCACCAAAGTAGCGACGATCCGACTAATCACCGTGGCAGATCATGTAGTTCGTCCGTCTCAAACGGCGTTTATGAAAGGTCGCAACATCCTTGATGGTGTCGCAGTCTTACATGAAACGGTCCATGAACTACATAGGAAAAAGTTGAATGGGGTAATTCTTAAAATTGATTTTGAGAAAGCTTATGATAACGTCAAGTGGTCTTTCATCCAACGGAGGCTCAGAATGAAAGGTTTTTCTTCTGAGTGGTGCGCGTTAATTAATTCCTTTGTTTCCGGAGGAAGTGTAGCCATTAAGGTCAATGATGACACTGCCAAGTACTTCCAAACGAAAAAAGGACTCAGAGAGGGTGATCCACTTTCGCCAATACTATTTAATATAGTGGCTGATATGTTGGCTATCTTGATTGAACGAAAAAGATAAAAATCCTTTAGCTGGATAAGGGGCGGATGTAGCCAAGTGGATCAAGGCAATGGATTGTGAATCCACCATGCGCGGGTTCAATTGAAACCGAATCCCCAAACTTTGGTAACTCCAACTTCAACTTCGTCACAAACAAGACTCATACTTCAGACTTTGGCAGGAGCATGCGGAAGATGCCAGTGAACGGATCCCTTATTCATTGGTGCTCACGCCCCTGTGACTGGCGGAATGGACTAGTGAAACGCGTCTCACCTAGTGGAAATTGTTCTATCAATTTTGCCCTCTGTCTATGAAGGGGCTACGGTGCAGAAAACAATAATTTTTCTAGCGAACAAAACCCTAACTAGCCAGGATCTATCTATCTAGTACATGCGATAACGGTGGCGGAACGGGTTACATTACCTCCATGTAGACCGATAGCGGGGATTACGCTCCCGCACAAGCGTTGACGATGAAGTCGTACGTAGCCGACCTCGAGGTCGCGGAGAACTTGCCGCGATGTCGGAGTCGATGACGCCGGGGTGTCGATGATGATCTGCGTCGACGGGCGTCGGGCGGAAGAAGGCAGAGCGCCAGCACCGGGGCTTGTGCGCCGGCAGCAGCGGGGGGAGGCGCGGCGGCTGCAGGGGGCGAGACGACGTCGCCCAAGCTCCTCAATAGAGTAGCCTCCGAGCACTCGCGAACATACGAAGCCTAGCGACAACTCCCGGTCATTCAGATCCAGCTGAAATCGCAGGAGTAGATCTTATCTGGAATCCCGCAGAGCAACGGCGCTCTGCGGTATGGCTTAGGTGGAGAGAGAACCCCTTCCTCAGCTCGGCGCGGCTCCGACTTGGGAACCACGAGATCGAGAGAGAAATCGGCAATTAATTGAATTTTCTGTGTATTAAATCAATTAATATGCCTTGCTATATAAAGGGGGAAGGGGGTGTGCCAACCCCCTTGGCTCCCCCTGAAGGAGATATGCCCTAGAGGCAAATAAATAAGTAGTATTTATTGCATTATCTCATAAGTTTATAATAGGTTTGTGTATTATGCTATAACTGTATTAATCGAAATTGTTAATACACGTGTGATACATAGACAACCAGGTCCCTAGCAAATTTCTATATGAGCTAGTCCATTGAGCAACAGTTGATCGAGATTCCCGATCAAGGACAATGACGTCGGTTGACAATGGGGTCATCTTGTTAGTTGAATAAGGTGGTAGACATACGCAAAGTATTGCAATAAGATCGTATTACGATGTTTGTCATTTGGAATAGATTAGAGTATGATAGCTTATTCCTTAGACCGTGAGACCGTACTTATTGATGCTTCGTAGGAGTGCTTTGAGAACATCAAACGTTGTGTCTTATATAGCATGACAATAACGGTGTCCATCTTGGGTATTCCGAAAGAGCATCGAGACGTAAGGATCAAGAGCGGGATTTGTTCATTCTTGTAATGGAAAGATACTCTGGGCCCACTCGGTGATATTGCATCTATATAGCTGCGCAGCTTATGACTAGGTCATGGAGATGTAATATCGCAGACGAGTTAATAACCTTCGTCGGTAACGAGATACAGCAAATGCATTGGTGTGTCTACGATCATATCTAAGACAAGGTAGTATCGCAGAGACAAAGGGAATGAATATCATACTTATGGTTCAACGACGATATTCGTGGAATGCACAGGGGTCGTCATATATTTCCAGGTATCCCTGATGATCATTGGTGAGCGGAGTGTCTCGACCATGTCTGGAGTGTTCCCGAACCGTAGCGTAACAAACTTAAGGTCTTGGCGACGCTAGGAGATAGGTTCTGGAATTTTATAGGTTTTTGTTGGAGAGAGAGAAATGATCCGGAAAGAGTTCCGGTGGTCCGGAAGGAGTTCCGGAGAGGTCTGGAATGGTTCCGGGAACGTCCGAAAGTTGTTCGGGTGGTCCGAAAGAGTTTTCGGAGTCACGAGATATTGAATTATATATAAATATATTAATTATGAATTAATGAGATTTTTATATTAATTTAATATTAATTGAATAAAGGAAAAAGGGGGCTCGCACCTACATGGGCCCTATGAGGGCCCAAGAAGGGGGAGCCGCACCCCACAAGGGGGGTGGGCCCCATGGGAGGTTCGGCCGGCCCATGGTGGGGCGCACCACCCCTCTCCTCCTTTAGTCCCACATGGGGGAGCCAAGGGGTTTGCACACCCCCTTCCCCCTTTATATACCAAGGCATATTAATTGATTTAATTGATAGGAAAATCCAATTAATTCCCGATTTCTCTCTCGATCTCGTGGTTCCCAAGTCGGAGCCGCGCCGAGCTGAGGAAAGGGGTCTCTCTCCACCTAAGCCATACCGCAGAGCGCCGTTGCTCTGCGGGATTCCAGATAAGATCTACTCCTGCGATTTCAGCTGGATCTGAATGACCGGGAGTTGTCGCTAAGCTCCGTATGTTTGCGAGTGCTCGGAGGCTACTCTTTTGAGGAGCTTGGGCGACGTCGTCTCGCCCCTGCAGCCGCCGCGCCTCCCCCCTCTGCTGCCGGCGCACCAGCCCTGGTGCTGGCGCTCTGCCTTCTTCCGCCCGACGCCCGTCGACGCAGATCATCGTCAACACCCCGGCGTCATCGACTTCGACATCGCGACAAGTTCTTCGCGACCTCGAGGTCGGCAACGCACGACTTTATCGTCAACGCTTGTGCGGGAGCGTAATTGAACGGATAGACGTCGCCTAGAGGGGGGGGGGGGGTGAATAGGCGATTTAAAAACTTTTTCGAGGAGCCGGAATATCCGGTCCAAGAGTGACCCGGAAATTCCGAGTAGCCGGAATATCCGGTCCACAATGACCCGGAAATTCCGGTATGCTTTATAAAGGCGGAATAAAACTAGAGGTTTACTTTAACAAGCATACAACCTAGATATATATAAACTAGGCTCACCTATGTGCACCAACAACTTAAGCTAAGCAATACTAGTAACAAGATGATAGCAAGATATATGACTTCAAGCACGAAGGCTATCACAATGTAAAGTGCATAAGTAAAGAGCTCGGGTATAGAAATAACCGAGGCACGCGGAGACGAGGATGTATTCCCGAGTTCCACCCAAAGGTGTACGTCTCGTTTGGAGAGGTGTGCGCAACCACAACAGGTTACCGCAACGCCACAAAGGCTCACCTTCTTCTCCTGATGAACTCAACCACAAAAGGTTCGAGTTCACCTTCCACTATTGATCTCCTTTGGGGCGGAGATCGAATCCCGTACAACTCTTGAGGCACACACCCACAACTTAATTGGGGGCTCCCAAGTCTTGAGGCACACACCCACAACTTAATTGGGGGCTCTCAATTGACCACAAAAGGTCTTGGCCACAAAAGGCCGGCCACAAAAGGCGTCTAGGGTCCAAAGACCCAAGAGTAACAAACTCACAAGTAATACCACCACGAATCCTCGTGGAGGGCTCAAATCGATGCAAATGCAATGGCAAGAGCACACGAAGTGCTCAAGTCCTTCACTCTCAAATTCCAACACAACAACAAATGTTTATGGGGGAATAAGAGAGGAAGAACAAAGGAAACCACAAAGGAGTCAAATCCTTCACTCCCAAATCCCACCAAAAGCAACTAATGCTTATGGGGGGAGAAGAGAGGAAGAACAAAGAAGAAGAACCACAAAGGAACTCCAAGAACTAGATCCACTAAGTTCCCCTCACTTAGAGGAGAGATGGATTGGTAGGATTGTAGATCTAGATCTCCTCTCAACTTTCCCTAAAGAATATGGAAGATTCAATGGAGGGATTGAGAGGGAAGTGAGCTTTCCAAGGTCAACAATGGAGTAGGAGAGAGGGGAAAATCGTGCTGCCTTGGATTAGCTGAGGAAGAAGAAGAGGAGGGGTATTTATACCCCTCCAGGAAATATAGCCGTTGGCTGTTTCGACACTCGGAAATTCCGGTATAAGTTAGACTCGGAAATTCCGGTCATCCGGAAATTCCGGTCTAGAGAGACCCGGAAATTCCGGTCACCCGGAAATTCCGGTCTAAGAGAGCTCGGAAATTCCGGCTGGAGTCAGAAGCAAAACCAAACTTTTCCTTAGCCATTTCTGGAGGACTTTTCTGGGGGCACTCGGAAATTCCGGTATATGGAAATTTCCGAGCACAATTTCCGACTGGAGTCAGAACCCTTTTTCTCCTTTCCTTAGCCGTTTTCTTGGATGAGCTGGGGAACCGGAAATTCCGGTAGGGCGGAATATCCGGCCCCAATAATCCGATAAATAGAGTAAAATAGAGTAAAATCTCCACACATGGCAAGGTGTGGGACTTTCCTCAAGGTAGAACCGGCAATATTTCCGCCACCGAAAACGCAACAAGTTGTCCAAAGTAAAACCGATTTCGATAAACAAGAGCTTGACATGAAGATGAACCAAGCTCTAACTCCCCACCAACATAAAAGTCAAATAAGAACCAAGAAACATGATATGCCAAGTATGCAAATGTTTGAGCTCTCCACAACGATGCGATCAAGTTACTAACTTGAGAGCCCCTCTTGATAGTACGCCTATCTATTCTATAGCTCTATCAAGATCATACCTTTGCCTTGAGCATTCCACTTGAGTTGGATGAAGACTATCTTGATCTCTTCAATTGGTTCATCTTTTCTTGATTGCGCGTCCAAGCACATGCTTGATGAAGACTTCTCCAAATACTCCCCCATGCTCACAATGGGAGAGTCTCGCTTAGCTCCGTCTTCATGTATCCATAGCAAGCTCCAAGCATAGTATCTCTTCAAGAATCTTCTCTTGGTCTTGCACAAGTCATCTTTTCTTCACTAAGATGATGTCTTGAATCTTCAAGACATACTTGCAATAAGCTTCACTCAACACATGAGCTTCAATAGTTCAACACATGAACTCCACAATTCCATGGACATGATCTATAATGATATCTCAATGCAAACATTAGTCCATAGAGATTGTCATTCAATTACCAAAACCACACATGAGGGAAAATGCTCTTTCAGTAATCCCCGCTATCGGTCTACATGGAGGTAATGTAACCCGTTCCGCCACCGTTATAGCATGTACTAGATAGATAGATCCTGGCTAGTTAGGGTTTCGTTCGCTAGAAAAATTATTGTTTTCTGCACCGTAACCCCTTCACCCCCATGTGGGACTAAAGGAGGAGAGGGGAGGGGGGATCCGGCCAAACCCCCCATGGGCTCTCCCACTCCTAGTCCAACTCGGACTAGGAGGCCCAAGACTTCCCCTTCCTTGTGGGGTGCGGTTTCCCCCTCTTGGTCCCTCTTAGGGCCCATTTAGGTGGGAGCCCCATTTTTCCTTTATTTAATTAATATTAAATTAATATAAAAATCCCATTAATTCATAATTAATATATTTATATATAATTCAATATCCCATGACTCCGAAACTATTTCGGAACCATCCGAACAACTTTCGGACATTCCCGGAACCATTCCATACATCCCCGGAACTCCTTCCGGACCACCGGAACTCTTCCGGATCATTTCTCTCTCTCCAACAAAAACCTATAAAATTCCAGAACCTATCTCCTAGCGTCGCTAAGACCTTAAGTTTGTTACGCTACGGTTCGGGAACACTCCAGACATGGTCGAGACACTCCGCTCACCAATGATCGTCAGGGATACCTGGAAATATATGACGACCCCTGTGCATTCCACGAATATCGTCGTTGAACCATAAGTATGATATTCATTCCCTTTGTCTCTGCGATACTACCTTGTCCGAGATATGATCGTAGACACACCGATGCCTTTGTTGTATCTCGTTACCGACGAAGGTTATTAACTCGTCTGTGATATTACATCCCCATGACATAGTCATAAGCTGCGCAGCTATATAGATGCAATATCACCGAGTGGGCCCAGAGTATCTTTCCATTACAAGAATGAACAAATCCCGCTCTTGATCCTTACGTCTTGATACTCTTTCGGAATACCCAAGATGGACACCGTTATTGTCATGCTATATAAGACACAACGTTTGATGCTCTCAAAGCACTCCTACGAAGCATCAATAAGTACGGTCTCACGGTCTAAGGAATAAGCTATCATACTCTAATCTATTGCAAATGATAAACATCGTAATACGATCTTATTGCAATACTTTGCGTATGTCCACCACCTTATTCAACTAACAAGATGACCCCATTGTCAACCGACGTCATTGTCCTTGATCGGGAATCTCGATCAATTGTTGCCCAATGGACTAGCTCATATAGAGGCTTGCTAGGGACCTGGTTGTCTATGTATCACACGTGTATTAATAATTCCGATTAATACAGTTATAGCATAATACACAAACCTATTATAAACTTATGAGATAATGCAATAAATACTACTTATTTATTTGCCTCAAGGGCATATCTCTTTCAGTCTCCCACTTGCACTAGAGTACAAATAAACTAGCTGCATTTTACTTTATCAGAATCCCTTATCAAATAAGAATCATTTGATAATGCTTGCTCGTGGAAAAGTGTTACTGCACAATCCATGATTGTACATGCTTTTGCGATTCACTGGCATCAACTTGCTTGATATCACCATGTTGTCTAACAACATATATGCAAATACCGTAACTAAGCGAGACTTCTGCTTCCCTGCGCTTACTCTGATTATACTAACCAGATAACTGCCCTGAAAAACACACTTAGCCAAGCAGAGCCCCTTGTAACAATTACAAACTCGCGATATCTACATACTTTCCCACAGATGTAGAAAACTTGACATTCAAATGTCAATCCTTTAACTAATGCACATCAACTTCCAGTAAATTCCAAATTTACTTTCATAACTGCTCTTATTCCAAGAACATCGGTAATATTTTATCGAGCAGATAATATGGTTTCTGTATGATGTCTAATATATACACAATAGACCCACATGTCATACAACCATTACCTTCATGCATCATTGCTCTTAATGACCAATTGGATTCCAAAGGATCATCCTTTTGATTCTATTCTGACTCCTTAGATATAATCCAACACATCATGACTAACTATTTAAAATTCCCGTTCTATTTCAAAATAGACACTAACTTTTAAATAGTTTCACAACTTCATCCTATTCTATTGATACAGTTTCACAATGTGTTAGCTACACAAAATGAATTCGACTCCCACTCAAATTATGTCTCCACATATTTGACAACATGCGCTCCCACTCAAAGCGTGTCATCCACATATTTGAGTTCCTGAGCTCCCACTCAAAAATATGTTCTTCACATATTTCACCTGAGTGAACTAACTATGACTCCCACTTCAAACGACATTTTGGTCAAACCAAAATCATTGATCTACTATCAATTCGAATTTAATACAAACTACAGTATTACATTAATATAAATCCCTCAGACTTCAAGCATGTCTACATAAATGTAGTCAACAAATTTGATCTTGTCCAAGACACATTTCTTGACAAGACATGCTACCGCGTCTTTCTTATAGTCACATTTTCATATAACACTTTATATGACGATTAAACAATCTTATTCCTCTAATAAGAATTGCAGCAACAATTACTCTCTTAATCCTTTCAAATGTAACTTTGGATTTCCAGGCTCAAAAGCCTTTGTTCGTATTCCGATATTTTCTCAACTTTCTTTGTATTCATAAAGTGTACTTTGATCTGTCAACAATACTTAATACAGTGCTGTGACCTGACAGCAATATTAAATATAACAACACTTTATTTAGAAGTTTCTTTCATGAAAATATTATGATCTTTATGAAGAGGATTGCAAGCAGAAAACAATTTTCTAGTCTCCCTCACTCTTAATCACTAAACTTTCATTAGCAGACATATACTCTTTGGAACATCTTCCAACATAAATCTGACACTTTATTCCAAACTTCTAATTTCAATCCATAAACCATAATTCGAAAAGTCATCTTTTCTCGGAATTACATAGGCAACAAACTAAACTTTGTTTCTAATTGGTTTTGGAATACACTCTCATCTAATGCGAGCAATCTACAAAGAACCACTCATGTATATTCTGAATTATCGCATAATCATATACATGTCGACACTACTGTCGATCCTATGAATTTTTGTTGAGAAAAATATCTATTTTCTAAAGTGGACATCGACTATAATGTTTCGAACGTATTAGGAGATTCTAAGACTGATTCTGACAAACCACACTTTATTTAAAATAGAGCATGATTATAATTCCCCACATATCACTATATATGACATTATAATTTTGTGAAGCAAATTTCCACAAGTCTCTTGTGCTGAAATCATAATTCAAAAACACTGTCCTTTGATCGAATTTTGTGAACACAATGTTCACTAATCTTTCTTCTGAAAAACCCCATTTGATCTATTATCAAATTAATCTCAGACTCCATAATTTATCGGGCAAATACTCCTATTTACCAAAGTCATGGAGGAATTCGGATCAAGTAGTAAACACCATTAATTAATCATTAAAAATGACACTCAATTAATTTCCGCTAGTATTGCAACTTCAATACATGATTTCAAGCTTAATCAACTAAGCACTTGAAATACTTAAATGGATGAAGACACCCATTACTTCTTTCCTTGCTTTTATGACTAAAATCGACGGTGTTTGTTCTAGTAATGGAACTCTTATTCATAGGACACGCTATTTTATCATTTCTACAATTATGAATACTTATCATACAATCAATGTGACTGAGATGTGGAATCTTTATTCATAAGATAAAACAACTGACTTGTTCCAAAACATTAAACAACTGAACTTGTCTTATTACATGAATAACTTTGTCTTGCAACAATCAAGACACACACTCGCTCACTATTACAAAAGATCGTATCAAAACCTATTAATGATAACTATGATAACTTGAGGACGTGAACACCAAAAGGCCATCAACTCCTTGACTACCAGCTTCAGCGCCAGGTCACATCAAACTGCGCCGCATATATGTGATAATCAGGACCTGTTTCACAAACAGAGCAATTATCAAACATTTCATCATATACCATGGGCGAATTCATAATTCTGCATATATCAATATATACCTGTAGCATCGAAGATCTCTCCTTCGATGGAATCAACCTTCAGAGACTGGAACTCACGTACGAACTTGTAGACGTTCATATCGTCGGCTTTCAAAATGTACATGCGCACATGCTTCTCATAGCTAGGAGGTAGAGATATCAGGACAGTCCGAATGGCACAGGAATCTGCCATCCAGTAATCAAAGACCATCGTCAGCTGGAAGTAGATGTCATACAATCTCTTCAAATGTGTCTTCAGACAGGTATGCTCCTCCATGTGAATGGTCTGGAACATTCTAAGCTGCCTGAACTGCTCACGCTTTAATTCATCTCCGAAGTGAGTCTTTATTGCATCCATCATGACGCTTGGCTACTTGCGTCGAAACATCTCTTTCAACTCGGGTGCCAGGCATACGGTCATGGTGATCTCCACTTCAATGAATATGTCTCGACGCCTACGGAAATCATCTTCCTCCTCCTCGCTTGCAGAATCTCCTGGTTCTCCTCCTAACGGTTCATCGAGAACATATAGAATGTTGTTGTGTTCGAGAATGTTTCTAAAACCCCTGTACCATCTGATGAAGTTGGACCCGTCGGCTTCTAATGTAGCATCCGGGCTCTTGAGGAAGTAACCGAAGTATAGTTGCGTAGTCTACAGACGTGATCGTAAAAGAGGTAAGGTTAAGTTTATAATATGTAGGTGAGTTTTAGTTCTATAATCTCATTATCAAAAACACACCTCACCAAGATTATTATCCCTAAAATAATAATGGCGATGACACGACCCTCATCCACCATACTACCCCCGATCATCACGGCCGGCAACACAACTTCAAAGGTGGACATAAAATGTCGATCATAACAACTCTATGACTCGTGCTCGATCTTTCGATCTTCCCGTGTTCCGAGGCCATACCTCTGAGTATGCTAGGCTCGCCAATCAAACCTCGAAGACCCTGCGCGTGCAACATGGCTTACACCCACTGTATGCGAACGACGAGATGTGTGACACCCGATCATCACGGCCTGCCTCATAACGTAGAACTTTCTTGGTGGTGCGCAACGAGGGAGAACACAATTTTGGTATTTGTTAGTGATCATCCTATTTATGATGCTACCGTTGTATATCTAGCATATAAGCAATCAATAGGATGCACACACAACAACACACAATAATGATGCAATGAAGTGCGATGTGACATGGTCGATGCGCCTGGACCTTCATGGCGCCATGTGCCTGGCCCCCGGCGCCCCGGCATGACTCCGAGTCTACAGAGCCCTCCATTGCCTCCGACAGTACGAGTAATATCAAAACTTACCGTAACCATGTCACATAAAATAACGCCTCTGCAAAACAAAGTTAGACGCCTCTAGCTTTATCTAGTTTTGCAAGTTTTACGTGGCATATAGGCTTATTCGTAAGAGAATCGCTTCCCTACCTACGAACTTTGTACCACAACGTCGATCGTATAATTGCATGTTTAAGCATCCCTTTCGGGCCCTCCATTGAAAATGCTTTGCCGACTAGAGAGAGAGAAACAGACACCCGCCAGCCACAGATACGGTGCAAGCCGTATGTCAGTAGTGGAACCAGTCTCGCGTAAGCGTACGCGTAAATCGGTCCGGGCCGCTTCATCAACTCAATACCGAAGGCATCGCAAGTGCACGCTAGAGGGTAGCAAATATAAGAAAGACGCCCTCATTCAACATGAGTTCTAACCGTACCAGCAGTACTACGCATAGATCGGCTCTGATACCACTGAAGGGGTTACGGTGCAGAAAACAATAATTTTTCTAGCGAACGAAACCCTAACTAGCCAGGATCTATCTATCTAGTACATGCGATAATGGTGGCGGAACGGGTTACATTACCTCCATGTAGACCGATAGCGGGGATTACGCTCCCGCACAAGCGTTGACGATGAAGTCGTACGTAGCCGACCTCGAGGTCGCGGAGAACTTGCCGCGATGTCGGAGTCGATGACGCCGGGGTGTCGATGATGATCTGCGTCGACGGGCGTCGGGCGGAAGAAGGCAGAGCGCCAGCACCGGGGCTGGTGCGCCGGCAGCAGCGGGGGGAGGCGCGGCGGCTGCAGGGGGCGAGACGACGTCGCCCAAGCTCCTCAATAGAGTAGCCTCCGAGCACTCGCAAACATACGGAGCCTAGCGACAACTCCCGGTCATTCAGATCCAGCTGAAATCGCAGGAGTAAATCTTATCTGGAATCCCGCAGAGCAACGGCGCTCTGCGGTATGGCTTAGGTGGAGAGAGACCCCCTTCCTCAGCTCGGCGCGGCTCCGACTTGGGAACCACGAGATCGAGAGAGAAATCGGGAATTAATTGAATTTTCTGTGTATTAAATCAATTAATATGCCTTGCTATATAAAGGGGGAAGGGGGTGTGCCAACCCCCTTGGCTCCCCCATGTGGGACTAAAGGAGGAGAGGGGAGGGGGGGTTCGCCGAACCCCCCATGGGCTCTCCCACTCCTAGTCCAACTCGGACTAGGAGGCCCAAGACTTCCCCTTCCTTGTGGGGTGCGGTTTCCCCCTCTTGGGCCCTCTTAGGGCCCATTTAGGTGGGAGCCCCCTTTTTCCTTTATTTAATTAATATTAAATTAATATAAAAATCCCATTAATTCATAATTAATATATTTATATATAATTCAATATCCCATGACTCCGAAACTATTTCGGAACCATACGAACAACTTTCGGACATTCCCGGAACCATTCCATACATCCCCGGAACTCCTTCCGGACCACCGGAACTCTTTCCGGATCATTTCTCTCTCTCCAACAAAAACCTATAAAATTCCAGAACCTATCTCCTAGCGTCGCTAAGAACTTAAGTTTGTTACGCTACGGTTCGGGAACACTCCAGACATGGTCGAGACACTCCGCTCACCAATGATCGTCAGGGATACCTGGAAATATATGACGACCCCTATGCATTCCACGAATATCGTCGTTGAACCATAAGTATGATATTCATTCCCTTTGTCTCTGCGATACTACCTTGTCCGAGATATGATCGTAGACACACCGATGCCTTTGTTGTATCACGTTACCGACGAAGGTTATTAACTCGTCTGCGATATTACATCCCCATGACCTAGTCATAAGCTGCGCAGCTATATAGATGCAATATCACCGAGTGGGCCCAGAGTATCTTTCCATTACAAGAATGAACAAATCCCGCTCTTGATCCTTACGTCTTGATACTCTTTCGGAATACCCAAGATGGGCACCGTTATTGTCATGCTATATAAGACACAACGTTTGATGCTCTCAAAGCACTCCTACGAAGCATCAATAAGTACGGTCTCACGGTCTAAGGAATAAGCTATCATATTCTAATCTATTGCAAATGATAAACATCGTAATACGATCTTATTGCAATACTTTGCGTATGTCCACCACCTTATTTAACTAACAAGATGACCCCATTGTCAACCGACATCATTGTCCTTGATCGGGAATCTCGATCAACTGTTGCCCAATGGACTAGCTCATATAGAGGCTTGCTAGGGACCTGGTTGTCTATGTATCACACGTGTATTAATAATTCCGATTAATACAGTTATAGCATAATACACAGACCTATTATAAACTTATGAGATAATGCAATAAATACTACTTATTTATTTGCCTCTAGGGCATATCTCCTTCAGTCTATTCTCTAATTCACCCGATCCGATAGTACCCGTTTTTGGAACAAGCCATCCCCAAACACTGAACCGGATCTTGAAAACGGGACTGAACTGAATCCGACTTCTGCTAAATCTGAGGGTCAAATTGAAGGAGTGATTCCTCATCTTGTCGATGGTGGATTATCGATTCTTCAATATGCCGACGATACAATTCTTTTTATGGAGCTTGATATCGAAAAAGCTCGTAACCTTAAGCTGATTTTGTCAGCTTTTGAGCAACTTTCGGGACTTAAGATAAACTTCCATAAAAGTGAATTGTTTTGCTTTGGCGAGGCCCAAGAGGACGCCGCCTTGTATGCTGATGTTTTTGGCTGTGAGAAAGGTCAATTTCCTATCAACTATTTGGGCATTCCGATTCATTATCGGAAACTCACAAATGCTGAATGGAAAAGGGTGGAGGAAAGGCTTCAGTTACGGTTAAATAGTTGGAAAGGAAAACTACTATTCTTGGGTGGAAGATTGGTTCTCATAAACTCGGTACTAACAAACATGGAAGATTGGTTCTCATAAACTCGGTACTAACAAACATGGTACTGTATATGATTTCATTCTTCCAACTGCCTAAAGGGGTCTTAAAACGATTGGACTATTTCCGATCTAGATTCTTTTGGCAAGGGGATAGTGAGAAGAATAAATATCGACTGACTAAATGGAGCGTGGTTTGCTGTCCTAAAGACCAAGGAGGACTTGGAGTTCACGACCTTAAGGTCAAGAACAGAGCGCTGCTAGGTAAATGACTTTCTAAACTTCTATCCGAAGATGGAGTTTGGCAAACCCTCCTTCGGAGAAAATATGTTGGAGATCAGGCTATTTCCCAGGTTTTATGGAAACCAGGGGATTCACACTTCTGGGCGGGCCTCATGGCAACAAAGAAGTTCTTTTTTCCACATGGCTCTTTATCAATTAGGGATGGATCGGAAATTCGTTTCTGGGAGGATATTTGGCTTGGTCAATCTACCCTCAAAGAACAATTCCCAGCTCTATATTCTATTGTTCGAAACAAAAGTGACACGATCGTGAAAGTGTTGGGTTCTTTCCCACCAAATGTTTCGTTCAGAAGAAGTTTACTTGGAACAAGGCAAGCATCTTGGAATGCTTTGCTCATCCGACTGGATTCCATCCATTTGTCGGAGGGTCCAGATAAGTTCCTATGGAATCTCACGAAGAATAACACTTTCTCGGTTGATTCTATGTATAGAGCGTTTATTCTACCCGAGATCCCAGTCGATAGTCCTAATAATAAAAAACTTTGGAAGATGAAGATACCTCTTAAAACTAAAGTGTTTACGTGGTATCTATGTCGAGGAGTAATCCTCACCAAAGATAACCTTGCCAAAAGGAATTGGCACGGAAGTAAAAAGTGTGTTTTCTGTCAACATGACGAGACCATTAAACACCTTTTTCTTTCAGTTAGAATTCGCTAGGTCTATATGGTCAGCCATCCAGATAGGTTCTACCCTACATCCACCGAGTTCGGTTGCCAACATTTTTGTCAACTAGCTAAACGGTGTGGATCCTAAGTTCAAACTATTCAGTAGGGTGGGAGCGATTGCAGTTATTTGGTCGCTATGGCTATGTAGAAATGACAAGATTTTTAATGATAAAAATGTTTCTCTTATGCAGATTATTTACCGGTGCACAACATTGTTACGAGCATGGTCACCTATGCAGCGGGTGGAGCACCGAGACTTGTTTTTAGAGGTGGCATCGAGACTGCAGGTTGCGGCCAGGGAGTTATTTTCCCGGCATGGGTGGCAACATAAATTCCGGATAGACCTACCAGTTTCCTAGGCGGATCTACTTTGTCTCATTTTAATTTGTAATGCGCCTTGTTTTTTTTTTTGGTGGACGTCTTGAGTGGTGCTGAACTGGTGGCTGTGTGCATCTTAGTTATGCAGAGGCCGGGTGTAACGCTTAAACCTTTTAAGTAATAAAAGCCCTTTATCTAAAAAAAACGTAATCGAGTCTGGAGAGCAGGTGAGATTCGTGATAAAGTATCGTATGAAAAAGGGGGATCAATTGGATTTATAAATGACTAGCTAGATCCTTACTCCTTTTCACTGAAAACAAATCGTCACCACATGAACTTCTTTCTCCTAAGAAGTAAGAACACACACACGCACGCACATTCCGTCAGGTAACATAGCACACACGCCAGAAATCAAACACAGTCACCAAATCAGCTAGAATTAAGAACCAAGTCTCACACTCAGTCACTCACTGAATCTAAAGGAGATCCTAATCAAGCACTAGAGCAGGGGATGCGGCCGGTCGTCAGGCGGCGGTCACCACCATCTTCATCCCGAGGTAGCAGTGGCCGTAGCGGGTGCACATGAAGCGGTTGTCCCCCCTGACGAGCGTGACGCTGTCGCTGCCGGACGTGTAGGTCCTCGTCCCCGGCGGCGTGGTGCAGCCGTTGTACCCGTCCTCCCCCACCGCCACCACGTTGTGCATCCAGGTCATGTACCTGAACACTGCACGCCCAAAGCACACGCACGGTCGTCAGAGATCGACTTCCAGTGTGTAGAGCAAACAAATCACAAATGGGCGTGGATCCTCTAAATGCACTGGATAGCTACACGAGAAATGCTCAGTATGTGCGTTAGCTTGAGAGTGTACCGAGGACGTCGCCGGCGTGGAACTGCTTCCCGTTGGGCCAGCTGGCGCTGCTCAGGGACCAGCCGCCGCCGTCCCCGACGTAGTAGGTGGCCGCGCTGACGCCGCAGCCGGCAATGCAGCAGTAGAACGCCACGGCCAACGCAACGGCGACGACGGCGCCTTGTATACTCGCACTGCCTCTTCTTCCCCGAGCCATTTCGCCAGCCAAGCTCACCACACCGGCTAGTTTGGCTTCTGCACTCTTGTAGTGTCGCTGGCTCTGGTTGGCTCGGCGCGTGGGAGCGCAGCATAATCAATGGAGCACTATTGTCGACAGATGACTAGCACGAGCCGTGTGGCAGGAGGCGGCAGCGTGTGGCTTCAATGCGGCATAGGACGCGAGTCCGTGATCACATGCCCGGTCAGCTGCACTGACAAGAGTATCCCGCTGCAATGCTAGACAAAATTTATTCATCGTATAGCGTTCATAACTTCATATACTAGGTACTGTTTTGTTATTAAGACTCAAAATTACTGTCAACTGTATCCAAGTTCACCTCCACTCGGAGTGGCTATATTTTTTTTCCGGCGCCACTCAATTAGGCTGGTTCGGCAAAATAGAGGGTTCCGCCCCGGCGGCGTCTTCTAAGACTAGTTATATAATGGGTAGTATCATATACTGTTATCATGCATATGGTACTAATTAGGGACATTATAACTGAATAAAAAAGGAGGCCTCTCATGCAGTCAGCGATTTTAACCGTCCGATCAAACCATGTGGATGCTTTATGCCCGTCCGATACGCTTCAGATCCCACCTGGGCCGGTTGTCCCTAGCAGACGCTGCTCTGCGCATCGAGTGAACCTTCTGTGGTTAATTGGGCTTCAACTCCTCGCTAAAGCCCAACTTGGTCAGATGATAGAGGTCGCTGAAGCGGCGAGCAAGGGGAAGGGGATGTGGCGAGGTGGTCCTGGCTGCAACCTAGGGGAGGCGTCGTCTTCACCGATCTGGGTCTCAAAATCAAGCGGCGGCGGCGGCTGCAGTATCCCGACCTCGAGCGGCAACGCTGAGATAAGCTGGGTACCCGACCACCTGCCTTTGAAGAAGCATCTACAGTTCCGCCCTTTCTCCATGCCAGCCGTGCATTACCAGGTATCATCGTAGCTCCCGTTGGCATATGATTGAGTTAACTATGGTACTAGCGCGATCTACGGGAGTGAATAGCCATGATGCAAGCCTATTCGCTATGGTGTGTGCAGCCATCGGGAAAGGGAATCCAAGGCATCAGAGTGCTTTACTCGCCAGACACCTCAGAAACGACATGGTTTGTGTTTGCTCCGGCAAGGACATGTATAATCCCTGTTTATGACCCCTTTTTTCTTGTTCTATTTCCTTTATATTTCTTTCGGTTGATTATCACATTGAGTTTTGTAGAGTGGTCATAATTATTGGAGATTTTTGGACTGAAAAACCAATCCTAGATGTTCTTAATTCTTGAGTTATTATTGATCAACTATTTTTATTCAGCTAACAAGTTTGATATTTGATATTGAGATAATAAGCATTATACAATATACATGTTGGAAGTGTGTTTTTAAGACTAGAATTTGCTAGGAATTTTTTTTAAAGTTATAGTACGATCTTGCTACATTTGACAGTCTTTGGATGGGCTATAGAATTGTCTTAGACATATAATCATCTTTCTTGGGTGAGGATGCTGAGCTAAAGCCTGATGTTACAGTTACTTAAGCAGCATTATGATGCATACATCATGCAGTACATAGTTGGGATTGAATGCATTTAGCTACTGTGACACCATTGTTGTCACATATTCACATCATTAGTACACTCCCATACCTTTCTGTACACGAATATAGCTAAGGTTAGTTTTTCTGTCTGTCTGCTATTGATGGTGATGAAATGATGCGACGCTCCTGATTGATCTTGATACCCCTAAGTGAAAGGCCACATTAATTTTCAGTTCTCATCATGCGCAAATCGCCGACGACGAATGATTTAATATACTACCACCCTTGCCCTATAAAATCTGGTGCCTCAGTTCTCCCCATCTTCTCAAAATATTAATTATCACTGTTTCTAAAATCCGAATCTATTTTTCGCATGTTATGTTCATCCAGGTTATAGTCTTTTTATTTTGTTGAATCTTGGATTTAGCTCGAGTTTAATTGGTTCTGGAATTCTTCATGTCAATGTTTCCAATGTCAATCGGAGAAGCCTCCACGTCACTGACATATGAGGTATAGATTTATCCATGCATAAATCCTCATCGATTTCGTTCATAGCCACACACACACACACAACACGCACACGCACATATATATATATATATATATATAGGTTAAATGCTTTCTACTCCCGGGTGTAACTACACCCACATCTCAAACACCACCTTGTGAAAGTATTTGTCATACTTTATCGGTTTGAGTATGTTCATATACTATATGTAAGATACGCCAAAACAAGTTTCATGAAAAAATTATAACTGTACTAATATTTTACACTATATACTCGAAATATCGTCATATATGCATATAAAAGAGAAGTATGTAGAATTTTTTTACATACTACCTAAAAAGAAATATCTATAGTATTAAAATGGCATTATATACTCCATACTACATGTTACATACCTCCCGGTATGATAGATACTCCATACATGTGTGAAACACACATGGGTGTAGCTACACCCGGGTGTAGTAGGAATATGTCATATATATATATGGAAAATAGTCTCCTACCCTGGGTGGTAACTACGCACCCTCCTGCTACCGTTGAATCACCCAATAGAGTATTTTTAACCATCGATCCATTTAACGCCGTTCCGTCGTAATTTTCCCCTCCTGACTAGAAAAAACCACATGACCACATCCCACACAGCCCCGCATGCCCATACCTCATCCTTGTACACACACTCCCCTTTACCCTGCATCCTAGATTCAATAGGGCGTCGCCGTCCGGCGTCGCTACCTTCCTGAGTGGCAGCGCCTCGTCCAACTCCCGCCCCCTCGACCTCGGAGCCACACAAACACAGCTCACCGCCACCAACCGCGTCTCTTCCTGCCGTTCTTTGCCATTGCTTCGTTTCTTGCTCCTGGTAAGCGGGGGCCCAAGCGGCTGCCCCATCCGCGGGTTCCCCTTCTTGTTCCTGCTCGTTCTTGGCTTGCTTCGTTTCTTGCTGGATACGGGTTCTTCACCTGGCTGCTGCCCGATCTGCTCCGGGTTCCTCGGGGTTCGTTTCCCAGGGCCGTTTGTCGCCACTATTTTATCGATTTGGTCTCTCGGTTCTTGCTCTGTAGTCTCTCCCCGCGCAGCAGATTCGCCCTTTCCTCTTTACTTTCTCTTCTACTTTTATTTCCATGGCTACTTGACAACACGCTCACCCGATTTGATTTGTTTTCCACGAGGTCCGTCCACCCAATCTCCTGCGTCCTGCACGGCCGGCAGCTGCTAGTGGGGGAAAAGAGATGGCGGGTTGGTGTGTGTTCGATCGGGATTCGTTTCTCTTTTTTTTTAATCTGATTTTTTTCTTCACCGTTTGAGATCTTTTTTTTAATATGTTTTCTTTCCATAAAAACTGAACGATCATCCCGAGCTCTGTCTTCTATTTTATGGGTGCACGTTCTGTACATAGGAGACGGACTCCAGCTGGAGAGCAGCTAGGTTTTGGCGCCTGCAGCGAGTGACTGAACTTAGGGATGGTGGCCGACGGCAGACGTCTGCATCTGGGAATCGGGCGACTTGAGATGTGGTGAGCGGTGGTCTCGGCGCTGCCGTCGTGGACTCCACCTCGTACAGAGCGGCCTGCTGCCTCGATGTTGGGCAACACAGCTTGTGGTGGATGCCGATGGCGCTGGGTGGCTCCCGCGTCGTGGTGGGCGGGAGGCTCCCTCGGCGCTGCTGCGAGCGTCGACCCAAGGTAAGTTCTGGAGATTTCTTTCCCAAAAACAGAGTTACATCACGGGGGTTTGAGAGCTACTGTAGGCACTACCCAGCTGCTTTTCCCTCCTAGGTTTCTAACGGAGCACGTCCGGCCGCGGTGAGCAGCTGCAACCCAATTGCGGCGCGATCCGGAGCTGGGGATTAGGGCGGACGACGACTTCTGCAGCTGTGGACTGCGGCCGACGGGGAGCGGCTGTAGCTCCGATTGCATAGGCGAGCGTTCTCATGAACATCGTGATGGATTTGTGCCTAAAAGAAATTCTACGATTCTGTAAATCCTATGGAGGATTTTTTTTGTTGAGAAATCAACGAAAGCTTTCTTGATGAAAGCAAAGTTTTTTTTGGACAGAGGATGCAGAGCTCCCTTTTTAATAATTCTGTTTTTACTCAAGGATGAAAATCACGTTTCAATGATCGAATCGATCGAATCGAAGGATTGCTAGCACCGGACGACCAAGTTGAAAACAGTTTTCAGCCGTGCACGGTGCACTTTTTTTTGTGCGCAGCGGCAAACGGACGGACGTGAAATGCACCAAACGGCAGCACAAATCTTGGTACTACATCTAATGGCTCTAAAGACGTGCGTAGCTACCACCATGGGCAGCAAATCCACTATTGGGGTATCTACTATTGTATAATGAAGTATATTAAAAATGATAAAGAGGTATACATACTTCAGATATGTGGTATATTGAACGTGGGAGTATGTACGCTCAGGAGTACAGAACCATTTTCCTATATATATATTAAATGCTTTCTACTCCCGGGTGTAACTACATCCACGTCTCATATACCACCTTACGGAAGTAGTTGTCATAGTTTATCCGTTTAAGTATATTCATATACTATATCTAAGATAGAACAAAACAAGTTTCATGAAAAAAATTGCTACTGTGCTAATATTTATACTATATACTCAAAATACCGTCATATATGCATATAAAAGAGAAGTATGTAGAATTTTTTTACATACTACCTAAAAAGAAGTATCTATTGTATTAAAATAACATTATATATTCCATACTACATGTTAGATACCTCTCGGTATGATAGATACTCCATACATGTATGAAACAGACATGGGTGTAGCTACACCCGGTTGTAGTTCTTACAGTGCCAATCATGTACATTTTGCTGAGTTTTCATTGACACGTATCTCCATGTATATGTTCTTAAGGTACATATGCCACACATAGAACCATGTCATGTGAATATGGATGACCTGTTAGAAACAATTCTGAATGAACACCAACACATCAAATACAGAAATACATTTGTAGTGATGTCTTCGCTGCCGATTTTACATTTGCATGAAGACACCTCCTAATTTAATGCATGCCAAGTGATAATTTTTGGTTTAAAACTAAGGCCACTAAGTTTCTTTCTCTCAAAGCTGATAAAATTATTTTAAGCTGGTAGTTGAATTTATTTTACCAGATAAAAACTGAAAACTGTAGCAGTAGCAGGAACAGTTAATGTGCACACTGAATTTTAACTCTGGGTATCTTTTGCTCCGAGTTCCTGTGATGTTTCGTTTCCAGGTTACAAGAAATATCAGTAACCACAACTTGTGGGGTAACTAATAAATTCCAAAGGAAGAAGATAGCGACTTAGAGCCAGAGATTTGGGCCTTGGGTTTTAGTAATCCATGGAGATGCAGATTTCATTTTGAGAGGACTTCCAACTTATACTATGCAGATGTTTGGCAGGTATATTCAGATCTATAGGAAACAAGTTCACATGGTGCTTGATTGTTTCTCAATTTTAATGATTTATGTAGTGTGTACTTAAAGTGAAGCTGCTTAAATACGAGATGATATGGTCATGAATTTCTATTCTTTACAAATTATATTGCAGCCAGTATCTATAGGGCCGTAGTGAATCTTGTTTCAGGGCTTAGCGCTTATAATCTTTATTACTGAACTAGAGTTCGACACTTTCATATGCTTCAAATATTTCTACTCTTTAGCATTCCTTGTTCAGGGTACATGTTTTAGCACTTGACATAAAAAACTTCTTAAAACCAATTACGGTAATCGTATGTGAAATATGGATACTTTCAATGCAGTGCTCCTCCAACGCCAGGCCTCACCCCGTGACGCCGTAGTGTGCCGGCCTCGCTAGCTTATGTGTCGGCGAGATACAGAGGAGCGCTTGCCATTGAAGTTGATGCACCGATGTTCACTCAACGGGCAAATTACCAGTTCCTGCAAGCGAATGAAGATGGAAGTTATGCTTCCAATGCCTCATTTCCTTCCACTGATACACACACCTATACCTCACCTGAAAACCCCAACAGAACCTCCAGCAGCAGTGGTTCTTTGCTTCATTGACTTGTGGATTTATATTGAACTAGGATGTTGGGCTTCTGGATTGTCACATGGCGAGGGTTTATAATTAGTTGGAAAATTCACCTGGTGTTTGCCCCCTGAGATCAAGGTATTAACTGTCCCTACCTTATTAAGAAATAGCATACATCCATTTATTTTTACATTCCTTAGGGACATTATAAATAAGTAAACTAGGATGTCTTTCCAATTCCATTTATACTCCAATATCGATTATTGAGTAAAATAAAATGACACTGAAACATAAGTACAATGAAAAGTCGATTCTTTCTTTAGATACACATTCAAATCATAGGCAATAGTTTGGATTGTAGAATAATAGGAATTCCTTCTATGAAAATAGTATTATTTTCACTAATTACTGTAGAAAAAGTGGACCGAGCTTCGTGTGCGCAAAGGCCACTCAACCACAGCCATCCAAAATTGCTATAACAAGTTCGAGCAGAAACTAATTCAATTCAATTCACTTACAATAATAAAACATTCTCCAAAACATTCATATATCAAGCTCTCACTTCAGTTTAAAGTATATTTTCATCAATTCCTATTATTCTACAATTCTAACGGACGGGCGCCACAGCGCCTGCCTACATGATCTACTAAGAGGCAAAACCAATCAAACATGCGCAAGGATATGTTCTTCTTTCAAGGGCAGGTTTTTCTTTTCTTTTTCTTGGTGTCACGAAGCAAGGTGACAATAGACCGGATAACAAGGTCATTTGGCAAGCAGCCCTCGAGGTTTTGTCTAAAATGTAGCCTGCATACATGATTTGCGAACAAGCTGCTCTGGTAATTTATCAATGGGCGCAAGGGGAGTTGTAGGTAGGTCAGTTTGTTGCACTGGCTGATGGGTGCAGTGACCGAAGCAACTTATGTTGATTCTCTTTTGGATAGGTCTTCACAAATTTCAATATTATAGTTTTCAACCTTGAAGAGTGAATAACTGCCAAGGCCATCTTTGTAGTCCAGTGACCGCAAGTGCAGGCTATGCAACTTTGTTCTGGTTATAGTACTACAGATGATCATGTGAATCTATTGCTTTTTTGTTCAGCTTAGGTTATTTCTGTGAGTACATACATACTGTTTTGAGCTATATTTGTATTATGAAGGCACATTTGAAAAAGGCCTCATTTTTATTGTGGAGGTTCCTCCATTTGATCCTGGGGCGCATTACAAAAGTGCCTTTATTTGATCTTTGGGGGCAAATCACGAAAGTGTTTCTTATTTTGTTTTATTTTTGAATAATTCTGAAAGTTTCTCTAATATATATTGTAATATTCAGATAATTTTTTATCAATCAATATCTTTTCTTAATAGACGGGCGTGAACGCGCGTCTACATGATCTAGTACATGTTACTACCTCCACAATGCATGGCAACATATACTCTCTCCATCCACAAATAAATGTCTCAACTTTGTCAAAAAGTAGATGTATGTAGACATGGTTTTGGATACATCTTCTTTTTGACAAACTTAAAACACTTATTTGTGGATGGAGGGAGTAGTATGTAGTATCATGTATGGTTGCATTTATTAGATGTAGACTCATCTTGCATTGTAATCTGTTATGTTACGGTATCTACATATGACCTCTCTCTTCATTAATTATAGTGACACGTCATCTTTTTATCAACATGTTATTTATGATATCACCTATGATACTCCCACTATGACTAATCTAAATCAATCCTCTAAACATGAACATTGCAGGACATTTTGCAGGTTCTCGTTTGTTGTTTCATCATGAATCTGTCGCCGATGCATGGTAATAAAGTAAGAAAACTGGGACTCGCTCACTCTCAATGAGTATGTTGTGAATCTATGATAATACAAACATGAATGATCTAACTCTTTTGATTTAGCAACCAAGATTATGGGCTATGCACAATTCTTCGGAATACTTCCCTACTCATCTTGAAGACGAGATTTCTCCTACTCGATAGGTCGGCCACGCTTGATAATCAAATCGACCATGTCAATGCAACATCGCGGCCTTGAAGCCCAAAATAGGTAACTTTATGTAGGATTGTTGTCCCAACCGTGTTACAACTCAACAACATATGTACGGACAGAACACTCAGAAACATGTTAGCATTGCTTCGAAAGTAATACCAGATTTCAAGTTATAAGATATTTTGGATATATGTGAACTGAACTACTCCATATGTTTTTTTAGATAAAAGGAATTTATTAATATGTATTGCCCTAAGAGCATCTCCAGTGGAACGTGTAAATTTGGACGTGTATATCTTCATATACACATCCATATACGCCTTGGTAAATTATACACCTTCTAGTTTTTCAGTGGAACGTGTAAATTAGGACGTGTATATTTCCACGACTATATTTTCAAACGGATTACATTGCTCATTGCATAAATATTTGTTATTGATAGCTGCATTACAAAGATCACTCATTGCATAAATTAAAACTAGATGAAAAAAATGGATTACAAACTCGATCGATTGACTGGCGTCCATGTTTAGAACCACCATGGCGTCGAGCGTTCTTTCTCTCTTCCTCCTCACGCTCGGCAAATGCTGCAAGTATGAGTTCATCGTCACCAGATGAAGATGACGAAGAACTCATGTCCCAAGTGGATATGGTCATTGTGTTGCGTGAGAGATGATAGAAAAATCTGCAAGCAAAACACAAAGCACACCTAATTTAGACCATAATTTGGCATCAAATTTATAAAGGCAAATTTCCATCTACAAAATAATAGTAGAATTTTAATCTACATTCTCAACAAGAGCATCATACAACTAAATGCTAGCCAAATCAGAGCACCATCCCAGAGAAATGTTGCCTTCCTCCCTGGAGCAAATCACACACGAACTGGATATTAGTAGTCTCTGTCTAATACAACTCACATTCTTCTGATACACACGAACTAGAGATTAGCAAATCGGTGATGTTCCAGTACTGAAGCACTACAGCAAGGTCTCAAAGAGCAATGCCAGGCGCACTCCGTCTCTCTCCGGCCGGCCAGAGCATCGTCCCCATCTCCCTCTCTCTCTCTCTCTCTCTCTCTCCGTGTAGAGCACCTCCCCCATCTCCCTCTCTCCAGCCAGAGCACCTCCCCCATCTCCCTCTCTCTCCGGCCGGCCGTGGCCCAAACCACCTTCCCCATCGAGCACCTCTCCCCATCGAGTCGGCCGCCGCCGCCAGATGTACCGCAGGACGCGCGCCGCCGCCACCGCCCTCCCGCTCGTGAGCTCGGCCGCCGCCAGATGTAGCTGCAGGGCGTGCACCGCCGCCGCCGCCCTCCCGCTCGTGAGCTCGGCCGCCGCCAGATGTAGCTGCAGGGCGTGCGCCGCCGCCGCCGCCCTCCCGCTCGTGAGCTCGGCCGCCGCCGCCGCCAGATGTATCTGCAGGGCGCGCGCCGCCGCCGTCCCCGCCCTCCCGCTCGTGAGCTCGGCCAGAGAAGAAACGTTGTTTACCTTGGACGGCGCGGAGAAGAAACGCGACGGCGACTGGGGGCGAGCGGCTCCGATCCTTCCTCCAGGCGGCCGCGGGAGAGGAAGCGAAGGAAGCGCTCCTTTTCGCCAGCCACGAGCGTGGCGTGGGCGTGTTTACTTCCACGCCTCGTAGCGTCGTGGGTGGGGGCGTGGATGGATACACGCTCGCATACACGATCCACTGGAGAGGGTTTTTGAGCTCATATCGTGTATATTTATCATCCACCTCCATATACACCATTCACTGGAGATGCTCTAACGGTTTTACGGATGCACACAATAGAAAAAAATAATTACAAAAGGCCAAGTCCCGCTATAGCAATCTATTCCTTGAAGAAGCAACACTAACACCATCGAGACATCACCACAAGTCTAGAAGTACTCGCTCACAAAACAACACCTTGAGCAAGGTCATTGCCAGACACAACCAATTAAGGACAGAACTTGGATTTTCACCCTGCAAAGCAAGACTTTGAACTTCTCCTGTGATATCGCCCCAACTTGCAAGCCGCTGCTTGATGACCTACAAGTATAGGAGATCGCAACAGTCTTCGAGTAAAGTAAAACCCAAATTTATTGATTCGACACATGTGGAGCCAAAGAATATTTATAAGATTTAACATATGATTTGTCAGATCAGCTGCACCTGTGAATAGACTTGCTCGAGGAAGATTATCAGTAGCAACAGTTTTATAGCAGAGACAATAGTGAAATAACAGTAGCAGTAGAATTAAGACATCGATTGTGATTGAAGTAGACAACATGATTAAAATACTGTAGGCACATGGACGGATATACGGACATTGCATGGACGGGATAATTCATGTAATAACATAACATAGGCATTTGCAGATAAATAATATAAAGCATCCAGGCCTAAGCATGTATTCTAATTTAGTTGTGTGTGCTCGCAATGAGAAACTTGCACATCATCTTTTGTCCTGCCAGCCCGTTTGCAGCGGGGCCTCTAGGGAAACTACTTGCAATTAAGGTACTCCTTTTAATAAAGTACCGGAGCAAAGCATTAACACTCCATGAATACATGTGATTCTCACATCATAGCCATTCCCTCCGGTTATCCCAATTGTTGTCACTTTAGGGCCATCAGTTTCGGACAATAACATGTGTATACAACTCATAGATATGATCCAAAACAATACTTATCATCATAATTCAATAACATGTTCAGATATGAAATCATGGCACTCAAGCCCTAGTGTCAAGCATTAAGCATAACAAGTTGCAACAATGACGTAAAACACCGATAACGGATACTAGGCACTATGCCCTAACAATCTTACAATTATTACATGAGTGATCTCATCCAATCCCTACCATCCCCTCAAGAGTTCATCGGTGAATTACTCACTCATGGACGGGGGAAACATGGATGGTAGATGGAGAGGCGGTGGAGATGACGATGGCGATTATCCCCTTCGATTCCCTGTCCCGGCAGGGTGCCGGAACAGAGACTTATGGTTCCCGAACTAGGGTTCGCGATGGTGGCGGCGCATGGGTGTGTTCTCTGGAAAAGTGTCTCCTCCAAGCGTTTTTAGGTCAGGAGGGACTTATAGCCGCGAGGGGGTCGCGAGGGAGTGGCCGAGGTGACCTCCTCACCTCCTGGCGCGGCCAGGTGGGTCTCGCGCCACCAATTGATGAGGGGCCCTCGGGCCTCTCCTCCGTTTGTTCTTCGTGGTTCCTGGTCCTCCTCGGATAGAAAATGACTTCTGGTTGACTTTTGGGATTTTTCTCCGAAGTTGATATTTCTGCATAAAAAGAAGACACCAGGATAATTCTACTGAAAACAACGTTAGTTCGCTTTAGTTGTATCCAAAACACACAAATTAGAGGTAAAACAATAGCAAAAGTGTTCGGGAAAGTAGATACGTTTTGGACGTATCAACTCCCCCCAAGCTTAGCTTATTGCTTGTCCTCAAGCAATTCAGATAACAACTGAGTGCGATAAAAGAACTTTCACGAACTAATTTGCCCATGTGATGTAAATGTTCTCATTATGAGGACAAATGCTTAGACTATTCATAACAAGGCATATATAAACGGTGTCACCCAATAGTTATGTAAGCCATGAAAAGATGCCAATTATACCGATGATAAACAACATGATACATATCAATTCACAGGATTGCAATGATCATAAAAAAGTATGATAAAGTGGTATCTCGCTAGCCCGAATGTAACAGAAAAACATAAATGTCCAGGCACCTCTGAGTTCAAGGGAAGACTAGAGATAAAGATATCAAAGATAAAAGCATCTAGATTACACCGCGGTTAACATATTAAGGGACAAGCACATTACACTAAGAATGACAATTATGCTCTCGAAAAGGTGCTCAAAGAAGGATGTATACTGAACAGTAAAGTAAAAGATATGCCCTTCACTGAGGGAAGTAGGGATTCAACATGTGCTAGAGCTTCTTATTATTTTGAAAACAGAGGTAAAATTGTTTTTTAGTGGTGGTTGTTAGGTAAACGAATGGCAATGGGTACTCTACCCCCCTTGTCAACCAGACTTTCTTAAGAACGGCTCCCATGAAGGACGTTATTTCTACCCAAGGGCAGATCATCTCACATTTCTCTTATGTTTACACATGTAGTTAAAAACTATTTTCATTGCTTGACTGATTAGATCAGGGCAAAAATGTGAAGAGAATGCAACAATGAAAGTTGTAATTAATTTGGGGCTGCGCACCCCATTTGCCAGCTGTTTTTACAAATTAATAGATAAACGGATGTATATGCCACTAGTCTGGTTGGCGAAAGTATGTCCAAAGGAAAACGACAAGGTTGATATCCGTAACACCACATACTTCCTCATGAGCTGAAAACAGTGGCACAAATTGAGAAGTGTCTGAAGGTTTTAAAGGTAGCACATGCGAATTTACTTGAATGGTTTGAAATTGTCATGTATAGGTGTTTATGGTGGACTCTTTGGAATAACTTGGTTATCAGGGATTTGGAAGCACAAGCATTTTCTCAGCTTAGTACAAGTGGATGCTAGCAAAACATGGGAAAGCGACAATTCAAGAGAGCAATAACCGTCATAATCATGCTTGCGACAAAATAGAATTAATGGAGACATAATAAAGATACAAGAACTCTGAGTCAAAATATGTCATCAAGGCTTAATTGACTTTTTGTTTTCAGTCATAACATCTATAAGTATGTGCCAAGTCAATTCGAATGAATTATTCAGAGGAAGATACCACAGTGTCATATTCTATTATGAGCAAAACAATGCAAGCGAATATCCAAAGAGACATGACATCCATCATAAATAAATTGGAAACGATCATAAGAGAACACAAACTACTAAACATCCACCAATCGACATATAACTTATGCGAACCATCTAAGCATGCTCATATGAATGAGTATATGTACAAAAATGAGAAACAAATAGAGTTCATTACCAGCCTCTTACCCAACTCGAAATTGTCATAGATCATCATAATTGCCTTATCACTTGTGTGCTTGAAAGATATGATATAATAACCAAGCTCCATGGAGTAATTGAAGATAATGACCTCTGAAACAAACTATACAAAAGCAAAGAGAAACAACAAATATATTTGGGGTTTTGGATTTGGAAACGAAAAACAGAACAACTTGACAGGACGAATCTTTTCGAGGGCCTTAACATGCCCACATCAGAAAAATTAAAACTAATGAAAGTTGCGTACACATCCCAGGAATATGCACACGAAATTTCGGGTCATTCCTGTGAAGAGTTATGAATTTTACGGTGGACAACAAAAATCTGTCCCTACGCGAAACAACACACAACAAAGCAAAATATATTTATATTTTTGCATATTGAACTGAAATAAATACTAAGCATACTAATACTAGATACTAAAACAAACCAGCAAGATAAATAACAAAAATCTTTTTGGTATTTTTGGATTTATGGCAAGCAAACAAAGCATGAACAAATGAACAAAAGAAATAAAACTAAAACGAAATATGGATATACAAAGTACCGAATGATATGATATATAGATGAGTGTGTGTCAGTGTACCTCCCCCCAAGCTTAGCCTTTTGTCCCAAGTGGAGCTCAAGGCCAACGTGAATAATCGCCCCAACTCGGTGGGTTATGCTCGGTGTACTCGTACCCCGCATCAGCTGCGGTGGATGAAGATCCCGAAGGTCCCGCATACCCCGGATCCGGGTACACGAAGCTGGGTGTCTCCGGGGGCTGAATGAAACCACCCCCATACTCCTCGTCATGGCCCCTACTATCCGGGCCGGGCTGCTATCCAAGTGTATCCAACTCAGCCTCTGAGACTGACAAGTTCTCCCTGCCAACAAGGTTAAGAAGAGGCGCAGGCAAGATAACAATTATCTCAATGGTGGTTACTCGGAGATGTTTCCTCCTTGCTTAAGTTATAGTATAAGGGAGATAATACAAGCTACCACTTCCAGCAATAAAATCATGTCTCATCATTGACTCAATATCAAGTTTTTCCATAGGTAATAGCAAATCATTAGGATGGGGGCCTAAACAATGCAAAGCTAACAATCATGAAGCAACTAGTCCTCCACAAATTCCTCCCTTCTCATGGTTAGTCGTAAAACGGTGAGCAATCAGAGCACCCAAGTTATAAGTCCTATCACGACGCAATGCAGTAGAAGAACGCGAGAATGAGCTATCCAAAAATGATTTTTCGGGGAAGAGGAAGGCAGGGGAAGGAGAGAGAGCAAGTAGGGGGGTTGTGGGCCCCTCACCACCAGCTGACGCGGCGAGACGCCAGCCGCGCCACCAGGTGATGAGGTGGACCTGGGGATCCCCCTGGTGACTCTCTGGCACTTCCAGGTACCTCCTCGATAATATGATTTTTCATATAATTTTTTTAATTTTTTGAGAAACTTCATTTTTTTCATTTTGTAGTATTTTGCATTATTAAATTCAATACTGAAAAATTATTTTCTAATAACAAATTCAACTAAATATTGCAAATTAAATAATATTACAGTAGGTATAACAAGGATGAGAGAAAGAAAATTGTTTAGCCTCTTTATGCATTTAAAATGCACTTGTTAACAAGGTTGATCAAGTCTTGTCACCAAATGAATTTTACATGACATGAAAGATTTTAAACCATATGAGACACTCATGTTACCTTATAATGAATTGGTATGGATCCAATCATGAGAGTTTTGAATTCTTCTTTATATGGGCAATCAATACTTCCCACTCTAATGGACCTCAAATTGGTAATTGTATCAACTCCAAGCATTCTATCAACTTTCTTGCGAAAATAAACAATATGCTCATTTTCATGAACATTAAAAGTAACATTTTCTTTATTGCAATCAATAACAACCCCTGCAGTGTTTAAAAAAGGTCTTCCAAGAATAATAGACATATTATCATCTTCAGGCATTTCGAGAACAACAAAGTCAGTCATAATTAAGCAATTGATAGTTATTTGGACATGAACATCCTCACAAATTCCAACAGGAATAACAGTAGATTTATCAGCCATTTGCAAAGACATATCAGTAGGTATCAATTTTTCAAGGTGAAGTCTATTGTAAAGAGAGAAAGGCATAACACTAACTCCAGCTCCCAAATCACATAGAGCAGTTTTAACAAAATAATTTTTTAAAGAGCAAGGAATAGTTAGTATACCTGGATCACCAAGCTTCTTTGGAATCTTACCATTAAAAGAGTAATTAGCAAGCATGCTAGATATATCCTCATTAGTATTTTTTTCTTTTGTTAGTCACAATATCTTTCATATATTTAGAATAAAGATACAACTTAATAGCATCAGTCAAAGGAATTTGCAAGAACAGTGGTTCCAGCCAATCACACAATCTATTATAATGATCTTCCTCTTAAGATTTAAGTTTTTTAGCAGGAAAAGGCATTGGTTTTGGGACCCAAGGTTCTCTTTCATTACCATGTTTCTTAGCAATAAAATCTTCTTTAGTGTACTTTTTATTTTTAACATGTTTTTCAGGTTCTTCTTCCATTTCTTCCTGATCCGAATTAACATTTTTATCTTTATTATTGTTATTAGCATTATCATTGTTGTGTTCATTACCACTTTCAGTTTCAGTATCAGAAACAAATATATTGTTAGGATAAATAACTGGTTCAGAGAATTTTACAACAGTTTTATGTTTCTTTTTCCTAGAAGGAATACTAGGTTCATTCACTCGTTGAGAATCTTGTTCAATTATTTTATCATGTCCTTCAGGATACAAAGGATCCTGAGTGGATTTACCACCTCTAGTTGTTACTTCACAAACAAGTTTTTCTTTAGCAATAGAGTTGTTTACTAGCAATTCTTTTTGCACTTTAGTCAGTTGATCTATTTGAATTTGAACCATATGAAAGTGTTTAATTAGCACTTTAACATCATTAGCTGTTTTATAAACAATATCATGTAAATCACTAATAGCATGAGAATTTTTCATTAGGTGATTCTCTATTCTCGAATTAAAATTGCATTTCTTAACATAAAATCATCAAATTCATCAAAGCATTTAGCAGGAGGTTTAGAGTAAGGAATATCTCTATCACCAAACCTTTGGAGAGAGTGTACCTCAATAACGGTTGGAGGAGGAATAGGCTTACATAATTCTTCAATAGGAGGTAAATATTTCACATCTTCAGATTTAGTACCACTTTCTTCAAGAGATCTTTTAGCTTCCCTCATCGTTTTTTCTATAATTCAATCATACCTCTCTTCTTCGGTGTTGGTGGAGGTGTTGGGTAGGTTCAGGAATATCCCAATCATCATTATTCTTGCATATAGTAGCCAATAATTCTCCAGCTTCCTCGGGAGTTCTTTTCCTGAAAACACAACTAGTAAAACTATCCAGGTATGTCCTAGATTCAGCAGTTAGTCCACTATAAAATATATCAAGTATATCATTTTTCTCCAAATCATGGTTCAGCTGCCCCCTCAAGATGCAACAAAAGCGTGTCCAAGCATTGGGCAATTTCTCACCCTCTTCTTGATTAAAATTATAGATTTTTAGTAAGGCATCATATTGAGCACTAGAAGGGAAATATTTTCGAAAGAAAGCATATTTTAGCAACAAAGTAAGTGTGCATTTTAATGTCTTCAACAAATATTCCACTTAAATCAGACAATTCATTCATATGTTCTACAACACTTTCATTTTCAGTTCCACAGAAAGGTTCTCTTTCAACTATAGCTATATGAGCCAAATCAAGAGAGAAATCTTTATCTTATCTTTTACGTTTATAGGAGATATAGCAAATTTAGCATCAGGAGATGAATTATATCTAACATTACGTTTTTTTAACAAGTTTTTCAAAGGCATTACCATCTTTCATAGTATTGATTTATTGAACAAGAGAATCATCAAGATTCACATATATATCGTCACACTTATCATCAGTATCACATGTAAATTCAGGTGAATTAACAAGTGTTTCAGCATTTTCATCAGGAATTTCAGCATTTTCAATTTGTTTAGATTTATCAATAGTAGCATTAAAAAAGGGACCTAATGAACCAGTTTCATCAAGAACAGTAGAAGCATCATTATAAGTAACTTCAGATTCAGCAGTAATAACAGAGTTGTGGTGGTGTAACAAGCTTACTCAACACAGATGGAGAGTCAAGCGCAGCAGCAGAGTTCAGAGCTGTACTTTTCCTTGTAGTGGATGGCACAATGGGAAACTGCTTATCACCATTTTTCCCATGATGAATAAATTCTAGCGAACAATATCACACTCAGGTGGGCTTGCAAATCAAGCTATGCTCCCCGGCAACGGCGCCAGAAAATAGTCTTGATGACCCACAAGTATAGGGGATCGCAACAGTTTTCGAGGGAAGTAAAACCCAAATTTATTGATTCGACACAAGGGGAGCCAAAGAATATTTGTAAGCTTTAACAGATGATTTATCAGATCAACTTCACCTGTGAATAGACTTGCTTGAGTAAGATTATCAGTTGCAACAGTTTTATAGCAGAGACATTAGTGAAATAACAATAGCGGCAGAATTAAGAAAACGATTGTGATTGAAGTAGACAGCAGGATTAAAATACTGTAGTCACATGGACAGATGTACGGGCGTTGCATGGACGGGATAATTGATGTAATAACATAGCATAGGCATTTGCAGATAAATAATATAAAACATTCATGTATAAGCATGTATTCCAATTTAGTTGTGCGTGCTCGCAATGAGGAACTTGCACATCATCTTTTGTCCTGCCAGCACGTTCGTAGGGGGGCCTCTAGGGAAACTACTGGCAATTAAGGTACTCCTTTTAATAAAGTACCGGAGCAAAGCATTAACACTCCGTGAATACATGTGATCCTCACATCATAGCCATTCCCTTCGGTTATCCTAATTGTTGTCACTTTGGGGCCATCGGTTCCGGACAATAACATATGTATACAACTCATAGATATAATCCAAAACAATAATTATCATCATAATTTAATGACATGTTCAGATCTGAAATCATGGCACTCGGGCCCTAGTGTCAAGCATTAAGCATAACAAGTTGTAACAATGACGTAAAACACCGATAACGGATACTAGGCATTATGCCCTAACAATTTTATAGCTATTACATGAGTGATCTCATCCAATCCCTACCATCCCCTCAAGTCTACATCGGTGAATTACTCACTCATGGACGGGGGAAACATGGGTGATTGATGGAGAGGTGGTGGAGATGACGATGGCGATGATCCCCTTTGATTCCCCGTCCCGGCAGGGTGCCGGAACAGAGACTTCTGGTCCCCGAACTAGGGTTCGCGATGAAATTGTCTCTCCTCCAAGCGTTTTTAGGTCAGGAGGGACTTATAGCCGCGAGGGGTCGCGAGGGAGTGGCCGAGGTGGCCTCCTCACCTCCTGGCGCGGCTAGGTGGGTCCCGCGCCACCAGGTGATGAGGGGCCCCCGGGCCTCTCCTCCGTTTGGTCTTCGTGGTTCCTGGTCCTCCTCGGATAGAAAATGACTTCTGGTTGACTTTTGGGCTTTTTCTCCGAAGTTGATATTTCTGCAAAAAAAGAAGACACCAGGATAATTCTGCTGAAAACAACATTAGTCCATGTTAGTTGCATCCAAAACACACAAATTAGAGGTAAACCAATAGCAAAAGTGTTTGGGAAAGTAAATACGTTTTGGACGTATTGAAGGAGATATGCCCTAGAGGCAAATAAATAAGTAGTATTTATTGCATTATCTCATAAGTTTATAATAGGTTTGTGTATTATGCTATAACTGTATTAATCGGAATTATTAATACACGTGTGATACATAGACAACCAGGTCCCTAGCAAGCCTCTATATGAGCTAGTCCATTGGGCAACAGTTGATCGAGATTCCCGATCAAGGACAATGACGTCGGTTGACAATGGGGTCATCTTGTTAGTTGAATAAGGTGATGGACATACGCAAAGTATTGCAATAAGATCGTATTACGATGTTTTTCATTTGCAATAGATAAGAATATGATAGCTTATTCCTTAGACCGTGAGACCGTACTTATTAATGCTTCGTAGGGGTACTTTGAGAGCATCAAACGTTGTGTCTTATATAGCATGACAATAACGGTGTCCATCTTGGGTATTCCGAAAGAGCATCAAGACCTAAGGATCAAGAGCGGGATGTGTTCATTCTTGTAATGGAAAGATACTCTGGGCCCACTCGGTGATATTGCATCTATATAGCTGCGCAGCTTATGACTAGGTCATGGAGATGTAATATCGCAGACGAGTTAATAACCTGCGTCGGTAACGAGATACGACAAAGGCATCGGTGTGTCTACGATCATATCTCGGACAAGGTAGTATCGCAGAGACAAAGGGAATGGATGTCATATTTATGGTTCAACGACGATATTCGTGGAATGCACAGGGGTCGTCATATACTTCCAGGTATCCCTGACGGTCATTGGTGAGCAGAGTGTCTCGACCATGTCTGGAGTGTTCTCGAACCGTAGCGTAACAAACTTAAGGTCTTAGCGACGCTAGGAGATAGGTTCTGGAATTTTATAGGAATTTGTTGGAGAGAGAAAAATGATCCGGAAAGAGTTCCGGTGGTCCGGAAGGAGTTCCGGGGAGGTATGGAATGGTTCCGAGAATGTCCGAAAGTTGTTCGGGTGGTTCCGAAATAGTTTCGGAGTCATGGGATATTGAATTATATATAAATATATTAATTATGAATTAATAGGATTTTTATATTAATTTAATATTAATTAAATAAAGGAAAAAGGGGGCTCCCCCCTCTTGGGCCCTCTTAGGGCCCATGTAGGTGGGAGCCCCATTTTTCCTTTATTTAATTAATATTAAATTAATATAAAAATCCCATTAATTCATAATTAATATATTTATATATAATTCAATATCCCATGACTCCGAAACTATTAGGGCCCAAGAGGGGGGAGCCGCACCCCACAAGGAAGGAAGGATTGGGCCTCCTAGTCCGAGTTGGACTAGGAGTAGGAGAAGCCCAAGGGGGGTTCGACCGAACCCCCCCTCCCCTCTCCTCCTTTAGTCCCACATGGGGGAGCCAAGGGGTTTGCACACCCCCTTCCCCCTTTATATACCAAGGCATATTAATTGATTTAATTTATAGGAAAATACAATTAATTCCCGATTTCTCTCTCGATCTCGTGGTTCCCAAATTGGAGCCGCGCCGAGCTGAGGAAAAGGGGTCTCTCTCCACCTAAGCCATACCGCAGAACGCCGTTGCTCTGCGGGATTCCAGATAAGATCTATCCCTGCGATTTCAGCTGGATCTGAATGACCGGGGGTTGTCGCTAAGCTCCGTATGTTTGCGAGTGCTCGGAGGTGACTCTTTTGAGTAGCCTGGGCGACGTCGTCTCGCCACTGCAGCCGCCGCGCCTCCCTCCCCTCTGCTGCCGGCGCACCAGCCCCGGTGCTGGCGCTCTGCCTTTTTCCGCCCGACGCCCGTCGACGCATATCATCGTCGACACCCCGGCGTCATCGACTTCGACATCGCGGCAAGTTCTTCGCGACCTCGAGGTCGGCTACGTACGACTTCATCGTCAACGCTTGTGCGGGAGCGTAATCCCCGCTATCGGTCTACATGGAGGTAATGTAACCCGTTCCGCCACCGTTATCGCATGTACTAGATAGATAGATCCTGGTGAAGGGGTTACGGTGCAGAAAACATTAATTTTCTAGCGAACGAAACCCTAACTAGCCAGGATCTATCTATCTAGTACATGCGATAACGGTGGCGGAACGGGTTACATTACCTCCATGTAGACCGATAGCGGGGATTACGCTCCCGCACAAGCGTTGATGATGAAGTCGTACGTAGCCGACCTCGAGGTCGCGGAGAACTTGCCGCGATGTCGGAGTCGAAGACGCCGGGGTGTCGACGATGATCTGCGTCGACGGGCGTCGGGCGGAAGAAGGCAGAGCGCCAGCACCGGGGCTGGTGCGCCGGCAGCAGAGGGGGGGAGGCGCGGCGGCTGCAGGGGGTGAGACGACGTCGCCCAAGCTCCTCAATAGAGTAGCCTCCGAGCACTCGCAAACATACGGAGCCTAGCGACAACTCCCGGTCATTCAGATCCAGCTGAAATCGCAGGAGTAGATCTTATCTGGAATCCCGCAGAGCAACGGCGCTCTGCGGTATGGCTTAGGTGGAGAGAGACCCCCTTCCTCAGCTCGGCGCGGCTCCAACTTGGGAACCACGAGATCGAGAGAGAAATCGGGAATTAATTGAATTTCCTGTGAATTAAATCAATTAATATGCCTTGCTATATAAAGGGGGAAGTGGGTGTGCAAACCCCTTGGCTCCCCCATGTGGGACTAAACAAAGGACATGGGAGGGGGGGTTCGGCCCCCACATGGGCTGGCCGAACCAGCCAATGGGGCCCACCCCCCTTTGAGGTGCGGCTCCCCCTCTTGGGCCCTCTTAGGGCCCATATAGGTGGGAGCCCCCCTTTTCCTTTATTTAATTAATATTAAATTAATATAAAAATCCCATTAATTCATAATTAATATATTTATATATAATTCAATATCCCGTGACTCCGAAAACTCTTTCGGACCACCCGAACAACTTTCGGACATTCCTGGAACCATTCCAGACCTCTCCGGAACTCCTTCCGGACCACCGGAACTCTTTCCGGATCATTTCTCTCTCTCCAACAAAAACATATAAAATTCCAGAACCTATCTCCTAGCGTCGCTAAGACCTTAAGTTTGTTACGCTACGGTTCGGGAACACTCCAGACATGGTCGAGACACTCCGCTCACCAATGATCGTCAGGGATACCTGGAAATATATGACGACCCCTGTGCATTCCACGAATATCGTCGTTGAACCATAAGTATGATATTCATTCTCTTTGTCTCTGCGATACTACCTTGTCCGAGATATGATCGTAGACACACCGATGCCTTTGCTGTATCTCGTTACCGACGAAGGTTATTAACTCGTCTGTGATATTACATCTCCATGACCTAGTCATAAGCTACAGCTATATAGATGCAATATCACCGAGTGGGCCCAGAGTATCTTTCCATTACAAGAATGAACAAATCCCGCTCTTGATCCTTACGTCTCGATGCTCTTTCGGAATACCCAAGATGGACACTGTTATTGTCATGCTATATAAGACACAACGTTTGATGCTCTCAAAGCACTCCTACGAAGCAACAATAAGTACGGTCTCACGGTCTAAGGAATAAGCTATCATACTCTTATCTATTGCAAATGACAAACATCGTAATACGATCTTATTGCAATACTTTGCGTATGTCCACCACCTTATTCAACTAACAAGATGACCCCATTGTCAACCGACGTCATTGTCCTTGATCGGGAATCTCGATCAACTCTTGCCCAATGGACTAGCTCATATAGAGGCTTGCTAGGGACCTGGTTGTCTATGTATCACACGTGTATTAACAATTCCGATTAATACAGTTATAGCATAATACACAAACCTATTATAAACTTATGAGATAATGCAATAAATACTACTTATTTATTTGCCTCTAGGGCATATCTCCTTCAGTCTCCCACTTGCACTAGAGTAATAATAAACTAGCTGCATTTTACTTTATCAGAATCCCTTATCAAATAAGAGTCATTTGATAATGCTTGCTCGTGGAAAAGTGTTACTGCACAATCCATGATTGTACATGCTTTTGCGATTCACTGGCATCAACTTGTTTGATATCACCATGTTGTCTAACAACATATATGCAAATACCGTAACTAAGTGAGACTTCTGCTTCCCAGCGCTTACTCTGATTATACTAACCAGATAACTGCCCTGAAAAACACACTCAGCCATGCAGAGCCCCTTGTAACAATTACAAACTCGCAATATCTACATACTTTCACACCAATGTAGAAAACTTGACATTCAAATGTCAATCCCTTAACTAACGCACTTCTACTTCCAGTAAATTCCAAATTTACTTTCATAACTGTTCTTTACTCCAAGAACATCGGTTATATTTTATCGAGCAGATAATATGGTTTCTGTATGATGTCTAATATATACATAATAGACCCACATGTCATACAACCATTACCTTCATGCATCATTACTCTTAATGACCAATTGGATTCCAAAGGACCATCCTTTTGATTCTATTCTGACTCCTCAGATATAATCCAACACAACTCGACTAACTATTTAAAATTCCCGTTCTATTTCAAAATAGACACTAACTTTTAAATAGTTTTACAACTTCATCCTATTCTATTGGTACAGTTTCACAATGTGTTAACTACACAAGATGAATGCGACTCCCACTCAAATTATGTCTCCACATATTTGATAACACGAGCTCCCACTCAAAAACATGTTATCCACATATTTGAGTTCCCAAGCTCCCACTCAAAAATATGTTCTTCACATATTTCTCCTGAGTGAACTAACTATGACTCCCACTTAAATCGACATCTTGGTTAAACCAAAATCATTGATCTACTATCAATTCAAATTTAATACAAACTACAGTATTACATTAATACAAATCCCTCAGACTTCAAGCATGTCTACATAAATGTAGTCAACAAATTTGATCTTGTCCAAGACACATTTCTCGACAAGACATGCTACTGCGTCTTTCTTATAGTCACATTTCTCATATAACACCTTATATGACGATTAAACAATCTTATTCCTCTAATAAGAATTGCAGCAACAATTACTCTCTTAATCCTTTCAAATGCAACTTTGGATTTCCAGGCTCAAAAAGCCTTTGTTCGTATTCCGATATTTTCTCAACTTTCTTTGTATTCATAAAGTGTACCTTGATCTGTCAACAAGATCTGAAATACTTAATAAAGTGCTGTGACCTGACAGCAATATTAAATATAACAACACTTTATTTAGAAGTTTTTTTTTTCATGAAAATATTATGATCTTTATGACGAGGATTGCAAGCAGAAAACAATTTTCTAGTCTCCCTCACTCTTAATCACTAAACTTTCATTAGCAGACATATACTCTTTGGAACATCTTCCAACATAAGTCTGACACTTTATTCCAAACTTCTAATTTCAATCCATAAACCATAATTCGAAAAGTCATCTTTTCTCGGAATTACATAGACAACAAACTGAACTTTGTTTCTAATTGATTCTGGAATACACTCTCGTCCAATGCGAGCAATCTACAAAGAACTACTCATGTATATTCCGAATTATCGCATAATCATATACACGTCGACATTAGTGTCGATCCTATGAATTTTGTTGAGAAAAATATCTATTTTCTAAAGTGGACATCGACTATAATGTTTCGAACATATTAGGAGATTCTAAGACTGATTCTGACAGACCACACTTTATTTATTTAAAATAGAGCATAATTATAATTCCCCACATATCACCATATATGACATTATAATATTGTGAAAACAAATTTCCACAAGTCTTTTGTGTTGAAACCATGATTCAAAAATATTGTCCTTTGATCGAATCTTGTGAATACAACATTCACTAATCTTTCTTCTGAAAAACCCCATTTGATCTATTATCAAATTAATTTCAGACTCCATAATTTATCGGGCAAATACTCCTACTTACCAAAATCATAGAAGAATTCGGATCAAGCAAAACACCATTGATTAATCATTAAAAATGACTCTCAATCAATTTCCTCTAGTATTGCAACTTCAATACTGCATTTCAAACTTAATCAATTTTGGCACTCGAAATACTTAAATGGACCAAAAATATCCATTACTTCTTTCATTGCCTTTATGACTAAATTCGATGGTGTTTGTTCTTTGGACACACAATTTTATCATTCCCGTTATTATAAATGTATATCATACGCATAATGTAATTGAGATGTGATGCAAATTACTCATAACATGAAATAACTGCTTTGTTTCATAACATAAAAGAACTGATGTGTTCTATATGAATAATTATGTCTTGTTACATTCAAGACACCAAACTAGATCACATTCTCACTATTACAAAATGTCTTATCAAAAACTATTGATGATAACTAATATGATATCTCGAGGGCGTGAGCACCACTGGCCATGAACTTGCCATCACTCGTGCACTGTCACGTCACCCTTCGCCACATACTTGTGATAATCAGGGACTGTTTCACAAACAGAACAATTATCAAAGACTTTTCATCAAGTATGAGAAGAATACATTTATATCTTCGTATATCAAATATACCCATAGCGTCGAAGAACTCTTCTTCGATGAATCAACTTTTAGAGATTTGAACTTGTTCACGAACGTGAAGAAGCTCACCGTGTCTCTATAGCATATTCACGCACATGCTATTCACAGCTAGGAGGTAAAGCGCAATCTCTATTGCACTGGAGTTCGCTATCTAGAAATCGTAGATATTCGTAAGCCTGAAGTAGATGTCACACAACTTCTTCAACTGAGTCTCCAGACAGGTATGCTCCCCATGTGAATGTTCCGGAACTTTCTAAGCTGTCTGAACTTCTCAAGACTCAATTCATCTTTGAAGTGAACTTTGATCGCATCAATCACAACATATGGCTCCATGTGTTGAATACAACTTTCAACTCTGGTGCTAGGCATACGCTCATGACGACCTTCACTTCCATGAAAATATCATGATGCTTACGGAACTCATCATCTTTCTCCTTGCTATCAGAATCATCTGGTCTAATTCCTAACTAATGTTCTAGCACATATAGGAAGTTTGTTGTGTTTGGAGAATGTTTCTAAAACCAATGCACCAGCTGATGAAGTTGGACCCGTCGGGTTCCAAGGTAGAATCCGAGCTCTTGAAGAAGTAACCGAAGCGTAGTTCCGCAGTCTCCAGATGTGATCGCAAAAGAGGTAAGATAAGTTTATAATATATAGGTGAGTTTTATTTTATAATCTCATTATCAAAAACACACCACACCAAGATTATTATCCCTTAAATAATAATGGCGATTACACGACCCTCATCCACCACACTACCCCCGATCATCACGGCCGGCAGCACGGCTTCAAAGGTGGACATAAAATGTCGATCATACCAACTCTATGACTCGTGCTCGATCTTTCGATCTTCCCGTGTTCCGAGGCCATACCTATGAGTATGCTAGGCTCGCCAATCAAACCTCGAAGACCTGCGCGTGCAACATGGCTTACACCCACTGTATGCGAACGACGAGATGTGTGACACCCGATCATCACGGCCTGCCTCATAACGTAGAACTTTCTTGGTGGTGCGCAACGAGGGAGAACACATTTTTTGGTATTTGTTAGGGATCATCCTATTTATGATGCTACCGTTGTATATCTAGCATATAAGCAATCAATAGGATGCACACACAACATCACACAATAATGATGCAATGAAGTGCGATGTGACATGGTCGATGCGCCTGGACCTTCATGGCGCCATGTGCCTGGCCCCCGGCACCCGGCATGGCTCTGAGTCTACAGAGCCCTCCATTGCCTCCGACAGTACGAGTAATATCAAAACTTACCGTCACCATGTCACATAAAATAACGCCTCTGCAAAACAAAGTTAGACGCCTCTAGCTTTATCTAGTTTTGCAAGTTTTACGTGGCATATAGGCTTATTCGTAGGAGAACCGCTTCCCTACCTACGAACTTTGTACCACAACGTCGATCGTATAATTGCATGTTTAAGCATCCCTTTCGGGCCCTCCATTGAAAATGCTTTGCTGACTAGAGAGAGAGAAACAGACACCCGCCAGCCACAGATACGGTGCAAGCCGTATGTCAGTAGTGGAACCAGTCTCGCGTAAGCGTACGCGTAAAGTCGGTCCGGGCCGCTTCATCAACTCAATACCGAAGGCATCGCAAGTGCACGCTAGAGGGTAGCAAATATAAGAAAGACGCCCTCATTCAACATGAGTTCTAACCGTACCAGCAGTACTACGCATAGATCGGCTCTGATACCACTGAAGGGTTCACGGTGCAGAAAACATTAATTTTCTAGCGAACGAAACCCTAACTAGCCAGGATCTATCTATCTAGTACATGCGATAACGGTGGCGGAACGGGTTACATTACCTCCATGTAGACCGATAGCGGGGATTACGCTCCCGCACAAGCGTTGACGATGAAGTCGTACGTAGCCGACCTCGAGGTCGCGGAGAACTTGCCGCGATGTCGGAGTCGATGACGCCGGGGTGTCGACGATGATCTGCGTCGACGGGCGTCGGGCGGAAGAAGGCAGAGCGCCAGCACCGGGGCTGGTGCGCCGGCAGCAGAGGGGGGGAGGCGCGGCGGCTGCAGGGGGTGAGACGACGTCGCCCAAGCTCCTCAATAGAGTAGCCTCCGAGCACTCGCAAACATACGGAGCCTAGCGACAACTCCCGGTCATTCAGATCCAGCTGAAATCGCAGGAGTAGATTTTATCTGGAATCCCGCACAGCAACAGCGCTCTGCGGTATGGCTTAGGTGGAGAGAGACCCCCTTCCTCAGCTCGGCGCGGCTCCAACTTGGGAACCACGAGATCGAGAGAGAAATCGGGAATTAATTGAATTTCCTGTGAATTAAATCAATTAATATGCCTTGCTATATAAAGGGGGAAGTGGGTGTGCAAACCCCTTGGCTCCCCCATGTGGGACTAAACAAAGGACATGGGAGGGGGGGTTCGGCCCCCACATGGGCTGGCCGAACCAGCCAATGGGGCCCACCCCCCTTTGAGGTGCGGCTCCCCCTCTTGGGCCCTCTTAGGGCCCATATAGGTGGGAGCCCCCCTTTTCCTTTATTTAATTAATATTAAATTAATATAAAAATCCCATTAATTCATAATTAATATATTTATATATAATTCAATATCCCGTGACTCCGAAAACTCTTTCGGACCACCCGAACAACTTTCGGACATTCCTGGAACCATTCCAGACCTCTCCGGAACTCCTTCCGGACCACCGGAACTCTTTCCGGATCATTTCTCTCTCTCCAACAAAAACCTATAAAATTCCAGAACCTATCTCCTAGCGTCGCTAAGACCTTAAGTTTGTTACGCTACGGTTCGGGAACACTCCAGACATGGTCGAGACACTCCGCTCACCAATGATCGTCAGGGATACCTGGAAATATATGACGACCCCTGTGCATTCCACGAATATCGTCGTTGAACCATAAGTATGATATTCATTCCCTTTGTCTCTGCGATACTACCTTGTCCGAGATATGATCGTAGACACACCGATGCCTTTGCTGTATCTCGTTACCGACGAAGGTTATTAACTCGTCTGTGATATTACATCTCCATGACCTAGTCATAAGCTGCAGCTATATAGATGCAATATCACCGAGTGGGCCCAGAGTATCTTTCCATTACAAGAATGAACAAATCCTGCTCTTGATCCTTACGTCTCGATGCTCTTTCGGAATACCCAAGATGGACACCGTTATTGTCATGCTATATAAGACACAACGTTTGATGCTCTCAAAGCACTCCTACGAAGCAACAATAAGTAGGGTCTCACGGTCTAAGGAATAAGCTATCATACTCTTATCTATTGCAAATGACAAACATCATAATACGATCTTATTGCAATACTTTGCGTATGTCCACCACCTTATTCAACTAACAAGATGACCCCATTGTCAACCGACGTCATTGTCCTTGATCGGGAATCTCGATCAACTGTTGCCCAATGGACTAGCTCATATAGAGGCTTGCTAGGGACCTGGTTGTCTATGTATCACACGTGTATTAACAATTCCGATTAATACAGTTATAGCATAATACACAAACCTATTATAAACTTATGAGATAATGCAATAAATACTAGTTATTTATTTGCCTCTAGGGCATATCTCCTTCACCTGGCTAGTTAGGGTTTCGCACGCTAGAAAAAAATTTGTTTTCTGCACCGTAACCCCTTCAGTGGTATCAGAGCCGATCTATGCGTAATACTGTTGGTACGGTTAGAACTCATGTTGAATGAGGGCGTCTTTCTTATATTTGCTACCCTCTAGCATGCACTTGCGATGCCTTCGGTATTGAGTTGATGAAGCGGCCCGGACCGACTTTACGCGTACGCTTACGCGAGACTGGTTCCACTACTGACATACGGCTTGCACCGTATCTGTGGCTGGCGGGTGTCTGTTTCTCTCTCTCTAGTCGGTAAAGCATTTTCAATGGAGGGCCCGAAAGGGATGCTTAAACATACAATTATACGATCGACGTTGTGGTACAAAGTTCGTATGTAGGGAAGCGATTCTCTTACGAATAAGCCTATTTGCCACGTAAAACTTGCAAAACTATATAAAGCTAGAGGCGTCTAACTTTGTTTTGCAGAGGCGTTATTTTATGTGACATGGTTACGGTAAGTTTTTATATTACTCGTACTGTCGGAGGCAAAGGAGGGCTCTGTAGACTCGGAGCCATGCCGGGGCGCCGGGGGCCAGGCACATGGCGCCATGAAGGTCCAGGCGCATCGACCATGTCACATCGCACTTCATTGCATCATTATTGTGTGCTGTTGTGTGTGCATCCTATTGATTGCTTATATGCTAGATATACAACGGTAGCATCATGAATAGGATGATCCCTAACAAAATACCAAAATTGTGTTCTCCCTCGTTGCGCACCACCAAGAAAGTTCTACGTTATGAGGCAGGCCGTGATGATCGGGTGTCACACATCTCGTCGTTCGCATACAGTGGGTGTAAGCCATGTTGCACGCGCAGGGTCTTCGAGGTTTGATTGGAGAGCCTAGCATACTCAGAGGTATGGCCTCGGAACACGGGAAGATCGAAAGATCGAGCACGAGTCACAGAGTTGTTGTGATTGACATGTTATGTCCACCTTTGAAGCTGTGCTGCCGGCCGTGATGATCGGGGGTAGTGTGGTGGATGAGGGTCGTGTAATCGCCATTATTATTTTTAGGGATAATAATCTTGGTTGGTGTGTTTTTGATAATGAGATTATAGAACTAAAACTCACCTATATATTATAAACTTATCTTACCTCTTTTGCGATCACATCTGGAGACTACGGAACAACACTTCGGTTACTTCCTCAAGAGCTCGGATTCTACCTTAGAAGCCGACGGGTACAACTTCATCAGCTGGTACATTGGTTTTAGAAACATTCTCCAAACACAACAAACATCCTATATGTGCTAGAACATTAGTTAGGAGTTAGACAAGATGATTCTGATAGCAAGGAGCAAGATGATGAGTTCCGTAAGAATCATGACATGTTCATGAAAGTGACGATCGTCATGAGCGTATGCCTAGCACCTGAGTTGAAATTTGTTTCAACACATGGAGCCATATGTCGTGATTGATGCGATCAGAGGTCACTTCAAAGATGAATTGAGTCTTGAGCAGTTCAGACAGCTTAGAAAGTTCCGGACCATTCACATGGGGAGCATACCTGTCTGGAGACCCAGTTGAAGAAGTTGTGTGACATCTACTTCAGGCTTACGAATGTCTACGATTTCTAGATAGCAAACTCCAGTGCAATAGAGATTGTGCTTTACCTCCTAGCTGTGAATAGCATGTGCGTGAATATGCTATAGAGACACGGTGAGCTTCTTCACATTTGTGAACAAGTTCAAATCTCTAAAAGTTGATTCCACCGAAGAAGAGTCCTTCGACCCTACGGGTATATTTGATATACGAAGATATAAATGTATTCTTCCCATACTTGGTGAAAAGTATTTAATACTTGTTCTGTTTATGAAACAGTCCCTGATTATTACAAGTATGTGGCGAAGGGTGACGTGACAGTGCACAAGTGATGGCAAGTTAATGGCCAGTAGTGTTCACGCCCTCGAGATATCATATTAGTTATCATCAATAGTTTTTGATAAGACATTTTGTAATAGTGAGAATGTGATCTAGTTTGGTGTCTTGAATGTTACAAGACATAATTATTCATATAGAACACATCAGTTGTTTTATGTTATGGAACAAAGCAGTTGTTTCATGTTATGAGTAATTTGCATCACATCTCAATTACATTATGCGTATGATATACATTTATAATAGCGGGAATGATAAAATTATGTGTCCAAAGAATAAACACCATCGAATTTAGTCATAAAGGCAATGAAAGAAGTAATGGATAATTTTGGTCCATTTAAGTATTTAGAGTGCCAAAATTGATTAAGTGTGAAATGCAGTATTGAAGTTGCAATACTAGCGGAAATTAACTGAGTGTCATTTTTAATGATTAATTAATGGTGTTTATTGCTTGATCCGAATTCTTCCATGATTTTGGTAAATAGGAGTATTTGCCCGATAAATTATGGAGTCTGAAATTAATTTGATGATAGATCAAATGGGGTTTTTCAGAAGAAAGATTAGTGAATATTGTATTCACAAGATTCGATCAAAGGACAACATTTTCGAATTATGGTTTCAACACAAAAGACTTGTGGAAATTTGTTTCACAAAATTATAATGTCATATATAGTGATATGTGTGGAGTTATAATCATCCTCTATTTTAAATAAAGTGTGGTCTGTCAGAATCAGTCTTGGAAACTCCTAATATGTTCGAAACATTATAGTCGATGTCCACTTTAGAAAATAGATGTTTTTATCAACAAGAATTCATGAGATCGACAGTAGTGTCGACAAGTATATGATTACACGATAATTCGGTATATACATGAATAGTTCTTTGTAGAATACTCGCATTGAATGGGAGTGTATTCCAAAATCAATTAGAAACAAAGTTCAGTTTGTTGTCTATGTAATTCCGAGAAAAAGATGATTTTTCGAGTTATGGTTTATGGATTGAAATTAGAAGTTTGGAATAAAGTGTCAGACTTATGTTGGAAGATGTTCCAAAGAGTATATGTCTGCTAATGAAAGTTTAGTGATTAAGAGTGAGGGAGACTAAAAAATTGTTTTCTGCTTGCAATCCTCTTCATAAAGATCATAATATTTTCATAAAAGAAACTTCTAAATAAAGTGATGTTATGTTTAATATTGCTGTCAGGTCACATCACTGTATTAAGTATTTCAGATCTTGTTGACAGATCAAGGTGCACTTTATGAATACAAAGAAAGTTGAGAAAATATCAGAATACGAACAAAGGCTTTTCGAGCCTGGAAATCCAAAGTTGCATTTGAAAGGATTAAGAGAGTAATTGTTGCTGCAATTCTTATTAGAGGAATAAGATTGTTTAATCGTCATATAAGGTGTTATATGGGAAATGTGACTATAAGAAAGACGCGGTAGCATGTCTTGTCAAGAAATGTGTCTTGGACAAGATCAAATTTGTTGACTACATTTGTGTAGACATGCTTGAAGTCTGAGGGATTTGTATTAATGTAATACTGTAGTTTCTATTAAACTCGAATTGATAATAGATCAATGATTTTGGTTTGACCAAAATGTCGATTTAAGTGGGAGTCAATGTTAGTTCACTCAGGTGGAATATGTAAAGAGCATATTTTTGAGTGGGAGCTCGTGTTATCAAATATGTGGAGACATAATTTGAGTGGGAGTCGAATTCATCTTGTGTGGTTAACACATTGTGAAACTGTACCAATAGAATAGGATGAAGTTGTGAAACTATTTTAAAGCTAGTGTCTATTTGGAAATAGAACGGGAATTTTAAATAGTTAGTCGAGTTGTTTTGGATTATATCTGAGGAGTCAGAATAGAATCAAAAGGATGGTCCTTTGGAATCCAATTGATCATTAGGAGTAATGATGCATGAAAGTAATGGTTGTATGACATGTGGGTCTATTATGTAATATTAGACATCATACAGAAACCATATTATCTGCTCGATGAAATATAACCGATGTTCTTGGAATAAGAGCAGTTATGAAAGTAAAATTGTAATTTACTGGAAGTAGAAGTGTGTTAGTTAGGGGATTGACATTTGAATGTCAAGTTTTCTACATTGGTGTGAAAGTATGTAGATATCGCGAGTTTGTAATTGTTACAAGGGGCTCTGCATGGCTGAGTGTGTTTTTCAGGGCAGTTATCTGGTTAGTATAATCAGAGTAAGCGCTGGGAAACAGAAGTCTCACTTAGTTACGGTATTTGCATATATGTTGTTGGACAACATGGTGATATCAAGCTAGTTGATATCAGTGAATCGCAAAAGTTTTGCGCAAATCGTGTGTTGTGCAGATTGTCAGAGTAACACTCTTCCACAAACAAGCATCGTCGAATAATTCTTATTTGATAAGGAATTTTGATAAAGTAAAATGCAGCTAGTTTATTTGTACTCTAGTGCAAGTGGGAGACTGAAGGAGATATGCCCTAGAGGCAAATAAATAAGTAGTATTTATTGCATTATCTCATAAGTTTATAATAGGTTTGTGTATTATGCTATAACTGTATTAATCGGAATTATTAATACACGCGTGATACATAGACAACCAGGTCCCTAGTAAGCCTCTATATGAGCTAGTCCATTGGGCAACAGTTGATCGAGATTCCCGATCAAGGACAATGACGTCGGTTGACAATGGGGTCATCTTGTTAGTTGAATAAGGTGATGGACATACGCAAAGTATTGCAATAAGATCGTATTACGATGTTTGTCATTTGCAATAGATAAGAATATGATAGCTTATTCCTTAGACCGTGAGACCGTACTTATTAATGCTTCGTAGGGGTACTTTGAGAGCATCAAACGTTGTGTCTTATATAGCATGACAATAACAGTGTCCATCTTGGGTATTCCGAAAGAGCATCAAGACGTAAGGATCAAGAGCGGGATTTGTTCATTCTTGTAATGGAAAGATACTCTGGGCTCACTCGGTGATATTGCATTTATATAGTTGCGCAGCTTATGACTAGGTCATGGAGATGTAATATCGCAGACGAGTTAATAACCTTCGTCGGTAACGAGATACAACAAAGGCATCGGTGTGTCTACGATCATATCTCGGACAAGGTAGTATCGCAGAGACAAAGGGAATGGATGTCATATTTATGGTTCAACGACGATATTCGTGGAATGCACAGGGGTCGTCATATACTTCCAGGTATCCCTGACGGTCATTGGTGAGCAGAGTGTCTCGACCATGTCTGGAGTGTTCTCGAACCGTAGCGTAACAAACTTAAGGTCTTAGCGACGCTAGGAGATAGGTTCTGGAATTTTATAGGAATTTGTTGGAGAGAGAAAAATGATCCGGAAAGAGTTCCGGTGGTCCGGAAGGAGTTCCGGGGAGGTATGGAATGGTTCCGAGAATGTCCGAAAGTTGTTCGGGTGGTTCCGAAATAGTTTCGGAGTCATGGGATATTGAATTATATATAAATATATTAATTATGAATTAACGAGATTTTTATATTGATTTAATATTAATTAAATAAAGGAAAAATGGGGCTCCCACCTACATGGGCCCTAAGAGGGCCCAAGAGGGGGGAGCCGCACCCCACAAGGAAGGAAGGCTTGGGCCTCCTAGTCCGAGTTGGAAGAGGAGTAGGAGAAGACCAAGGGGGGTTCGGCCGAACCCCCCCTCCCCTCTCCTCCTTTAGTCCCACATGGGGGAGCCAAGGGGTTTGCACACCCCCTTCCCCCTTTATATACCAAGGCATATTAATTGATTTAATTTATAGGAAAATACAATTAATTCCCGATTTCTCTCTCGATCTCGTGGTTCCCAAATTGGAGCCGCGCCGAGCTGAGGAAAAGGGGTCTCTCTCCACCTAAGCCATACCGCAGAGCGCCGTTGCTCTGCGGGATTCCAGATAAGATCTATCCGTGCGATTTCAGCTGGATCTGAATGACCGGGGGTTGTCGCTAAGCTCCGTATGTTTGCGAGTGCTCGGAGGTGACTCTTTTGAGTAGCCTGGGCGACGTCGTCTCGCCCCTGCAGCCGCCGCGCCTCCCTCCCCTCTGCTGCCGGCGCACCAGCCCCGGTGCTGGCGCTCTGCCTTCTTCCGCCCGACGCCCGTCGACGCAGATCATCGTCGACACCCCGGCGTCATCGACTTCGACATCGCGGCAAGTTCTTCGCGACCTCGAGGTCGGCTACGTACGACTTCATCGTCAACGCTTGTGCGGGAGCGTAATCCCCGCTATCGGTCTACATGGAGGTAATATAACCCGTTCCGCCACCGTTATCGCATGTACTAGATAGATAGATCCTGGCTAGTTAGGGTTTCACACGCTAGAAAAATTATTGTTTTCTGCACCGTAACCCCTTCACGTATCACTGCTCCAAGTCATAGATCACCAAGCCAATTCCCCTTGCCACCAAGACACCGACCACTATCGCTAGATCTCAGATCTTGGTTTCCATGTCATTCTCCACCAGCACCACGGAACGAGAACATGTTGCATGATATTAACCGCCAGTAGAGTTTTGAAGCGCTCCGTCTGAAACCGAACGGCCAGAGAAAACATGGGTGCACACGATCGAATCCCACCCGATCCAGCAATCTCCATGCATGATTCGCCAAGTGGAGTGCCGGCGGAGCCTTCCGGAACACGACTCATCTACCAGATCGATACGGACATGTATTGGCAAATCATCATCTTGGCGCAAGAAAAGCCTTAGGACACCGCCAAAAATCACAATCCCAACACCGCATCGTCCCTGGTCGACGAAGAACAGACAAACCGCAACACCTCGGCAGAAACATGCCAACACCTCTCGCGCACCAGCTTGGCCAAAGGCCGCAACAATGGCCGCATGCAGCGCAACAGCCACTGCCCTCTGGGCCAGGTCAGGCCCAGATCCGGCCCGCGCCGCCAACCCCGGTTGCCCCTGCCATGGGACGCCACCGCGTCGCCCAGCTCGCCAGGGCACCGCACCTCGACGCCGACCCCTCTCCTTCTTCCCCAGCCGCCACTGCGCTGCCTCGCCGCGCCGCCCCGAGCTAGCACCGCCGCTGCTTGAGCTCCCGTCGAAGAGAAAGGTCCGTGCCGCACCGCCACGGGCAGGAGGAGAGGACCCGGCGCCGCCAAGTCGCCCGGGCTTTGCCCTACAACTCTGACTGGGCGGCGGTGAGGGAAGGCGGGGTTGGTGTGTGGCGCTTGCGGCGGCAACGGCTAGGGTTAGCTCATGGCTGCCAAACTACTCCATATGTATCTAAATATAAGACATTTGGTAGCGCGTCTTATATTTAGTTACAGAGGGAGTACTTACATACTGAAATGTGTGCCACATTGAAACTCGTCTACGCGCGTGTGAATCAGAAAACGTTAAACATCTATATTCAGGATCTAAGGGAGCAACAACAAAAAACATGGCAGCTTTGCTCAACATTTTTTGTGTGAATGTGCTCTTAAACATCTCGATGTTAGCATCGTACTCGGCATAGTTGCGCATGTTAGAGTTGTAACTATGTACGTATTGTAAACCTTGTAGAACTTGTATTCGTACCTATTGGTACTTCTATATATTGTTGCAGTGGCCGACCTAAGAGGTGTCGAAGCCCACAAGCCTAATCTTATTTCGTAACATGGTATCAGAGCTTAGGAATAGAAAGCAAATTACGTGCAACTGTGGGAACTCGAAGGACATTTTTAAGATGCAATTTCCTAGATGTGTTGGTAAGAAGAGATGCCTGACCAATATAAGAGATGTGCATACCTACCCCATTTGCTGTTTGAACCTTGTCGTGCCCGTGGTAGGCCTCACGCATGGCGAGCTTGTCCAACTCGCTAGTCATGTGATCAGTAGCACCAGTGTCCATGTACCAGGAGGGATCAACAGAGACATGACGCTCATTGCCTTTGCCGTTATTGCCTAGACCAAGGAAGTCTGGCTTGAAACGGCGATGACAGCGAGACGCAATATGGCCAGCAAGACCGCACAACTGACAAGGAGCCGCAACACCGCAGGCGGCGCAATACGCATGCGGACGCCCGTTCTCCATCACAATGGACGGACGCGGCTGCATAGTAGGAGTGGGTGGCGCGGCAGGTTTTCCCCCTCCAGAGGGCGTCGATGCAGAGGGACGATTCCCCCCTTTCCCGTCGCGGTAGGCAGCGTTGGCCGAGGGGGGTCCATCTGGATGACGAGCGGCAAGGCGTTGCTCCGTTGCAAGGAGACGCTGGAAAAGCTCATGTGGCTTGATGGGAATTTGACGCTCATTGATCACCTCAACAAGAGAGTCATAGTAACCGTCCAGACCTTTGATGATGTACCCCGTAAACTCGGAGTCACGAAGAGGCTCGCCAATAGAGGCAAGTGTATCAGCCAGACGCTTGACCTTGTTGAAGAAGACGGAGATAAAGTTGATGAATCTTTCCCTGTTGATAAGCATCACAAACTAAAACATCTTTAGTACTAGACACAGACGGTAACTCATGACGATTAAGAACATGGCGAACGATGGGTGTGGCAGGATGACCAAGACGAGAGTGCCACTGAGAGTGGGACACTCGAACACCACTGAAGACTTGGGAAACAGCTGCGGAGGTAGAACGTGACACATCAATCACATAGAGTCCATGGCGAACCCGACCTCTAAGAAGTACGTCCCTCGTGGCCCGATCCTTTACTTATGATAATAACGTGTTCTATGAGTTTCACCCGTTTGATCTTTATGTGAGTTTTACTTATGATAATAGCAGTTGCCAATGCCACCGTCGAGCTCATTTGGGTTCAGTCCTTGCTTTGAAAGTTGAGAGTCTCTCAGGATCAGCCGCATGTCCTTTGGTGTGACAACATTGGTGCCACATATCTATCTTCAAATCCAGTGTTTCATGCTTGGACAAACACATTGAAGTGGACTATCACTTTGTCAGAGAACGTGTTTCGCAGAAGTTGCTTGAGATTAATTAAATTCATCCCTTCAAAGGATCATCTGGCTGACATCTTCACGAAACCATTGCCGCTACCTCAGTTTGAAGGATGTCGACGCAATCTTAATTTTCTGAATTCTTTAGAGTACGGTTAAGATTGAGGGAGGGTGTTAGAGTTGTAACTATGTACGTATTGTAAACCTGAACTTGTATTCGTACCTATTGGTACTTCTATATATTGTTACAGTGACCGAACCAAGAGGTGTCGAAGCCCACAACCCTAATCTTGTTTCATAACAGCGCATCGAGTAGCCAAAACACAGGAAAAAAAAGGGCAACCTGGGCAAGCACATATTAAACCAGAAACAAGATACTTGACACAAACGATAGCAGCTTCATAAATCAGTACTCCATGGCACCATTCTAAAGGACACGCGCGCAGTCACGCACAGATTACATACCCACGGTACATTTGACAAGACACCAGAAGTGACAGATATCCAAAGCAGGCTCGGAATGTAGATACTCCACGATTCCGCTAGGTTCGCCTGTTGCCGGAAGAAGCGCGGTGCCGGTGCAGACACACTCCGGCGAGCTGGAGCAGTGCGTAGACATTAGCAGCACGAGAAGATAACAGACGAACAGGATGCGGAAAGGGAAACACGCGACGCGGATCAAGAAAACGGGGACACCGCCGAACATGAAACCAGCGACGGCGCCGCCCAAGGTTCGGAGCAGGTAGAAGTAAAGCCTGGGGGCGGCGTGGAACGCCGCCCGCGAGATGAAGACCCCGGCGGCGCCCGGCGCATGCATCATCGCCACTGGCCAGAAGAAGTAGGCGTATACCGCGACCACGACTGCCAATATCACGGCCGGAATCATGGTGGATGAGGATGATGTCGTGCTTTTCCCGTCGGAGGAGTGGACTCGGATCGATAGGCAGGAACCAGGAAATGAGGTGTGGAAGGTGGCTCTCTGAGCGTCGGTTTGGTGGGTTCTTATACAGAAATGAGAGTAGTCTGCAAACTCTGCTGGCCGCGAACGCGCATTGGTTGCATGCGTTGGGAGCTACCGAGGCAGGAGTTAAGTTTTGCGGCGACCTTTGAGACGCCCGCGTCAATCAAAGATACACGATGACTCGTTGTGACGTTTAGGGACTTGTGTGCGCCACATCCTTTAATTGGTTCATACTAGTGATACGAGCACTGGCGGAGTTACATCGAAATTCTTGGGCGGGCCGGCCTGTAGCATAGTTAGAAATTTTCCAGAATTTAGAGTCTTGTTGGGCTGGGCTAGTTAGAAAAACAAATGAATGCTAAAATTCTTGGCGGGCTTTAACTTAGCTTTGTTCTGTTTTCAAAAAAAAAAACTAGCTTTGTTCTGTTTTTTTAATTGAAGTTTGGGTTAGACTATACTAGTATCATACATACGATACTAGTTTATGTTAATACTTACACAATGGTGCTAGACTCAAATTGTAATAGAGTCTGTTATGTTATGGTATCGATTTATACCAATATACCACTATCATCTCTTTCATTACAATGACACGTCAGCATTTTGTGAACATGACATGCATCATACCACCTATGATACTTTCATCGTGGCTAATCTAGAATTACTACAAAATTAGAAAAGTTGAGTGGCAGTTTTTCTTCCAAATTTCTGAGTGAAATTTCAGAGCACCATTTTTGTGTTACAATTTTGCTTCTCTACTCGTCTCTATAAAACACTCCGGTGGTGAAACAGTGGAGCCATTGCCTCATCTTTCGTCTCCTCTCTTTTTCTCTCATGCTTACGAGCATGGACACCGATGAACAAATTTGTTCTTCCGACCGCCCCGGCCATGAGCATAACATTGGTGGTGTGGATGAGAAAGTAGGGAGTTACAATATAGTTTATGTAATTAAATAGATGGTCTAAAATACATAAACAATCTCAAAATGCTCAAGGGACTTAGAATTCGAGTCCGGTGCTCTCAGTATTTTAAAAAATCTAAAATCGTACTCCCCCATCTCCAGTTTTCCCTGAGTATTTTTTTAAAAATAACTAAAAACTCATGGATATTCTTAGTGATATATTCTAAAACTTGCAAAAATTCAAATAGGAAAACTTTGTATTTTCAGCCACCCATAAAGACAAATGTACATAGTGTTTCGAATCTCCAAATTTTTATATTTTGTCATTTTAATGTAGACCATATTATAACAAAAATCGTGTTGTGATTTTGCATGTTTGTAGGCTTCATCATGGACTACATCCAGAATTATTATCAATTTATTTTAAAACTTCTAAATATTTGTTTTGATATTTTTTTAAACAAATGGAGCACTGGAGCTCGGGAGCACAAGCGACTTTCCGCTTAGAATACCAAATACTGTACTCACTATATGATTTTAACCGGGCCAAAACCGATGTATGATTTTTATTATACTTGTCTCGTCTCCACATGATTTCTCCGGAGTACACACTACAAGGTTTTTATTGCAGTTATTCGAAGGAGACTGAAACTCTGGCTGAAAGGGCATTCAAAGAATAAATGCATCATCGATTCCAGTAGACACTCTTCACATAAGCTGCAATCCTTATACTCCACAAAGAAGTACTTATGTGCATACAACCTGGCCAAAACAGATGTATGGTCTTTATTATGCTTGTCTCGCCTCCACATAACTAAACATACACTACTCCTCAGCTTAAGCTGCGACTCGGTAACATCGAACATACACCCTTTTTTATTGCAGTTACTCGATGGAAACTGAAACTAAGTTACATGAAGCACACCGCCCGGCCGGACGCTGACAGTTGGATCAGGCCGCGGTGACGGCCATCTTCATGCCGGAGGCGCAGTGTCCTGCGATGCCGCAGATGAAGAAGTTGCTGCCGCGGGAGAGCGTGATGCGGTCGTTGCCGGAGCTGAACGTCCTGCCGCTGGTGCTGCAACTGCTGTACCCCGCCGCGTCCACCGCCACCACGTTGTGCGCACCCGCCGGGTACTTGAACACTGCACGTAAAACATGCGATGCGTCAGACAAGTGAAGCAACAAAATAGCGGAGCATGCAACAATTACTGCGGCATGAGCACTCACCTAGCACGTCGCCGGCGCGGAAGCTCTTGCCATTGGGCCAGCCGCCGATGCCGAATGTCCATCCGCCGCTGTCGCCGACGGTGTACACCGTCGACTCGGCGAGCTCGCCGTGGAGGAGCACACAGAGGAGCACCAACGCCAGCACCACGGCGCGACCACTGTCCCCTCCCTGAGCCATCGGGCGGAGCTTTGATCTACTGATGCTATGCGAATTAGTACGCAAAGACAAGAGACCGAAGGCGAGTGAGAGCTACTGACTCCAGTTGTGTTTGTGCAGTGCTCAGTACCGGGCAACGGGCACCTCCCTTTTATAGGCACACGAAAGCTTGAAAAGTCCCTAGCTCCCTAGTTCCATGGAGTTGTGCAATAAGTAGCATTTAAAAGCATTTAAGAGTAGCTTGGAGTAATGGAGTTAATTGGCACTAAAAACTGATGCTTATCCTATAGATAAAGAAATGGGCGTATAGTTAGTCAATTTTATCATGTTTGGCTAAATATTGAAAATATATAGAAGTACCATTTAAAAGTTTATGTCCTCGGACTCATGGAGTTAATTCACATTAAACTGATGCTTATCCTCTAGATAAGGGAAACGGGTATATACTCCCTCCATTTTAATTTATTTTGCCTTTGTGTTTGGTCAAAGTAAAACTTTATTATATTTGATATTTGGGAAAAATATAAGCATCTATAATATTAAGATCTTCATAAAGTATTTCATGTTATATGCATTTCGTTTTATGAATCTTGATTTTCTTCCTTCATTATTGGTCAAACTTGATAAAAAAAAATACTTTGACTAAATCCAGAATGCAAAGTATATAAAAAGAGGGAGTATTAATAAAAAAGGGTATAATAATTATAAAAACATGTACAATCAAAAGCTAAATGGACATATAGCATCCTAAATGAACGCTGGTGTTATTGTCCTTTATATGTTTTATTGTACTAGTTTTATACACATGAATTACTTCCGGTCATTGAAAAACAATATGAATAATTACCCCCACATAGAAGGACTATGGAGAAGACAATTTTGGACGTTTATTTTATAAATTTTGAGTCGTATAGTGAAATAGTGAAGTCGTAATATGGAGAGGGGGACAAGCTTGCAAGAGATGGTGTCTCAATAGCCAAAACATAAATCTCATAAAACACACTAAAAACCTATCTTAAAGCTTCCAAAATATTCAAGAAACCAAAGTTTTTACCGTCCTAGGCCCAAACTAGCCGGGCGTAGCTTTGGCCCCTTTGTAGATCCTTTTGGTTGGTTTTCAAAAAAAACTTATTTTGGTTGCTCTCTAGCCATGCCCGGAGTAACCGAGACAAGCCCTGGACAACCGGGCCGGAGTATACATCTCCAGGATTCCTGAAATTTTCGCAACAAACACTTTTCGATGGAGCTATAAGCACCTTTCTTCTTTGTTTGGAATGGTACGATTTTCACATCCCTATTGCCCTTGCAAATGTGGAGCTTCAATTTTTCCAAATCATGCACTCAGTTTTGTGAATATTGAGGGCTTGAGTAAGTGGTTGTCATGTTCCTCTTATATTTCTGGGGAACTGTAGACTGTTAGTGACTCTTCGTACCCCCCCACCCCCCACACATGCTACATCACTACAAGAAAACATCGATATGCTGACGGCCACCGTCAGCGCCATCGGCGTATAGGCGTGAGGGTCAAGTTAGGCTAAGCTATTTTTTATTTGTTTTCTAATTTTCATTTAATATGAAGTAATTTATATCTTTAAATCTGTAAATCAAAATTTAACCAATAAAATGTCTAAATCGATTAGAAAATGAGAGAAATCCAAATATGACAACTATATCATTTTTTGCATCATATATTTTTGTACTTGATTCACAAAAAGTCATTTTTGGCACTTATAAAATGAAAAATGATATTTATGAAAATAATTTGAGAATTCCCTTCAGCATGATTTTTTTTTTATAACAAGATACACCTATTTGTCGAATACGATAAATTTATCACAAACTATGCCGTGGAAATGGCCATAACATGGCCATCGGGGTTGAAACTTGTAAATGTTTATACATGATAGACCTTTTGATGATTTTTTTAAACAATTAATCTAAAATCAAATTTATCATTTTCATAGCAACAAGTACACATAAATGGACTACATGCTAGAGGATATTTGTTTTAGGTTTATCCCACTTTATTTGATATGTATTTGATTCCTTACTAACAAAGGACTATATGGTACACTTGAAAGGTAACCCATAAAATCGAAGCAAGAGTTTGCTAGTTGGTTTAGATGGATCCTTCGCGGCTGAGTCCAAAAAGATAAATAAATATTGCCACAACTTGAAATGGTAGTTTGTCCGTGTTTTGTTGAAAGAAGAGTTCTTTTTTATGCAAAAATGACCTTTCCTTTATATCGAACATAATACATAAGAGGATCCATTAAAAACCATATGATTTTCCTAAAGAAAACCTGGGTACATTATCCCGATTCGTTCCAAAAAAATTCAGAAGATGCTAGTAGTAAGCAAGAAAATTGTTTATGAAGAAACAACAAGAAAACATCATATTCTGACACATAAGAGTTATATAGGAATCTTGAAGTAATAAAACTATTCCAATTTGAAGATGGAGCAAGTCAGGAAAAAAGTTTCTGAATTGTTTGTACAAAAAAAAGACCAACACATTTAGTAACCTCAGCTGCAACAAGGGCTCGTTGTCATTATATTAATAAGACATGGTTCAGTGGTATGTTAACTAATTGGTCGATCACGAAAACTAGACTTTCTCAATTTAGAGACTTAAGAGCAGAAGAAACAATGGGGAAATTCCAACATCTCCCAAGAATGTGGCAATTTTGAAGAGAAACTTATCTACCATGCAAACATATCTTGGCGGGATCAAATATATGACGAGATTGCAAAACATTGTGACCGTCCTTGATCAGCAAAAAGAGTATATAGCTCTTTAGTAATGTGCCCTACTATTTCTTTAGTCAATACAAATTACGACCAAGATCTCGCGAGTATATCGATTCCTACCAACGACGACACTATGACTTGAATTCGATTGTTCGTTGTTTTTTCTAAACTTTTGCTCAAACTTTACTTTGCTTGACTGTTCCAAAAAAAAAATGCGCCTTGCTTTGAGGAACGGAGGGAGTAGTATTGATCAAAACGAGATATTACTAGAGGTGTATCTAAATACATATACGAGTATCATAATTAGAGCTCTTTTATGGTACTTGTGGAAACTACCTAGGTAGTTTTAGGTAGTTTTCCTTCTAAATTATTTTAGCCGTTGATTTCTATCTATAATTTCTGAATGTATTCCAGCCGTTCAATCATTAAACATCATATTAAGGTAATCACTTGGGATATGATTGTCATTTGTCCCAATCAGTTTCACGTCCTGCTCTCCCTCAACCCGATGAGTGCGACACCATAGCTAGACCACGAGCGTCCCCAGTCTTAACACCACATCCTCTCCTCGCAGCTGCAAATCTCGGAGGCTGCTGCGGAGAGCAGCGTACCCTCGACTCATGAACTGGTCGAGCAGCTGACGGAGGTCGAATGGAAACGCCTCGAGCGTGATCCTGAGTGATGACCAAGCCCCTGTAGGATTCCTTCAAGCCGCTCGCCAGCTTTCTGCGCTCGAGCACCACGGGGTCGTCGGGGTAGGAGAAGACCTCAGCCACGCCGAGGTACACCACCTCGCGGCACGCGGCATCCAGCTTGTCCCACACCCGGCGATGCTGGGGCTTCGCCATAGATTGCCGAGACGAACGGGTGCGAGCAGCTAGTGGACGACAGAAGCGGATGCGAGCGAGGGGCCGGCTTCCATTTTGGGATAGAGGAACAAGGCGAGTAGGAGCGGCGCCCGACGCTCGTCCATGGCACCCACAACCAGCCGCGGCGCAGGCAATCTCCGGACCATCATGGAAATTTCTTGGGGCCGGCCAGACGGAGGACGAGGATGCAAGCTAGTGGAGCGGCTCGGCTCTCCCACCCCCACATCGTCCGGCGCACCTGCATGGGCGACCACCACCAACGGACCCGCCTCGCCGGCAGCGATCTCCGGCCGACGGAGCAGCCGCTCGACGCGCTCAAGTTCCATTCCCAATCCTGGAGTGCCTCCGCCTTCTATGCCCCCCGCACGCAGGCCGGTGCCCCGCCGTCGCCGGCCCTCATCGGGCCCATCACCGAGGAAAACACGCAAGCTCGACGACGGCTCCGCCACCGCCGGAAGCTCATTTTCCTTCGCCTCCACGACCACCTCGCAATTCATGGAGCGGATCCTCACACAGGCGGTGAGCACTCCTCCGCTCCTCCTCCTCTGCCCTCCTGATCGGCGTGGTGTTTTTGGGAGCGGTGGAGACTGAGATGCAACACGGTTTTCCCGAAACTATATGCGACCGCACGTTCCATCAAAACCGTCCATTTTGCTTTGCGATTCGTGCTATTTTTTGCATCAAACCCCCTCACTTTTAAAGTTTTCTTGCATCAAACCCTAATCGGTATTATGGATACCTACTTCACTTTTCATCATTACCATTAATAAGTGGATATGAAAATATTTGGATATGATTTCATTTTTTTGTTTTGTATTAACATTTGTGGATATGTGTGTTTATAGAAACATATTTTTGTATTAACAAACTAACAAAGATTTTCTGAAAATATAAACATTTTTTGTTTGTTTTAGCATGTATTAACATAATTTTCAGGATATGTGTATATTTGTGGATGGGTGTATATTTGGATATGTGTGTTTATGCAAACATATTTTTGTATTAACAAATTAACCAAAATTTTCTAAAAAATGTAAACATATTGTTTTGTTTGCATTTTATTGGTTAAAATTCTTTTCGTATTTTGCCTTAAATTTTATTGGTTAAATTATCTCACCAAAGGGAATATTGGCTTAGGGTGCTGTTAGGGTCTTTATATAAGGGGGGTCGTTTTGTCTATTTATTCAAGTAGAGGGTCTTTTTGCACATATCACACGAACCGTCGGATTCGAGATAGACGTCCCAGATAGACAGTGCGGTCGCATATAGTTGCGTAGTTGCATTTTCCGACTGAGATGAGCGTGTAGACAGTGAGATGGGAAGGAGATCATCTGATGATGTGGGGCTATTGATATTAATTTACCTAAATACCTTTTTACTTTAGATTAAAAATAAAAGGACATTGGTAGTTTCAGGTAGTTTCGGGTAGTTTTAGTCTAGTAGTTTTAGGTAGCTCCTATTTTATCACCGTTCGATCAGAGCCCATGGACAGTTGTTAAAATTATCAAGTATGATAAAACTTGTATCATAATTAAGATAGAGTTTAGATTCATTACATTGCGATAGCTCTTAGCGACATCAACGGCTTTCAGGCATCCACGTAGCCTACACACACTACTCACTCTCTCTACTGCCAACCTAAACAAGAACGCAGTCGAGAGTCGAGAGTCGAGAGTCGAGACACGGCATTATTGAACAGAGACAACGTTTTAACTCTAGTTACTTGGGAATTAATTAAGTTAACTGCCACCGGCCATGGCCTGGCCGGCGGACGTCTTCATCTCGGTCATGGTGATTCATTCCTGATCAGGCGGCGGTGACAGCCATCTTCATGCCGGCGCGGCAGTGGCCGGGGACGCTGCAGATGAAGTAGTTGGTGCCGCGGGCGAGCGTGACGCGGTCGCTGCCGGATCTGTACGTCCTGGCGCCCCTCGGCACGGTGCACGACCTGTAGCCCGCCGCGTTCACCGCCACCACGTTGTGCGCGCCCGGCCCGTACTTGAACACTGCACGTCAAGCAAACCAAACCATGAGTACGATAGTCGATACCGTAAGCTATATACTGTATATTTAACTCCACAGTACGTGTGTTTTCTCTATTGCAAGTGCTGATCCACAAGTGGTGCGCAAGCCGGTGTGGCGTCCTCCAACTCGTCACAGAGAAGAAAAACCCATGCTTTCCCAAGTGGAGCACTAGTGCACTACTGAGCCGCAGCGCAAGCAGTTCTTGGCCGTGACGCTGACAGGGTGACAATGATCGAAACTAACTCATGTGGCATATGCATGCACGGGAGGGGAGGGAGCACTCACGCAGCTGGTCGCCGGCGCGGAAGCGCTTGCCCCCGGCCCAGCGGCCGGATCCGAGTGTCCACCCGCCGCGGTCGCCGACGGTGTACATCTTGGACTCGGCGAACTCGCCGTGGAGGAGCACGCAGAGGAGGACCAGCGCCAGGACGACGCGAGCACTGCCGCTTCCCTGAGCCATCGCACTGACTACTACTAGGAGTGCACGAGCAGATCAAGCACAGACAGAGTTACTAGGAGTGAGTGCGAGTACTGGAGGGAGAAGTATGAGTGAGGAGTGGTGGTGCTGGTGTGGTGCTTGGCGCCTCTTTTTATAGGCACCCGCGGCCACTACTACCCGGCCAGCGCATGGCGAAGACCGAGTGTGGCTGGCTACACGGGTCACGGGTTACTACTAACTATCCGGCGCGTGTGAATGCTGAGATTTTGCGAGCCATTATAGAAGCAGTGCAGTGCCGGTGAGAGTCTGAGAGAAGAGTGTCGTACTGTCCCCCACACTGGGCAGCTAGCCGGGAAGGTTCGTGGTCGTAGACGAATTCACTCTGGTTGGAACCGGCCAACCACCCCAAACAAGGAAGCGGCCATGACTTTGAACCTGCTTGTAGTTGTAGCGTAAGTCAATGGAGCGCGAAAACCGATGAGTACGTGAACGACGGGCAGTCGGGCACCGACCCGCGCGGTTGGGAGCTAGAGGACGACGAGCTGTTTCGCTGTCTGTCGGAGTTCGTCTGGTACGCTTCCACTCCGATCATTCATGCACCGCGCGCTCCAGTTAGGCCAAGTCGATTCGGCGAGTTGATCCTATTTTTGTGGGCTCAACACGACACACTGCTGCTGCTTAGTGTGAATGTGATGCCTGATGGATGTGGTTGTGGCGAGAAAACTCAGGTTGTGACCAATATTTCCCTGTCTTTGTCTTGTCTAGAACTTGGTCGACGTTTTCTTCAATGAACTGCACTATGGATTTTAAGGGGAACGCCTGTGTTAATTCTGTGTTTATCTAAAAAAAAAGTCTGTGTTAAGGACTCAAAACCAAGTAACCATCTTCGGCATGGGGTTTGAAATGGAACTACAGTACCGTTATGCTTTCCTTAAGCGCAGACAAAATCAAAGCACTCGATAGCTTCGCAACTACTCCCTCCGTTCCATATTAGATGACTCTTTTTTGTCAAAAAGTGGATTTATCTACACTCACAACATATTTAGATACATGCACTTTTTGACAAAATAGAGGCATCTAATTTATAACGGAGGGAGTACTGTACTATGGATCTTCTACTTAAGAAGGCGAGATACTGAAAACGAACAAACAACCTGAAGCTTTCCCGTACATGAGTGGAGCTCAAATTTATCATCAGAGTAATCCACGTACATACTCCCATACCATCAGATTTGTCGCAAGGCAACAGCAAATTAGGTGAATGTTTCTCTTGCACTGCAACAGGCATAAACACACTGCTTGCCAGTGTGCTGGTCCGCCAGGCGTTCAATGCCGAACTGAGTGCTCTGAATCACGTTCGCCAACCACGTACTGACTTGCTTTGAACATACCTCTTCCAGTTCCAGAGACTTAGTTTAGTAGTACTGTACTTTTTTTTTTGAGAAACTTAGTAGTACTGTACTTGGCTGGTTATGGTTATGGTTATGCGATAATGCAAAGCTGCCGAAGAAATCGCGCATCCATACCCGGCTTGGGTCAACCCTTGGGACGATCCTCAAGTCTCGTGTCGACAAATTTGAAACCACAAATTACGCAAAGCGGTTTGGAGGCAAATCTTGCTTGGCTCCGGAGAAAGAGTCGGAACGAAGAAAGTCAGCCGTGCATGTGAGCCTGTCTGAATTTAGTCATTCGTAAGAACCGAGCCATGTTCCATAAAGCGCTCTCGATCAGGAATCGCAGCGTAGCTAGAGTCGCGGCGCCGATAAAAATGGAACACGATCGAGATGAATAAGAAGACGATGTTTCACACCAGCTGCTCGAAGGTGTGAATTCACACGCAGATGCACGTACTGAGTACAGTACAGTACAAACAACATTGCTCTTCTGCCTAATGTCACCGTACGTGATATCATCAGAGCAGGTCAGTGTCAGGCAGATAATATCGTCATTTAGGATGGGTTAGCTAATTACGCCGGTTGATCACATCAGTGGGAGACAGATGTCCGCGAAAAGAGTAAAGCAACAAATGGAGGAAGTTCCGCATAGCCACTCGGGTGCAATCTACAACAATAACCCCAAACACCGTGTCCTTTGTTGGTGTGTAGTTGGATATATACCCATGCATTATTCAACAACTAGTAAAAAGTAGTCCGTTTCATACGCAAACCACCTACTGATGTGCAATGCCTCGAGCCCATCTCGCACATCATTAGCACCAACAACAAAGAAGGCGGCTTGGCATAAACGTTAGCCGCTCTTTGCTAGAAAAGAGTGTATCACAGGTCGCATATGTACGACGCAGCGATAACCTATGTAGTTTTTCTTACAGTATATGAAAAAAAAACTAGGCGTGTGGTATCGCACACTAGTCGGATGTCTACAAATTACCATGACTGGCATATGCATCCGACGAATTATATGACTCCAACTAATTGATTTATTTTGAGAAAAAAACTATTAATGTGTGGTACGGAGTATTATATTTATTTTGTTAAAATATTCTTATGAGTACATAAATCCGAAAATAATACATATATATTTAAAGTGTCCGTTCATAAGTTGTGCATGAATCCTAAATTAATTAGGGTATGTTTGGTAGCTATGTTTCTTTGAAGTATATTGATAATACTTTAGTTTTCTAAAATGCATGCTGAAGTATTGAATACTTCAGTGCGTTTGGATCCCACAAATACAGTGATTTCTATACTTCGGTATTTCAAGAAACTGCACTAATTCTGAAGTATGAAATAAAGAGGTATGGACCTCCTTTTCCAAAACTGCCCAGACATGTAAATACTATAGATTTACAGTACTTGGATTTGAGAAAAACTTTGTTGCCAAATTAGGTGACATCTTTAAATAAGCGGGGACAGCTAGGTATATATGAAGTTGCATTTTCCGCCTCACCTACCACGGCCACGGAGTATCACACTCGCACAGACACTTCCTGATGTTGTGGATGACCGGTGTGCCTCCACGTAGTCCCGCCACCTTGTTTAAATACCTTCCCGCGAAGACTCAGCCACGACTCACGCACTGAGCACGAGCATACCCCGACGTACCCGTTCACTCTGCCTAGTTTACTCGACCTCGACCGCACTGCCCCGCGGCCCGCGCAATGGCAAGCACTCACCGCCACCGGTGAGGTGTTGGACTCTTGTCCAGGAAATATGGAAAAGAGGACGCGATGGGCGATGGATGATCGGGTAGTGGAGTGGAGATGCTTTGTTGCGCGTGCAGATGTGGCATGCGACGAAGCATCTACGGGTCTAGGTCGAGCGGCCCGGGCGTCATCGTCGCGTACGGCTTGCGTGCTGTTTCTTTTAGCAAATCGCGAATTTCCTTTTAGCAGTTTAACAGCACTGGACCTCACTCTTTTTTTTTAACAGGTGATCGGTCCCGAAGGACCAAGAACTTCATTGATTTATAACGCTGGAGTTACAAATTACAGATAAGGCTAAATAAGAACGGAAAATTACAAACCAGCCCAAATATTTTGCACTAAGGACCTCAAAACAAAATGAGGAAAAGCGGTCAGGTCCAGCTCCTTCTCCAGCGCTATGAACACGAAGCTGCGGGCAGCCAATCTCAACCTCGCTGGGGACGAACCACTTGGGAGAAAGAGACGGGAGCATACTGCGCATAGTCTGAGAGGCCTCCGCATCGGCACCATGGCCTGGAGGTTGGATCAAACCGACAGACGCTGACCGGGAAATCACTGTCAGCGCCAGCGGTGGGAGCGGTCGCCATTCGACCATTGAGTATGACGACGAAAAGTGCACCGCCGTGAGGAAGCTCCCCATCTGAGCAGTGACACTCAGAACGAAGCAGCGGCGAACCAGAACATCAGAGTCCTCTTCTTTCTCATCACCAAGACGAGCAAAGGGAGAGGAAATCCGACCTCCGGCCAGGCCACTCCACCTTCACAAAAAAAAAACGAGCTTATTGGAAAGCTTGCCCCCAGCTTTGAATTGTCGGCGTGTCTCCCACCACGGGAGCTCCACTCCTCATCACAACACCGAGATGTAGTCGCCGCTCGTCAGCAACAACAACGAACAAGCAGAGGGGAGGACGACTTTATTGCAGAGATGCCTCGACACAGCTCCACGGCCCGCCATGCCCGCCGAAATAGAGCAAGCAGGAGAAGCTGGACGAGGACGCACCAGATCCAGCCGATGAGATCCAGCGAACTACTCCGATTCGCCACATGGGACAAATCCAAAGGAAAAGACAAACAATGCCTACTTCTACTATGCACAGGGGGAGCACGACCACCTACACCATCTTCGTACCGGACGGCCGGGCCGCCGGAAAGAAGGGAGGCGAGGGGCGGCAGCGGGGTGCGAGAGTCGACTCTCAAAGCAGAGGGAGAGGAAGGAGAGAAATGCCCACCTATGCAAGCATGACCTCATGTTTTTCAGGTATATTTTTCTTTTTTAAGAAATAAAGGGCCCAGCCCCGGATCCATTAAAATGAAACCACATCACCGGATTCAGTTACAACATTCGGGAGACAGCGGAAAGCGGCTACTCCGGACACAAACTAGGCTAGAGTCTATTACAACAGAGTTCAAAAGACCCTGCATCAACACTTAGGTCCCAACTTACACAAAACGAACCAACAACTTACACTTAGGTCTGTTTTTCTTTATCGGGTGACAAACTTCAACCGCTCGGCCATGAACAAAAAAAGTTGGGCCCATCGTTTTTTCTAATGGCAAAGCCCACGAGAACTGATGGCGGGCTGGGGCAAGTCCTATTGTACGCTCGATGCGTACGATAGGGCGCTGACGCGCACGCGCCCTCCTCCAGCGACAAGATAACTAAGTGGGCCGGCCCACATCTCTTTTTCTCAAATGTTAATTTATTTTGAGAGAATGTTTCTCAAGGTTTTGGGAAAGCTTCCAGCTCGTTTTTTGCTTTCTGGTTTTTGTTCCTTTTCTCTGTTCGTTTGTTCTTCTGTTTCGTCTTTCTGGTTTTTATTTTTAGATTATTCAGATTAAAACATTCAAATTTTAAAAATGTTTAGATTTTAAAAAGGTTCATGTTCATATTTCAAAATTTTCATGAACCATTTTCAAAATTCATGACTATTTTTTTTGTGATTTTTCCAAATTCAGGACATTTAAATTCATTAATCGTTTCAAATTAATGAACATATTATTCTGATTTTTGTTAATTCAGGACATTTAAATTCATGAACCATTCCGCTGCTCGTCGGAGACATAGACTCCATGATGGAGAGGAGATACTCTTACAAATATATTTTTACGAGGATATGGCAATTTTCTCTTTAGTTACTCACAGTGGCGGAGCGAGCCCAAGCATTGAGCCTGGGCAAGATATACATGTAGCTGTTTTACCACTTGATTTGCCCCAGGGTGCTCTTATTTAAGCTAGAAATTTCAGCTAAACATAAAGGGAACTTAGCAGCGGGCCACTGGTTACTAAAACATATTATATTGCATCTATCATCCATTTTATGTAATTCACATCTTTTATTTGACATACGGTAAGGAATATATGAGACCTCAGGGGTTTAAACATCTAAACCAACATAAAAAAAACTCTTATACAAGCGCACAATCATTTTTTGGTATAATAAGAATATCTTCGATAATAATTTCTTCTCGCAAAAACATTCTACTTGTATACTTAGACTATATGCTTTTTTCAAGTTATTTTTCCATATAGCAATGGGCTACTTTGTAAGTGGATGTGTGCGAAAGCTACCATATGGAGTCCACACTCGATAATATTAGCACTACCGTGGCTACGCTCACATACCCTATATATGAAAGTTGGTCAGATTGACCCTCAAATCAAGCATCCACGTCACCCTTTAGTCATCAGTCGTACGATCTGAGCAACTGACGGCTCAGATCGTAAGTTTCTGAGAAACAAAATCGCGTTACTGTAGCACGACCCCCTCCACCAATCACACGACAACATGTCGCCCGGTCTCCATCCGGTCATCCCCGGCTCCTCCGGGGGCTTCCCCAGTGGCACTTATTTTACCGGGGAGAGGTGATAATGCCATTTTAGCGCGGGAGAGATCTCTATCTTTACTAAGACCCGTTTGCTTGAGTTCCTGCGTATTCCATTGCTTTACCCACACCGATCCATTTTCCTCATGTTGTTAATTTCCTTCCTCTCTTCGTTTGAGTCGGCTGCCCCCAGGCCCCAGCCTCGCCCCGCAGTCCCGCACACCGCGCCTGTTTTACACAAAAGCCACTCAAAAAACGGATCACTGCCCCGCAGTTCAACTCTTAACACTGCGAAGGACCATCTTGCAAAGTTTTCAAAGTTCACACACTTTTCTGAAAATAACAGCGCATTCCCCCCTCCTCCCTTCCTCTCTCCCGTGCGGCGGCGGCTCACCCCGTCTCCTCCTCCTCCCTCTCCCTTTGCTCCACTGCCTGACCAAGGCGCCACAACCAGGGAGCCGGGGTGACTACCTCAGGCCGTGACGGGCGGCGCTGCTCCGGCGGAGGCGCTCGTGAAGCTCACCTCTGGTGGGAGGCGGTGCACGGACTTGATCTGTGCCGGCATATGTGCTTCTGGTGAAGCACGATGGTCCAGGATGCGCCGCCGGTTCCCTCTCTCTTTGCTGTCGGAGGAAGAGGATGGCGGCTTGGTCGCATGGGCCACCCTCAAGCCAATCTTAGTGCGATTTGTTTTCTAAGTCTTTTATGCTTTCCTCTATTTGATTAATTACAGGCCAACGGAATCGCAGTGATGGACGAAGCTAGAAGGACCTGTGACTATTCCGTCAACACCGCATCACATCCACGTCCATGTGCGTTTCCGGCCGGCCGACTGGCCAGTGGCCGCAATACGTGTGAGTACTTCATCGATTCCTTTCATGCCTGCTGCAATAAGCATTCATCTGGATTCATCCAATTTTTCTCCAGATTGGATTGCTTAATTCATCCAAGTTTCCTCCAGATTAGATTTGTCGTTCTATAAGGACAGGTTGTTTTCCTTAATTATGTGCAGATCAAGAGAAAGTAAACATACATGCTTCATCAGTCAGGGACATGCTTTCCAAATTTTATCAATGCAAAATCCTCACATGTGTTGACCCTATCTGCAAGAATTGGGATATGCAAACATGACATATATATCAGCTAGGCTTGAGGTGATGTTCTGTACTTCCCAGAATTAAAATTATTCTTCCTCCTTTTTTGATATATACACACCAGTGCCTAAGCTCATTTGTTTGTCTTTATGTGCACAATATTTTACCTTGCATTATTGTCAATAAGTAATTTTCACAGATGCTCATCCAATTCTGTTTAGGCATCTCACCAATGGATATAGGTAAGGGCTTTCGAATTTAAGAGTGGATATGAATGCCAATGTGTAAGATATGAATGCCAATGCAGAAGTTGTGTAAGGTCATTCCTATTTCTTGTTGTGATGGTCAATAAAAAATGTGTTTCCTTCTGTAGATTCTTTAAAAACTTGATTACTTTGTATTTTAAATCAGCAACGTTTAGCATAGCATCTGTACCGAGATTGCTTTAGAACCCAGTAGCAGATACACTTTCACCATTTTAATTTGTTACTGACTGAGTACTTTGTATTTTCAATCAGCAACGTTTAGCATAGCATCTGTACCGAGATTGCTTTAGAACCCAGTAACAGATACACTTTCACCATTTTAATTTGTTAATGACTGAGTTTTGTGTGCATCTGCCATGGGAGAATCCAAAAAAACCTGAAAACCCACAGAACATCTGGTTTTATTCAGTTGCATCTACTAGGTATGGGGACTCATTACAATATGGACCCCAGAATGACTTTTCTTTAACAAATGATAAATGTGGTTGCCTTCTTTTTCTGAAATATATCGTATAACTCACATGGGACATGTTATATTTATATATATGATGCTACAAATAATTTTGATTCATTCTAAAACTGATACCACGATTAAGAGGATTATGATGGTTGCAGATTTAACTGCGGGGATGAAATCATCTCTTTATCTCGATATATTAAGGGGATTCTGATGGTTGCAGATTTAATTGCAGGGATGAAATCATCTCTTTACCTCGATGAAATGAGATCAAGACCTGCTCCAGCGGTTGCTTCTCTACTAATATAACTCCGGCTTTGTTGATAAAGAGGTTGGTACTCTTGACATCTGATTCACTAACCTTCATCAAGTAAGTAAGATGCAGTATGTGCAGCTCATGTGTCCTGACAAAAGTAGCAGCAGTTCGTGACCGTCTCCTCCTGTATCCTGCTGCGCAAGTGTAAACTACCATGCATTGAGCTGAATTCTTTTGTAATTGCAATTGCACGCCTCCATTAAAAAAATCCAGATGACCTGATGGTCTTTTTTGATCCCTACTTACCAATATGATGCATTATATTTCATTTGGTAGAACCACTTTTTAGCTAACATGGGCATGTTGTATTAATCAAGTTGCAGAAGAATATATTACTGCATTCCACCGTAGCATATGAGGTGAAATATGAGATGACAATGAATGGATAAAACCAGTGGTATTTACCTAATTATCTGACTTACCGAGCGAAGTAACACACTTTATGAAACTTATTTTTTCATAGAAGCTTAAAAGATAAGCTTAGAAGTTGCAAGCTGAGCTCCACTTGATATCTGGCTTTTTTTTATTAAATCTTCCTTGATTTTTACGTTTCAGATGAGATATTTTCTATCAGCTAAATATCTACAAGAGTCGTTGGCCTATATAATCTATTTTTCTTTTTATTTGTGTTAAGTTACAATGAACTAATAGTTTTCCATACAGGTTTATGGTTTCAACCATTATCCAAGTTACATGCTTTGATATAATATAGTAGAAGCCATAGCACATTTTCTTTTATCATTTCTTCAAAGAATTGTAGAAGCAATGTGTAATTGATATTAGTCACATGTAAGCGAGTGTAACCATTATTGTCTGCTTACAGACTATATGTAAATAATTTAGTCTTTGCTATTAAATGGGAGTTCAATGTACGTACGTCCTGCTCCATCCATCGATTTTTTCGTCTGCCAGGCTGAGTACACGCTAAAGCCCATCTAATTTTCGTTTGCCAGGTTGACAACGCACGCTAAATCCCAACAGATCAAAAAATCGCAGACCAACGCACCCGCTAGCAAACTTTGGTTGATTGGCTAGGTCAACTGCACTCCCCGCCGCACCCCACTCTCCACCAAGCCGCCCTACTCTCTCTATCACTCCTCACCCAACGCCTCCTCACCTGGGTCGCCGGATCCAACCATCACCGCAAGAGTCCTCCGCCGCACGTCTCGGAGGCATGGAGGCCCGACGCCCTAGGATCTGTCTATCAGGGCATGGAGGCGGATCCGATCTCGCGGATGAGGGTCCTTGCCGTCTCCTTCCTCGCGGATGATGTGGCGCTCACCAAGGTTGACGCCAGTGAGGACGAGCGCAAGGAGAACTCCGGCGAGTGGGCATCTAGCGCCTCCTCACACCACTCGCCGGATTCGATGCAGGAGAAGGAGTTGCAGCAGACTGCAATGCATCTCGACCTAACGACAACGCGTTATCTCGACCTGGCGGCGGCTTCCAAACAACTGCAATGGCCTCCAGTCGTGTGACTAGACGCCGGCGTCGGTATTCCTAATCACTCAACTGCCTCGATTGCGCTAGCCAGACCAGGTATTTTGCACTTTTGAATGTAGGTGCAACACTTGTTAATTAGCAATACAGAGAGTATTGCGTGCTCTGAATCTTTAGATTTGTTAGCGTGTCTACAACATCTATTTATTTGATCAACTCCACTACCAATTGCTCTTCTTGGCCTCAAGCAAAATCATGAGATATGTCGATCACCTTCTTGCCTTCTTGGAAACCTTTTATCTTCAGAGATTCTTGGAATCTATTCATGTTTTTTTTTGAAACAGAAAACTATTCATGTTAATCTGTCACATCATTGTATACGCATCCAACATCATTGTTATTACTGCCCTTTCCTGATTTGCTTTATATTGATGCAGAGGATGCTTGCTTCAAATCAATTAGTGCATGCTCAGAATGATTGCTACAAGTCAAGTTATTCACGAGGCATGGGTATCAGAGTACATATAATTTTTATGTTTAGTTAGTGTGCCACACTGAGTAGGTATGAGGCCCATCAAGCAAGATGGGCATGTAACGTTACATGTAATTTCCTAGCAAGTGATTATTTAGTATATAGAGTTAATCGGTAGCTCTTATTCATTTAAATCTCAATAAATTCATATCGGATTCCATTTGGAACTGAAATAACTAGAAATCATTCTGTTCATGATATTTGGCTGTATGAGCATCTGCTATCACCTTCATCCTTTTGAAGGTATGATTTGAGTGCCACGTTCCTGTCTGTTGAACTGCATAAGTTTTCCGTAAACATCATTGGCCTTTTGCAAAGAGTTCAGACAACATGCATGTGTTTAAGTGAATATAAAAAATATTTCCCCATAGGCTGACGCAAAATGGTCACGATGCATATGCTGAGGTAGCAACCATTGCTTGACAAGTATATTTTTATTTCATTGTGAACCAATAAGAAAATAAATCATGACAAACATTGCCATGTTGCCATGGGGCAATTCAGTTGCAAAATAAAGCATGGTTTGCTGTACAACCATCAGCTAAATGTTAAGTTAAGTCATGTGTCATGAGCAGTGTTTATTTTGCTGTCTTCAGTTCTCCTTCAGAGACGCTTGCAAAATATTGTTAGGCTACTTCAGTTCAATAAACTCTGCGTTATGGGATTCTGGTAAGTGGTGAAACTGTAGTTGCCATGTTTGCTATTACTCTGAGTTGATTGTAAGCATGTTGATTTTAATAGATTTCCTCACATCTCTACATTTACACATAATCATCTTACACAATGCTCTTAATTGTTTGTAGAGGATTTAATCAAGCACCAACGAACTTCTATTCTTTTGAAATGAAATCAGTTCAACTTCTACTATAAACCCTGATGGTCATACCTCATCTTCACGACAAGGCAATATCAAGTTAGGTAATGTCAAATTAATCTATCTCTCACCATCTTCTTCATTTCATGGGAGATTTGGCCGATTGATATCTTGGAGGTCGGGGGTATTGGGCGAAATTGGGGGTTTTCTATTTCGTTTTCGTACAAAAATTATAATCATGTGCTCATGTTGATCGGGGACATTAGATGAATTTTAAGTTTTACAGTTATTTCTTATTTGGGAGTTTAAGGTTTACTTATTTACATTGAATTGAGACCAGGTTAACTTGATACACTCATATTGATTTTCTTGTTAGTCTGCATAGTCGAGCCGATGATATTGCTAATGGCTCACATGGCTCAACGCTACAGAGTCCCTTGTGCCTTGTACACTTTCTTGTTTGTATGTATATTTCAGGTTTGAGTCTGTTTTCAGGAGACGGCCGAAAATAGTATATACATAGAGATTCCTTCTTATACACACGCTTTGGGCAATCTGAGAATAGCTTCTGTAGATTATTGCATCATCTTGTGGTTCTCCCATAATCACACATTAATGATATATCAGTGGTACCTGATCCAGATATGTTCCAAACTTGACACTTGATGAGATGGATATACAGATGGTTGGGAACAATCTCATCGATAATTTTCTAGGAGGCCACACTCTTATCCTGGGATGACCGGGCAAGTTAATGTATTTACGAGGTGAAAGGGTATCATGAAGCGCTTTTTTGTTAAATATAATGTTACTTAGTTGCAGTATATGCTTGGAGAAAATGCAAGAGTTACTGGAATAATTTTGAGCAAAATACCTCAATATGGAGGAGTTTTGTATGGACAACTTGTTAAGTGTTGGAATATGCATTTTCTTTTTAAAGAACTAAGGTACCCATATTCGATATGAAGAGAGGCGTTAATAATATCTATTGTACTCAGGTGGTGCCTTATGTGATTGCTCTATTGACTGAAGTTACACGGTGATTTATCGTGTTATGTTTTTATGGAGGTTCAGATAGATGAATGACTTAGCAGAGAAACAAACGACATTATGTTACTGGAAAAGGACCAACGTTTTTTTGTGTTCCTGCAAAATCTCTTGGTTTGTAAGTGAAAGCAATTTTCTGCTATATGGTAAGTGCTTAAAGTTTATCAACCATCCTCTTACTTGAAGCAATAAGATCAATTCATTAAGCAATTTAATGGGAAAAGTTTTGGTCAAGCAAGAAAGTGAGAACTGTTTAATCAAAAGTTCAGATATGAAACAACTCCCGATATGGAAGTTTTCCACTATTAATTCATTTACTCATGCAACTATTTGCTCGAGAACAACAATATAAGTTTTCTGGTAAATAATTTTACTTAGTTCTAGTAGAGAAAAAAAAGTTTGTAACTTGTAGAGATGTGTGTACATATTGTAGGTCCATTGGAGAAGGTAGGTGCCTACAGGTTTAACGGACCTGCTGTAGCTCGACAGAAATGGCAGAAAGAAAGGAAAAAATAGACCTTCTTTGGCTTGAGAACAAAGTAAAGAATTTACAGGTTCAATTTCTTTGTGTGGTAATATTTTGACTCATCGTGCTTCCATTAGGGCCTTAGAAACTTGCTAAATTATTTTGGAAATTGTCTAGATATTTCACAATCTGAGGCGTGTTTGTGAGAAAGAGCATGGTGTATTATTTAGGTGGTCAACAACGTTATATGTATTTTTGCTATGATTAATATTTTTTCTTTGTTTGTATTTATCTCCTAACTCACTGGCAAACGGAATACATTTGGAATCCGTAGCAACGCACGGGCATTCAACTAGTATCCATATTTTGACACTCTTACCTTACAGGATCGCTCCTCTCAAGTAGACGACAAAAAGAGAAAATCTGAAGCCTCAACAATTACTGAGTCAAAAAAACAAAGATATACCCTCCTACTGGTTGCCATGTTTCAAAAATATTGCTCTGAATAACGTTTATCCTTCACTAAATCACAGTATGGACAGCAGTAAGAGAAACCGCCCCAACAGATTTTTTTATATCTTTGACAGGTAAATTTTTGAGACAATCACTATTTCTAAATTGACACTTATCAGCAAACTAACTCACTTACCGATTAGTGAACTGCTACCGTGCTAGCTTTACCAGTCAAGAACAATCAGAGACAAGTTCTTGACGACTATGCTTCTTTTAGAACGACATGACAGAGAAAACTGATTGCCACTACCCTCTCTTACAGTGCAATCCGGTGTATAATTAGATGATTGTGGATATAATAAGTATCTAAAACTACTTGCCTCTTATATAAGTTAATGTGACATCATGTATACCTACGTCGCTACGACGACTGTACAAAGAAAGCTGATTGCCACTGCCCTCTGTCACAGTGCAATCTTATGTACAATTACATAGATGGTTCTAAATATAATAAGTATCTAAGAGACTAAGACCACTTGCCTCTTATAAGTTACTGTGACATCATTTGCACATATGTCACCTGCTCATCGCTTAGACAGACTGCTGCCATACTGTTGCTATTCCATGTATAATTATCTAGCCATACCTTTCTATAGTTTTAAAATCAGATACATTTATTACAATGATGTGAAATAATGTATGACTTCTGTTTCATACTATACGGTCATCATGCCAACGTCCACAACTAAAAATACTTTCGTCTCAAACTTATTGCCGATCACCTTTTCCCATCTTGCAACCGTTTTGTACCTACGAGTCTAAAAACTCCTTTCAATTTAAAAATCAGTTCACAAAATAAAAATAGTTAAGTACGCCCTTATTAAACATTATTATAAACATATGGTAATATTTCATAAAACTACGCCGCGCCAAGTTGTCTAGTCATATATAATTGTTGATAAGATAGTTTTATCTTAGACCCGTCTGCTAAAATATCATGTCTCATCTCTCATCATGTCTCTTTTTTCATTTGTACTTTCACCATCTCACTAATTATTCTACATGGTAACAATAAGATATAACCACTATGCGTGCCCTAACTTATGTTAAGTCACAAAGGGGCGAGTCGATCCAGTCATCCAGACGGTAAAACTAGGCAGATTGACCGGAGAAATACGTGCTAAAACACACACGAATTGGGACCTCTTTTGTTGAAGGTTTATGTTTGACTGGAGAGACCACTGTATTTGGCCACTTGGACTTGGACGAGATCAACACCTCAACTGAACGCAACGAGATCATTGCCGATACACTAGCAACATGCTCAGGAAGCGCCTGTGGTGACTTCGTCAACCTCAAGATCTGCCGGACCGGTCTCTCGGAGGTGTAGGGGTAGGGTTTGCGTGCGTACGTTCATAGGGGTGTCTGTACATGTGTGTTTGTGAGCGTCTGCGTCTGTACTGTGTTTCTAAAAAAAAGAAATAGTCCAACCTGCCAGCCGGGCACGGTATGTAAAGCGCTAGCCAACGCACGCGGTCGAGTGCTGATTGGCCTTCACGTACGTTGAAGTGTTTTGGCCGTTTTTTTCAGGAAAAACTATTTGGAACCCTGAAGTGGTAGAGGTCCGGCGGAACGAATCCTGACCTCGAAATCCCTGTCGTTTGTACCCTAAAGTATTGATTCCCGGTCTAAAACGAACCCTGCGAGCGTTTCCCAAACGGGGATTGCAGACGTGGCACAGAGAGCTCAGGATCGTTAGTGGATTAGAGGCGCGCGCGGAGATGGCTGGACCGGCCCATTTAATCCTGTAAGGCCTTAAGGGTTCACCTCGACCACGCCGCGTCCCCTTGCCTTCTGCTGTCCTGTTTCTCGCGGCACCAATGGCGACCGGCGATTGATCGGCGGCGAGGTGGAGATCGTGAAGACGCAACGTCCTGAAGAACATCACGGTAAGCATCTACCTGCCCTCCTCGTCGGACCTCCGTAGATATAAGAATTTTTTTCCATTAGGGCTAGGGTTTTAACGTGCGACTTTGGGGGTGGTTAGGGCTGGAAAAAAGATTGATTTTTTGGTCAATTTTGCGTTAGATTGTGTTCGGAAATAGCATTGTTTGGTTAATTTCTTGCCCACTGTTCATTTATTTCAGTGAAATCATGGACCCGTCCGAGATATTGACGTCAAGTTCCATTTGGGGGGAGAGTTCCTCTGAATTGGTCCAAAATTGGAGTATATTGGAGGGGATGAAGCAATGTCAGAGATTGAGAGGGACAAACTGTCACTGCAGGAGGTAATAGGGTTTCTGAAGGACCATATGCAGTTTAAGGAGTCAATGAAGCTGTATTTCTTGATTCCTAGACAAGAACTGCAGTAAGGATTGTTGTTTCTGAATGATGACAGCAAGTGTGTGCAGATGGCTTATTATATTTGTGTGTGGAGTGTTGCTGATGTGTTTGTTGAGAACCATGGAGAGTAAGATAGTGTTGACAGTAGCAGTGGAAGTGATTTTGAAGATGAAATCACAAACCTGAGTGATGATGAACCAGATGTTGTTATCACTGTTGCTGAGCCTGCAGAAACCGAGAATGATGTGCTGATTCCTGATGGAAATGGTGTGATCACACAGGTTATGAGAAGCCCATTGAAGCAGAGAAGAACCCCATCTGCCACTAATCTTTATGAATCTCAGGTTGTCGATCCAACTCAGCACGCAACAGCTCTAGTGCATAACACTGATGCAGTTCCAGCTGCAGTTGGTTCAGATGCACAATATGATTCTGACAGTGGCACTGAGTACATTGCTTTTACTGATGATAGTGGAGAGGATTCAGAGGTTGTGGAGCTCAGGAGAGCCATATACAAATGCAGTAAGCAGATTGATGATTTCATTGCTCCTTGCTACAGTGTTGAAGTGTTCAATAAAATCTATGAACACTGCTTGCAGTCAGTGGAAGGTGATGAAATGTGGCCAGTGTCAACTAATACTAGGCCTAAACCTCCTGGATATGTTAGAATGTCTGGCAGGCCTAAAAAGAATGACAGGAAAAGAGAAGAAAGTGCCCATGCTTACGAAAGCAATGGCACTTATGAATAGTGCGGAAGACTTGGATCACATAAGTCTCGCAATTTCCAATAAGATGTAATATCACAGTACGATGTCATAATCTATTACAATAGGAGACGAATGATCCAAAAACCAATATCCTTACAACTTAGCATAGCGGAAATGCTAGCTGAATATATAATTCACACTCTATTTCAAAGTTCAAACGCAATACTAAAGGTAGCATGGAGCTACATCTTCTCCATGAAGCCACTGGCAAATCATGTTGGTTGTAGCTCGAAGACGACCCCCTTACTCCTCATTCGGATATTCTGCAAGGTTTAGTTGGAGCCCAGCTATAAGGGGTCAGCACAATTGAATTGTGGTGGCAAGTGACTTTAATTCCTAATGTCATATCATACTATAACTATATGCTTATTTTGGCTGGTGGAGCTCAAGGCTATTGCGCAAAGCAAATTTTCTCCTACTTTTGATAAACAATTTTCTTAAATCAATATCTTCTCCTTCAGAGACAATCTCGAGACAAGTCCATGTCTCCTACCCATGTTCATCCAACAAAGTTTTATTAAGAAATTTGAGATGAGGATATTTTCAGAACACAGCCTTGTGTAGTTACTCAAATTGTCCGATGCCGGGGACACGGCTAAGATTTTAGGTTTTAACTCTCGAGAGTGTGTGCACGTTCACCATTAGACTTAATCAACCCAAACTATCCTCTACACTCCTTTAGTGAGAAGGAAAAGGAGAAGATCAAGACAGAGACTTTTCAGAAGTTGCTTTCCCATGATCATACTAAGAGATTACCACCATCCTATCAACTCTACCACCATCAATCTCTTGACCCAGTTCCACATCAACTTACTCCATCAAGACAGAGCCCATATTGACCAATGGTTGCACAATAAGCAACTAGACTCAGTGTAAACTTAAATCTCATAGCCTGGGTGGCCTACCACAAGTGAGCAACTCAGGTTAACACCGCATATCCTGGCCCCAAGTAAGTAGAAACTACCCTGGGCGAAGACAACCATGACACTTGGCCCTGAGAAGCCACTCAACTTGAAACCTCCTCGATCGACCCAATCCACCCAGGCGTTAAATTAATTTAGTGGAAATTTTCATTTATCACATCAACCATAAAACAATCATTTTTGCAGCAGTTGCTTCCACTAAATTATAATAGGGGTCTAATCTGGAATTTCTAAGGGGAAACCTAAAAGGTTTGCATAGCATACTACAATCTCCCAAAAACCTATCATGCATACTACTTTTGCAAATACTGTTTGAAAACACTAGATATGCAATAGAATAAAATAGTAGGTGTTTTATGAAGTCACTTGCCTTGGCAGCAGGAGGGGCAGGCACAACAAGAATAGCAATCACAAGCAGGTCCTTCCTCTCCTTCACAATCTAGCACAAGCAATACATACAAATAAATATCCACACAAAATCTCACACACCAAATAAAAGATGTATGCATGCATGATATGCCATGTGTAGAATTAGACACACTTATCCATGATTTTATATTCTCTGGTATTAAATGCATGAGATGCAATTTCTAGGAATTTCTCAATTCACTTAACAATTTAATAATTGAAAACAATATAACCAAAACTTAGATTATAACATTACAACTTTTATTATTCTAAGAAAGTTTTCAAATAAGACATATATTAATATTCCTGGGCAGAGGTTGTTAACCTAAACCTAAAACAATTGAGTTTATTTGTAAAACATTTTTATTATTTAAGTTATGGATTTAATAGCCGAATTACTCCTCGGATGATCTTATGAATTATTATTTATCAAAAGAAAAAACAAATGATGTAGAATTAAACTACTCTAGCAGGACTATCCGTGGATATAAAGTTCATTGAATTTGGACTTACAGAACATAAGTTATGAATTTTCTAAGTTTTGCATATTTTCTGTTTTATTTATAAAATTCCTGCGAAAAAGAAAATAAGGGGGGCTACGTGGCGCGATCCTATTGGACGAAAACGGTTCGCGCGGATCGTGGACGAGAGCCGTCCGATTTAAATGAGATAGGACGCACGAGATCGTTTTGATCTAGATCCGTTGGATCTAGATCCAACGGCGTGGGACGCCCGGCCGAACCGAGCGGCGCGCGTGTCGCCGGAAGGCTCGCCGGCGGTGGCGCCCGCGGCGGCGGCGCGTCAGCCTCGACGTTTCCCGCATGAAAACGCAGCCCCAGGACGAACGGGTCTTACCAAAATGACGCGGAGGAGGAGGCGAGGTCGATGGCGCGGCGGCAGCGTCGAAACTCTTCCCCTTTCCTCGTCGGAGATGGTGGCCGGCGGCGGAGCACTTCGGTCGCGGTTGATTTCGGCGTTCGGCTGTGCAATAGAACAAGCGAGGGGCTCAACGGAGGCGCAAGAGGATGGGAAAGCGAGGGGGAGGCTCGGTGGCGCTCGAGGAGCTCGGTGCTTACCGCACTCGCGAAAAAGTCCGGCGGCAGTGGCGGCGACGGCGAGCTCGATTCCGAGCAGCCCGACGGCGGAGAGGTAGGGTTCTGGGGGGGGTTTCGGAGGCGGCCTCGAGTGGTATAAATAGGAGGGGGCGGGGGCGCTAGACGCGGCGGGAAACGGCCGGAAACGGCTCGGACTCGGTCTCCATCTCCGGCGTGATCTCCGGACGAAGGTGGAAGACGGCTGACAGGTGGGGCCCACCTGTCAGCGAGAGGGGAGCGACGCGCGCGCTGGAGCGGGCCGATGGGCTGTTATCGATCGCGCGCGCGGTGGATAGCGTCTGGGCCGGCCCGGAAACAATTTTTTTAAAATTAAATAAAAATTGTTTTTCAAATATGATTTACTAAATGATTTTTAAACCTATTCAAATCATTTCGGAAAAATTCATAAAAATATATTTTGGAAAGGTTATTTAAATTAGCAATTTTTAATAATAAACTTACCCATTATATAATTTGGAAAAATTATATTTATTAAGTAATTTTAAATAAACACTTAATGGGATTAAACATTATTTAAACTCATAATTGAATTTTTATTTAGTATTTATGTGATTAAAAGTTAATCCTATATGATGAATGATGTATGAATGAAAAGTTTTAAATTTTAGCAAAATTGGGATGTTCAAACCTAACCCCCTTAAGATGAATCTCGTCCTCGAGATTCGGTTTGGACTTCAAAAAGATGTGGGTGTTCTTCCCGAAGATCATCCTCCCGTTCCCAAGTTGCTTCTTCTTCGGTATGGTGGTTCCACTGGACCGTACAAAATTTGATAGTCTTGATTCGTGTGATCCTTTCTGCCATCTCCAAGATTTTGATTGGCTTCTCTTCATACGTAAGGTCACTTTCCAACTGAACTTCTTCTAATGGCACTGTATCCCGTAGTGGGGTTTCTGTCATCTCTGGGTGACACTTCTTCAATTGGCTCACGTGGAAGACATTGTGAACTGCTGACAGAACTTCCGCCAATTCTAACTCATATGCTACTTCTCCCTTGCGGGAAAGAATCTTAAAGGGGCCGATGAATCGAGGTGCAAGTTTACCCTTGATCCTGAACCTCTTCACACCACGCATTGGTGACACTCTTAAATAAGCCCTGTCACCTAACTCATATGTGATTTCTCTCCGTTTGGAATCTGCATAGCTTTTCTGTCTGGACTGCGCGATCTTCAATCTGTCCTTGATTATTCGAACCTTCTCTTTAGCTTCCTGGATTATATCAGGTCCAAATAAACTTCGCTCTCCCACACCACTCCAGAGTAGTGGTGTGGTGCATTTCCTACCATAAAGTGCCTCAAACAGCGACATCTCTATGCTTGCTTGGTAGCTGTTGTTATAGGAAAATTCTGCGTACGGCAAATTATCATCCCAACTAGACTCGTAGTCCAAGGCACATGCCCGCAGCATATCTTCTAGAATTTGGTTTACTCTTTCCGTCTGTCCATCCGTTTGGGGATGAAATGTTGTACTGAACTCTAATCTCGTACCCAATGATTCATGTAGTTGTTTCCAGAAATGCGAGGTAAACTGGGTACCTCTGTCAGACACAATACTCTGGGGAATACCATGCAAGCATACTATTCTCCTCATGTAAATCTCTGCCAACTTAGCACTTGAGTAGGTAGTCTTTACTGGCACAAAATGGGCCACCTTTGTCAAACGATCCACTATTACCCAGATCGAATCATATCCCGATCTGGTACGCGGTAACCCAGTAATGAAATCCATACCTATCTGTTCCCATTTCCAATCCGGTATAGGTAAAGGTTGCAACAATCCTGCTGGCTTCTGATGTTCCGCCTTTACTCGACTACATACATCGCACTTAGCTATATATTCCGCGATGTCTCTCTTCAGGTTATTCCACCAAAATCTTTCCTTTACATCCATGTACATCTTGGTGTTTCCCGGGTGTATGGAATAAGGCGAGTTATGTGCTTCTTGCAGAATCAATTTTCTAAGATCCTCATCTTGCGGCACGCAGATGCGTTTCTCAAACCACAAGGTGCCTTGTTCATCCTTCCGAAAACCCTTGGCCTTCCCTTCGCTCAGGTTGACCCTGATTTCATCCATTACTTTGTCTTCCTTCTGGCCTTCCCGAATCTTATCCATCAACAAAGGTTGTACGTCCAGTGTTGTGAGGAATCCTTCGGGTACTACCTCTAATCTGAGGTCCTTAAATGCTCTACTTAAATCCTCGGGCAATTCTCCCGCTGTCAGTCCATTTACATGGACCTTACGGCTCAAAGCGTCTGCCACCACATTAGCTTTTCCTGGGTGATATTGCAAACTCATATCATAGTCCTTAATAAGTTCCAGCCATCTTCTTTGCCTCATATTCAATTCCTTCTGGGTGAAAATATATTTCAGGCTCTTGTGATCTGTGAATACCTCACAACGCTTTCCCAATAGATAGGGTCTCCACGTCTTTAGAGCATGCACTACTGATGCTAACTCCAGATCGTGGGTGGGATAGTTGACCTCATGTTTCTTAAGCTGTCTAGAAGCATATGAAACCACTTTCCCTTCTTGCATTAGGACACTTCCTAGTCCATGGTGCGAGGCATCACAATATACTTGGAATTCCTTCTCTATATCTGGCAAACATAAAACAGGTGCTGACACCAGCCGTTTCTTTAGTTCCTGGAAACTTATTTCACATTCTTCAGTCGACTTGAATTTGACTTCCTTCTTTAGTAGTGAAGTCAATGGTTTGGCAAGTTTGGAGAAGTTCTCAATAAATCTTCTATAATAACCTGCCAGTCCAAGGAAACTACGGATGTCCGCCACATTCTTGGGTACTTCCCATTTTGTCACAGCTGACACCTTTTCTGGGTCTTCTGCTATTCCATTTTTCGACACAATGTGTCCTAGAAAACCAACTTCTTCTAGCCAGAATTCACACTTGCTAACTTTGGCATACAGCTTATGTTCTCTAAGTCTCTGTAATATCATGTGTAAGTGTTCTTCATGTTCCTCCTGACTTTTGGAGTAAATCAGGATGTCATCAATGAACACCACAACAAACTTATCCAGAAAGTCCATAAACACTTTGTTCATCATGTTCATGAAGTATGCCGGTGCATTGGTTAAACCAAACGGCATTACGGTGTACTCATATAATCCATATCTGGTAGTGAAGGCAGTTTTTGGTATATCTAGTTCTCTTACTTTCATTTGAAAGTATCCTGATCGCAAATCGATCCTAGAGAATACCGAAGCACCCTCTAGCTGGTCGAAAAGTTCATTAATTTTCGGTAGCGGGTACTTGTTCTTGATCGTCACCTCGTTGATTGCTCGATAATCCGTGACTAGCCTTTGAGTACTATCCTTTTTCTCTACAAACAGAATGGGTGCTCCCCAAGGTGATGAACTTGGGCGGATGAATCCTTTCTGCAGTTGCTCCTCTAACTGCTTCTTGAGTTCTTTCAATTCAGCTACGGCCATTGGATATGGTCTCTTGGCTATGGGTCCTGTTCCGGGAACCAAATCTATAAGAAATTCAACATCCCTATCGGGTGGCATTCCCGGTAGTTCTTCGGGGAAAACATCAGGGTAATCTCTTACCACACGAACGTCTCCCAGGCTAACCCCCTTAAGAGAATTTAGCTTAACTTTCTTAAATTCAAATTTCTATTTGTATCTGATCTTCTTCTTCTCGGGAGTGGTGAGTGTAATGGATCTATTCGCACAATCCCATACTCCTTCAAACTTGGCCAACCAATCCATACCGAGTATAACATCCAGACCCTGGGTCTCTAATATTATCAGGTTTACCGGAAAGGAGTGTTTACCAATTTCTAAACTCAAGTTTTGACAATCGGTTTGTGCGAGCCTTTCCCCCCCTGGGGAACTCACCCTAACCGGATTTAGCAGGCTTGTAGTAGTCAATTTGTTTTTATTAACAAATGCTCTTGAGATGAATGAGTGGGATGCTCCTGTATCGAACAAGAATAATGCTGGAAAGGTATGTAGTAGGAACGTACCAATCACTGCATCTGGTTCATTCTGCACTTCTTCCACATCAAGATGATTCACCTGTGCCTTCTGGAAAGGATTAGGCTTTGATGCTTCCGGCGCCTTCTTCTTCTCTGGACAGTCTGTTGAGTAATGTCCCTTGTTCCCACACTTGTAGCAAGTCACTTGACTAATATCTCGTTTAGGTTCATTGTTGTGGCGGTGTTGCTCTTTTCCACTATTGTTCCCATGGAACGGGTGGTTGTGTCCACTACCACCCTGTCCATTTCCCCTGTATCCGGAATTTCCTACTTTATGGATATGACCATTATGATTGTGGCCACTTCCACTCTTGTGACTGTGGTGACTCCCACTGTTCTCTGGAGCGTATGGTTTCTTCTGCATCAGATTAGTGTTGTACTTATTGGCGCTGAACTTCCTTTTCCTATTCTCCTCCTTCTTCATGTTGCTGTCCAGGGTAATGGCCTGATCAAGAAGATCTTGATAATTGGGAGCATAGGCCACAGACAATGGTATTTTCAGCTCACCATTGAGTCCATTCAGAAACTTATACTTCCTCTTTGCATCGGTGTCTACATCCTCTGGGGCATAGCGTGAGAGGGAATTGAAGTCCTCCATGTACTCCCTCAGAGCACGATTTCCCTGTCTCAGGGTACGGAACTCATCCCTTTTCAGATTCATGATCCCAGTTGAGATGTGAGCATTACGGAAACCTTCTTTAAATATTTCCCAGGTAAGTCCTTCAAGTGGGTGAGTGATCTGATATGTTTCCCACCACTGTGCCGCTGGCCCCTCCAGTAGATCGGAAGTGAACCTTATTTTCTCCAATTCCGTACACTCGCAAGTAACTAGATCCTTGTTCACAGAGCGTAGCCAATCATCGGCTACGATTGGTTCAGTAGCTGTGGAGAATTTGTTGGGTCTGAGCCTCAAGAACCTAGCAAGGCGGTCAACTTGGGGTGGGGGTGGTGGTGGCGGCGGTGGTGGGGGTGGTGGATTGTTTTGGTTTGCCATGAATTGAGCCATCATGGTCATCAACTGTGTCTGGGCTGCCATCATTTGTTGCATCATTTCGTTGGCATTGTTGTTGTCAGGATCACGACGTGGAGGCATCTGTATGGTGTGAGCATAGGCAAGTAGAGATAGAAGGAGACTACACAGGAAAAATCTACCCAAGCACATTAACACACTTCACAGAAACATAACAAACTACAAACAAACAGACACACCCGAAGTATTTTATAAATTCGATATTTTAGAGACTTGCAAACCAAGCTAGGACATGGTTTTCAAGGTACTGCCTCACCACAAATTGGTGGGTCAATACAACTTCGATGAGATAAGGAGAAATACTCGTAAGGTATGGATCACTGGTGGTCTTTCTAATCAAATTTTGAAACTCCTTATGTATTTGCGGGTGTTCCCACACTTGCGCTTCTTGACACCTGTGGCTTCCTTTAGAGTGTCCTCATTGGGATAGGTTATCACTAGGGGCTCTGGGGCGTCAGGGGGGTGATTCTTCTCTGCCTGAAGTTCCATTTGGCTTAGTTGTTCACACAAATGAGCACACTGAGCCTGCAATGCCAAAATGTGGGCATCTTTCTACGCAATCCTTTCATCTTGCAGGTAAATCTTGTTTTCCAGCTCCTTGTTCTCCTTCGTTAGCACCTGAACTTCTACATGAAGAATATCCTTCTCTTCTTCTAACCTTTCCTTAACGTGACGGTGGACGCGCCTTAAATCTGCCCTGTAGAAGATCTCTTGTCCAAGAAGTATATCCAAGTTATGGCAATGAGCTCCAAGGTCTCCGTGATGCTTCTTGTTCATACCCCTAAGTGAGGGTTGAACGGGTTGTCCAATGCTATCCCTCCTGGCAAAGTGTCGAAAGACGGAGTTGGGCTTGATCTCGTCATAGTACTGCTCAATGATGCGAGACAAGGTCTCCAGCATCGCCATCTCCACTCCATTCTTCCAGTTGGGGTATCTAGATCGAAAACGGATCAGCTGCGATCCAGGAGGATCAAGACGAGGGAGAACTTCTGCCTCGATCTTCCAGCGTCCTTCAGGGTAATCTTCTGACATAATTTCTTTGCCCCTGAACACTGGCGGCGTCAACCTCAGGGTTTTGGAAATACTGAGGAGCTGGTCACTGAAGTAGTACTGGTCTCCTTTCTGCGGGGATAACTCTCGAGTGAAGTTCTTCATCTACAAGAATTTTGAAGGGATAAGAATTAAGGAGATGAAACAAAATAAGAATGTAGAAGGTAAGGAACATATTATAAGAAAAGAAGTCTGGTATTTCGAATTTTATTAATTAAAATAATTATTTTAGGGTTTGTATCCAATCCTAGGGGTTTCGAGCCTACAGGCAACATTCAGGCTCTGATACCATCTGCAGTGCCCATGCTTACGAAAGCAATGGCACTTATGAATAGTGCGGAAGACTTGGATCACATAAGTCTCGCAATTTCCAATAAGATGTAATATCACAGTACGATATCATAATCTATTACAATACGAGACAAATGATCCAAAAACCAATATCCTTACAACTTAGCATAGCGGAAATGCTAGCTGAATATATAATTCACACTCTATTTCAGAGTTCAAACGCAATACTAAAGGTAGCATGGAGCTACATCTTCTCCATGAAGCCACTGACAAATCATGTTGGTTGTAGCTCGAAGATGACCCCCTTACTCTTCATTCGGACATTCTGCAAGGTTTAGTTGCAGCCCAGCTATAAAGGGTCAGCACAATTGAATTGTGGTGGCAAGTGACTTTAATTACTAATGTCCTATCATACTATAACTATATGCTTATTTTGGCTGGTGGAGCTCAAGGCTATTGCGCAAAGCAAATTTTCTCCTACTTTTGATAAACAATTTTCTTAAATCAATATCTTCTCCTTCAGAGACAATCTCGAGACAAGTCCATGTCTCCTACCCATGTTCACCCAACAAAGTTTTATTAAGAAATTTGAGATGAGGAGATTTTCAGAACACAGCCTTGTGTAGTTACTCAAATTGTTCGATGCCGGGGACACGGCTAAGATTTTAGGTTTTAACTCTCGAGAGTGTGTGCACTTTCACCATTAGACTTAATCAACCCAAACTATCCTCTACACTCCTTTAGTGAGAAGGAAAAGGAGAAGATCAAGACGAGACTTTTAAGAAGTTGCTTTCCCATGATCATACTAAGAGATTACCACCATCCTATCAACTCTACCACCATCAATCTCTTGACCCAGGTCCACATCAACTTACTCCATCAAGACAGAGCCCATATTGACCAATGGTTGCACGATAAGCAACTAGACTCAGTGTAAACTTAAATCTCATAGCCCTGGGTGGCCTACCACAAGTGAGCAACTCAGGTTAACACCACATATCATGGCCCCAAGTAAGTAGAAACTACCCTGGGCGAAGACAACCATGACACTTGGCCCTGAGAAGCCACTCAACTTGAAACCTTCTCGATCGAACCAATCCACCCAGGCGTTAAATTAATTTAGTGGAAATTTTCATTTATCACATCAACCATAAAACAATCATTTTTGCAGCAGTTGCTTCCACTAAATTATAATAGGGGTCTAATCTGGAATTTCTAAGGGGAAACCTAAAAGGTTTGCATAGCATACTACAATCTCCCAAAAACCTATCATGCATACTACTTTTGCAAATACTGTTTGAAAACACTAGATATGCAATCGAATAAAATAGTATGTGTTTTATGAAGTCACTTGCCTTGGCAGCAGGAGGGGCAGGCACAACAAGAATAGCAATCACAAGCAGGTCCTTCCTCTCCTTCACAATCTAGCACAAGCAATACATACAAATAAATATCCACACAAAATCTCACACACCAAATAAAAGATGTATGCATGCATGATATGCCATGTGTAGAATTAGACACACTTATCCATGATTTATATTCTCTGGTATTAAATGCATGAGATGCAATTTCTAGGAATTTCTCAATTCACTTAACAATTTAATAATTGAAAACAATATAACCAAAACTTAGATTATAACATTACAACTTTTATTGTTCTAAGAAAGTTTTCAAATAAGACATATATTAATATTCCTGGGCAGAGGTTGTTAACCTAAACCTAAAACAATTGAGTTTATTTGTAAAACATGTTTATTATTTAAGTTATGGATTTAATAGCCGAATTACTCCTCGGATGTTCTTATGAATTATTATTTATCAAAAGCAAAAAAAAATGATGTAGAATTAAACTAATCTAGCAGGGCTATCCGTGGATATAAAGTTCATTGAATTTGGACTTACAGAACATAAGTTATGAATTTTCTAAGTTTTGCATATTTTCTGTTTTATTTATAAAATTCCTGCGAAAAAGAAAATAAGGGGGGCTACGTGGCGCGATCCTATTGGACAAAAACGGTTCGCGCGGATCGTGGACGAGAGCCGTCCGATTTAAATGAGATCGGACACACGGGATCGTTTTGATCTAGATCCGTTGGATCTAGATCCAACGGCGTGGGACGCTCGGCCGAACCGAGCGGCGCGCGGGTCGCCGGAAGGCTCGCCGGCGGTGGCGCCCGCGGCGGCGGCGGGTCGGCCTCGACGTTTCCCGCATGAAAACGCAGCCCCAGGACGAACGGGTCTTACCAAAATGACGCGGAGGAGGAGGTGAGGTCGATGGCGCGGCGGCGGCGTCGAAACTCTTCCCCTTTCCTCGTCGGAGATGGTGCCGGCGGCGGAGTACTTCGGTCGCGGTCGATTTCGGCGTTCGGCTGCGCAATAGAACAAGCGAGGGGCTCAACGGAGGCGCAAGAGTATGGTGAAGCGAGGGGGAGGCTCGGTGTACCGCACTCGCGAAAAAGTCCGACGGCAATGGCGGCGACGGCGAGCTCGATTCCGAGCAGCCCGACGGCGGAGAGGTAGGGTTTTGGGTGGGGGGGGGGGGGGGGGTTTCGGAGGCGGCCTCGAGGGGTATAAATAGGAGGGGGCAGGGTGAACGGATAGACGTCGCCTAGAGGGGGGGGGTGAATAGGCGATTTAAAACTTTTTCGAGGAGCCGGAATATCCGGTCCAAGAGTGACCGGAAATTCCGAGTAGCCGGAATATCCGGTACACAAATGACCCGGAAATTCCGGTATGCTTGATAAAGGCGGAATAAAACTAGAGGTTTACTTTAACAAGCATACAACCTAGATATATAAACTAGGCTCACCTATGTGCACCAACAACTTAAGCTAAGCAATACTAGTAACAAGATGATAGCAAGATAAATGACTTCAAGCACGAAGGCTATCACAATGTAAAGTGCATAAGTAAAGAGCTCGGATATAGAAATAACCGAGGCACGCGGAGACGAGGATGTATTCCCGAGTTCCACCCAAAGGTGTACGTCTCGTTTGGAGAGGTGTGCGCAACCACAACAGGTTAGCCCCAACGCCACAAAGGCTCACCTTCTTCTCCTGATGAACTCAACCACAAAAGGTTCGAGTTCACCTTCCACTATTGATCTCCTTTGGGGCGGAGATCGAATCCCGTACAACTCTTGAGGCACACACCCACAACTTAATTGGGGGCTCCCAAGTCTTGAGGCACACACCCACAACTTAATTGGGGGCTCTCAAGTGACCACAAAAGGTCTTGACCACAAAAGGTCTTGACCACAAAAGGTCTTGGCCACAAAAGGCCGGCCACAAAAGGCGTCTAGGGTCCAAAGACCCAAGAGTAACAAGCTCACAAGTAATACCACCACGAATTCTCGTGGAGGGCTCAAACCGATGCAAATGCAATGGCAAGAGCACACGAAGTGCTCGAGTCCTTCACTCTCAAATTCCAACACAACAACAAATGTTTATGGGGGAATAAGAGAGGAAGAACAAAGGAAACCACAAAGGAGTCAAATCCTTCACTCCCAAATCCCACCAAAAGCAACTAATGCTTATGGGGGGATAAGAGAGGAAGAACAAAGAGGAAGAACCACAAAGGAACTCCAAGAACTAGATCCACTAAGTTCCCCTCACTTAGAGGAGAGATTGATTGGTAGGATTGTAGATCTAGATCTCCTCTCAACTTTCCCTAAAGAATATGGAAGATTCAATGGAGGGATTGAGAGGGAAGTTCCAAGGTCAACAATGGAGTAGGAGAGAGGGGAAAGTCGTGCTGCCTTGGATTTGCTGAGGAAGAAGAAGAGGAGGGGTATTTATACCCCTCCAGGAAATATAGCCGTTGGCTGTTTTGACACCCGGAAATTCCGGTATAAGTTAGACTCGGAATTTCCGGTCACCCGGAAATTCCGGTCTAGAGAGACCCGGAAATTCCGGCCACCCGGAAATTCCGGTCTAAGAGAGCTCGGAAATTCCGGCTGGAGTCAGAACCCTTTTTCTCCTTTCCTTAGCCGTTTTCTTGGATGAGCTGGGGAACCGGAAATTCCGGTAGGGCGGAATATCCGGCCCCAATAATCCGGATCAGCAAAACACCGAAACGAAAACTGCTATAACTTTTGCAAATGAACTCCAAATGAGGTGAGACCAATTTTGTTGGAAAGATAGCGACGATGACTACCATGGAAAGATAGCGACGATGAAAAGATATCAAATGGAAACAAGGTCAAGGCTAAACCAATGAGCATAAGAAATAAATCAAACAAGCATGCTCGAAGGTTTATCTCATCCAAAAAGGTAGACTAGGAACCATGGGATGAGATAGCCAACTACACAAAGAAGAGTAAGGTTCCAACAAATAAACCAAGCCCTCTACAATTTTCATGATGGCACAAAGTACCAAGACGAAAAATGTTTGTCTTTCAAAGTGACATGTCATCGGGAACAAAAACCAATTGAAGACAACTAATGTTGAATAACATATAGAATTGCTCCCCCAAGATTTGTGCATTACTTATGATCTTGTATTTGAATACAAAATGCACAAAATGGGATCATCACTTTTCATATATATTGTTAACCATTTAGTTATGTTCAAGAAGATCAATAAGATACAAAACCAATTTAAAAACCAATTTAAAGAATAGTGTTCTAAAGAGTATAGAGTAGCTTCCCCATGATTAGTGCATTTTTAAGATCTTTTATGTAAATACAAAATGCACACAAGTGGGATCATTACCCTCCATATATCTTTTTGAACACAAAGTTCAAGAAAATCAATAAGACCCGATAACAATAAAAAGGATGATGTTCTACTCAATGTAGGATAGCTCCCCCAAGAATAGTGCATTACTTAGAATTAAGTCTTTGAATGTAATTGCACAACAATGGGATCCTTACTTTTCCTTTCTAACGAAAGCACAACACAAATTATGAGTAGAGCAACAAAAAGATCCAAATGAAGCAAAGAAGACAAATGGGTGGTTAAATCAAAACAAAGCTTGGTGATCAAGATAAGACAATTTATTAACAATAGCCAATGTAAATATGATCAATAATCTTACCATCAATATAATAATCACTTGTCAAAGACAATGATTGTATGGAGATATTTCTCGGTGGTACATGACATATATGTATTCAAGATCATATTCACAAAACATAAGCATGTGGCAAAATAAAACAATTGAAAAACATGCTTATCTAGATATTCTTGATGACTTCACATATTCAATGATCATTCTAGGCATCAAGAAACTTTCTCACAAACAAGATACCAAAAGATGGTTGATCAAAATGCATTTAAGCAAATATGGAACTTGTTTGAGTACCATGCCACCTAGGAACAAGATAATCAACAATATCAACTCTAGGTGACACTACCTCTCATGTTCACATTTTCTAGGCTTGTAATATGCACATAGCTTATTACTCCCCCATAATGTGATAATCCATTCTTTGTAACAAGAGGCAAAAGAAATCCAACAAGAGATAATTAATGGACATTAGAATTTGAATTTCTCATGAGTAAGACATACCACAAAGAGAGTAGATAATATTGAAATATAACTACTAAGTGGTATTCCTCATGAATACACATTTTAAGGGGGTGAGTTACCAAAAAGCACATCACTCCCCCAAAATGGGACAGTCCATTAAAAATCCCTAAAAAGAGCCAATTAAGATAAAAACAAATAGACAAGAGGCTCAAACATACATGGTGTGCAAACCAACATACACAAGCTTGATTACTCAACATAAGTAAGTAGGGTGCACAACACATATGAAACACTAGTAAGGCACAAAACCAAACACATGTAAGGGTGCAAGTAACTTTCAATGTATACATATGAATTAGATACAAGTTACCGCAAGGAGGAGCATTGGATATATGTTAAGACAATATAATCCAATTGACTTGACTTGAGAGAATATGATTGATGAAGATCCCTTAATTCTTCATGATGTAGTCAAGTCTCCAATGTCCTCCGCTTACACCTATTGATCAAGTTTTAGCTTGTTGGTCCCCAACTAAGTTGGGTCCTAAGAGGTTAGTCACAATAGGTTTGGCAACCCAAATGGTTCTTTTCTTGACACCACTTTGAGTACCAATAACTTTGGCAAACACATTGCCAACCTTATCCTTCCGAAGAGAATGAACATTATCAATAGTAGGAGGGTTGGATAAGGTAACATGAGTGCATGAAGAAGCAAAGTGATCCTTCGCACGACATTTGTAGCAAAGGCGGCTTTTACCTTTCTTCTTGGGAAGGGAATGTTCTTCAACTTGGGAAGCTTGAGTTTGAACTTGAGGTTGCTTCCCTTGTTGCTTCTCACTAAGAGGCTTCTTCTTCAAAGGGCAAGATCTCACATGGTGCCCTTCAACCTTGCACTTGAAGCACACAATCTTGGCCGAATCAATAACTTGTTCTTGGCCCTTCTTCTTGACAAACTTGTGCTTCATCTTGTTCTTGGACTTGTTCTTGTTGTTGGAGTTGAATCCAAGTCCACTCTTGTCATGAGGAAGTTGTTGCACTCTCAACATGTTGTCGAGGGTGGACTTACCCTCATGACATTTCTTCAAGTCTTTCTTCAATGAAGTGACTTGTGCCTTGAGCTCTTTGAGTTCCTCTACATGGTTAGTTTCAACAAAAATACTAGAGGAAGTAGATGCTACATTGTTAGAGCAACAAGGCAAGGAATGTAATTCATCACAAGATGTAGCAATTTTATGAGTGGATGAATTACTAGAACTAGCACATTGCAATAAAGCATTAGTAGTAGAAGTTGTGCTAGTGTCCATAGGAGGCTCACAAGATTTTACCTTCGTTGTGACCGCCTCATGAGCTAACTTTAGCCTAGCATGGGATGCTAGAAGATCCTCATTAGAGCTTGAAAGCTTTTCATGATTTTCTTCCAATATCCCATACTTGCTAGTTAGCAAATCAAGTTGAGCCCTTAGCTCAACATTCTCCTTCAAAATAGATGCTTCACACAAAGTGGAGTTAGTAGCACAAGCATCATTATCATTAGAAGTGGAAGGAGACAACATGACAAGCTCATTATTTAACTTAGCATTTTGTTTACTAAGCACATTACATTTAGCAATAGCATGTTCATGTTCTTTAGTGAGTTTAGCAATTTTGGAGTTATGAGACTCCATGATAGTTTCAAGTTGCTCTTGAAGGTGAGCATTAGTTTCTTGTTCATCTTCTAGAGAAGATTGAAGAGATACCTTTTCATAGGCATCTTCTCTCTCAATCTCACCTTTTAGCTCAAGAACATCCTCAAGCTCACCTATACGGCTCATAAGAGAGCCAAAGTGTTTCTTGCCAACTCCTTGCAAGTTAGTCATGAAATGATCAAAAGCAATAATTTCTTGTTCGATTTCAAGACTAGTATCATCATCAACATCATCATCATCATCATCACCATGAGATATATTGGAGTGCACGGTAGGACCTACCTTATACTCCTTAGCCATAAGGCAAATGTGAGTAGTGGATGAAGACGATGAAGAGTTACGTGAAACACCATTGAGGTCCAAGTCTTGTTCCAACAATTGTTGGAATTCCTCTACATTGTTAGCCAAACAAGTACTAGAGGAAATAGAAGCACTTTGATCATGGCAACAAGACAAGGAAAGCATATCATCATGAGATTTAGTTAAGCAACTACTACATGATATGCAAGGACTATCAACACTAGCATGTATGACATTTGAAGAGCTAGAGGTGTTTAAGTCCAAAGATAGAGCATTGCAATAAGATGGGTGAGAAATATAGTCAATAGTGGATTCATCATCAAGATTGCAATTTCTATCACCACTCACCATATCATTACCTTGTGGCAAACCACATGTCGGTGAAGTGGAGGAAGTCGTGAGCTCATCACGATCGGATGTGGAAGGAGGACAATCATCCTTGGAAATGTTGGACACCTCATATATATCTTGAAGTTTTGTCCATAATTCATGAGCGCTCCGAAAAGGCATGATTGACGCAAGCACTACATCGCTCAAAGCACATATGAGACCATTAGATGCTAGAGTATCGAGATAAGAGTTTTTCTCATCCTCTAAAGATAATTCTTGAGAATCCTTTGGAGGAGAAAAACCCATATCTACAATACTCTCTAAATTAGAACCCATGTCTCTAAAAAGATTAAGCATGCGAATTTTCCAAACATCATAATTTGTGCCATCGAATCTATAAGTGGGATTGTGCACTAGATCTCTAAACGACATCTTTATCTCTAGGCGGTTAGTCCTAATAATGAGATAACCAGGCTCTGATACCAATTGAACGGATAGACGTCGCCTAGAGGGGGGGGGGGGGGTGAATAGGCGATTTAAAACTTTTTCGAGGAGCCGGAATATCCGGTCCAAGAGTGACCGGAAATTCCGAGTAGCCGGATTATCCGGTACACAAATGACCCGGAAATTCCGGTATGCTTGATAAAGGCGGAATAAAACTAGAGGTTATTTTAACAAGCATACAACCTAGATATATAAACTAGGCTCACCTATGTGCACCAACAACTTAAGCTAAGCAATACTAGTAACAAGATGATAGCAAGATAAATGACTTCAAGCACGAAGGCTATCACAATGTAAAGTGCATAAGTAAAGAGCTCGGGTATAGAAATAACCGAGGCATCCGGAGACGAGGATGTATTCCCGAGTTCCACCCAAAGGTGTACGTCTCGTTTGGAGAGGTGTGCGCAACCACAACAGGTTAGCCGCAACGCCACAAAGGCTCACCTTCTTCTCCTGATGAACTCAACCACAAAAGGTTCGAGTTCACCTTCCACTATTGATCTCCTTTGGGGCGGAGATCGAATCCCGTACAACTCTTGAGGCACACACCCACAACTTAATTTGGGGCTCCCAAGTCTTGAGGCACACACCCAAAACTTAATTGGGGGCTCTCAAGTGACCACAAAAGGTCTTGACCACAAAAGGTCTTGGCCACAAAAGGCCGGCCACAAAAGGCGTCTAGGGTCCAAAGACCCAAGAGTAACAAGCTCACAAGTAATACCACCACGAATTCTCGTGGAGGGCTCAAACCGATGCAAATGCAATGGCAAGAGCACACGAAGTGCTCGAGTCCTTCACTCTCAAATTCCAACACAACAACAAATGTTTATGGGGGAATAAGAGAGGAAGAACAAAGGAAACCACAAAGGAGTCAAATCCTTCACTCCCAAATCCCACCAAAAGCAACTAATGCTTATGGGGGGATAAGAGAGGAAGAACAAAGAGGAAGAACCACAAAGGAACTCCAAGAACTAGATCCACTAAGTTCCCCTCACTTAGAGGAGAGATTAATTGGTAGGATTGTAGATCTAGATCTCCTCTCAACTTTCCCTAAAGAATATGGAAGATTCAATGGAGGGATTGAGAGGGAAGTTCCAAGGTCAACAATGGAGTAGGAGAGAGGGGAAAGTCGTGCTGCCTTGGATTTGCTGAGGAAGAAGAAGAGGAGGGGTAAATACCCCTCCAGGAAATATAGCCGTTGGCTGTTTTGACACCCGGAAATTCCGGTATAAGTTAGACTCGGAATTTCCGGTCACCCGGAAATTCCGGTCTAGAGAGACCCGGAAATTCCGGCCACCCGGAAATTCCGGTCTAAGAGAGCTCGGAAATTCCGGCTGGAGTCAGAACCCTTTTTCTCCTTTCCTTAGACGTTTTCTTGGATGAGCTGGGGAACCGGAAATTCCGGTAGGGCGGAATATCCGGCCCCAATAATCCGGATCAGCAAAACACCGAAACGAAAACTGCTATAACTTTTGCAAATGAACTCCAAATGAGGTGAGACCAATTTTGTTGGAAAGATAGCGACGATGACTACCATGGAAAGATAGCGACGATGAAAAGATATCAAATGGAAACAAGGTCAAGGCTAAACCAATGAGCATAAGAAATAAATCAAACAAGCATGCTCGAAGGTTTATCTCATCCAAAAAGGTAGACTAGGAACCATGGGATGAGATAGCCAACTACACAAAGAAGAGTAAGGTTCCAACAAATAAACCAAGCCCTCTACAATTTTCATGATGGCACAAAGTACCAAGACGAAAAATGTTTGTCTTTCAAAGTGACATTTCATCGGGAACAAAAACCAATTGAAGACAACTAATGTTGAATAACATATAGAATTGCTCCCCCAAGATTTGTGCATTACTTATGATCTTGTATTTGAATACAAAATGCACAAAATGAGATCATCACTTTTCATATATATTGTTAACCATTTAGTTATGTTCAAGAAGATCAATAAGATACAAAACCAATTTAAAAACCAATTTAAAGAATAGTGTTCTAAAGAGTATAGAGTAGCTTCCCCATGATTAGTGCATTTTTAAGATCTTTTATGTAAATACAAAATGCACACAAGTGGGATCATTACCCTCCATATATCTTTTTGAACACAAAGTTCAAGAAAATCAATAAGACCCGATAACAATAAAAAGGATGATGTTCTACTCAATGTAGGATAGCTCCCCCAAGAATAGTGCATTACTTAGAATTAAGTCTTTGAATGTAATTGCACAACAATGGGATCCTTGCTTTTCCTTTCTAACGAAAGCACAACACAAATTATGGGTAGAGCAACAAAAAGATCCAAATGAAGCAAAGAAGACAAATGGGTGGTTAAATCAAAACAAAGCTTGGTGATCAAGATAAGACAATTTATTAACAATAGCCAATGTAAATATGATCAATAATCTTACCATCAATATAATAATCACTTGTCAAAGACAATGATTGTATGGAGATATTTTTCGGTGGTACATGACATATATGTATTCAAGATCATATTCACAAAACATAAGCATGTGGCAAAATAAAACAATTGAAAAGCATGCTTATCTAGATATTCTTGATGACTTCACATATTCAATGATCATTCTAGGCATCAAGAAACTTTCTCACAAACAAGATACCAAAAGATGGTTGATCAAAATGCATTTAAGCAAATATGGAACTTGTTTGAGTACCATGCCACCTAGGAACAAGATAATCAACAATATCAACTCTAGGTGACACTACCTCTCATGTTCACATTTTCTAGGCTTGTAATATGCACATAGCTTATTACTCCCCCATAATGTGATAATCCATTCTTTGTAACAAGAGGCAAAAGAAATCCAACAAGAGATAATTAATGGACATTAGAATTTGAATTTCTCATGAGTAAGACATACCACAAAGAGAGTAGATAATATTGAAATATAACTACTAAGTGGTATTCCTCATGAATACACATTTTAAGGGGGTGAGTTACCAAAAAGCACATCACTCCCCCAAAATGGGATAGTCTATTTAAAATCCCTAAAAAGAGCCAATTAAGATAAAAACAAATAGACAAGAGGCTCAAACATACATGGTGTGCAAACCAACATACACAAGCTTGATTACTCAACATAAGTAAGTAGAGTGCACAACACATATGAAACACTAATAAGGCACAAAACCAAACACATGTAAGGTTGCAAGTAACTTTCAATGTATACATATGAATTAGATACAAGTTACCGCAAGGAGGAGCATTGGATATATGTTAAGACATTATAATCCAATTGACTTGACTTGAGAGAATATGATTGATGAAGATCCCTTAATTTTTCATGATGTAGTCAAGTCTCCAATGTCCTCCGCTTACACCTATTGATCAAGTTTTAGCTTGTTGGTCCCCAACTAAGTTGGGTCCTAAGAGGTTAGTCACAATAGGTTTGGCAACCCAAATGGTTCTTTTCTTGACACCACTTTGAGTACCAATAACTTTGGCAAACACATTGCCAACCTTATCCTTCCGAAGAGAATGAACATTATCAATAGTAGGAGGGTTGGATAAGGTAACATGAGTGCATGAAGAAGCAAAGTGATCCTTCCCACGACATTTGTAGCAAAGGCGGCTTTTACCTTTCTTCTTGGGAAGGGAAGGTTCTTCAACTTGGGAAGCTTGAGTTTGAACTTGAGGTTGCTTCCCTTGTTGCTTCTCACTAAGAGGCTTCTTCTTCAAAGGGCAAGATCTCACATGGTGCCCTTCAACCTTGCACTTGAAGCACACAATCTTGGCCGAATCAATAACTTGTTCTTGGCCCTTCTTCTTGACGAACTTGTGCTTCATCTTGTTCTTGGACTTGTTCTTGTTGTTGGAGTTGAATCCAAGTCCACTCTTGTCATGAGGAAGTTGTTGCACTCTCAACATGTTGTCGAGGGTGGACTTACCCTCATGACATTTCTTCAAGTCTTTCTTCAATGAAGTGACTTGTGCCTTGAGCTCTTTGAGTTCCTCTACATGGTTAGTTTCAACAAAAATACTAGAGGAAGTAGATGCTACATTGTTAGAGCAACAAGGCAAGGAATGTAATTCATCACAAGATGTAGCAATTTTATGAGTGGATGAATTACTAGAACTAGCACATTGCAATAAAGCATTAGTAGTAGAAGTTGTGCTAGTGTCCATAGGAGGCTCACAAGATTTTACCTTCGTTGTGACCGCCTCATGAGCTAACTTTAGCCTAGCATGGGATGCTAGAAGATCCTCATTAGAGCTTGAAAGCTTTTCATGATTTTCTTCCAATATCCCATACTTGCTAGTTAGCAAATCAAGTTGAGCCCTTAGCTCAACATTCTCCTTCAAAATAGATGCTTCACACAAAGTGGAGTTAGTAGCACAAGCATCATTATCATTAGAAGTGGAAGGAGACAACATGACAAGCTCATTATTTAACTTAGCATTTTGTTTACTAAGCACATTACATTTAGCAATAGCATGTTCATGTTCTTTAGTGAGTTTAGCTTTTTTGGAGTTATGAGACTCCATGATAGTTTCAAGTTGCTCTTGAAGGTGAGCATTAGTTTGTTGTTCATCTTCTAGAGAAGATTGAAGAGATACCTTTTCATAGGCATCTTCTCTCTCAATCTCACCTTTTAGCTCAAGAACATCCTCAAGCTCACCTATACGGCTCATAAGAGAGTCAAAGTGTTTCTTGCCAACTCCTTGCAAGTTAGTCATGAAATGATCAAAAGCAATAATTTCTTGTTCGATTTCAAGACTAGTATCATCATCAACATCATCATCATCATCATCATCATCACCATGAGATATATTGGAGTGCACGGTAGGACCTACCTTATACTCCTTAGCCATAAGGCAAAGGTGAGTAGTGGATGAAGACGATGAAGAGTTACTTGAAACACCATTGAGGTCCAAGTCTTGTTCCAACAATTGTTGGAATTCCTTTACATTGTTAGCCAAACAAGTACTAGAGGAAATAGAAGCACTTTGATCATGGCAACAAGACAAGGAAAGCATATCATCATGAGATTTAGTTAAGCAACTACTACATGATATGCAAGGACTATCAACACTAGCATGTATGACATTTGAAGAGCTAGAGGTGTTTAAGTCCAAACATAGAGCATTGCAATAAGATGGGTGAGAAATATAGTCAATAGTGGATTCATCATCAAGATTGCAATTTCAATCACCACTCACCATATCATTACCTTGTGGCAAACCACATGTCGGTGAAGTGGAGGAAGTCGTGAGCTCATCACGATCGGATGTGGAAGGAGGACAATCATCCTTGGAAATGTTGGACACCTCATATATATCTTGAAGTTTTGTCCATAATTCATGAGCGCTCCGAAAAGGCATGATTGACGCAAGCACTACATCGCTCAAAGCACATATGAGACCATTAGATGCTAGAGTATCGAGATAAGAGTTTTTCTCATCCTCTAAAGATAATTCTTGAGAATCCTTTGGAGGAGAAAAACCCATATCTACAATACTCTCTAAATTAGAACCCATGTCTCTAAAAAGATTAAGCATGCGAATTTTCCAAACATCATAATTTGTGCCATCGAATCTATAAGTGGGATTGTGCACTAGATCTCTAAACGACATCTTTATCTCTAGGCGGTTAGTCCTAATAATGAGATAACCAGGCTCTGATACCAATTGAACGGATAGACGTCGCCTAGAGGGGGGGGGGGTGAATAGGCGATTTAAAACTTTTTCGAGGAGCCGGAATATCCGGTCCAAGAGTGACCGGAAATTCCGAGTAGCCGGAATATCCGGTACACAAATGACCCGGAAATTCCGGTATGCTTGATAAAGGCGGAATAAAACTAGAGGTTTACTTTAACAAGCATACAACCTAGATATATAAACTAGGCTCACCTATGTGCACCAACAACTTAAGCTAAGCAATACTAGTAACAAGATGATAGCAAGATAAATGACTTCAAGCACGAAGGCTATCACAATGTAAAGTGCATAAGTAAAGAGCTCGGGTATAGAAATAACCGAGGCACGCGGAGACGAGGATGTATTCCCGAGTTCCACCCAAAGGTGTACGTCTCGTTTGGAGAGGTGTGCGCAACCACAACAGGTTAGCCGCAACGCCACAAAGGCTCACCTTCTTCTCCTGATGAACTCAACCACAAAAGGTTCGAGTTCACCTTCCACTATTGATCTCCTTTGGGGCGGAGATCGAATCCCGTACAACTCTTGAGGCACACACCCACAACTTAATTGGGGGCTCCCAAGTCTTGAGGCACACACCCACAACTTAATTGGGGGCTCTCAAGTGACCACAAAAGTTCTTGACCACAAAAGGTCTTGGCCACAAAAGGCCGGCCACAAAAGGCGTCTAGGGTCCAAAGACCCAAGAGTAACAAGCTCACAAGTAATACCACCACGAATTCTCGTGGAGGGCTCAAACCGATGCAAATGCAATGGCAAGAGCACACGAAGTGCTCGAGTCCTTCACTCTCAAATTCCAACACAACAACAAATGTTTATGGGGGAATAAGAGAGGAAGAACAAAGGAAACCACAAAGGAGTCAAATCCTTCACTCCCAAATCCCACCAAAAGCAACTAATGCTTATGGGGGGATAAGAGAGGAAGAACAAAGAGGAAGAACCACAAAGGAACTCCAAGAACTAGATCCACTAAGTTCCCCTCACTTAGAGGAGAGATTGATTGGTAGGATTGTAGATCTAGATCTCCTCTCAACTTTCCCTAAAGAATATGGAAGATTCAATGGAGGGATTGAGAGGGAAGTTCCAAGGTCAACAATGGAGTAGGAGAGAGGGGAAAGTCGTGCTGCCTTGGATTTGCTGAGGAAGAAGAAGAGGAGGGGTATAAATACCCCTCCAGGAAATATAGCCGTTGGCTGTTTTGACACCCGGAAATTCCGGTATAAGTTAGACTCGGAATTTCCGGTCACCCGGAAATTCCGGTCTAGAGAGACCCGGAAATTCCGGCCACCTGGAAATTCCGGTCTAAGAGAGCTCGGAAATTCCGGCTGGAGTCAGAACCCTTTTTCTCCTTTCCTTAGCCGTTTTCTTGGATGAGCTGGGGAACCGGAAATTCCGGTAGGACGGAATATCCGGCCCCAATAATCCGGATCAGCAAAACACCGAAACGAAAACTGCTATAACTTTTGCAAATGAACTCCAAATGAGGTGAGACCAATTTTGTTGGAAAGATAGCGACGATGACTACCATGGAAAGATAGCGACGATGAAAAGATATCAAATGGAAACAAGGTCAAGGCTAAACCAATGAGCATAAGAAATAAATCAAACAAGCATGCTCGAAGGTTTATCTCATCCAAAAAGGTAGACTAGGAACCATGGGATGAGATAGCCAACTACACAAAGAAGAGTAAGGTTCCAACAAATAAACCAAGCCCTCTACAATTTTCATGATGGCACAAAGTACCAAGACGAAAAATGTTTGTCTTTCAAAGTGACATGTCATCGGGAACAAAAACCAATTGAAGACAACTAATGTTGAATAACATATAGAATTGCTCCCCCAAGATTTGTGCATTACTTATGATCTTGTATTTGAATACAAAATGCACAAAATGGGATCATCACTTTTCATATATATTGTTAACCATTTAGTTATGTTCAAGAAGATCAATAAGATACAAAACCAATTTAAAGAATAGTGTTCTAAAGAGTATAGAGTAGCTTCCCCATGATTAGTGCATTTTTAAGATCTTTTATGTAAATACAAAATGCACACAAGTGGGATCATTACCCTCCATATATCTTTTTGAACACAAAGTTCAAGAAAATCAATAAGACCCGATAACAATAAAAAGGATGATGTTCTACTCAATGTAGGATAGCTCCCCCAAGAATAGTGCATTACTTAGAATTAAGTCTTTGAATGTAATTGCACAACAATGGGATCCTTGCTTTTCCTTTCTAACGAAAGCACAACACAAATTATGAGTAGAGCAACAAAAAGATCCAAATGAAGCAAAGAAGACAAATGGGTGGTTAAATCAAAACAAAGCTTGGTGATCAAGATAAGACAATTTATTAACAATAGCCAATGTAAATATGATCAATAATCTTACCATCAATATAATAATCACTTGTCAAAGACAATGATTGTATGGAGATATTTCTCGGTGGTACATGACATATATGTATTCAAGATCATATTCACAAAACATAAGCATGTGGCAAAATAAAACAATTGAAAAACATGCTTATCTAGATATTCTTGATGACTTCACATATTCAATGATCATTCTAGGCATCAAGAAACTTTCTCACAAACAAGATACCAAAAGATGGTTGATCAAAATGCATTTAAGCAAATATGGAACTTGTTTGAGTACCATGCCACCTAGGAACAAGATAATCAACAATATCAACTCTAGGTGACACTACCTCTCATGTTCACATTTTCTAGGCTTGTAATATGCACATAGCTTATTACTCCCCCATAATGTGATAATCCATTCTTTGTAACAAGAGGCAAAAGAAATCCAACAAGAGATAATTAATGGACATTAGAATTTGAATTTCTCATGAGTAAGACATACCACAAAGAGAGTAGATAATATTGAAATATAACTACTAAGTGGTATTCCTCATGAATACACATTTTAAGGGGGTGAGTTACCAAAAAGCACATCACTCCCCCAAAATGGGACAGTCCATTAAAAATCCCTAAAAATAGCCAATTAAGATAAAAACAAATAGACAAGAGGCTCAAACATACATGGTGTGCAAACCAACATACACAAGCTTGATTACTCAACATAAGTAAGTAGGGTGCACAACACATATGAAACACTAGTAAGGCACAAAACCAAACACATGTAAGGGTGCAAGTAACTTTCAATGTATACATATGAATTAGATACAAGTTACCGCAAGGAGGAGCATTGGATATATGTTAAGACAATATAATCCAATTGACTTGACTTGAGAGAATATGATTGATGAAGATCCCTTAATTCTTCATGATGTAGTCAAGTCTCCAATGTCCTCCGCTTAAACCTATTGATCAAGTTTTAGCTTGTTGGTCCCCAACTAAGTTGGGTCCTAAGAGGTTAGTCACAATAGGTTTGGCAACCCAAATGGTTCTTTTCTTGACACCACTTTGAGTACCAATAACTTTGGCAAACACATTGCCAACCTTATCCTTCCGAAGAGAATGAACATTATCAATAGTAGGAGGGTTGGATAAGGTAACATGAGTGCATGAAGAAGCAAAGTGATCCTTCCCACGACATTTGTAGCAAAGGCGGCTTTTACCTTTCTTCTTGGGAAGGGAATGTTCTTCAACTTGGGAAGCTTGAGTTTGAACTTGAGGTTGCTTCCCTTGTTGCTTCTCACTAAGAGGCTTCTTCTTCAAAGGGCAAGATCTCACATGGTGCCCTTCAACCTTGCACTTGAAGCACACAATCTTGGCCGAATCAATAACTTGTTCTTGGCCCTTCTTCTTGACAAACTTGTGCTTCATCTTGTTCTTGGACTTGTTCTTGTTGTTGGAGTTGAATCCAAGTCCACTCTTGTCATGAGGAAGTTGTTGCACTCTCAACATGTTGTCGAGGGTGGACTTACCCTCATGACATTTCTTCAAGTCTTTCTTCAATGAAGTGACTTGTGCCTTGAGCTCTTTGAGTTCCTCTACATGGTTAGTTTCAACAAAAATACTAGAGGAAGTAGATGCTACATTGTTAGAGCAACAAGGCAAGGAATGTAATTCATCACAAGATGTAGCAATTTTATGAGTGGATGAATTACTAGAACTAGCACATTGCAATAAAGCATTAGTAGTAGAAGTTGTGCTAGTGTCCATAGGAGGCTCACAAGATTTTACCTTCGTTGTGACCGCCTCATGAGCTAACTTTAGCCTAGCATGGGATGCTAGAAGATCCTCATTAGAGCTTGAAAGCTTTTCATGATTTTCTTCCAATATCCCATACTTGCTAGTTAGCAAATCAAGTTGAGCCCTTAGCTCAACATTCTCCTTAATATCCGTGAATCGCAAAAGCATGTACAATCACAGATTGTGCAGTAACACTTTTCCACAAGCAAGCATTATCAAATGATTCTTATTTGATAAGGGATTCTGATAAAGTAAAATGCAGCTAGTTTATTTGTACTCTAGTGCAAGTGGGAGACTGAAGGAGATATGCCCTAGAGGCAAATAAATAAGTAGTATTTATTGCATTATCTCATAAGTTTATAATAGGTTTATGTATTATGCTATAACTGTATTAATCGGAATTATTAATACACGTGTGATACATAGACAACCAGGTCCCTAGCAAGCCTCTATATGAGCTAGTCCATTGGGCAACAGTTGATCGAGATTCCCGATCAAGGACAATGACGTCGGTTGACAGTGGGGTCATCTTGTTAATAGAATAAGGTGGTGGACATACGCAAAGTATTGCAATAAGATCGTATTACGATGTTTGTCATTTGCAATAGATAAAGAGTATGATAGCTTATTCCTTAGACCGTGAGACCGTACTTATTGTTGCTTCGTAGGAGTGCTTTGAGAGCATCAAACGTTGTGTCTTATATAGCATGACAATAACAGTGTCCATCTTGGGTATTCCGAAAGAGCATCGAGACGTAAGGATCAAGAGCGGGATTTGTTCATTCTTGTAATGGAAAGATACTCTGGGCCCACTCGGTGATATTGCATCTATATAGCTGCGCGGCTTATGACTAGGTCATGGAGATGTAATATCGCAGACGAGTTAATAACCTTCGTCGGTAACGAGATACAGCAAAGGCATCGGTGTGTCTACGATCATATCTCGGACAAGGTAGTATCGCAGAGACAAAGGGAATGAATATCATACTCATGGTTCAACGACGATATTCGTGGAATGCACATGGGTCGTCATATATTTCCAGGTATCCCTGACGATCATTGGTGAGCGGAGTGTCTCGACCATGTCTGGAGTGTTCCCGAACCGTAGCGTAACAAACTTAAGGTCTTAGCGACGCTAGGAGATAGGTTCTGGAATTTTATAGGTTTTTATTGGAGAGAAAGAAATGATCCGGAAAGAGTTCCGGTGGTCCGGAAGGAGTTCCGGGGAGCTATGGAAGGGTTCCGAGAATGTCCGAAAGATGTTCGGGTGGTTCCGAAATAGTTTCGGAGTCATGGGATATTGAATTATATATAAATATATTAATTATGAATTAATGGGATTTTTATATTAATTTAATATTAATTAAATAAAGGAAAAAAGGGGCTCCCACCTAAATGGGCCCAAAGAGGGCCCATGAGGGGGTGGCGCACCAAGCAAGGGGGGCCTTCCCCCCCTAGTCCGAATTGGACTAGAAGAGGGAGAGGCCCAAGGGGGTTCGGCCGAACCCCCCTCCCCTCTCTTCCTTTAGTCCCACATGGGGGAGCCAAGGGGGTTGGCACACCCCTTCCCCCTTTATATAGCAAGGCATATTAATTGATTTAATTCATAGGAAATTCAGTTAATTCCCAATTTCTCTCTCGATCCCGTGGTTCCCAAGTTGGAGCCGCGCCGAGCTGAGGAAGGGGGTCTCTCTCCACCTAAGCCATACCGCAGAGCGCCGTTGCTCTGCGGGATTCCAGATAAGATCTACTCCTGCGATTTCAGCTGGATCTGAATGACCGGGAGTTGTCGCTAGGCTCCGTATGTTTGCGAGTGCTCGGCGGCTACTCTATTGAGGAGCTTGGGCGACGTCGTCTCGCCCCCTACAGCCACCGCGCCACCCCCCTCTGCTGCCGGCGCGCCAGCCCCGGTGCTGGCGCTCTGCCTTCTTCCGCCCGACGCCCGTCGACGCAGATCATCGTCGACACCCCGGCGTCATCGACTCCGACATCGCGGCAAGTTCTCCGCGACCTCGAGGTCGGCTACGTACGACTTCATCGTCAACGCTTGTGCGGGAGCGTAATCCCCGCTATCGGTCTACATGGAGGTAATGTAACCCGTTCCGCCACCGTTATCGCATGTACTAGATAGATAGATCCTGTCTAGTTAGGGTTTCGTTCGCTAGAAAATTACTGTTTTCTGCACCGTAACCCCTTCAGATAGGCTGCAAAAAAAATCCAGACAGAGGCAATAAGAAAAAAATACATCTGGTTAAAGCTGCTAAGGCTAGTAAGAAATATAAGCATACGAGGTAATTTCATATTTGCAAATATTCCTGCTATCAATATATGTTACTTCACTAATTGTTCTTGTTATAACTAATTGTGTGTCACAAACTGCCAGCAAGCCCAAGCTAGTGCCTCTACACAGCAGACTCAACCATCAAGTTCCCAGGCCCAAGTTCCAGCTGCAACTAGAACTACTACAGTTCCACAGGCTCAAGCTCAAGCTCCAGGTGCAGGTCCAAGTGCATGCCAGTTCAAGCCTCCAAGAAAAAGAGCTGCAACAGCTCAAGCTGGACCATCTGGACCATCTGCTAGAGGAGGTAGAACTGGAGCAAACATAGGAAGAAGTGCATCTTCACTCCCAAGGTACAAATACTTCAACTGTAGTGGAAACAAGTAGTTAGCTGTGCAACTACTTAGCACTTTTGTTAATGATCCAATGTTGCAAACAATGTTGATGTAATAATGGAAACATGGTTCACTTAGATGCTTTTATTTTGCTGAATATTGGAAACAAGTAGGTAGTAGTGCAACTACTTAGCACAACTTTTGTTAATGATCCAATGTTGCAAACAATGTTGTTGTAATATTGGAAACATGGTCAGTTATGTAACAAAGTTATTCCAGTCAGTTTGTTTTATCTATGTCTGTGAAGTATGTGTGTTTCTAGTTATTATGTCAACTATATGTGGATTGAACAAAGAAAATGGACACATTTACTCCACCATATTGCATTGCATCATCATGTTCACTCATAACCTCAATGCATTACACAACCTGGTTCACTTCATCAGTACATAAGTGCAGATACATTGCACTGCATCATTACAACAGTTCTGCGTAACATCTACTAGACATAAACCTACACATAGTCTTAGCCTACAGCTAATCTGACAGGTACTTGCCAGCACCTACACCTAAAACGAACAGAGCTGCAGTAAACACAAATGCCTGGAATTTTCCCTTCAGTGAAGCTAATTATGCATTCTTACATAAGTGCAGATACATTGCACTGCATCATTACAACAGTTCTGCGTAACATCTACTAGACATAAACCTACACATAGTCTTAGCCTACAGCTAATCTGACAGGTACTTGCCAGCACCTACACCTAAAACGAACAGAGCTGCAGTAAACACAAATGCCTGGAATTTTCCCTTCAGTGAAGCTAATTATGCATTCTTCATCCTCAGTTCAGCTTCGAGAAACATAACCCTTTCATCTCATGTTCCTTCTTCAGCAGATCGAGATCCATTCTCCAGCGCCCGAAGCCTCCAAACCTCATCCCGCAGATCTCCAAGTAAATCAGAGAAGAACTTGGGCAATCCTGCATCATGCCACTCCACATAACCACATCCACGACCATTCTAGTGCAATGTACAACAGAAAATCAATCAGAAAAGGGGAGAACAGAAGGAAACAAAACAAAACGGAATCAAGGCGCAGATAACTCACCATTGCATCGACGCACGCGTAATACCTCCTGTCTGGGTTCAGAACACTCCACGAGATCCATCTGGGCGCTTTTCGTCGCGGATTGCAGTTGCACATCTTCTGCGTAGTCCATCGGGTTCTCCCGATACACCACCGGCGCCGCCCTCGAATCATTCCGGCCGCGACTTCTTTCGCTGGCTACACGAAAACCCGGCGTGGACGAATCACCTGACGACATCCTGGCCGCGACTTCTTCCGATTGCTCCTCTCCGCCGCCTCCGTGCTCCACCGGCGACGAACCCTAATTTTTTCCCCACTCTTCTGTTTAGTTCGTGTTGTGCGGTTCGCTCCCGCTGCCTACGAACATAACCCCAACTAATCCCAGGCCCACATCTGACATGAATCCCGGCTCATATTTGCCACGTTACCGTTTTTAGCTCTAATCCAAGTCTAGGGTTCGTTTTAGATCGGGAATCAATACTTTAGGGTACAAACGACAGGGATTTTGAGGTCAGGGTTCGTTCTGCCGGACCTCTACCACTTCAGGGTTCAAAATAGACTTTTTCCTTTTTTCATGGACGGAAAATCCTAGGAAAGCACAGTATCATCTGACAGTCCCTTTGTTGCACGACAACACTGTCACTGAGAATTGGAGGCTAAGCCTCACGGATAATTCAGTCGACGGATCTTGCACTAACTAAGTCGGTTTATTTTTTTCCAACTGAGAAAAGGATTTCACGAAAACAGAAACAGTTATGGGAGAGACGACGACACCCGAGGAAAGCTCTTCCTCAACTACAAACATCGACCTTGATGATTCATCTTTTTTCCTTTTTCCAAAAGTTCCGTTTTTTCCTAGATCTAGGAAAGCTATGTATGCTGAGTTGCTGACCGTTATTTTTCTTGCAAAATCACACTAGGAGAGTACGTACTAGTCGTAAAATTAGAACTAACATTTCTTTCAGACAGAAGAAGTTTCAACAACTAACATAGTTTCAACTTCCAAGAAAACGTTCAGAAAGTTCGTGCACCAAGTGTCACCTTGGATGGTTTAATGGAGTGCGTGCTTATTCTGATGTAACTGATCCAGTTTTCAGCAATACATGTTGTGTAAGTGTATCAACATGGTCTGGGTTTGTGTACTGCTACGGCTACACTATGTTAATCTGCAACCAACTAGAAGTAAAATTGTGGCTGTTGGTGGAAGCATCTCTGTAACAAGAACAAGCCATCGGTTGATAGAAATCGATGAACACCACAAGGTTCCACGGAGAAAAACCATACCCCAGAGCCGTAGCAACCCGGGGGTCTCACAATAGACGCACAGTACTTCACTCAACCGATCGATGTCGGGGATCAAGACACGACCGATCGACGTCAGCGGTGCTACGGACCGTACGAAACGAAATCTTTGTCGGAATTTACCACGATACTTCATGAGGCAACCGCAGCTCGCCGGCCGACGAGCCGTCGTTTTCCGACCGGCTGCGACATGGTTGCCCGGAAAAAAGCTGAAGAAGGAAAAACACAACCGCCACGTTGCGGCCTGAATCTTCTTCGGTCGCACGAGAAAAGTCCAACAAAAATCGGTACAGAACTACAGATGCACGGAAATGTTCGGAAATTTATCGGTTCAAATTATTATTTTTAAAGCCAGCACTACTGTGTTGGTTCGTAGTACATATATATCACCGATTGTTCATTTTAACACATTAACGAGATCTCTGACAAACGGGACTTATTGTCAGGATGATCTCACCAGCGTCGCATGGCGGCACATACCCGAGCAGCGGGGTCGACCCGGATGTGCACACTGGCTTGAGCTGCAGCTGTTTCCGACGACGTTTGCGTTTTGTGTTTGTGCTCTGTAGTGTTGTCGCCGCCGCCATATTCTCGGTGCCTCGGTCGATGTCCGGTAGCGCGGTCGAGCCTCTAGCCACCCCTAATCTATCGAGTGAGATGGGGGTTACTATTTTCAGAAAAAAAAGAGAGAATTCTACAATGACAACTCTGAATTTCATTATGTCTTCTTTGACGTGTTTTATTATGCCACGTCCAGCCCTCATAGTGGGTCCCATGGTTAGAAATCGATTTAGGGCGAACAAAAATCGAGCAACAGTTCTATTCAACACAACCAACGGAACTATGCCAGATTTTTTGAGCAATTAGTGGGAACTACTGGATTTGCGAACTTCCACCTCGAAACAGGATTTCGCCCCGTTTTATAAATAAATCAACCACTCACAATATAGAACGGTTAGGAACTCGGCTTCAAGCACGGAAATAAAAATTTCGTTGGAGTCACTGCACAAGGATGCTCAAAGGTAAACGATCTAACTCTACATGGAGTAGAGCTCAACGACTGGACGATGAAAGAAATAGGCAAGTCGTTTTCAGAAGATTCTAAGTACTATGTCTGTTCTCTTATGAATTTCCACTTGTGACACCATTTGTTTTAAAAAATCTCTCGGTCGCACAGACAAAGAAACCTCGGGCCGCGCGTGTGCATTCCGGCCGAGCCCGAGGCCGGTCTCGCCCGCCCCGCCGCCGTATCGTCGGTCCTGGCCACGGCCGAGCGGAACCGGTCTCACGGCGACAGGAACCCATCACGCGTCTTGACAATCGGACGTTTAAATGCACGTCGTCGACCTCGCTTCGCCACAAAGCAAACCATCTCCCGCGTCCGTTCTCCATAACCGCAAGCAAACCTCCCGATTTCACACTTCCCCGCCGCGCCATCGCCATCGCCAGCGCCAGCACGCGGGGCCGGACCGGAGCGGCACTACATAAGACCAACCCAAAACCGCCAGCACTCGGCACTCCACCGCCGCTCATCAGATCAGCCTCGTCTCGCCATGGGGCGGACGCTGGACGTGCTGCTGGGGCGGAGCACGAAGCAGACGGCGCGGCTCAAGTCCCTCCTCGTCCTCGCCACGAAGCGGATCGCGGTGGCGCGGGGCCACCGGCAAGTGCGGTGCGCGCAGGCGCGCGGGGACGTGGAGCAGCTGCTCCGCCTCGGCCACCCGGACCGCGCCCTGCTCCGCGCCGAGCAGGTCGTCCGGGAGCGGGACGCGCTCGACGCCTTCGACATGCTCGACTCCTACTGCCGCCTCCTCGCCGACCGTGCCGCGCTCCTCGACGACGCGCGGCACCACCGGGACTGCCCCGAGGAGCTGCGGGAGGCGGCGGCCGGGCTGGCGTACGCGGCCGCCAGGTGCGGGGACCTCCCCGAGCTGCAGGAGGTGCGCGCGCTCCTCGCGGCCAGGTTCGGCAGGGGCTTCGTCGCGGACGCCGCCGAGCTGCGCGGCGGGTGCGGGATTGATATCAAGATTGTGCACAAGCTGTCCACCAAGCAGCCGACGCTGGAGAGCCGGCAGTCGGTGCTGCTGGAGATCGGCGCCGAGAAGGAGATCCCCGTGCGCCTTCACGACACCTCCTCCTACGACGACGACGAGGAGTCCCGTTACTCCAACGTTCACAGCCAGAGGAGGAATAAGAATAACCAGGACGACGAGAGGCGGCGCGCGACGCTGCAAGCCGACGACGACGAGGAGGGAGACAGCGTCGTCCCTGCCCAGTCCCGCACGGCGTTGTCATTCAAAGACGTGGAAGCGGCCGCGCAGGCCGCGTTCGAGTCGGCGGCCACGGCGGCGGCTGCCGCCAAGGCTGCCATCGAGCTCTCGCGAGCCGGGTTTGGCGGCCCCGACGACAGGTACAGGGGGAAGCCGGGAAGGGCGCGCACCCACGACGGCGACGACGATCATGCTGGTGCCAAGATGTTCGAGCGTGATGGTGACAACGCAGGGAACGAGCTGAAACGCGGAGAACAGCAGCGGGATCCGGCCAGGAGCAGGCCGAGGCCGGTTTCAGTCAGGACAAACAGAGGGTTCTAGCAGATTTAGGCTGCAGCCATATATGTCAATAGCAGAGATGTTTCTTGATCTCGTCACATTGGTAGATCGCAGTCATATGATGCAGATTATTTATTTTTGATTCGGAATATATGATGTACATAGAAAGGGGGTTCCCGTGATGAGGGGGCGTTTCTGGGCGATCAGCGAGGACCATGGCGACGGCGACGAGTACTCCGACGACGATGAGAACTCTCCCCCGGCGCGATCCCCGCCGACAGCGACCCTCGCGGACGCGTTCTGTTGCGCGAAGGAAAGGCGGAGCAAGCAGAGGAAGGGGAGGAAGTCAGAGCTCGAGGTGATCGCGAAGCGCCTTAGGGAGGCGGTTGCGAAGGCTTCGACGACGGTGCCGCTCCTCGAGCGAGCCCCAGGTAAACCTCCTGCGACTGTGGAGGGCCATGATCCTGCGACGGATTCAGATGAAGGTTCGGATTGGTTTCAGATGGTGAGAGGCAGAGCATTTAGGATCCCTTCCCGTGTGGATTCCTTGCTACCACACATGAGACGAGATGATTTGCGGCTGCCGTGCGAGAGCGGAGGCTCGCCGCCGGCGTCGCTATCTTCTCGATCTCCGGTGAGATTGCAGGGGAATTCAGGGGATGACGTGGTTGTTGGTGTGGGGAAGACGCGGATCTCAATTCGAACTCTGGGCCGGAATGGGCCGCAGCACCGTCAGCACCAAAAAGCCCAGGAGGAGGAGAATAAGGTTCAGGAGGGGGAGATTAGGGTTCCGCACAAAAGTGGCGTGATCCCGAATCAAACACAATTCCTATCCCCACTCCTCTCCCATCTCTGGAGCTCGGAGGCGCTAGGAGGCTGCGATTCTTTTAAGGGCAGAGTGCGAAGGGGAGATAGTGAGCCAGGAGCTGAGAAGATGCAGGGGAACGCTGGGGGGAACGGAGGCGGTGGAGATGATCGCGGAGCTGGCAATTTCGCGGTCAGGCCTCCCCAGCAGCGAGGGCCACCTCCGCAACGGCAATTCCAAGGTAACTATCAGTTCAACCAGTACAGGGGGCAGAATTTTCGTCCAAATAATCAATATCAGCAGAGAGGGCAGTATCACAACGCTAGCTATCAGTACCAGAATCAGTTCAGCTCAGGAGATCAGAGGGGTTACTTGACGCAGCAAAACCCACAACGTTCAATTTCTGCTGAGTCCAACGTCCTGCAATCTGGGGGGCAGAAGACAGTGTATGTTCCCAAAGCAGCAGCAAGCAGCGGAGCAGGGGCGACACTCAAACAGAAGGATACAGCGGCTGCTTCAGGCTCTGATGGTGGGTCAAACAAGTTGCAGTGTTATCGTTGCTGGAATCATGGTACTCATGTGCAAAAAGACTGTGATGCTGATGTGCTTTGTGTAAACTGTGATAAAACTTCCCACATCTCCGACAAGTGTGCTTGGTTACATCAGAAGAAGCCAGTTGCAGAGTTTGTGGGCTTTGGGGGACCAGGGCTGGGCTGTTTTGTTGCTCAGCATACCAAAGAATCGACAACAGGTGCAAAGGGGAATGCAATTGCGTTGATTAGAATCAAGGAAGGTTCAGTTGGAGAAACAACTGCAGAAAACCTAGAGCTGGGGCTTGCAAGTACATATCCCTGGAGATGGGCTTGGAAGGCCAAAAATGTTGCTGCTGGAGCCTTTCTTGTGAGTTTTCCATCTGTAACCAGAATCAATGAAGCATCAGTATATGATTGGGTTCCTCTGAAAAAAGTGGACATGATGGTGAACATTAAGCTGTGGACCGATGAATCACTGGCTGCGGGGAAGTTGACAACTGTTTGGGTAAAAGCAAAAGGAGTGCCGAGGATTCTCAAAAATTTCCATGGCCTGTGTGAGGTGGGATCCACTCTTGGACACCATCTTGAAGCTGATATGCACCAGTTGAAGAAGACTGGGCAGGTCAGACTGAAGGTGGGGGTGGTCGACCACCTTAAAATCCCTAAATGGACACAGATATCTACTCCAAAGCTGCATTACTACAGGATCTACTTTCAGTTAGAAGAGATAGTGGAAATGGGTTGGGATAGAGCTGAAGAGGATTTCCTACAAGATTTCGAAGATATCATGGACAGTCAGGCTGAGGAGGATGTGGACAGGGACCCCAAAAGGCAGAAAAATAATGAGCAACCTGCTCCTTCCCCTACCGGACATGTTGTGGCTGAGAAGCAAGTGGTTGCCAGCACACGCACAAGAATTGCGCTAGTGGAAAGGGAACAGATACTAAGGGAACAAGATGAAGAAGATATCAGAATCAACAAAGAAAAAACAGGGGCGAAACCCACACCACAAATGGGAAATGTCTACAGTGGCACTGACAATGCTGAGATTACAGGTGATAATGCAGCTGTGATAGAAGATACAGAGGATGAAAGGGTGAGACTCTCAGATGATGAAATGGAGGGTGATGCATCACAATCTGATAGCTTTGGAACAAAAGTGATGGCTATTACTGGGAATGGAATGAAGACTAACATCAGCTCACAGGACGAAACCGTGCCGAGGCAAAGTGGGAGATTGGCCAACAAAAACACTGAGGATGTGTCGGTGCTGGAGAGAGCAAAAGGCATCAAGGCTAAGTGCATGGACAAGGAAGAAGGTACAACCTCTCTCTTTCCTACTGTGCTTAACTCTGATGATAATACTTTGTTGGACATTGCTAGATTAGTTGGTGTGGAGTTAGGAACTTCTTTGGAAATGGTGGAACATAATTTAAATCTTATTAGATTACAAGAAGAAGCAAGAGTGGCTATGTTTGGGGGACAGGCAAATGATGCTAAAAATGCTAATGAAGAATCTGTTAGTAAAGATCTAAATCCTGGTGATATAGATGCTATACTACAGGATCTCATTAGTATGAATCAGGAAAATTTGGATGAAGGAATAGAACAGTGCAATTTTTTGGGAGGCAGTGGAATGGATCAGTTTAGAGATTTAACTAATAAATCTTTTAGTGAGGTTTATTCTGTTAAATCGCCTATTAAGACGGTGGTGAGAAGGAGGAAAAAATCTAAAAGATAAAATGTTAAATGGTTTTATTTGGAACTCCGGGGGAGTGGGTGATAAGGCCAAAAGAGACTTTGTTTGCGATTCTGTGAATAAATACAAACTTGACTTTGTTGGTGTCCAGGAAACCATGAAAAAGGATTTCTCTGAAACAACCTTGTTGTCAATAGGTGGAGAAACCTCGTTTGATTGGTCTTGGACTCCAGCTAAAGGCAAATCAGGGGGGATTCTACTAGGGATAAATATTGATACCTTTGCTGTGGTAGATAAAGAATTTGGGGACTACTTCATAAGAGTTTTAGTGAATAGTAAAGTGGATAATCTATCTTGGAACCTTGTTGTTGTGTATGGTGATGCCCAACCTACTGGAAAAGCTAAATTTCTAGTGGAGCTGGTGCATATCATTAAGAACTCGAAGGTCCCTTTGTTTTTAGCCGGGGATTTTAATCTCACTAGAAGAGCTAGAGATAGAAACAAACCTGGGGGCTTAAATAGATGGAGCATGCTCTTCAACTCTATCATTGCGCAAGGAGAACTGATGGAGATTCAGCTTAGTGGGAGGCAATACACCTGGTCCAATAATCAAAAGGATCCAACCTTTGCTTTGTTGGACAGAGTGTTAGTCTCTCCGGCTTGGGAGGAAAATTTCCCTCTGGTGACAGTTACAACTCTAACTAGAGATTTATCTGATCATACCCCCCTATTGATTTCGACAGGAGAGGCGATCAGAATTCCGAAAACGTTTAAATTTGAAAATTGTTGGTTTCTCAGAGATGAGCTCGAGGAGATTCTAGCTAAAATTTGGAACCAGGGAGTGAGAGGAAGTACAAGTATTGACAGATGGCATAATAGATTTGTAAAAATAAGAAAGTCTTTAAAGGGTTGGAACATGAATTATGAAAGTGCTAACAGGAACCTGAGAATTGAACTTACAAATGAGATAGAGTTGTTGGACAAGAAAAGTGAGGCTGGTGGACTATCACTTGTGGATTGGAACCATTTGCAACAATGTCGTGACAAACTCAAAAAAAAATTAAAAGAAGAAGAGGTTAAATGGTTGCAAAGATCGAGAGAGAAAGAACTACTTGAAGGGGATAGTAATACAAAATACTATCACTCTAAGGCAAATGGGAGACGAAGACGGAATAGAATTGTAAATTTACACCAAGAGGAGGGGCTGATCGAAGGCCAAGAGAATTTGAAAAAGTATATTACATTCTTTTACAAAAAGCTCTTCGGTCGATCCGATTCCACACAAATTAGATTGGATGGAGGAGGTGTGCAGCAACTTGAAAGAGACGAGAGAGTAGGCTTAACTGAAAGATTTAGTTTAGAAGACCTGAAAAATGCGGTGTTTGGGATGGAGAAAAACAAATCAGCTGGGCCTGATGGTTTTAATGCAGACTTCTACCAGAAATTTTGGAATATCGTTCACAGAGATCTGTTTTCTCTAGTGACAGATTTCTTTGACAACAAAATTAATATTAATAGGCTCAACTATGGAATGATTACTCTAGTTCCCAAGGGGACAGATGCGGACAAAATTCAAAAGTATAGACCAATATGTCTTTTGAATGTTGTCTTCAAAATCATTACAAAAATGATTGTGAATAGGCTGAATCCTGTGATTTCAAAAGTTATAAAGCTAACACAGACAGCTTTTATTAAGGACAGGTACATTATGGAAGGGGTCACAATTTTACATGAAGTTCTAAATGACTTACATGTTAAAAAGAAGCCTGGGATTCTCTTTAAGATTGATTTTGAGAAAGCTTTTGATAAAATCAAATGGGCTTTCTTGCTTCAAATTTTAGAAATGAAAGGATTTCCGAGCAAATTCAATGATGTAGTGATGAAAATTGTTTCTGGTGGTAAGGTGGGGGTAAAAGTTAACGGAGAGAATGGCCCTTATTTTAATACTCATCAGGGGCTGCGACAGGGCGACCCCCTTTTGCCTCTGCCCTTTGATTTGGTAGGTGATGCGCTTGCTATTATGATAGAGAGAGCAACATATAATGAGGTAATTAAGGGGCTGTCTTGTCATCTAGTGGAAAAAGGGGTGTCGATTCTACAATATGCGGACGACACTATCTTACTTCTCCAAGATGATTTGGAACAAGCAAGAAATCTTAAATTCATTCTTTGCCTGTTCGAACAAATGTCGGGGCTTAAGATAAACTTTCACAAAAGCGAAGTTTATTGCCTTGGAATAGATAGAGACGATGAAAGAAAGTTTGAAGAGATCCTTACGTGTAAAAAAGGCAGCTTGCCCATGAAATATCTTGGTATCCCAGTGGATGAGACTAGGTTGAATAATAGTGAGTGGGACCCTTTAGGAGAAAAAATGATGAAAAAGTTAGGTTGCTGGAATGGTAAGAATATGTCTATTGGAGGGAGATCTCTGTTGATTAACACTTCTCTATCTAGTACCCTTCTATACATGTCATCTTTTTATAGGATACCTGTGGGCCCTAGAAAGAAATTTGACAAAATTAGATCAAATTTTCTGTGGAGTAATTTTTTGGGAAAAAGGAAATACCATCTGGTCAAATGGAAGACTGTGTGTCTTCCGAAAGACCAGGGCGGTTTGGGAATCCTGGATTTAGAGACTATGAATGTGGCTTTACTTGCTAAATGGCTTTGGAAGTTGTTTAATGAAAAAGGATTATGGCAAACAGTGCTCCAGAACAAATACTTGAAAAACACCACTTTGGGACAATGCTCTCAGAAAAATGGCGATTCTCATTTTTGGCAGGGGCTTATGGAAGTAAAACCTTTATTTCTTTCATGTTGTCGGTTTGTGGTTGGGGATGGTAGGAAGACAAGATTCTGGGAGGACTTGTGGATCTCAGATTCATGTTTATCCTTACAAATGCCCAGGCTGTACGCAGTCTCAAATAATCTCAATATAACAGTTAGGGGAGTTTTTTCCGCTGGAATTACTTCCCTATCTTTTAGAAGAGCACTTACGGGGGTCAAGTTGGAAGAGTGGAGAAAATTGTTATCCCTGTGCGAAAATGTCGAGTTAAATATGGAGGATGACAAACTTAGCTGGTTGTTAACTGCCTCCAGACAGTTTACGGTCAAATCCTTTTACTCGGCGATGCAGGTGGTGGAGAATGTTCCCTATAGGTTCATGTGGAAGGTTAAAATCCCTCTGAGGATTAAAACCTTCCTATGGTTGATCCTGAGAAAGAGCATTCTAACGAGAGATGTCCTGCTGAAAAGAGGGGGAAAGTGTAATAAAAATTGTCTTTTTTGTGGACAAGATGAATCGATTGACCATCTTTTCCTTCGGTGTCCGCTAGCTAGATACGTGTGGAATGTTGTAAGTGTGGCGACAGGTCTTAACTGCCAGTTTGTTGACGTGCAACATTGTCTCACTGTGTTTCTTGCGGGTTTTCAGGTTAAAGCTAAGAAGTTGTTGACGGTAGGAATAGCAGCGGTTTTCTGGGGGATTTGGAAAGCTAGAAATTTAGCATGCTTTGAGAACAAATGGCCTTCGGAGCCAATTGAAGTGATATACAGAGTATGCTATTGGATTGATTGGTGGGCTAATTTGCAGGGAATGGAAGGAGCAAAGCTGGAGCTACAGCGGGGCGCAAAACTTCTGGTGCGAGTCGCGGATGAAGTCTTCAGGGGGGCTAGAAGCTGGGCAAACTGGAGACCAAGATTAGAGGGATGAAGAAGAGCAGATCTCTGGGGTTGCTGGGAGTGTCCTTTTGTTTCTGTCCTTTAACTAGCACTGTGTTAGCGAGTAGTTTTGTGTGGTGGTTGCTATGTTTTGTAACTAGCGGGTGGGAGTTTCACTTGGAGGCTGCTGTGTTGTGGAGGACTGAACTCTGTTGCTCTGGTTTCTATTAATGGAAATCGGGGAGAAATCCCTTTTAATTCAAAAAAAAAACATAGAAAAATGGGAACGTAAATATAAATTAACTCGGTTCTTGATTTTTTTCACCGAGCAGATAGCAGAAACCATAAGCTTATTATGTTTTCAGTAAGATGTTTTCTTTGTGGAAACAGTTAAAGATGCTGAATAGCTTCTGCTACACAACTGGTTGAAAACCTTATCCGATAAAGTAGTACTCGGTGAAAACTAGACTGCCTAAAAGAAACTAGCAAACCCATGGAGCTGGTTTGCTAATAAACTTGCACTAACATACATCTGAATCTAAGACCATGTACTATGTGAAGGAAAAGCGATTTCATGCACCTTTTGATTCGACTCTATACATATCATCGAATCCAAAAGTGAACCATGCATATTGTCAGAGAAGAAAGCGAACCAATATATTGCTTCGGCTCATACCTCTATAGTATTATTTTTTAATTCAGTCAACACCACAAAGAGCAGCCATGCATGTGCTTCTTTTTTTAAAATCACATCGACATGGTGTATGGCCTAAGATACTCCCATGCTACATCATCAGCGATTAAGTTTTCTGCTTTTATTGAGACACGCCAGTATTTGACTGTAGGGTTGGAAAGTCACAATCGACAGCTTTATCTTACTCCAAGTTCTTTCTATAAATACAAATACTAGTTTGTAAGGCATAATTTGTAAATCTCTTAGCCCAAGGTGCTAGTTGATGTTGATTGGACGTAATAAGCTGCATGCATTGGTGGTGGAGGCAACCGACCACTAGTTGAGAAACAATTAATGCAATTGTGACTAAGAGTGTAGGACAAATAGTTTTTGAGATTATACATTATAAACTAGTACGGAGGGAGTAGTATTCATTGTACGATGGCTAGTAGGGTCACACCAATAGAAAATTAACTGACGATAAGCAGTGACAACAAATTAACTACCAATTACAGCCTGCCATTCAAATGCTCAAATGAGAAGAAGCTTATATGCATTAATCAAGTGTGCAAGGGTGACATAAAAAGAGGCAACAAGAAACTTAAATTCATTCTGGTCTTTGGGCTTGTCTCATTAATATTATCCCATAGCTTCATATACTTTCCTGCTTGACATTTTGGGACCAACACTCTTTTGTGTACGCTCATATGCAATTTATTCAGTCTGACAGACAAAATGCATCAGTTAAGTATATTACTCAACATAAAATACTAAAAGAGAGTATCATCAGACCACCAAGGTATGTATAACTGGCATTAAATTTTCATCCTCAGATTCCCAACGATCAGTAGCATTTTTTTGACAAAACGCAAAAGTCTTGTATTTCATTATATTCGAAACATAGAGTTTCTTACATCTTCGTAGGAGGGATCACTGTAGTTCACTGTAGTTGTCGATTTTTATAACTTATAACTATAATTGTCGATTTTTAACTAATGGGATCACTGTAGTTCAAAATCTGCACTCATGTACGGTCAGGAACGTTTAGAGGAAGACTAAAGTCCTAAACAGAGCGGGCAAGCACAATATCACGGGACTATGACGAGTTGTGTGCTCGTGTTCATTGTCTGCTCTACATGTCCCGGCACTTGTGCTAGCCAATGCATATATAAGTCCACCTACCACTGTATAGTACCACAGTAACACCTCTTATTTACGAGCATCAGTTCATCTTCTTGTTCGTAACTATACATACACGCACACGTCTTTCCTTCACTCCTAACAAGCTAACCTCACCTTCACTATTGCAAAAAGAAAGTACAGTTTACTTTAGACTCGAAGTCGTAGTCATGGTATACTGCTTCCTCATGGAGTAGTGCATATATCTAACTATCTAAGAATGGAAGGTATCAGGATATAAAAAATAAGTCCGACTCAGCAAGAAAGTCAAATTGTACATGATAAGAGCACTCGCCTGAAGTATGACGCGCTCTTCCAAATAGGTCCATTCAAATCTCCTGGGTCGATGGCTTACCGGCTTAGTTTTGCAACAAGTGCAAGGGGCGCAACAGGTTGCTCCGACCCCATTAGCAGTACCTGCTGTGGCTGAACTTGTGTCTCCGGTTGTGACAGCTCCTCCTCGGCAGTTGGTGGTTCAGATGGAGGCTCCTGGTGTGCCAGTGGTGATCGACGGAACACAAATGCAGGGGCATCCAAGGGACCAAGACTGCTGCGACTACGAGTGTTGTTAGGGGTCTTTTACGGTACAGACAGATCGATATGAACCATCCATCCGATAGATCTCCACGGTGTATACCCAACATTACTACCCGTAACGAGGAGTAGTATTTTTTTTCATCCAAGGGCAAAATAGGTTGAGGTGGGGAAAAATTAGGCAGACACAAGAGTATATTCCGAAGATTAAAAAATTATGATCGAGGCATATGTAAGCTGCTAATATTTCTGAAGCTTTGTTCTTGATTGATTGCTCCGGATGCGTAAGGCATATCAAAGGTAGCTTGATCAAACAAATAAGGTTCGATCAAGCTCTTCGTACGTGCTTACGGGACGTTAGTTCTTGCCCGTGCGCCTTGGACCACCAGTGACGGCGCGGCGAGGTCAGAACTGGACGCAAACACAGGGCATGCTGCCGCCGAGGACGGAACGACGCAGGCATATCAGGCTACAACGAACAGTGGGTGCTAGACCGATGTGAGAGCAAGTCCAGCAGTTGCCTTAAAATGTCTCCCCAATATATTCTTGTAGGGGACTTCCCCTAAAAAAATCTCCCCTAAAAATTGCTCAATTCCAGCAGTTTCCCTAAAACATCTTTCCTATTTAATTTTTTAACAATATTATAACTATATAATTATCTGGTCTGACCAGTTCGTTGGCTAATTTATTTGATCGCATCAAGCTGATCTTTCGCACGGAGACGAAGACACCGGCCGGCCGGCGGCGGAGACTGATCGCTGCCTTGCGTACAACTGATCGCTGCCCCAGATCGCATCAAGTTAATCGCTGCCAATGATTGTCACAAGTTGATCGCTTATGAAAGAAGCTAAGATAAGTGTCGCCACATACTCCAAGATGCTGAAGATGCAACGGAGGCGCGCCGCCGCCATCCTCCCCGTGCCCAGCACCACCGACGACGACCCAGCCCGCCGCTGCCGCTCCCCCGACGCCGACAGCAAGAAGAAGCCGCGCAAGGCCGCGGGGAAGTGGAGGCGGATCAGTGCGCCCATCCTCGGTAAGAACCTGCCCATGGCGTCCGTCGCGACCAAGCAGGTCCGCTCATGGCAGGTCCGCCCCATGCAGGTCGCCGCAAGCCCTCTCCTCACCTCTACTCATCTTTCTCTCCCCAGAAATTGAGACTAGACTCGATTTGAAGATCGATTTCATGCCTAATTTGAAATTCCAGATCAATTTCCAACTTGATTTCGGACTCGATTTGGGGATAAATTGCAGAAACGGGAAGGGGAAGAAGGCCATACGAACCTGTCGAGCGCGGGATGAATCTTCACCCGCGAGCGGTTCCTCGCGTCGCCAGGGATAGGGGAGCTTCCGCCTCCCCGACTTGTAGGGGAAAAGAGAGAGGAGAATCGGGGAACCCGATAGATCGGGGGAGGGACGAGGGAACTGCTGGGCCGTTTTTTTTTGTGATTTTCCCCTAAAATAAGTATAGGAGAGGTTATGAGGGACCTGCTGGACTTGCTCTGAGAGCCTTAACAACTACTCCCTCCGGTCAGAATTAATTGTCGCCAGCCCCATATAATTTTGTACTAGGTCAGTTCGTGCGTCAATTATTATGTACCGGAGGTAGTAATAAGGTATACCGTACAAAACTCCTGCTAAGAAGATGGAGAACACGATTTATTTATTATTGGGTAAAAAAACCTCTCTTTTTTTAAAAAAGTCATGCGGCATGCTTTCTTGATTAGATTAAACAGTTACATCATTCACGAGTTTACCAATAATAAATTTAGGGGGTTCATCGACCCAAATACAAGAATTACTAGAAATATAAGCATTCCTCGCAAGCTCATGAACTACTTGATTGGCTTCCCTATTACGATGTTCTACGGACACATTAGAGTAAAAACACTTTGTTTCCTTCTCCAACCGACAAGAGGCGATGCATTTTTTCTAAACAACGTAAAAGATTTGTCATTATCATTCATTAAGAAGTTTTTAGAGATATTACAAACCATGGTCCAGTGAGAAACTCGGCCCCAAAATAACAGAATTACTCCTGTGACATCTAAATACTCAAAGCATTTGGACCCGCAAAGGGTCAGAACTAGTCTCCTCTTCAATCTTTTTCACAATCATCGCCCAAGGTGGAGGATTGATTACGGAAGACCTGAGAGTTTCTCTCCGTCCAGATCTCCCAGGAAATGAGCATTGCCATGGACACTAGGGCTTCAGGACTGTGGCTTCTTCCATTGATCACATCTGTCCACCATTCCTTCACGGATGAAAAAAATGTGCCAATCCACGGGGTACTCCCTCCGTTCCATATTAGATGACTTCTTTTTATCAAAAAGTGGATTTATCTAGACATATATCACATCTAGATACATCCACTTTTGTCTAAATAGAAGTCATCTATTTTGGAACGGAGGGAGTGGATGTCAAGGATACCCGACCACATCTGGATGGTGGCCCAAACTCTAGTAGTGAATCTACACCTGAAAAGATGAGGTGTAGTTTCCTGCACTCGGTTACAAAGCTTACAAAAGAAGACGAGGCAACACATTCGAATCTGCGACTGCCCCCGAAGGCTGCTATGGAGCTCTCGCGAGCTGGGTCCGGGCCCCCATGATGGCCGGCTTCAGTCAGGACAAACAGAGGAAACTAGCAGTTCCCAGTTCAGTCCAACCATACATCAATAGCAGTTAGCAGATATGGTTTCTTGATATCCTAATATTGTTAGTTTGCAGTGATATGATGTAGATTCTTCATTATTGATTTGCTGAACTATGTGATGTACATAGAAAAATGGAAGATAAAGATAATTAATTCGATTCTGGTTTTTTCACCAAGCAGAGAGCAGAAACCATAAGCTTCTGTTTGTAGAAACCATAAAGCTGGTGAAGAGTTTCTATTGCACAACTGGTTGAAAACCTAATTACTTAATGAGACAAACCATTATAACTTAAGCTACCAGGTAGAGTACCGAGGGCATAAATATTATCAGCTGACAACATTGTCTTTCTGGACCAACTACCACACACTCTATCTAAGAAATTAGCAAAACCATGGAGCTGTTTGGCTGATAAAACTGCTGTAACATACATCTGATCTGAGATATTCTCATGCTACATCATCAGCGAGAAACTTTTCTCCTTTTATTCAGACTCGCCAGCATTTCACTGTATGGTTGGAAGGTCACGTCAACGTCTTCATCATACTCAAGACCAAGTTCTTCCTGCAAAGATGAATATGTTCATTATATGATGGCTGGTAGGGAGAGTGACAGCAATAGAAAATTAACTGGCAATAAGCAGTGACGATGAATTAACAAAAAAATTACAGCTGCCATTCAAATGCTCAAATCAAAAGAAGCTTATGTCCATGGAACAAGTGTGCAAAGCGAAAAGCAAAAAGGGGCACCAAGAACCTTAAATTCCTTCTGGTCTTTGGGGCTGTTCTCAGTAATATTATCCCATAGCTCCTTGAACATCCTCTTTCGCTTTCTCCAGTGAGTAACTTTCTCAGAGAAGGACTCTTCAATTATCTTCTTGTCTTCAGGCTTCACCAAGGTCATACCACTCTGCAACTTATTTAGTTTTTCTTCCATTTCCTGGACCTGCATAAACATGAGGTTTGCTATTAAACTAGGTTGAAGAACCACACTTATGAGCACTAAGAAACATATGAACATGCACATACTTCACTTTGCAATTTGGCCTCCTTTGACCTGATCTCTTCCATTGTCAAGTTTGACTGCAGAGATTTTATCTCTGCACAAAGATTAGTACTTAGATACTAAGAATTGTATACTGCATACAGGAAGACACATATAAATTCGGAGTTGGGACCAAACGGAACTGACCAGATTCGAGCTCACTAGTAATTTTCTTTTGATCTGCAAGTTCTTCCTGTAGCTTGCTATTTGCTTTCTTCATCTCCTCAAGTTCTTCCCCATTTGGAATGTCAAACTGATCTTGCCGAGCAAGGTAGATTTTCTGCTTGCCATACTCCTTGAAGGATATCTGACCACTGTCAGCCAATGCATCCAGTGCCTTTTGCACTGCAGTCTTCTTAAGATTAAACTTCTGTAGTGCATCAGCTGCATTCTGAGAATTCAATGGCCTGTTTTGCTGCAAAAGCATAGTAAATATTAACTTAATACTACTGCGTACTAATGTAAAGATTGGAGGTATAGTACAAAATATAGTGGATACAGAATAATTCTGAAATCATCTAAACTGACCACTTTGTGCATCTCTTGATATTCTGCATAAAGTTCAAGCACAACATATAACTTCTTTATTAAATAATTTTCTAATTGCAATGGTTGGACCTAACCAAAATTAATGTAAGAGCACTGTCTGAGCGAAAATGCCTCTGTAAAACTAATCGAGGCAATGATAACTTATGCAGCGATGCACTACTTTGGATGCATACAAATATAAAACCTTCCTGATGCATAAAAACAGCCTATACTGAAGAGTGCAAAACTAGTCAGGAAATACTAGTGTCTCCATTTGTACGCACTTAAGGTGACCTTTTCCCAGTCACAGTTAGTCTCAGAGTAAAGTTTTCTGACACAATCCCAAACGGATACTGCTAAATTGATAAGAAATACTAGTTAAGTGGAGTGGAAACGGTTCAAAAGTGGCTCTTTTCTTGAGTAGAGACAACCCTCAATCTCACTAATCAGCACAAAATTCCAAAGACAGGTGTGAACTGAAGAATGACACAGCTTCATTCATCTGGAGTTGTGTCAAACCCAATGAGAAACAAAGTAATGAAATGCACATACATCAATTATCTAGACTGAAGATTGTATTTGTTAACATAATACAACGAAAATATAGATGATAACCAGCACAAATCAATGGCCATGCTGTTACCACGAACCTCCCCACAAGGAAGGTACTCCATTACACGCTCCTGACATATAAGCATGTACATGTACTGAGGCAGATCCTACATACCATCGTCTGCAATAGAACGAGCCAAGCCTGCTACAGTATACAAACATTCTCACACGGGACAAAACACCACAAGATGCATGATGGGAGAAAAAAAATCCCAACCCTCGTGGTGCAAGCACATCATCAAGCACAAGGTGAAACCTAACCGAAAGCAGGCAATTTGGGGGTTTCAAGAGAGGGCTTTTAGCAGAGGGGGTCGTTACCTCGTTGACGTAGTTGAGGACGATTCCTGCACAGGAAACCAGTAAGAAGATCAGAAAAAAGAAATACAGATATACAGACGAGGCCGAGCAAACGATTGTTGGAATTGGGGGAGGAATCGCGGGGGGTGCTCAAATCGAGAGTTATGAAGGTTGGATAGGATTGGATCGGCGTGGCTCATACCTTCCACGCTGTCTGATTTAGGCGGCATTGCGCCGGCCCTCTCGCGCGCTGCCTCCGCCTGCTTCGCCGCCGCGGACTCGCTGGTTTTCGTGGATTGAAAGGGGGGTGGGGAAAAGAGTGGGGGAGAAGACGGGGAAAGGGGAGAAGGGTTTGGCTCTCTACTGTGAGGCGGGACACTGACAGATGGGGCCCGCGGTGCTTAGTGAGCTGTGGATTTCCCGCCAAAACTGACGGCGTGCGCGGCATGTGCGTGAGTGACCTTCGCCGGGCCTCCAGAAAGCCCAACTCACAATGGACCTCTAGAGAAGGCCAATACCACGGGCCTCGAGCCCTCGATGATTTGATGCTCACTGCTATAGTACCACTGTCCCCTCATAGAAACAAGTTTCAATGCCACGTTCATTTGTTCAAAATAAATATAAATAACTGCAGCACGCTCATGACATCAACGCATCTTCTTAAAAGTCTTGTTTATCTCTATATATAAGCACACACACACCTCTCCTGCTATTGAGTCTTAGCGAAAAGAAAGAATTTAGGGTTCACACTCATAGTTATGACATACAAAATGACAATGACAGTTGCATTTGATTATATGCTTCCTCATGGAGTAATCATAGCCTTGAGAATTGAAGGCATCAGAATAGAAAAGATACCGGGCAAAGGACCATGTCGCAAATTTATATATGATTGGAACGCGAGACAACTAGGTGAAACTTAGTTGTGTCAAACTTCTAACAAAAGAACTTGGCAGTGACTTGGGATCCATGATAGGACCGACTAGCTGAGGATTGTTTCGAGTATTCAAAGTTGCTCGTAGTAGAAGTCGAATTTTTTCAATCTATCAATTTTAACAACTCATTTGTTTCCGAAAAAATATGTGTATCGCTCAATTAATTTGTTTATGTCCATTGTATCTTATAACTAATTTCTTCTATCTAACAATAGTTTCAGTAACAGAAACTTAATTTTGTTTCCAAATGCAACATTACAACCATTGAGAAATTTAGTTTTTTTTTAGTTTAATCTTCTCTACGCACGAAAACAATGGTGGAAAGAAACCCTTAAGAAAGTACAACTCGATTGTGCTCAGTTTATTTCATCTGATCTTGTTGTTTGAATTGTCCGATGTTATAATTCCCATGTACTGAAAAATGGATCATTCGGTCTAAAGTGACCACCCATACTATCTACACTCCAAAACCTCAACACTCTTTATACACTTCAGCAAGGATGTCTAGAGCAACTAAGAGAAGAGGTCGAGATAATGGTAAATGTAGGAAACGAATCCTTTAAGGATAAATATTTCATTATTATGGTGACAAACGTAGGATATGTCAATTAAACTTTAATATATTGAAGATCATGTCATGAATCAGTGGATCGGCGGTGCTCATACCTTCCACGCTGGTGTTCGTGGATTGAACGGGACGAAGGGAGAAAGGGGGTGGGGAAGAAGATGGGGAAAGGGGAAAAGGGTTTGGCTCTCAACTATGCAGCGGGACACTGACAGAGGGGGCCGTAGTGCTTGTTCACGTGTGGATTTCCTGCCAAAACTAACGCGTGCGCGGCATGGGCGTGGCCTTCGCTGGGCTCCATGAAAGCCCTAACACAGTGAACCTCTAGAGAAGCCCAATACCACGGGCCTCTGCATCGATGATTTGATGCTCACTACTGTCCCCTAGAAAAAAATGTTCCACTGCCACGTTCAACTGTTCAAAATAAATATAAATAACTGTAGCACGATTCATGACATCAATGCATCTTCTTAAAGTCTTGTTTATATAGTTATATAGGGAATCACTAGGCATCAGACTACTGATCTTTATACACGATCAGACCAGCTAGCAGCCACACGATGCGTTTGATGGTGGCCGTGGGATGTGAAAGCAGGCGTGCTCCCGTACCCGCCAAATTAACGACGTTAATTTCTATCGTTAACGTCATCTTCGACCGGGATGTCTGCCTTACTAATCATCGTCGCTGAGCCCGCGCTCATTACTTCCCTGTCGAACTCCATGCATCATCACCGGCTACGCACAGTCTATGTGCTTCGGTTGTCAGGAAAAAATGGCGCACCTTACCCATGATATTGAGTTTCCTCCGCATGTAGATCCAATCCGTAGACGTGCTTCCCGAATCCTCCATCCTTCGCCGGTGGGCTGTGCACCGGGCGGGTATGCATCCTCGGCTGGACAACAGCAGTTCAACAATCCGCTCCCAGGAAACAATGGAGCATATGAGGTAATCCCAGATTTCTTCTCACCCGTACTTCATTTTGAATCCACTTTCAGATTGGTGGCTTTTATGTAGCCTTCTTGTCAGGGTTCGATATCTTACTTAATTAGGTCTCACCTCTTGTGTCAGTTCATGCGTGATGCGGTGCTTGAGTATGGAAATACATGTAGGAGGAAGACTATAGTGGATTGGATGGTGGAATACTGATTTTCTATGAAGCTTTTATATTTTTTTTGGGTGCCAGCAGTTCTTTAGATATGTAGAAAATGCTATTCATTTTGGATGCATAGAAGGAGCTGATGGACGTACAGATGCATCTACAGAATGGGCCATCGTTTTGGAGGAAAACGTATATGTGTTGGCGAGGGTATTCTGTTAGTGTTGACAGCTCTGTAATTGTGTGTTAGATGCATGTTGCACATAGTTGCGTAGCACAAAATAGGTTTATTTGAAGCATGTGTTGAAAGAGCATTTTCCCTCATGTGTGGTTTTGGTAATTATATGACAATCTCTATGGACTAATGTTTGCATTGAGATATCATTATAGATCCTGTCCATGGAATTGTGGAGTTCATGTGTTGGACTCTTGAAGCTTATGTGTTGAGTGGAGCATATTGCAAGTATGTCTTGAAGGATTCAAGACATCATATTAGTGAAGAAATGTTGGAAGATACAAGGTTGATCAAGATGTTGATCAACACACAAAGCTACAAGATGTACCAAGAGCGATCATGTATCTCTTGGGATGGTAAACACTTGTCCGCATAACTTTGTGAACTAACCCATGATATATATGTGTGTGGTATCTTTATATGAGGTTAGGTATCTTCCCATAGGCTTACATCAAATGAAGATTTCATATAGCTCATGGAGGATGTCGTCATGTGATGATCGTCATCAAGGTGAGATGTGCAAGACCAAGACCAAGAGAAGCTTCTTGAAAAGATCCTATGCTTGGTGCTTGCAATGGATACATGAAGATGAAGCTAAGCGAGACTCTCCCATTGTGAGCATGGGGGAGTATTTGGAGAAGTCTTCATCAAGCAAGTGATTGGACGCGCAAATCAAGAAAGATGATCCACTTGAAGAGATCAATATAGTCATCATCCAACTCAAGTGGAATGCTCAAGGCAAAGGTATGATCTTGATAGGGCTATAGGATAGATAGGCGTACTATCAAGAGGGGTTCTCAAGTTAGTAACTTGATCGCATCATTGTGGAGAGCTCAAACCTTTGCATACTTGGCATATCATATTTCTTGGTTCTTATTTGGCTTTTATGTTTGTGAGGAATTAGAACTTGGTTCATCTCCATGTCAAGCTCTAGTTCATCGAAATCGGTTTTACTTTGGACAACTTGTTGCGTTTTCGGTGGCGGAAATATCGCCGGTTCTACCGTGAGGAAAGTCCCACACCTTGCCATGTGTGTCGATTTTACTCTATTTATGGGATGCAATATTTTTTGTTGGGTGCTCATCGTCGCTATGTTTCCAACAAAATTGGTCTCACCTCATTTGGAGTTCATTTGCAAAAGTTATAGCAGTTTTCGTTTCGGTGTTTTGCTGATTCGGATTATTGGGGCCGGATATTACGCTATATCGGAATTTCCGGTTCCCTAGCTCATCCAAGAAAACGGCTAAGGAAAGGAGAAAAAGGGTTCTGACTCCAGTCGGAAATTGTGCTCGGAAATTTCCGTCTACCGGAATTTCCGAGTGCACCCAGAAAGCCCTCCAGTTTTGGCTAAGGAAAGAAGGACTTTTGGTTCTGACTCGAACCGGAAATTGTGCTCGGAAATTTCCATATACCGGAATTTCCGAGTGCACCCAGAAAAGCCTTCCAGAAATGGCTAAGGAAAAGTTTGGTTTTGGTTCTGACTCCAGCCGGATTTTCAGCTCGGAAATTTCATGGACTCGGAATTTCCGGTTGACCGGAATTTCTGAGTCTCACTTATACCGGAATTTCCGAGTGTCGAAACAGCCAACGGCTATATTTCCTGGAGGGGTATAAATACCCCTCTCCTTCTTCTTCCCCAGCCAATCCAAGGCAGCACGACTTTCCCCTCTCTCCTACTCCATTGTTGACCTTGGAAAGCTCACTTCCCTCTCAATCCCTCCATTGAATCTTCCATATTCTTTAGGGAAAGTTGAGAGGAGATCTAGATCTACAATCCTACCAATTAATCTCTACTCTAAGTGAGGGGAACTTAGTGGATCTAGTTCTTGGAGTTCCTTTGTGGTTCTTCTTCTTTGTTCTTCCTCTCTTCTCCCCCCATAAGCATTAGTTGCTTTTGATGGGATTTGGGAGTGAAGGATTTGACTCCTTTGTGGTTTCCTTTGTTCTTCCTCTCTTATTCCCCCATAAACATTTGTTGTTGTGTTGGAATTTGAGAGTGAAGGAATTGAGCACTTTGTGTGCTCTTGCCATTGCATTTGCATCGGTTTGAGCCCTCCACGAGGATTCGTGGTGGTGTTACTTGTGAGCTTGTTACTCTTGGGTCTTTGGACCCTAGACGCCTTTTGTGGCCGGCCTTTTGTGGCCAAGACCTTTTGTGGTCAAGACCTTTTGTGGTCACTTGAGAGCCCCCAGTTAAGTTGTGGGTGTGTGCCTCAAGACTTGGGAGCCCCCAATTAAGTTGTGGGTATGTGCCTCAAGACTTGGGAGCCCCCAATTAAGTTGTGGGTGTGTGCCTCAAGAGTTGTACGGGATTCGATCTCCGCCCCAAAGGAGATCAATAGTGGAAGGTGAACTCGTAACCTTTTGTGGTTGAGTTCATCAGGAGAAGAAGGTGAGTCTTTGTGGCGTTGCGGCTAACCTGTTGTGGTTGCGCACACCTGTCCAAACGAGACGTACACCCTTTGGGTGGAACTCGGGAATACATCCTCGTCTCCGCGTGCCTCGGTTATTTCTATACCCGAGCTCTTTACTTATGCACTTTACATTGTGATAGTCTTCGTGCTTGAAGTCATATATCTTCTATCACCTTGTTTCTTGTATTGCTTAGCATAAGTTGTTGGTGCACATAGGTGAGCCTAGTATTTATATCTAGGTTGTATGCTTGTTAAAGTAAACCTCTAGTTTTATTCTGCCTTTATCAAGCATACCGGAATTTCCGGGTCATTCTTGGACCGGATATTCCGGCTCCTCGGAAAAAGTTTTAAATCGCCTATCCGTTCATGTGTGTCCTGTGTTTGCCTGAAGCATGTGTTCACGAACCAAAAACATTGCATAGCACGACATTATTGTCTGCATTATTTTCATGTCTTATCTTTGTAGATAATGTAATGTATGAACCTAATGTTGATTCCTAAATTTTTGTTGATCCTATGAATTGTCCCTTTTTGTACAGGAGTTCGAAATGGAGGATGTTGAAGTAGGCTCATCAACTCCTACTGTGGATGAAGGGTCATGCTCTGCACCGTTAGCACCTTATGTTGGTATGGTGTTCAACACGGTTGTAGAAGCACAAGAGTTTTATAATGACTACGCGAAGAAGCTAGGGTTTGGAACTAGAATTGCATGCTCGAAGAAGACACAAAAGAAAGGTTGTGATCATCTAATCAGGAGAGAGTTTGAGTGTGCACATGCAAGGAAGGACAAGATAAATGGTGGAAATAACATTGGAATTGAAGATCCAGAGTTACTTGATGCAATGGACTGTGTAGTTGAAGCATGTAATAAGGAGCTAGACTGTAGTGGAAAGAAGGATGCTTCAAAGAGGAATAGAAACAAGGTTAACAGACATGAATGCAAGGCTAGGATGGCTGTAGGACTGCGGAGTGGTAAATGGGAAGTTACAATATTCCACGAGGAACATACACATCCAATGATCAGCACGGAAGGGAGGACTAGGTTTTACCGATCACATCGAAGTGTCCCGTATGAGGACTACCAGTTTTTGAAGACGTTGCATAATCGCAGCATACCGACCTCTCTCATTATGGCAACGCTTGGAGATTTGCATGGGCGTGTTGGAAACCTGACATACACAAGTAAAGATGTGGCCAACATTCGAACCATGCTCCAAAAGGGTGTTTCGGAGAAAGATATGTCAAAAACCGTTGAGTACTTTGAGAAGCTCAGGCTGAGAGTACACAGTTCTTTTACAAGCTGATTAAAGATGAGAATGATGCGGTGAGAGCTATTTTTTGGGTTGATGGCAGAACACGAGAAATGTACAAAAAAATTAAGGATTGTTTTTGACACCACCTTCTGTACGAAGCTATGATATGCCATTTGCGTCAATTGTAGGGATAAACAACCATTTGCAAACCATAATGCTTGGTTGTGCTTTGCTTCCGGACGAAACAATTGCCACATTCAAGTGGGTGTTTCAAGCCTGGATGGAAGCTATGAACAATGAACATCCTACATGCATAATGACCGATCAGGACAGTGCAATGGAAACAACTATACGTGAGGTGTTTCCCGATGCAGTGCACATGTGTTGCTTATGGCACGTTCTTCGGATTGCTCGGGAAAAGATAGGAAGGTTGTTCATAACCCGCAAAGATTTTGAGAATGAATTCTTTTACAGTATATATGGGTCTGACACGATTGAAGATTTTGAGATGTTATGGCAACAAATGTTGTTGAAGCATGAGTTGCGAGAAAATGAGCACCTAATTAGAATGTGGGGTTGTAGGCGTACATGGTCACCTGCGTTCTTCAAGAAGAACTTCTTCCCGTTCACTGGAACAACTGGTAGATCTGAAGGCTTGAACTCTTTTTTCAAGAAGCTTGCGCACCCTCAGGATTCGGTGTGGCAGTTTGTGAAGCAGTACGAGTACATCCAGGAAACAAGGCTAGATAGGGAGGACAATGCTGGTTACATTGACGAAGGCACAACAACTCCAGTGTGGTCTAGGTAAGATATGTTGAAATAGCCAATTATATGTATCTATGTATTCTTGCTTCTATTATAATTTTTTGATTATAGGATTTATAGCTGATGGTTGTATGCTTACAGGACATGCACATAATTATTTTTAGGTTTCTTACATTTATGTTGTTGGTCATGTATAACTTTCAAAATTGTGTTTCTTGTGCTTCTAAAAAATAGTAATTATCTGATGATTGAATATCATTTTTTGATAGATACAAGATTGAGGAGCAAGCATCAAAGTTTTACACGAGGGCCGTGTTTGGGAAATTCAAGGAAATGATGGAGTTGACGTCAGCTCTGATTATTAATCAGTGTGAAGTAAATTTGAATCAGTATGAGCTTCGCCGTAATGATCCTGCTGCTATGAAGATTCGTACAGTTTTGGTTGATCCAATGGGGCCTTCGTACCAGTGCACCTGCAACCGCTTCCATATTAATGGGGTATTATGTCATCACATTCTGAAGGTTATGGTACACACGAATGTGCAAGAAATACCCTCTAATTACTTGATTCATCGTTGGTCGGAGGCTGCAACCATCCATCAAGTAGGAAGCAAGATTATGGATTTACAGTGCAATAGTGTACCGGAATCAAATACATTACGGTATAATGCACTCTGCCGCAAAATGGTGGGCCTAGCATCTCGCGCATGTTTTGGGCCTGAGCCGTATAAGCTTGTGGATGGTTGGGTGGACAAGTTGGAAATAATGGTTGAGAATCAAAGATTGTCTGGCGGTGCACATGAGGCTGACGCACCCGAGGAGGTGGTAGAGATCAACAATAATTTGATGAATCCACCAAAATCAGCAAAGAAGGGTAGGCCGAAGGATAAAGAAAAACGGAAGAGGCCGTTGGTGGAGCATCTGCAAGACAATGCCAAGAAGAAAGCAACTAAGCAACAGTCTCAAAAGAAGAGTAAGTACGCATGCTCATATTGTCGTGAACCCACACACATCAGGAGGCATTGCTCGAACATCAGATGCAAGCAGAACAAGAGGAAAGGGTGAGGCGCGATACATAGCTGACTTTGTGAATGTCGGGGGGCTGCCCCCCGGGTAGGGGCAGATCCCGGTATAATCCAATAAGGTGCCAACAGTACCTGGCCTTTGGCGAGAGCAAGGGACGCCTCCTGCTGTACTGAAAGGGCAGCTTAACCCTCGAACGCTGGTAGAGGACAAAGTGCCTCCTGGCAGGCGCAAGGGTCAGGTCTCGTAGCTATAAATAGACACCCCACGGCCCTCACAATCGCAGCATAAGCATGAGCGGGTGGTTCCTCTAAGAACTAGCTTCTCGAAGATGTCTTTGCTGGTAGGCTAAGACATCTTCGGGAGGCTAGGACTAGAGATACTCATCCTGAGACGAGCTCGGACGTATCCGGAAAGGGTCCCGAATCTCGTGGTCCGAGGAGACTCCCGGAAGGAGGTGTACTCGGTTTTACCGGATAGGTTATCCGGGTGGGAACTAACCGAAATGTATGTCTCGGTCTTGTTCTTATGCAGAGGAGGCTCACCGTGGCAAGCGAGGAGGTAGCCGGCGTAAGGGCTTCCGGTAGGCCGTCAACGGTCCGTAGCAGGCTTTCCCGTCTATTGCGGGGGGAAGTACCATTCCGCCTGACACGGAAGCATGGTCACCTCCCGCCTGACACGGAAGCATGGTCACTTCCCGCCTGACACGGGAGCGCGTCAGCCGGTACGATCGTGGTACGACAAGACCTGACATGCCTAGCCCGGCAATCCGGAAAAGGCTATCCGGGATGGGCAAAGACATGTCTTGTCTCTGACAAGGGGACAATGATGATGCAGGACGGCGCCTGCCGTCCTTATCGAGATGATGACGAAGGGGCTACGCCGGATAGCCCGGCGACTAGGTCGCACTAGCCGGTGACGACATGCCGGCTAGGCCTGTCCGGTGGGGCCAAGCCGATTTAGGGTTTCCGGCCCTCTTGGCCGGAGCTCTATAAAAGGCGCCATAACTGCTCCTGGGAGGAAGAGACCAACTTCAGAGCCAAAGCTATAGTCACATTTACTCTTAGAGCATTCACTCCTTCTCACCTTAAGTTCATCTAGTTCTTTGTACTCCTCCCTTTGAGAGATCTTGTAGCAAGTTGTAGTTCTTGTACCACCGATATATAGAGAGGAAAGGCAGGAGTAGGGGTGTTACCTCCTCACGAGGGCCCTAAACCTGGGTATATCGTGTGCGTGTTGTCTGCCTTCGTGCATTTGTTTGTGTTTGTTAGATCTTCTCCCTCGCGCTTTGTTATTATTTCCTGTTCCTGGGAGATCTCGGTTTTACCGGGATCCTCCCCGTGTGAGCTTTTCAGCTCGCTACCCCTCCCCGGATCCACCAACGTCCATCGGCCACACAAATTAGCCATCCTATGGCATCTGCCGTGACACCACCACGACAATTGGCGCCCACCGTGGGGCGGACAGAGGCGTTGGCTGGTTACACATCCGGACGGGCTCCCCCGTTCATTTCGACGTTCGGGTTCTCTCTAGCCTAGTCGTAAGGCTAGGGGAGATGGACTTCGTCTGCGACAACGCAGGGTGCTTCCGGAACAGACCGTTTCCGGTGAACGGATGTCTCATTGAATTCGGTGCTTTCACCACCTACGTCGCCATAGAGGTTGTCTGTAGCTACCCGGACGTGGTCCTGGAAGCTGAGGACACTCCCATGCTCTGCGCTGCTCGGGGTCTGCGTGCCGGTCACCCCCCGAGTTCCGTCGCGGTGATGATGGTCGGGGCTACCGAGGAGGAGTACCAGGACGCTGACGGCGCGGCCGACGGCCACCCCCGTTTGACAAACCACCGCAGGAAAGACCTGTGGCCCGAGATGGCGATCCACAGCCGTCCCAGCCGCGGCGCCGCCCAGATCCCCTCTCGGGGCTGGTAGCCAAGTTGACTGTACCGGTAGCTGCCGGAGCAGATACCCAGGCCACTTCGGCTGAGTTAGAGGAGCAGCGGAAGTTGCTACTCGCTAAAGCACAGGAGATCGCCGAGATCCGCCGCGAGCTCAGCGCTAGCCTCCGGGAGTACAATGCAGCTCACGGATTCCCTAAGATAGACTCCCGGGAAAAGCGCATTGCGGATCTGCGCAAGAAAGGAAGAATGGTGAATGAGGAGCTGGCTGGTGGACCCACCACCAGTAACACCGGAAGTCGGATTTCAGCGGGGAAACCGGTGTACAGCTCACCAGCGAAAACCCTTAGGGCCGCCGAAGCCGCCATGGCCGAGTTGGTGGGGTTATCCGGTGAAGCCCTGCGCAAGCAGCAGGAGAGGGTAAACGAGTTGGTGATTGAGGCCAACCGTCAGAATCAGGCCTTCAAGAAGAAGAACCCCGGGACAGGGTCCCAGGTGCACTCAGCCAGACCCAATAGCCAGAGGTCGGATGGGGAGGCCTCATCCCCGCATCCGAGCAGAAGCAAGAGCAAGAGCAAGAGCCAGAGCCGGAGTCGAGGTTCCGGAAAGAACAAGCAACTACAGACCTATGACCCGGCCTTCGCCGGTATTCAGCAAGCCGGGCAAGCCGGACAGCGTAACTCAGGACAGGCGGGAAGTACCCGTGGGGATGGTAACCTGGGTGTAGGAAACACTAACCCGGTTGGCCGTGGTAATCCACCCCGGAACCCTCCTCGTGTACAGGGAAACCCACAGAGGGAGGTCGCCCCTGTTCCCCAGCAGGCCGTGATCCCTGCACCAGACAGGCTCAACGATGGCAACTCGAGGTTGCAACAGCTCGAATATCACCCGGACGAGAACCCTTTGGGATCTCAGATAGGAGCCAGGCAGCTGAACCCGGCAGACGCCAGATTCCGGCTCGACCGGATTCACCAATCCGAGTTGGTGGAAGAGCAAGGGCCTCCGGGACCTGCCTGCTTCGGACCTCAGATCATGCGGGAACCACCTGTTCGGAACTTTCAACTCAACCGGGGTGCCAAGACCTATGACGGCGGCAAGAAGCCGGAGGACTGGTTAACCGACTATGTAACTGCAGTAAGCATAGCCGGTGGAAACAGACGATGGGCGGTACGTTATGTACCGCAGATGTTGGAAGGACCAGCCCGGATCTGGTTGAACAACCTGAGAGCTGGCAGTATAGACTGCTGGTTAGACTTTGAAGAAGCATTCATCAGCAACTTCACCAGCACGTACAAAAGGCCCAACAGGCCTCAGCAGCTCGCCATCTGTAGGCAGAGGAGTAATGAGACTGACCGGGAGTACCTTACCCGGTGGAGCAATATTCGCAACTCTTGCGAAGGAGTGGTAGAGGCACATGCCATCTCCTGGTTCGCACAAGGATGTCGGCATGGCTCTATGCTGTGGCAGAAGTTGCAGAGAAAGATGCCAACGACCTTGGCAGAGACCATGCGCATCGCCGATACCTACACGCTTGGAGATCCCATGCAACCCCTGGTGGATGTCAGTGACTCCAACAGGAGGAATGCGGCACCTCAGCGTTCAGGACCGAGCAGGAGCCATGATCGCCAGGAGTTCGGCCATAAGAGGAATCAGTCCGAGTACCACCATGCCGCGCAGCATGTCGCAGCAGTGACCCGGGAGCAAGAGGATGCCGGCAACAGCCAGCGTCAAAAGACAAGTGGCCCGGCTTGGGGTCAAAGTCAGGAGGTGCAAAAGACCTGGGTGGAACAAAAGAAGCCCCTGACATATGAGGAAATGCTGAACAAGCCATGCTGCTACCACACTCTGGAGGCCAACAAGCCCGCAAACCATTCTACTCGGCAGTGCAGCTGGTATCAGCGCACGTTGCAGGAGGGCAGCTCGGGAGCTATTCGGCAGAGTGCTCCGGCATCTCGGCCCAATATCCCGAGACCTCCTCCTCCGACATCGGGGGCCAACGCTGTCCGACTTCCCCCTCCTCCGAGAGGACCCCCACCTCGGCCAGTGAATGTGGTGCATACCCGGAACGACAACGGTAACCAAGCCGGACACCAGCAGAGCAACTACCGGGAGGCACATCAAAGCTATGTGGTCTTTGTGACCGAGCCCACTGACCGAAAGAGTGTGCGGCAGCGTGCCCTGGAGGTGAATGCTGTGATCCCGGCGGTGCCCAAGTTCTTGCACTGGTCCGAGATGGAGATCACGTGGAGCCGGAAGGATCACCCCCGGGTTATGCCTAAACCGGGTGCATATGCCTTGGTGGTGGACCCAACTTTTGTCGGACCCAACCTCAACGTCCGCTTCAGCCGGGTTCTGATTGACAATGGCAGTGCCATTAACATCATGTACAAGGACACGATGCTGAAGCTGGGAGTGTCTATGAACACCCTGCTGCCTACCGAGACAACCTTCCACGACATTGTGCCCGGAGTCTCCTGCTCGCCCATGGGAAAGATCTGGGTGGAGGTGCTATTCGGAACTCGGGAGAACTGCCGAACCGAGAGCTTGGAGTTCGAGGTCGTGGACCTCGAGAGCCCGTATCACGCCCTGATCGGCAGACCGGCCCTCGCCAAGTTCATGATCTCGACTCACGTGGGCTACCTCAAGATGAAGATGCCGGGACCTAACGGCGTAATCACCATCTCGGGAGACCACAAGCGCTCCATGGAATGTGCCTCGGCGGGGTCATGCTTGGCTGAATCCCTGGTGATCGCGGAAGAAAAGAAGAGGATCCAGCAGGTGGTGGCAATGGCCAAGACCTCGCAACTCGGAATGCCCGGGATGGTGAACCCGGAGCAGGGTGCGTCATTTCAGCCCCCCAAAGAGACCAAGAAGGTGTGTGTGGACCCCAGCAACCCGGAGCGCCAAGTTATCATTGGCAGCAACCTGGACAGCAAATAGGAAGGCGAGCTCGTCGACTTCCTCCGTGAGAATCGGGATGCTTTTGCGTGGTCGAGTGACGATCTGCAAGGCGTCCCGAGGGAGTTGGCTGAGTACTCTCTATTTGGTAGACCGGATGCGAAGCCGGTGAAGCAACCGACTAGGCGCCTCTCGGATGAAATAAGAGCCGCGGTCATGTAGCATCTGGCTATACTGCTGGCCGCTGGTTTCATAATGGAGGTGCTGCACCCGGATTGGATATCGAATCCGATCCTGGTGGAGAAGAAGAAGGATGACCCCCTCCTGCTTAAGGTGTGGCGCATGTGCATCGACTTCACCAACCTCAACAAAGCATGCCCGAAAGACCCCTTTCCACTGCCCCGGATAGATCAAGTAATAGACTCCACTGCCGGGAGTGAGCTTTTGACTTTTTTAGATGCTTATTCTGGTTTTCACCAGATACCTTTGAATCCGGATGATCAATTGAAAACTGCTTTTATTACCCCTTATGGGGCTTATTGCTATCGTGTCATGACTTTCGGGTTGAGGAATGCTGGTGCTACATACCAGAGATGCATGCAGAAATGCTTGTATGACCAGATAGGCCGAAATGCCGAGGTCTATGTCGATGACATAGTCAGAAAAACAAAAGAAAAAGCCTCACTCATAGATGATCTGAGGGAAACATTTAAGAACCTAAGAAGATTCCGGATGAAGTTGAATCCGGATAAGTGCACGTTTGGTGTACCGGCAGGGAAGTTACTCGGTTTCCTCATCTCAAGCCAGGGAATTGAAGTCAACCCGGGTAAAATCCGTGCTATCGAGAGCATGAAATTGCCCGTGCGTCTCAAGGATGTGCAGAAATTTACCGGGTGTCTTGCATCCCTAAGCCGGTTTGTGAGCCGACTTGGGGAGAAGGCCTTGCCTCTGTACCAGCTGATGAAGAAGAGCAAGACATTTGTTTGGACCCCGCAGGCTGATGCGGCGTTCAACGATTTGAAGAGGATGCTCTCAACAGCACCCGTGTTGGCATCCCCGTTACCCAAGGAACCTATGCTGTTGTATATTGCCGCAACCAACCGAGTAGTCAGTGTGGCAATGGTAGTAGAAAGAGAAGAAGGGGGCAAGCTGATACAGAGGCCGGTGTATTACCTCAGTGAGGTGATCTCGGAATCCAAGCAAAACTACCCGCACTACCAGAAAATGGCGTATGGGGTGTACATGGCAGTGACCAAGCTCAAACACTACTTTCAGGAACACCCGATCACAGTGGTATGCGAAGCTCCTCTCGCCGAGATCATCGGTTGCAAGGACGCTAGCGGCCGGGTAGCCAAATGGGCCATCCAGTTGTCTCCGTACGCTCCGGCGTATGAGAGACGCGACGCCATCAAGTCGCAGGCGCTGCCGGACTTTTTGGTGGACTGGGCCGAGATGCAGTATGAACCTCCGATGCCGGATCACAATTTCTGGAGGATGCATTTCGATGGCTCAAAGGCTAAGATCGGATTGGGTGCCGGAGTGGTCCTCACTTCCCCAAAGCAAGATGTACTGAAGTATGTGCTGCAAATTCATTTTCGGGCATCCAACAATGTCGCAGAATATGAGGCTTTGGTTCATGGATTGAACGTCGCCAAGGAAATCGGCATCCGCCGGATAGAGTGTTTCGGTGACTCCGACCTCGTGGTGCAACAGGTGTCGGGGAATTGGGATGCCCTCGATGCAAACATGGCTTTATACAGGTTTCATGTGCAGAAAATATCCGGATTTTTTGAAGGATGCGAGTTCAAGCATGTACCCAGAGGATAAAACGAAGCAGCGGATGTCTTGTCCAAGCTAGGATCATCTCGGGATGCCATCCCACCCGGGATAGCCCTAGAGCATTTGAGGAAGCCATCTATTCAACCATCACCCGAGTCGGAATCTATCTTCATCCCCAAGGAGCCTGGTTCAGATGCCGTACCCATGGAAGTAGATGTCGGGAGCATAACATCGAACCCGGGGACTGCGTCCCAGTGCTCAGAGAGGCAAAGAAAGATGATGATAGAGGTGATGTCGGCAGAGCCAATGGACATAGACGCTCCCATGTTCCCGGATAGACCTGTCCCAAGATGGGCACAGCCCATTATGGCTTATATCTTGGAAGGGACCCTTCGGAGAATGAAGTGGAAGCCCGGCAGATAGTGCGAAGATCAAAAGCATACACTGTCATCAAGCAAGAACTGTACAAAAGGAGTGTCACTGAGGTACTCCAGAGATGTGTGGAACCGGCAGAAGGACAAGAGATGCTGGTGGAAATACATCAAGGGGAGTGTGGACATCATGCATCATCTCGGGCCCTGGTGGCAAAGGTGTTCCGGCATGGGTTCTACTGGCCCACTGCATTGCAGCAAGCAGAAGATATTGTCCGAAAGTGTGGAGGGTGTCAGAGATTTGCTCACCGGATACACATGCCGGCGTCGGCACTGAAAACAATCCCCATCACTTGGCCATTCGCAGTTTGGTGTTTGGATATGGTCGGTCAGTTCAAGCCGGCGAGAGGCAATATGACACACATACTGGTTATGGTGGACAAGTTCACTAAGTGGATAGAGGTCAAGCCAATCCGGAAGTGCGATGGACACACCGCTGTACAATTCCTGAAAGACATCATATTGAGATACGGATACCCGCACAGCATTATCACAGATAATGGCACCAACTTTCCTGTGGGGGAATTCGCTCGATTTTGTGCTGAGAAGGGAATCTGGCTGGATGTAGCATCAGTCGCACACCCGGAAGCAAATGGGCAAGTCGAGAGAGCAAATGCCTTGATCTTGGCCGGTATCAAAGCTTGTTTGATCGGACCACTATTGAGGACTCCGGGATGCTGGAGAGAGGAGTTACCAGCGGTCTTGTGGGGTCTCCGGACTACACCGAATAGATCTACCGGCTACACGCCATTCTTCATGGTATACGGTGCTGAAGCAGTACTCCCGACCGACATACAGTATGACTCCCCAAGAGTGACAATGTTCACCGAGACCGAGGCAAAGGAGGCCCGAGAAGATGATGTAGATTTACTCGAAGAGGCAAGAGAGTTGGCACTGTCTCGGTCTGCAATTTATCAACAGAATCTCCGTCGCTATCATAGCCGGAAGGTACACCCGAGGGTGTTCCGAGAGGGGGATCTGGTGCTGAGGCTCATCCAACGCACGGCCGGAATGCATAAGCTGTCACCTCCGTGGGAGGGACCTTTTGTGATAAGCAGAGCGTTGCACAATGATTCTTATTACCTTGTAGATGCACAGGAGGCTAGGAAAGGTGTAATGGACAAATCCGGTGAGGAGACCAAGCGTCCATGGAATGTAGCTCTACTTCGCCCCTTTTACACGTAAAAGGTTCAGTGTATGTTGTATCTCAATTTTCAGTATTAATGGAAGTAAGGCACCCCGGGAGGAACCCGGGGACTGCCTGGTTATGAGCATGGCTTGTTGTTATTTTTGTCAAATTCATTTACTGTTTTTCACCGGCATCTCGGGAAGGAACCCGGGGACTACCGGATAACTGTTCTCTACTTTTATTTTGTATGCCGGGAAAGTTCCGAGTTCGATTCTCAAAGTCAAAGTAATGTATGTCATGTGAAATCATCTTGTGACTCGACTGACGCACGCCGAAATGGTAGTCAAGAGCAAAGAGAGGGGAGGTGGGAAACACGAAAACGGTCTCGGGGATTCGGAGCAGGAACTTATCCGGCATACCTGTTTTTTGCTAACTCTGTTATTTGTTATGTCGAGAATTCGGTTAGTAGGAACTCGGATTGTTTTAAGTAATGTATGCCGTATGTGGAGTTTTGTGACTCGACTGTCGAACGCCGAAATGGTAGACAAGAGCAGAAATTACCTAAGTACGGTAAACATGAAAGGCAAGTCGGGAACTCAAAACAGAATAAATTGACATAAGTTACTCGGATAAATAGTTCAGTAAGAAACGAAAATAGTATAAGTATGTGATACATCTTGCACCCGGCATCCCGGTTATTTAACGAATCTACTCTTAAGTTTTTCAAGCGGTAGGGGAAGTCGGCTTCTCGACGGAGACCTCGGGAGCAGCAGCCTCGGGAGCAGCAGCAGCAGAAGCAGCAGGAGCAGCAACATGAGCGACTTCGGCTTCAGTTCCGGCAGCACTACTCGGGGCGTCGGGACGCACCTCGATCTCGGTGGCCTCGGGTCTTGGCGAAGTCGCTGCGTCCCGGGGAACCACGTTCTCGGGCGCGGCACCGGAAGCAGCGTCATCTTCTTCCGGGGCCTCGTCTTCCGCGTCGCCGGTCGCGCCGCTTTCTTCGTCGTCCTCGTAATCGGATTCCGAGTCGGAAGGAAGGACGCTGGCGGTGAAGGCGCGGATGCTTGCCCACGTAGCGATGCGATGCGCCACCTCCTGTCGCTGCTGGATCTTAGCCGGGTCACTAACCCACGCCGAAACCGTCCGCAGGCGCTGGATCGCCTCCAGATCAAGACCTTCGTACCAGCTAAGTACTTGGGTCAAGACCTGGTCGGCGCCAACCCGGCACCTCGAAGTGCGCTCGCGAGCTCGGAAATCGAGAGCGTCCCGCGGATACTCGGCCACAGTGCGCCGTGGACGTGGACCGCAGCGCTGAGCAGTTCAGTCCCGATAGACCGAAGAGGTACTATCCGGGCCTTCAGTGCGGTGAGATGATCCTCGATGTCCCAGACCTCCGAGGTAGGACCCTTCCCGGCGCGCTTCTCTCGGGCGGCAGCAACGGCAAGAACAGCAGCCTCCCGGGAGTGCTCAAATTCCCCTTTAAAAAGAAGAGCTGTCAAACGGCTGGGTCATAAGAAAAACAACAGCGAAGAAAGGAAGCAACAAGAGAAGAGGGATGTCGGTCCACTTACTGTTCAGATCCCGGTTCAATACAGTGAGCTCGGAGAGCCAAGTATCAGACCGAGACCGGAGGAGAGCCAGCTCGGTCTCGGCATTATGCACACGCTCCTCGGACTGGTCCAAGGTTTCTTTCTGCTTCTTGGTCGCCTCAATGAAGCGCGTCTTCATCTCGGTCGTAGCAGCCTTGGCCTTTCCGAGCTCGCCGTTCAGCCGCGCGATCTCGGCTTGCGCGGTGGCGAGTGCGGCCTTCTGGTCTACCGAGACCTTGCGCGCGGCATCTCGCTCCTCCCGGAGGCGCTCCTCGGATTTTTCGGACTGACCGAGGTCAGCAAGAACCCGGTTGAAGATGTTGCGGCGTTTCTGGCTGCACTCCTGAAATCAAGACAAAGAAGGAGTTAGTCTGGAAAAGATGTAAGGAACCCGGTTGGGAGGATCTCGGGGACTCGGTGTCCGAGTCCTGCAATTTTCTCTAATATTGGAGCCTAGTGATCTGCTATTCGGTGGAATCTAGAGCACTAAGCACCAATCTCGGGGACTAGTGGTGATGAAGCAAATTTTGAAGCACCCTACCCGGTTGGGAGGATCTCGGGGACTCGGTGTCCGAGTCCGGCAATTTTCTCTAAGATTGGAGCCTAGTGATCTGCTATTCGGTGGAATCTAGAGCACTAAGCACCAATCTCGGGGACTAGTGGTGGTGGAAGGAACAAGTATTTTTTGATAAAAGAGAGAGAACAAGCTTACCTCGGTCACTCGAGTAACATCCAACGCGGCCACCTGGAGAGCATGCAGGGCTTGAGCGTTGCGGCTTGGGCCTGCAGCGTGCAAGTCTCCTGCAGTCTCGGAGGCGTCGGCGGCAAGCCAGGCCTGGTTGTATTCGTCAACAACCTGTATGCCGGAGCCGCCGGCAGCGCGAGTAGCAGCAGCGTCCCGGGATCCTGAAGGTACAAAGAAACTGACGGTTGCTCGCAACATCCGCAAGGCAGAAGTAGGGATCTCGGCGGGAGGCGGTGGTAACGATGAAAACGTACCCGTGCACAACACCAAGTCGCGGGCCGAGGATGTCGGGGCAGCTGCAGGCGGGGCAGAGGGTATTTTCTGTCCAGCAACCTTGGCGCGAGACTTCACGGGAGGTTGATCAACTGGCCGGGAGGAGGCTGTGGGCTGCTTCTCCGAGATGATCTTGGTCGCGGCTGGCCGAGAGGGGCCGCTTGCCGCGGGTTGCCGGCGAGGGCTAAGGATCTCTGCCTCAAGCCCGGGCACCCGGCGCGGACTCTCCGGAAGAAGAACTTCTCCCGAGGTGGTCGTGGCCTGCACCGGGGTCTCGTCGATCACCGGATGTGCATCCGGGGTCACAACGGTAGCCGGTGCGGCACCGGAGGCGGCAGGCTCACTTCCTCGGGTAGAAGGGCGAGGAGGTGAAGGAGAAGCCCGAGCCGGGCTGGGAGTCCGAGTCCCGGGAGGAGGAGGAACAGCAGGTGACGGGAGCTCGAGCGCATCCCTGAAAGGAAGTGTCTTAGTAATAGTTGTGGAGAAAACAAAGTCAGATAACATAAGGCAAGGAAAACGTACCCGGAATCCACAGTGGGAGGACCCCTTTGCCGACGCCGAGCAGGCTTCTCGGTCGTTTGCTTACTCGGCTTTCTCCTCTTGGGGGGGTTGCCGGAGTTATCGCCCCCCTCGGTGTCGGAAGCCGCGCGCTTACGGCTCTCGGCACGTTTGGTCCCGGTTGTCGGTTTCGGAACCACTGCTGAGGCCCAATTCAGAGGGAGAGCGTCAATAACATCGAGAATCTGGCAGTCAATCTCATCCTCATCATCCGAAGAAATGGAAACTGCCTCTGAGGTTGAAGGATTACCCGGGGCAGCAGCCTTGACGAAAGGAATGGCGAGATGGTCCTCGCCGTCGGGGTCCTCCCTCGGCATCTCGTCCGGTTTTGGGAAGTTCGGGGCGTAAGTCCCGTGGGCGTGGACAACGTCTTCTTCGATTTGACGCTCGAACAACTGCGCAAACAAATCAGGCCGTGTCGGTGTCCAGGTGAACGCATGTACGAAGGCGAATGCACGAAAGACAGATATGAGCACCTGTTGGCATGGTTTTTTCCGGGACCCCCCAATGGCACCCCAAGAGTAGTCATCCGTCATCTCCGTCCGGGCAATAGCTCGAACGCGACGGACGACCCCTGCGTGATCTAGCCCAAAGATACTGGTCCGGGTGGGGTCTAGGTTCCCGGCCATATGGCACATCTTGTGCACTCGGTTTTGAAGGGGGCAGACCCGGCGAATGATGAAGCAACGCAGGAGATCATCGCCGGTCATCTTCTCGTTTAGCACGTTCAGAACGTCGTGCATGCAATTGACCTCGTCGTTATCGGGAAGCTGCTTCCAGAGACGGAATTCGCGCGGAGGACCAATAACGAACTACGGCAGATTGATGAAGTCCGGATTCGAGGATCCCGGACCATCTCCCGAATGCTCCCGGTTCTTCACGTGGAAGAAGCTGCGCTGCCACTTCCGGCAAGACTCTAGTCCCTTAACTATAGGGAATCCGGAGTCCGCGCGAGGGATGATGGTGGCCGCTCCGCAATCGACTAAGTCTTTTATCTTCTTATCCGGGTTGGGGATGGCTTGGCGGCGAAGAATGAAATACTTGGCCCAGAGATCCAAAAATGGCCATATACCGAGGTATGCCTCCGCGTAGGTGGTGAAGACCGAGAGCATCATAATGGCGTTGGCGGGAAGATGGTGAGGTTGGAGGTCGTAGGTGTCGAGGAAGTCGCGGAAGAAGGGGCTACCCGGAAGCCCAAACCCACGCTCGAAGTGCGCGAGGAATACCACGTATTCCCCGGGTTGGGGTTCCGGTGCAACCTCCCCCTCCGGGAGACGGCTCTCGACTTCCGGAGGAATCCGGTGAGTCCAATACAGCCAGTCCAGATCTGACTGCTTGGTCTCGGACCCATCCCAGCACCCCCGGGTACGTTCTTCGCCCATGACGAAGAAGTTTGCAAATGTATCCGAGCTACTCTGCAGGCGCAGCGGCGATTAGTCGGAGTTAGTCTAACGGAAGCTAGGATGCCGGATCACAAACTGCTAAACACTACCGGGTTCCTGGGAAACAAGATCTACCGTGTGCTAAATAATCAAGACAAAAGGGAGGAAAAAAGGCTCGCGCTAGGCTCGGGCGAGGCGCAATGCAAGTGAATGACCTACATCCTACCGCGACGGTACATCACCGCCGGGCGCCTCGTGCGCGCCGCCCAGGTTGTGCTCACCGACGGCGGCTCAACCGCACTTGTGCTATGGCACGGCCGGGGTCGGGCGGTTGCTCTACCGAAGAAAACCATCGAGACGGAGAGGGCAACTCACCGGTGAAAGAGGAGATCGGTGACGAGCGAGACGGACGGCAATGTTCGAGCTCCGGCGCGCGGCGAGGGCGACGGCGTTCGGTGACGAGCGCAGCGGCGGCGATGTGCTCAAGACGATGGTGGAGAAGCAAGAAAGAAGAAGAAGAAGAGGAGACCGCTCCGGTCCCCTATTTATGGGGGGGGATTCCGGAGCGGTTTCCAATTTTCCCGCCCACGATCCCCACGATCGTGGGTGGGATCTAGTTTGTGCAGCAAGCCACGTGGCGCTATCCGGAGCGTCCGATCCGGCCACACCGAGGGCCACACGACCCCAACGGTTGGATTCCGGATCGGCTGCGGCTCCCGGCGCGGGAACCCAAGCGGCAGCGTGCTCGCGCAGGAGCACTCGAGTGCATCTCTGCTCAGACAAGCCGTCAGGTGGGCCCCAGCACACACTCTCGAGTTCATCAGGAAGCCAACGGTCAAGATTCACTGAGGCTGTGTTATCCGGTTGCAGGCTTTGCCTCCCGGTAGAAATAGTCTCGGTAAGAAGATCTCGGGAAGAACCGACTTCGGCAGATAGGGAAAGGCTGGTGTCATGTGTTCTCGGAAGATAGTTGTTGTTTAAAGCTGATCCCGCACATCATCCGAGGTCGCTGGGCAGCACCAGCTTCGGGGACTAGTGTCGGGGGGCTGCCCCCCCGGGTAGGGGAAGATCCCGGTATAATCCAATAAGGTGCCAACAGTACCTGACCTTTGGCGAGAGCAAGGGACGCCTCCTGCTGTACTGAAAGGGCAGCTTGACCCTCGAACGCTGGTAGAGGAAAAAGTGCCTCCTGGCAGGCGCAAGGGTCAGGTCTCGCAGCTATAAATAGACACCCCACGGCCCTCACAATCGCAGCATAAGCATGAGCGGGTGGTTCCTCTAAGAACTAGCTTCTCGAAGATGTCTTTGCTGGTAGGCTAAGACATCTTCGGGAGGCTAGGCATAGAGATACTCATCCTGAGACGAGGTCGGACGTATCCGGAAAGGGTCCCGAATCTCGTGGTCCGAGGAGATTCCCGGAAGGAGGTGTACTCGGTTTTACCGGATAGGTTATCCGGGTGGGAACTAACCGGAATGTATGTCTCGGTCTTGTTCTTATGCAGAGGAGGCTCACCGTGGCAAGCGAGGAGGTAGCCGGCGTAAGGGCTTCCGGTAGGCCGTCAACGGTCCGTAGCAGGCTTTCCCGTCTATTGCGGGGGGAAGTACCATTCCGCCTGACACGGAAGTATGGTCACCTCCTGCCTGACACGGAAGCATGGTCACTTCCCGCCTGACACAGGAGCGCGTCAGCCGGTACGATCGTGGTACGACAAGACCTGACATGCCTAGCCCGACAATCCGGAAAAGGCTATCCGGGATGGGCAAAGACATGTCTTGTCTCTGACAAGGGGACAATGATGATGCAGGACGGCGCCTGCCGTCCTTATCGAGATGATGACGAAGGGGCTACGCCGGATAGCCCGGCGACTAGGTCGCACTAGCCGGTGACGACATGCCGGCTAGGCCTGTCCGGTGGGGCCAAGCCGATTTAGGGTTTCCGGCCCTCCTGGCCGGAGCTCTATAAAAGGCGCCATAACTGCTCCTGGGAGGAAGAGACCAACTTCAGAGCCAAAGCTATAGTCACATTTACTCTAAGAGCATTCACTCCTTCTCACCTTAAGTTCATCTAGTTCTCTGTACTCCTCCCTTTGAGAGATCTTGTAGCAAGTTGTAGTTCTTGTACCACCGATATATAGAGAGGAAAGGCATGAGTAGGGGTGTTATCTCCTCACGTGGGCCCTGAACCTGGGTATATCGTGTGCGTGCTGTGTGCCTTCGTGCATTTGTTTGTGTTTGTTAGATCTTATCCCTCGCGCTTTGTTCTTATTTCCTGTTCCTGGGAGATCTCGGTTTTACCGGGATCCTCCCCGTGTGAGCTCTTCAGCTCGCTACCCCTCCCCGGATCCACCAACGTCCATCGGCCCCACAAATTAGCCATCCTATAGCATCTGCCGTGACACCACCACGACAGTGAACTTGTAAACAATTTCCTTTTATTTCAAAATGTTGTGTACTTGTTTTATCTGTACTTTCTTAACTCCATTGCTCGAACATTGGTGGCATGGTCATATAAAGTGCTTCCAAGGTCCAATATATGTTTCTGCTAGGTAGTAAATGGATGCGATGTTAGTTGGATTAAGTATTGAAGCAAGGAAACATGCGATACCGTCGTGTGGGTGATGCATGTATTTTGCTATCAAGGAACCTTCAGCCTTTGACGAAAATGAAGCTCTGTACATTCGATACATTACTGAAGCTCCAGTAATTTGCGTTAATGTATTACAGCTCCTTTGGTTGCACTTTGTGCCACAGTTTATTCTCGGAGGGTGCTGAAGCTTCGATAACATATATTTTGTAAGCCATGTTACGAAGCAACCTTTTTTTTTGCAAATCACAGTATATCATAAAGCTGTGATGAGTGAGAGTGGTACATAGTGAAAAATGGAGCTTCGAAAATGTAAAGTTTGTGCTTTGATATTTGAAGCAAGTTTCAGGAAAATAAGAAGCAAGATTCAGTAATAATGGAAGCATTATCGCAATGGAATGGAAGGAGGATATTTATATATAGTAGTATATATCTCAGTATTTATCATTCAAACCAATTTGTGAACCACAGATTCTAGTACAAAAAGTTGTTGTGCACAGACATGATGGAATAGCAACAAAAAGCTAAACTAGACAATAGACTCTTATTTCTTCTTCTCTTCCATAGTAGGTGACGCCTCTTTATTTATGGTTGAGAACCCAGGTTGGATCAGCCTTGTTCAGGGGAGAATCCATTATCATGTGGGTAATATCCATGCGGTGTTCAATCATCTTCTGCAAGCAACATGGTTTGATAGGGAAAAAAAGGTAGGTAAGAATGGGAAGAAGTATTGAAACTAGATATGCATTATCAGGGCATAGTCTTTACTGAGTTCAAGTCATTGGGGGTGTGGACGTACCATGCTAAATGGCTTAAGGATCTTGCCTTCCCAGTGTATCATGTGCAGCATTGTGAAGACTCCGCAGTCAAAGCTGTAACACAATGAGTATAAACTTAGAAGCAAAATCATGAGGGCTTACGATCAGGGTATTGTGTGGAATGAGACTTACAGAGTTTTCTGCAGGCGACATTCTGTAGGGTTGAAACTTTCAAACGGCATGATATCAGTATTCGGGAAAGCTTTAGCCATGTTAACAACCTTGCTAAAATTACTAACCTGTAAGATGCATGGTCGATTAGAATACCAATTCAACTGGTGCTGAAAACACAAAAGTCAGTAGGTACTTGCCAGAGTATTTGCTTTCTTATAAACCTCTGTCTTGTGCACACTCCTCATTGAGTCTAGTATGTTCAGCGTTTTGTGAATAAGATTGATGCAGCAGAGAATCCAATGTTCCGTGTCTGCAATCGCAAAAAACAGCTGGAAAATACAGGAGAAAAGGAAGCATGATTAATAAGTATAATCTGGGAAGCTAATGGTGAGGAAGCACCTATGTAAACTCTACTAACCAGATCCTTTGATTTGAGATTGTGGTCTTTGTAGAGTTGATTGAATTCACGGAGGCAACTCTTAGGTTCAAATCGGTCCTCGTCTTTCATTATTTATTCTACAATAATAACATAGTAAAATTAGGCAACAGTGGGATGCACGTTATAAGATTTATATAGGATGGAAAAAAGTAAGTGCATCATACAGTCAATGACTGTGAGAAGGCAAACTTGGTGCACGCGTGTAAGCTTGATGTCACATTGTTTTTCTTGTTGTTGAATTGTCGGATAAACAATTCCATGACGTGTGTGTCTATATGACCACGAGGACGAAGGGCTTCACGAAATTGTTCGTATGAGATATGATAGCTTCCGTAATCCACGAAAGCAGGTCTATAGATGCACACAATGTGGTTGATGAGAAGCATAGCTAATTAGTGTTGGTTAAGAAAAAGTATGAAAAGATGTAGAGCAGTAGGACTAACTGTATCTTATTGTCTCCTTTTTTTGGTGGTTTGACGCATTGTTTGAGAATAAACTTGTTGTATGTTTCCTTCGATTCATCGCTGGTCTTGAACTTCTTTGCGGCATTTGCTTCATTCATCCCTAGAAAAGCTCTCTTCTTCCTATTCTTCTTGTCTTGAGTTTGTGTGCCGATGGTGTCAAAAGTGCAATATCCTTAGCGTGTGCCGTTTCATCTAGAGTACCTCAAAGCAAGAATAATGTAAAGTAGGTGTGAAAATGAAAAGGAAGCATGATGCAGCGGCCGTAGAAAACAAGAGATATTTTGCAAAGGGAGGTTACATTTTAAAAGGGACGAAGCAAGTTGCCCAAATGTGACGGAGCACAAAAATTAGGAGAACAAAGTGCAGCCAATGTTAATATTACTTTTGGGGTGTAATCATGCTTGAGTTTATGCTATACTAGAAGCTAGTTGATCAAGAATAGTGAAATATTAGTATGTGGAGCATGATCAACATGAAATTAAACCAAGTGTCTGACACAAAAGTAGCATAGCGCACATGTAATAAATAAATTAAAGCATTATGTTTTGTAAGAAGCAAACCATCTTATGTTAGAAGCTCCAGTATATTATTTTAGAAGCATATGCAAAATTAAGAAAGATAGAAGTCCATGTTTTCTTTTCCCATGTCGGTGAATTTGATTTGAAAGCAAATATTTGGTAATGAGAGTAGTCGCAACCATAATGCACCTGAAATTATTTCGTGCATAGTGGGGGGTGCAGCAGATGCTTGTATTGCGGAAGCTGTAAGAAAATATGCACGAAGCATGATTAAGGTGTAGCATTTAGTACAGGTAATCGTAACAATATATAGTCGAAAGCATATGAGAGAATAAGCTTCCAGTACTAGGAACAGGATGCACACTTGTAGTGGGTGTAGTGGATGCTAGTTGTTGGCGAGTACATGCTATGTCAGGTTCCACCGATGCTCCACGGCCCTGTGCTAGTGAGGCTACTTGATCTTGCACAATTGATGGTGCAGTGGGGCCTGGTTGGAAGAGTAACTGGGTTAAATTGTGATACTCGAAAAAAGTCACTGTTTTTAGAAGAAGAAGAAATAGTAACCTTTTGTAGATGTTCTTGTGGATGCAGCAGATGAGTTTTTTCCTTGACATGTTGTTGGCACACGTCCAAGTGAGCGAGACATGTGTGAGGGTTCTTTCACTATTTCGTTTGAGGGTGAGGGTGAATTGACTCCTGACAGGAGAGCGCAGGTAATTAGCTTAGAAGCATACATAAAGTATATCGTGTGTTGAGTAAACATGATATATATATATATATATACCTGAACTGTTGATTCCTATAACAATGATGTCATCACTTGCGTGTTCTATGTTGTCAGCTTGAGGCGGTGGTTGAGAGAAGCCCTCGCCTGGTGCAAAGAGATCGAAAGACGGTGGCTCAATGTCATAATATGTCTGACGACTTGTACGTTGCTCGTTGGTGGTTTGTGCTGAAACAGGAGCTTGGTCTGTAGTGGGCACCAGGTTTTCGCGGATAGATTTCTCTTTGCTCCGTTCCACCTCCATCTCCACCTCCTCAGCAATCAGGACAGCTTCCTTCCAGAACCGCGTTTCAGGAGTTGCCTTAGAAGCACTACCTTCATGTTGGTGATGGTTTGTAACATCCACAGACCTTGGAGGTGACGCAAAGGACGGGACAGGTATGGTATGTTGCTTCGTGGATGTGATGACATCCCGAGCGAACGCAGACATGCGATTGACATGTTTTTCCGTCAAAATTGCTATGGTATGATCAATATCAGCAGCCCACAATTGTGAATGTTTCTCGAAAATTGGGACCAAGTAATCTGGAAGTTCCCGCGTAATGAAAATGATACAAAAAATATGAGGTTGTTACAAATTGGTAGTTATTTATGCATCATCTGTAGTAATTGAAAATGATAAAGTATCGACCTCCGATAAGAAATGCTATAATGTTTGTGCAATGAAACAAGGTAGCTTACATTTGCAGGAGCATCAGTTGTCTGTTTTGAATTTTGACGGATTTGCCGATGTGGAGACTGCTTGCAAGCTTGTACATTAACCACTATATTCTGGTTGTCATTTGGTAGGAGGTGATGTGGGGTGACCTGATTGGAAGCATGCACAACTCTTAGTAGAAACATATAAAAAGAGCATAATCTAAAAATGTAATCATGCAGCAGGTTTCCCTCTGCGTCATTGATGAAATCAGTAGAAGCATCCTCAATCAAAGTAATCAAAAATACATGAGTCAAAGAAGAAGCAAACAATTAATATAAGATAGTTATGAGTGAGGAAGCCAACATACATCAGGCACACGCATGTCAGATGGTGGGTGAGTCAGTGGTTCGAGTGGTTCAGGTGCTTGCTCAAGATGAAGCCCGAATGGTACATGCTCTTTACCGTATGGAGTCATGTGGAAAGGACGGAACTACAAAAAAAAAGAGTAGTCATTAAACAACATAAATGAGATTGAAGATGTACGGCTTCATGATGCACCACTTACAGGGCGTGCGCCATAAGAATGAGAATTGAGAGTCAGCTTCATTTTGTCGTGCTTCATAACAAAATTAAAATCCGCATCAGAAACATGTGATGCTCTAGGTAGCGAGTAATTAATGTGATGTGTAGACAAGCATGACTCCAGGAAAACAAGATGATCCATGTATATAATCTGCACAAGAAAGAAGTTTTGCATATGACTGTTAATTCACGTATAATCGAGTGGTATTGAAATCATTTGGATCCCAAAAAAATTAGGGGCATACCACGAGCACAGGTAAGCAACTGCCAACCCATATCGATTTTCTAGCATTTTTTGATGCGTTATTTGCCTTCCTCTTGGAATGCATCAACCTCAGACATTACATGCTACAGGATGTGTGCACCCCAATCAAAGTCTTTGACCTGCTTTGAATCTTCTAGGCTGCCAAGATATTGCAACGGTAACATATTTCCAGTTCCGGGGCATAAATAAGTTCCCAATGCTACTTCAAAAAATGTCCTGAAGTATGTTTGTTCATCTAGGTTTTCTTTCTCAAGCATATCGGTTGCATGGTGTATTGGTGCCCTTCGTCCATGCTCGAAGTCAATTTTGTAGAATTCACATTGATTCTTGGAACTTGCCGGTGAGCACAACCGGCCTATTACCAGGAGGAAGGCCAAGAACTTTAACAATCATATCTTTTGTGAATAATATAGAAGTATTGTTACGGGGGTTCCTGAATTCACCAAGCTCAGGGTCAATTCTGTCTACAATCCATTCAAGCAGTCCCTCCGGCGCTGAGAAATAACCAACCTCCAGAAGATTACCCCACCCTTGTAGGCGAATGTGATCTCTGCGTTCTTCCACCATGCCTATAACTATATCATTCAACCGAGATGCAGCAAAACGGCTCTTCAACAAACACTCATCCGCCGGGTTTTTTTTGTGGACATCATCGGCCGGCTTCATGGTAGCTGCATACATTAAAAAATAGGAATCAGTATGTGTGACAGAAGAGCAAACATGTAGTACGGCATATAGTAGTACCAAAATTAATTTGGGAAACATAAACAAGATATATACACTAAATAGACAATCCATATGTTTCCAGATCGCTAACTGTACGTGGTAAAATAAGCAAGATGTATACACTGAAGAAACATTCCATGTGTTTCCAGGAAGGTAACTGTACGTGGCTAAGGAGCTCAAGTTCAGAATCGACATTGGTGGTATAAAAGTAAGAAGCATAATATCAACAAAAACTTTTCACATTGGAAGCATAAAATCTCTGAACATGGCTAAACCCAAATCCGTACTACCGAGCATGCGGATTATTAATTAGGACGTGCTCAACCTGACAATCAAAAATTCATACGAATAAATCCAGGAGAACTAAATCTTGTACAAAGTGCATTTGCAAGAATTTAATTTGCAGTCTAATAGATACCTTGCAGCCAATGAGAAGGAGAGCTCGTGCGTGTTGCAGTCGAATTTGCAGTGTGTTGATCTGCATTTCAGAGATTCAGTTGATAAGCACACGGCACAATGATTCAATCTTTGTTAGGCTGTAGTAGCCAGTAATGAGATGCTAGCACGCGTGGAGAACACAATGCATGCGATGCCCCTCCACATTGCAAAGCTTCCAGGTCTAGAAGACTGCTCCCGTACTGGATCTGGCGCTGTGCCGTAATCACAGGTCCTGGTACAGCTGAGCTTGTGTTCTTCCAGTTTAACCCAGCAGCGGTCGATGATGAGAAAACACGAGCGACTAGTTTCGCGGTTGGAACGGGAGGCTGACCTCTCCTCCCATTGAGTCCTAGCGAAAAGAAAGAATTTAGGGTTCACACTCATAGTTATGCCTTTGATTATATCCGTCCTCATGGAGAAATCCTAGCTTTGAGAACTGAAGGCATCAGGATAGAAAAGATACCGGGCAAAGGACCATGTCATATACCCTATATATGAAAGTTGACCATGTCATATACCCTATATATGAAAGTTGGACAGATTTGCGTCCAAATCGAGCATCCACGTCGCCTTTTTTACCTCGGCCGTTCGATCTGTCGGTTGAACAGTCCAGATTGCAAGTTTTTGAGTGCCCAACCCACGGTTACTGTAGCAGTGAGGTTTCCACCAATCCGATCGTGCCACGTCGCGCGGTCGCCACCCGGACCCCCGGTTTCCACCGGTCACCGCGTCTATGTTTGGAAAACCCCCAGAAGATCATGGAAGTGACCCGCAGTCCAGAACTTTACACGGCTGAGGACCTATCTGTAATACTGTGAAACCTCACAGACTGTTTTGCAAACACGCCTGCAAAATCCCCCTCTCTCTCCCGTTCTTCGCCGATGCGGCCACCGTCGCCGGCGCGCGTCGCCGCCGTAACCGGTCCTTCCGACTTATAAACCGAACCTTAACCCTAGATCATAGTTGCTCTCCTTTCCCCATCGTTTTCCTCTCCCGAGCAGGCAAGGACGGACGCCGCGCCGCCACCACCTCCACGTCGTCGCCGCCGCCTCGACCTCTCCTGCCACCTCCATCCACAGCAGCCTCTCCATCGGCGGCATGGAGCCCCTCCTCCTACGCTCCGGCGTAGGGCACACAACGGCTCCCCCGGCGGTATACAAGGCGAGCGTGCAGGGCCGCGAACCGGCTGGACTTCGCAAGCGCCCCACGACCAAGCTCCTGCTCGACAGCCAGAGCCAACCAGGAAGGCCGGCGACCTGCAGCCCCGACGGCCGCCCCGTCGCTGGCCGCCCCCGCGCGTCCCAGCCAGTCAGGTACGCGTTGATTTCCCTCTCTTCTCCTCATCCAAGAATCCTTATCTTATGCACCTGCTCGCTGATTTCCATATAATTTGGGTGTTGTGATATTGCCTGGTTCTAAGAAAAGTGAAGGATTTCTTGGGAGAGATGGAAAAGGCGAACGAGAAATTGCAGATAGATGCAGAGGCTGCCTTCTATTTGTTTTTGATAGATCAATATCCATGAGATTATTTGATTCCAATTTATGTTTGTGCAGAGGCGTCCTGGACTACAGGTAGTATAGTATGCCCAAAATGATTGAAGTACACAACACTGCTTCTCCTTGCCCATATGGCGTTGGTGCCCCAGGAAGTCACAGTGCTTGCCCAGTTAAGAAACACAGAAGGTTCCCCTTCTGTGTGAAATTATTTTTGTTGAAGATATATTTGCAAAAAATTTGGTACGTTCTCTCACAGGTTTTCTTTCATGTTCCATCTAGGAAAAATAGATCATGCAAACTATTATAACATGCACAAGGATTTGAATCTTTATAGTAACATGCACAAGGATTTGACTGACGGCGATGCTGCTACAGTAAAATGATCATTGTAATGATGTTTTTTTTGCTTCTTGGAAGAATACATTATTTTTCTGTTAAGAATATGCTCCTGCTCATTATGGATGCTCCAGCTCATTTCCCTTCCATACTACCGTACTTCTTCTTTCTTACATATTTGTATTTCACTTTTCTTTGCCACATATTTGTCAATGTTAATTGTGTGATGAGTTCCTTTTTTTCTTCTTTATAAGTATTGATCCACAAATGAAATTACACGGTAAACTTTAAGGTCACTTCACGATCACATTTATTTCTTCCTCATATGTTTTATCCGAGTTCCCGTGAACACATTGCATAAGAGATGCATGGAGTATTACAGGTCATGTTTTCATTTCTTAGGTCCCTACCCTTGCATTTGCATCATTGATTCACTTCATCTCAGTTGCTGCAGGTTGGAGGACCTTATCCAGGTCAGGGTTCAAATCACCTATGTATGTTTGCACTCATAGATTTGGCTTGATGTTTTTTCCTTCCTACTGCAAGACGTTGCCAGGTTAGTCACAAGGCTGACAGACGTCAGCTTTTCAGATGTTATGTAAATCTCCAATCAATCATGATTCTGTCTACCAATTGAGGTTTTATGTAGGGATCGCTATTTATTTTCTCCCTTCATTTCTGATAGATGAATTCTGTAGCAAGAAACAATAGCCTCATCCCTTTTTCTTTGTATAAGATCAATGCTTTTTCGACCCAGCTCTTCTTCATTGAAATAATTAATGCGATATTTTTTCGTAACCCCCTTCCAGGGAAGGCATGTTATGCCAGTATTCTATTATGTCCAAGAAAGGTTAGCTCTCATCGATCAGAATGATGTTTGGGATGGGAAAGCTCCAGGTTTTACCACCTCTGAGGTATATATAAACTTCTCACTTGAGTGAAACAGAGACCGTCTATTTGTGTGTTTACTTTTTCAATTAGCCTATGTTAAATGTGTGAATAGGTCGGTAGTTTCTCTTATTCTGGAGCATAGATTCCTTTCATGGGTTTAAGTGTGTCGGGCTGCATGAGGGAGTAAACTTAATCTTTCTGTTCGCTGGCATGCTATAGTAAATTAGTGTGTTCTTGGTTAGTACGGTGTTCCTACAAATATATACGACAATTACTGATCTATTGTTGTATTAGCATTTAAGATGCCAAACAATTCGGTCGGACAGACGTAGGGGAGATGTCCATTTGGTTTGTTGGCATCTAGTTTGGAGCGTGTGGTATATTACTAATCGTGAGCAAATATAGATGATGATATATTGTAGTTGTGGTCATTGATGAACTGAAGAGCATAACTGGGATAATTATATGTAGTTACTTTGAGAGCGTCCGTGCTCTGGCTGTCTTTGTTAAGTCCATAATAAATTGGTCGCTACAGTCCATGCTATTGTTCATTCAAACATAACAGTAGAATACTACTTCTGTAGCCTTCCCTAAATTGAATACACTGAAATGGTCCCTTCGCCAATCGATTATCTGCCATGAAGCCATACACTTTTCAGTTTTGGAAAACAAAATACATGGCTACATTATCAAGAAAAACATAAAGTACAAGAAACACCGATAAAAAAAGTTCGTTTTAAAAAATTGTATTAATCTAATAGAAATGGATATGTTCTTTGAGTGGCATACCCAGTATTACACAAAATGGTTGGTGTTCTGACATTTTTCTAAAGTATTTTGACTGATATAAATGAATCTGTCGAGAGGTCTATTCTCAAAAAAATAACTGAAACTGGCAACAATTCTAACTCATCATATCACTAGACAAGTAAAAGAAAGTCAGCAACAATACTCATCACCAAGTCAATCTCCTATCACGAAGTTCTATCAAAAACAAAACTTTCATCATAAGATGTGCTACTGTCCCTGCACTCTAAAAGAATCACACCAAAAAAGTATCACGTTAGCAAAACCATGGAGAGTACCACTTGAAAGACAACGTTGGACTCACATGATATTCTTTTATTTGTGTACAATGTGTAAATAACTGAATCTAACTTCTGTTTCAGGGAAACATTATCGAAGGACGCATAGAAAAAGAGTCAAAGACAGAGTGGGCATGTTTAAGAGTAAACTTGAAAAAAATGCAATATGCAGTTATTCACAATTACACAGTTCATGCTTACCGGCCAAAAGCTCAGGTAAAGAGTGGATGTAGGATCAAACTTGCAAAATATACCAAAATAGGTGAGCTTTCTCCACCATCTGAAGATTTCCCTTTCTACACATATCACATAAAATCATTTGATGAGCTAAAGACCCGTATGGGAAATACTACCTATGTGTTGGGTACTTATAATATGAAGGGGTTACGATGCAGAAAACAATAATTTTTCTAGCGTACGAAACCCTAACTAGCCAGGATCTATCTATCTAGTACATGCGATAACGGTGGCGGAACGGGTTACATTACCTCCATGTAGACCGATAGCGGGGATTACGCTCCCGCACAAGCGTTTACGATGAAGTCGTACGTAGTCGACCTCGAGGTCGCGGAGAACTTGCCGCGATGACGAAGACGATGACGCCGGGGTGTCGACGATGATCTGCGTCGACGGGCGTCGGGCGGAAGAAGGCAGAGCGCCAGCACCAGGGGTGGTGCGCCGGCGGCAGAGGGGAGGGGGGGGGGGGGGGGGGCGGCGGCTGCAGGGGCGAGACGACGTCGCCCAGGCTCCTCAATAGAGTTGCCTCTGAGCACTCACAAACATACGGAGTTTAGCGACAACCCCCGGTCATTCAGATCCAGCTGAAATCGCAGGGGTAGATCTTATCTGGAATCCCGCAGAGCAACGGTGCTCAGCGGTATAGCTTAGGTGGAGAGAGGGGGCAAAACGGGCGGAGAAACAACTCGGCCGGCCTGGAATACAATTAATTGTATTTTCCAATGAATTAATCCAATTAATATGCCTTGGTATATAAAGGGGGAAGGGGGAAGGGGGTGTGCAAACCCCTTGGGCTTCTCCCACTCCTAGTCCAACTCGGACTAGGAGGCCCAAGCCTTCCCTTCCTTGTGGGGTGCGGCTCCCCCTTCTTGGGCCCTCTTAGGGCCCATGTAGGTGGGAGCCCCTTTTTTCCTTTATTTAATTAATATTAAATTAATATAAAAATCCCATTAATTAATAATTAATATATTTATATATAATTCAATATCCCATGACTCCGAAACTATTTCGGAACCACCCGAACAACTTTCGGACATTCCTGGAACCATTCCATACCTCCCCAGAACTCTTTCCGGATCATTTCTCTCTCTCCAACAAATTCCTATAATATTCCAGAACCTATCTCCTGGTGTCGCTAAGACCTTAAGTTTGTTACGCTACGGTTCGAGAACACTCCAGACATGGTCGAGACACTCCGCTCACCAATGACCGTCAGGGATACCTGGAAGTATATGACGACCCCTGTGCATTCTACGAATATCGTCGTTGAACCATAAATATGATATTCATTCCCTTTGTCTCTGCGATACTACCTTGTCCGAGATATGATCGTAGACACACCGATGTCTTTGTTGTATCTCGTCTGCGATATTACATCTCCATGACCTAGTCATAAGCTGCGCAGCTATATAGATGCAATATCACCGAGTGGGCCCAGAGTATCTTTCCATTACAAGAATGAACAAATCCCGCTCTTGATCCTTACGTCTTGATGCTCTTTCGGAATACCCAAGATGGACACCGTTATTGTCATGCTATATAAGACACAACGTTTGATGCTCTCAAAGCACCCCTACGAAGCATTAATAAGTACGGTCTCACGGTCTAAGGAATAAGCTATGATATTCTTATCTATTGCAAATGACAAACATCGTAATACGATCTTATTGCAATACTTTGCGTATGTTCATCACCTTTTTCAACTAACAAGATGACCTCATTGTCAACCGACGTCATTGTCCTTGATCGGGAATCTCGATCAACTGTTGCCCAATGGACTAGCTCATATAGAGGATTGCAAGGGACCTGGTTGTCTATGTATCACACGTGTATCAATAATTCCGATTAATACAGTTATAGCATAATACACAAACCTATTATAAACTTATGAGATAATGCAATAAATACTACTTATTTATTTGCCTCTAGGGCATATCTCCTTCAGTCTCCCACTTGCACTAGAGTACAAATAATCTAGCTGCATTTTACTTTATCAGAATCCCATATCAAATAAGAATCATTTGATAATGCTTGCTCGTGGAAGAGTGTTACTGCACAATCCATGATTGTACATGCTTTTGCGATTCACTGACATCAACTTGCTTGATATCACCATGTTGTCTAACAACATATATGCAAATACCATAACTAAGTGAGACTTCTGTTTCCCAGCGCTTACTCTGATTATACTAACCAGATAACTGCCCTGAAAAACACACTCAGCCATACAGAGCCCCTTGTAACAATTACAAACTCGCGATATCTACAAACTTTCACACCAATGTAGAAAACTTGACATTCTAATGTCAATCCAACAACTAACACACCTCTACTTCCAGTAAATTCTAAATTTACTTTTATAACTGCTCTTCTTCCAAGAACATCGGTTATATTTCATCGAGCAGATAAAATGGTTTCTGTATGATGTCTAATATTAAATAATAGACCCACATGCCATACAACCATTACTTTCACGCATCATTACTCTTAATGATCAATTGGATTCCAAAGGACCATCCTTTTGATTCTATTCTGACTCCTCAGATATAATCCAACACAACTCGACTAACTATTTAAAATTCCTGTTCTATTTCAAAATAGACACTAACTTTCAAATAGTTTCACAACTTCATCCTATTCTATTGGTACAGTTTCACAATGTGTTAACTACACAAGATGAATTCGACTCCCACTCAAATTATGTCTCCACATAATTGATAACACGAGCTCCCACTCAAAACATGTTATCCACATATTTGAGTTCCTAAGCTCCCACTCAAAAATATGTTCTGCACATATTTCACCTGAGTGAACTAACTATGACTCCCACTTAAATCGACATTTTGGTCAAACCAAAATCATTGATCTACTATCAATTCGAATTTAATACAAACTACAGTATTACATTAATACAAATCCCTCAGACCTCAAGCATGTCTACACAAATATAGTCAACAAATTTGATCTTGTCCAAGATACATTTCTTGACAAGACATGCTACCGCGTCTTTCTTATAGTCACATTTCTCATATAACACCTTATATGACGATTAAACAATCTTATTCCTCTAATAAGAATTGCAGCAACAATTACTCTCTTAATCCTTTCAAATGCAACTTGGATTTCCAGGCTCAAAAAGCCTTTGTTCGTACTCTGATATTTTCTCAACTTTCTTTGTATTCATATAGTGCACCTTGATCTGTCAACAAGATCTGAAACACTTAATACAGTGATGTGACCTGACAGCAATATTAAATATAACAACACTTTATTTAGAAGTTTCTTTCATGAAAATATTATGATCTTTATGAAGAGGATTGCAAGCAGAAAACAATTTTCTAGTCTCCCTTACTCTTAATCACCAAATTTTCATTAGCAGACATATACTCTTTGGAACACCTTCCAACATAGGTCTGACACTTTATTTCAAGCTTCTAATTCCAATCCATAAACCATAATACGAAAAATCATATTTTCCTCGGAATTACATAGACAACAAACTAAGTTTTGTTTCTATTTGGTTTTGGAATACACTCTCATCCAATGCGAGCAATCTACAAAGAACCACTCATGTATATTCCGAATTATCGCATAATCATATACATGTCGACACTACTGTCGATCCTACGAATTCTCGTTTAGAAAAATATCTATTTTCTAAAGTGGACATCGACTATAATGTTTCGAACATATTAGGAGATTCTAAGACAGATTCTGACAGACCACTCTTTATTTAAAATAGAGCATGATTATAATTCCCAACATATCACCATATATGACATTATAATATTGTGAAACGAATTTCCACAAGTCTTTTGTGTTGAAACCATAATTCAAAAATATTGTCCTTTGATCGAATTTTGTGAATACAATATTCACTAATCTTTCTTCTGAAAAACCCCATTTGATCTATTATCAAATTAATTTCAGACTCCACAATTTATCGGGCAAATACTCCTATTTACCAAAATCATGGAAGAATTCGGATCATGCAATAACACCATTGATTAATCATTAAAAATGACTCTCAATCAATTTCCTCTAGTATTGCAACTTCAATACTGCATTTCAAACTTAATCAATTTTGGCACTCGAAATACTTAAATGGACCAAAATTATCCATTACTTCTTTCATTGCCTTTATGACTAAATTCGATGGTGTTTGTTCTTTGGACACATAATTTTATTATTCCCGCTATTATAAATGTATATCATACGCATAATGTAATTGAGATGTGATGAAAATTACTCATAACATGAAACAACTGCTTTGTTTCATAACATAAAACAACTGATTTGTTCTATATGAATAATTATGTCTTGCAACATTCAAGACACCAAACTAGATCACACTCTCACTATTACAAAATGTCTTATCAAAAAACTATTGATGATAACTAATATGATATCTCGAGGGCGTGAGCACTACTGGCCATGAACTTGCCATCACTTGTGCACTGTCACGTCACCCTTCGCCGCATACTTGTGATAATCAGATACTATTTCATAAACAGAACAAGTACTAAATATTTTTCACCAAGTATGAGAAGAATACATTTATATCTTCGTATATCAAATATACCCGTAGCGTCGAAGAACTCTTCTTTGATGGAATCAACTTTTAGAGATTTGAACTTGTTCACAAATGTGAAGAAGCTCATCAAGTCTCTATAGCATGTTCACGCACATGCTATTCACAGCTAGGAGGTAAAGCACAATCTCTATTGCACTGGAGTTCGCTATCTGGAAATCGTAGATATTCGTAAGCCTGAAGTAGATGTCACACAACTTCTTCAACTGAGTCTCCAGACAGGTATGCTTCCCATGTAAATGGTCCGGAACTTTCTAAGCTGTCTGAACTGCTCAATTTATCTTTGAAGTGACCTCTGATCGCATCAATCACGACATATGGCTCCATGTGTTGAAACAACTTTCAACTCAGGTGCTAGGCATACGCTCATGACGACCTTCACTTCGATGAAAAATCATGATGCTTACGGAACTCATTATCTTGCTCCTTGCTATCTGAATCATCTGGTCTAACTCCTAACTAATGTTCTAGGACATATAGGATGTTTGTTGTGTTTGGAGAATGTTTCTAAAACCAATGTACCAGCTGATGAAGTTGGACCCGTCGGTTTCTAAGGTAGAATCCGAGCTCTTGAGGAAGCAACCGAAGTGTAGTTCCGTAGTCTCCAGATGTGATCGCAAAAGAGGTAAGGTAAAGTTTATAATATATAGGTGAGTTTTAGTTCCATAATCTCATTATCAAAAACACACCACACCAAGATTATTATCCCTAGAAATAATAATGGCGATTACATGACCCTCATCCACCACACTACCCCCGATCATCACGGCCGACAGCACAGTTTCAAAGGTGGACATAACATGTCGATCACAACAACTCTGTGACTCGTGCTCGATCTTTCGATCTTCCCGTGTTCCGAGGCCATATTTCTGGATATGCTAGGCTCGCCAATCAAATCTCGAAGACCCTGCGCGTGCAACATGGCTTACACCCACTGTATGCGAACGACGAGATGTGTGACACCCGTTCATCACGGTCTGCCTCATAACGTAGAACTTTCTTGGTGGTGCGCAACGAGGGAGAACACAATTTTGGTATTTGTTAGGGATCATCCTATTTATGATGCTACCGTTGTATATCTAGCATATAAGCAATCAATAGGATGCACACACAACAGCACACAATAATGATGCAATGAAGTGCGCTGTGACATGGTCGATGCGCCTGGACCTTCATGGCGCCATGTGCCTGGCCCCCGGCAGCCCGGCATGGCTCCGAGTCTACAGAGCCCTCCAATTGCCTCCGACAGTACGAGTAATATCAAAACTTACCGTAACCATGTCACATAAAATAACGCCTCTGCAAAACAAAGTTAGACGCCTCTAGCTTTATTTAGTTTTGCAAGTTTTACGTGGCAAATAGGCTTATTCGTAAGAGAATCGCTTCCCTACCTACGAACTTTGTACCACAACGTCGATCGTATAATTGCATGTTTAAGCATCCCTTTCCGGCCCTCCATTGAAAATGCTTTGCCGACTAGAGAGAGAGAAACAGACACCCGCCAGCCACAGATACGGTGCAAGCCGTATGTCAGTAGTGGAACCAGTCTCGCGTAAGCGTACGCGTGAACTCGGTCCGGGCCGCTTCATCAACTCAATACCGAAGGCATCGCAAGTGCAGGCTAGAGGGTAGCAAATATAAGAAAGACGCCCTCATTCAACATGAGTTCTAACCGTACCAGCTGTACTACGCATAGATCGGCTCTGATACCACTGAAGGGGTTACGATGCAGAAAACAATAATTTTTCTAGCGTACGGAACCCTAACTAGCCAGGATCTATCTATCTAGTACATGCGATAACGGTGGCGGAACGGGTTACATTACCTCCATGTAGACCGATAGCGGGGATTACGCTCCCGCACAAGCGTTGACGATGAAGTCGTACGTAGCCGACCTCGAGGTCGCGGAGAACTTGCCGCGATGACGAAGACGATGACGTCGGGGTGTCGACGATGATCTGCATCGACGGGCGTCGGGCGGAAGAAGGCAGAGCGCCAGCACCAGGGGTGGTGCACCGACGACAGAGGGGAGGGGGGCGCGGCGGCTGCAGGGGCGAGAGACGTCGCCCAGGCTCCTCAATAGAGTTGCCTCCGAGCACTCACAAACATACGGAGTTTAGCGACAACCCCCGGTCATTCAGATCCAGCTGAAATCGCAAGGGTAGATCTTATCTGGAATCCCGCAGATCAACGGTGCTCAGCGGTATAGCTTAGATGGAGAGAGGGGGCAAAACGGGCGGAGAAACAGCTCGGCCGGCCTGCAATACAATTAATTGTATTTTCCAATGAATTAATCCAATTAATATGCCTTGGTATATAAAGGGGGAAGGGGGTGTGCAAACCCCATGGCTCCCCCATGTGCGACTAAAGGAGGAGAGGGGAGGGGGGGTTCGGCCGAACCCCCCTTGGGCTTCTCCCACTCCTAGTCCAACTCGGACTAGGAGGCCCAAGCCTTCCCTTCCTTGTGGGGTGCGGCTCCCCCTTCTTGGGCCCTCTTAGGGCCCATGTAGGTGGGAGCCCATTTTTTCCTTTATTTAATTAATATAAAAATCCCATTAATTCATAATTAATATATTTATATATAATTCAATATCCCATGACTCCGAAACTATTTCGGAACCACCCGAACAACTTTCGGACATTCCTGGAACCATTCCATACCTCCCCGGAACTCCTTCCGGACCACCGGAACTCTTTTCGGATCATTTCTCTCTCTCCAACAAATTCCTATAATATTCCAGAACCTATCTCCTGGTGTCGCTAAGACCTTAAGTTTGTTACGCTACGGTTCGAGAACACTCCAGACATGGCCGAGACACTCCACTCACCAATGACCGTCAGGGATACCTGGAAGTATATGACGACCCCTGTGCATTCTACGAATATCGTCGTTGAACCATAAATATGATATTCATTCCCTTTGTCTCTGCGATACTACCTTGTCCGAGATATGATCGTAGACACACCGATGTCTTTGTTGTATCTCGTTACCGACGAAGGTTATTAACTCGTCTGCGATATTACATCTCCATGACCTAGTCATAAGCTGCGCAGCTATATAGATGCAATATCACCGAGTGGGCCCAGAGTATCTTTCCATTACAAGAATGAACAAATCCCGCTCTTGATCCTTACGTCTTGATGCTCTTTCGGAATACCCAAGATGGACACCGTTATTGTCATGCTATATAAGACACAACGTTTGATGCTCTCAAAGCACCCCTACGAAGCATTAATAAGTACGGTCTCACGGTCTAAGGAATAAGCTATCATATTCTTATCTATTGCAAATGACAAACATCGTAATACGATCTTATTGCAATACTTTGCGTATGTCCATCACCTTATTCAACTAACAAGATGACCCCATTGTCAACCGACGTCATTGTCCTTGATCGGGAATCTCGATCAACTGTTGCCCAATGGGCTAGCTCATATAGAGGCTTGCTAGGGACCTGGTTGTCTATGTATCACACGTGTATTAATAATTCCGATTAATACAGTTATAGCATAGTACACAAACCTATTATAAACTTATGAGATAATGCAATAAATACTACTTATTTATTTGCCTCTAGGGCATATCTCCTTCATAATAGTCATCTAATATCATTTACCCCTTATTAGAACCTTTTGGTATGCAGATCTCTTTCTATTTTATATCATCCTACATATGTTATTGGAATGGCGATATAGCAAACTGATGTTATCCCATCTAAAAACAATCAAGACCCCAGGAGGCAGATCTGTATCAACGATAGCAAGTATGGAGACGAATATGTGTCACGGCAACAGCTATTTATTATACTAATATTTGCCTAATATTTTCTTCTTTTGAAAGTGATAGCGTGCCCATAGTGATATTATGGGGCAAACATGCCGAGCAGTTTGAAGCAGAGACTCTTTATCAACAATTCGTTGACCACAGTGTAGTTATTCTATTTACAGGGATGACAATTTCTTCTTTCTCAGGTACTTCTGCCACAATCATTTGCATATATTACAAAGCTATGATTCCATGGATTGACTTCCTTGCTTACCACACCCTCTTACTACAAGTTTTCTAGCATTTGTGAGCACCTCTCTTACTCGCTGGCACTTCAATCCAGAGATTCCTGAAGCAGAAGCTCTTCACAGCAAGTCGATTTATGAGTATGCAGAAAGTTAATTAATACAGACAGTTAATTAATACATAACAAAAGGTTTGCTACCATATTGTAGTTTTGTAGTTTTGAAGAGCAACATTATTTAATCGAGTGGGATGGACACGGCACATGACCAACTCAGCCTTCAGAAGCGACGTTGTCTGCCTTAGGATGCCACGGCTTTTATGATATTGTTGTAAGCTTGCTGTTCAGACTTCAGACACACTAATTGTTCATTATATTGTCGACACACTTCACAAGTAGACAACCATGTGATGATCTTGAAGGAGATATGCCCTAGAGGCAATTAATAAAGTGTATTCTTTATCATATCTCGTTTGTTCATAATAGGTTTTTGTGTCATGCTAGAACCGTATTAAGCGGAAACATTAATACGGGTGTGATACGTAAACAACAAGGTCCCTAGTAGCCTCTACTAATACTAGTTTCGTTGCGCGATTGATGATCGAGGTTTCCCGGTCATGGGGCATGGCACCGGTCGGCAATGAGAGTCATATCGCTGGAGAACGATGTGAGGGACATACCCAGATTTGGAGAACGTAGTCGTTACGCCTTTGACCGTGAGATCAACTCTTATTGTTATTCCCGGAAGATACTTTGATTGCACCAAACGTCGTATCTTATTTAGTATGACAATAACGGTGATACTTTTGGGTATTGGAAAGGAGTAGTTGAGAAGAGGGGTCAAGAGCAGGATTTGCCAGTCCGCATAGCAGGATAGATACTCTTGGGCCCACTCGGTGAGATCATGTCTAATGAGCTTGCAAGCATGTGACTAGGTCACGGAGACATGAGATCATGAACGAGTAGAAGATAGCGTCGTCGGTAACGAGGTCGGGATTAGGTATGGAGATATCTATGGAACAACGCTCGGACGTGCTAAGTATCGCTATGGCAAAAGGTTTAAGGCTTTGCGTTCAGGTTTGATAGATGAAAGTCATTCGTTATATCACAGGGATTAATTCATGGGGTCCAGGCCTACGAGTTAGTCGTTGATCATAGAGGAGTCTTGGTCATACCTGTTATTATATCGAACCGCTAGGGTAACACACTTAAGGGGTTTCGACAAGACAACCGGAAAGGAAAGAGATCACCGGGAACGTCCCGGGAGGGGTCCGATGGAGATCGGGCAGCGACGAAAGAGTTTTCGGAGCTAGGAA